>OX336389.2:390399873-391665606 GCA_946902985.2 Meconema thalassinum
GGGGAATCACGTTGATGTGCCATGCTGCGAAGATATTTGAGAAGGTCCTGGAAAGGAGAGTGCGGAGAGTAGTAGAAGAAGGGTTGAGGGAGGAACAGTATGGATTTAGGCCAGGACGATCAACAGTGGACCTGATGTTCAGCATAAGACAGCTCCAAGAAAAACACTATGAATATGGAAAGGATTTGGTAATGGTGTTTCTGGACATAGAGAAGGCATACGATAGCTTGGATAGAGGAAAGGTGTGTGAAACCCAATAGAAAAAGGGAGTTATAAATCAAACTGTGGCTAGAATAAAGGAGATGTACCTAGGAAATGTGAGCTGTGTGAAAGTTGGGTGAAAGATGTCAGACTGGTTAAAGCAGAAGAGTGGGTTGAAGCAAGGGAGTGCACTATCTCCACTGCTTTTCATCTCTGTGATGGATGAGGTAATGGTAGAAGTGGCAGCACAAATAGGAGAAGAACATATGAGAGCAATGATGTTTGCAGACGATCTAATGATATGGGGCAACGGAGAGGCAGAGGTACAAGAGGGGTTGAATGTATGGGTTGAGACAGTAAAACAGTTTGGTTTGAAATTTAATGCAAGAAGTGTGAAATGATGGTGACAACGAGAAATAGGGGAAGAGTAACAACAGATATAATGATAGGAGGAGAAGTTCTAAAGAAGGTGGATAGTTTCAAGTGTCTAGGGAGTGTAATAGAAGTAATTGGTAGGAGTGACACGGAGATCAATGAGAGAGGAAGGCAAGCCCATGGATTCCTGCAGAGCATGAGAGTTCTGGTATGGAGCAGGGAGGTACCCCAGAAGAGCAAACGGGTATTGTATCGAACGTATTATGTCCCAATACTCACCTACGCATCAGAAACGTGGGTTATGGAGAACAGACAGGAGAGCAGGATCCAGGCTTGCAAAATGAAATTTCAAAGAAGCAGATTAGGAATAACAAGAAGGGATAGAATAAGAAATGAGAGAGTGAGAGAGATTGTGAAGAGAATCCCTTACAGGAGATCATAGAGAAGTCCAGGATGAGTTGGTACGGACATGTTAGGAGAATGCAGGAGGGTAGGATACCGAGGAGGATGCATGAGATGGAAATGGAGGGCGAGAGACCAAGAGTATGGGCAAGAGATAGGTGGATTGTGGGTGTAAAGGAAGGAGTGCAGAAAAGAGGAGAGGAGTGGGACAGAGTGAAGAGTGAAAGGTGGTGGGGGGGATAGAAAACAATCGAGAGGCTTATGTTCCAAGCAGACCCAGCCAGAGGCTGGAAACTGTAGAAGATGATGAATGGCAATTGAACTTAGACCTATACTCCGTACACTTGGAGAAAGGGATTGGCATTTGGCTGGAAATTCCATGTCAGTCAACACCCCTCTGCCTCTTAACCAATCCACGTTCGCATAGTTGATGTCATAATAATCTGCGTTGCAATATCACAGCCCACGTGCTTCAGTGCCTGGTCAGCTGTATCTCTGGCTTGTACAGTTTGGTAACCTCGTTCTCAGACCACAAGGCGAGTCTAGAACTGTCAGTCAGATTCTCCCAGCTTACAGAGTATACATCACATGTAATAGTGCCCCACAGTTTAGCATATGAAAATGAAAATGAAAATTGAACTTCTCGGAATGACCAATCCCTTTTAAGCTGTGGCTGTACATTGTATGCACAAATGACATTTTAAGATTATGGAACATCTGATAATATCCAAATAATACAGGTATCGCCACTGTATTTTGAGGAGGAGGATCTCAAAGATGGTTTACAGCATATTGAGGAACGCTCCAGGTTCTGCTGTGGGTATACCAATCATAGTGAATCCCGTAAGTTAATTGTTTAGATATTCCATTAATATCCCATGGTGTAGTTTGAGTCAGGAAGAATCATACAGCACAGTTATTCGACCTTTTCATTGTGTTTACCTTCTTCATCTGCGGTTATCTGGTTGAAAGACCTGAAACTGTACATTAGACCTGACCTGAGGAGTAATGTTGTAAGCATACACAGGAAATTGTTCAGTGACAGGTGCTCTATGCTTATAACTCAGGCAGTTTCGGAAAATGCCTGTATTTTCATCCACTTTTTTTATATTTTATATATTTTATAAACACTCTTTCTTGTATATGAAGAGCTGCCATGCAAGAGTTTAATCTGTGTACTCACAGGGGCTTTAACACAGAACATAATTTTCTGGAGAATTATTAAGTGCAGCTTAGGGGGCAGCACGCCGGCCTCTCACCGCTGGGTCCGTGGTTCAAATACCGGTCACTCCATGTGAGATTTGTGCTGGACAAAGCGGAGGCAGACAGGTTTTTCTCCGGGTACTCCGGTTTTCCCTGTCACAATTTAATTCCAGCAACACTCTCCACTATCATTTCATCAGTCGTTCATTTAATCATTGCCCCAGGGGAGTGTAACAGGATCGGCAGCCGGCACAGTTCATATCCTCGCCGCTAGATCGGGGCTTCATTCATTCCATTCCCTGACCCGATCGGTCGACTGGAAGCAGGCTGTGGATTTTCATTTACATCACAGTTTTTGGCCGGTCAACCCCGGTTGCGCAGTCGCACCAGAGAACAGCTGATGAGCCTCAGATATGTGCAATTCATACGTGAGTTGCTTTCCTTGCAACTGACAACTCATATATCAATAGCACATGCCTGAGGCTCGCCAACTGTCCTCAGTAAGGGTAATGACACACTAGAGCGATTGGGGCCACGACCGGCCGCTTGTCATGGGACCAACCGTGCGACGAGCTGTCCTGCTTGGTCGCCTTGTAATCGCACTCAGTTTATTTAACAATATGGATGTCGAGGATGCCCTTCCTTAACAGCAGCAATAAACTTTTCCATGCCGAAATCAACTTCTGCCATTTCCACAATGCGTACCAGAACAAGAGAGCTCAAAACACCTCAACTAGGGTGGTCACACACTGGTCGCTTGTGTGTGGGCGATGTCCCATTTGACTGCATGTTAAAACTGGTCACAAAAATATGTTGGCCGCCGGCGGCCAAAGCAACAAACTCTGGTGTGCATTGACGCATGCCAGTCCGTGCTAAATTAGTCACTTGCAGCAGATTGTGGCGGTGGTCGCTCTAGTGCGTCATTACCCTAAGACTGCACCATGGCTGAGCGCCCAAAAACTGTGGCATAAACTGTACAAAGAAAATACATGACACACTCTGTCTGTGTGTATGTGTGCGTGATATATATATATATATATATATTTAAGCACTGGATAAAAGATCTGCCGGCCCCGTGGTGTTGGGGTAGAGCGCCTGCCTCTCACCCGGAGGTCCCGGGTTCGATCCCCGGCTCCGTCAGGGATTTTAAAACCGACGTGAGGGTTGGAACGTGGTGCACTCAGCCTCGTGAGGCCAATTGAGTAGCTGTCTGACAGTGAGACAGCGCCCCGATCACGAAAACCAAGATTAACGGCCGAGGGGACCCGACGCGCTGATCACGCGTCACCCCAATATCTGCAGGCCGAATGGCTGGGCAGCGGTCGCTTGGTCGGCCTTAGCCCGTCATGGGCTGTATAGTGCCAGGGGGGGGGATAAAAGATCTGCCCTAATCTTTTCCATAATGGGAGAACGCGAAGTAGGCTTAAGCCTGACCAAAATAGCTACTGTAAAACAGCGAATAGACTGAAGCGGTGCGGTGGAATGGGCATAAAAGTACATCACCAGAAAACAAAAGTTTAGTTGACAAGGTATAAATAATATTTATTGAGACAACAATTTTCTTTAACTAATAACATTAAAATGCACAGTAAATGCACACAAATGAGATATGCAGAGAATAATTAGTGTTACATTTTAACAAATTGAGAGGGTCTGGTGACAGAACCCTGATTAATGAAGAAAAAACAAATGTTAAGGCTTGCCTAGATTTGAGAGAAATTGGAATTGAAATATAATATCCATATTAATAAAAGAACCATAAAAAAGATGAAATGTATGATGAAAAATGAAAAAATTCAATTCTTCATAAAGTTTGAACTTATCTTCCAAATTGGTTGAGCCAGCTCCATAAAAGTTCCAGTTAGCCTAATACTGTTTTAAAAGTCCTCCACGGTTTCTTCTGGGGGAGGCGCTCATGGCCTCAAGATGCATATTCCGAAAATATGAATATTCAACTCTTCTTTTCCCTTCTGGTGAAGGTTTGACACTGGTAGTGTCCAGGCGGTGACTGCGTATAAGTCGACATTCGTTGCAGCCAGGAAGACTGCTGCTGCCTCGAAGTTTAAAGTAAGATACACCATCTAAGGTGAAACTTGCAGTGTGCTGCGGCTGGCAAACATTCCTGTCCTCTGGAGCGATGTATCAGAGTAGAGGCCTCGTGACGTAGCAGCGAGGTGAAGCAGCGACTGGCAATAGTGCCATGCGGTGTGGCAGCGTTGATCTGAATGATGAGCTGATCTGAATGATGCGGTGATCAGAAAGACGATCTGATCTGAATGCCGATGTGATCTGAATGATGCTGAACGCCAGCAAGTGGCGTCTTATATACGATGGTCATGGAAGCATCTAGACGGAAAGGACCGCTAGATCCACGAGTCCTGCTATTGGCTAGACGAAGGTCACGGTGACGTCACTCTACACTGACACTCAACCGGCAGCAGAACAAGCCAGTAGATGCCCTGTATGTCGGGAGTATGGAAGCTTGAGAGAGCGAGCGACTGGAACACTCAAGGTGAGAACTTCAGAAAACTAAGCCAACTATATATAAATTAATACATTAATAATACAATAGAGTGTTTCTCATATTGATTTGTTTGGAAGTTTTCGGGAATAAAAAAGGTGAACAGTCAAACAGGGCTGTCGCGAAGAACAAATACAAACATCGTACTGTCACGAAAGTGACCAAGCACTATTGTGAGCTTATAAAGTGAGCAGCTGAGTTGAGAGAAATTGAAATTCTGAGAAAGTTCTAAAAAATAACCGCTTTATGCAAATGAACTACATTTTATAAATATATGATCGATGTAATTTTCACCTTTTACTACTGCATAACTATAGGATCATCTACCAGAAACAAAACGACAAAGCATGGAATGGCACCATTTGGATTCGCTGACGAAAATAAAGCAAAGGCAGTGCAGGCTGCTGGGAAAGTTATGGGCACCGTCTCCTGGGATGCAGAGGGTGTCATTCTGGCTGAGTTTCTTGAACCTGGACAACCCATAAATGCTGCCAGTTACATTGAAACGCTTCACAAGCATCGTCGTGCATTGCGTGATAAATGTCCTGGTAAGAACACTATGCTGCAACACGATAACTCACGCCTCCACAGTGCTCGTTTTACCAGCGAGAACATTCAAAAATTTTAAATTGGAAGTTATGCTGCATCCTCCCTACAGTCCAGACTGGCACCCTCCGACTACCATCTTTTTTGGTTTTGTGAAGGAGCAGATGAGAGGCCAGCACTGTGAGACGAACAAGGGCGTGAAGAAAGAAGTTTGTCAATGCCTTCAGAGTGCCAGAACAGACTTCTACCGTCAAGGGAAATTCAAACTTTCACAACGGTGGGGAAAAAAATCTATCCAAAGGAATGGAGACTACAGGGTCTTTCATATAAAGTAAGAATGGCAAGTGGCAGTTTTGTTATTCGCTGGTGCGGTGGCCTTGGCCCAGCTTGTGGCGCGCCATGGCCCCCTGCTGTCCTATTGAAAGTGCGCGCATAGTACATACGAGGGCTGCTTTTTTTTCCAAGTTCAAATGGACTGTATAAAAATAACAGAGTGACATACCAAACTGATTTTACTAAATGTTTGCTTGTTTTATTCTTATGTCTCAACATAATCGCCAAAACGATTGAAACCTTCGATTCTCGGAAAAGGTGGAAATCATCCACGACCACACTGTACCAACGTTACGATAGACTTTTACAAAGAATTCAAGTGTGAAGTTTTGCACCATCTGCCGTTTAGTCTAAATCAGCACTGAATGGTATTCACCTTTTTCGAGAATTGAAGGTATGGTTGGGCAGCAATGTCTCGTCAAAAAGGAAAAAACTTCAGGAGACTGTCCAGACGTACCCACCTCAGTGGCGGCAGAATACTTTGCTGAGGGCATTGGAAAGCTGGTGTAACGATACGACAAATGTTTCAAACCAATGCAGTTCCAGATTCACTCTTACAAAATTTTCATCATTTACTCGTCATTCATTCACAAAATTCAATTTTAACAAATTATTATATGACCCTAATTAACATTATTATATTATCATATTAATTACAGATTTATTTTACATAGTTATATGATTATATACAGCGTTGCCTAATATGGACAAAACGCTAAACACTACACTGAAGTGTTAATTTAAATGATCCCTAAATAAATTTAGAGTCTTTGAAAATGTCGTCAATCGACAATCGAATTTACATTAGAATATAGAAATTCTATTTCTTTTATAATATTATTATACATTACACACACGTCATGTCGGGTTATAGTTACAAAATTAGTTCAAATACAACCGACCAATAAAGGTTATTTGCATTGTAACGTGTTTTTCGAGGGTTTTTTATGCAACTGGCATAAGTCAGTAGGAAGCCATTCTATATTTATTTACGCGGCAAATTGTTCAGCCAAGATAATTTTTCATGTTAATTTATTATTATTATTAATTTATTATAATTATTATTAAGATATTTTCGGAGCATTTTATAAAAATTATAAGCATACAGATAGGTTTTCTATGTCTTAGAAAACGCTAACAAGCAAATTATTACGAACGACGATATCATAGAAAATTATGCGATTACGGAATTTTACGGAGTTTTCGTCAGTTAGGGTATATTGAGAGACGTGACTCACTGGGAATGTTAATACAAGCTGATTCCTGTCGAGGAGCATGACGCAATCTTGGGTCGCATCGTCAAGAAGAGGCGAATTGTTGAAACGGAACCCTGTCGCCGAGTGTAATGACCCGGAGGAGGAGAAGATCGCGTGGTGGTTCAGCCAATCAGGGGAGACGACGTAAGCTAGTTCGGACTGAAGAGTGGGGAGCCGGCATGTGGATATATCGTTCGACGCGCCGTGGAACGAGGGACTATCTGTGAAATACTTGAGGAGTATGGATGCGCGTGCGAGTCGCTCCGATGTTCGGTGGAGTTAAGGACAATCTGTGTAGAACTTGCAGTGTACGGTCGCAAGTGCGTGACGCTCCGATGTTCAGTGGAGTTAGCGACGAACTTTTGTAAAACGTAACCAGTGCGGTTTTACGAGAGTTTGGGTCCGATGTACGGACCATAGAATTATCTAATCTACCAGAATATCATCAAATTTCGACGGTGATGACGACGTCCAGGAGACTGTGGGAAGCACACTGCATCATCAAGAACGAGGGAAATGCTTTGGCAATTTCCAGGGGTAAGTGCTAATGACGCAGAAATACGCAATCTCTCATTTTTCTTTGTTTTATATTTCATAATTCAGTAACTTCATAGCTTGGAAATAAGAGTAAAATCAATTTATCAGACTCCGTTTTCACGTAATTTTCTATCGGTAATATTCAAATCACAACGCTCCAATTTAAATGTTAAACTTATTATTATTAATTTTGCTATACTTGTTTTATATAATAAATTCATTTCTTTTACAATGCAATCTTTGCTTTCAGTAGGTAGCATTAGATATAGACCAATTCCTTCTCCTGATACAATTGTTTGTTGGGTTAATGATCAAATCATACCACGATCTGAGTGAATAGAGTCTTGAATGTGTTCTGCCAGAGCTAGACGTTGTTAAATACAAATTTAGATTTCAACATTGCATTGAGGTCTTGGCGCCCATTAAAACAACATAGCTTAGGCAAAGGTAAACAGTTACATTTATCACCCAGCAGTGTGGGCTAGCGAAACCATTACATTTGTCGCTACCAACATGGGGCACTAATTACCAGTACATTTGTACGCTCAACGTGGAGCAAAGTAAATACCGTTTCACTTGTCATCCCAGCCTAAGCAAGACTGCTACATTGTCGCCGACAACTTGGGGCTGAAAACCTAATAACATTTGTGGAAGGAGAAGGGTATATATTTCTGTGCCTGTATTTTGGGGGTTATTTGTCTTTATCAGTGTATATCATTATGGGGGATGAGAAAGAAAGACAGATGAGGTTACGTAGTGGTCATCAACTGGAGAATGATGATACGAGCAGTATGTCGAGTGATGGTAGTACCGGGGTAGCGGAGGTAAATCCCGATACTGAAACAGGGAGTGTAGGCGGCCAACCAGAATTAAAAACTTTACTTCTCGAGTTCATGTATCAGAACAAAGTTAGTAGTGATGCTTTAAATGCAAAATTAGAACAGAATAATGCAAAATTAGAACAAAACAGTAGGGAAAATAAAGAAAGTACAGAAGCTTTAAATGCAAAATTAGAACAGAATAATGCAAAATTAGAACAAAACAGTAGGGAAAATAAAGAAAGTACAGAAGCGTTAAATGCAAAATTAGAACAGAATAATGCAAGATTAGAACAAAACAGTAAGGAAAATAGAGAGAGTACTGAAACTTTAAATGCTAAATTAGAACAAAACAGTAGGGAAATGAGTGACAAATTCGAACTGATTAGAGGTGAGATCAGGGGGGTGATGGAAGAAAAGGCTAAAGAGATTATTGCAGATGTAGACAGAAAATTAGGAAAAGTACAGGAGGAGTTGGAAATTAGAATCAGTACACAGGCTGAAAATTTAAAAGAACTAGTGCAACTGGAAACACAGCAGGTCAAAAAGCAATTGGGGGGAGAAATTGACAAAATTCAGGTAGCTACTAAAGAGGTTAAGGAACAGCTGGGGGGTAGAATTGAGAAAGTCCACTCACAAATAGTTGCAGAAGTAAATGATTTAAGAGAGAGTAATAGGGAAAGCATTAGCAAGATTGAGGAGAAACAAGCAAAGCTATATGATAAAGTAGAAGAATCAGAAGGAAACATTAAATTAACAGTAAACAGTATTGAGAGGAAGGCTGAGGAGAAAATCGCAGAATTAGAGTTAAAATTAAAAGCTAGGATCAGGCAAGAAAATAGTCAGAATAGGCCAGTTTTTGTGAATAGCACACACAGGGAGGTAGAACTGGGTAAGTTCAGCAATCGACAGGGGTGCCCAATGGAGTTCATGAACAATATAGAAAATAAATTCGGGGAGAGGTTGGAAAATGGTAGTATTGAGTGGTGCCAGGTAGTTGAAATTTTAGAACAAGTGTTTGTGGGGGAAACGAGGAATTGGTTTGCTGTCTACAGAGACAAGTTTACTGATATCAATGATTTAAAAAGGAAATTCTGTGAAAAGTTCTGGAATGAGGTTATTCAGTCGCAGCATCGTGAGGGAGTAGTGTGTGGTAAATATAACCCTAAAGGAAGCTCCACCATGACCGAATACTTTTTAGGGCAGGTATTAGTGTGTAAATATCTGGATGGCTTGAAGGAGGAAAGTGATGTGGTAAGGTTGCTACTTAGGCACTTTCCCTATAGGATCAAGGAGGCTGCTTGTATCCAGAATGTAAAGACTATATCACAAGTAGAAAATTTGTTAAGCACATTTGATGCACTAGGGAGAGGGGGTTATGATGACAATTTCAATCGGAACCAGGATAATAATAATAATAGACCTAATGAAGCCAGGCATCAAGAAGTTCAAGGGAACGGTGGCGAAGGGGCCAACGCTCAAAATAGAAATAATAATAATCAGCTAAATCAGAACAGAGGAAATGGCTATGGTAATCAGTATCAAGGGAGGAACAATGATTTCAGGGGAAATCAAGGGAGGAACAATGATTACAGGGGAAATCAAGGGAGAAACAATGATTTCAGGGGAAATCAAGGGAGAAATTATAATGACAATAATTACAACCAGAATAGGGGTCAAGGAAGAGGACAGCCTAGTGGTAGTAATATACAGCCAAACAATGACAACACAGCCCAGAACAACCAGACCAGTTTAGTAGTTAGTAGTACTACGGCCAGCTGTAGCGGTTCTTTAAACGCGAACCAGGCTGCGAAGTAAGGTCAGAATCTCAGTCTGTAGCATGCCCTGTCCATACAATTATACAGGAACCCTATGACCTAAATGTAAGAAATGAATTATTACATGAACTAAATGATGAAAGTATTATTCAGGAAGTGGTTAGTAAGAGCCCCATAGTTAAATTTAACGTGTCCGAGGCGTACACAGATGTTTTAATTGATAGTGGTTGTATGAAGAGTTGCATAAGTAGTGCATTTTATGATAAAATGAAAGGAACTGGAGTAAATTTTGAGGAGATGCCAATTAAAAGCACTTTTGTTATCACAGCTGTTGGGAAGAGGTCTAAAGTAATTTCTAAGCAAGTTTTAGTAGACATTAAAATTAATAATCATGTAGAGAAGCAGATTTGCCTTGTAATTCCAAATTTAGTATTCAGTGTTATCTTGGGTTCAGAGTGGCTAAGTAGAGTGTCTGGTAACTTATGTTATGATGTAGGGAGTTTGAAATTTAAATGGGGAGATTCTGAAGTAGAAGTAGCGTTCAATGACCATATTCAGAGGAGTAGTATTGTAGGTGTGATTTGTACTTTAAATGAGATATCGCCAGCCGTAGAGCGGGGTTCTCCATGTTTTGTGGGCAGTGTGATTAAGAACGGAAGTCTAGAGGACTCGTTACGTGATGCTGCATTTCAGGGAGATATAGAGGTGGAACAATGTGTTCGGCTCTATGATGTGTTATGGTGTAATAGGAGAGTTTTTGAGGATCGCATTGGTATGACCAATTGCTATACACATTCATTGAACGTTATTGATAGGTCAGTATTCACAGGACATAGATATCCTGTACCTTTCGCTTATCAGAGTGCAGTTGAGGCACAAATTAATCAGATGCTTGAAGATGGGATTATTGAGCACTCGAACAGTCCATATGTTAATTCTTTGATCACGGTACCCAAGACCGACGGCACTGTTCGTATTTGTTTAGACGCTCGTTTGGTTAACAGTAGAATTAGTTCAGATCAGCTGAAATCTATGTCAATAGAAGAATTAATGCAAACATTTGAGGGGAAGAAGTATTTCACTTGTGTAGATTTGAGTTCCAGTTTTTGGCAAGTGCCACTTATGTACGAAGATAGACCATTTACAGCTTTTAGTCATAAATATAACCTTTATCAATTTTGTAGAACACCTTATGGGTTAAAGAGTAGTTCAGCAGCTTTAATTAGGGCTTTAAACATCGCATTAGGGGATGACACAGGAGAGTTTGTAACCATTTACATAGATGATATGGTAATTAGTTCACGCAGTTTTGAGGAGCATCTACATCATTTAAATATAGTTTTTCAGAAGTTAGATCAGGCAGGGTTCACTTTGAAGCTGTCTAAGTCGTCATTCTGTCAGTCAGAAGTGACATTTTTAGGTCATAGAGTGTCGAGTAGAGGTGTAACACCAGAAGAAAGTAGGGTTAATAAGATACTTAACGCAGAGGTGCCACAGAATGTTAAACAGTTAAAAACTTACCTGGGAATTTGCAACTTTTTCAGGAGGTTCGTTCTTAAATACTCAGGGTTGGTAGAACCATTCAGGGAATTGCTTAAAAGTGGGACTCGGTGGAGATGGGAGTTCAAGCATGAACAGGCTTTTAGAGCGCTGAAGGAAGGTTTTGAGAAAGCTGTAGTGCTGAAATATCCGTTAAAAGATAAGGAATATGTGGTTATGACAGATGCTTCACATATAGGCATTGCTGGAGTATTATGTCAGAAGGATGATGAGGGTAATCTGTGCATTGTATCTTTAGCCTCGCGAGGACTGACTGCAGCAGAGAAAAGATACACGATTACTGAGTTAGAGCTTTTAGGTATTGTTTTCAGTTTAGGGAAATTTAGAATGTATTTAGTAGGGGGGAAATTTGAGATCCACACAGATCACCATGCATTACTGTATATGAGGACTTGTAAACTCAGTTCTAACAGAGTTAGTAGGTGGATTCTTGCTCTGCAGGAATACGAATTCACAGTAAAATATATTAAAGGTAAAGATAACATTCTTGCAGACATGCTATCGAGGGACACTAATTTATGTAGGGATTATCCTGTGGTTAAAGCAGAGGACGGGATTTTAATATGTGCATGTGTGGACAGTAGCAACAGGGCATCGTTACAGACACTGAGAAATATGCTAGGTAGAGCAACGTGATGACGTTCATTTAAGGGAGCCACTTGCAAGGTTGGAAGCAGGTGACGCAGAAACATTTATAGTTTCCAAACGTATTGGCAAAACAGCATATGTGCTGGAGAATAGTGAGGGAAACAGATTATACGGGACGTATAATATACATAGTCTCCGAAAGTATGTGTCATAAAGTGAGGATGTTTAGCTGGCGAGCCAGCCTATCAAATGAGTAAGTGTGGTATTTGGTGCGTGGGAGGAGATGGTCTTCCAGGCAGGCGTATCAGAAGTCACACAGGGGGGTAGTATGTAAGTAAATGAGAGTTTTTAAGGTACAGGGAAATATGACGGGATTGTCGGATGCTGTTGAGCACTAAATTGTCTCGATGCACCAAGGCCATTTTGGCAGCGCTGATGGGTTCCCATTTATCTCCAAGAGATGGGGGAGCGCTTGTATAGGGCTTGTTAGCTTAAGGCGTCCACGAGATAAAAGATGGGCCATCAGAATGCGAGACAGTCCTTCATGAAACTCATACATATCAGCACACGTGATTTCTGTTTACGGCCTCGCCATGTAAGATTTGTAAGTGTGTAATTTAAGGTAATTTGTACAAAGGTATTATTTGTGTCAGGAGAAATGGTCTGTGTTGAGAACTAGTATAAGTAGAATATGGTCTACGGGAACTTAAGAAGACAGGGCGATTACGGCACAGAAATATTTGGTGTTATATGTAATGCGCATTTACTGTTTTTTTTTTCAGAAGTCAATATTAATTTAATCTACTTCAAAGAGAGATTAAGTATTATGGTCACGAGGCGCTGCCACAATCGTGTGCTCAGTGATAAGTGAGATTAAATTTCACCATAAGGAAGGGACCTCCAGTGAAATTAGGAAGTTCAATGATGATATAAATATATCAGAACACCTTCAATGCGTGTGATATGACATCATAAATACATAGTGCTCACACATTAATTATGTCTATTTCTCCAACATAGAGCAATTTGAGAGGCGGAAATATCCATGGAACACTATTCTATATGTAAAACATTGGACTGGTTGCAAAGTGCAATCCATAGTGACAACAAACTTTGACGCAAAGTGCGTGAAGAAAAATTATGAGTGTATATATCTGTAATTTAGGGTGATTTCATTTATGTAATATGTATTTTGGATGGGGTTTATTAACGTGTCTGGGATAATCGGATAATGGACCGTCGTCACGGTAAATCATCCGATGATCCGAGGCGAATATGTAACGTGTTTTTCGAGGGTTTTTTATGCAACTGGCATAAGTCAGTAGGAAGCCATTCTATATTTATTTACGCGGCAAATTGTTCAGCCAAGATAATTTTTCATGTTAATTTATTATTATTATTAATTTATTATAATTATTATTAAGATATTTTCGGAGCATTTTATAAAAATTATAAGCATACAGATAGGTTTTCTATGTCTTAGAAAACGCTAACAAGCAAATTATTACGAACGACGATATCATAGAAAATTATGCGATTACGGAATTTTACGGAGTTTTCGTCAGTTAGGGTATATTGAGAGACGTGACTCACTGGGAATGCTAATACAAGCTGATTCCTGTCGAGGAGCATGACGCAATCTTGGGTCGCATCGTCAAGAAGAGGCGAATTGTTGAAACGGAACCCTGTCGCCGAGTGTAATGACCCGGAGGAGGAGAAGATCGCGTGGTGGTTCAGCCAATCAGGGGAGACGACGTAAGCTAGTTCGGACTGAAGAGTGGGGAGCCGGCATGTGGATATATCGTTCGACGCGCCGTGGAACGAGGGACTATCTGTGAAATACTTGAGGAGTATGGATGCGCGTGCGAGTCGCTCCGATGTTCGGTGGAGTTAAGGACAATCTGTGTAGAACTTGCAGTGTACGGTCGCAAGTGCGTGACGCTCCGATGTTCAGTGGAGTTAGCGACGAACTTTTGTAAAACGTAACCAGTGCGGTTTTACGAGAGTTTGGGTCCGATGTACGGACCATAGAATTATCTAATCTACCAGAATATCATCAAATTTCGACGGTGATGACGACGTCCAGGAGACTGTGGGAAGCACACTGCATCATCAAGAACGAGGGAAATGCTTTGGCAATTTCCAGGGGTAAGCGCTAATGACGCAGAAATACGCAATCTCTCATTTTTCTTTGTTTTATATTTCATAATTCAGTAACTTCATAGCTTGGAAATAAGAGTAAAATCAATTTATCAGACTCCGTTTTCACGTAATTTTCTATCGGTAATATTCAAATCACAACGCTCCAATTTAAATGTTAAACTTATTATTATTAATTTTGCTATACTTGTTTTATATAATAAATTCATTTCTTTTACAATGCAATCTTTGCTTTCAGTAGGTAGCATTAGATATAGACCAATTCCTTCTCCTGATACAATTGTTTGTTGGGTTAATGATCAAATCATACCACGATCTGAGTGAATAGAGTCTTGAATGTGTTCTGCCAGAGCTAGACGTTGTTAAATACAAATTTAGATTTCAACATTGCATTGAGGTCTTGGCGCCCATTAAAACAACATAGCTTAGGCAAAGGTAAACAGTTACATTTATCACCCAGCAGTGTGGGCTAGCGAAACCATTACATTTGTCGCTACCAACATGGGGCACTAATTACCAGTACATTTGTACGCTCAACGTGGAGCAAAGTAAATACCGTTTCACTTGTCATCCCAGCCTAAGCAAGACTGCTACAGCATGTATTTACAAATTCGTGTTTAATAAATTTTAATAGGGAATATCTGGACTACGAGTTGGGACATTAAACATACAGACACTGACAGGAAAGGTGGAGGAGATTGTAGATGTGATGGAGAGAGGAAAGCTGGATGTACTGGGCTTGGCAGAAACAAGATGGAAAGGAGAAGGTCGTAGAGAACTGAGGAAAGGGTACCGGTTGTACTGGAGTGGGAACAGTGAAGGAAGGAGCAGCAGAGTAGTAGTTGTGAGAGATGGAATGAAGGAAAAGGTAAAGGGAATAAGTGACAGGATCATGAAGATCAGAGTAACTGTAAAGGGAAGAAGCCTGGAGATAGCCCAGGTATATGCCCCTCAAGTTGGATGTACAGCTCAAGAGAAGGAAGACTTTGAGGAGGAGCTACAACAGCAGTTGAATGGTCAGAGCATCATTGTCATGGGAGATTTGAATGCACATGTAGGAAGTGAAAGGCAAGGATATGAAAATGTAATGGGAGCAGAAGGATGGGGCAGCAGGAATGAAGAAGGGAGAAAGTTGCTGGATTTTTGCAAGAGAAACGGTTTAGTGGTAGGCAACTCCTGGTTCCGGAAGAAAGAAAGCCACAAGGTAACATGGTACAGCAGTGATTTAACAAAGAAATCTTTGGTAGATTACATGCTGTGCGACTGGGAAATGAAGAGAAGTGTCAGATATAAAGGTAATACCATCAGAGGCCTTAGATAGCGACCACAGAATACTTGTTATGAACCTGGGAGTTGTTGGGGATAGCAAGAGGACAGAGTACCAGGAAAGGAGAATCAAAGTATGGAAACTCAAGGAAAAGGAAGTCGAGGAAGAATTCCAGAAGATAATAAGGGAAAGGATGCCAACAGACAATCCTAAAACAGGGGAAGAGGAATGGAAGCAATTCAAAAACACATTGGTGGAAGCTGCAGTGGCAGTATGTGGAAGAACAAGCAACAGAAAGCGGTGTAAAGAGACACCATGGTGGAATGAGAGAGTAAAAGAAGCTGTGGGAAGGAAGAACAAGGCTTTCAGAGTGTGGTTCCAGGAAAGAACTGATCTGGCAAGGGAAGATTATAAGATGATTAAGAAGAAAGAAGCAAACAAGATTGTCGCAGAGGAGAGGAAGAAGTGGATGGTAAAGTGGACAGAGATGATGGAGGAAGACAGCAGAGGAAATAAGAAAGTACTTTATGGGATGGTCAAAAGTAAGAGAAGAGGTCTGTGAGAGGATGTGGTAATGGTGGACAAAAACGGAAATGAGGTACACAACAAAGAGACACGCATGACAGTGTGGAAAGAGTACTTTGAGGATTTGCTGAATCCAAATGGTCATAGGGAGGAAGACAAGGTATTGGAAGATGGCGAATACAACACAGGAATGGAAGAGGACCTGACTTGGAGTGAACTGGAGATGGCTATAGACAAGATGAAAGGAGGAAGGGCACCGGGTGTGGACGAAGTGAGTGTTGAAATGGTGAAGGCAGCAGAGGAGGTTGGGAAACAGTGGCTGTACTGTGTGATGAGGGTGATATGGAAGGAGAAAAAGACCCCAGAAGATTGGAAGAAGGGATTAATTGTCCCAATATTTAAGAAAGGAAGCAGAAAGGAATGCAGAAATCACAGGGGAGTCACACTCATACCACACTGTGCCAAGATATATGAAAAGATATTAGAAAGTAGAATACGAGCCAAAGTGGAGAGAAAATTGAGAGAGGAGCAGTATGGATTCAGACCTAGGAGATCAACAGTGGATCTCATATTTTCAATGAGACAGCTCCAGGAACACCACTACGAATTTGGAGAGGATCTGTTGATGGCCTTCCTGGACATCGAAAAGGCCTATGATAGTGTGTGTAGGGAGAAGGTTTGGGGAGCAATGGAAAACATGGGAGTGGAAAAAGGGACTATAGGCAGAGTGAAGGAGATGTATTGTGGAAGTGTGAGTTGTGTGAAAGTTGGAGGGGAAAGAACAGACTGGTTCAGACAAATGAGTGGCCTCAAACAGGGTAGTGCGCTGTCACCCCTTCTCTTTATTGTGGTTATGGACGAGGTAATGACACGGATAGCAGGAAAGATAGGAGAAGATAAGATGAAAGCAATGGTGTTTGCAGATGATCTCATGGTCTGGGCAAACAAGGAGGAGGAAATTCAGGAGCAACTGAAGGCTTGGGAAGAAACAGTGGGAGAGTATGGATGGAAGTTCAACATCAGTAAATGTGAGATCCTGATAACGACCCGGAAAAAGGACAGACCAATGAGTGGGATAACACTTGGAGGTGGACAGCTGAAGAAGGTGGAAAGTCTCAACTACTTGGGAAGTATAGTGGAGGAAAATGGGAGAAATGACAAAGAGATTACGGAACGTGGCAGACAGGCAGAATCATTTCTGAGAAGCATTAGGAGCTTAGTGTGGAATAAAGATGTCCCACAAAAAAGCAAGGAAGTGTTATACAGAAGCTACTATATCCCGATACTGACCTATGCTTCAGAAACGTGGACAATGAAGAAAAGAGACATAAGCAGAATACAGGCAGGTGAAATGAAGTTCCTGCGAAGTAGGATCGGAGTAACAAGAAGAGACAGGGTGAGGAATGAAAAGGTCAGGGAAATAGTGAAAGAGGAGCCCTTGCAAGGTAGGATTGAGACATCAAGACTGAGGTGGTATGGACACTTAAAGAGAATGGATGAGAGGAAGATTCCCAAGAGGATACATGAGATGCAGATGCAGAAGAAACGACCAAGGGGAAGACCAAGAGATAGATGGCTGAAAGGAGTGGAGGAATGTGTCAATAAGAGAGGCGAGGACTTGACCAGAGTGTCAGCGGAGAGGTGGTGGGAAGAAAGGACTAAGTGGCGAGGCTTATGTTCCAAACAGACCCAGCCTGGGGCTGGAAACTGTACAAGATGATGATGATGATGTGACACTAATCTTTATCTGAAGTCGAAAAGTTATTCAACTCACACCCTCTGTTAAATAAAACAGTAAATTTACATGAATACACTCTGGATGGGGAATAACATCACTAAACTTGCGGGAAAAAACCTCGCTCCAAGCACACTATGGCTTAACAACCTCATATATATTACATCATATATGGAAAAACTTCCACAGTTTAAACAAAATCACCAATGATTAATTTGTTATAAACAATATCGTGGGAAAAAATCCTTCAACAAGGGCACTATCAATCAGTGACTTTCACACGTCCACTGAGCTATAATTTATACATCCCATCGTTCCTCTCGAAAACTCTACATTATCAAAACGTATTCAAATTGTCGCATAATTTTAACCACCATGAGTATCTTTAACAAAACGATATGAAATAAAAATCGTCCAGTCACAAATATGATTAATAAAAATACAAACTGACTCTCCTCACTTGTCTATCAAAAAAAATTATCATTATAATATTATTGCAGTACAATAAAATATTACACTCAAGAGAATTTAAATAATTGCAGGTTATTTAAATCAAGTCGGATAGAAGTCAATCTAGACTGGAATATGCAAGCATCGATATCCTGGCCTAAGATATGAAAATCTTCTACCAAAAGAGTTCCTTTTCAACTGTTAACTGACTAAAGCTCATTCAAAACTCAAGTTACATAAAGTTGTCTTCGCCGAAATGTTTTTCATTATCTAATGATATTGTCTTTGTTTCAACAACACATTCTGAAGAACGACTAGTAATTCAAAAATCGTCGTAAAGTTACATATATTTTAACGCTCTAATTAATGTTCGATGGTTTCTTCTCTCTTGAAGTTGGAAAGAAAAATGTTCAAAGTAAGTTAACGGAGACATTACTTTGAAATGATGACACGATGTCTGAATTTTGACTTGAAATGGAAACTATTTATTTTTAAAGTCAAACCGTGACTGCAAAATTAATCCACATTCTCTAAAGAATATTTAAATGTCAGTAAAACTGATCCTCGCAAGAATTTAAATATAAATATAAAAGACTAAGATCTCAAGACACTAAAGAAAATATAATACACCTGAAATGTGTACAGAAAACAAGAACATATTAAAGTATAAAATATGGGAAAGATCGTTGCTCAAATATCACTATACAGCTCACATTATAACAAATAAATATCACGGCTACCTTAGATGATGTTCAGACGTTCTTGAAGAGTATTCACAGAATACTATAAATGTTCCTATAAAACCAGAGTACATATCTGGACAGTCCTCGGACATCAGAACAGCGACCTCGGATAATAGAAGGATTCTATCTCCGGAATACACCCATCCGTGTTAACAAGGAACTTCCTTCTGGCAACTTCTTCTGCTTGTGCTGGGATACCCTAGCCACTCTTGAAAATCCCCAAAGTTCTACGTCGAAATAAACCATGAAATCCATTGTATATGCGAGGCAGAAATATTCATGTTAATGGATAATGAATAAATTTCCACTGCCGTATGGATGTTATATCAGCGTTTGATAGATATGCATGAGTGTAAATGCTGGTTACCCACTCCATGCTAGTATTCCAAGAATACTGACTATCGTAATTCCATGTTGGATCTTCACGCTATCGATATATGTCCCAGGTGCATAGTTAGTTTAATACTCCCATCACTCCTTTCATATTAATGTCTATTAAATATAATAACTGAGTATTAACTGCTATTGTAATGTCAATTGTCTGTAGCACCAACTGAATAATGTTCTGTTTCACACTTGCAGTACGCCTGCCCTCTGAATGTTCAAAGTGTGTAGCATGAAAAGTGATTCTGGGATCTGTGAAAAACACTTTTGTATTTCGTCTTCTATCGCTTATATTTCCCAAATTATAAAAGCTGGAATGTTCTGCTTTTAACACAGGCTCTATATAGTCTTACACTGCTTGATTATAATAAACCCTGAAGCCTAATTGTGTATGTTCATGAAATAATGTCACTTACCGGTATACTTGCGTTTTAACTTCGCCTAGATTTGAGTTGTATAATGGACTGCAGCTTACCCACACTTTGCTGTTTCACGAGCGGACAACCTCCACGCTCGGACTTGACGAAACTTTTGGGACTACGTTAACCCATCAACACACTTCACTCGTCGACTGATTTATTAGAAAAAGCCTCGGCCCTCCGTTCCCGTCGTTTAAATACCTTGAGAAGGGGTGTATCCTCCATCCCTTCCATAGCTTCTATATGCGTCATGCTTCCAGAGCCTTCTCGAAAATTCTTATACGTCATCATGGATCTCAGAGAAGCCTCTCTGCTTGCCTGAGCTATGAGCCAGCCGTGCCTACGTCATTAACAACACGTAATAGCTATGACGGCTGCAACCTTACTCACGCTCTCCCAAATACTACCATCGTGGTCTCTGGATAATTCAATTTACGGGGGCAGTACTATGCGCGCGCTTTCAATAGTACAGCAGGGGACCATGGCGCGCCACAAGCTCGGTCAAGGCCACCGCACCAGCGAATAACAAAACTGCCGCTTGCCGTTCTTACTTTATATGAAAGACCCTGTATGTTGAAAAATAAATAAAAGTTTGAAATAATGTATGCAGTGAATCACACTTAATAAACAAATTCCTGCAAAAAAAAAAAAAAGGAAAATGTTGCTCATGGCTTTCAGTATCCTTTGAATTTTTGGACCCTTGCTCCCATCATCATCATCATCGGCTTTAACTCGATTCCGAGTATAAATCTTCTTCCTTCAGTCCAGTTTGTGGATGTGTTTACGGTGACTAAAGAGTCCAATCCTGGCATGGAACAAGCGACCACACAAATCACATAGTATTGCTGGAGGAGGACGTGGTAGGGCTGCTCGAAGTTTCCTAGCTTGATGCTTGGCCTCTTCATGTATGCGTCGATCCCTTTCAAACGTCTTTACAGTATCGAGATGGTACGGCGTCAAGTTGAGCGGTCTTCAGCCAGCATGTCCCAGGTTTGTGAATCAAGACCTGTCAATTTCAGGGTCTGCTTAAATTGGTCCTTGTAGCGCCTCTTAGGACCACCATGAGGTCTGGTGCCATAGCATAACTCACCATATAGCATTTGACGAGGTAATCTCACATCATCCATCCGATGGACATGACCAATCCATCTAAATTGGTGACCTATTATGGATGATTCTATGCTGTTGATTTGAGCCCTTTCCAGAACAGCAATATTTGTAATGCGGTCTTCCCATTTAATCCTCAGGATTGATCGAAGTTTTTGTAGGTGGAAACGCTCAAGCTTCCTAAGATCACGTCGGTAAAGGGTCCACGTTTCACAGCCATACAACAATGTAGAAATGACTACTGCTTTGTACACCATAAGCTTTGTACTCATGGACAGATCTTTATTCATGAAGACACGGTGCGCTAATCGTCCATATGCTGCATGGGCTGCGCCAATTCTCTTATCCACATCCTGCTCACAGGTACAGCTCACAGAAATGGTACTGCCCAGATACGAGAAGTGGTCAACCTGTTCTAATGGCAAATTTGAGATGGAGATATTGAACTGAGGAAGAGGTGTGCCTGGTGAAGGTTGTGCCAAGACTTTAGTCTTATTGACATTTATGGTACGACCAAAGCGATCACATGCACTTTTGTAACAGTTAACTGACTCTTGCAGCTCTTCTGGTGTGAGAGTTGGCGACGCAGCATCATCTGCATACAACATGTTAGTAACCTTAGTAACCTGAGTTTTCCTCAAGGAGAGGAGACGAGTTAGGTTGAAAAGCCCTCCATCAAAACGATACTTGACCTCCACACCTGGGATGTTTGTGGGTGAATCATAAAGCATTGCAGCCAAGTACAGCACAAAAAGCGTTGGAGCCAGTACACATCCTTGTTTCAGTCCATGGGTAATGGGAAATTCATCGGACATCTTATTCTGATGGCAAACCTGACCTGTCATGCCATCATGGAGAGCCTTGATTAGATCTACAAAACGCTGAGGGCAACCAAACCGCTTCAGCACTGCCCAACCGAATCAAATGCCTTTTCCAAGTCATAAAAGACTAAGAAGAGTGGATTCTGTTGTTCTCTACATTTTTCTTGTAGCTGTCTCACACAGAAAATCAAGTCAATTGTGCTTCTGGAAGTTCTAAATGCGCATTGTGACTCTGGGAGGATCCTCTCAGAGATAACCTTGAGGCGGTTAAGTAGAATTCTTGCAAGAATCTTCCCCACAATTGATAGCAGTGATATACCACGGTAGTTGCCACAAACACTGCGATCACCCTTTTTAAAGATAGTGACGATAGTGGCATTCTTTAGGTCTCCAGGTACCTTTCTTGATTCCCATATTCTGAGGATAAGGATGAAAATTCTTGTTTTGAGGGAATGACCTCCGGCTTGAATTAGTTCCAGAGGGATGTTATCTGGGCCAGGTGCTTTTCTGGGTTTCAATTGGGTGAGAGCTGCACTGAATTCATGATAAGTAGGAGTTACTGCCAACCACAGTTGTTCAGGTTGTTGCGGCACATCACAGAGGAAGTCTTCAGCAGCTTCTGATGGACGATTTAGGAGATTGGAGAAGTGCTCCTTCCAGCGTTCCAAGATTTCTTGACTATCAGTAAAGGTAGTAGAATTATCAGCGCTTTTCAGTGTACCTGATGATGAGCGAGATGGTCCATATATTTCCTTGCGTACGGCATAGAAGTTCCTCAAGTCTCGAGCATCCGATAGTCTCTGCAGTTCCTGAGCCTTCTGTTGCCACCAAGTATTTTTAATCTGCCTTATCTGCGTCTGGCATTTACCCTTGAGTTCCAGTAGTTTATCTCTCTTTGTGTTGGAAGTTGGGTCTTGAAGATGGGCAACTTTATACTGACCTCAAACTCACCCCTAGAAATCTCCTTACTTCCAGTTAGATCTCTGTATCAATTTAATGTCATAAAAAACTTTGTTACCAAAGAATCCACTTATATTACTGTTGTGAACATTAAAATTTAAATTTAAGAGGGACACAATACACTAATTGTTATTTTATTCCAGGAACAGGACTTTGAAAGTATACTCGATCTTCAGTAAGAAGAGTCAATTCGATGTTTATGACACCCTAATAAAGATGCAAGTGGATTACGTTGTTATCGATGATGTATGGTGCTTTGGAGTAAGCAAGTAAGTAAAATAGTGAAATGTTACTGAATTTTTTTTTTATATAGAAAGTCTACTTAGTACTTTGATATTGTTCTGTCCGGGGGCTGGGGGGATGGACGAACAAGGGTGTAAACTGTTGAATTTAGGGGATGCTGTTCGAATGGGACGAGTATCCACTGATGTGCAGAAACTCCGAGTGTGAGAGAGTGTGGGGGGAATCGGGGGTGAGCTCTATTTGTGTGAGATCGTAATCTAGGGGGTGCGTAGTACAAACGGAGCTGTTAGTCTCTAAAACAAACGCTGCATGTGAGCAGTTAACTAACTGCTGACCGCGCGAAGATAAGCGTGACGGTCGGGCACTTCAAGGCTATCAGCTGGAGAAGTCTTACACAGCAATTCTATAATTGTGGACCCTGGTAATTCAGGAGGTCAGGTGGGGAAGTGGGAAGTAAAGTGATGTGTGTAAATAAATGTCTGCAACTGTCTGTGATCAAAGTAGCTGCTGGTTTATTACTACCAGCGATAATGAGCAAGTGTTCCTTTAACAGGGAACGTGTAACCAATGTTAATACAATTATTGACTGGGTTTCAAGTGGGAAGGAGTGCAAAATACAAGTATTAGGAATCTGGTACACACTTACCCTTGGCAGGACGGTCAAAGCTCAGACGGTCAAGGCCTCCGGCGAACAACGGATAGTGGGTCTTCTCAGCCGTCCTTCTTATGTGTTTTGGAGTTGCTTGGTCAGCATTACCCAATGTTGGTGTGCTAGATCCAATACTCTGTGTAATTGTTATGGTGTTGCTGAAGCGTTGGCTGACAGCTGTGGTAACTGTGCCGGCTTGGCGTTTAAAGAAATGTACTGTAGAGGCTCATGATTTAGCCTAAGGGATGTTTTTATTGGGTGAAAGGGTGTATTGGTGTTGGGATAGAAGCGTAGTCATGTAGATTGGATTTATAGTTGAAAGATGTATGTGGCTGTATAGCCGTCTGCAAGTTCAGTGGCGTATGTCCATATTTCCCTTGGGGGTGCGTAAGGTCCTCAGGTCCTAAGGGTGTAGGGACCCTGGGGCCTGAACAACACCTCGTCGATGTTTAGCTCGAGTCCTCGCGAGCTGGACTGAGAGTTAAGGGCAGTTCTCTCTTTTTCTTCTCCTTTCTCTTCCTCCTGGCCGTCGTCCTCTTCTTTGGTCTCGTATTGTCCTTGGTGCGTGGATGAAGTGTAGTCATGTAGCTCCTTAGTGTGTACTCAGAAAGGGGTGGTTGTAGGGGTTGGTACATTGTTTACAATGACATATATACGGAATCATTCATTATATAAAAAATCAACTTGTGACAAAAATACGTTATTAAGATACATCATATGGCAAATCTTTATGCATTTGTGCTCCTGCAGAATGGGGAAAAAAACATCGTTATTACTGCTGTGGTGCTGCCTTGCAGCTAGATGAAAAAAATGCCTTCTGCGTTCATCTATCATGGATAGACGTGTGGGTTTTGTGAAAGAGTGAAGATAGAAAGTAAAAAAGATGCCCTGGGTAATGTTTTTAAAGGTTTATATTTCAATGTATTTATTGGTTGGGGTAAAGTAGAGCATCTGTACAAATTTTTGTTCATAGAGTGAAAGGAAATGAAACGTATTAAGGTATATAAATGTGTGGTGTGATTGTGTATACAAATAACAGTTTTGTATATTGAAATAATGGTGACAATTATAATAATGGTAACAACAATATTCATTACAAAAATGACAATAATAATAATAATAATAATAATCACAATTACCCTGATAATAATAATAATAATAGTGTTCACAATAATCGTGCACCTGGTGCCTTACTTTTATTGGTGCAACCATAAAATATTCTGTGTGGCGGCGCTCTTTCTTTGCCATGTATTTGTATACATAAGTACATAAATAACCATTTCATATTGGCTAGCCTCTAGCGCTTACCTTATAGTCATCTTACTCTATACGGCCGTCCTTATAATATCCTGTGCTCTATATAGATATCCTATTACCTTTGTGAATTTCCCTCCGTGGGTGGGAAAAATTCACCTCGACAGCGAGGGTAGACGCTTACAAACCTGCGTCGCCCCTGGCTACCGCATGTCGCTCGTTATTTAAGCGTCCCTTGTACATATTTGCGTCAGCGCGCTCGGTGCCCGACGGTCACCTTACATCGCTGTCCGCTGGCGTCGTCACCTTTAAGGGTGCAACTAAAATCGATGATAAGTGTATTTGTGTGACATAGAATTAGTGTAAGGTATTTGTGTGTCTGGGGATTATATTTACAACGGGTATATACATACACTGCAGAAAATGGAAATTGCAACATCATGAAGGCATTGGTTGTCTGTGTTGATTTTCAAGATATGGCACGATGCCATGTAGGGATGTAAACGATCAAAGTTTCAGACCCATTGGATTGTTGCTACAGGTCTCCCCACGTGATTGGTCGCGGAGGAATAAACTCCAGTATACGGACTCTGGTGTAGCGTAGTTGACTTGCAGTCTGTGCAGTGAAGTGTTCCCCTTCAAACATGCCTCGACGACAGAGAAGAGCACGCTATCAACAACTGTCGCCGTTTGAGAGGGCTCGGATAATTAGGCTGTGTGAGGCTGGATTATCGCTAAGGACTGTCGCTGCATGTGTTGGCCGACAGGCATCTACGGTACAACGTGTATGGTAGCAGTGGTCAAATGAAGGTACCCACACTCGTAGACCTGGCACAGGCCCAGCGTGACAGACAACTGTGAGAGAGGATCGACGCATCATTCGGATGGCCCGGATGGAACCCCATGCAACAGCAGCGCAAATTCGAGCAGCTGTGGCACTCCACGTTACACAACAAACAGTTGGTAATCGCCTGCGTGCAGCTGGCTTACGATCCCGTGTCCCTGCAGAAGGTGTTCCATTGACCCCACAACAGCGACGTGTAAGGCTGGCGTGGTGTCGAGAACGATCGACGTGGGTCGACGAATGGCATAGGGTCGTCTTTAGTGATGAATCGCGCTTCTATCTTGCCCGCAGTGATCGCCGGAATCGTGTGCGCCGACGCACCGGGGAGAGGGGCCGCCCAGATCTTATTGTCGAGAGGCACACAGGGCCAACACCAAGCATTATGGTCTGGGGAGCTATTGGCTTTAATGTGAAATCACAATTAGTGCTTGTTGAGGGCACTATGACTGCTCGACAGTACGTTGATAGGGTACTCAATCCAGTGGTTGTCCCTATGATGGCAAACATTGCTAATGGGATGTTTCAGCAGGACAATGCCCGGGTTCACACTGCACGCATCTCCAGAGAAGCTCTCCATGACATCACAACCTGAGAATTTCCCGCCAGATCCCCAGACCTCAGTCCTATTGAGCATGTGTGGGACATGATGGGTCGACAACTGACCAACCGTCCTCAGCCACCCACAACTCTGGAACAACTGACCCGTGCAGTGCAGCAAGCATGGGCCACAATTCCTCAGGAAGCGATCCAGGGCCTTATTGACTCCATGCCTTGCTGAATTCATCAATGTATTGCAGCTCGTGGTGGGCACATCCTGTATTGATTGTTGTCCAACCTTGCGGTCAGAGGGACCTGAAAGTGTAATCATCAAATCACAACCGAACACTCGTCCTGCATGTTCAATTGCAGCAATGTAGCACCACTCCTTCTGGGTGTTGCAATTTCTATTTTCTTCAGTGTATATCTCTGCCTCATCTGAAAATGACTGCATTAGCGCACATGTATGTGGAAATGTGCGCACAAATGTCGCCTTCTTGATTGCCTGAAAATAGAATGCATTGTTGTGATCACGTATATACCGTTCATATTGTTGCATATATAGAGAGATGTGTGTATTCATATGGCTTCTGAAATAGAACGCATTTTGTTTAGAATACTAATATATTCTCTATCGCTATCTTATCATTAGCTTAAGACTATCTGCAGTCTTACACTATTGTCTTATATTAGAATCCTTGTGTCTATGTGTGGATGTATATATCACTGGTGCGTACAGAGTGTGTTAACTACGTGTCATCGTGTCCTCAGTGGTCCACTTTACCTGTTCATCATGATTTTTCGCTAGTCTCTGCCGTAGCGGTGGAGCTCTTTCTCTGAAATAAATTACATGTTAATTAAAATGCCCTTGGCCTTATATCTTATGTATATAAATGCTATAAGCATCACGCAGGGCTGTTCAGGGGTCGGCTAGCTTCGGTGCCACCGCCCTTAGCGCGCTTATCGCTTTTATCGCTTTGTCGATGCTTATCGACGCTTATATTAACGTGTTGTCGCTGCTTAAAACATATTTGTCATCAGGCTTACCCTGTAAACGTACTAGTTTGCAGGTGCCGAATGCGCTGCGTGGCGTTCGCATCGCCTGTTTTAATTATCGTTATCGGTCTTACCCTACCACCCAAGTGGATTTATGGTGCCGAATCACTTTATGTATTAGTGTACTTAACCTAATTATTTATTAATCTATATTTAGAAAAAAAAAAAATGATCGGAATGTTTCCTTACTCTAATGCCGAAATTTGTCAGTTGGCCTGCTGCCTTGTGACAGTCTGCTTTACTAAATTTTGCTTATTGTCTAAGTTGCCCCTGAAATACGCAGCTACAGAGAGTTTAGTTTGGATGTATCAGAGACCCTCGCTAGCCCGCTCGCCCGCTCGCCCATGGCGCGAGCCTGTCTCCCGCCACGCACTTTGCCGTTATGCTAAATTTTGAACGTGGAATATCTCCCTTTCGGGGGTTCCGTGCGTGCAAATCCTGTTGACACCGGTTGTCTCCAAAACAGCCAGACCGAAGTCATTTTACACTTTCCTCCTTATATACTACTTTGAGCCCCCCCCCGGTCGGTCTCCCTTCCGAGATGCCCTTGTGACATCCTGCTGGGACCGGAGCCCAACAGGAGCCCGTAGTCCCCTCCTAAATCTAAGTGTCGACTTCCCCCCTTAATAATTAAGTGTGTTTGTGTAGAGGCCTGTGTATGTGTGCTGCTAAAATAGCAAGCACTTCATTCGGGATATCCATGGCTTTGTATTCGCTTTGTAAATCATATTGGCCATTTTTGGGTGGCCCAGACCCCTCTGCAGGTCGCTACCTACCATGTACAACTTTAGGGGCTCGCTGCCACGCTATTTAGCTCAAGAGTCGCTACTCAACATTTGTGGGCTCAAACTAGTATGTCGTCACTGCTCAATGCAGTGCGGAAACTAGTACGTCGTCAGTGCTCAATGCTGTGTGGGAACTAGTACTTCGTCAGTGCTCAAGGCGGTGCGGAAACTAGTACCTTGGGAGCCCGTCCCTTCTCTGAAGGTCGCTACCTCCATTTACGGCTCTGGGGGCTATATCTTGCGGAGTGTAATTGTGTGTGGTTGGGAAACTATTACGTCGTCACTCTCTTGGCGGTGCGGAAACTAGTACATCATAGTGTAATTGAAATCTTTGCCCCAGTTCCGGCTGAGGACTGTGTTGCTTCACTCCCTGCGAGCGGAAGACTCATTCCCATGCCTCAGGAATGCCTACTTAACATACAAACTAACTAAAGTCGTTGTCAAGCAGGTCGTCCCTGGGTGGGCTTTCTAAGTCCGGTATTGGGATGTTAGGTCCCCTGTCGGACGGTCAAAAACCTCTCCCACAGGTCTGACTCCGCTGACTGTAACGCATAACGGGTGTAACTGTATCCGAGACGGCAGACAAGCTATTTCTGCCAGCGTCGTCCGACCTGTTGTCTTTCTGTGCGTCTGTCAAGTTTAGTCTGATCTGTTGCTGCCGTCTTCGGCTTCGCCCTCTGTGCTGCCTCGTAATTTTTACGAGTGTCCTTACCTGTGCGTAATCAGATCCTCTATTTAATAAACTCTGGGGGGTAGTGTAGTTGATTTACAATTAATGTGTGATTCTGTATTTATTGTATATTTGTAATTATTTGTAGATGTGTGTGTGCTTACGGGACATTTTTATAAATGCATAGACTCCCTAGACTTGCTATTGCTGGTCAGATCCTCCACGCTGATATTTTTCTCTAATATATGGAGATATTAGTGGGATTCGTGGGTGCATAGGCATGGTTATTGTGTTTCGGAGGGGTGTTATCTGTTGTGAAGGAGTACCGTGGCTTAGGAAGGATATAGCATTGTTGGACTCTGTAATCTTTTTGGCCTAGAGTCGGTAATGCTTTGGGGATGTTTTTAACTTTACTGGATGGGGTCGGGTTTTCCCCCGGGTATTTGTAATTCAAGTATCGCATGCAGGTGTAATATTAACAATCCCTTGGTGATTGGGTTGGATTTGCATGCTTACCGATGTATTTTGAGCGTGCATGCCTGTCGCTCAATTTAGGATGGGTGTGTGTGGGTTTAATAATTTTATAGTTGTGACATGCAGGAATTATTACTTGAAAAAATGTTAGTATCTTTGGCTGCCATTTTATATTTACATATAAATGTACCAGCGTCTTGTTGAGTGGCGTCTGATCACCTCTTATACTCAGGTGAGAGCAGCTTGTCCTTAGGGTGCAGTAGGACCCGTACTTATAATCGCATAAATGTCCCCGTAATTTGTGTATTATGGTGTGATCGTGTATAGGTTTTAATGGGATGTGAGGTGTAGGATTATGGGTATATGGTGTCCTTTGGGGAAACTGAATGTATTATGTTATGAATTAGTGCTTCTCTCGTTGGTGCTTTTTAGTCGGTGACCGTTCTCCTTTGGTCCTATCGTGCTCTCTTTTACGTACTGCTGTTATGTGGCTATTCGCTCACTGGAGTCTCTATTCTCAGCATTCTTTGTTGTGTATCCTCCCTGAGTGCCTCATGGCGAATAATATCTACTACCTGGGTATATTCATTGCTCACTGGGGTTGTGTAATTGTCATCCCCTATCTGTTATTGGAATATGTTCATTGCTCACTGGAGCTATATAATTATCATTCTCTATTTGTTATTGGAATTTATTCATTGCTCACTGGAGCTGTATACTACCTTTATTCTATCGTTCTACGCAAATATTTACCCCTATTGTGTAAAGAATATCTGTGGGGGTTTGTGCTTTGCACCTTGCCTCTACGGTGCTACAATATTCATGTGCCTTTCCTGTGCTTAGCGCTCTGTGGCCTGTCATCGGCTTTGTGGGCAGCCCTGATGTACATCTAAATGCCTATATAAAATCAGCGGCTCCACCCTGGTATGTGTACCATTTTATTATTTATATTACTTATGCCCTTGTGCTATGGTCTTTGTTGGCGCTATAACTGGGGTTTAATATCCCTGTGTCCTATAATTGCAGACATCCCTTAAAGTGGGTGGGGTGTATAATTTATCCTTGGGCACTGTGTTTATTTGTCCTTGCATTGAACTATCTGTAGCGTTTGTGTGCCATTATGTAGGTCGCACTATGTGGTGAGCGTATATGGCGGGAGACGGCCGCGGCCGGGAGTGCATATCGTGGCTTCTGCACGAGTTCGCTTGCTGGGCCGGCCTGTCGCCTGTGTGCGTCATATCATCTGAGTCGCCTTATCTACGCGCGAGCGCGGGTGTTTGTTAATATACAGAGTCTGCGTCAACTTAAAGTAATGACGCCCATCGTGAATTATGTCGGCCTTGTATTCTATTTGGCGGGTGTTCAGTGTCTGAGTAGAAATGTAAACGCCATTGATAATAGTGTTGAGCCCTATCATAATATAATCGTGCACTGTTGCAACTATTTGTCTTCCGTGACGCTATTAGTTGCTAGTCAGCAATTCCGTGTGATGTTTGTTTGTTTATGTATCCGTAGGTTGCAATACCTCCCGGTATGTGTCAAGTGTTGGCAGCTAAAGAATGTGTGGTATGTATGTCCATCGATTGCTTTTGTTTTCATTGCTGCATATGTTTGTGCTGTCTTGAGCCTTGTTGAGAATTGGAAATAATATTTCCTTCTGCGGTACTGCTCGCGTTTCGTCATGTGTGGGCTTAAAATGTTCCAACCTGCTGAAAATTATTCCTAGACTTTTTTCTAGGTTCGTCTCTTCTATTTTTTGTGTCCCGCGTCGATTTACCTATTTTTACTCAATTATAGGCACCTTGGGCCTGTAATTGGCATTATTTCACCTGTCCGTTTTAATTGCCAGTATAATAGTTATTATTTCGGATTTTAAAAATGTGGTGTTCCTATCTTTGTGTTAAATAATGGGTTGGACCGAACTATTTCCCTGATATGTGTCTGTGTAGGCGTATTTCTGTGTGTGCAAATGTGTTTTTGCCCTGGGATATCTATTTTTGGGCTGTTTTCCCCATTTCGTGTTGCAGACCTCGAATCATTTGGAACTGGCCGCATTATCCGCGATCCCCGTCCTGTACAGATCTATGTTGTGTTTATTGGTTTGTACGCTTTTTACGACTTCCCGAGTTGGATGACCTATGTGTTTGGGGCTGACTGATCTTCAGTCGGTCGACATCTTTCGCTTTTGCCTCTCGGGGTGTCCGTTTTTATTTGGCTTTCGGACCCCTGTGTTCAATGTCTGCGCGTGTTTAGCTGTTACGCCTGTATATGTCCCTGTGTGACCTCTAGTAGTGTGTTTCGCAGCAAGATGTCATTGGCTAACTTAATTCTTGCTGCGCCCTTGTTCCCTGTTTCAATGTGTTTGTCTCTGAGGCATACATTAGATATTTCTGCAACCTATTCTACTGGAGGTTGTAGACTGTCTACCATGTACGTGTTATTTGTTTGACAGGCATGTGGGCTTGACGCAACCCACAAAGGTGTTATGTAGACCTTTGCGCCGTCTGCGTATGCCCTGTCGGTGCTTCGGGACTCCTATTTTGCTGATTTCGGTCCCGTTGCGTGTATTACCCGTCTGAAGTGTTCATGCCAAAATGTATACTATTGTTAATGAATTGTAACATGTTAAACGTCCCTCGTATTTTAATTTCGGGCGTTCTTTAAATGTGTGAATTGGCTTAAATGATTGTGTGTACTGCACGCTAGCAAGAGCGCTGTTAACCTTGCTGGCAACTTACTATCTTACCATGTCCGTGCACAGCCTTTCCGCTGACTGTGAGAAAGTCTCGAGTTACAATGGTGTAGCGAGTACATCCTGCTAGCCTAGCTGCTTGCTTATCGCATGTGTGTTTACATTGTCCTCGTGTCGAGCAATCAAATCTGTGCCCGAGCCTGACAAATGGTGTCAGCCTTTCTGTACTCTATGTAAAAAACCCTCCTGCTCCTCACATTTATAGTGTGATTTAGATGGAGCCTGGAGACATATACATATACCAACACTGTGTACAAATACATATTTATTGATTAACATTGTGAATTGGTAAAATAATATTATCCCTGTGGTCCCCTGCAAGGGTTAGGCAGTGTTTGTGGATTATGTGTGATTTATGTATATGTTGGCCTGTGTTTTGTCAATTGACGTGTACTTGTTCGGCCCTAATTCGTCATGTGTGTAGGTGTTTGCACCTAGATGGTCCTGGGTTTGCGTCTGTCGCTTGGCCTATTTAAACTTTCAGGCCGCGTACATTTCCCTTGCTCTGGAATTGCCCCCAAATGGTGGCTCTACTCTGTCAGGGGTGTTTTTAATAGTGTGATTGTGGGCCTAGCCCTTAATTGTAAAATTTTAATCGTACCAATGTATGTGTATGTTTGTGTGCGTGCTGTGGATCCTTTGATAAATGACAAGCGGCAATTTTACTGTTTTAACTTGCTGCTCGGCCATTTAAAGCTGTATGTGCCATATACCGCGCTAGCTAATCACCCTCCTATAGCGTCTAAGCGCCCTTGCTACTCGGGGTGATTCTGTTCGCCCCGTGATGACGGCGTAAGCCTCTGGTAACCACTTAGGCCCTTCTTTGCTGCCTTCTGTGGGCGTTCTCTGCAAGGTGAGTTTGGGCTTTCGTGTTTGTGTATATTGAGTCTTGCTAAATGTGGCGTGCGCGTGCCTGAAGGGCTAATTTCGTTCCGCAAGGGCTAATTTCGTGCCGCACTACCTTATCAGTGTCTGGAGGGGTGTATCGTGCCTTCATGTGTAATTGGCCCGTGGGGGTAGGAAGCAAAGTCCTCCTATTTCCCCGTGTATTGTGTCTGTGAACGGGCGAAATGTGGTGAGGTGTGTGGATTGCGTCCCGAGGGGTTGGAACCCACACCCTTCTGTGTGTCTGTACCGGGGGTGGAGATGGCAGTGTTCGCCTGGTTTCTGAGGGTATTTTCCCTTCGAACTGGCGCTATAGGTTGTGTAGGTGTTTGTGAAAGTGTGCTGGAGTTTGGAGTGGCAGGCTCCAGTTTACGGGCCACGGCCTCCTCCTTCCTTGGAGTGTTGGGTGTGTTTATCGCCATTCTTGCAATTATGTGAGGGTATTTGGTTTATGTGTTCGCTCCAGGAGCGTTTATTTGCCGGATGTCCCTGGCCATTGTCATATGGTCTTACCCTTCGGGCAAATTTTATCCATGTCAACGCCTGTTTCGTCTAGCCGCGCATATGATGCCAGGACCCTGTTTGCGGTGGGTAATTCGGTGTAGGGAGTAATACTCTCCTAGTTGGCTGCTGGGGCACACTCTGTCTGACTTATTGTGGGTATCCATCAGTCAGTGGATATTGCTCCGACCCCTTTTTGTACCGCCTAGGGGTGTCCCTTTTGCGCCGTGGGGCTGTTTGATCATAGCGCGGGTTATCCTGTTTATACTGTGGTGCGTTGCCCTGTCTACTATGGGGAGGGGTGTACGCCTGTTCCTGTGAGGGTGGGTTGTCCCGGTTACCGCCGTCTCTCCTGTATTGTGGGGACTCGTGTCTGTCTGCCTAAGGGTGGGTGCCTCGATGGGGAATGTTGTATTCGTACTCCGGAGGGTAGTATTCTTGCGCGTATGGGGATGATGGCCGCCGTTGAGGGTAGGTTCGTTTCCCTTGCCAGTATCGTTGGTCCTCCGTGTACTCACCGTACCTGTCATTGTATTGTGGTTTCATATTTCCCCTGTGGCCGCCTTGTGTCTTCCATATCCTCCTTTACTGTTCCTCCGCCTGCCTGAATTGCAGCAATTGTCAGCCTCTCCATTCTGTCTACCAATTCATCCATATTTTGGTTTGCATCACCCTTGGGTGGATTGACATGGAGATCAATGGCTTTTTCTGTCGCCTTTTCTGTTATTTTTCTCCCTGCCTCGATTATTTTAATGTTGTTTAGCATGTGTTGTACCGTCGGGTTGTGCATTATGCAGAGCTTGTCTACTAATGATGGCCTAAGCCCCTGCATTAATAGCTTAATTTTTTGGCTGACCGGCATCGCGAGGTTATACTTGTCGCACATTAGCAATTTCGCGTTAATGTACGCCTGTGCACTCTCTGTGGGCCCCTGAATTCTTTCGCGGATTCAGTCATACAGATCGTCTTCGTCCGGTATGAGCTTGAACTTATTTTCCAATAGGAAAGAGATTTCGTCCCATGTGGCGTTTTCTAAATTGCCCTCATGAAGCTCATACCATGTTAGGGCTGTCTCCGCTAAATATGCGGGTAAGAGCCGTCTCTTGGCTTCGTCACCTCATCCATTGATCCTAGCCATCCTATTGAATGCTTTTAAGTATTCTTCAGGGTCCTGTCCATTTCCTGCGAATTTTACAGGCTGGATCATTGGATACTTCACCTGCATGGCCCTCTCGTGTTCGTTTATTTCTCCCTGACTGTGTAAAGATTCGTGCCCGTCTATACTATTTCACCTACGCTCGTGTTCTGAAGTGTCAGAGCTCGTGTTATTGTCTGCGAGGGTGAGGGATTGTGGTTGCGTGAAGTGTGTGTGGTGGTCGGCCTGCGAAGTCCCTGGTTCGACTTGTGTGGATTGCAATATTGGTTGTGTATTAAATACCTCTGTTTCTGCAATATTGTCGAGGGACAGGTTGTGGTCGATCTGCGCCCCTTGTACGGATTCAAGTGCCTTATTGATATTTTGCTCTAGTGTCTGAGCAATGACTTTGATATCCGTGACTAGTCCCCTGTTTATTGTGCCCTCCTCAGTGTCTCCTAACTGCTGGATAAGCACGTTTAAGTTGTTGTATGTTTGCTGTGTGTCAATTATGTACTGTAACGCGTTATGGGGAAGTACGGGGCTTTCGTCCTCGCTATTGTTACCGTCCGAAGATGAACTCCCAGCGTTGACAGTCTGTGCCTGCGCCCTTGTGAGAGGGGGTGCGTGAACTAATTCAGCTATTAATCGGCCCTCGTTATTTTCGTCTATGAGGTCTGCGTTTCTGACTGTGATTTTAGGGCGTAGTGGCTTGGTGTTAGCGGCGAGGTGGTGGGCTGCATCCCTAACTGTACGCCTGACCTTGCTCGCGTTCTTAAAAGTCAGCATGAAGGTTTGTACTTTCTCTCTTCACTTTCTGGTAATGTTCTTACCGTTTGGCTGTATCTACTGTAAATACCCTATGGGGTGGGCGGGAGGGCTAATATGGATTAATGTAACCCACGTAAAAAGTTCCTATGGCATAGCTCTAAGAAAAAAAAATCGCTATTTTCTGCTTGGCTGCTTTAGGTATTAGGGTCGTAGTTCCAGGACTTGTTGTTTAAGACCCCTTTCTAAATGGGAACTACCCCTTGCCTCCACCAATATTTGTTCTGTCCGGGGCCTGGGGGGATGGACGAACAAGGGTGTAAACTGTTGAATTTAGGGGGTGCTGTTCGAATGGGACGAGTTTCCACTGAGGCGCGGAAATTTCGAGTGTGAGAGAGTGTGTGGGGGAATCGGGGGTGAGCTCTATTTATGTGAGATCGTAATCTAGGGGGTGCGTAGTATAAACGGAGCTGTTAGTCTCTAAAACAAACGCTGCATGTGAGCAGTTAACTAACTGCTAACCGCGCGAAGATACACGTAACGGTCGGGCACTTCAAGGCTATCAGCTGGAGAAGTCTTACACAGCAATTCTATAATTGTGGACCCTGGTAATTCAGGAGGTCAGGTGGGGAAGTGGGAAGTAAAGTGATGTGTGTAAATAAATGTCTGCAACTGTCTGTGATCAAAGTAGCTGCTGGTTTATTACTACCGGCGATAATGAGCAAGTGTTCCTTTAACAGGGAACGTGTAACCAATGTTAATACAATTATTGATTGGGTTTCAAGGGGGAAGGAGTGCAAAATGCAAGTATTAGGAATCTGGTACACACTTACCCTTGGCAGGACGGTCACAGCTCAGACGGTCAAGGCCTCCGGCGAACAACGGATAGAGGGTCTTCTCAGCCGTCCTTCTTATGTGTTTTGGAGTTGCTTGGTCAGCATTACCCAATGTTGGTGTGCTAGATCCAATACTCTGTGTAATTGTTATGGTGTTGCTGAAGCGTTGACTGACAGCTGTGGTAACTGTGCCGGCTTGGCGTTTAAAGAAATGTACTGTAGAGGCTCATGATTTAGCCTAAGGGATGTTTTTATTGGGTGAAAGGGTGTATTGGTGTTGGGATAGAAGCGTAGTCGTGTAGATTGGATTTATAGTTGAAAGATGTATGTGGCTGTATAGCCGTCTGCAAGTTCCGTGGCGTATGTCCATATTTCCCTTGGGGGTGCGTAAGGTCCTCAGGTCCTAAGGGTGTAGGGACCCTGGGGCCTGAACAATATGTTGGTACTGCATGTTATGGACACTACCAGACTGCCTCGAGTTGTTTCCTACAGCTGTGTATTTAAGTTGCCTTTACTTACGCCAACTCATGAGGAAAGAACACGGATATGATTTGGTTTCGATGTAGAGGCACCTCCTAAACTCAGTATGTTTCCATGTTGATAAAAAAAGTTAAGAACATTAATGGACATTATTGAACTATCCTTTCCCCACCCAAAACAAAATCCAGCTGTGCATACTTGTCCAGAGTAAGTTATGCTTACCGGTACCGTAGTTATGTAACTATTCAATCAGAAAACTGATAATCTCAGGCATATTGAATCATAATTATAGCAGTCGGTACCTTCTTACAGCAGATCAGTTACTTGCTTATTGCTTTAAAATAATATTTCCTATTGATCCTGTTTTCCAAAGACAACCCATTCTCGTACTATTGACTACCGTGTGCCCAAGGAATAAGAACACATAGGGTGAATTTCTCCGTCATTATATTTTCTTCAATGATGATTATGACGATGACGATTAAATTTGGACTCAAGGGAGGCCTGGTACAGGTCTTTCAAGATGACACCCATGGGCAACCGGCACATCATGATTTGGATGAAGTTAATCATGAAGAACATAAACACCCATTTTGCGGGCACTTGCTTGGACATGGAGAGACGGCTGAAAGCAATGGGAAACAAAAGCCGTATTGCTCTTCCTGAGGATATGCACCTCTCTATGCATAATTACATGTGATGATGGCCTCCTCTCTTGTAAAATTTCAATCCAGAGGTAAACTAGTCCTCCGTTCGGATCTCCGGGTGGGGACTACTCGAGAGGGGGTTAACATCACAGGAGCATACCTGCCAACCCTTCCGATTTATTCGGAAACTTTCCGAATTTTCACCTCGTCTTCCGATCTTCTTAATTACTATTATTTCTTCCGAATTTCGGACCCCAGTGATATATTGTAAGAGAAAAAGGAACTGCAAATAATTTCCATTCTAAAGGAGATTCTCTCGTAAGTCATAATTGCTTTTGTGATTTGCGTAACCTTGTTTTTTTGTGTAAGTTCCTCGCTTGGCAGTGAGCTCCATAGCTGCGATCTCGGAATGGTGAGTCAGCTGATCGGCCTACCGCATACTGATTGGTGGTATTTTACGGACTAACAGGTGTCAAGCCAATGCTGATTAGTCGAGGCTGGCCACGTGACTGTGCAGAATGGGATTGAAACCTTGTATGCTATGCGCGGCGATTGTAATTTGCTCCGTTTGACGCCACGTGTTTTTACTATGCTGGCGTCACGTTTAGTGCATTTAATTGAGATATTAATGTGTTCGTCGGTAGATAATTATTTCAACGAGTTGTGTCGATGATTGTTTCGTATCGTGTGTCTTAAGTTTCTCTCGTCACGTTATGGTGACAAAACCTCGAAAACGTTATCTCCAAGTGTTCAAAGAAAGCTATAAAACTGAATTTCCATTCATTTTACAATCTAGTAGAGGAAACCATTTTGCTCTTTTTTCCGTGTGTTGTTGCGATATAAATATTTCTCATGGTGGAAAAACTGACATTGTAACTCACAGCAACACTCTAAAACACAAGGACAGTGCTAGTTGTTAACAGAAGAACAAAAAATTAGGTACGTTTTTTGTTCACGGGAATGAAGACAATGCTGCCATTCGAGCAGAAAGTTTGTTCACGGCGTTCATTGTAGAACATAACCTCTCGTTATCATGTTCCTATCACGTGTTCCCGGATTCGGAAATTGCGAAGAAATATGTCTGTGGCAGGACAAAAACATCCGCCATTGTTCATGAAATGGCACGTGACCCGATTCAAAAATGATTTATATTTTAAAATATGGGCCTTTCACAACCTCCACTGATGGTAGCAATGATAGGGATAGTAAGCTGTATCCTGTCGTCGTGTCATTTTTCAACAAGGAATCAAAGATGATTGATTCAAAATCGTTTGCTATCCATGGAAAATTTGGAAGGTGACTCGACTGGTGCTAACCTTGGTAATTTGCTTCTGCGTCTTCTGGAAAGACATGCCATTCCAATGGCAAACTGTATTGCTTTTAGTGCAGGCAATGCCCCTGTTATGATAGGGAGGAAAAATGGTGTTGCTGCAAAATTAAAAGAGCAGTGTAAAAACACCATTGTTGTAGGATGCCCATGCCATTTAATTCATCTGGCTGCTGAGGAAGGTGCTGATTCCCTTCCTGTGAAAATTGATGAGATAATGATTGATATTTATTATTATTTAAACAAAAGCTGCAAGAGGAAAGATCTGAAGTTATATCAAGCTCTTCACCAAACTGATGTTAGGAAAATACTGAAGCATGTGTGCACGCGTTGGTTGTCCTTGGGTAAATGCTTAGAAAGACTGATTTCACAGTGGAAGCCATTGCTGATTTTATTTAAGGATGAGGTGAACCAGTCCACTGGCACAAACACATCTCTCAAGTATTTCCAAATTCCCAAAGTAAAGGCATATGAAGATAAGCCTGCAGAAGTGGAATTTGGTGTTAGTGTGAACAACAGAGTACAAAATCAAGCATGTGTTATCATTGGCAAAAGGAAGTTGGAGGGCAGTTTATCTTCTCTGTCTGTAAGGAAAAAAGTGACGGAACCAAGTCAAACTGTTGGTATTTCAAGATAGGAGAGACTATTTCTTTTTCTGTCATTTAAGTTAAAATAATGAGGCATTTTGCTTGTTTCTGGCATTTACCATCCCTACATTTGAAAAATATAACAAAGTTCTTCAATCGCAAGCACCTTGCATCCATCCATGTCCTAAGATCCATACTGATTGATTTGCTGACGGAAATTCTCTGTAGGTTTGTTAAGCCAGTGGCCATAAAGAAATATTGCACAATTTTAGAAGTGGTCTATCACACAAGAGAGAATCAGAAAGCTGATGATGATTTGGTAATTGGTTCAACAACATCTAGTTGTGTAGAAAATCTGGCTCCTGAGGAGAATGTCTTTTATTTGCACGGCAGGAACTACATCACTGCAGCCTCTGATTATATTATTCATAAATTTAATTTGGACAGTGAGTTTTCTGTTAATGTTCAAGTGGCGCAGATAAGGTCTTTGTCTACTGCTTCCTTTAGTGCCGTGAAGTATTATATCTCTAAGTTTCCAATTATGTTGCCAAAAAGAAAAGACGGTGAAGATGAGCACCAAGCAATGGATGCATTACAATGCCAATTTTGTGCTCTCCAAATGGAGAATTTGCCATCTTCTATTGTGGAAGGAAAAAGAGCAGATTGTTCTTGGTCTGCAATAGGGGATATACGAGGTGGAGATGGGTGTCTGAAATATGACAGACTAGCTGGAGTAATGCTGTCAATATTAACAATCCCACACAGCAACGTTGAATGTGAGAGATTGATTAGCCAGGTGAGGAAGACAAGGACACAATTCCGATCATCTCTGAATGATGAAAACCGCAACAAACTGTTAGTGGTTAAATCAAGCCTAAGTGGAAATTACTACGAGCAGCAGTATGACACAGGGCATTTTTGAAGAGAGCAAAGTCGGCTACAAGGTCTGCATTAAATCAGTAAGCAGTCTCAAGATTACCATCCACTTGTATCTACATCACCTATCATAATTAGGTAAGTTGTCCATGGTAATTAACTTTAGTCTGACAAAACGTGAATATGTGGTAGCGAATGCGAAGTGTAATCCATCAGAATTATGTTCTCTTATGTTTAAAAATTGGCCATACATACTACTCGATAATTGATGATTGTTTACATTTTTGTGAATTTTATCCTGAATTCGTACTTTGCCAATAAAGACACGCAGGTCTTTTTTGTACCCTCTTTCGCCCACGCCACGTTATACCGCGCATGATGAAATCCTTAATTTTAAAAATCTTCCTATTTTTGACTTCCGAAGGTTGGCAGGTATGCAGAAGTGACAGAGAGGAAATCTGATATTCTATGGATCGGAGCATGGTATGTTACAAGTCTGATAGGCAGTGGAAGGTTAGAAAACTTAGAAAGGGAAATGGATAGGTTGAGGTTGGATTTGGTTGGGATTAGTGAAATGTGCCGGCAGGAAGATCAGGACTTTTGGTCAGGAGACTATAGGATCATTAGCACTAAATCAAACAATGGCCAAGCAGGGGTTGGTCTGATATCGACTAGGAAACTTGAACAGCGGGTAAAATATTATGAGCAATATAGTGGATGGATTAGTGTAGCAAAAATCAATACAAATCCAATGTGCACCACTGTGGTACTGTGGTGCCCACCAGTCAAGCTGATGATGAAGATGTTGAATAGCTCTATGAAGTTCTGAGGTATGTCAAGGGTGATGAAAATGTTATAGTAATGGGAGATTGGAATGCTTTGGTAGGAAAAGGAAGAGAAGGGAAGATAGTAGGAGAATTCGGATTGCGTGAAAGGAATGATCGAGGAAGTAGGCTGATGGAATTCTGCACCGAGCATGAGTTGGACATAGTTAACACCTTTTTCAATAACCACAATAGAAGAATATACACATGGATGGGACCATGAGTTACAGGGTGTTACCAAATTGACTTCATTATGGTCAAGCAGAGATTTCGAAACCAGATTTGGATTGCAAAACATATCCCGGTGCTGACATAAAGTCTGACCACAATCTGGTTGTGATGAAATGCAGACTTAAGTTGAAGAAATTGAAGAAAAGTCAAAAGCCAAAAAGGTGGGCAATAAACAGACTGAAAAAGAGGGAACAAACGATTAAAGACAAGTATAAAGGAAGGACTAATGAAAAACCCTCTATGTTTTGTTAAGGGACTAATTCACTGAATTAGTGTTAACCATTACTTATTTAACTATTTATTTCACTACACAACTATACAACAGGCATATTCAAACATGGAACAACGAACAACTGCCACAGTCTTTTGTCACAGAGTCCAAACACCACAAGATGGCCCTCCAGCCAGCGGCCGCCATTTAGGGTCCAAAAACGACTTAGTAGACTCTTTTAACCAGTTCCATAACATCCTCCCACCTTTTTATCATACTATGATTAAAACCACTGTACTTCAAATATTACAGATCAAGGAAAATTTACAAATTGAGGCGGGATGGAATTCGTATCTTCCTCCCACACACACCTTGTCGAACTCAAATGTGGAACACCAGGGGGCGAGACAGGAACATCAGGGCTCGATACAGGTGCACCAGGGCTCAATACAGGAACACCAGAGCTCAAAACAGGAACACCAGGGATCGAGACAGGAACACCAGAGCTCGAAACAGGAACACCCAGGTCTTTATCCAAGACCTCTTCTTCACACTGCCACTCAGTAAACGGAGTTGCTTCTAGAGGATAGATGTTCTGCACAGGCCGCTTCAGCTCTCCACTTGTAGTCTTCACCTTGACCACTCTGACGACATTGTCCTTTCCGGGATGTACTGAAACCACCCTTCCTAAAGGCCAGTCCATTCTACGTGCACTGTCACTTCCAAGGATCACTACTTCTCCCACCTTCAATTCTCGATGTGAGTTTGCTTTGCCTTTTCCTGGTTTAAGTTGCCCTAGGTACTCTAGTCTGAATCTTTTTCACAATTCTGCCCTCAAATGCTGCATGTGCCTGAACCTTTTTCCATGGTTTAGCTGATCAATGTGATCAATATCGGGTACTCCCACCCTCGGAATATCCTGAAGAAACATTGCAGGTGTCAACGCTACCAAATCATCACTATCTTCAGACAAATAAGTCAAAGGTCGAGAATTGATGACTGCCTCCGCGTCCAACAGAACCATTAATAGTTCCTCATAGTCTAAGGAGGAACGACCTTGTACTCGTCACAACAACTTCTTCAGCATTTGAACAACACGCTCCCAAAACCCGCCCCACCATGCAGCAGTGGGAGGATTGAATTTCCAAACAATTCTCATGCACGTAGCCTCAACATTTATTTTGTTCCAGTCAACTTCACTGAAAGCATTTTCTGCTCCCACAAAATTTGTCCCATTATCACTGTAAATGATGTTTGGTCTCCCTCTTCGAGTGACGAATCTCCTCAATGCTTGCAGAAACCCTGGAGTAGATAGTGTCCTAACGAGTTCAAAATGCACAGCTCTGAAAACCGCACAAGTGAATAGCACCACCCAGACCTTTTCACCTCCTCGGAGGTATAACGGGCCAGCCAGATCAATTCCTACAATTTCAAACATAGAAGCGTCTCTAATCCGATCCTTTGGCAAAGGTGCAACTTCGGTAATCCCCTTTGCTTGGTGTCTTCTGCACCTGACACAGCCAGAAATCACCTTTCTTATTGCCCTACTACCATTAACAATCCAAAACCGTTCTCGCAAAGTGGAGAGAAGAACTTGTACTCCAGCATGAGACATTTCTAGATGTTTCTCCATGATCATCATGTGAAGTAGCTGGTGGTTAGCTGGTAGCAGAATTGGAGTGAGGAATAATTCATCGTCCGGTCTCCTTATTAACCCCGTTTTTACTCGAAGTAATCCTCCTTCATCTTCAAACACGTTCAGATTTTTGAAGGACTGCTCCTTTTCGGCGAGCATCTCTTGCGTAACAATCTTCAACAGTCTTCTTTCAGCTACTTGCAATTCTTCGACTTGGAGTTCCTTTGAAAAACGTACTTCACCCCCTTTTGCTGTGTTGTGGATGAATCGTAGAATCCAGGCTGTCATCCTGACAACTTTTGAGTACTTGGAAAAGTATTTCAGATACCACTTTTCTTCTGATTCCACAGAAACTAGTACGGTTGAAATTCCCTTCCTTTTCTCTTCATTTATCCTTTCTTCATCAAGCAAGGCATTGTCGAGAGGCCATTCCGAACTAGGAGATCTCAGCCAATGAGGGCCCTCCCACCATTTCGACGTCATGAGTTTGGAAGCAGAACAACCCCTAGAAGGTAGGTCAGCCGGGTTATTCACTCCACGTACATGATTCCAGCTATCAGGGTTAGACAACTGTTTAATTTCCTTCACCCGATTTGCTACAAAAGTTCCCCAGACTTCCTTTCTATTGATCCAGCAGAGAGCTGTTGTGGAGTCTGTCCAATAATATGTTGAAAGCTCTGCTATTCCTAAATTTGCCTTTACGGAGAATGCAAGGCGAGCTCCAATTGAACAAGCTAGGAGTTCCAACAGCGAAATAGTCATTTTTTTCAGCGGGGCTACACGAGACTTTGCTTGAAGAAGCATTATATTTGTGTCCTTTCCATCTTCTGAACGAAGAAACACAACTGCAGCATATGCTACTCCACTTACGTCGCAGAACGTATGAAGGCTCCAAGATTCCTGTGTCTTGCAGCGTGCCATTTGTCTGGGAATTTTAATATCAGGCAATACCTCAAGTTCTTGATGCCAAATTGCAAACTTCTTCCTCATGTCATCCTCCATTTCTTCATCCCAGCTCATTTTCTTCCGCCAAATTTCCTGCAACAGCAACTTCGGTACTAGAGAGACAGGACATGTGAATCCTATAGGATCAAAGATTCTCTGAGCAGCCGCCAATACATTTCTTCTAGTGATATTGTCGCCAATCTTCGACATGTCAATTTTCTCACAAGAAAGAACATCTTCTGTCTTGTTCCATCGAAGTCCTAATACCGAGGTTACCTCAGGAACTGACGAGTCGCTCTCGGGAGAATTTAGAATTGTGTACTCCCAGTTACGAAGATCAAAACGTGCTCTGGCCAGCAATGCGGTAGATTCTTCTATGAACGTACTCAATTCTTCCTCATTATCCAAAGAGGTGATACAATTGTCTACATAGAAGGAATTTCTCAGTATTTTTGCTGTCTCGTGGTAGTCGACACTCTCTTTCAATTGAAGGTCTAGAACTGCTTCCAGCAGAAATGGGCTACAATTCAGACCAAATACGACTCGGCAATGTCGAAAAACCTTCAATTCACTATCCTTTGAATCCTTCCACCACAAGAAGCGCAAGAAATCACGGTCAGTTTCCTGAACAGATATCTGCAGGAAAGCCTTCTTAATATCGGAAATTACTCCTATCCTGTTTTTTCGAAACATCAATAGAAGCGTAGGGATTTGTTGTAGCAAATTCAAGACATTCATTTAAAGAAGGAGTATCCTTCGATTTGCTGGATCCATCAAACACGGGTCTCACATTGGTGGTAGAGTTTTCTTTGAAGATTCCCCGGTGTGGTAAATAATAGCACAGGTCTTCCTTTTCTCCTTCTGGAACCTCTTCAATTATGCCCTCATTTATCCATTCCTGAAACACATTTCCATATTCCTCAAACTTTCCTTCTTTGGTCAGTCTATTCGAAACTGAGATCAATCTCTTCTCCGCTATCTCCTTGCTGTTCCGTAAGTACTGTCCGCTCTCCAACCAAGGTAACGCAACTTCATATCGGCTATCCGCATTAACCTTTACAGTCTCTTGGTAGTAATGACGTGCAGCTTCTTCCATCTCTTCTCTCGACTTGTTTTCCATGCTTATAGTCTCCAAGTTCCAAAGGTCGGTTATAGAGGCAGATTGAATGAACAGGATAGTGTAATACAAAGCCAGGGAACTACCCTCTTCATCTTTCAATTTATCAGTCACGGTCCAGCCAAGCGTTGTCCTCACAGCAACCAATCCTGATTCAAGCTTATGGGTTTCATTCAGCAAAAGACTCCTCGCAACGTCAGCTCCTAGCAGGACTTCCACGTCGGATGGATTTGTTCCCACATCAGACAGCCATATCCTTTTTGCTTTCATTTCCTTCATCCACGGTCTGAACTTCAACCTTGGAATCTTCCCACAGATTACCTTCTGGTCAATCAATTGCAACGTGGTATTAAAGGAACCATCACAGCTGCTTACATTCACATCATACAGGTGATGGTCTTCTTCACGGGTCTCAGCGCCCCCAAACAACTTGTGGATCATCATCTCGGTCTTCAAAGGTTTATATCCCATTTCCTCAGCAGTCTTCCGTAAAATGTAGGATCTTTGTGATCCACTGTCTATAAGTGCTCGGACCATCTTTTCTTTTCCCTTATGTGTCAATTTGATGCACAACGTCTGTAGAAACACCTCCTTTGTGGCACTCTGAATGTTCATGGAGATATTGCTCTGCCTTTCCCTGTCATCCTGCATTTTAGATTCAGGTTTCTCCTCGACCTTCTGTGTATTCAGTTTATGACACATGATCACAACATGAGGGCTAGTGCACAGTGGGCAACGAAGATGTGCCTTGCAGTTATTCATTCTGTGTCCTACCTTAAGACAAGCAAAACAACAGTTTTCTTTGGCCAGCTTGTTGCGCCTTTCCTCCAAACTCATTTGTTGAGCAAGGTGGCATTCTTTGCTCTCGTGGAATTTGCCACAAAACACACACTTTCTCTTCTTGCCTTCAAACTTGGCCGAGAACAAAGAATTCGCCGTTGGTAAATGTGTGTCGACATTTTTTCCTCTGACTCTCTTGTCTTTTCGTATCGGACAGACCAAAACCTGCCCGAGCAAAGGTTATCCTCTCTTCTCCCTCCACTTCACGTTTGAGGAAATTTAGAAGAGCCTCTAGCCTATCTTTCTGTTCACCAATCAACTCATCATTCGCTGATTGATTTCTGAGCCATGTCCTTAAAACATCTTCAGGTAAGCATGATTCCATGAGAGGGTACAACATGGACCCATACTTATCCCTTGTCACACCTATAGATTCTAGAGCTCTTAACTTGCTCTCTAATGTGTCATACTGTAGGCCTACAGCTATTCCTGATTTGTCATGGTTGTGCGACACATTCTGAATGACTAACCCAATAAGCTCCCTAACGTAGTACTCCATCAGGAGATCTTCACGACCGAAGCGATTCTTCATGCACTCTATAACGTTTGGATAGTTTTCAGCTGTGGCTGGGAAACTGTTCAGAAGTTCTCTGGCATGACTGTCAGGTTTGGTGCACTGAATCAGATATTGAAATTTATCTTCTGATTCTATGTCACTATCTTCATGGATTCTCTTAAACATGCTCCAGAACCCTAACCAATCTTTAACGTCCCCTCCAAACTTGGCTAGTTCCAACCTAGGAAGTTTCAAGTTTCTTTTAGCTGCAGATGAAGCTTCAGAAATGTGTTCTCTAACCACACCAACATTCTCATTAGAGCAAATATTCGTCATCGTTAACCTTACTTCTATAAGTCTCAACTGCCCCATACTCACGGCTGTAGACATCATCCTCTTCTTCTAATGCTAGTTCCAGTATTTTTTCATCCAGTGGAGCTAGTTCAGCACTTAACCTCTCCAATTTCATCAGCATCTTCTGTGCCGATTCCAGGTCAACTATTTCGCTGGTTAAATGACGCATTACCTCATTATACGTCTTTGTGTAGGACGCTCGAATTGGCTTACGTTGTTTCACAAGCTTTTCCATTGTCGTGTAGGCTAGGCTATACCAAGATTTTCACACACAAAGAAATCTTACGTATCTTGCCGTAACTTCTCGTAATTTACGTATTGAATCACGTCGGGGTCACCATATGTTTTGTTAAGGGACTAATTCACCGAATTAGTGTTAACCATTACTTATTTAACTATTTAGTTCACTACACAACTATACAACAGACATATTCAAACATGGAACAACGAACAACAACTGCCACAGTCTTTTGTCACAGAGTCCAAACACCACAAGATGGCCCTCCAGCCAGCGGTCACCATTTAGGGTCCAAAAACGACTTAGTAGACTCTTTTAACCAGTTCCATAACACCCTCAACAAGCTTCAATTGCAGAGGAATGGGCACTTTTGAAGAATGAAATAACAAAATCCACAGAAGAAATATTGGTAGGAAGGAAAGAATAGGTAGAAAACCGTGGATCATGCAGGATATACTAGAATTAATGGACGAAAGGCAGAAGCACGAGAATGTAAGAGATGAAAGGGAAAAAGCACAATACAGATGTTTGAGGAATTAGGTTAACGAGAAGTGAAAGGAAACAAAAAATGGCTTAAAGAGAAATGTGCAGGTATAGAAAATTGTCTGAAATTAGGAAAAGAAGATACAGCTTATTGAAGGATTAAGAGTACTTTTGGGAAAGGAAGACTAAGTGCTGTAATATTAAGGACTCTGATGGAAAACCTCCAACAGATAGGGAAGAAAAGGTTGAGAGATAGGAAACTTACATAGAGTGTTTGTATAAAGGAAAGGAAATTGAGAATCATGTAATGGAAAGGGAAGAGGAAATTGGTGAGGATGAGAAAGGAGATTCAATATTGAGATCAGAATTTGACAGACCATTGGAAGACTAAAGCAGGAACAAAGCACCAGGCATAGATGATATACCAATTGAGTTGCTACGCTGCATAGGTGATGAAGGTCTGATCAGGTTCTTTTAGTTGGTGTGTAGGATTTATGAGACAGGTCAGGTACCCTCCGATTTCAAGAAGAATGTTATCATCCCTATACCGAAGAAAACAGGAGCTGACAGATCTGAAGATTACCATACAATAAGCTTGATCACTCATGCTTCAAAGATTCTGACTAAAATAATTTACAAGAGTATGGAAAGACAGATAGAAACAGAGTTGGGTCAAGAGCAGTTTGGATTCAGGTGAAACGTAGGAACAAGGAAAGCTGTACTAAGCCTTAGGCTGATTTTGGAAGCTAGAATAAAGAAGGATAAAAGATCGTTCATGGCATTTGTAAACTTAGAAAAGGCTTTTGATAACGTTGATTGGAGTAAGTTGTTTGACATTTTGAAAATGATTGGAATAAAGTACAGGGATACGAGGGTGATCTACAATCTGTACAGAAACCAGACAGCAATCATTCGAGCTGATGGACATGAGAGAGAAGCTGTTATTCAGAAAGGTGTGAGGCAAGGCTGCAACTTATCACTCATACTTTTCAATCTTTACTTTGAACAAACAATGAAGGAAATTAGAGAGAAATTTAAAGTGGGAGTGAAGATTCAAGGAGAAATAATTTCAACTCTGAGATTTGCTGATGATATAGTCATCTTGGCCGACACGCCTCAGGATTTGAATGAGTTTTTGAATGGTATGGACTCCGTCTTGAGGAAAGAATTCATGATGAAAATTAATAAATGTAAAACAAAAATATTGGAATGCAGTCAAAATAAATCAGAAACCCCTATGGACGTCGAATTGGCAGGTGAAAAGCTAAAGGAAGTAGGATACTTCTTTTACTTCGGATGCAAAATAACCACTGATGGACGAAGCAAAGAGAATATAAAAAATAGGTTAGCACAAGCAAGGAAAGTCATTTCTACAGAAAAGGAATCTATTGACATCAAATATAGATTCAGGTATTGAGAAGTCATTTTTGAAGGCCTTTGTCTGGAGCATGGCACTCTATGGAAGTGAAACTTGGACTGTTGGAGCCGAAAAGAGTAGAATTGAAGCGTACAAAATGTGGTTTTACAGGAGAATGATGAAGATCAGATGGATAGATAGGGTTACGAGAGAAGAGATATTAAGACGAGTGGGAGAGGAGAGATGTTTCTGGTGACTGCTAATGAAGAGAAGAGATAGGTTGGTAGGACACACTAAGGCACCCAGGAATAGCAAACTTAGTTATAGAAGGAAGGGTCGAGGATAAGAACTGTAGGAGTTGACCTAGGTTAGAATATGTTAAACAGATTGCCTGGGATGTAGGGTGTGGTAGCTATGTAGAGATGAAATGATTAGCTCAGGATAGGAAAGCATGGAGTGCTGCATCAAAGAAGTCGAAAGACTGTAGTCTCAAACAACAACTTGTCTAGTACTCTTCTAGGGCACCTAGAATGTTACATTCGTATAAAAAATACTAGGAGGTGGTTACAATGAGAATTATTTATAGTTACATCATAGTGTACTGAAGAGGAAGTGTACACTCTTCTCTTTTCACCCACAAGCCAACTGAAGAGAGTGCTGGTCCTTCCACCAGCAGCAGCACCATCGATTGAGACGGCAACAGACGAGACTTGTCATTAGAGCGCGTTACATTTGTGTCAAGTTATCGGAATGTTTATTGCAATCCATTGTCACTGTTCGGCAGTTTACATTGAAGTGTTCATGAGTGAGTAGTGTGAGTTGTGTTATGTCTTACCGTCTACATTGCTACATAGCTATTGTGTCTTGAGATAGCATGTTCCAGCGCGTGCAATATGCCCACTTGTTTCGTACATTTGGATATCGATCGTCTTCAGGTAGGCATTTCTTTAGGCCCTCTAAATATTCCAGTATTTTCCTGAAGTGGGAGAAGGCTGTCCCAAGAAAAGACAGGAAACTGACTCAAGATTGTTTCGTGTGTGATATTCATTTTTGCAATAATGTCTTAATAAAAGTAGACTCGTTTACGATGAATGGTGAAAGAGTAGAAATACCAAGGCGTTGGTGGAAATTAAAGCCAGAAGCATTTTCCCATATATATCCTAAATTGCCCAAATATCTCTCTCAGACAGTTAAAAAACGTGACTCTCCCGTATAGAGGCAATCCACGTGAACAACTCTCTCTAATAAAAGTCGTAATCAGAACATACAGTACATGTCAGTTATCAGCCCATATGCTTAGCAGTAGAAGACAGCTCTGAATCTGCAAATGCTAGGAAAACAATTGCTTTGTTACAGAGGAGACTGAAGAATCAGAAACTTAATGTAATTAGAACTCAGCATAAACTCAATGTTGCTAAAGATAAAATACTTGTACTTGAAAAAAGCATTTCAGTCGTGAAATCAAAAGGCTGTTCCAAACAATCAATACAATTCGCCTCACTCAGCAAAAAGCAGAAAATTATAGTTGATACAATGTTAAAAAAGTGTCCAGTAAAAGTAAAACAGGAGTGAGATATAGTGATGAATTTCTCTTGGATTCTCTTCCTTTAAAGTAGTCTCCCAAGGGTTATCAGCACTGCTTAAATCATGACGTGCTGCCTTTGCCTTCTGAAGCCCACTTAAGAAAATTGCTATAGGGCCCTAAATGTTCGTATGGCATAAATGATCATGCTACTGCTGCCATTGCACAATTTTTTAATGGAAAGGAGGAGCATGAACGCCTAGGGATACTGATATTTGATGAGGTAATCAATCAGATATTGGCAGAAAGAAGGATGAGAGTCACTTTATTTCTAGCCTATTTTTCATTTATGAGATCACCTTTTGTATGTGTGTGTGTGTGTGCGCACGCATCTGTGTGTCTCTCCCCCCTTAGTAACTTCTAAACCTTTGTCATGGAAATTACTTCTTACACACTTAAATATATGTGGCATGTCTGAATATGCCCACACATTTCTGCTTGAGTCTGCTGGATTGGAAATACAACACCTCAGATTCTTTATGTTGCCGAATATTCCTAAACATTTCCATGACTTTTTATTTGATTGGCTGCCATCTGATGTGAAACCAATGGTTCTTACACCCACTTGCTCTAATTGTATTATGACCTGAATGCGAATTTTTGCAATTAAGTTACCAGGGGTGGCGTTCCGGCTGGTATATATTGCTATGGGTTGAATACAGTTGTACAGAAATGGAACAAACATGAAAACTAGAGCTTCATTTGCCGACTGATTCTTGCTTTCCTCTGGAGTAATATTTCCCAAATCAACAAAACCGTTCACTTGTAACGAACCCGATTTAAGTGTGTAAGAAGTAATTTCCATGACGAAGTAAAGGTAATTACAATGGTGATATTGTCGATTATTCATTTTACAGGAAGGTTTATGAATGTGACTTATACCTATTTACGTACCAACTAAACTTGCTTTTATCATCGTGGGACTCAGCGACACGAGCTTTAGTGGCACAGGTGTCACCAATGCCATCTGTTCGGCAATCCACGACAACTCGTGGAGATCCTACACTTCCTCTTCCATACGCTATGGTTACATATTGCCATTGAACACTTTTAGGCAAGTGAAAATCTATAAAATGTTAATGGATGTGATACATCAATCACATGCATTCAGCCTTAGCCACTTTGTCAACTTCATATACAATAAGTAATCACAAGGTTATAATAAACAATTAGTTCCGTGAAGAACTAAATAGCCTATTTTCATATATCCTATTTATATTAATTGCCTCTATCAACATACAAGTTTTCAGTTTGATTGCTGTAATAGATTCATAGATATTGAGAACCGGCGAAATACACTGACCGGCAAAAAAAGTGGAACAGTTAAAACAGTAATTTAAAAAGTATAAAATTAGCCATGAAAAAGATGTAATCACATTTTAAAAGCTTTTCACGCATTAGGACACACATCTGAAACATCCGTGAATAGAAATTGACATTTCTTAGGGTGGTTTATTACCACCAATTACCCCCAATCTTCGATGAGCCTAACAAGCTGTCACGGACGCTAAGGGTGGAAACACTCGTTTTTAGTGACCAGTGTTCCCGTGCAGTGCAAAAATTAACACTGTTTTGTTTGGCAAAAAAAAAAAAAAAACAGCCCAAAAGAACATTAGTAAAAAATAGAAAATTGTTAGATTTGTGAAATGTAACGAAATTTGTGAGTTAAAGCGTGTTGTAAAACATGTTTCAGTATTTTCTGTAGCCAACCATCTAACATTTACATGAATAATGCAAATATTGGAAAACCGATACATTTTAGTGGAATAAATTAAGAAATTACATAAAAAATTGAAGTGTTCCACTTTTTTTGCCGGTCAGTATATTTCGGATGGTCACCATGTTGGATTTTTATATATAGGCCTTAGAGTTATGTACTATTACATGAAGATTATTGCATAGGTGGTTTATTCAAACTTCAATCGCATTATTAGGACACAAGAAATAAAAATGAGATTTTAAAATTTTGCACAGCTGCCACCTTTTGGTTATGAAAATAATTTAAATGAATTAGATGCCAGTGGATTAAAATTTATATAAGCATGTACCGTACCAAGTTTCACTGCGCTCAGATGGTTAAATCGCGAGAAACGTCCTTTTGAATATTTAAATTTTGCGTCACCTCCATGTTGGATTTCTGCTCACCAGGTTATTGAACGTCCCATAGGTGAACTTATGTTTATAGGCTCTATATACATACAAAATTTCAGTTTGATTGCTGTCATAGATTAATAGATATTGAGAACCATCTAAATATTTCAGATGGTCACCATGTTGGATTTTAATATATGTAGGCCATAGAGTTATGTACTATTAGAGGAGGATTATTGTGTACGTTCATTATTCAAATGTTGACTTCAATCGCATGATTAGAACACAAGAAAAAAAAACTAATTTAAAAATTTCACACAGCCGCCATCCTGATGTTATGTAAACAATTGAACTAAATTAGATGTCAGTGCATTGCAATTTGTACAGTTATTTGCTGTACGAAGTTTCACTGCGTTTGGATGGTTAAATCGCGAGAAAAGTCGATTTAAATGTTTCAACTTCGCTTGGCCGCCATGTTCGTTTTGTAGTTAACAAGTTTTTGAAGGTCATATAGGTGAACGTCTAGTAGTGCCCTTTATCAAAGTACAAAATTTCAGGGTGATATGAGTAATAGTTTCAGAGATATAGAATGCTGGTGAAATATTTTGCACAGCCGCCAGGTTGGATTGGTGAGACGTAATAAAATTTCAAGGGCATGGCCGGGGTCGGCCGAAATAGTACTATGACCTTATTGAGTTTCATTGAAATTGCTCCAGCCATTTAGAAGTTATTAAGGGGGGAGAGAGACACAGACTCTCTCTCGTGCGCACGCGCGCGCGCGCACACACACACACACACATGCAAAAGGTGATCTCATAAGGCTATTTTTTCATAAATGAAAATAGGCGAAAAATAAAGTGACTCTCGTCCTTCTTTCTGCCAATATCTGATTTTTTCAGCAACATTATTGCGTCCATTAGGATACAAATAACTTTTGGCAAGTCATTGCCTTTGTTCTTGCTGGTCTCCAACTTCATCACAGGTTAAATTAAAAAAGAGCGAATTGAAAGGAGGACATCTTTAATTCAAAAAGAACAAGGAACAAAAAAAAACCAACATCTGAATCTCGAAGACCAAAGACATCAAAACGCAAAGACCAAAGAGATCAAAACTCACATCCTCCCACCTAAGGTAAATGAAATGGTATGAAGTTAGCTTACAACATGCACATAAACAGAAACAAGTACCCAAGCAACTAGAAACATAAGGAAATTAAAACATTTTAAACAAGAATCAAATAACAACTGGACACACTGCAGTAAAGCAAACACAAACTTTAAGATCTCAGTCCAAGTATCTGTTAGGTAAAACAACTGTTCTTCCACTTCGTGTCACAGTTACCTTAGCACCGTCCTTTTTGGAAGTTCATGGTGTCTTCGCTTTCAATTGTAGCAGTTCCTCAAAGGCGTGACACTTTCACTTTTAGCCTCAAGTATGGGGTAGATCCTCTGAATGGGTCGAAGTAACTCTCCAGAGGCTGTTTTCAATTTGAAAAGTTGGACGGTGCCCTCTTTATCTGGTAACAAGTCACTCACAGTAGCCAGAGGCCAGTCTAACCGTTTATCACTGTCATTCCCAACAAGAACCACGTCACCAATATTAACAGTAGGAAACTCTTTACCTTTGCTTCTCTGTACGAGCTGACCAAGGTACTCATTACGGAAATGTCTCCTCAAATCTTCCTTAATTTTGGCACGATACTTCAGTCGTTGTTCCAAATTAGTTGACTCAATCACATCACACTCAGGCATTCCTGCTTGCCTGATGTCTTGAAGGAACATTGCTGGAGTAATGGGTGTGGGTTGTAGGCCATCTGAATCCAATTGGTAGGTGAGTGGACGAGAGTTCAGGACACACTCACAATCACACAACACAGTTTCCATCTCTGGATAAGACAGAGACGATCGACGGAGCACGTTCCTCAGCAACTGTTCAGTTAAACCAATTAGTATCTCCCACCGACCACCCTACCAGGCAGCTGTAGGAGGATTAAATTTCTAGTCTATTCTTTCCACTGAACAATACTCCAATACTTTGTCCCAATCAATTTTCCAAAATGCATTTTTGGCACCTGTGAAATTAGTCCCATTGTCACTAAAAATTTTAACAGGTCGACCTCACCGGGCAACAAATCTTCTTAAAGCTTGTAGAAAACTGTCAGTTGATAAGGAAAAAAAACGAGTTCCAAATGGACTGCCCTTACTACACCACAAGTAAAGAGACATACCCAAGCTTTACGATTGTTCTTGAGATATATAGGTCCTGCCAAATCTATGCCTGTAATTTCAAAAGCTGCTGCTTCTCATACTTTGTCAACAGGTAAAGGGGGTGCCGGTGCATCCAGCCTTTTGGAGTTTTGCCTCCTACAAATGATGCACTCAGACTAGGGTGACCAGACGTCCCGTTTTTAACGGGACTGTCCCTTTTTTTGCGTTATTTGTCCCGCCAAACTTTTAACGGGACGCCAAATGTCCCGTTTTTCCGTGCTTGGCAATAGCCTGGTCATTTTTCTTCGCTTCGTTTTGTTTTTTAATTTATATTTGTGTCATTTCGGTCTCATTCGTTTGTTATACTTTTTTATTGAGGTCTAGATGGGACTCGAATGCTCTAGGGAACCCAATCGGGGCCAGGAAAAAAAAAGATCTCTGGTTTCCGCTAGTTCTCCCATTCTGGGTAGCTACCGCCTGGGAGCAGCTTTAACGCTTGGAGAGGCGAGCTTCCTCCATTGTGCTCCATTGACTGTTGTTCGCTTTGGTGGAGATACACGTGCGTATGACTATGGGGAAAAGAAAGTGTACTTTCTCCAAAACCCTGAAAGAAGAGTTTCCTTTCTTGAAGGAAAACACACAGTATATGAAGGTGGAATGTACTTTATGTCGTTCAGTTTTTTCCATTGAGCACGGGGAACGTGCCGATACTACACAGCACATTAAGAAGAAGAAACACTTGTTGGCAGTTTCCGAGAGAACTTCCAGCAGCATAACTTCCTATGTAAGTACGAATGGACTACAAACTGAGGAAGATAAACGTATCGCTGCTGAAGAAGGGCTGTTTGCATTTCATACTGCAAAACACAACCATTCTTTCCATTCTATGGACTGCACAGCTGTTATCATCGGAGAACTATTTGAGAAGAAATTCACGTGTTCCAGGTCAAAGTGCGAATCAATTCTGGTGAACGTTTTATCACCGTATGCAATGCATGAAGTGCAATCAGAACTTTAAAATGCTAAGTATGTGTCAGTGATGGTTGATGCATCAAATCACTAAACCTTAAATTTAGTGCCAATCCTAGTTAGGTATTTCATTCCTACCAAAGGTGTTCAGTGCAATGATATCTGTTTTCAGAACATTGGCGGAGAAACAGCAGAATTATTAACTCGTTATGTTCTGGAAATCTTACAAAAACATAATTTGGTTGACAAGATAGTCGCGTTTTGTGCAGATAATTGTAACACAAACTTTGATGGGTACAAGAGGGCTGGAATAAACAACGTTTATTCTAAATTGAACAGTGTGCTCAAAATGAACATTCAAGGCATTGGTTGTGCAGCCCATGTGGTACACAGTGGTGTACAAACAAGTGCAGACATTCTTCCTATTGACATAGAAACAGTAGTGAACAAAATATTTCAATATTTTCACATTTATACCGTGCGTATGGAGGAACTGAAATCATATTGTGATTTTGTTGCTACTGAATACAAGCAGGTTCTGGGTAGTGTTAAAACTAGATGGTTGTCATTGTTGCCAGGAGTTACAAGAGTGATTGATATGTTTGAACCTCTAAAGTCTTATTTCATGTCTCAGGATAGGTGTCCCACATTGCTAAAACAGTTTTTTGAGGACCCTCAGTCACTTCTTTGGCTTCATTTCATATAAAGCCAACAGAAAATGTTCACAAATTCAATCGAAAAGTTGGAAAGAACCAAGATTTCAGCCACTAAAGTAGCTGAAGAATTAGAATTGCTTAAAGAAAAAGTCAACAACAGGAAAAGTAGTAAGTTTCAAACTTCAGTTATTTCTTCAATTTTAATGAACTTAGTAAATGAAGGTATTTTCACCCAGTCCAGATATGAAACTATTACCAATTTATTTTATGACACTTTTTTAAGTTATTTAGAAAAGTGGGCTTCTGCATATCAGCCTCTGAAATCATTTCATTGGATAACGTTGAAAAATTCTGTATCTTGGGATGAGGTGTTGAAATGTCTGAACATTCTTAAGACAGTAGATTCAGGTTCAACAAGTCACCTAGATGAAGATGAATTATTTGATGAGATAGGACATGTGAACAATATTGTATCCCAAAAAACTGAGGAATGGGAAACAGTTGATGTGGAAATTGATTAGAAATGGTCTGATGTCTTGGCATTCCATGTAAAAATATAGAGGTGGTTGTGACTTTCGCTCTGGCTGTTCCAGGCACAAATGCTGCTGTGGAAAGAGATTTTTCAATTGTGAACTCCCTTTGAACTGATGAAAAGAACCGTTTTACTACCGAAACTATATGCAAGCAATTGTAATTGTTAAGACTTATTTTCGAGACCTTAGCTGTAAGGAATTTTACAACCTGCTGTTGTGCAATTCAAAGCTCCTGCGAGATATAAGGTCTTCCGATAAGTACAGAGTAACAACAGTAGTGATATTCCTGATTCAGAAGCCACAAGCTCACATGCAGCAAGTTGTTGATGTGTACTGTCTACTTGTCATGAATTATTCAATGAGCTTTTCGATATGTAAAATTTTTTGCTAAATTCTTTAAAAGCCTGATCAGCTATAATATGATGTTGTGTCATGATAAGTAGGTTATTAAAGTATATGTCTTTTGCGTATACATGTTAGTAAAGCAGTGTAGTCATGTATGAAGCATATTTTCTTCGTAACTAGTGTCCCGTTTTGTCCTGTTTTTTAATTTCCATATTTCAGAAATGTCCTGTTTTTTTGACATAAAATATCTAGTCACCCTAACTTAGACACAACGGAATGAATCGTCTTTCTCCCTCCCATTACCCAATATTTCTCTCTGAGGATTGCAAGAAGACCTTGGACTCCCGCGTGAAATTGTCTCTCATGAATATGTCGAATCAGTCGTTATACAACAGGATGACTTTTGGCTAAGATCACAGGAAAACCGAAGTCCATTGAATCAGGGCGATAGGATACTTTAGTCTTCAAGCGTAAAGCCCACTTAGATCCTCAAAAGGTTGTAAAGCCAAGATGCACTTATCCGCAACACTTGAGAAATGCTCGCATTGAACATATTTCCAAATTCTGACTTCAGCTTGCATTATTTCATCCACAGACAGGGAACCTTGTTTCCTGACAAAATGTTGCAACTGAAAAGCTTTGCAATTGTGAATGTACCTATACATCCATGCGTTCATTCGAACATTTTTTTTGAATTAAGTACTTAAAATACCAGTCTGAACTAAGATTCTCAGAGACGTTAGACATGGAAACCACCTTTCTCTTCTTTCCTTAGAAATAATTTCTTCTTCATAATTTACATCCATGGACAACAACCAACAATCAGGTGATCCGCGAAACCATTTTGGACCCTCCCACCAAGAAGACTGTAAGAGTTTGTTCCCTGAACACCCTCTTGAAGGTAAGTCTGCTGGGTTTAAGGTGTCAGGTACAAAATGCAATTCTTCGACTTTTGTCAGTTTTCTTATTTCTATGGTGCGATTCCAAACAAAAGGACCCCACTGGTCTTCTCTTCGTATCCAGGCCAAGGTTGTCGACGAGTCACTCCAGAAAACAGATTGACAATGCTCCGGAAAGCTTTCCCTCACAGAGTGGTGAATTCTAGCACCAATAGTAGCCACTAGTAACTCTAATCGTGGTATAGTCATCCCTTTTGTAGGTGCCAATCAAACTTTGGCCTGAATCAACTGGACATTCACACCAAATTCCGTCTCTACTTGAATAAACACAACAGCAGCATATGCTACCTCACTTGCATCACAGAATGTGTGTAAAGACCATTTGTGAACATTGCTTGATCCTGGTAACCACCTAGGAATCTTGATTTGCAAAATACTAGGCAATTCTTCCAGCCATCGCAAGAACTTTGTTTGGATTTGGCTAGGTACCTCTTCACCCCAGCCCAGTTTAAGTTCCCACACTGTCCTCAGTAAAATTTTCGGAAACAATGTTGCTGGACAGGTAAAGCCAATTGGATCAAACACCTTGTGTGTGAACGACAGTATAATCCGCTTAGTCACCTTAGTAACACAAACGTTTAAGCTACCAGGGCTAATACTCAAAAAATTCATTTCTTCTGTCCCATATGAGCCAAGGACATTAGAAAGTTTTGTTTCTGGAGCACAGAAAGGATCATAAGATTCCCATCCCCTAAGATCAAATTTACACTCGCTCATTAGGGACGTATAGGATGGTATAGAGAAATCTAAACTTAGATGGTATGGACATGTAAAACGAATGGAGGAGAAGAGGATGCCCAGGAGGATACACGAGACGAAGTGGGAAGGAAAGAGACCGAGAGACAGGTGGCTGAAGGGGGTGGAAGAAAGCGTGAAAAAGAGAGGAGAAGACTGGACAAGGGTGGAGGCTGAGAGATAGTGGGAATACAGAAGACGTTGGAGAGGCTTGTGTTCCAAACAGACCCAGCCAGTGGCTGGAAACTGTGCGAGATGATGATGACATTAGGGACGTAGCCTCATTGACAAGTCTTTTTAGTTTCATCTCATCATCCACTGAGCTAAGAAGGTTGTCCACATAAAAGCCATCAAGTAATGTCTGAATTGTAGTTTGTGAGTATTGTGATCCTCCCTTTTCACACCTTGTAAGTGTCGTTAACAAGTGATTGCATATTACCGCCCCAAGTAAAAAGGGACTTGGCGCTACTCCAAACACAACCCTTTTGTGTCTAAATATTACAAGATTGCCATCTTTGTTTCGCCACAAAAATCTAAGAAAATCACAATCAGAAGGATTCAGACTTATTTGTAAGAATGCCCTTTTAATGTCAGCAACCACTCCAAGTTTATTCATGCGAAAATTTAACAGCAGTGAAGGAATTTGCTCAATCAAATTTGGCCCCTTCTCAAAACAATCATTTAGAGAAGGAGCATGTTTTTTATGAGCAGAAGCATCAAATACAGGCCTTACCCTGGTTGTGCTGTTCTTCTTCGGGACATGCCTGTGAGGAAGATAATGACCTCCCTGCTTTAGATCAGACATTGGAACCTTCTCAATCACTCCCTCATCTAGCCATTCATCGAAAACCTGCTGGTACTCATCATAACACTGGTCACCTTTTAGTTTTTCACAGTATTGTCAAGTCTATTAAGTGCTAAATTCAGGTTACTTGGGAAAGCGGGGTGCCCATCCGACCATGGCAAGTGAACTTGGTATCTACCTGTATCATCCGTCGCAACAGTTTCCAAAAAGTGTCACTCAGCTTCAGCTTGTAGCTCTAGTTTAGTCCTTTTCTCTGCTGGATCTGTAATTCCGATGAGATCTAACTTCCACATGTCTGCAATAGACACATTGTTGACTAGCATAGATATCACCATGAGAGCGGAATCAATTCTTTCCGGTCTTTCAGATACCTTACGCAATACCGTCCATCCGAGATGGATATGTACAGCAACAAGTCCAGGGGTAAGATCTTTGACTTTTCCTGTGAACAGCTTGCCTGCTACATCAGCCCCTAGCAACAGCTCAATGGGACTTGGATGCCTACTAGTAACCCTATCAGATAATGTGATACCTGTGTCTTTCAATTTCTCCAAGGCTTCACTATTGAGGCAAGGCAAATTATCACAGATGTTGACCTGATCTAAAGCTTCAAGATTGCACTTGGATTGACCATCAAGACTACTTAAATATATTTTGTACCTGGTGTGGAAACAGTTATCACTTGAACTCCAAAGAGTGAATGAACGATTTGCTCCTCACCAATAGGTTTGTATTTCATCTCTTTGGCAGGGCTTTCCAAAACCTAAGATCACTTCTCGCTGGTGGCTTTCTCCACGAAGGATGACCTTGAGTGTTGGTAGCACAATGCCTAAATCACACGATAAACTAGCAAGTACTTGATTAGTCTGGGCAGGATCTGACTTATCCGATGCTGAAGCAGACTTGGCATTTACATTCTGTGGCAAATCAGGGCATAACAGAATCACATGTTTCCTGTCTCACACTGCACAATTAGGTTTTGATTTGCATATGTTTGAAATGTGATTCGGTTTTAGACTCACAAAACAGCACTTCTTATCTTTTATTATGCTCATTTTGTCATCTATTGACATATTCCTTGCCCTGTAGCAATCCACGCTAACATGACTATTTGACTCGCAAAATATACAAGTGAAATGTGTAGTTTTACTCTCTGGCTTTGTGAGGAGTCCTACAGCGGTGTATGGAGGTTTTTCTATCACAGAATTCCTTGGCTCCTTGTCATGCGCCCTGACATGTGCAGGCTTAACCTCAAATTCTGATAAAGCAAGAGAAATACGTTCATCATTTTGCACTTCAAGCTTCATAAATGTCATCAAATTTGATAGCCTACACTCTTCCTGAGTCACCTCACTACATGCTTGACTTCTCTGCCATGCCCTTAAAAAATCCTCGGGCATACAAGATTCTATCAGTGGGCACAAAATAGATGCACATTTTCCACTTGTTACTCCTAATGCTTCCAAAGACCTCATATGGCTCTCCAATTTGTCATATAATTTTCCAAGAGGTAGCCTATTGCTCTTATAATTCTGTAATATTAGGCCAAGTAACTCTCTAATGTACACTTCTATCAGAATATCCTCACGGCCAAACCTATTCTTTAAAGCTTCTATAGCTAAATTATAGTTCTCTGCTGAAGGTGGATAGCTACTTACAATGTCATTTGCACGTGAAACGGGAATTATTGCTTGCATGAGATACAAAAACTTGTCCTCTGGTGGTATATTTGTGTCTTCATGCACTTTTCTAAACTGGCTCCAGAAAGGAATCCATTCCCGCACATCCCCACCATACTTCCGAAACTGGGAATTTGAATTTTCTAACATTAGTATGTGAGATTTCACTTGAGTTACTGGTATCCACTTTTAAGAACCGAGTTTCGAGGTCACTGACCTTGACCTTTATAGTTTCAAACTTTAATTTGTACTGGCTCACCTCTTTCAAATGGGTCTCTAACTCGCCTTCCGTTGCGTCAATCTCTAGCAGACTTTCGAAAATTTCTTCGTCCTTTTGGTATAGGGTAAGCATACTGTCTTCAAAGACCCTGAATTAATTACGAACTTGCTGGCTGGCCACATGTTCGGCATCGAAAAGCTTCTCCAATGCTACGTACTGCGTAGTGAACACGCGTCTTAGAACTTCTCTGGACTTTTTAATCTTCTCCATAACTGATAAACTGAAGTAACACTCTCAAGAAACATTAAACAAATTATCCCACGGTTGGACGCCAAATGTCCTTGCTGGTCTCCAACTCCATCACAAGTTAAATTAAAAAAGAGCGATTTGAAAGGAGGACATCTTTAATTCACAGAGAACAAGGAACACAAAAAAATGTTAATCTCAAAGACCAAAGAGATCAAGACTCACAGCCTTAATACAGGGTGGGATATTTTGCAGAATCAAGATTGTGGGCAAGACATGAAAGAGGATATTATTGAAAATGTGTTGCTGTTCTCTAGGAACAGTTTTGAAGCAAAATTGGTGGTATCAATCTCTTATTTAGTTTTTGGGCTAAACAAACACCATTTTTGTCAGATTGAGACTTCATGGCCCAGAATACAAGACTTATTCAATTCTGTTCGGCTTATGTTGTGTCAGTAGTTTTAAAAAGCAGGAATCTTGAGTTTTGTGTAGATCAATGCTGTACATCTAGAGAAGGGAATGTAACTTTACAATAGAAATGTTGATATCTTCCCCCTCAACGATCAAGTGCCAAGGTAAAGTAAGCATATTAACAAAGTTGTTTCCAGCACGATAAACGGCTCCAACTTGGAATTGGACTTAATTTTTATTAGCAGTTACATGTTTTTTTTCTGTATATACAGTGTATGTCCAGATATCATTAATTACAAAGTAAGTAGTTTTTTCCACAAAGAGAGTCCATAAAAATTTGAGTCTATTCAATTGAATTATTATACCAAATAACTTTCTGATATTTTGTTGCCTGTCACCATCCAGTTGTTAGGCATCCCATTTCACTGTACCTTTAAAATAGCTTCAGTTATTCTTAACATCTTGTTTGCTGATTTTAGAAAAAATGTTCTATTTGTTTACCAGGAAAGGTTGCAGTATGGGGGACCTCTGGGATATTCAGGATCCTGCAAACAGAAACAACAATCTCCTGTGCCCTGCACTTTACAGGAAAGTTTCCTTTCCATTTCATAAATCATTTGCAAATGGTGTCTATGTTGTCCTCAGAGTAGATCCACAGTGGAGTAATGCGAGGCAGCCATCAACCATTAGAATAGACCAAGTAAATATTGTTAATATATCAGTTCCGTTCTTTTCATAAATACCGTTATTACAGTGCCAAGATTTTCTTACGGACTGATGAGGTTCATTCCTCTTTAAATAAATGGTCAGTTAAGTGATGACAAATAGAAGCTACTCAGCTTTGGTTCATTTTTCGGGTAACGTTTAAGTTAATATCAACATAAGATAGATTCAATACTCAGCTTTTCAATTCATAATTACAGTAGGGTAATCTTAAGTTGATGCCAACTGTAACCTGAGCAACAAGAGAATGATGTTTATGTTACAGCATTTTTTTTCCCCTTTCTTTACGAGTTTCAGATATCAGTTGTCATAAAAATCAGTAAATTATGTTTTTCAATAAAGTTTGTGAATATCCTTTACATAAAAGCAAAGTAAAACAGAAAAAATATTTTAACTTCTTTTTGCAAGACAATTTTACTACCCATCATGTAGTCTATGTTTCTCACATATCTCATGTATATCTGTGAATAAAGTACAGTATTATAAAATAAATTGAATTTTCATGTGTACAATTCTCTTAATCCAAAAATATGTTTAAATTCTTAGATCTTCTTGGATGTTCCTTGGTTAGTAAAAAAAAACAACATATTGTTTGCTTACAAATTGTGTGTGAACAATGTTCCCTCTTAACATATTGAAAACATAATGAAAATATGTCCATCCTTTGAGCTCTCAATCAAAACTTATGGAATAAAGTTTGGATTTGTTAATTTTCATAAATATTATCTTTTTGAAGTAGAATTGATCATAAAGCTCTGGTGTCATCAAATGGAAATGGGTTCAAATTAGAGTTTATTACTACTCTCATATGGTGGCTAGTCATCATCATCATCTTGAGCAGTTTCCAACCGCTGGTCGGGTCTGCTTGGAACATAAGCCTCTCCATCGTTTCCTGTCCATCCACCATCTCTCGTCATTTACTGTGTCCCAGCACACTCCTCTTTCCTCCGCACTCTTCCTAACTCCTTTTGTCCATCTGTCCCTTGGTCTTCCCCTTGGCCTCCTTCCCGTCATTTCCATTCCAAACATCTTCTTCGGTATCCTCTCCTCTTGCATCCTCCTCACATGTCCATACCATTGTAGCCTAGATCGCTCTATTCTATTTTGCAATGGTTCCTCTCTTACCATCTCTCTGACTCTCTCATTCCTTACTCTGTCCATTCTTGTCACTCCTACTCTACTCCTCTGGAACTTCATCTCCACTGCTCGTATTTTATTCTTGTCCCTTTCCTTCATCACCCATGTTTCTGAACCATATGTCAAAATTGGCACAAAGTAGGTCTTGTAGATGATTCCTTTACATTTTTGTGGTACATCTTTATTCCTTAACATCCCCCTAACACTCTTGAAAAATCCATCTGCGCACCTTCCCCTTTCATTTATTTCCATCCTATTGCCTCCCTTTTCTTCAATTATGCTTCCCAAGTACTTGAAGCATTCTACTTTCTGCAACTGCTGTCCTCCAAGTGTTATGCCCATATCCAGTCTGTTCTTCTTCCTCGTTGTGATGACCACTTCACTCTTTTGTGCTGAGAACTTCATCCCATATGATAACACTACCTTCTCCCACTCATTTAATTGCTCTTGTACTTCTTCCTCATCCTCTCCCCATACCAGAAGGTCATCAGCAAACATCATTGCCTTCATTTTCCTTTCCCCAATGCTATTTACCACTTTTCGTATGATTTCATCCATCACCACTATAAATAACAGGGGTGAGAGGGCACTTCCCTGTTTCAGACCACTCTCCAGTTGAAACCATTCCGTTCTCTCTCTTCCCACCTTTACACAGCTTTTGCTTCCCTCGTACATTGCTTTCACTCTTGCCACTGTCTCCTTGTTCACTGCTTTTGCTCTCATTGCTTCCCATACCTTTTTTTCTATTAATACTATCATATGCTTTCTCAATATCCAAGAAGGTCATCACCAGATCTTTCCCATATTCATAATGGTGTTCTTGTAGCTGTCTTACTGCAAAGATGAGGTCAACTGTTGACCTTCCTGGCCTGAATCCATACTGTTCTTCCCTCAGCCCATCTTCAACTTCTGTCCGAATTCTTCTCTCCAGTACCTTCTCAAATATTTTGGCGCAGTGGCACATGAGTGTAATTCCCCTGTAGTTCTTGCATTCCTTCCTACTTCCCTTTTTAAATATGGGTATTATTATCCCTCTTTTCCAGTCCTCTGGTATTTTCTTCTCCCTCCATATCACTTTCATTACTCGAAAGAGCCACTGTGTTCCTATCACCCCTGCTGCTCTCACCATCTCCACACTCACTTCGTCTATTCCCGGTGGCTTTCTCCCTTTCATCTTCTTTAATGCTTCCTCCACTTCTTTCCATGTCAATTCCTTCTCTGAAATGTCTTGGTCACTGTCTGTTTCTTCCTCCACAATGCCCACTACGCTGGTTTTAGTTGGATTTAGGAGTTCCTTGAAGTATTCTCTCCAGATAACCTTTACTTCTTCCATATTTTCGACCTCCTTTCCATTCCTGTCCACCATTCTGACATTTTCCCCTGTATCTCTTCTCTTTGCCTTTATCATTCCATACAACACTTTCTTACTGCCATCACAGTCCTCCTCCATCATTTCTGTCCATTTCTCCAACCATTTCTTTTTCTCTTCCTTCACTACTTCTCCTGCTTCTTTCTTCCGCTCTTGGTATTCTTCTCTTGTTCTGTCTGTCCTCTGTTGGAACCATTTCCTGAATGCTTCATTTTTCTTTTTCACTGCTTCCTTAGTTCTGGGGTTCCACCATGGTGTTTCCTTCCACCTTTTCTTTCCACTAGTTCTGCCACACACGACTTCCGCTGCTTCTACCAACACGTCCTTGAACCTATTCCATTCTTCTTCACCTGTTTTCGGATCATCCTTCGGTAATTTGTTCCTCACTATTATCTGGAACTTCTCCTTATTTCCATCCTCCTTCAGCTTCCATGTCCTTATTCTTCTTTCTTGGTTCTCAGTTCTCCTCTTTTCCTTCAGTCCTCTCCCCTTGGTGACCAGCAGACGGTGGTCACTGTCCAGGGCTTCTGAAGGTATTACCCTTATATCCGTGATACTCTTCTTTGTCTCCTTCCCGCATAGAATGTAGTCCACCACTGATTTCCTAGTCAAATCCCTGCTGTACCAAGTAATTTTATGGCTCTCTCTCTTCTTTTACCATGTGTTTCCAACCATTAGCCCATTTATCTTGCACAGTTCCAACAATCTCTCTCCTTCCTTATTCCTGTTTCCCCATCCTTCACCACCAATCACTTCCTCAAAACCTCTTCTATCAGTTCCGACATGGGCATTTAGGTCTCCCATGACTATCAGGTCTCTCCCCACTAACTGCTTCTGCAACTCCTCTTCAAACTCGTCCTTCTCGCCTTCTGTGCATCCCACCTGTGGTGCATAGACTTGCGGAATGTCTAGGTTTCTACCTTTCACAGTGATTCTGGCTCTAATTATTCTATCACTTATCCTCTTTACTTCCTCCTTCAGCCCTTCTCTCACCACCATTCCCACTCCATTTCTCTTCCCCTCCTCATTTCCTATCCAGTATAGCTGCAAGCCATTTCTCAGTTCTTTTCTTCCTTCCCCTCTCCATCTGGTCTCTGCCAGTCCGAGTACATCCAGTTTTCTCCTCTCCATCATATCCACAATCTCCTCCACTCTTCCCATCAATGTAGTTATATTCAAAGTTGCAATTCGTAGTCCATTTCCATAGCCAGGTCTGTCTCCTTTAGATCTGTCCTTTCCGAGGCCCGTTCCCGTTTTAAAAGCAGTTTCATATCCACTACTGGCTTGCTAGGCCTAACGTAGCTTCACCATAACCCTGGCAAGGGGCCTGTCTTTGGTCCGCGAGAGGTATTTTATTTCCCTCAAACCCTCCGGACAAGTCCGGCGAGCCCCCCCTATCCGCCACCTGGGACGCGCCCGATAGAGGAACAGGCAAACCCCCACGGGATGGTGGCTAGTAATTATTACAAATTCCTTGAATTGAGAATGCAAGACTCAGTGAGGATTTGAACTTCAGACCACATAATTGCTAGTTAGGTGATGAAAAGACCAATTTAGATACCTGGTGGTCTTGGGATTCAAGTGAGCCTAATATTTTCAGTTCAATGACTTGGTAATGTCTGAAGCTGAACTCATCCAAAATATATCCTTACAACAGTAGAATAATACACTGGTGGAAAATGAAAAGTGAACATCATTAAGGATATGAGTGAAAGCGACCATATTTGCACAAGTTGCTACTAGAGGGTATCCATAGCCTAAAATTACCAGTCGCCGCACAGAATATTGACCAGTGCAGGGTATATCTAACTTGCATTATTGCTATTCCTACAACATCAAAGAGATTTGTTTTGTCAACAGAACAATGCCAGCCCATACTCCGCTTGTTTTACTTAACACACTCTCCAAGGTGTGCAACCACTTCCTGGCCATCTCGCTCACCAAACTTGTCCCCCACTGAGCATGTGCAAGACCACCAACGACAATCTTTGACCAAATGTACCACCAGGTGGAATTATCATGGGCCTCCATTCCCCAGGAGGACAACTGCTACACTTATGCGGGAGTGTGTATGGAGGAGGATACGAAGTGTGCCAACATGGTTGGTAATCATATCATGTAGCCATTGTGCAGAGGTGTAAAACCCTTTGAATGACTTATAGGGTGTGACATAAAGTTAATTTTACTGGGTCTTTTTTTTTAAATTACCAATATACAGTATAACCTGTTGGCCTCTCACCAATGCGGACCGGGTTTGATTCCCGGTCAAAACGTGAGATTTTCAAAGTGAAATGACATGTCCTGTGGTTTGGATTACACGTTAAAAGGAGGTCCTGTGGTTCTTGATCGCGAGATTAACGGTCACATAAAACTACAAACTTTATTACTTACCAATGTATTTGTTTGATATAAAAGTCAAAAATTAAATCAACGTAGAATATAACACCTTGCTTTCCAGTATTTAATCACTTTCAAAATAAGGGTAAAACTAGGTTTATATGTGAAAGCTGTCTTATAAGAAACTAAATTTCCAAAAGAGTTAAAAAAATTGTTTCATATGGCCCAGTCCGCTAGTGGTGCTGTGTTGTAGAATTCTGTTCTATAGCAAATATGGCACTTGTTGCATGACTGTACAGTATATTGCAATGTAATCAACTTGAGTAAGGTACTGTTTCTTGTTTGTGGTGATTTTCTCAGAACAAAATAAAAAATTCTTGAAGTTTGTGTACAATTTTGTTTAAAATTAGGGAAGACTTTTGTAGAGACTTGAAATGCTGCAAGAGGCTTATGGGGAAGTGGGAACTGTACAGTTTAGGTAAGGAAACTAAGGGGATTAGGCTGTCGACCAGTAAATATATTGCCACAAATTAGGATTCTTCCTTGGAAAAGTTAATATAATACATTTCTACTGGGCTGTAGGAATCATGAATAGTTCCAGAGGCTCTAGTAATGTAACTTATAAGATGTATGACCTTTCTTTGCATTTATTTCAAGTTCTGGTGTTACCCCATGGTGTAGCCATGCAAGTTAAATTGATCACTACAACTGCAATGGGGTGCTGCAGGAATTCGGAGATTGGAGCCTCGAATCCCAGTGCTGACAGTGGCTATCTAGAACCCTAATAATTACAATTATACACACTACTACAGTTACCACAGAAAAACAGACATTGCACACATACTGAAGTATAGAGGCATCCCAGGACTTGAAGTAACGTACTATCCTGAAATTTGCCTGGAGGGAATGTGGAAAAACTACACTCAGAATAGTCGCTGTCAGCACAAGGATTCGACCCTGCAATCTCTGGACTTACTGCAGCTGCCCTCACGGCCATGGTGAACGATTTAAAGAGTATGGCTATGCCACAGGGTGTGTATTTAACTTTTGTCCTTAGAGGTAGGGGCTTGTGTGTATGAAAATACTAATGTTGTTTCATTCATTCAAAGGTATGTAACAAGGTCAAATGTAGAAGAATTCTATTCATCATCATCTTAATTTCCCCTTTTCCAGCTGACACTGGGTGGGGGCAAATATGGTTCCTCTCCACTTTGTTCTGTCGTTCCACCATTCCTCTTCCGACACAGTGTTCCAATCCAGGTTCCGTTTTCTAATACTATTCTTCACCGAATCCATCCAACGCATTCTTGGTCTTCCTCGTCCTCTCTTCACTGTCATCTGTCGTTCCAGTGCTGGTCTTGGTAGTCTTACTTCATTCATCCGTTTGACATGTCCAAGCCATCTCAATCTGTTTTGCTCCAGTTTGTCATTTAGTTTCTGTACTCCCAGTTCTTTCTGTATATCTTCATTTCTCACTCTGTCTTTCCTCGTTTTCTGGACCATACTTCTCATCTCAGCTGCCTGTACTCTGCTCTCATCTCTCTTAGTTATTGTCCAAGTTTGTGCTGCATATGTCATTATAGGAACATAATATGCTTTGTACATAACTTCTTTAGCCTTAATTGGTATATCCTTGTTCCATACTATACCAGACCCAAAACAACTGTGAACATGGGCTCGCCCAGTAGCGTGCGTCCAGCTGAGCACTGTTGCCACAGTGAGACTTGCGGAGACGACACAACTCTACACTCGCAGTATACGCACGACCTTCTCCGTGAACACAAGACGCTCCGAATGTAAGTGCATGTACGAGATGGGGGGCCTAATCCTACGAATATCTATGCTCACAACGGAGTGTGCACAATGTGATATGAGCCAGATATAAGATGCCACACAAACGTTATTCGTGAAAGTGACCACCTCCTGGTGTAGCGACCAGCATTCTTGGCTGCCACCCAGGAGGTCCGGGTTGGATTCCCGGCTCTGCCAAGCTATTTCATTCTAGTCTGAGGGCTGGAACAGGGTTCGCTCAACCTCGTGAGGCAAAACTAGGAAGATGTGGGTTAGATTCCTACCGCAGTCATCCTGAAAGTGGTTTCTCATTTCTACTCGAGGCAAATGACGGGATGGTTCCTAACTTAAGGCGACGGTATTAGGTTATCCGAGGCCTAGGGAGCCTTTCACTTTCCCGCCTTAATTGGCCCTTGTCTCATCTTTCCTGATACCCTCCTTCTGTGAGGGGTCAGCCTTCTTTTTCTTTTCCTTTTACCTCCTGCCTTGTGCTCAAGGCCCTTAAGGAGGCAGGGTGTATGTAGCCCCACCACTTCTGGTGCACCGTAGATAATGCTACGCCCTCAGGAGCTCACGGCTGGTGAGTTCGGGAGTTAGCGACCCCGAGGGATTCCTGAGCTGGGTCCGTTTTCCCCTTTTGTCCCTTACCTTTGGGGCGGACCTTCTCCTCTCTCCCCTCTCCTCTCCTCTCTCCTCTTTTCATTACATTTACTTTTCTCTTTAAGATTCCCGCACTGTTTTTGTTACTTGGTTCACCGTGTATCTAAATTCCCTTCTAGCGATTTTTTTAAGGCATTTTTAATCTACGTTGCTTTTTGTATGTTTTTTCGATCTAAATTACATCTCGCGATTGTTTTCAACCTCAATTGCATTTTGTAAAGATTGACAATCTAAATTGCTTTTTAGTAAGTCTTTCAATATAGCGGAGCGACCTTTGTGAGTATTTTGAATTTTAATTGCATTTTGTAAATATTTTCAACCAAAACCGCACTTCGCACGAATTTTGAATCTAAATTGCATTTTGATTGGTGGGCATTTTGCACATATTTTGATTTCTCAATTGCATTTTGTGGGTATTTTGAATCTAAATTACATTTTGTCAAGTATTTTCAATCTAAATTGCATTTTGTAAGTATTGTCAATCCACATGAGTCGTTTGAATCTACCGTACATTTTGTAAGCATTTTCCATTTCAATTGCATTTTGTAAGTATTTTGAATTCCAATTGCACTTAGTGAGTATTTTGAATCTGAACCGGCTTTTTTTTTTTCAATCTAACTTGCATTGTGTATTTTCAATTTCAATTGCATTTTGTAAGTATTTTGATCCTCAATTGCATTTTGTACGTATTTTCGATCTCATTTGCATTTTGTAAGTATTTTGAATTTCAGTTGCATTTTGTAAGTATTTCGACGCTACATTGCATTTTGTACGTATTTTGAATCTCGCCTACGTCTTGTGGGTCTTTTTTCAATCTATTCTTTTTGTGCAACTTTTCGTTCTAAATTCCCTTTTGTAAGACCATATTGTGAGTTGTTTCCATCTGAGTTCCTTTTTGTACGTATTTTCCGTCTCAGATAATTTTGTTCTGGTTTCCATTTCATTATCATTTTCGCTATCACCCAGATCATTAGGGGCCGATAACCTCGATGTTAGGCCCCTTAAAACAACAATCATCATCATCAACTAACTTAAGGCCACGGCCGCCTCCTTCACAGTCCTCACCAGAATACAAATACACACACTCTAATAACGACACCACAGTAACCCAGATTTTCAGACAAGTACATGGGGCTAGAGTACCAATATGTCCAAGCCCCTCAAATAAAACAACAATATTACAACGTTATGATTTCACATGACGTAATCTACACCTCAAGCCATTCTGAGTAACACTGCGTGTTGGCCCTTTATAAGGTAATAGAAATAGAGAAAACAATTTGTTGGGATCAGTTTTCGTTTATTAGAGACCACCTTGTGGTGTACTGGCTAGCACATTGCTGCCCATTCTTGGCTGTCACCCCGGAGTCCTGGGTACGATTCCCAAGAAATGTAATTCTGGTCTGAGGGCTGGAACAGGGTACACTCAGCCTCATGATGCAAACCTGGGAATATGTGGGTTGTATTCCTACCTCAGCCATCATGGAAGTGGTTTTTCTGTGGATTCGCACTTCTACTCCAGGCAAATGCCGGGATAGTACCTAACGTAAGGCCACGGCCGCTTCCTACGCAAATCCTACCTCAATTACAAATATACACACTAGTACAGACATCGCAGTGTCACAGATTATCAGACAAATTCCACACACACCCAAATACACGGGGCTACATGACCACGATGTTGCAAAACCCCTAAAACAGTCATCATCATCAACAACTACAACAACTCTTGCTGTCACCCATGATGTCCAGATTGGATTCACGGCTCAATCAAAACATTTAGTTCTGGTCTCAGGGTTAGAACGGGGTACACTATGCCTCGTGAGGTAAGACTGTGAAGAGGTGAGTTTTATTCGCATCAATTAAAAAAAAAAATGCCGACACCACAACAACACAGGTTATCAGATTTTGTGCATAACGAATAGAATATAAAGTGTGATCTCTTCTCCCTAAATAGCATGTAATGAATACGGATCGGGTTGGCACTCGCCGCTACGCAGCGCTACAGTCGATTTGAGATTGTTGATTTCCACTAATGTTTGTGTGTTTATGTGCGATATATTAAGTATTTAATTGGTCGGAGTGTTTTGGTGTTGTTCTGTGCAAACGTTTATTGATATACAAGTGCTTACACTATTACTTCATAGTATTAATACCTGAAATGCTATTGTAGGAAGCATTGACTGAAATGGAATTTAATTTCTTGTCGTGTGTTGACGTTATCTTCGTGTGTTAATTTTATTGTTATTTAATGTAAGTAAACAGCAGTTTAGCCCTTACATTTTCATGAGTGCTTAATGTGATTAGTGAAGATGCCTTGCTCTTTTGTACCAGGATGCAGATCTAGCTATGGGGACTGTAAAGAGGTCAGACGGTTTTTCAAACCTCCTAAAGATTAGGAACGTTTTATCAAGTGCAAAGGGGCCATATCAGGGAAGGATAGGGAACTTACTGAAAAGTCCTGCATCTGTGATGCTCACTTTTCATAAGATTTAATTGTTAAATTTGACAAATTTGTGATAGAAGGGAAGGAAGTATTACTTCTCCCAAGAACCAACTGGCGATTGAAAGACTATTCTGTTCCACATATAATCCTAATTTGCCTAAGTATCTGTCCAGTATGGTGTAAATAAAAATGGTCTTCATGCCATTAAAGACTACTTCTGTGAAGAAAGGGATTAGAATAAAAAGACAATGAGTTAAAAAACATATATGTACCGTAATGCTGAAGGAGGCGTGATCAGTTTTAGACAATAGCCTACTCTATGAAGGGGTCATGACTATGCCTTCTATGTCTGTTTAATGTTAAGTTCTTCTGAAATGATGGTAGTTTACTGATTTTGGTGTTTGTGGAGTGAAATTAATGGTTATTATTGAATTTTATAGTAATCTACGGTAAAGTTGAAAGTTGCGTTCGTACGGCTTTTTTTTTCTGTGTTGCAAGTCTGTTAAGGGAATGTAAAATGTGTAACAATGTGAAGAAATCCTTTCTGATTGCGAGGTTAATTGTTCCGTTCTTTTTTAAAATTTACCGATAGCTGGAAAAACTAATTGCATTTTGAACTTGATCTTTGTCTTCGCTTATTGTCGAAACTGGACTATTACAAGAGACGACTTACTAAATTATAATTGTGCACAGTAAAGTAAGTGGAGATGTCAAACTTATTAGCGCCTATGAGGATATCTTGCGGTGTTTTAACGTGTAAAACAGGTCGCAAGGTTTTAAGTCTCGTAAGCGCCAATGCTAACTTACATCACAGATCGGAGCCAGCGCTGCGCTGCGGCGGACCAGGCGTACTAGGCCAGTGTTATCACTTCTTATTCTATTCGTTATGTTTTGTGTTTTCACGTACTTCTGTATTCGAAAGATTCTTTAAAAGGTCATATACCATGAAAATTATATTTCTTGCCTGGCTGTTCGACTGCCACTCGGCTGCTAAGGAACATTGTTATGAGTTCAAAACTTCAGCTCACAGCACTAACTTCTTTAAGCTCCAATACTGAATTAATACAGCAATGCTGTCGCTCTTAGTTATCTTCCCCAGCGAAACTAAATATTTCAACACCTAACCATTCTTCACTCTAATTATCCCTTCAGTTCAAGGAGAGATTCTATCTCCCGAACAGCTGGTCGTAGGGTCACGGGGTTTGGACTGTTAGCTTCAAAATGTTTAGCTCTGTAACGTAGGTTCATCCAAATAATTGGATATTTAATGATTTTCGTTCGTGGAGAGAATTAAAGATTTCGTACGGCACAGCGAGCCCAGAGTGCGCAGTTAACTAAGCAACGCCTCGCTATGCAATTGGCCGGCGCGGGTGAGCGCGTGAATCTGGCTCCCCCCTCATGTTCACAGTTGTTTTGGGCCTGGTATAGTCCCCGTACCTGTTGGTAGAAAGCACTCCCAAGTTGTATTCTTCTGCTAATTTCCAAATCTTGTCTTCCATCTTTAGTCAGTTCACTTCCCAAATATTTGAAGTGTTTTACCACTTCCAATTTCTTATCTCCTACTTTGATTACTCCTATTCCTTCTTTCTTACCTCTACTCATCACCACAGTTTTACTCTTCTCCACATTTATCTTCAATCCCCATTGCTCAATCTTTTCATTTATTACGTCGAACTGTTCTTGTACTTCCATCTCATCCTCGCCCCAGATCACAACATCGTCTGCAAACAACATTACCTTCATCTTTGCCCTACTATAGGCTTTCATTGCTGCCTTCATGATGTCATCCATCACCATTAAGAACAATAATGGTGACAACACACTTCCTTGCTTTAGTCCAGTGTCAATTTTAAACCATTCCTATGTCCCGACTCTAGTCTTCACACTACTGTAGCAATCCATGCACATTCATTTTATCATGTCTCTCAGTTCCTTGCCTATCCCCCTATTTGTTAAGCTTTCCCAAACTTTTGTTCTAGGGATGCTATCATAGGCCTTTTCTAGATCAATAAAAGTCATTACCATATCCTTCCCATATTCCCAACTCTTTTCAATGTCTGTCTCGGAATGAAAATGGGTTCCACTCTTGACCTGCCCCCTCTAAATCCAAACTGCTCCTCGCTCTATTTGGCTTTCTACCTTTACTCTAATTCTTTTTTCTAGGATTCTTTCCATTACTTTGGCAACATGCGAGATTATGGTGATTCCTCGGTAGTTACCACACACCTTCCGGTCTCCATTCTTGAATATTGGCAATATTATTCCCTTTTTCCAGTCTACAGGAACTTTCTTCTCTCTCCACACACTCCTGAGAAGTCTGTATGTCCACTGCAGTCCCACTGGTCCTGCCGCCTTGATCATTTCTATTGCCACTTCGTCGATTCCCACAGCTTTCCCCATCTTCATCTTCCTAACTTCCCATTCCACTATCTGATTCTTGTTCTATTTTTTCCTCCACCGTTTTGGCTGTTTGCGTAACTTCTCCACATGCCTGGCGTCTCACATTCAACAGCTCGCTGAAATATTCTTTCCTTCTGTCCGTTATCTCTTCTGGTTTTGTCAATATTTCACCTTCTTTGTTTTTCACGAACCCAGTGTTCACCTTTTCATTTCTTCTACTTTTTGTAATTCCGAACAGCAATTTCTTTCCACAATGTAAATCCTCCCTTATTTCCTGAGTGAATTCTTCCCAGGTTTTCTTATTTTCCTCTGCAATTACTTTCTTGCAATCTCTGTTTGCTTCTATATATTTTGCTCTACTTTCGTCAGTCTTTTTTGTTTTCCATTCCTTCCAAGTTTTCTTCTTCTCCCTTACCTTTCCTGATGTTCTACCGCATGTTTTCTTTGCACTCTTGAACTTTTCCCATTCTTGTTCCACATGTGTAATATCTGTCCCTTGCAATTCTTTCTTAAACTCTTCTGCAACCTCCTTTTCTTTTAGTCTCCAGACCTTAATCTTCCTTTCCCTTTTTTCAGGTAATCTCATAACTTTTCCTACTTTTAATTTTGCTACCACTGCCCTATGGTATCCTCCCAAGGCTTCCTCTGGCATGGCTGCGATATCCATTAGCTCTTTCCGATGTCCTTTTTCGACTAATACATAGTCTATTAGAGTTTTCGTTCTTCTATCTCCCCATCCATACCTCGTTATCTTCTGACTATTTTTCTTTCTGAACCACGTATTCCTTATAATTAATTTGTTCCGCCGACAGAAGTCCATTAAGAAATCCCCTTCTGGATTCTTACTGCCATAACCATATGGTCCCAAAATCTCCTCTCTTCCTTGTCTGTCTCTTCCCACTTGTGCATTAAAATCTCCCATTAGTATTATTTCCTTATCCTCTATATATGTTTCCACATCTTCTAGGAATTCTTCTAAGTTCTCTTCTTTATTCCCCGTTTGTAGAGCATATACTTGAACCAGATCTTTCGTCCCTGACTGGAACTGTATCCTTCCTATGATCATCCTGTCACTTATGTTCTTCACCTCCTCCATATACTCTAGGACATCCTTTCTTATAATCATTCCTACTCCATTTCTTGCCTCCTGTCCTCTACTGTAAAACAGCCTGTATCCTTCCTTTAGTTTTCTTTCCCCTTTTCCTTTCCATTTCGTTTCACCAAGACCGAGGATAGCTATATCCTTCTCCATCATGAAGTCCACTAGCTCCTCAGTCTTGTCCGTCGGGGTTAAGGAGTTAACTGTCCCTATTCAGATGTATTGCGATGTTGGTCACCCATTTCTCACAGCTCCCCCAGCATCTGAAGAACTGCGCGTCGCCTGCAGGGGACACCCTAGCGTTTTCCGAGGCTGAACCATATTTACTATTACTATTCTAGTATGTATCTTATGTCATTTGAAGGGCTTGGACATCATGATCATTTAGCCCCATGTATTTGCATGTGTGTAGAATTTGTATAATAAGCTGTGCTATTGTGTTGTCTGTAGTAGTATATTTGTAATGCAGATGAGGATTGGGAAAGAGGCGACCATGGCCTTAAGTTAGGAACCATCCCAGCATTTACCTTGAGTAGAAGTGGGGAATCCACGGAAAACCACTTCCAGGATGGCCGAGGTGAGAATCGAACCCACTTCTTCTCAGTTTTGCTTCACGAGGCTGAGTGTACTTAGTTCCATCCCTCGGACCAAAATTAAATTTCTTTAATTGAACCCGGACCTCTGGGGCAACAGCCAAGAAGGCTAGCCACTACACCACGAGGTGAACAGTATGTATCTTAATGGGGCTTGTGTTACATACTGTAGTAGAAACTATATAACATAGGAGTTACTGTGTCTTAATAAAGTATCTACAACTCTGTGTTGTATGCAAGTTTTAAGTGTCTACTTTTATCTCTCTCGGGTAAGAACAAGGAAGACTTATATTCCTACAACTAGTACGGCAAACACGCACCATCACTACTTGCTGCCGGTGTCGGGCGTTGATCACATCTCGGGTGGGTCAGAGAAGGCGAAGCTCAGGCTGGGTTCTCTCTTCACCTGCCAGATGCAGACTACTTATCCTACACCACCATCCCCCCCCCAACATGTCCATACCTTCTTTGCATGGCTACCGATATAAGTCTCGTTACAGTCTTTTTTTACTTTTACACTGTTTCACTATTGGATACCATAAATTGTCATTTCCAGCGGATCCTCAATCTAGTATGCATCAGAGTGCACGAGTTGTCAGCAAGCTACGATGGCAGATCAGAAAGTAACACACACTCATTTTTTCCTCTACTGGTATTGCAGCTGGAATGTTAAAATTTCAAGACAATATAATTTGAAGTTAACACTATAGAGGTTATTTTGTTTTCATGTGCAGTTCTAGTGAGAGAAGCCTGAACTACGAAACAAACATGGCGCGCATGTTACTGTCGTCAACTTGTGAAGAGCAGCGAAATCTAGTTCGATATTTGTGGGCCAAAGGGCATAAACCGAATTAAATTCACAGGGACATGCGTGGCATGTATGAGGACAACTGTATGGACCGTAGCAATGTCTCCAGGTGGTGTGTATTCTTCCAAGAGGGTCGTGTGATCCTTAGTGATTCGCCACGCTCCAGGTAACAGCTGCAACCCCGCAGAATGTCCGAGCGATTGAGGCAGCAATTGCGAAAGAACGGCGTGTGCACCTGCGAACCTTGTCACAGATGTTCAACATTTCCCATTGTGCGGTGTATGACATTGTTCATCACACGATGAAATTCCGTTAAGTTAGTGCTCGCTGGGTGCCTAAGAACCTGACAGACAACCACAAGGTCCAGCAAATGATAAGTTTGAATCACTTAACGCGTTATGCCGCAGAAGGGCATGACTTTCTGAAGGGAATCGTCACTGCTAACGAGTCGTGAGCGTCCCACTACGCGCCCGAAACCTAGCAGGCCTCTATTGAGTGGAAGTATGCTGGTTTCCAGTACAAAAAAAATTCAAAGTGACTCAATCTGCTAGGAAAGTGCTTGTGACAATGTTCTGGGATGTGTGTGGTGTGTTATTGGTGGACTTTGCTGAATACGGGACTACTGTGAATGCTGCAGCCTACATTAAAACTTTGGTTAAGTTACGTCGTGCCCTTCGTGACAAACGGTACAACATTAAGGCTGACGGTGTCAAACCTCTTCATAACAATGCCCCCCCCCCCCCCGGTTGCTGCTCCTGATCGTGAGAAAATCGCTCAATTTGGGTGGGCGGTGCTCCAGCGTACATCATTCAGTCCAGACCTGGCACCGTCAGATTTTCACCTGTTTGGTTTCATGAAGAAATTCCTGGCTGGCCAACATTTTGCGACAGATGCGGAAGTGAAATCAGCAGTCCACAGATGGCTATACTCCAACCAAACGGACTTCTACGATCAGGGCATATTGTAACTGGTACAACGATGGCAGAAATGTGTTGAGAAAGTCGGTAACTATACAGAAAAGTACGTTGATTTTAGTTCATTTGTGATTTGTTTGGTTTAGTTACCTAATAAACTGTCTGGGGAAAAGAAATTGTACGTTACTTTCCGATCTGCCCTCTTAGTCGGCAAAGATATTGTTGCATAACATCCCAAAAGCCTTGAATTTAATAAAATATTTATGTTTACTTTCCAGTAGCATAGCTTGGGATATGTTTCACAGAAAAACCACTGATGAAACTTCTGTGCAAATCCTGTAATATAACTCACTGTACTCCTGCAAGAAGACTTCTATGTGCCAAGTTATACTGGATAGTGCAGTGCTGGACAACTATACAGCATTTATTTTGACTAGTGGCAGTCTTCTTACTGAGATGTGTCATAAAACATTACAATGGTGCAAGGTATTCAGGCATATAAAAAAAAAGTCTTAAAAGTAGCAATTTATTTAAACATATCAACATTACAAAATGAACATAATACATACCCTGTCCAAAAACACATTGTACATTATATTTTGAATAACTTGCTCAAGAAAGCAAGGAAGTTAACTAAGAAAGAAGAAAACTTGAAAATAATTTTGTTTTGTAGACTTTTGCAGCCAGAGCTAATAGCAACTTACAGTAATTTTATATATACAGTGAAACCCCGTTATAATACCCCCGCTTATTACGCTGTTTTTGTAAGGACCCTGGACGGTTTGTATATAACACTGCATAATTTTACCTTATTATAACGCTTCCATATCCCGCTTATAGCGCTTTTTTTATGTCGATAAAAAAAGGGGGAAAAATCCATATAATGTTAAATAGCACTGTATTTAAGATGTTTTAAAAGGCATGGTGAAATATTTGTTGGTGTCTCTGTACTGAAGGTCATTTACTTTGAGTAGATGAAAGGAATTCCCCACCCTAAGTGAAGAAACCCTCCCGCCAAGTGTGTCGAAATTTTAACTAACGACTTACCTTTCCTTGAAAGGGATTAAACACTGATTTGTCAATACAGCTCACTTCTGTCCCTTCTTATTAGTCATTTTCTGAATTTGTGTCAGTGCAGTTGTGAATGTCGTAGTGCAAAATGGCAAAGCAAAGATCTTTTCTCTATAAGTGAAATATTACAAATTCTTAGTAAGTACGACGAAAATTCTACTCTGAATCAAAAGGATTTTTGTGAATTTGTGGGTCTCCCTTCATCCACCTTGAGAACATTAGTAAGAAATAGGCACGCTATTACCGACGCAGCCAAGGGTGGTTGCAAACGTAAAAAAGTGAGAACTGGAAAATATGAAGACGTTGAGGAATTTCTTATTGAATGGATTCACCAATTCCGAGAGGCTACAATCCCATTAAGCGGCCCAATCATACAAGATAAAGCATCGGAAATAGCAGACAAATTTAACTGTACAGACTTTAGTGGTTCGAATGGTTGGCTTGATAGATTCACACAAAGGAATGGCATAGTGTATCGTCAAGTCTGTGGTGAATCAGAGTCAGTCAGGGACAGTGATTTTCAGGACTGGCAAAGTGAAGTGCTACCTACACTTACTAAAAATTATGTGCCGTGCGATGTGTTTAACGCGGATGAATTCGGCTTATTTTTTAAGTTAATGCCCAACAAATCATATGTGTTCAAGGGGGAGAGATGTCATGGTGGGAAATTAAGCAAAGAAAGGCTAACTGTGCTTGTTGCTGCAAATGCTGATGGATCTGAAAAATTGCCTCTGTAAATGTTGGGGAATTCAGCTAGACCCCCGATGTTTTAAAAACATTAAACGCCTTCCGTGTGAATATAAAAATCAAGCACGTTCCTGGATGACTAGTGACTTGTTTGTTAATTGGCTCAAAGAAATGGACCAAAAAAATGGTAAAAGCCAATCGCAAAATCCTACTTTTTGTCGACAATTGTCCAGCTCATCCGAAAAATTTAGAACTAGCATTTCTGCCTCCCAACACAACCAGTAAACTCCAACCAATGGACCAGGGGGTGATAAAAGTGCTCAAGCATTTCTATCGAAAGCGTGTTGTTCTACGATATCTGCAGTGCATCGACAGTGGAGCCGAAAACCGCATCACCTTATTGGACGCAATGAATTTCATCTCCGATGCATGGGAAGGGATCGAAGCGCAGACCATCGCCAATTGCTTTAATAAAGTAGGATTTTTTAAGGTAAGATTCTCTCCACAATTATTTCATTTGTCAATCGTTAATCATTGTCCCGGAGTGCGACAGGCCTCACCAACCGTAACAATTCCTTTCCTCTGCGCTAGTTATGAGCTTCACTGTTCCTATTCCTGATCCGGTCGGTTGACTTGAAATAGGCTGTAGATTTCCAGTTTCTGCATAAATTTTCATTTCACCAGGGGATTAATTTGCCTTTTTTATTTTTTTACGGACACGGTGTAATACCCAGTGAAACAAATGCCCCTGTAACAACTGATAATGACGGGGACTGGGCTGCTGTACAGGACAAGTTAGGAGATGTTAACTTCGAAGATTTTGTGTCAACTGACAATGGTCTTGTAACTACGGAAATCCGCGATGTTGACGACTTGGTTGCGGATCATGCTGTCCAAGATAAAGACAGCAGAACAGAAATTGAATCTACGGATGGAAGTGTCCCCACACGAAATGAAGCTCTCTGAGCAATAAATCTGCTTCGAAATTGCATACAGGATATTCCTAGCGGCATATCAAGTGATGTGAACAGGTACTTCAACGGCATAGAAAATATGATCATTCTTAGCGATAATACACTCGGTCGACAAGCATCAATCAAAGACTTTTTTAATAGGAAGCGAGATAAAATGTGCCTACAGTAATGAATAATAGTAATAATACAGTAATAATAAAATACAGAACTGTACATTACTGAAATATTGTTTCCAAATTGTTTTACCACCTCGGAAATCATTTCGAGCTTATTACGCGTTTAAACCTCGGTCCCTTGAAGAGCGTAATAACGGGGTTTTACTGTGTATATATATATCAATCATTGAGAAATTGTTTCACTGCCTGAATTATTAATACTGCTTTTCTTCCCTGAGTTATGTTTCCCTCTTTATTGAGAGAGAACATACTTCCTAAGCATCTCTAAGACATATTCAATTTCAAAATCTTATTTATTGCAATTCTAGAGCTGGAAATAGATTTATGATTGCTGGAGTGCTAATTTAGGATTTTGGCCAACATTTTTTTCTTAGTTATGACAAGAGTCCAGATATTTAATACTTCACTCTCAGTCTGATACACGGTGTATATGCACTCTGCTATATACCGTATTGTGTGTTACTTATGGTCATAATATGCGAGCTTCACATGCCTTAACAACAGTATTCATGCATTAACAACATACAAAAATTTTCATTTAAATTTTGTTTCAAGACAGATAACCACTACGATTCAAGGATTTATAACACACATTCCATGAATAGAAAACCTTTAAGAAATTCAAAATGTATGAATCAACTCACAGTGAATGTGAAAGTAATTATTTAGGACAAACGGACAGCCATAACAAGATATTTTGAACATAATGCAATTAAACATGGCAAACACTTAGCCCTTGTGGAATATTTAGAGGAAGAAAGTAACAAGTTTGCTTTGATTGAACAAGGCAACAGAGCCCTGCATCGAGCAAGTGCGCACCATAAGCCCGCTGAGCCACCCAACTTGTGTATGGGAAGCCAGCACAGGCTCTTCCCACCAACTGAATGAACGAACGCTCAGAAATGTCATGCTCAATTCCACCCGAAGAATATATCAAGCAGAAAATTCTGACAAAAGCAACCTGTGAGTATTATATTGATGTTCGTATCACATTAATGCTTGTGAAATTTTATTTTCTGTTTCAGTAATGTTAACCGCTGGCAAGAGGATATACTAATTTTTACAGCTAGCCTTCACAAACTTGCAAGATACTAATCCAGTTTTGATTTTAAAAATTTCAACAAAGTACAGACTAAGAACACATCAATAATTAAGTTTTAGGCCTTTCTAATACTGATAAACTCAGGTAATACTTGATATCAACTTAATGGTTAACTTGGATAACTAAAATCACAGGACATGATTTCTTCCTAAACTTCAAAGGCAGAAATTATTTCTTTGTAGATTGAGGAAGTATGCTGTTTAATTCTAAATGGAACATTGTGTTTAATACTGTGGGGCAAAGTCAAAATACATTTTATTTAATCATTTTGCATAGTCAGGTAATTATATAATTTGTTTTCAAGTCTGCGATTGAATATAACTACTTGGACAGCTGTAGACAATGTAGGGACATGTGTTTCTGGATCCATATGAATCATGGGTCTACCCATCACAGTGAATCTCAGATGCCCTGATGTATCCTCGGAATACAACTGATTGCCTCTCACCCTTGATCAGTACAGGCACTGGGGTTCCATATACAAGAGTCTTCAAATGGCCCCGCAAATAACAGATTAGTGAGTTAAGGTGAGGAGAGTGGGGAGGCCAAGGAACAATCTGACCCAGAACTATTGGTCAAGTCATCAGTCTATTCCCTAATAACAATTGAATATAACTACTTGGACAGCTGTAGACAATGTAGGGACATGTGTTTCTGGATCCATATTCACAAGAAGAAGAAAAAATGTATGTTCCTAAAGATTTCATATTCCTTCTTGTACACTTTGTATTTTGTGTTCTCAACTCTCTCCTCATGTCACTTTAGCAGTAAGGCATGGATGATTTATTATTATTGCTTGTTCCCCAGCAACATAACTAAGAGAATAATTGGCTGTTGGCATCTATGTTGAGCAGTTAAACCCAATATCAGTCTAAAAAATAACAATTAGGCAAAGTACAATGGCCAACTCTATGAAGTGTTGAGAAGAAAAATGGACAAGACCAAATGCTTCACACTTCCCTCGTGAAGCTATTTGTGATCTTCCTTCTCTATATCTCTCTATATTATCTTAATCATATTCTCACAATATATGCTGAAGTACCAGGAAGATGCAAAACTCTATATGTACTGTATTAACAAAACACAACCATAGATAATTGTGTTCCTAAATCGAATATTGACATGAGTCATTTCCTTGTGAATGATGCTCCACAACAATTTATGTGCAAGGTTTTGAAGTGAGGAAAAAGTACATCTAAAATTAAGTTAACATTCAATTATGACAGAAATAAATATTACTTGGCTACATTAAGGAACATTTTGGTAAAATACTGCAATGCTTACAATAAAAAAAATTAGGCACTAAAAATAAAATCATTAGGTAAAGTTCTCTATTTCTCTCACACATGGGTATCACTGGCAAGGGAAACAAGGGATGAACTACCCGCAATATTCTGCAAATAGGTCATCATTGCACAGAAAACATTATAAGCAAGCTTTTATAATAATCTAACATATTCACAGGAATGACAAGTTAAAATTAATGTCCAATGTCCCTTTTCCAATCATGCTTCTCTGATCAAAATAAATGTATCCTGTGTTTTATTTACAGTATATCCTATTACATACTGACCATCCCTTCTATCATTCCCCCCCTCACAAGCCAGGGACACCAATGCTATTACATAAGGTAGTTCAATGCTTAAACTATAAATGCTAAGACAGGAATAGATTTTTGTTTTGGCGACATGAAAGCCCATCACAGATCAAGATAATATCAAATAGTAGGCTACAATAGAGACCTAATTTATCTACCACACAATTTATGCATATTTGTTCTGGAAAGAAATGTGTTACCAGCCTCAGGCTATGAGCTAATAAAATGATAATTTCTATGAACATTCCATACATACACCATAATGGCATCAGAACAATGCTGGATTAATATCTACTGAAAACACAACCTTCTAGATCATATGAATGTTCCCTTTAAAAGAGAAGTCAGTGCAGCCAATTACTTACAGCTTTAGGACACATATCCACTACCAATTCAATAACTGTGCCACATCATCTCCATGTACAAGAATTCTTTCTGATACTGTAAAATGTTTGTAATCCTAAGGTACAAATCACATACAGAATTCTAAAAATAGGTTCCTGTACGGGAAGTGATGTAAATCACAATATTGTCAAACGAAACAATACATGCATCAGAATTATGCGAGTCCTTAGTTGTCCCACTGCAAAACATCACTCCAGTGACTTTATTTGCAAGGGATAAATTCCATATTACATAAATAAACAATTGAGAAACTAGTATGAAGGCAAGATTATACTGCATTGCATAATACTGAGATTTTGATGGAAGTACACTTAATGTGCACTGCCATTAAGTTAACCTATGACTAACAAATATTAAAATACTAATATAATAAATTCTATAATTAAATCTTACAATTACAGCAAAAGTTGGGAGAAGAAACATTTTAAGTTATGTGGAATATTATCAACAATATTTCAAATAATTTACTGACAATACCCTGCAAAACAAAAGAGTTGATTGAGGCTTTCATTGCCTGGACTACTAGACATGATATTTATTGCCATGTAAACAACAACCCTAAAATTTATCATGTCCACCATGTACATTTATTAATGCTTTCATAGAACATGCTCAACATGAAACCACAGTGAAAATGATCCACATGTTTGTGCTGGCAATATCTTATTACCTCTTTACATCAACATGAAGAATACCATACAGTATGGAAATGTCTTTACGAAGGCAGGAACAAACGTCTATGTTCCATTTACACAAAATGTAACATAGACGTTTGTTCCCGCATACGCTTCATATGTAAAGCCATTCCATGTCACACTAGACCTAATCTGACATCAATGCCTCATCAAAATGCTATAAAAGCTGCATTTTTTAATTAAAATTACAGTATGTTAACATTTATAATAATAAGCATAATATATTGTTATAGCTTTGGCTTGGAATGAGTAAACAGATATGAACAATAATGACAAATAGCTAATGCTTCAAGTTTGTGATTTATAGCTTTTGCGACAGATGCAAAATTTGTCCAAAATCCATCACGTCATGTATCTATGCTCTATGACCTCTACAAGTGGGTATTAGTGGTATCCAATTAGTGATAAAATGCAAAATTAGTTCGAAATGTGAAATTATTAGTTTTCAGCTAAATAAATGCAATATTATTTAATTTCTACAAAGTAAACCAATTTTAAATAAAAATACTGGTTTATACCTTTCTAGAAAAGTAACAAAATAATACAATATTTAATTGTTAGTCAAGGGGGTTGCCGTTGCTTCACGTCCGTAGGTTTAACCTGAAAGTACCCTACACGTGACCCCTGGGTGGTGCTAAGAAAGCAACAACTCTGGCTGCTAGACAATCCTTGTGATCTCCTAGCACAATCACATCACTATGACTCCTCTCATCAACAACGGTTCTTTTAAGAACCAAAGATGTAGATATGTTGGACCAAGTACTAGAATCCTGCAGATTAATATAGAGAGTATTAGCAGATCTAAAAGTCAATATTTATCTAAGCTCTGTTTGGAGAATAATATTGATGTAATTGCCATCCAAGAAACACATGCAAATGATGAATACCAACTCAAATCAAGAGGCAAAATACCAGGATATGACCTCCTTGGTGCAACTTACCATCTAGCTTATGGGATTGCCACGTATGTGCGAAACACTATTGAGAATGCCTACTTAATCTCATCTAATGCCATTAATGACATCCATGAAGTTGTAATAAAAATTGGATACTTGCACGTTGTAAACATCTACAAACCTCCCGCAGTTCAGTGGCCATCTGAAGTCCTCCACCTACATCCTCATCCAGTTATTTACACAGGTGACTTCAACAGTCACCATGAGCAATGGAAATATAACTCCAATGATTCTAATGGAGAAGCTTTAGTTTCATGGGCAGAAGTACACAATTTTCATCTAATATTTGATGCCAAAGACAGATGCACATTTAGATCAGCTGCCTGGAGGCGGGAGTCCAATCCGGACCTGTGTTTTGTGTCTTCAAACGAGAACCTCAAACCACTAGCAACCACACGCAGAGTTCTACCTGATTTCCCACATAGTCAGCACCGCCCAGTTATTCAAGAAGTAGGCATACAAATCCCCCTGGTGAATTCCATTCCTCGTCCACGCTGGAACTTTCAGAAAGCTAACTGGTCTGAGTTTTCTATAAATCTTGATAAAGTCTTAGGGTGGATTCCTCCTTTAAGTAACAACTATGGAAGATTTGTTGGAGCAGTATTAAGCATAGCAAAAAAGTTTATTCCCAGAGGATACCGGAAGGAATATATTCCTGGCTGGTCTGAAGTCAGTGAGAAACTGTACGAGGACTTCCTTTCTACTGGAGAACAAGAAATAGCAGATGACCTGCTGCATAGCCTTGAAGCCACGCGTCGACAGAAATGGCTGGACACTGTCGAAAATCTAGACTTCAAACACTCAAGCAGAAAAGCCTGGTCCCTCTTATGTAATTTGGGAGGTGGAAATCGAACAACACGAAATAACAACTTAATAAAACCAAACAAAGTTGCTGCTCACATTGTCTCAATATCTAAGCCATCTATCTCCCGGCCTCATGCCATTCAAGTAAAACGAGAACTGCGAACCATGTTATCAGAATGCCCAGATAATAGCTCTTATTCTATACCTTTCAGCCCTGAAGAGATATCGTCAGCTCTAAAAGACATTAAATCAGGTAAAGCCCCAGGTCTTGATGGCATACACCCAGAATTCCTTCTGCACTGTGGTGAGTATGCTAAAAGATGGCTAGCCCAGTTTTTCACCAATATTTTACAAACAGGGTCCATTCCTCGACTAATGAAACAGACAAAGATCATTGGTATCTTGAAACCAGGTAAACTCAATAACGAAGCCCAAAGTTATCGTCCTATTTCTCTTCTGAGCATGATGTACAAACTACTTGAGAGGCTGCTGTATAACAGAATACATAATGAATTACATGAAAAGATTCCTGTTGAACAGGCTGGATTTCGTCCAAACCGAAGCTGTGTGGATCAAGTTCTTTCATTTACATCTTATATAGAGGCAGGATTCCAGAAACAGCAAAAGACCTCTGCTGTATTTATTGATTTATCCTCCGCCTATGATACTGTGTGGAGACAGGGCATTGTTAATAAGTTTCTCCGTGTCATACCCTGCAGAAGAACAGCAAGACTCCTGAACAACATGCTGACTGATAGACCTTTCCAGGTAACCATAGGGAATGCCGTTAGTGATCAGAAGACTCTTAACAACGGACTACCCCAAGGCTCAGTCCTAGCTCCGCTATTATTCAGTCTCTATATAGCAGATATGCCAGACACCCAGTCCAGGAAGTTCGGCTATGCTGATGATTGGGTGTTAGCAACTCAACACAAACAAATCGAGGCCACTGAAGAAATATTAACGAAGGACTTATGTGCAATGTTTCAATACTTCTGTAAATGGGGACTTCAACCGAACCCTAATAAAACTGAATCCACGTGCTTTCATCTGAGCAACATCCTAGCCAACCATGAACTAAACATATATTTTGATGGAAAACATGTGATTCATAACAAATACCCAAAGTACCTTGGAGTGACACTTGACAGAACACTGTCATTTAAACAACATACTGCAGCCAAATTGAGGTCAAGAAATAACATCCTACAAAAACTGTGTGGTACAACATGGGGTTCCACTGCGTCTACCCTCCGATCAACTGCCCTAGGTCTTGTATACTCAGCAGCAGAATATTGCAGCCCTGTTTGGCTAAACAGTAGTCACACGAAGCTAGTAGATGTTCAACTAAACCAAACTATGCGGATAATTACTGGTACAATCAAGTCCACACCAGTTTTCTGGCTACCTGTCCTGAGCCGTATTCCACCTCCTACGCTGAGAAGAAAGAATATCCTCCTGAGAGAATTTAACAAAATCTGCAACAACCAACAGCTGCCAATCCATGAGGACATACCTGCAATCCAAATCAATAGACTCCGCTCCAGACACCCTGCAATCAGAACAGCCAACAACCTGGCAGACCATAACTTCAATCTTCATGAAGCCTGGGCAGAAAATTGGTACACAAACACTCCACCAGAGCTACATAGTTTTCTCCATAGTAACAACAATCCATGGGAACTTGATCTGCCCCGTAGGACATGGTGTACACTGAACAGGATACGCACCAACCATGGGAGATGTGGTGATCTACTATACAAAAAGATCACCTCTCCAGAGTGCACGTGTGGCTTCCAGTGTCAGACCATCAAGCATATAGTTGAAGAGTGCCCTCAGAACTTATATCCTGGAAACCACTTTGACTTTTTGTTTTCTACAGCAAATGTGTTAAACTATGTAAATAATATGTCTGTAAATTTGTAAATTATGGTTATATTTTCTCTGTGTTCCAAAAAGTGATGTAATTGCCATACGATTAATAATAATTGTTAGTAAAAATTAGCTTTCTTTTGGGTGGACTGTGTGTGGAATTTTTCGATGAAAGGAATTTCTTTAGTGATCAATGACTATAATTTGCATAATTTTGATATTTGTACGTTAGGCTCTTCTATCTTAATTTTCTATAATATTTTTTAAATATTATAAGCAATATTAAATTATTGAACTATATTATTTTAGTCAACTAATACATAATTATAATATTACGTTATTTTTAGCCAATTTGCTACAAAATGCTAAATCTGATATTCATAGATGCTAAATCTTAAATTTATTAATCAAAATGCAAAATTTTTGATTTTAAATGGTATAAACCACAAACTCTTCTAATGCTCATCCTGAGACTCTCGGTGGTCAAGGTATGTTTCTCGTATATTCTGTGTCGTGTTGCACCTAAATTGGAACTATTTTCACTAGGAGGTCTCAATATGGATTGTCAATGTCATATAAATGATACTGTCAACTCTGCTTCTTACATTAATTGCAATGTATTACAACAGCTTCTGTTATTGGATGCATCAGATAACTGGGTTTGGTGACATCAGTATCAAATTGCTGCCATTCCTTAATTAGATCATAACAGGAGATGAAACATGGTGTTTTCTATATAATCCACGACTGGTCACCTAAAAGTTATCAAGAAAAAAAGAAAGCCGAACAAGGCAGATAAAAAAAAAACAAGATAAAATTTAAACGCAGATTTTTTCATTAGGAATTCCTCCTAGAAGGATTAATCTGGTTAATAAATGGTATAAATTTCAGTCGTATGAGGAGACAATTGATGCTACTGGATCTTCCCATGAAAAAATTTTAACAGCATTTCCACCACACATACCAACATTGGCAGACTTAAAGACTGGCCAATAGCAACAAGAGTATGTGGAGGATGGAAGAGGGCATAAGTATCTAGATAAGTGTGTGAATCTTGTATGGTCTGAAAGAAAACACAATACCAAAGTATACCAGTACTATGCATACACTATAGTATGCCAAGAAACCAATGGTTTGGATAAAAGACTGCACAAAGAGTGGCTAATATATGAATTAGCAGAGTAAACATAAATGAGATAGATGAGGGTAAAAAAAATAAAAAATAAAATAGACAACTTTCATCATATTCCAGCTTTTGTTTCAAAATGTTATTAGGTGTGAAAAAATTTTGGACACATACTCATAACTTTTCAAAGTAAACACTAAAAACATCTTCACATAGGTCACTCATACAAGACATCTTAACCTTTCATGTCCCTAAAAAAAAACAAGTTATTGCTGGGCTGTTCTTTTTTTTTTTTTTTCTTCCATCTTTTTGTTGTCCATTTTCTTATACAGTACCACCATCTACTGTATATATTGTGCAGATGTGCTCTTGTTTGGCAGAACTATCCAAAATGCTGAAAAGATGAAATGCATTTCTTACACTCCTCCCAAACAACAGAAAGTGGATTTTTTTAGTCAATGCATTTGGGGTACTCTATACAACCACAATAATAATAATAATAATGGGAAGGTCAGGACTTATTGTTAATAGGATATTAGTCTCAATGCTTTGTAAGAGAGCTAGAAGCCACCTAGGAGAAAAAAAAGCCTGAATCAAGGGATGGCAATATACAGTGCAAAGAAAAATCACATGTACAATATAATTAGTCTACAAATCATGGCAGGCATGCCCTTTCAGTGTGTTAGGACTGTTTCAAACGTTTAAAATCAACATATCATGTATAAAAAGCAGTAACCTACTGTAGACCCTGTTGAACAGAACAGATCTCTTCAAAAGAATTCCATGCAGAAGTTAATAAACAAATATATCTCCCATTGGCGTAACAGTGTGTCCCATGGGCACAGAACCCAGAGTGGAACAACAACTCCAAGGAACAATAAAGCACAATCAACGAGACACTGTGCTCCAATTAACTTCCATATTGAACTCGGGAGCATTGAGGAAAATATCAGGGATCACTTTGGAGTGATTACTGCTTACATGTGGGCTGTAAAGCAAAGGCATGATTATGTCCAGGGCCAGTTTTTTTTTTTAAATAGATATAAACGCAAAATGTAATGTAGGGATGCAGCAAGAAGTATTGTGCCCTGTAAATCCATGGAGGATTAAAACCACATGCGATTCAGCAAGAAGCAAAATTATTATTATTATTAATGTGCAGAGTTGAAAATTAATTACTAGCAAGCCAGAAGCTGGAGTTTCAACGAAGGCTTCACAATGGATGATTTCAACATCATTTCTGTGCCAACAAGATTGTAAATCCTGAGCGACCGAACAATAAGTGACAGGACCGAGGCGAGCCTGTATGTGGAAGCCGCGTGATGTGCAGAGCCGGACGTTAGAGGAGTGTGTGAGCGACGAATTTTATAAAATTCTTCCCTCAGTGTGTAAATTGTCGGGAAGGGTGGTCATATGATAAAGAGACGGCTGCACAGTTCATGAATATGTATTGAGATCGTATGAATGTTGATTACCATGGGAGAGCTATGGGTCATCTAGCAGCGTCCAATGAATTCAAAGCTTAGCGGTCACGTGGAGTATGTGGGCTGGATCGTTTGAATCAAACGGTGATGCTCTACCCCACGGGACGGACATTACAGGCAGATGTGCAAAGGAATTTCGGATCTGACTCCGAATTCATGACCTGCATGGAATTTTGCATCGTTTGATACCACGCTCATCATCATAGCCCTGAGGATATAGAAGTTGGATTCTGAGCTGAGCTGTTCTGATAGAAGACCCTGGAGGAGTATAAAAGCGACACTCGTGTCAAAACCAGTCGTGAGTAGATTCCACGCATGATTTGGGTCTGATAGTGACGCCAAGATTAGTGTGTTATTTTCTGCTATTAAGCGATAAAGTGGACAGCGAGTCTAGTGTAGACATTTGAGTAGAATTTTGCATATAACTTTGAAAGAATAATAAAATTTGTTTTGGGGGCTAATACTCCCCCTTCATCAGCCTGTCCAACAAAACTTCACAAAGGAAAAACTTTCCTTGTATAAGCACATACAAATCACATGAAGAATAATGAATAATGAAATAATTATTTACAATTCCCACTCGACGCTCCAAAGAAGATACTCTTATTGGATCACCAAGGCCTAGGCGCACCAGAACTTCTGAATTGGGCCGGTGCTGCGGTCCGCTGCCCCCACTGCGTCATCGTGGGACCACTCTAGTCCCCCTGTTGCTCCTGGCAAACGTCAAGGCAGAGAAAAAACTTGTGTCCGCGTCACGCGCCACCAAAACTGCAGTGCGCTCGGGCGTGAACAAAAACAAACCGAATGCGCCTTGCGAAGACTCTTACAGCTGAGTGTTAGTGACGTGCTTGGGAAAATGTGGCGGTTAGGGTTGTGGGAGGTGGGAGGCTAAGGAAATGAGAATGAGTGAAGTTTGTTGACGCGCCGTGTATTGCTGCTATAGTGATTGATTATTACGTAGAATGAGTGGTGTCAATCTTTAGTATGTTATGAAAAATGATGGGTATGAATAGTGGAATATAACGGGAATTTTATCTATTACTATATAATTAGTCTATGAAACAAAAATGTCGGAAATTGATCTTGATGCACCTTCTAACATCATCCTGAATAAATTTACTACAGCCATAAAAGACATAGCCAAACTGTGCATACCCAGAGGTGCCCAAACAAAATATAAACCTTTCTGGTCAGATGAATTGAACAATCTTAAGTCCGCCAGAGACAAAGTAAGAAGAACAGCTGAACTTACTCAGGATCAAAATGATGTACGGAAATGGCGACAAGCAACAGCAAAATTAAAACAAGCAATAACAATATCAAAAAGAGAATCTTGGAATTAATTCTTAACAACGGTTGACTATAGGACAGACAGCAATAAAGCTCACAAACTTATCAATTCTCTAAACAACAAACACGTAGTCACTCCTTTGAATCCTATTATGATAAATGATAAGGAAATTACAGACTGTCATAAAATAGCAAACCACTTCTGTAAACATTTCACTTCAATTAGACTATCAAAACAGAAAAAGAAAGAAGACAAGACTCTCAAAAAAATAGTCAAAAAATTCATGAATAATAATGCAGATGATATCTTTAACAATAAATTTTCAATGGAAGAGTTAATGTTAGCAATAAAGAACACACAAGTCAGAAAACAACCAGGACCAGATGAGATATTCCCAGAATTCATAAAAAATCTAGGTCCATCTGCTCTAAACATACTGCTACACATATTCAACAAATTTTGGACATCAAATGATAACCTACCTAAAGACTGGACTAAAGCAACCATCATTCCAATCTTAAAAACCAGGCAAGCCAAAAAACCAAGTCCCCTCGTACCGACCTATAGCACTTACCTCCATTCTGGTAAAAATTCTAGAAAGGATGATTACAAATAGACTCAATTGGTACTTGGAAACAAAATCTCTTCTATCAGAAGAACAAGCAAGGTTTAGACAAAACAGGTCCTCCTCCCACCAAATAATGAGATTTACACAAGCTGTTAAAGAAGCCTTTAACAAAAGGGAAAGTGTTCTTGCAGTTTTCATCGATTTTAAAGGAGCCTATGATACTGTATGGCGAAACATGCTGCTAAAGAAACTTATCAACTTCAAAGTAAATGGATGTATGTTAAACTGGTTTTCAAGATTCCTTTCACAAAGAATGATCAATGTTCGTTACAACAACAAAACTTCAGGTTGCAAGCAATCAAAACTAGGCCTCCCACAAGGAGCTGTATCAAGCACAACTTTATTCAATGTGTACATCAACGATCTTCCAAGAACAATAAAGAAAGTAGGTAATGTGAATATCAGCATGTTTGCAGACATGTTATCATTTGGACCACAGCACGTAACAGCCCAAATCAGCAAATGCTTCTTGAACACAGAATGAACCAGGCACTTATAAAACTAAAAAACTGGACCGAAAACAATAATATGGAAATCAATACTTCCAAAACAGTATACCAGTTTTCCTCCCTGAGACACCACAATCCAACTTTTAGTCTCAAATTTAGTAATCAAGACCTTCCAAAAAGTGAAAGTACAAAGTACCTAGGTATCATCATGGACAAGAAGCTGAACTGGACCAAACACATAAAACATGTGGAGGATAAGGTAAGCAAACGAATGAAATTACTGAAGAGATTAGCAGGAGCTACTTGGGGGAGCACTCAAGACACACTCAACAAAACCTACAATACTTACATCAAACCTATCATAAAATATGGCAGTGAAGTACTCTCTACAGCACCCCAGTCAAACATTGATCGCCTCGAGAGGTGTCAGAATAATGCCCTACGAATCATAACAGGTGCAATAAAAACCACACCTATAACCGCCTTGCAATTATATAACCACAACTTACCAATAGAAGAAGAGATGAAACATCAAACAGCCAATGCATACCTCAGTATACAAAGACTACCTCAAATGACATGGATCAAAAAACCAGTTTCTAGCCCCAATCTTAAAACACAAAAAGATCCCTTAAGCCTCGCCAAAGAATACATCAATAAGAGCAATCTGCAAATAAAACTTGAACCACTCTGTATGCCAGTCAATCCCATTGAATATATACAAGTGACTACAGATCTTACTTTGTTAGAAGAGGTCTGCAAGAAACACTCTTCACCACAAGATCTAAAACAACTGGCCCTCTGTACAATAGAAGAAAGATATTTATCTAATCAATGGCTAAAAATATTTACAGATGGCTCACAAGACAAAGAAAATAGAACTGGAGCAGGAATACATTCATCTCTCTATTCACTCTACTTCCCAGTAGGCCAAAACAAAACAAACTTTGATGCTGAGATAAGAGCAATTTCGCATGCACTCCATCAGTTATTAGGCAGAAACATTGATTATCAAAAATGCGTTATCATTACAGATTCAAAAGCGGCCATCCAAGCCATCTCGTCAAAACATAAGCCCCAAAATAAAGAACTGAAAGAAATTTTTTGTATGATAAAAACCCTTCAAAGGCTCCACAAACAGATCTCATTTCAGTGGATCCCTTCTCATGTTGGAATAGCAGGAAATGAAGAGGCAGACAGATTAGCAAAAAAAAGGTACCACACTACAACAACCTGTCAGTCAGACTGATTTTATGTCAGCAAAAAGGATCTTGAAAAATACTATCAAAAACAGGTATGAAGAAATGGCAAAGAAAACAGCAGAAACCAAATTATGGAAAGACATTGATGCTAAATGGGATCAATATAAATTAACACCAAGAAAAGAGCAGCCTTCTTCAGACTTAACACTGGCCACGACTGCCTTGCAGCTCATCTGAAACGAATCAACATCCTGAGATCTGAAGAATGCACACTTTGTCACGAACCTGGAAGTAAAATGGATAAGGGACACCTGCTACATTGTAACAAACTTGATGTGACTGCTAGAACTTCTGGAAACCTCACACAACTCTATTGGAATCCGGGCTAGCCATAGGAAACAACAACAACAATAATTCGTCTATTAGTGTTCTGTATAAAATGCTGGTTTCAAATATTATTTCATTAAGATTGTGTGAAGGGTTGAATCTCTGTGCTTTATCAATTTCTATTTGTTCCAAAATATTCATGAGCGTGCCTTTATTTTCTTGATGAATATTTTGGAACAAATAGAAATTGATAAAGCACCGAGATTTAACCCTTCACACAATCTTAATGAAATAATATTTGAAACCAGCATTTTATACAGAACACTAATAGACGAATTATATAGTTATAGATAAAATTCCCGTTATATTCCACTATTCATACCCATCATTTTTCATAACATACTAAAGATTGACACCTCTCATTCTACGTAATAATCAATCACCATAACAGCAATACATGGCGCGTCAACAAACCTCACTCATTCTCATTTCCTTAGCCTCCCACCTCCCATAACCCTAACCGCCACCTTTTCCCAAGCACATCACTAACACTCAGCTGTAAGAGTCTTCGCAAGGCGCATTCGGTTTGTCTTTGTTCACGCCCGAGCGCACTGCAGTTTTGGCGGCGCGTGACGCGGACACAAGTTTTTTCTCTGCCTTGACGTTTGCCAGGAGCAACAGGAGGACTAGAGTGGTCCGACGATGACGCAGTGGGGGCAGCGGACCGCAGCACCGGCCCAATTCAGAAGTTCTGGTGCGCCTAGGCCTTAGTGATCCAATAAGAGTATCTTCTTTGGAGCGTCGAGCGGGAATTGTAAATAATTATTATTTCATTATTCATTATTCTTCATGTGATTTGTATGTGCTTATACAAGGAAAGTTTTTCCTTTGTGAAGTTTTGTTGGACAGGCTGATGAAGGGGGAGTATTAGCCCCCGAAACATGTCCCTGTAAGTAATTAGCAATAAACAGTATTGAAAGGTGGAAATTTTATTATTCTTTCAAAGTTATAGTTACGTCAATACGGACCTGAATAATCGACATTAGAATTTTGCAGTCGGTGAGTAAGCCAAGTTACCAAGTTGGTGACCAGCCCTCTGGAAAGCTGCAGCAAGTGCTAAATGATTTGTAGGCAGAAGCCAACCGACTTCACTGGTGGCGTAGTCAGGGTAGCACCTCATATGAATTAGGCAGATAGGGAGTGCCTGTTAAGTAGTGCGCCTGTGCTCGTGCAGGTTATTAAATGCACACTGTGCTTATGAAAGTAAGACCATTTTTACTGCGTAAAGCCCATTTGTTACAATCAAAGGACTATTTGACTATAGCCTTTGTGTTGGTAGACAGTCTGATACTGCCATGGTGTAAAAATAAATATTTTTAAAGCGTATTCATGACCTTTTGTGACAGCAATAGGGAGTGTCATTTGCTGATTAGAATCACGGGTCGCGGCGTGTGTAATTAAATTCGAGTTTCATAATCGTAGCGATATCCCACAGAATGCTATGTATTTGGGAAATGTGAAAAGGAAGTGTATTTGTCCCATATGTGTACCGGCCATGCTGAATATGGCCGTGTCCCCAATAATTAAATACAGCAAGTAATCAACTATATGAAGTTGTACCAGCGAGATTGGGAGTATTAAGTGTGAGTAATATGCTTACAGTAGTCATGAGTGGCTAAGTGCCTCGTGTGTGGCCAATGGGGAGGCCTGGCTCTTGTCACAGTAAGTAGAGATGATTATTCATAAATCTGTTGACTCATGTTATGTGTTGTGTGAATGTAGGGGTACTAGGCAATAATGTGTTGTTTGTCCTGTGAGGTTCACAGTGTATGTAAACTAGAGCCTTGATTTTTATTTGACGTGTTATGTAACAATAAATGTTGAGACGAGTCACTTGGGAGTCTTGTCAGATTGTATGCGTAACCTATAGTTTGAGAGGATGATTAACGTACGGATGATGACGTATCATTCATGGGTGTGCCCCATTTGTGAATATAAATTGCTATTTTGCTACGGACGGGTTGGGCATGATTTCATATCTTGGTTTTGTAGTCTGCCTGTACCGATTCAACATGAAACAGACCTGTCAATTTTTGCTGTTTGCCTATGGATTGGAGACCTAGAGGCCCATTTATTTATTTTTAGCTTTGTATTAATGCAAGTTTTGCAATTAACGGGGGATTTTTGGCGACACGAGCATCATTAAGGATTTTGTGAGCAGCTTTTATGTGATGTAGGGTGGTCTTGGATATAATTTTTCGAGGTGATGTGTGGTTTTCATTGTGAGCGCATGGTGCGTAATCACGTGACATGCTGATCTTTACGATGAATACTGGAAGAATCCGGCCTGTTGGCTGAATTATGGTAATTCACACTGCAGCGATGAGGTTTGTATTTGGTATCAGACAAGTGAATTTTGCAAGGTTATGCGGACGTTGGTTCTTCGAAGGTTGATTTATGGGCCTACCCCAGTTAGCGAGCAGTGGCCGCACCCAAGGGTGAGGTACCGTTATTGTGATCCACGGAGAGGATGGCTATTTGAGCACTCTCTGGGTTAATATATGATTAGCACACTTGGTTCGACTTTTGATGAGGGGATCAGTTGCGATTAATTGGAGACTCACTTATTGGTAAGTGGAGTTGTACCTTGTATAACCACTGAGAAATCAAAATCCTTGAGCCGTGTGTATGTCTGTGGAGAGAGATTTTTGCTGCATAAATTATAAGAATTCTAGTTTTCACCGCCATGAGCGATCAGTTCGTAAGCGACTTTTGTCACATTTGTTTCTCTTCATTGGCACTGGTTTGAGACATGTTAACGGTATGTGTTCAGAGCTGGGATCTGTTTGTTTTGGAGCGTGCTAGGCGCTAAGGTTACAATACGTGTTCGAGCCTCGCTTCATTCACTAGTTTTGTTGTGAATAATGTTAGAGAGTGTGGGTGTACTTGATTTGTGTTAACGTTGTAGGATAACGTCATTGTACGATGCATGCGATGCTCGTAAGTTTGTATTTTGTTTGGTGACTCGATCGATAGATGTGCACTAGATTTGGTTATCAGCCCAGGTGTTTTGGGTATCACAGTTGTGATTTTGATTTGTTTGTAATAAACCCTCCCGTGGATATTTTCTCAGGATATACACTTGATTATCTAAACTAGTACCTGTACTTCACAGACACAAAATAACACGAATTTACACCCGAAACGCATGTGCGATATAGGGAATGAATTCAAAACATGAACTCATCTCTACTACTGAATGTTTAATTCACCAATGCCACACAATTTTATTATTTTCATTTAGGAAGTTGACAAGACTGAGTAAAGACATTGACTTGAGTTCAAGGTCAGCGGTGATATAGAATCATTTAGTTAAGTTTTGGAACTGGATATTTAGATGTTTGCTTTCATTTTATGGACCGGCTTCGCCTGTGTCAATTTGCATATCCAGAGTGCAACCTGATCAGGATGTATCCCTGGGATATTAAAGAGGGTATTCTGGGTAATTGATGTGATCCAGTTGAGTATGAGGGAGAATCTAATTATTTAATGTTGCATGTTCTTATATGTGAATAAATTTTGTTATTTTAAGATACCCATAGTGATGGATTGTATTTACCCTAATGATCTCCAATATATCCTAGGACAGTTGTGCAAAGTTAAGCTAGCGGACTGACCGCTCCCCGATGTATGCGAGACCTGTCCTAGAAGACCTAGGGTCGATACGGGCACAGTATATGCACGATTTATCACAAACTAGCTGGCTACCCATTCTTCGTACGAGTAGAAATGTACTTGGGTGTGTAACTTACACTCTGAACACTTTTATTGTTCTATCCTGAGTAAATAAACTCTGAATCGAAAGCAAAGAAAAAAGACATGTGGTAATTTTGGTTCATAAGACCGATGTATATGTTAAACAATACTGATTTTAAAAGCCCTAACTACCACACTTTATCAGTCACAATTGTAAGTACAGTACTTTTCTCCAAGATTCTCTGCCTTTTTATTTTATTTTGAATGCCTGACTTTCCCTAGAGGATTTTCTAGTTAGCTTCAATCCTCCAAGTATGGTATTGCATCATATCACTTCAAGAACATATTTCAATTTTATGGTATAGCTTCATATCACTTCAAGAACATATTTCGATTTGTGCAATCAGTACAACTACAATGATTGTAATTATTAGTTTGCACAAAGTGCTGTGCATCATTTAAATAAAAGTTTAATATGAAATATCTATAAAAATACAAGGATTCAGATCAACAATGAAAGTACAGTATTATTTGGTTTGTCAGTAATAGGAACAAAAATATTTAGGAAAACTCGAGATAGTAAGTCAGATCATGTGATTTGACTTCCTACACATAACATAAATGCAGTAGGGGACTAAAAGAGATGATTGGTACAGTACACATATTGGACATGCCATACTTGATCAAAAAGAACAACATTTTGCATATAAACGACAGCTGAATATGCCAAATAAATGTAGAATATAATAAATTTATAAAAATTAATGTGCTTCATTAAGTTCTTTTTAATAAAGAAACACACATAGATTTGAAAGCTTTCCTAGGTCAATAGAATGTCAACACTTCATTTAATAAATCTTACAATTTCTATTGTATATACTGTACAGTATTTTCATTCCATAATTTAGGATAATTAGTGAGGCATATGCTAATTTACTTTTTTCTGCACGAATATCACCCAATTATGAATTTCAAATGACTTCACTATACATACTCAAAGGGCAGAAGTTCCCAAACATTCTGAGTACTGTACTATTCAGTTGAAAAGTTCATTAAGGAGCACTCATTTTGATTTAGAATTTATATGACCATATTATTTAATGAAGACCTCAACGGCAGTTACAGTGGAGAGGATAATCCTCGGTACAGTGTAGATGGCGGATGTGGCAGCCCAGTGTTCGGGATTAATTGAGTAAAAGGTATCATCCTCATTTTGGGGGTAGATATCAGTTGTAGCATCTGACCCGGAGCGGACGGCTACACACGGCGTCTGTACCCCATGTTAGGGGCGGCCGAATTATATGCTGGCAGTAGCGTTAAAATGCCCTCAACGACAGACGAAGCGACCCGCCGGTTGAGGTATTTCCTGTCGCATCAATGGCTACGTCTCTTCTAAATTCGGAACATGCTAGGGCGTTCCCCCAAAGCGCCACGCGCCACTTGCGCCCGAGTGACGTGAGAAATGAGCGAGGGTTACCTACTCATGAATGGGGTAGGTTAAAGAAGTTAGTTCAACCAAAACAACTAAGACTAAGATTCGCTACCCTCAATATTGGAACGTTGACTGGCCGACATCGTGAGCTAGCAGAAATGCTTAAACACAGGCGTGTCAACATTGCCTGCACCCAGGAGACCAAGTGGAGGGGTTCAAAGGCGAAAGAAATTGGAGATGGCTACAAACTCATCTATCACGGTACCAGCACAGCACGAAACGGTGTAGCAATAATCGTAGACCAGCACTACCGCAACAGTGTCACCAATGACAACAGGGTGTCAGATAGGCTTATGTCTATCAATATTGATTCAACAGAAATCACTGCCCACATTATATCTTGCTACGCACCTCAAACTGGATGTACAGAGGATGAGAAAGATGAATTCTGGAACAGTCTGGATACCCACCTTCGAGCAATCCCCCAGGATGAGTCCATTATTCTTGGAGGAGACTTTAATGGACATGTTGGGTCTCCGCGTGAAGGATATATGCGATGCCATGGAGGACATGGGCTTGGTGTGCGCAATGGTGACGGATGTCGGATACTTGACTGTGCAGAAGCTCATAACTTGATTGTGACCAACACATATTTCAAAAAGAGGCTAACACATCTGGCTACTTATACCAGTGGAGGACATGCTACTCAGATCGATTACTGGCTAGTTCGGCAACAAGATATGAAGCTGGTGACAGATACCAAAGTGATTCCGTATGACAGCGTTGCCCCTCAACACCGATTGCTTGTCCTTGATATGCATAAAAAACGTGAAGCGACCCAAAACAAAACCTAAAACTGGGCCTGAGCGTATCAAGTGGTGGAGATTGAATGCCCACCGCAATGAGTTGGTCACAGCCTTGGCAAACTTCTCCGTGAAGTCTGATCAATCAGTTGATGGTATGTGGAGGGATGCTGTGAAACAGATACATCAGGCGGCGAAACAAACTGTGGGAAAAACCATTCCCGGACGAAAATACATTGATAAACAGACCTAGTGGTGGAGTGATGAAGTCAAGCAAGTTATCAGGGAGAAAAAGATAGCCTACAAGACTTGGTGGAACTCGCGTCTTGATACTGACCTCCAGCAATACCGTAACCTGAAATCAGCAGAAAAAAGAGCAGTAGCTGCTGCAAAGGACAATTATTATCAAGACCTGTACGACCAGCTTGACACACCATCAGGAGAAAACGATGTATATCGTCTTGCTAAGTCCCGTAATCGTTCAACTCAGGACATTGGACATGTCATGCATATCAAGGATGCGAACGCTAAGCTACTACGAGAACAGCAATCTATCCTCCAACGTTGGGCAGACTACTTTTTTGGCATCTGCAACGAAGAATTTCCACACCCACCAATTGCAAGTCCTGATCCTACCTTAGGACCCGTTCCTCCAATTACATCCGAGGAAGTAATGCTTGCCATTAGCAAGATGAAGAGTGGGAAAGCAACTGGCCCAGATGACTTACCGACGGAAATATGGAAAATTCTAGGAAGGCCTGCCTCAGAATTCCTTGCCACACTCTTTAACCAGAGAATTGATGAGAACCAACTTCCCCATGCATGGACAACTAGCATAACAGTTCCAATCTGGAAGGGAAAAGGTGATGTGGGTGACTGCTCAACTTATTGCCCTATTCGACTCCTCTGTCATACGTTTAAAATATTTGAGCGTGTGCTTGATTGTAGACTCAGAAATATTGTCACTGTAACACCAAACCAGTGTGGGTTTGTTAAGGGATGCAGTACCATCCATGCTGTCCATGCCACACGCCTTTTAATGGAAAAGCACAGAGAAAGGCAGCGGAGTGTACACCTGGCATTTCTCGATTTAGAGAAAGCTTTTAACCATATCCCTCATGATCTCATTTGGCGAGCTCTTCGTTGCCATGGAGTCCCTGAGGAATATGTAAGCTGGGTGCAACTTCTGTATCGCAATGCCACTAGTGTAGTTCGGAGTCCAGCTGGAGTCTTCCCACCTTTTGAAATCACTGTGGGTGTTCATCAGGGTTCTGCTCTATCACCACTGTTATTCATCCTCTGCATGGATACAGCAACGGCGGACATACAGACCTCACATCCCTGGACCCTTCTCTATGCGGATGATGTGGTACTTGCCCAAAAAACCCGCCCTGAACTCCAGCACAGGGTTCAAACGTGGAACGACAGACTGGCTGAAAATGGACTACACCTCAATATCCAGAAGACAGAATACCTGGAATGTGGCCCCCAAACTAGAGGTACCATCAGTATCAGCACAGAAAATCTGCAGAAGACCATGCATTTTAAGTACTTAGGGTCCACTGTCACTTCAAATTGTGACGCCACTCCTGATACTCGGATGAGGGTAAACGCAGCCTGGCTCAAGTGGAGACAAGTCACTGGAGTTCCCTGTGATAAAAAGATGCCTCTGCATTTAAAGGCAAAGGTCTATAAGTCTGTGGTACGCCCAGCAGCCATCTATGGGACTGAATGTCGCCCTATGACCAAACAACATGAGCAAAGTTTGAATACGATGGAAATGAAGATGCTCCAATGGTCGATGGGGCTGACCCGATTTGTCCACGCAAGGAACACAGACGTCCAGCGAAGATTTGGTGTTGCACCAATTGTCGAGAAGGTGAGGGAGGCTCGTCTACGCTGGTACGGTCACGTCATGAGAAGACAGAACAACTCAGTTGCCAAAAGAGCACTCCACATCAACCCAGGTGGAACAAGACCACGTGGAAGACCTGCAAAGCGGTGGACTGACAACATCAGGGCTGACATGCAAGCTGTTGGTCTAACACCAGAAGATGTCAACGACCGAAAGAAGTGGAGGAGATGTAGCAAAGTAGCAGACCCCGCAAGGGATTAATGCTAGGAAGAAGAAGATTATTTAATGAGGGTGAGCATTTAGAATTTAGAAATTTTTTACTTTAGTCCTTCCAGTCTGTCCTATGTACACCTTATCACATTTGAAACATGGAACACTGTAGGCGCCAGATTGCTCGGTGGCTGGGACTAGGCCTTTCAAACTGCGCATCAGCTGCCCAATTTTCTTTGGAGGTCCAAACCTAGTGGTTTATTAGGGTATTTATATTTTGAACTATTTTCACCACACTATCTGCAAGAATACCACCTTTCATAAACCAAACAATGTGTGCGTTTGTACTCGCTGTCTCTCTGTGATCAAAAGAGTAGCCTATACCATATCACTGTGTGTTCAAAAAGAGAAAAATCAATCTGTGAATATAGTAGGGAACAGTTACCAGTTTCACGACGATTGAATTATACTTATAAGTAATTCATTATTTTCTCCACCTAATCAATACCATTAATCATTTAAAATTTCGTGAACATGTTTCGAGTCCTATTTGGGCTCTTCTTCAGCGCATTTACTGTCAAATATACAATCAACTCCTTTTCTCAATTTTCATTATTAAAGTCATTTCATGTTTTTTTGTAGTTATTTCACTCACTGATGCATGCTGTTAAAACAATAATAAATAGACTAGTTCAAAATATCACACCACTTACAAAAAATAATTTATTAAGGTGCGCTCGAAACAGCATTACTTAACCTAGTTGAATTTTACAATTTCGGATTAATATTTTGCTCTCAGTTTCCAACTTGTGACTGTTCCCTACTATATTCACAGATTGACTTTTCTCTTTTCGAACACACAGTGATATGGTATAGGCTACTCTTTTGATCACAGAGAGTACAAACGCACTCATTGTTCGGTTTATGAAAGCTGGTATTCTTGCAGATAGTGTGGTGAAAGCCTTGTATGGATGTGGCTTTAATAGGTAGAATACAAGTTGGTAAGGCATATTTTTCAGGGAGATGGATTGCCCCTTCAGAAATTCCATATACTGTATTTATAAACTACACAATTAGACATTTAGAACACAATTCTGTGCTAGAATACTTATAGTAAAAGAAAAATTCAGTATTCAGGGAACCTGAAATATAATTTCCAGAATATTTACTGTGCTATAATATGTTAAGTGTTTATGACTCTAGTAGTAGTAGTAGTAGTAGTAGTAGTAGTAGTAGTAACTAAACAATTTATGACTCGCATAGTACTAGCACTATATAATGCTTTGTGCAAGGTAACTACCTGGTAATAGAAAATCAAAATATGGCATTTACGGGATGGGTAATGCAAAGCCGTAGAAAACTTAACCAAGCGATTAAATAACAGACCCACAGTCTTACCTGTACAATACCAACAACCATGTTGCATGTTGACTTTGTATCCACGAGTCTGCCTGTCTTCATACGGTACTGGGGTTGAATTATAAGGTGCGTTCAAAAAGTAACAAGCCGGAGGCTGGAATGCGCAAACCGGTGACGACATCGGCTAATCGTGGTGTGTGTAACGAGGTGTGGTTCCGACCAGAGCGTGGAAGGTCACAGCCCGTCGCTAGAGGGCACGCGTGAACGTCACATGACGATACAAAGCGAGCAGCAGCATGCATCAATCGTCGAACGCTGCCAGTCGCATTGCAAACAGTGACATGGAGGCATCAGACGAAGAGCAAAGAGGTGTTGTTCGGTTTCTGACAGCGGAAGGAGTACGGGGAACGAACATTCATCGTCGAATGTCACAAGTGTACGGCGAACACTGCATGTCCTTTGCAAGGGTCAAGGCGTGGCACATGCGCTTCAGGGAAGGACGGGTGTCGTTAGCCGATGATGCCCGGTCTGGGGCACCCCCCCTGCATTACCGATGAAAACGTCCAGCTGGTTGATGCACTCATTACCCAGGACCGCCGAGTGACAGTGAACCCCACAGCCGCCGTGGTCGGATTGCGCGTCGGAAGTGTGCACACCATCATGAAGGAACGACTGTACTTGCGCAAAGTGTGTGCCCAATGGGTGCCCCACAGTCTTCAACCACACCAGGAAGCATGTCGAATGGCCCACTGTCTTGGTCATCTGCAGCGCTATGCGAGGGAAGGGAAAGGGTTCCTGGCACGAGTGGTGGCTGGAGATGAGTCATGGTGTCATCACTTCGAACCAGAATCCAAACGACAATGCCTCCTGTGGAAGCATCCAGGGTCACCACCACCCAAAAAAGGCAAGGCCATCCACACGAGTGCAGGAAAGGTAATGCTGACTTTCTTCTTTGACCAAGATGGCCCCCTTCTGATACACTTCATGCCGCACAGGACAACAGTGAATGCCCAGCGTTACTCGCAAACCTTGACCACCCTTCGCCATGTGATCAAAACAAAACGACCAGGCAATCTCACCCGTGGGTTCATTCTGCTCCACGGCAATACACAATATCATACGGCCAAGGCAGTCGCGGCACTCCTGCAGAAATTCAAATGGGAGTTTCTCGGCCACCCTACATACAGTCCAGACCTCTCTCCCTGTGATTACGCCATGTTTGGTCCCCTGAAAAGGGCTCTGCGGGGCCTACGATTCACCTCGGACGTCAATGTCCAGCTTTACGTGCGGAACTGGTTCACATTGCAGCACAGGGAATTTTATGAGACAGCCATTCACTGCCTCATGTCACAGTGGAACAAGTGCCTCAACAGCCAGGTCCAATACTTCTAACATACAGGTACTGGTTTCTGTAATTATGCCTCCGGCTCATTACTTTTTGAACGCACCTTATATGTATTGGAATATTGACTCTAGCTGTTGAGTGCAACAGCCAATAAGAAGAGACTTGACTAGAGCAGTATAAGAATGCTAGTTTTAAACCATTGTACATTGTTGTTGTTCTGCTGTGTTGTTTGAATGGAGAGGATGCGTCAGCCAAATGTAAAGTGCATGTGATGAATAAACTCCAAACTGTTATATTAACTGTTCCTGGAATTCAATAAACCTAAATTATGCCGACTGCTGTTAGGGCCGAGTAGAGAGTGACATTATCAATGTATTATTGTTGAGCCCTCACAAGTTACATATTATAAAGAAACTATCCTGGTACGTACTCATTGTTTTGAGGATGTGGAATAAGCCAGGTAAGTTTTCAAATCATACACTTTGATAAAAGTTATTTAGGTTAATACTCTACTTATTATGATTTAGATAGATTTTCTGTTTTCTTGTTATTTTTTGCATTTACTGATATGTATTCTGTGTGAATTTTCATTGTAAAAGAGATGCTCATAGACATTCATTCCCGAATTACTAGTCGATGGTAAATAAAGTACCGAATCTTTCGTAGGAAGAAATAAAATAACTCTTGGATCAGGATGATAACATTCTTTTATATGTTGGAATCATTACTTTATTTTTTAATAACAGTTTGTTGATTTACAGAATTTACTTTAGTTACGGTAAGTGATAAGCGGTTTGAGACATTTTGTTGAAAGAAGATGCTCAATGGGAATGTTCCTGGTATTTTATCAAATAAACCCTTTGTGTCATGGAGACAAGGCAATTATTATTGTTTATCTCCAAATGGTTGTGAAATAGAATAGAAGAGACTTGACTAGAGCAGTATAAGAATGCTAGTTTTAAACCATTGTACATTATTGTTCTGCTGTGTTGTCTGTGTCAGCCAAATGTGAAGTGCATGTGATGAATACACTCCAAACTGTTATATTAACTCTTCCTGGAATTTAATAAAACCCAAAGGTTATAGGCCCAGGAAGCATACAGTGATAAAGTAACAACAAGATAGTGAAGTGTAAAGGAAGAAGTCAACCAGGAACCAGCAGGCAAGTTTGAAGTCAAGTTGAGGATGGCGGAAGGAATTGGATCAAAGGTAATAGAGAAGTTAAAAGGGGTAATTATTATGTCTGGTCCAAGGCTGCGAGGGCGGAATTGATAGAGAAGAACTGTTGGAATGCTATTGATCCTAGTTTTGAAGAAGATGAAGGAGATCTCAATGAAGACCAAGCAAGACTTAACCGCAAGGAGTTGGCATTCATACTAAAGAATGTTGCAAGGGAATACATTGAAGGCATAGGAGAGTGTGTGTTAGCGAAGGAAGCCTGGACAACTTTGAAAGATATACATACCACTTATACATTGACGAACACACTGAAGGTCATGAAGAGGATGATTAATGTGACAAAAACGGCTGAGAAGACGATGCCTTCTTTCATGGCTGAAATACAGGGAATGAATCGGGTTATTCAAAGTGCTGTTTACAGTTTGGACGTAAATGATAGACAAATAGCAGGTTTGTTTTTGGCTGGACTGAATGAAGTGATGTATAAAGTGACAGTGGCTATTCTTGGCGGGGACAAGAATTTAACATCCCAGAAGGTGAAAGGAGTGCTACTCCAAGAAGATGGTGACCGAGGCTTTCGTCAGAGTATAGACAAAGTACAGGGAACACTGGTGTCCAACTTCACCCAGGCGTCCAGTACCAACAACAGATCGAAAGGTCGTGATAGAGGAGTTAGTGGTAAAGGTCAACAATCCCGGTCCAACACAAATCAAGGAGGATACGTAGGGAGAAAATGTATCTACTGTAATTAAGTGGAACATGTGGCAAGGGAATGCCCATCTAAGAAAGAAGAGAAGTGAAGTAATAAGTGGTTTAAGAATTTTTGTTGAAAGGATGAAGCTCAAAGGGAATGTCCCTGCTACTTAACTAAATGTATGCGTTGTGTCTTGGAGACCAGGCAATTATTATTGTTTATCTCCATATGGTTGTGAAATAGAATAGAAGAGATTGACTAGAGCAGTATAAGAATGCTAGTTTTAAACCATTGGACATTGTTGTTGTTCTGCTATGTTGTCTGAATGGAGAGGATGTGTCAGCCAAATGTAAAGAGCATGTGATGAATAAACTCCAAACTGTTATCATCTGTAACAGAGTGCTGTTTGGTGTGTGATGGTATGAAATGCATTTCAAATTCATGCAGCAAATACGAGTGAATTATACACTAGAATTTAGAGGTCACGCGTCACCAGCCAGTAGATCGTAGCTCAGTTAGGAAGTGCATGCTGCAAGAGTAAGTACTCAGCAGAATGTTGACAAACACAATTATATGACAAATTGGAGAGCCATATGAGTTCTTTGGAAGCATTAGGAGTAACAAGTGGAAAATGTGCATCTATTTTGTGCCCACTGATAGAATCTTGTATGCCCGAGGATTTTTTAAGGGCATGGCAGAGAAGTCGAGCATGTAGCGAGGTGACTCAGGCAGAGTGTACGCTATCAAATTTGATGACATTTATGAAACATGAAGTGCAAAATGATGAACATATTTCTCTTGCTTTATCAGGATTTGAGGTTAAGCCTGCACATGTCAGGGCACACGACAAGAAGGAGCCAAGGAATTCTGCGATAGAATAACCTTCATACACAGCTTTAGGACTCCTCACAAAGCCAGATAGTAAGACTACACATCTCACCTGTATATTTTGAGAGTCAAATAGTCATGTTAGCGTGGATTGCTACAGGGCCAGAGATATGGCAATAGATTACAAAATGAACATAATAAAGGATAAGAAGTGCTGCTTTGTGTGTCTAAAGCCAAATCATATTTCAAACATATGCAAATCAAAACCTAAATGTGCAGTGTGAGACAGGAAACATGTGATTCTGTTATGACCTGATTTGCCACGGAATGTAAATGCCAAGTCCGTTTCAGCATCTGATAAGTCAGGTACTGCCCAAACGGATCAAGTACTTGCTAGTTTATCATGTGATACAGGCGTTGTGCTACCTACACTCAAGGTCATCCTTCATGGAGAAAGCCACCAGCGAGGATTGAGAGCAATTGTGGACACAGGATCGCTGAGATCTTATGTTTTGAAAAGCACTGCTAAAGAGATGAAATACAAACCTGTTGGTGAGGAGCAAATCGTTCATTCACTCTTTGGAGGTCAAAGAGGTGATAACTGTTTCCACACCAGGAACAGAATATATTTAAGTAGTCCTTATGGTCAATACACATGCAATCTTGGAGCTTTAGATCTATGAGAATTTGCTTTGCCTCAGTGGTGAAACCTTGGAGAAATTGAAAGACACAGGTATCACATTAACGGATAGGTCTACTAGTAGGCATCCAGGTCCCATTGAGTTTTTGCTAGGGGCTGATGTAGCAGGCAAGCTGTTCACGGGAAAAGTCAAAGATCTTACCCCTGGACTTGTTGCTGTACACACCCGTCTTGGATGGACGGTATTGGGTAAGGTATCTGAAAGACCTGAAAGAGCTGATTCTGCTCTCATGCTGATATCTATGCTAGTCAACAATGTATCTATTGCAGACATGTGGAAGTTAGATCTCATCGGAATTACAGATCCAGCAGAGAAAGGGACTAAACTAGAGCTACAAGCTGGAGCTGAGCGACACATTTTGGAAACTGTTGCGACAGATGATACAGGTAGATACCAAGTTCACTTGCCATGGTTGGATGGGCACCCCGCTCTCCCAGTAACCTGAATTTTGCACTTAATAGACTTGACAATACTGTGAAAAATCTAAAAGGTGGCCAGTGTTATGATGAGTACCAGCAGGTTTTCGAGGAATGGCTAGATGAGGGAGTGATTGAGAAGGTTCCAATGTCTGATCTAGAGCAGGGAGGTCATTATCTTCGTAACAGGCATGTCCTGAAGGAGAACAGCACAACCAGGATAAGGCCTGTATTTGACGCTTCTGCTCATGAAAAACACGCTCCTTCCCTAAATGATTGTTTAGAGAAGGGGCCAAATTTGATTGAGCAAATTCCTTCGCTGTTGTTAAATTTTCGCATGAATAAACTTGGAGTGGTTGCTGACATTAAAAGGGCATTCTTACAAATAAGTCTGAATCCTTCTGCTCGTGATTTTCTTAGATTTTCGTGGCAAGACAAAGATGGCAATCTTGTAATATTTAGACACAAAAGGGTTGTGTTTGGAGTAGCACGAAGTCCCTTTTTACTTGGGGCGGTAATATGCTATCACTTGTTAACGGAACTTACAAGGTGTGAACAGGGAGGATCATAATACTCACAAACTACATTTCTGACATTACTTGATCGCTTTTATGTGGACAGCCAAACGAGCGAACTGCTGCAGAGTTTCAAGTGGGAGGTCTGGCAACATCCAACCTACAGTCCCGACCTAGCACCATGTGACTTTCATCTGTTTGGTAAGCTCAAAACGGAGCTCGGTGGTCGACGTTCCCAGACCGATGAGGAGGTGAAGACAGCTGTCTCCATGTGGTTGCAGAACACTGGAGGAACTTTCTATGCATCCGGCATCGACAAGTTGGTTGTGCGTTCGCAGAAATGTTTGGAGTCTCTTGGAAACTATGTGGAAAAGTGACGTTACATTGTATGTCGTTATAGGCGTGTTGCTGTTGTATAGATGGTGTAATAAATGGCCATAACTGGGAAGTGCAGCTTATTTTTTGATCTGCCCTCGTATTACATGAAGATTATTGTGTAGGTGTATTCAAACTTCAATCGCATAATTAGGACAAGAAATAGAAACAAGATTTTAAAATTCCGCACAGCCGCCATCTTGTGGTTATAAAAATAATTTAAATAAATTATATCCAAGTGGATTAAAATTTGTAGAAGCATTTACAGTGCCAAGTTTCACTGCTCTCGGATTGTTAAATCACAAGAAACGTCCATTTAAATATTTATATTTCGCATCGCCGCCATGTTTGATTTGTAATCACCAGGTTATTGAATGTCCCATAGGTGAACTTATGTTCATAGCCTCTAAGAACATTAAGAAATTCAGTTTGACTGCTGTAATAGATTCGTAGATATTGAGAACCGTCTAAATATTTTGGATGGTCGCCATGTTGGATTGTTATATGTATAGCCCATACAGTTATGTATCATTAAATGACAATTATTGCATAGGTTCATTATTCAAACGTTTACTTCGATCGCATGATTAGGACACAAGAAATAAAAACTTCATTTTAAAATTTCGCATAGCCGCCATATTGAGGTTATGTAAACAATTGAATTAAAATAGATGCCAGTGCATTACAATGTGTATAAACATTTACTGTACCATATTTCACTGCGCTCAGATGGTTAAATCGCGAGAAAATCGTATTAAAATGTTTCAACTTCCCTTGACCGCCATGTTCGTTTTGTACTTTACAGGTTTTTCAAAATTACAGGTGATATCAGTAATAGTTTCGGAGATATAGAATGCCGGTGAAATATTTTGCACATCCGCCATCTTGAGGTTATGTAAACAATTGAACTAAATTAGATGCCAGTGCATTACAATGTGCATGAACATTTGCTGTACCAAGTTTCATTGAGTTTGGATGGTTAAATAGCAAGAAAAGTCTATTTAAAAGTTTCAACTTCGCTTGGCCGCCACGTTCGTTTTGTAGTTAGCAGGTTTTTGAAAGTCTCATATGTGAACTTCTAGTAGTGCCCTTTATCACTGTACAAAATTTCAGGGTAATAGTTTCCGAGATATAGAATGCCGGTGAAATATTTCGCACAGCCGCCATGTTGGGTTGGTGAGACATAATAAAATTTGAAGGGCACGGTCGGGATCGACCAAAATGGTGCTATGACCTGACCGAGTTTCATTGAAATAGCTCCAGCTGTTTAGAAGTTATTAAGGGGACACACACATGGACAAAAGGTGATCTCATAAGCCTATTTTCATAAATGAAAATAGGCTAAAAATGAACTGGATAGGAGAGAAATAATGGGACAATCTATGAAAGTAATAGAAAAACTAATTGTCAGGGAATTGCGGTATTAGAAATGCAAGGAAAAGAAAGTCCTGACATGAAAGAGTGAAAAGTTCTGAACCTAGTCAAAGGTACCCTGTAATCACCAATTTGCATACTTGCTAGATATTAATTGGGCTATGATTACTCTACCTTTTACAAGGCCTCTCCATCAAAAATAAATGACCATTATATTTTCTTGATTTCACTTTTTCACATACTGTAACCATATGAAATATTGCCCAAGATACGATCCACGGACTTTACCGTCAAGTAAGACACGAAAATGGCGAGTGATACGTCTGAACGACTGGAGAACTTTGGCTTGTAGGGGGGACAAAATAACCTTGACCTATGGACATCTGACACCTGTATTATTGAGGGTTGAGATGGACCAAAATGTTTACATTTTAACACAGCAGGAAAATCACTTCTTTTGCTATATTTTTATACTACGTTCTGGAACACACTTGAAGGAAGCGGAAATGCGCTGGGAACACTCACCTATCATTGGTTCGAGACCTGATGTGATCGAGGCGAGTTTGACACACAAATTTTCTGGCAGCCATTGAGCAAGCCCGACGTGTTACTTGATTATAGCCTGTGAAATACAGTATCACGTGGCGGTAAGCCAAAAGGAAGTGAATTATTGAATACCAAACTTCTTATGTATTGGAATTAATCAGTAAATGGAGAGAACCCGTATTTCAAGCTGATTGATTGGATTCTTGTGTACTACATTTTTCACAGTGAACATTGCCAGTTAATAGGACCACGAGATTAGGTATTATAGAACAAAAATTTACCAAGCGCCGATAATGAGATTGATACAGCTGAATAAACAATAATAATAGTATTACCAAAAATTTAACTGTGCCAATCATATTCCTGAATAATAGCATTGCGAGTGAGACAGTGTTAAAGTCTTGTGAATTTATGATGGTGCTATTTTACAACAGCCTGGATATGTTAGGAATGGTTGCTATCACGATTGTGATGTTCTGCTAATTTTATCCTGAAAGGAGAGAAAGAATGCCACTTCTCCTGGCCAATTCAAGTGGAGGAGGAAGGAGAGCCACATGGAGGCTGAACAACCGCTAAACCAGGATCAGGATCTGCTGGATGATGGGGTACAGCCAAACATCCTCATCGAGAATGTTGGTAATTTTCTCTGGCACCCACAGCTATTTTCTCTAGGTGATTTTCTAGGTGATTGTGTGTGCCAAATGACTGATTATAGATAATTGATGTCATAGTAGGTTTGAATATTTAAATTATCGAGAAGTGTAACTCAGTTTGCAGGTTGTAGGAGATGTCTGTGAATTTATGGTATTAGGAACTGATGCCATTGAAACATGAGAGAGCTAAGTTGAGCAGATGCTTGTCAAACATGGGGTTGGGTAAAGTTATACGAACCACTAAATCATTGACGATTATTGAGAACTAAGAGCACGATTTTGAAATGTGGAGGAATGTGGATCATTGAGAAATTGTACTCCGATATTGTGAGGAATTTGTGTAATGAAAATATGGCTTATTAAGAGTAATGATTATGTATTGTGTTCAGTAAACAGTAGGATATGTTTATGAGATTTTATGAGTGTTGTAAAATCACGTTATGTGACTTCACATTACGAGTGCTATCCCCCTCCAAAAAAGAATTAATTTTTAAAAGCTATGTTTTTTCAAATTGTTTCCAATACAACCTTATCCCCTTCAAAATACTCTCCATTACAACTAATACATTTGACCCACCAGTTCTTCCACTGTTCGAAACAGTTTTGTAGACATCTTTAGAAATAGCTGACAGATCCTCCCTCGTTTTTTTCTTGACCTCTTCAATGTTGTCAAATCAGTGTCCTTTCATGCCCTGTTTCATGCGTGGAAATAAGAAATTGTTGCACGGAGCCAGGTCAGGCGAGTAAGGTGCGTGGGGAGCAGAACCATGCCATTTTAAGCCAAAAACTGTCTAACAGAGATGGCTGTGTGTGCAAGTGCATTGTCGTGGTGGAAGAACCAGACAGTCTGCCACAAATTGGGTCTTTCAAATAAAAGGTTTGATTGACAGTCTGACCTGGGGAAACAAACTCTGATTTTTTTCTTCAATATTTTCGTCGATTTTGGGCATTCGATGGATGTCCAGAACGAGGTTTGTCATCAATCAACATGTTGCCATTTTTAAACTGAACAAACTACTCGTACACTTGAGTTTTTCTGATAGCGTCATCTTGGTAAGCTGTTTTGAACATTCAAACAGTTTCAGCAGCATTTTTACCGAATAGAAAACAAAATTTCACAGCTGCAAGTTGTTCACTTAAACTTGCCATCATAAAAAACGACACCAGAAGGAAACTGTGCTTGCAAAAACAATCATCGCAGATGAATAGAACAAGCCAGGTGGACAGCATAGGTGGCACTGAACTGGCAATGAGTTGCACTATACACACCTAGTGGCAGAAATATGTACTGCACAAGTTCTGCCCACGGCAATGTTATTCCATTTTTTTATTTTTTTTGTGCCCCATCGTATGTGAAGGTGATCATAGGAGAATTTATATGGACTGATGAATTGATGAAATATGAAGCTACGATGATATATAGTGTTTGAGAGGTAATGCATATAGGTGCTGTGGAATGATAACACGACAGTAGATTGTGAGATGGGGTGTTTGTTAAACATGGTCATAACATCGTCGCTCCGGAGGAACAAAGACGCAACTGCAAAATTTGGTCAAATGGAGTTACGTGGTCGTCTGGTTTCAGAAATACCTAGCGCGGACATGTTAATATCATTCGAACTGTAGTTATGCTCAAGGCCGCTAGAGGGTAATTGCGTCGTTGTAGAAATGTTAGCCGTTTGTGACCACGCTTCAGAGCAATATCGCCGCATGTCTCAGTGCTGAATTTTGACTTCATGAGCGATCCTTCGTGTCCGTTGGAACAATGACGTAAGTGTGCTTGGCGTCCGTCATTGTTCATCTAACAAATTGAAAACGTTGCATCTTAAGTGTTCTTTTCACCGTTGTTGAACTCCACAGGCCGTTCAATTGTACGTCATAACTGTTCTTGATGCCAATGTTAACAAGAACAAGATGGCTTAACCTTCCTAATACCAGGTGTTTTTTGTTACACTGAGTACCACTAAGGGTCATATTGACCGCAATCGGTGAATAATGTGTTGAAAATAGAAAACATAATGAAACATTTTTGATACAGTTGACTCGGAGGGATAAAATCATAAATGTTGAACATTACATTTTTTAAAACGGGAGATTTTAATATCAAACGTGCTCTTGGATCATTTAGACCCGAATGCATTCAGACCCGAATGGTACTAGGAGGGTTTAACAGATTCGTGTCAACATTCGTTTATATCAATTTTGGGAACTAGGTAGTTTACGACCAGTGTGATATTCTGAGATCTTACTTTTTATAATTGAATGTGTTCGTTGTTGTCACAGGGTGAAAATGAGCGAACGAACAAAGGCAATTATGCGACTTGTTCGTGGTCAGGAAACGGAAGAGTACAGAGATGTAACGAGGAAATTGTTCCACGTCAATTAAAATGCAAACTGTACGTGATACTTCAATTTCAAAGGTCAGTAATGTGGAGCCACAGGCATCTAACACACAACATAATCTCGCAGCCAAACAGGTAACTGAAAATTCACATTATGTGGTTCGAAGTTCAACTGGAACAACAGTGGGTTTGAAAAAACTTAAAATAACGCCATCAAAGCTCCATAATAGATGTGATGATAGTGTTCCGTCATGCTCAAGTTAGTGACAATTACGAACCATCTAGTAATAACGAATCATCAAGTTCTGATTCATTGTCCAACAGCGCCGAAATTCCTGCGAGTCAACAATTGTTGAGCGAGAGAGCCCTCACTGAAAATTCTCCAACAAAGAAAGGCAAAAAAAAGAGTGCACAATGTTAATAAGTGGTGCAAAGTTCACGCAAAAATTCTGAGAAACTCAGGGAAAATGTATACATTTAGAACGGAAAAAATCGTTGAGGCCCGTAAGATGCGCGCTGCGTGGAGATAAAATTGTTCAAAGAAGTTGTCGTAAGACTACAGAAATCAGCTGTTCATGAGTTATTGGGGCCTAGGGTCGTTCAACGACAATGGGACTTTTTGAATTAACGCATAGAACAACTTGTTCGGAAATATCGGCGCATATCTGCCAGAGAACCTAGAAAGGCGAATTGCGCTTTCTATGCAACCAGAAAGTTCGTGAGTGCAAAACATTTTTGATAAACGCTTTGGGTATAACCGAAAGGACAATTCGTACTGGGATCACAGACAAATTCACTGGGACTGGCATGGTGCCTGAAGACAGAAGAGGAAAACATGACAACCGTAATAAGACTGACGAAGATATCTTGAACTCAGTTATGATGAAGATGATACTTGTTGTTTTAAGGGGCCTAACATCTAGGTTATCAGCCCCTAATGGTTTGGATGATTGTGAAATACAATTAGCGTTTATGTTTTACTAGCCGTCTTACCAGTGCCAATAGGATGAACATCGGATTTTCACTACAAATCGAGACTCAATTATTACAGTGTCCGTCAACCTTTATTGTATGCAGTTACCCTCATTCTTTAATTCTGGTGACGAAAAAAATATTGTATTTTTTGTTCTTATGGGTAATAAAATTGGATGTGACAAAAGCCTTTGTTTCTTTTGGCATGAGCGACTCGGAAACAGAGGCGTGGCTGAAATAGGAACTTGTGTGTTGTGATTTTCACAAAAGTAAACAGCTTACGTTCTTTGTCAACAAATAGGGCCATATATAAACTGTTCATTAAAGAATGTTTTAGAATGTAATTTTTGAAATGTGGGTTGTTTTTGTTCCTGATACTACTGACAAACTTCATTAAATATGGATCACAGTTTCAGAAGAACAATGACGCATTTGCTGGAAAGGGGTCAAATTTGAGCGAAAATAAATAAATAATTTTGAAAACATTTTTGAATCTTATAGTGAGCTTATACGTTATAATTTTCCCTGGTTACAATTTTCTACAAAACTAATCTTTTGCGTAATTGAATCTTAACAAAAGATCAATCGGTTTTTCGCGTCTCCTGTACAATTGCAGTTTTGACATCTCATTGGTCCGATATGTGAAGTTAGGGATTAATCCGAGACGTAATACCTGATGATAATAATAATAATAATAATAATAATAATAACTGCTGATGAAGAATTAGGGTGGGTTATTGATAAATTATGATATAAATAATTTTGTGAACTTTTAATAATAATTAATTTAAGTTTTGCAATCTAACACAAGATGATGGATAATAAATTAGAACCTAGTCCGATGAATTGATTAAATAAATGAATAATATTTTGAAATGGTCAACATTATGGATTTATGACAGGAAGACAGAATCTGTGGTTATTAATGATGACAATCTTTGCAAATATTTTGAAATTGGGAGTGCTGTGTGAATTATGATGATTTTCATTGGATCACCTGTGCGTTATATGATGGGCTAAGTTTTTACTTGGAAAAACTAGTTTAATCTTAACCTTTATTTTTCCCTGTTTTAAAATTCAAAACAAATTTGGTAGATATCTTTTCCTAGACCTGTTCGGATTAGGAGGATTTTCAGATTAGCGGGATCCACAAGAAACAATCTACAGGGTCCGGCAAAAAAACCTCCCCGGTTTGAGCAAGCCACCGCGTGAGTTGTAGTGGGGGTAGAGATGTGGAGGGGGTATTGTTCCGTAGCGGCGTACGTGCCATTTTCAGTGTTCGCCATGGCTTGGCTCGGTGAGCATCGGGCGTTTGTTGTGGAGGAGTTTATTAAAAATGGCGGTTCTGTGATTTCTACTCAACGAGCGTTTCGGATTCGATTCAAACTTGGCCGACGTGATAGTGTTCCTGACGCGAAAACGATTAGACTGTGGGTGTCAAACTTTAGGCAAACAGGGTCAGCACTAAAAAGAAAGCCAACTGGCCGACCTCGTACTGCAATAACACCGGAGAATGTGGCGCGAGTGAGAACATCCATCCAACAGTCTCCAAAGCGTTCAGCGGTTAAACATGCAGCTGCCCTGGGATTGTCAGAAAGGAGTGTAAGGAGAATTCTGCATAAAGAACTTCATCTGCATCCCTACAAAATAATGGTTGCCCAAAAGTTGTTTGAAGCAGATTATGAAACTCGCAGGGCTGCATGTGATGACATTTTGCAGAACATTCCCCCAGATGCTGTCTTCATTTCTTCTGATGAAGCCCACTTCCACTTGTGTGGAACTGTTAACAAACAGAATTTCCGCTACTGGGCTGCAGAAAATCCTACGGAACTCCACCAACAACCACTACACAGCCCAAAAGTCACAGTTTAGTGCGCCGTTGCGGAATTTGGTGTGTGGGGACCGTACTTTTTTGAAGAAGATGGACAAACAGTAACGGTCAATGCCGATCGCTATTGTCACATGATAGAGACATTTCTCCGACCCAAGATCAACCAGTTTGTTTTAGACCATGAGGAAGAAGAAGTTTGGTTCCAACAGGACGGAGCCACAGCTCACACTGCTCGGCGGTCCATGGGAATGTTAAGAGAGTTGTTCCCTGGACGTCTTGTTTCTTCAAGAGGAGACATTTCCTGGCCCCCAAGGTCACCCGACTTATCACCTTGTGATTTCTTTCTGTGGGGCTACCTAAAGGCTGAAGTGTACAAACATCGCCCCAGAACTCTGCAAGAACTAAAAGATGCCATTAGGCAGGAAGTGGCAGCCATTCCAAGGGAAGTTACACGAAGAACTATGGACAACTTCAGGGAAAGACTTCGTGAATGTCTCAAAAATGGGGGACATCATTTATCGGACATAATTTTCAAAACCAAATAAAGTGTACTAAGTGATGTCAAATGGCATCATATAGGCTATTCACAAATATAAGTAATTGTTCTGTATGTTTCTTATTCTTTTTGCAAATGCCTATTGAAATCAGGGAGGTTTTTTTGCCGGACCCTGTATATAAATATTTAAATTTCGCATCACCACCATGTTCGATTTGTGTTCATCAGGTTATTGAAAAGCCCATAGGCGAACGTATGATAATAGCCTCTATTAAAATATATAATTTCAGTTTGATTGCTGTAATAGATTCGGAGATATTGAGAACCGTTGAAATATTTCGGATGATCGCCATGTTGGATTGTTCTATATGTAGGCCATAGAGTTGTGTACCATTAGATGAAGAATATTGCATAGGTTTATAATTCAAACATTCACTTCAATCGCATGATTGGGGAACAAATAATAAACAAATAATTTAAAAATTTGCATAGTCGCCATCTTGTTTTCATGAGAAAATTTGAATTGAATCAGATGCTAGTAGATTAAATCTTGTATAAACATGTATCGTACCACGTTTCACTGCGCTCAGTTGATTACATCTTGAGAAAAAGTCATTTAAATATCTTAATTCGCTTGGCCGCCATGTTGGTTTTGTATTTAACAGCTCAGCAACTCCAACTGAAACCCCGGAAAAAATACGAACTTGTAGTTCGCTGTCCTCTCTGTCACACTGGCTGACGGAGCTAGCGCTCACACAGGGTCACACTTTAAGTTGCTGAGCTCTACCATGTTTTTAAGCATCACATAGCTGAACTTAACTGAGTATTCTCTATCACTGCACACAATTTCAGGGTGGTATCGGTAATACTTTCAGAGATATAGATTGCCGGTGAAATATTTTGCACAGCTGCTATGTTGGCACGGTCAGGGTCGGACAAAATAGTACTATGTCCTCACCAAGTTTCATTAAAATCACTCCAGCCGTTTAGACTTTATTAGGGGGACACACACATACACATGCACACACACACAGACAGACAAAAGGTGATCTTGGCCTAATTTTTCATAAATGAAAATAGGATAAAAAATTCGAATATTTTAGCTAGATAACACAGGAGATCAATTGTATAAAATTAATTTATTTATTTATCCTAGGATGGATAGATCACCTAGTGTAGTGATACTATTGAATTGAAAGGTGATAAAGACTTAAGTTATTTACTGTATCTTGATTCTTTTAGTATTGATCTCCTGAAATTTAGAAAGGACGATTTGTTAGGTTTTTGCCCCTTTCTTTTGATTTCTAAATTCAAAAACAATGTATTTAAGGACTAAATTCACTCGTCCTAAATGGTCACTTTTATTGAAATGCGGTATAAAAGTTGAATTTTGTCTTAATATTTGACTTAATTTGAAGATGTATCCCTGAGAATCGATGTTGCCCTAATTTTATGAGTTTTAAGAAATTTAGTTTGATGGATCCCATTTACCCATCCCGTTAAACACCGGAGATATTTTGATCTCTAGCCTACCCAGCTATTTCGTTGTTTTCCTTTTCCAAACCAGGATTCATACATAAATATTTCCTTTGATGAATAAGTGTGCTGCTTCCTCGATGAGTTGTGATGTTGTAGCCAGTTCATTTCTCATCCGGGAAACTGGTTCAGTATCAAGGAGAAATACGTGCAAGTCAGTAACATGTAACTCAGAGAGATATTATAAGTTGTTAAATCGTGTAATCGTAGAGACTTAGATAAAAATATGCACAAACATGAATTACATGCAACTGGGTTATGTGTTATGGCTGTATGTGCATGTATTTGTAATTGGGGCTAAGATTGGTTAGGAGGTGGCTGTGGCATTTGCCTGGAGTAGAAGTGACAAACCATGGAATACCACTGCTAGGAGGGTTGAGGTGGGAATCAAACCCACCTCTTTTCAGTTCTGCCTCATGAGGCCAAGTGTACCCTGTTCCAGCACTCAAGACCAAAATTAAATTTCTTGGTCGAGCAGGAAATTGTACTTGGATCACAGGGGTGACAGCCAAGAATGCCAGCCACAACGCCACGAGGTGGTCTACAGAAGAGAAAAGGAATCTCTAAAAAGGAGGATACTCACCTGAAAAATTACTTCCAAATGACAGTGATAGCAGGGTCTCTTTCTACCAGCTTATCCAGTTCTTGAACACTGAGTCCAAAGGAACAGCATATTTCATCATAAGAATATGCACCGTTGAAACATTTTAGTATTGATGAAGGTTGATCTGTATTGCCATTGCCTTCGAGGGAGACAGGGTACTAAACAAATGAAACATTTATTGATAAAATGCATTCACTGAATAGTTAGTTTCCATTAAGAATAACATTAAAAGAAAAGTCAATATACCCAAACTATAAAAATCGAAGCGTATTTGGGAACAATCGTCTAGGTTGCATTTTGTGTAATTTGAGATATTCACGGAACTTCTCAATACGTATTTGCAAGTAGTTGGAGCATATCTCAACAGATGGCTTCAATATTCTGGAAATTGTGAAGCAAAATGCACTTTCAAAATGACGGAACAAAAGTATAAGTTACATCGCTTCCCGCTCCTACGCGGCAACAATGAAAAGAAGTGAATGCATATAATGAAAACAGCATAATTAGAGTAGAGAAATCTGAATTCCAGTTATTATGTAATATGGTAACATTAGTTTGGTATTACAAACTGTAAAGGAGTTGAAAAATGAAACTTGAAATGTTGCTATTATATTCCGTCATCAATTTTCCGTTTTTCAGCTTGGGCGTGGTCGGAGCAAATATGACACCCCTCTACACTCTGTTCACCATCCTTCCTCAACCACTGAACTCCACTCCGTGTTCCATTCTCTCACACTGACCTTCACCAAATCCATCTACCAAACTCTAGGTGTCCCCCGTTCTCTCTTTCCAGTCATCCGTCTCTCGATCACTTGTTACTGGGATTACTTGCATCCATTTCTGGTCCGTATTGACAAATTAATTAATGCAATATAATTGTGAATTACGGTCAATCAATACATATAAAATCTCTTAAATCTAAATTTAGTGGTACATGTTTCGGGGCATTTCAGCTCCCTTCATCAGCCACTCGATCACAAATGTATCTATCGCCAACACCTCAAAGAACATTGAAATACAAATAAAAAAGACACATATTAAAAACAGTAGGTGACAAACTTGTTAAATTTCCTAGAACAAATAGAGATCAACATAGCACAAAAATTAAATCCAGGCCACCATTTAAACGAAATCAATTTGACAGTAATATAATATATGACACTTTAACAGAACATATTAAGAACGTTCTCTTCAAAAAGCCCCCTTAAATTAAACATTTGATAATAATTTTCCTGAACACATGTTTCTCATAGCACGCTTGATAAAAACAACGAAGTAACATACGCTGGTTTCTCTCCGTTTCCACCTCCCCTACATGCCATCCTTCTGTCTCCCCTCCCTGCTCCCATTCACTCCGCACAGATTGCGCTCCCGTCCTGATAGCGATCTTGTTTTTCTGTACTCGGTTCGCTCTTACTCTCACAATGTGACCCACACATCTGCTTCTTGCCTAGGCACGTCCCGTGTGCATTTCTCGTGTATCTTACTATCATGCTCCAGGATTGGATTGTTTCTCAGCTTGAAAGTTTCTTTTCTTTTTTTTTCTTTCAAGATTTCAAATTTATCCTACGTACGAGTTTTCCACGTCCACGGAGTTTGGAGAATCTCCCTATAGACCCAGTTTCTCATCAAATGGGACACAGTAAGTGTTCGTTTAACGAATAATTTTGGCTGAATGGTAAAGTTGTAAGTTTCCAGCATCACCTTCCTACTGGTGACCAGGTGGAATTTACTAATATATATAACACATTTGATATGATAGGGTGTTGGGGTGTTAAACACACATTGGGTAAACCTAACCGATATCATTTAGGCATTCAACTACCAGGGGTAACTCCCCAAAAGGAAAAACTAATGCGAAACTTTAAATATATGTATTGTAATAAAGAAAAACGTCTGGCGAGGACTCTGGTCGAACAAACTACACTCTTATCTCTCTTCTTGGCAATGACTAAAACATGTGACATACAGATGGATGGAATTCGATATAAGGGAGTACTGTTACTCACTCATAGCCGGTCTTGTAGATTCTCTACGGATTTAGGAGACATGCTCGATAGATCAGATCTAACCAGCTTCACAAGATGCTTTCTCACACGTGGTTCCACCTGCCGTTGTTAAGTTTGCCTGATAGGCTCAAAGAATTAATTTACATCTCATCAGAGATGGTAACTTCATGTATTTCTGCACTTTACAGACTTATACACAGTTCCCAAAATATGCAGAGACTAGAAGCCTAGTTCACAGTTCGCAATAATACATTTGTATGTACAATCTCATGCGCAAAACACACATGCGGTAACAGGTTATGATATATACAATACTACATCTCTGCTAGATGATGATGATAATTGTTGTTTTAAGGGGCCTAACATCTAGGATATCGGCCCCATATCTGCTAGAGAAATTGAATATACCTCTCATTACGGAAATGATTTAAATCGAACCACATGATTTCAGTTACAATTCTCAACAAAGTTGATATACTTACAAAAAGAGCACAGTTCTTATTTGTAGCAGTTTCGAGCAAACTCAAACACCATGCTGGCGACAATTAATAGTTTACCTTACTAGGCCGAAGCCAAGTAGCTAAAACACGACCTCCTTGTCCTGACGCTAGAATTCAAGTGATGCTTCACTCGATACGTAAAAGGCTTCCTGCCATCTTGCAATCACATTTTTCTGCCGTTTGCCACCGGGTTAAACATACCCTCGAAACCATACAAATACACCAACAATCTCGAACCCATATTATTTTCTTACAAATCATGGCGCAAATCTCTCTCTCACGTTACTAACCTTACACAACATACACAAAGCTTTATTCCAGACAAGGGAAGTTATTCTCGGCCCGATGTAAATTTGGCCTAGTGATTTCCGTTGTTACAACATCCCTGAAACTCGGCTTACACAATCCAATGGCTTACATACTGAGATCTTACATACAATTTAAATAAAATATATCCTGACTGAGTCCACACTTTATCCAATATACACTAAATAAAATGAAATCCTATAACCTAAATGATGATGATGATGATGATCAACATAGAAAAAGGAATGGTATGAAACAAATTGCCCTAACCTGACTTATCACCATGTCAACCAAATTAGGGTTTGGGAACGTTATTGTGACCTGAACAGTCACAAAGTGTCAGATGATACAGTTTTTTTAAATTTTTTGATTGGGGTTTTCTTTTCTTCTTATCTACAGACATGTAATATTCGCTGGGTCTAAATTTAGATATAACAGATTTTATATGTATTTGATTGACAGAAATTCACAATTATATTGCATTGATCACTTGTTTCGGCATTCTTTCATCATTCATCTTTTTCACACGTCCATACCATCTCAATCTGTTATGCACCAGCATATCATTCAGCTTCTGCTGGCTTGGCTGAATGGTAAAGTTGTAAGTTTCCAGCACCACCTTCCTACTGGTGACCAGGTGGAATTTACTAATATATATATAACACATTTGATATGATAGGGTGTTGGGGTGTTAAACACACATTGGGTAAACCTAACCGATATCCTTTCGAATGTCTTAATTTCTCACTCTATCTTTCCTAGTCTTCTGTACCATACTCCTCAGGAATTTAATTTCAAGCTGCCTGCATTCTACTTTCATCTCTCTTCGTCATCGGCGAAATTTCTGCTCCATACGTCATTATTGGAAAGTAATAGGTCTTGTACATCACTTCTTCAGCCTTCAGTTGTAAGTCTATATCCCAAATTTAACTCCGAACCTGATGATAGAAAACGCTCCCACATTGTATTCTCTTGTTAATCTCCATATCAAATCTTGTATTTTCCATCAATTCACTTCCTAAATATTTGTAGTGCTTTACTACTTCCAGATCTACATCTCCAATTTTAACAATACCATTTCCTTCTTTCCTTCCTCTTGTGATTACCGTTGACTTACTTTTCTCTACTCTGATTTTCATTTCCCATATTTTCCTTCACTACATCCAGCTGTTCTTGGACCACATTCTCATTCTCTCCCCAATTCAGAACATCATCAGTAAATAGGATTATGTTCATTCTTGTGTAGTCATCCAGCCAGGAGATGGCAGTTCAACACTCTGCGACAGGGTGCGGGGGTCTTGCAGTATGCATGCGGAGCCCGCCTATTCTAAACCTAAATATATCGGCTTCCCGAAAGCCAATGGTTGTTATCGCAGCAGACGACATGCAGCCAGTGAAAGAAGGAATGACGTGCTGAGTGAGTAAAGCAAGTAGTGACCAACTTAATGTTTTTGGAATACGCGATACGCAGGGAGCGGGAAGACATCTGCAGTTCAAACCCAACTGCCATCTCCTGGCGCGATATCAATACCTGTGTGCGCTTCCTTTGTTGCCTTTAGGATATCATTCATCACCAGTATAAATAGCAATGGTGAGAGTACATTTCCTTGTTTTAATCCATGTTCAATTTCAAAAAATTGCTATTAAATTCTGCATTCATCAAAATTATCTTTATTTTTGTGCATTTTAAAATTTTGCCGTTCTTATGCGACCATATGATATAATATTAGAAATAGGGAAGAAAGATGTGAAAATTATTGTGTTTAAATACCAATAGGAAAAGCATTTGAAACTTAATAAAGATATCTTGTCTATGGCAAATAAAAGAGTTCATTCGAGTTTTACATTTAAAGTAACATTTCACAGACTAAAACATTATAAGTAGTTTCAAACAAGAACATTATACTTAAAATAACGCTTGTCTATTCTCCATTATGTGCGAATGAGTGAGCTCTGTAGTGTTTTGGTTCATGGAGCAAAATTCTATGTTACGTTGTACTGCGTAGCCCTGTCCCACGGACAACAGTTACCTTAATTGCTGTTTATCTCAATATCACATAAAAGTTTGTTCACGCATTGACTTCAATCCACTTTCTCACTCTCATTCATAATAATCGGTCTTATACAATTACTACTGGCCTTAAATGAAAGGAAATATTACAATACCACACATAATGAAGTTATTATATCACACTATTTACAAACACATTGTAATAAACAAAAGCATCTAATATTAAGAGGTGTTTGAAAACGGTGCTATTTTTCTCTACATTTTTAAAATTAAAATTGAATATGTGATACTTTGACCTTTTATTCATTTCACCAACATCACATACAGTACTTAATTTCTCATTTCCACCATGGTTTTAGTGTTGTGAAAGAGTGTAAACATCAAAAATAATCGTAGACAAAGCAAATCAATTTTAGGCAGGGTCACATTTTTAGTTTGATTTGCTGAAGAAGGGACCAATATGGCTTGAAAACATGTACAAGTTGTAATTGCAATACTCTAATTTGTACTGAAAAGGTGGAACGATAAATCGAAATACTTTCTATAATAGTTCTATCTAGTGGAGAGTTTCAAGTATCTGGGAAGCCTGATACAAGATAATGGAAGAAACGATAGAGAAATAAATGAGCGGGGGAGACAGGCAGAAGCATTCCGGAGGAGTGTGAGAAGCATGTTATGGAGCAAAGATGTCCCTCAGAACAGCATAAAGATCATATATCGGACGTACTATGTCCCTATCCTGACGTATGCCTCGGAGACCTGGGTTATAATCCGGGACAGCTTAAATAAGTTACTAGATCAAAACAGAGTAGCCAACATTAACAGCCGTCCCCTATACCTACGTAAATGTTGGTTTATGGTTGAATTTCTAGAAGTTAAGTTGTTTTCATGTGCTAGCACATTGTCGCCAACCCTGCTTAAAATCTCGCCATCTCCAAAGACCATAATACCAGTAAAATTTCTTAACACACGGTTGCCGACATTTTTCTCCCAGAATGCATTTTCCACACATTCTTCCAACATAATAATTACTAATTTTACTACTGCCTATTATCTGAATAATTTCACAGTTTTCTTTCGAATTTCAAGTCTAATGAAGTTAAAACAAGTTGAACAAGGTAAGTACTACTAATATACATCGATTAAAACAGTTTTTACAGTTATTATAGACCCTTGATCATGGAATATGTGCATGCTCATACCCACTCGTCTGAGATGTTTGCAAGCTTTTATTTAATTAATTTTTGGATAAATTCTTATTTAGATTTCATCATGACGTCTAAATAATACGAGAACAAGATTGGAGATGGATTGGAGAAACTCTATGAAGATCACTGGCGAATAAACTAGGTTTTGAGTAAGTAGCCTACACCGAATCTACATAATTAAAAGTACAAAGTTATTTAATCGTTGTTTTATTTATTTTTATATTCAGTCCGAGCACAAATAACGTAATAAAGAACCTTAATGGTCTTTGGAAATTATGAAAAAGTCTTCTGACTGCATTTTTCTTATAATACAAACCAAACATAACCTAAAATATAGCCTGTGTAAGTTCACTACCAGGAACATATTCTTAGGATCAATTCGCCTTCTAATATTATAGTGTATCTTATTCTCGACTTCCAAGTGCCGTCAGCCATAATATTATAATACAATGCATATATTACTCGTAAACTTGAAAGTAGTCTATGATTCACACTCGGCTAGTTGTAGTGTGAATGTATTGGGGATTACTTATGTAGTTGGCTACTGACAGATAAAATATTTATATTAGGCCTATTTTTATTTGTTTCAGTTATGGTTGCGACAGATTAGTGTGGAAGCCTTCAACGAACTTCAAGGGTTGTGCAACATGAATCAATCATCATTCTGAAGAGCCATATACTCACATGTGCAAGGGATATGCACTGCGCTTGAGTCACAGATGCACATTTTCAGAAAATACCAACAATATCTCTTGGCTCTCTTTTAGTTCTCGACATAAGTTACTGCACCACTGAATGTCTGGGTGAAAATTACTGATGTACTTAAGTTGGGTGAGACAAAGTCACTGTTGGCTACTTGGTTAGATGATACAGTTCGGGCGAAGCCACTGGTTGCAATACGTTATAATTATTGCTCACAACTATAGCCTAGCGTACTTGTATTATTAATTCTGAATGAAAGTAGAATGCGACTTATACATTTGCATCGGACATGAATGTGACTTTTACATACCTTGTGTCCTTGTTTCATCTTCTGGGCGATATTACGTATTGAAATTAGGAACCCTGGTCACTACTGCACTTCATATATGTACATAAGTACATAAATATGCGTTTTTATACATTGCTCTTTAAAAACGGCTGCCATGTTCCAACAGCGCTTGCATCTCGTTCAATTGTCAACAAGGCGCACTCTAGAGGCACACACCGATGCGCACACATTGTTGCCAACATGTGGGATACAAAATCGGCTTCCTTTGGTCATAAATGAATATTTTTTCTAAAATTACCTCCCTCGAGAATAGTGCAAACCACATCAAAATCCATCCAGTGGTTCTCGAGATTACCCGCTTCCTTCAGCTCAATGGCTTATCCGCCGAACTGTCAGAACACATCTCTAAAAATACAACTCTAGAATAGACGACTGTCTGGACGAAACCATTGGCTGCTACTAGGCCAGGTGACTGTGTGGATGAAAATTACTGCTTTTAATACAAGTAAGGGGGTCTGGGGTATAAGCCCCAGGTTAGGTTTGTATGTAAAGCCTTATTCCGGGTTCACCACGCTTGAACTAAGAGGCAAGACCAGTGCCAAACAATAATGTTAACACTGCTGAAAAATGTAACAACACCCTTTAGCGATAAAATGTTCAACTCTGGTATCTTAGTCACATTACATAAGTTACTGTAGAAAATTTTCCAGATTTTGATGGAGGTTGACCGTTTTTCAATCGCTAGGCAAAGTTCCGAGTAGCGTACTCCCAGCATCAAACGCCATTGTGTTTTTCAATCGCTTGGCAGCGCTGCCAAGGGAATTAATGTGGTGGGCAAGTTGGTCATATTTACTCGGTGCTATTTGTGCTGAATAAGCATTAAACCTTTGGAGTAGTGACACTCCGTAGTTGCTTGTTGTGTTTCTCCTACCAGCAGTAAACACTATGATTTGTGTCATGGATTTGTATGTTAATTGCATGAATCTTAATTTCATGGCTTGTTTTCGTTTATCGGAAAGTGCTGTGATGGCTGACCAATAATTGTTAGGTCGTCACTCCATACAAACACCACCCCTGGTTTTTGTCACGCACATTGGGGGTAGACACGCATCAATAATTTTCATCCAAACCAATGGTTTGTGCCTAGACCAATAATTTTTAGGCACTGAGGCGCTGGTTTTGCTGATTAGTTCGAAACATGGAATCCTTGCGATTAGCGTTCATTACTGTGGTAAATATGGTTCTACATACAAAACAAACCTAACCTGGGGCTTACGCCCAGTAGTGCAATCAGTAATTTTCGTCCAGACTGTCGTCTAACCAAGTAGCGACCATTGGTTTCGTCCAGACAGTCTTCTAACTAAGAAGAGCCCGATTATTTCTTTTTTTCCCCACATAATTGCAACATTACATGTGTCGTCTAATGTAGGCCTATTTTGTATCGGATATGTTGGTAACTAATGATGTCAATGTGATCGCTGCAGCAGTTTCACATACTAAATATGCTGTACAATAAATTAAAAACACATATTTAAGTGATTTAGCACATATATCCGGTGCAGAAGTGATCAAGGTTAGTAGTTACAATTGAAAATGCCCCCCCCCTGCCAAAAGATGAAATATGGTATGAAAATGATATATTATCAAAGTGAAAGTGAAAAGGAGAAGAGTGATACGTTGTACAGAATTAATCTGAAATTTCCCTACAGTATATAAGTCGTGTTGTAAAGGGGATAGCGGGTGGGTTAGAGACAGCGAAGGAGAAAACATCTATTAGGACATCATTTCCACAATTATTATTCATCATTACACAAGGTATTTAGGCTAATTTAAGTATTCTACTTGGTTCATCACTCCTGAAGTGTTACCTTTAATACGGTATGTATGTCGTTTTGCCTTGAACATTTTTGTTTGAAGACGGGCTATTATTTTATGTAATTTCTTAATTTATTCCACTAATATGTATCGGTTTTCCAATATTTGCATTATTCATGTAAATTTTAGATGGTTGGCTACAGAAAATACTCAAATCTGTTTTACAAAACGCTTTAACTCACAAATTTCGTTACATATTTTTGCAAATCTTACAATATTCTATTTTAGTAATGTTCTTTTGGGCTATTTTTTTTTTCTTCAAACAAAACAGTGTTAATGTTTGCACTGCACAACACCACTGGTCACTAAAAACAAGTGTTTCCACCCTTAGCATCTATGACAGCTTGTAAACGCTCAGGCATACTGTTCACAACTCGTCGAATGACATTTGCCGGGATGTGATCCCATTCCTCCAGCAGCAATGTTCTCAGTTGTGCCAAGGTGGTGGGGTCACACTGTCTGATGTTCTTTCCAAGCATATCTTGTACATGTTCGATGGGGTTTAAGTCAGGACTACGAGCTGGCCAGTCCAGGGTTTGAATCCCCACTTTCTGCAGATATTATACAACACAGCAAGCAGTACGAGGGCATTATCCTGCATCAGCATGAAATTCTGACCAATGAAAGGTGCAAAGGGCATCACATGGTTCATCGGGACCTCTTCGATGTATCTTTGGGAATTGAGTGTCCCGTGATCGATGCACACCAACTCAGTGCGGGCCATAATGTTGATGCCACCCCACACCATAACCGAGCCACCTCCAAATGGAGTCCTGGAGGAGAAAGCAACAGGGCTGTACCTCTCCCCGCACCTTCTCCACATTCATTCTCTTCCATCAGGAGATCTAAGATTAAAGCGACTCTCGTCAGTGAAGAGAACAGAGGCCCACTGCTCGTGTTCAACAAATGCCAGTTGTTATTCCTAGAACAACAATAAGCGAGCGGCAACACTCGTAACCCTTAAATGTTTACAGTGCGCTTCCCGCCATCGACGATTGGGTAATTGGTGATAAACCACCCTAAGAAATGTCATATTATCAATTACTATTCACGGATGTTTCAGATGTTTGTTCTAATGCGTGAAAAGTTTTTAAAATGTGATTACATTCTTTTCATGGCTAATTTTATACTATTTATATTACATTTTTAACTGTTCCACTTTTTTTGCCGGTCTGTGTATTACTCAGTCGATAAAGCTTGCCTTTCAACGCGTGTATTTAACAAGTCAATTTGTCAGTGAATTCAGTGAATTTTCTGCAAGTGGCTTTTAATTTGCCAGGTGACGAAAGGTCAGGAGAGTATTCTACCAACCATCTCGCGCTGTGCCGCTAGCATTTTTTTGGCAGTTGGTCCTGGTTGGTCTGCCAAGAAATAAGGCACACTAAGCCTCGTGAGGCAAAACTGAGAAGAGGAGGGTTCGCTTCCCATCTTAGCCATCTTGGAAGTGGTTTCCGCACTTCTACTCCAGGCAAACACCGGGATGGTTCCTAATTTAATCCCAATCCTCATCTGAACTTCTTGCATCTCAATAGGGATTTGCCAATAGGCTTTCAATAGCTTGTCTCAATTCTGCTTCCATATATGTAGGCCTATACATGCAAGAAATGAGTATGGTACTTATCAAAAATAAAGAAATAATAAGCTAATATGTACCCTATTATTATATTTCTCTCCTACTCCTAAATCCTTCCCTGAACACTCATCTTAAAACAGAATGGTCTGCATTTTTGAACTAATTATAAAAATGTAGCCTATAAGAAGAAATGAACATGTTTCTGTTCTTATGCATTTTATATGATGCTTTAAAAATCAATCTAGAAGAGCTAATTTAATTTAAGTTAACTTCACTACCATAATACTGCTTAAGAGTTAGACTGTTGAGGACTGATGACCAAGATGTCCCTAACTTGAGCAAGGACTGCTTCACAACTTTATGTAAAATGTTAAGGGCCTTTACGTAGTTTGGAACATTTGCGTACATGTTACAAGAACTTGTGTGCTGACTTTTTGGTGTTAAATGATGTAGGTTGGCAACACCAAATGTGGCGGCCATGTTGATTTTCTAGTAACTTATTTAAGGTGTCCCGGACTATATGAAAGGAAGGGAGAAGAGCAAAATACAGGCCAGTGAGATGAGGTTCTTGAGAAGCAGTATTGGAGCTACAAAGATGGACAGAATAAGAAATGAGAGGACCAGAAAAATAATGGAGGAGGAACCATTACAGGATGGTATAGAGAAATCTAGACTTAGATGGTATGGACATGTGAAACGAATGGAGAAGAGGATACCCAGGAGGATACACGAGATGAAGTTGGAAGGAAAGAGACCGAGACAGGTGGCTGAATGGGGTGGAAGAAAGCGTGAAGGAGAAGACTGGACAAGGGTGGAGGCTGAGAGATGGTGGGAAGACAGAAGACGTTGGAGAGGCTTGTGTTCCAAACAGACCCGGCCAGTGGCTGGAAACTGTGCAAGATGATGATGATGATGATGATGATGACCCATTGCTCCAAGACAAGTTTGAAATAAATCTTCATTCATTCACCACTGCTGCCGCCAGCCCCATGGTGTTGGGGTAGCGCGCCTGCCAATCACCCGGGGATTTTAGAAACTGACGTGAGGGCTGGAACGGGGTGCACTCAGCCTTGTGAGGACAAATGAGTAGCTGTCTGACAGTGAGGCAGCGCCCCGATCACAAAAACCAAGCTTAACGGCCGAGGGGATCCGATACGCTGATCACGCGTCACCCAAATATCTGCAGGCCAAATGGCTGGGCAGCTGTCGCTTGGTAGGCCTAGGCCGATCACGGGCTGTAGTGCCAGGGGTTATATTATATTGCTGCCAGGAGAGTGATGTAGGAGAGTGGTGTAGGTGTCTACAAGAGTGTTTTAATCTACATCACATGAAGTTGAATTCCAAAGGTAACATTTTTCTCTGAAGTGAGGCAAGATCTAACAGCAGACGGAATGAATGTGCACACTGTGTGATAGACCAAGCGACACAGTGAATGGCTTCACAAGTTCATGACAACCTGTGCCGACAGGTATGCAGTGGCATCGTGCTTCATTACGGTTGTTTGGGAGAAACTTCACATTGCTTTAAGCATATGCTTTTCCTGAAATGCAGTAATACAGTGAATGACATTATAATTCATTGGCTCTTTCCTGTGACCTAATCACCCCAACTTGGGATTAATGCAATTAAAAACTTTGAACTTTCGACTCAAACTTTTTTTGCATACATTTTCAACAGTAGTATCCATTGCATCCTAAAACGATAACAACAACAACTAGTCCACATCACAAAGGGGTGATTTCATATCAAATAAAAAAAAGGTTGCCAACCTGTTTATCAAACTTGGCGGATAGGTATAGGCAGAAAAAGAGAGAAAAGTGCAAAACACATAAGGGCAGTGATAATCTCCAGAGCTGGATACACATCCATCTTCAATTGTGGGCATTTACTCCACCAATTAAATCCTCCTCCTCCTCCTCCAATTTTACTTAGACCACATGCCCATAAATAAAAACCTCATCCACAGTAAGTTATCTAACCTCTTAAGTAAAATCAAAATTGAAGAATTCAAATCTATTATAACTTTCATAATAGATTCCAATTAATTCACGTCTAATTACACAATTTATATACAGTCCCACGGACTTCCAATGGGCTCCCCAACTTCTGGCATCTTGGCAAACACATACAAAGCCCATCCAGAAATCCAGTTTCCCTATATTCTTTTTTACAAAGAAAACAAAGTTACATGAAAAACTTTATTGGCACCAGATACAGCAATGTTTTAGCTTTTTCTCGACATAATAATCACCAGAATTGAGACACATGTCATATCGTGGGATCAACTATTGTATGCCTGTGTCTTCGAAGTTTTTTGGCAGGGTAATGGAACCCGCGTGTGACACAGTCTTCAACTCCCAGCCGTTTGATCAACCACTGTACAGTCCTGATCTTGCTCCCTGTAATGTCCATCTTTTCTTCCACCTCAAGAAATTCCTCTTCCCCAGTCAGTATTTGCACACTGACGAAGAGCTGAAGTCAAATAGCTCAAACATTGCTGTATCTGGTACCTTTTAATGAAACTATGTTTTCTCTTTTTTTTTTAAATAGTGTAACGTTTTCGATGGTACTTGTCCCACTTGGGCGACCAAATGTAATGCTTTCCTGATGGGAGAGAGGAAGAACCACAACAAGTCCCACTTTAACTTCTACGTATGAGATTGATTTGTTTGTTGGGTGCCAAGGAAACAACATGAAGTTGAAACCTAAAATATATATATTAATTAGCTTGGGTAGAACACATGTGATACTCTTTAAAATCATCCCGTGGTATGATTCCGTCATTAACCCTAGTAACATTTGCTTGGGGAGAAGGTTTTGCCTTATACATAATGCTAACTACTGAAAGGAAAGATTGCATCTTCAATAAAAGGAATTTAATATTCAAAAGACAATGTGTAAATTTAATTGATATGAAAAGAGCTTTAAAAGAATTTACCGTTACCACACGAAGTTACTTGAAATTGGAGGTCGAATGAATTTAAATTAAATAACAAAGCTAAGAGATTACTGAATTTACTGATTGAAAATAAGAAAAGAGAGAACTCATTTAGTATGCGTCATTCGGCTTACCACCGTCGAATCTGCATCGTTCATCTCCCTCCATGAGAGATCGCTGTTGCTTCATGTTTCCAGACATCTTCTTCAGTTCTCGTACCGGTGTTGCGAAGATATAATCGAAAGTTTATAGACTGTTTGTGGTGGATCGAATCCTATAACCATGCTTATATGATCTGCTTATGCACAACAGAACATATGATACCCATGACGAATGTCAGTGGAATAACCCAGTAATTATGCTGGTGTTCACCATGGAACAAATACATTGAATGTCCGAAGACGAATTAATTTCATAGGTTTACTCAGAATGACTTCCGAATACGAGTGAATCGAAAGAATGAATCCACACTATGAATTGAATCAATGAATCAAATGTCTCCGACACCAAATAGAATGAATGCCTTCTTCCTCACGCGCCCGCACTATATACGACTGAGGCACGCTCCCCACCACGGTCACAACAGGCCAGCCTCCCGCCTTGCCCGATGACCAATCACCGTGCCGTGCGTCTTCTTGCTTCTCTGTCCAGCTGATATTGGCCTTCCTTCTTCTGATTGGCCAAGACTCCACATGCTCGTTTCCCGCCGTCTTCAATCTAGGGTCACTGAACTCTGAGACACCCCACGCTGTCGTATTTTCCATTCAATGTCTCCACGTTTTCCTAGTTCAAAAGGCTCCTCTAGTTGCGAAATGTGTTATTACCTTCACGGCTATTCCTGGACTGTTGAAATCCCTGATGATGCAAGCGATACAACTGAATACTGAATAGAAATCCGTACCTCCGTTTCTCATAATTTACATGTGGTGTAGTTATTGGAATAATCCGTTTGATAGTGTTTTCTATGGAATAGAAAACCTATCCGTTGTTTAAAATATAAAGCTCGAAATATTAAATTTGATATTAATAATAATAATAATAATAATCTTAAATGATTCACTTGGCTTAATAATTGCCACGTTCAATTACACATTAATTACATACCACCTGACCTATGTCAGTGGCATAAACACCCTCCGTAAAATAGGTTATATTTCGCCTCGGATCATCAGGTGATTTACCGTGACCACGATACATCACGAGATTATCCCAGACACGTTCTTAAAATACACTCCAACCAAAAGTACATGTTACATACATAATATGACCCTATATATACAGATAAAACACTAATAATTCTTCCTTACGCACTTTGCGTCAAAGTCAGTTTTTTGTGATACTGCCTTGCCATTTGCAATCAGTTCAATGGTCTTTCTCATTTTGTGAATGTTCTGCGGATATTTCCGCCTCCCAATAATCTCTGTGTTGGAAAGATTGACATACATGAGTGTAAGCCCTGTGTACATACATGATATCACTTCACACACATTAAAGATGTTCAGTTTTATGCCACAACATAACTACCTCATATTAAGTTGGTTGTCACTTTCTTCCTGTGTAATTTTTACACGTTATCACTCGAGCACAGGATCACAATGTCGTGGTTATGCTTCGTGACCATAATACTCAACCTCTCTTTTGAACTACATTATTATTATCATCTTGCACAGTTTCCAGCCACTGGCCGGGTCTGTTTGGAACACAAGCCTCTCCAACGTCTTCTGTCTTCCCACCATCTCTCAGCCTCCACCCTTGTCCAGTCTTCTCCTCTCTTCTTCACGCTTTCTTCCACCCCCTTCAGCCACCTGTCTCTCGGTCTTCCCCTCGGTCTCTTTCCTTCCCACTTCGTCTCATGTACTCTCCTGGGTATCCTCTTCTCCTCCATTCGTTTTACATGTCCATACCATCTAAGTCTAGATTTCTCTATACCATCCTGTAATGGTTCCTCCTTCATTAATTCTCTGGTCCTCTCATTTCTTATTCTGTCCATCTTTGTAGCTCCAATACTGCTTCTCAAGAACCTCATCTCACTGGCCTGTATTTTGCTCTTCTCCCTTCCTTTCATAACCCAGGTCTCCGAGGCATACGTCAGGATAGGGACATAGTACGTCCGATATATGATCTTTTGAACTACACATAATTTATATTTACTTCTGAAAAAGAAACAACAAGCTTGCACTACATATAACACAAGATATTTCTGTGCAGTAAATATGTCAGTATCCCTTTAAATTACAGATGACCTACTTCCGCTTGCAACGAACATCAGCTCTGTACCTTGCTTATCTCGTTATGTCAGCTGTGTACAACCCAGACAAGTCACCTTCTCGCGAACCTGACCTAGTTTTCATCTCCTCTTAAATGACACTTAGAACCTTGAGGTCACCTACCTCGTACACTAAGTGGCTCAAATCCACTCTCGCTGATCTTACATGGCTAGGTCGTAAACAGAAGTCACGTGTGCTGTGGTGTATGAATTTCATGTAGGACAGTCTCGCCTTCTGATGGCCCATCTTTTATCTCGCGTACGCCTAAACAAAAGTGCCCTGTACAAGCGCTGCCCCATCTTTAAGAGATAAATGGGACCCCACCAGCGCTGCCAAACTTTGGCCTTGGTGTATTGAGACTTTTTAGTGCCAAAAAGCATCCTCCAATCCCGACATATTTCCCTGTCCCCCAATATGACTCCTGATACGCAGGGCTGGAAGACCCGAACCCTCCACACTCCAAATTCAAAAAGTACCCAATTGATAGGCTCGCTCACCAGCTACACTCTCACCTCAAGAAATATACTTACGAGGACTGTGAATATTATACGTCCCGTAAAATCGATTTGACTTACCATCCTCCAACACATATGCAAGCAGGAGGCTTGAATTTAGAAAAGATTAAAATATGAAATAGAGAAGTAAGGGCAGGTAGGAGGCTTGGATTTGGAAAAGATTAAAATATGGAATTGAGAAATGGGAGCAGATAAAGGCTTAGATTTGGGAAAGAGTAAAATGAGAAGTAAGGGCAGGTATTAATAGACGAGGAAAAAAGAATTAGTAGCATTGAGTTTGGAAATAAGGTCATTCTGGTAAGAAAAAAGAACATTTTAGAAAAAGGAGAATGCTATCGAGTTGGAGTATGAAGATATGTGTGTGGGTGGAATCAGTCAGAGGGTTTTGCAAATTTGTTCGCATTTTTCTAGATAAAATTAGTAATAATATTATATAAGGGATTGTCTAAGAAAACTATCTTGTTCAGATTGAATTGTACCACTGGTACAACCACCCATGGCAAAATTCAAGATATCCTTCACCTTGAAAGTGAAACTAACCTGACAATAAAAATATAAAACCCTTCTCATATTCATAAATGAACGAAATATCCAAAATTTGTCGATCACTCTAAGATAACTCCATATTGTGCAATAGGACTGGGCATCGCTTTTGGGACACCTTGTTCTGACACGTGGAGCTGTCCCCAGGAGAATTCCCAGCTAGCGTGAGAAGACGTGCTTAATATTGCTACGTCGCAGAAATTAAAAGTTTCCTTCTGTAATTAGACCAATGCAAATAATGGAACTTCCAAAGTAAGTGCAAAAACACCATAACCTTGCTTATGGCAAAATTTACGTGCTGCAAATTTTATGGTGGTGCGCCTGATTGGACTCAATGGTAACTTCTCAACTATTCAGTAAGACACTGGCAGCTATGAAGAAACTGTGAGTGCAAGATCACCAGACGCATGCGCTGTGTAGTAGGGCGCGAAAAACTCGAGCTGGCGCTTTCTGGATACTGTGCGACCGACGGTGGGTTAAATAAATTGTTCCGTCCTAGTCAGTACAAGTAAGCAAAGCTAATTACTGTATTAATTAAACCTGTTTCAATCTGAAATTGGTTAATCAGCAATATCAGTGATTGCAGGGCGAATAACATTAGTGTTGGGATACTGAACGTTGGCGCCTACCGGATGCCATGCAACCTGAACTTTCCGCGTTTTTTAGTATGACCGGTAATTGTCAGTTTTTCGATTTAAACAATCCTAGTGACTTGAAATTAATGCACAGTTTACTTACTGATGATAATTTTGACGAAGAGCAACAGAATGAAGAGGACAGTGATACTGATGCTGAAGATCTTCCAGCTGAGAGCAGAGAAGACAACTCGGATAATGAGGATGGTGGAGCGGAAAATGAACCCCCTCTCGGGGACATCCTGATTTATGCAGGGAAGGATGGAAACACAAAATGGGGTAAGCACCCTGAATCTAATCGTAGTGTACCCGATATGCACTTGGGATTATCAGCTACGCTGACCATGTTAGAAGTATTTGGTTGGAAAGAATGCGCTAGCGTCGAAAACATTGATTTATGGGAACTTTGCTTAAGATCAGCAGGAGGGAATGACACCTCAAGATCACAATGCGTGATGAGAAGTTGTCAAGGAAATTATTTATTTATTTATTTATTTATTTCAAGACCTTCAAGAATATGTGAAGAAAGAAGGGAAATTCCATTATCATCACTTATCCAGGTTGAAACCCTTTAATAGAAGTAAAACACAAGTATGGTTATGTAATTTGTACTCCAATCAGTAGGTGAATGATGTCAGAGTGGGCGTGACGCGACCCTACCGCAGGAGGGGTGGCCGATCACGTGCTGGGCAAGGAGGAAGAAGAGGAGAGGAGAGTGACAGTGAGTTGACCAGCCAGTCTAGGAAGCGGTCAGTTTTTCGTTCTGCAGTCAGTTAGTTCATCTTTTATTATTTCTGCAGACCATCAGTTAGAGTGAGTTAGCCTACAGTCAGGTATTCAACCGTCCGAGACGCGAAAGTTTATTTCGGTTCGGCTCGGCAGTTAGTCACTCGGCAGTCCGGTTACAATACGCCGTGAGAAACGCAGTTCACAATATGGCATGAGAGGTACTCAGTTGTGACGAGGCTGTGGCAGCGAGATAGTTTCGAAACGCAATTGCTAGTATGCAGAAACAATTAGTAAGCTTCTACATCAAACTAAGTTACAGTATGATAATTCAGTCATATTTGTGGCAGGCTATAAGCAGGACTTTATGAGATGTGCAGTAACATTCGTGACAGCGAGCAAGGGCAGGCGACCAAACTTGCCCCATTCAAACTAGTTCGGATCATGAACATGCACAGGTGTGCTGGGCGAGAAGTGTATCGCAGCAACTTAACAAAACGCATTCTTACCGTAGCACAACGTGTTATATTATACGTGCCTACAAGCATATAACTTCATGAACATTGAATGCTATATTTCGTGGCTCAGTCTACACAATAATTTGTCAGTGGACATAAGCGACCACGGGTCTTTGAACTTTATCGTGGAACATTCAATAAGTCAAGTGGACTTAGTGATGAAACATTTCGACAATAGGGTGATGCATAATAACTTAAGACCTGAACATTAATCCAATGTGCCTACAACGTGTGAACACTTACGCAAACACAGGGTGTTTGAAATTATTTGCTCACATTGCATAAATTTATTTCAGCGCATTTAGGTGAAGCGTCTGGTGCATTAATTCATCGATTTCATGAAACACTCATGGAACAGTGGCGAAATATGATAAACGATATTGTGGGGTAACCATTTGTGATGCACAATCTAGTAAGTTCATGGAACATTTTGGAGATTTATTTTGGTATGGGAACTTCAGACTTTAACATGGGGCGTTAAACGCAGAAGAGGCATGATGGCAGAGCAGAGTGGCGGTCCCGAAGGCAACCCCGAGTGAAGAGTTTACCGATCCGAGGTGAAGACATCCGATGTCGCCGATCTTTAGAAATCGTTAGGGAATGTGTCGATCTTCCGAGAAGTCTTTCACAGATTTTAGGGTACTCGACGATCTCTGGAAATGAAATTTCAAGGCCGCTTATTCTACACAAGGTATTGTAAGCGCCTACATGAGTATACTTCTTTGATATGATGTAGATATGAGCACACATGTATAATAAGACAAATATTATGGTGAAAATATTCAGATGTGATTGAAATAAGATTTTCTTTTTGGATGTGAAGGCATGCGAGTGATGTCATGCAGTTTTACATGCGCACCGTTTCCAATCTTTTACAATGAGCTGATAGGAATAAAATTGGATATTTTTTTCCTTTGCATTATCAATTCATGACATAATCCGGTGTTAGTTATTTTGATCGAGTGTGTCTGCTCGATGCTTGCAAACAGGTGTTTGTTTCTTTTCCACATTTTGTTTCATGGATGTGGGGAGTTGTGTTAGTTTTCTTCGAGTGGATCATTGTTACTTTGATGATTTTAAGTCGCTCTAGCGAGCATGTGTCGATTATATCTGACTTTACATTCTTCCATCCAGTCTTCGTTGTGGGGTCTTTTGCTTTTAGCAACTGTGTAGTGTTATTCGCTTAACCCACACAAGGTTCTTTCATCCAGTCTTTGATACGGGGCCTTTTGCTTTTAGCAACTGTGTAGTGTTATTCGCTTAACCCGTACTAGGGCCTCATACTTTCATCAGAATGGATATGGACAGTAAGAGGATAACCTACAATTGACAGTCAGATATTGTTGATCTTTGTGTAAGATATAATAATGATAAATGTAAGCAGGATTACACTCTAGTAATTCTTGGATTAATCCAATAGATTTTGACCTGGTTCTGATTTATTTTTGAGAATGGTAATTTATTAAATTCAACAGTTCTTTTGAACTTTGTTTTTAAAACAATCTAGGATTTTTCAAATAATTAGTTCTTCTAATAGGAAGTATTTGAATCAGATATAAATCTCAGGCAGAGAATAAACCATATGAGATTAGAAATTTTGATCTAATCATTGAACGCATTAACTAATAGTTTTTTTCTTTTTTATTTATCCAGAGCAATAATACTTGTGAATTTAATTCATGCTTGATGCACATTTAGATTTATCTCAGTGATCTACACGTTATATTTGAGAGGTTAATACAGTCATTTGATCACAGTCTTAAGAGGTCAACTTTATAAATAATTGAAGCCAGTTTACAGATTTGTAATGCTTATTGAGTGCATAAATTATGAAGAGTTTTGCCAGTTTATTGTGAGAATATTGCCACAAGTTATGAGAAGCTACCACTTAGGAGAATATAGTGACTGAAAGGTTCGTGTAAACCCAGTCTAATTTGTAGTTCAGGCCGTGTGCTGAACGATATCTGTGTGGAATTATTATAATGATATTATGATAAATTAATTGAGTGGTTTAATGAGGTACCGTAGTGTTTTGTGGATGAACTGTGGTTTATATGATTTTTTGGTGGATGATGGCATCCCGATATAGTGGAATTTTGGCAATCTTTTTGAATGGCAGTAAATATTGTTCTTGAGTGCAATGTAAGTTCAACACTCAAAGTTATTTGATTATAAAACATTCTGGCGTTCTGATAGATGTTACAAAATATGATGACACCTCCGATAAGCTGATTAAGTTGAGTATTCTGGATATTTTGAAACAATCCATGCTGTTATTCTGAGATTTAATTAGTATACTCTGGATATAAGAATATCGTTAATAATCTGAGCTGATGGTTCTTGCCGAAATGAAATAAAAATAATTTATAATTATATCTGAATAAGTAGACATGCCCATTTAGAAAAGGACGATTATTAAGTGATTTAAATGATGATTAAATTATAACGATTCTTAGATGGTTAAACGAAGATGATTATTAAATGATTAAACGTTTATAAATTCCTTACACAAGGATGAGATGGTCACAAAGATTTATCGTTGATATTTAGAAATGATTTAGGTGACTAGAATGATAATTAGATAATTTGTAGTTGATATCTGAACAGTGTTGAATTTTGATTAATATGTTATAAAATTTATTTGTGATTATGGTGATGGGAGAGATTAGACATTTTATTGCTTAAACCAACGCTCAACATAACTTATATATAAAATATGTGTGTTTAGACAATGATTGCGGTTCACATGAAATTGATGTTAAAGTTAAATACTGATAGAGCTCAGGGATCACAAGTGTTTGTACTTCGAGTTTTTTTGTGCTTCGGTGATCCTGAGTAACCAAGACAGACATTTAGTGTTTTTTCCTTTCAATATGTGAACGTTAAATTAGAGAGAAAATGGATAGAATTGACATAAACATTTTCAACCTAACTAATTATCCACCATGTTCCTAGGTAGGATTTCTTATGGTAATCACTTATGACCAAGCCAAAGAGTTAATAAATTTTGTGTTTCCTTTAAACTGTTTTCATAATGCCATCTGTCCTCATGTCCTTTCCCTAGTCATTTTAAGGCTTAACCAGGAAGGATGTGATTGATAGGAATCCAGGCGGATGGCGCCCTTTGCATTAATAATTATTGTTTTCACCCATATTCGACCCAGATGTCTCGTGCTACCCATAGCCGATGTTTTTTTTTTGGTTTATTTTCTTCCTGGATTCCGACACATGCCTCATTTCATTTTTTCAGTGTGTGTGTGTGTCCTGTAAAGTTTGGTGTGCGATGCTATGTCAGCTGGGTCATCGCATACCATAATGGAACGGGTACAGTAGGAAGCAAAACACCCCCACATAATTTGCTCACCAGACTGCCAGGAATTTTGGTAATGCATGTCACGTAAAAGATGAAGGTGAGTGTTGGAAATTGTTTGTAACTGACAAAATGTTACATAAAGTCGTTCGATATACAAATCAGTATATAGAACACGTAAAAGGACATTTTCGAAGGGAAAGAGATACAAAAGTGACTGATATTATTGAAATAAAGGCATCCTTAGGACTTTTATATTTGGCTGGTACTTTACATGCCAACAAAATAATGGTGGAGGATTTGTGGGGTACAGACGGCAATGGAGTGGAAAAATTCCGTCTTGTTAGGAATTTGAGGCATTTAAAATTTTTGCTTCGTTACTTTCGTTTTGACGACAGGGTTACAATAGAGCAGCGTAAGAAGTTAGACAACTTGGCAGATATTCGGGAAGTATTTCAATCATTTGTTGACAACTGGAAGAAGAACTATTCCCTTGGGGCATTCGTAACAATAGATGAAAAGCTTGAAGCCTTTCATTGAAGATGCCGATTTAAGCAGTACATCCCATCAAAATCAGCCAAATACGGGATAAAAATATATGCCCTAGTGGATGCAAAAACTTTCTATTGTCATAATTTGAAAATTTACCCAGGGAAACAGCCAGAGGGGCCGTTTCTTATCAGTAATAAACCACCAGATGTTGTTCAGCAGTTGGCACAGCCTATCTATAAAACAGGTCGTAATATTACGGCAGATAATTGGTTCACAGATATTGACTTTATCATTGACTTGAAGAGGAAGAAGAAATTATCTTATGTCGGCACCATTAGATAGAATAAAAGACATCTGCCAGCTGAGCTTATGAATGTGAAACAAAGGACAGTAAAGTCATCAATGTTTGGTTTCAATGAACATGCCACTTCAGTCTCCTATGTTCCTCAAAAAAACAGAATTGTCCCGCTCGTTTCCAGTCATGATTTAGATGAAGACTCGATTGATGATGAAACTGGAGAATATGCCAAACCTACAATTATGACATACTACAACAGGACAAACGGTGGAGTAAATGTCGTGGATGAAATGTGTGGGAGTTACATCGTAGCCCGAAATACCACACGTTGGCCACTAGTTATTTTCTTTGCTATGTTGAATGTAGCTGGCATAAATGCTCAAGTAGTGGCTATTGGGAACGGAATGAATGTCGGTAGGAGGAGACTGTTTCCGAGAACACTATCTGAGCTGTTGGTGTCCGAAGAGATTAGGCGAAGGAGCATGAATCCAACAGGTCTCCATTCGACACAGCGTTTCCAACTTGAAAAGTACCGACCTGCAGAGCAAGATAAAGAAGCAATAGCCACTGGAACTACCCTTCCTTCACTTGCTGAAAAGAAACAATGTGACACTTGCAAGCTTACTAAACCAAAGAGGATCACTAGAATGACAAGGCACAGCTGCAAGAAGTGTAAGAAACATTTCTGCCTGGAACACGGAAGAATGATTTGTCATGAATGCTTCGAAAATCTGGACTTAGGAAAATAAAAGGAAATATGAATACTTCATTTTGTATTTTTTCTTTGGTTTTGTAAAACATTGCATACTTGTCTGTTATTACATTATTACTTCAAATAATACTTCAATTACTTCAATAAATAATAAATAAATAATACTTCAAATTCTGTAACAAGGTTACGGTATATCATGCTATAGGTCTTATTGTTGGGTATATTTATTATTGTGTGTGAAATAAAGACTATCTAAGAGATATGACACTGAGTATTCTAGTAATATTTGAAACGAGATAAAACAATCTGCAGGACTTTATTGTTGCTGTTAACAATGGAAATGAGAGTAAAACGAATGTCAACATAACTCAATTATATCCAAACATGTCTACAGAAAATGTATTTTTATAACTAAGAACATAATGGCGCCTCCTAGATGCTGCGCGACTTATTGTGTCAAAATTAGAGCGCGACCAACGGAGGGTTAAATATTGCCAATTAAGAGCATCATCAATATCAATTTCAAATTTTCCAGCCTGAGCTGGGTCGGAGCAAATATGACACCCCTCCACTTTACTCTGTCCACCATCCTTCCTCAACCACTGAACTCCATTCCAGGTTTCGTTCTCATACACTGTCCTTCACCAAATCCCTCCACCATACTCTTGGTCTTTCTTTCAAAATAAAATACTACAGTATGCATTCACCCTTGTAAGTGTACATCTAGGTTACAAATACCACAATAAATAGAGATCTGCCACCACTACAAGTAAGATACTACCTGATATGCGAACTGCTAGTATGTCGCACCAGAGGGACCAAACTAAATCACTGATTCCAACTGCTGCCCACAGTGCCATGGAGTTAGACCAATAGAGCACCAGATATCATGTCACACGACCTTTTGAACTTCCATGGAATGACATGATAATCACTTGTTGATGGGTTGCAATCAATATTGCAGCAACAGAAGTGGCAGTACCAAAATATCTGCTTAGTAACATAAGCAAAATCCATCGCAATACTGTATCTAGCAGAGTAAATGAAGGCCCAAATCACATGTAACATCATTTTTCAATCACCATGCTCCAATCATTCAGAATCGATAATGATAACCATTTTAAAATACAATGAAAATATTTCATAATTCCAAATATATGCCATATGTTTAGTAAAATGTATTTATTGCAGCTAATGGTCAAAGAGAAAATAACATTATTTTAATGAGGGCATGGCAATTATGGAGCCTTAACTCACTTAACGTGGCCGGAGAAACAGAAAATCCCAGAGAAAACCTGTCCTGCTTCTACCTTGTATATCACAAATTCAACTTGATATGTAGCAATGAAAGACTGATGTTTGAACTTATGAGTAGAGTTTATGGTTTATATATGCAAAATTTGTCCAAAGCTCGTCAATTAATGTATCTTCATGTTGTACAACACCTATGTGGGTTTCAGAATTAACGGTAAAATGCAAAATTGATTCAAAATGAAAAATTACTTGTTTTATGCTAAATAAATGTAATGTTTTGATTTTCAGCTAAATTGATCCATTTTCCTTCAAAACAGTAGGCCCTACAATTTTCCTTCGTAAAAATTATAAATATTTTTGCCTCATCAAAAATTTATCTATTTTGACTGAAATGTGCTTTGATTTTTTCAATGGAAGGCACCTCTTTCTCGGTCAAAATCGAAATGGTAACTCTAAATTCATAAATTCATTGTTCCAACATTTAAGTAGGCCTATATTATAAATGTGTATAATTGTATTTTTTACGGCCTTGCTCTGGTAAATTTCGAAACTATCCTATACTAATCTTTTCCAAAGGGCTGTATTTTTCAAATTACATTTTGAGTGATATTATGGGATTAAATTATATAATTTTAATACTTAATATCGCATAGAATCCTTATTTCCAATCAGTTTGCTACAATATGCTAACTCTGAAAAGCTTAGATGCTACAAAATACTAGATTTACAATTCAAAATCTGGCTGCGTGGCTCAGCGGTAACGTTCTCGCTTGCTGGGCCCTAGGTTGCAGGTTCGTATCCTGGCGCAGCCAGCTGGCATTTGAGGGCGCACAAATGCAAGGGATAGTAGATTTACTGGCACGTTAAAGATCCCCTTCGGGGCAAAATTCCGGCATCCCGGCGTCTCTAAAAGCCACAGTAGTTAAAAGGGACGTAAAACCAATAACATTATTATTATTACAATTCAAAATGTTAAATTTTATACTTTTAAATGCCATAAATCACAAACTCTGCTGATAAGACATGGAAGGGTTAATATGTATGCCAAATTGGCCAATTTTCAATGCTATAATGAAGTATTGTCTGTTAAGTCAGCTCGGAGGCTGGATAGAACCTCAGAAAGTATTGCCGTAGCTAATGTGGGTACAAACCCAAGACAGCACTATAATGAGGTATACAAGGCAAGGTGAGGAGTGATGTATTTTCCAATGCTTTCCTCAGTAAGTGCTCTAGCAGTAATGACTCTATGAGTAGAACCTTTCACAACTTCCATAGGCACTCACTATGCCCTAATTGGCATTACTCAGGATTGCTTATGCTTCAGTAGCTTCCGTATAATCACAACCATCCAGGAGACTGAGACTTCTGTGAAAAATAAATGATTTATTCAGTACACTGTCCATGCTTGTAATAAGGAGCCATTGCATGACACATCCTCTAGAAACTACAGTGGAAAGTACTTAGGCCTACTTTTTGTAAATCACCATGGTCAAGTCAAATATAAATATGGCATTGTTGTTAATGCATTAGGAGAAATGGAAACCGAGTGGTAAGCGAAATGGGTAAGGAAACAACATGTTTGTAGTAGGGCAACAGATACGGTCAAGACTGGGCCAGGATATCTATAGTGGGTGAGGGTTGATGAAATGGCAATAATCACTTCTACATTTACCACCAAAAGTAAATTAATTCTAGATTGCTAACCTTACCTTGTGAAGTCGACGAATTAAATTGTGCAACAAGCCAAATTGTACAAGTTTACGTTCATCGATCTTCTGGGCGCGAGGGTTAAAGCGATTGCAGAGATCACGAAGTGTGGTGCCATATGTCATACTGCAGTAGAACAAAAAAACATCTTGCATGGATGGAAGGGAATTCTCTGTGAAGTAAATAAATAATAATAATAATGATTTATAATAATCTCTTAAATTGATGTAAATACATGATTACTTTCTGGATAAGTAAGCAAGCAAATAAATAAATAAATAAAAAGATAAAAAAAGGGGCTAAGTATCAACAGAATATCATTAAAGGAAATGGGCCCAAAAGAATGATTCTCAAATTATGGAGAACAAAAAAGTTGACTTCCTAAAATAGTACCACTTTTTAATTTACTAGTGCCTTGCATAACCATCACACCTCAGACCTTTTGAATACAGCACTTGAGGAGCCAGGGAAGAAATTACAAATCTCCGTCTCCATCAGTTAAGCCCTGTGCAAATGTGGATAACTGCAGTAAGGACACAATTAGTCACTTGCCAGATGCAATCTACATGGTAATGTGGATAAAGGATTGCTGGATGATTTCAAAATACAGTGGAACTTCGTTAGTATGTTTTCGAAGGGACTGAAATAATTGGATGTCAAAAGTGGGAAAACATACTACCAAAAACGCTATACTGTATTTACAATGTGTAAAAATAATTTTTACGGTATAGACGTGCGCGTGAAATTGCCGACCTTAAGAATTAGTTAATACGCTACTACAGTAACAACACAAACATAGGTTAGTTAGTAACTAACAGGGGGAATAAATAACAACGTAAAAATGAATTGCAGTACAGTATGTGAACTTTAATCCTAATAATACATCTTACCTCACAGTCGAACACGAATATTTACACTGGTTCGAAATAAATTTATATGGTTGATTGCTTTCTTGGTTTTAATTTTAAAATTGTACTGTCCATCCGGTTTATTAAAATCATTACTTCATCATCAACTTCGAAACTACACACGTATCGCCTCACTATGACCATTGCCTCCACCACTTTTGACACCGTGGCAACTGGCTCCGGATCTGGCTCGTCATCACTTTCATCCTGCACTGACGATTTTTCAATCTTCTGTTCTTCAAGAATTTCATCTATTGCCATAGTTTCACACACTGGAACATCGTCATCAATGTTCACGTACGTTTCAAAAGTGACCACTCCTGTTACTCGGCGCCATTCTTCACGCTCGGGAAAATCATCTAGCTTAACGTCATCAGCCCAAACACGACAAAAGCCGGCTGCATCGAAGCAGTTTCGAATAGTGTTTTGCTGCACAGAATCCCAGGCAGCCTTAATGAAATGCATGGCATCTAAGACGGTGATTTTTCTCGTCGTCGATTCCACTGCAGCCAATCTTCTCTGTGCCAGCCTCTTATGATACTTCTGCTTCATGAACCCTATTATGCCTTGGTCTAACGGCTGTAGCTTACTCTTGCAGCTTGCTGGGAGGAAAATGATTTTTATGTTTCTCAAATTAGAAACATTTGAGAGATGATCAATGAAGAGTGCAATTTTCCCGTTTCGTACCCCAAGCCTTGCATTCCATGCGCGTAAGAAATTTTCAAATACTGCGGAAGTTATCCACGCTTTCGTGTTAGAAGTGTACTTGCATGGAAAAGATCGCACATTCTTGAAACATCGCAGATTGCATGCTTTTCCAATAACCAGCGGTACCAACTTCTCGGTTCCACTTTCATTACAGCACAGGAGAACTGTAAGCCTTTCCTTGTTAATTTTGACACTTCGCGCTCTTAAAATTCAGTGTTTTATCTGGAAGAAGATGAAAAAAACAGCCCCATTTAATCTGCATTAAAAGTATTGTCAGGAGTATAGTCTTTCAAAATTGCAGGAAGCGTTGTAGTTTTCCATGTTTCAATAGTTTCGCACAGAGTAGTGTCATTATCCAGGTCAGCAGCTTCGCCTCACACACATCTATAAACTAGGTCCTGTCAAATCTTGAATCTGTCAATCCAGCCATTTGATACATTAAAATCACCAAGTCCCATCTTCTGTGCAATGAGTGTTGCCTGAGCTCGAACCACAGTACCGCCTACTGGCACATTTGAAGCTCACACTTAGACAAACTACTTTAGAACAGCTTCTTCTATTTCTGGAAACTGACCCTGGCGATTAAGTTTTCCATTTTTCCCTTCTTCAAAAGCAGTCTTAATCAGTTTACATTTGCTAACAATTGTATTTACAGTTGACGGAGGAATGTTTTACATCCACACACTTCATATTTGGATTGAGATCCATTTATTGAAAGATTTGTAGTTTTTCACTGTTTGTTATTTGCCTTATTTTCTCCTTATCCATTGCAAACATGTAAATAAGGCCCAGATAAAAATAACCAAGAACACTATATCACTATACGGCAAGCTATTGTCACTGAATGAATATATGACACTACAGGAAGCACACTCGCTGCTAAACTGAGCTGAGCTCTCGACTGCTACCGAGCCAAGATTACGCAATCACTTAACCTTGGCCGAAGTCCAACTGGACTGACAAATACGCAAGGGCTGGCTAAAATATTGAACGGATGAACGTCAAAATTTGAATGTAGCAAGCGGGAGAGCGAAAACGTGCTAAAGCAATATTCTACATACAATTTAGTGCTTTGAGACCGGAACTTTCATAATTTAACGTGATTGACGGGAAAAGGTGTTACTGAGGAATGTACTAACAGGATTCCACTGTAATTAGGGTAGAATTTATTCAGGTGGTTAATTCTTGGCAAATGATTAGCTTTCCTTGCAGTTTGTTTTGCAATGATATGCATGTGATTGTATGAAGCAACATTTGACTTTGCAATAGATATAATATGTAGGGAATGACAGTTTCAAAACCTGCTGCATGCATGGCTGACTCAAAATGGTTCATAATAATTAATGAAATTGATGTAAATACATGATTAATTCCTGGCTAAGTGGCTAGGAAACTAGCCTTTGATGTGGATGGCCTTGGGCTTGATTTCCAGCAAGGTCACAGGATTTCAACAATGTATGGTTAATTCCTCTGGCTTCCGACTGGGTGTTTGAGACTTCTTTATCACCTATTTCAACCTCGTCACGATGTGCAGATCGCCATTGAGCGACAAATTGAAAGACCTATACTAGGCTTCTCCAGAGGCCACATAACGATGTTACCCTCTACTTAGTACAGTATATTTGGGATTACTCTTCATATCTTTTCAAAATAAAATTACTTCTGAAAGTAGGGTGTTGTATTAACATCAGTATTTCAATCAAAGTTTCGTCAAAAGCTTTGTTCACATCATAATAAGCTTCCCTTCATTTATAATTCCATTCCAGAAAATATAATGACTGTGAGTTATGACTTACACATGTTCAGGATTAACAAATAATAATTTACTGTTGAATTTGCTATCAAACTAATGCAGAGCTTTAAAATGCTACTTATTTTTTCATTCTGTACTGGCGACTAACACAGGTGAAGAATGAACATAATCCCATTTGCTTATGATGTTCTGATTTGGGGAGAGAATGAGAATGTGGTCCAATAAAAAGTTTGATGTACTGGAGGAAAATATTGAGAAATGGGAAATGAAAATCAGTGTAGAGAAAAGTAAGACAATGGTAATTACAAGAGGAAAGAAAGAAGGAAAAGAGATTGTTAAAATTGCATACCAGCCAACTTTCAAAAAGGGCTTTAAGTAAAACTCACGCGCGCAAAAAAAAAATCTAACAAATTTCAACATACCCCGGCTAGAAACAATAATCCTCCTGGGCTACAAAATACAGTAATTCATGCTTTAAACAAGATATTTCAATGAAATCTTATCTACTTGCATCATATGCCAATTATTTGTAGACGAGCATGACCCTGAAGAAGCAGCAGGTGTGGTGAATTTTGGTTTGGAGCATAAATATAACAGGACTTCCTTGAAATAATATAATACACTCATCAAGTCATCACTCACTGGAAATTACTTGCACTTTAGTCCGATTTTAAATTTATAGGTGTGGCTTTTTAAGCTTCCTGCAAAAAGTCTGGAGGAAAGGTGCTGGCATAACAGCAACCAGAACGCCTGGTCTTCAAAATTGAAATACGACTCCAGAGATTTATTTGACATGGATGATCTGAACTGTGTTCTAATTTTCTTCACCAGGCTGAAGACTCGTTCACATTCTGCATTGCTATGAGGTATGGTGAGAATAGAGAAATTCGGTTATATTTAAAAAGTCTATCAGCTCCACGAATTTTTGACAATTGTGCCCAACTGTAATCACTTGCAGCATCTTTATTTGTAGGCAAAATGTCATCTACCTGAAGAGCTGTGAACTGCCTGTGAGGCTCATTCACCGCATCATCTTTAGTTTCATTCTCTTCCTTGCATAACATGATGGGAAAGTTCCCCCCCCCCCCCCAAAAAAAAATGGAAGAAAACTGTGCATCTTCAATTTGGTCTAACTTAGCAACTTGTGCATGTTTCAGCACATCATCCTTGAGTGGAAACTTGATGATATAGTCACAAGCTGTACAAAAGTAGTTTCTCACTGATGAAAAGAACAGATCTGCATCTTTGAGATCCTTCACTAACAAGGGAAGTCTCTGAACCGGGGAATCGCGGATCCTGCTGGAACTTAGTCGATACGTTTCGTGAGCCCAACTAGGCAGAACCGCGAAGAAAAATCTTTCGGAAATTAACTCCTACCCACCGTAGACGGCAGTAAGTACTGAAATTTTAAACTGTGCGCGCTGGTCAAGCGGGAGTGTGCCCCACGCTGATTGGTGGCTCAAAACATCACGTTCCAAACGACTGCCCTCCCGAACTCGCGCTCACAAGCTGCGCTGCGGTATGGGACATAAATGCTGCATCTTTACAATATATTGCACGTCGTGCTGTATTATTAATCATGCAATGTAAGGAGTATCACAAATACGCATCATTACAATACAACACAGAATAAACTGAACCAATGGTCACACAAGTGAGAAAGTGACCAAGCTATTTCACATAGTTCTGACAACAGTAATGTTCGTGGTAATAATGTTGGAAACACAGACTGGTTTTACACCATCCATACCGTATGAAACACGGGCGAGTGCAAGTACTACATTGTATTGCACTGATATCGAAACAATATAGCACAGGGTGTTCAAACCAACCGGGATTGTCGGACAGATACTGACTTCGGTACCATGCGTATTGCCACATTGAAGTAAAATGAGGGGACGACAATTGGTGATATGTCAGAGACTGCATTTTCAAGAGTGTATTTCTCTAGGCCAAATTGATATCAAAATTCAATAACCAAACGGTGTTCGAAAATCTACTGATATAGCTTTTCCTGGCCCTAAAGCCGTATACATCCAATGGTTCACAATAGTTTGTGACCCCAGGAGGGTACATCATCAGTCGTATGCACTCTACACTTTCTAACGATTTATGTCCAGAAAAGGAATCCAGAAGGAGTGCTACATTACCGGACGGTACATGCTGTTTGAAAACATTATGAAACTAACTTAATCCTTCAATTGTGCGTATGCCGGGTCTGTCGCCTCACATTCGGTGACTGTACGCCGTAGGCCGGGAAGCACAGTACGGTTGGGGAGCAACCTCTGACGCAGCCAATGAAGCTCACGCCACTGGCGCGCCAATTTAAACGTGTACATCTTAATTTTTGTATCTAATAGAAGTGGAAGTTAATTTCCGAAAGATTTTTCTTCACGGCTCTGCCTAGTTGGGCTCACACAACGTATCTGCAAAGTTCCAGCAGGATCCGCGATTCCCTGGTTCAGAGACTTCCCTTGTAAGTTCAAAGTCTGAACGCCAGTAGCTAACTCATCATCAATTATTTGATTTTGAATGATGATATACTCAACTTCAAACAATAAGGACCTTTACAATTTTGGGCTTAACAAACTTGGTAAACAACTGCTTTAGCAAATCCAACACACGTTCTAATAAAACGTGAACTTGAGGGGAAGCAGCCTGAAAGGCAACATTGAATTTGTCAAATACAGGAATCGTCACATGAAGGAACGTACAAAAGGCCTTGCTCCACTTTGAGGACAGGAACATAAACAATTTTTCCTCGCGTGTTGTAGCAGAATTCGGACTTTTTAGGATGGGTTTGTCACATTTGGAAGAATATGCTATTCTCTTAGGGGTCTGTGCAGTAGAAGAATCGAGAATTCTCTTCTTCTGATACTCTTTGGATCCACTTTGTTCAACTCTAGGTATTCTGAAAGATGTCAAACTTGTGGAAATGTTTCGAGTGCATATTAGTACCTCATCCTTGAAAAAAGAAAGAAGTGGATCCCACTGGTCTAGTGGTCTATCCAAACATCTGCCTAGAGACAACCACCTAGTACATACATGCTTCAGAATTTTCTTTGCCTCTGCATTGTGCAAGATCTGAACTTTTTGAAGGTGTTCTTTTCTTTTGCCCCTCTTCTCCAAAAAGTAAAATATATCCACAAGGATCTCATCAACTTTAAGTGGTAATCATCCAGCACCTTTCTCAGCTACTAGATTAATCAGGTGGCAAATCTTATATATATAAAGCTCAATGTTTGTCTGTTATTTATACAAATCTACAACGTTTCACCGACCTGAACCAAAATGTGTGTACTTACCCTTTGGAACCCTGCGGGTAACCCTGTCCTCTTTAAATTTCAGACAAACCACTCCATTCCCTGCATTTAGGCCCCTTGGCACAAATCTACAACGTTTCACCTATCTGAATCAAAATTCGTATACTTACCCTTTGGAACCCTGCGGGTATCACTGTCAACTTTAAATTTCCCTGCATTTAGGCCCTTTGGCACAAATCTACACCTTATCACCTAAATGCACCTAGTATAGGATCAGTCAATTAAAGACTTCCCATATCAGGGTGAACTCAAACTGATTGTCAAGAGTCAAAACTAATTTGAGCATTATGATGAATAAGATAGAAACACATTTACAGCAAGTAGCAAGGAAAGAGAGAACAAGTTGCTTAAACAGATAAATATTTATTGTGAAAGCAATAACATTATGATAAATATGATATATAAATATAACAAAATTTGGTTTAAACATTTACATATGTAAAAGTGTCTTCACTGTTTGGTGAAGAATGGCAGAGAACCTGATTGAGGTTAACATATATGTAAGCGTTACTGACTAGCACTGTTAGTATTTGGGGGCCTAACCCAAGATACTGAAGAAACTACAAATTCTGTGGGACATTGCCTCATTGACTTGAAGGGCAGAAAAGGCTCTAAAGAGAAAGTTACGGGAGAAGAACTCACGTCTTTCAAACACTTGGGGCCTCAACCCAAGCTGTTTGAAAGAGAAGAAAACAGATGTCAATCTTAAAGAAAGATGAATCACTTTAGCAAGATAGAATGAAATAGAAAAGTACATTAGAACTGGAAGTATAATCAGTAATGCACTGAAAGAAAAACATAACCTTAAAGGGGTTATGGCGGCCAGGGGCCAATCCTGCCGCAATATTAATGAAAACAACCTTAAAGGGGTTATGGCGGACAGGGGCCAAATCCTGCCGCAATATTAATGAAAACATAACCTTAAAGGGATTATGGCGAACAGGGGTCCAATCCTGTCGCAAGAACACAACCATGAAAAAAGCATTAACAGCCAACTAGAAAATGGCAAAAGCAAGCCGCTATATAAACCCCAATCGGAGGTTCATATAACAATTGTATGTTAAGTACCATTAGTGGTATCAAAAGGCAAGTTAGATGCCTGAAGAAAGAACATTTTCACAGATATATCATCATCATCATCTTGCACAGTTTCCAGCCACTGGCCGGGTCTGTTTGGAACACAAGCCTCTCCAACGTCTTCTGTCTTCCCACCATCTCTCAGCCTCCACCCTTGTCCAGTCTTCTCCTCTCTTCTTCACGCTTTCTTCCACCCCCTTCAGCCACCTGTCTCTCGGTCTTCCCCTCGGTCTCTTTCCTTCCCACTTCGTCTCATGTACTCTCCTGGGTATCCTCTTCTCCTCCATTCGTTTTACATGTCCATACCATCTAAGTCTAGATTTCTCTATACCATCCTGTAATGGTTCCTCCTTCATTAATTCTCTGGTCCTCTCATTTCTTATTCTGTCCATCTTTGTAGCTCCAATACTGCTTCTCAAGAACTTCATCTCACTGGCCTGTATTTTGCTCTTCTCCCTTCCTTTCATAACCCAGGTCTCCGAGGCATACGTCAGGATAGGGACATAGTACGTCCGATATATGATCTTTTTGCTGTTCTGAGGGACATCCTTGCTCCATAACATGCTTCTCACACTCCTCCGAAATGCTTCTGCCTGCCTCCCCCGCTCATTTATTTCTCTATCGTTTCTTCCATTATCTTGTATCAGGCTTCCCAGATACTTAAAACTCTCCACTTTCTTCAGCTGTTCCCCACCAATTGTTATTCCCGTTGTGGTTCTTTCCTTCTTCCTTGTTGTGATCACCATCTCACTCTTATTTATGCTAAATTTCATCCCATATCCTTGTATTATTCCTTCCCACACGTCCAACTGTTCCTGTACCTCCTCCTCCTTGTTTCCCCAAATAAGTCCAACCCCTCGTCCACGTCGTGGGAGACGGGCAACGGCACAAAGTAGGGGATTGCCTGTAGGGGCGAAGTACAGTGGGGACTTCGTGTGCCCCGGGACCGTTACGGTAGCTGTGAAGGTCCTACAGGAACCCTGAAAAGTGACGGCTAACGGGGCTCTGGTGAAGCTACGATAGGCCCAGCAAGCCAGTAGTGGATAAAACCAAATGCTTTCAAAAATGGAACGAGCCTCACAGATATATCTTGAGCAGAAATGATCGTAATCAATTTTGTGCGGCTTATTAATGAAGCCCAGAGAAAAAAAATGTGATAAGCCAGTTTTACTTTTGAATAACAATAAAAGTTACTTATCTCTTCCTGAAGGTAACTTGTAGGTTAAACAACCATGGATAGCACTGCCACACACATGACGGGTGACACGATGAAGGCTCAAGTAGTAACATACTTGATGTGAGCAGAAATTTAGACATGAAATGTACTGTAACAAGTCGTAAGCACTTTCGTAGATTTAATCACTGGGAGGTAACAAGCGGTTGAACACATCTTTATATGGTTGAAGCTCCATTGATGGAAACTTCAGAACACATTTTAGACAGACACCAGGCCTATTCACTCGTAGAAAATGCATGATGCACTTTATAACTTTCAAGAGTTACACTGAAGAAATTAATGTTTGCTTAGCAAACATAACGAAGGTTTAAACTTAGCAAAATGTGTCTTTGAGTAGACGAAGAAGTAACCAAGTATGGTTATGAGGAGTTCTTGTCTTTAAGACATGATGAGAAAATAAAGCGAAGCTTCCAGATGATGAGGTGCTTAGACGTAGTTCCACATGGCGAGAGAAGTCCCGGTATGCAGGAGACTGGTGCTCGAAGTAATCACTCACGACAAGTAGTCGTGTAAGTAAGAATGACTTCTTGTCATTTTGAAGAAGTCCCGGACGAGATGTCGCAGGTGCGGCAAGGTTTGCCAATGATGAACAGACGACTTGTGCTTGAGCAGGCACTCGAAGTATTCACAGAGTTGCAGAAGGAATTGGCCACAAATAGCAATCCAGAAGATGTTCCAGAATTTTCTGTGACAAAAAGTGCAGTGATTGGCCGAGGCGGTAAGGTCGACCAATGAGGGCGAAGCGATGGCTGTCAGTGCAGCTAAAGCAAGCTTGACGTAAAGAAGTTGATATATCACTAAAACAGTACTAGAAAATGTGTCTTACAATCGAGTTTGTATAAACAAAAATATGTAAGTAACAAGCATAATATTTAATTTAGAATAGAAGAACAAATAAATTACAAAATAGGTTACCAGCACGTTGCAATTTTTAGGTATCACTGTCAGGGGTGTAAGGGGTAGGAATATTCCTACTCAATGTCAACCTCACCTGCTCGTGGTGCACCCTGCTATAGACTGACGAGGCTCTGACGACCGAGTGACTCCCGGGATAAGGAGTTTCCCTCCATTATATCAACGGCTTCCTTGGAAGGTGGATGAGTATGTGGAGGTTAGGGCATTCTCATGCCCTTGAGGTGGGAAACTACCTCTAAAGGCGGATGAACCAAAATGGTCAACGGCATAGAATAAGTCCTCAACGGCGGACCAAGCGTACGGGCGACTAGTACAGCCCCAACGGCTGGGAAGGCGGATGAAGGCTGCAGCAGGTTCGGAACCTCTAGTAGTCGTAGTTACTATTCCACTAGGTAAAGGCTCTGTATCTGTCAAGGATCGTGTGATTGTTGATGTGCAGCAGCATTCCCACGTAAAACGATGTCACGCACAGGCGTCTTCTGAAGGAAATAACATCTCTTAGTGCACGACTGCAAGCCCTGCGGCGATCGGGGAGTTGTGACGGGAGCAAGATTGTGTTATCTGGGAGCTTCTAGTGACAAACCGGCACGTAGGCAGCGGATGTGTGCTCTTCGCTTTGCTCGAGGATGGGCTGTAGAGCAATTCGTATGCTGCATTCGTGACTAAGCAGGCCTATTTAGGATCCGCTCTGCTTACCCCGAATGGGGAGGGAGCTATAAAAGGTGCTCTAAACATAGCCAGCCTAAATACTACCTGACTGGATAGCCGCGTCCAGAGGGTACACCATATGCGGTCGAAACAAAATAAATATGAATTTTGCCACCTGGAACATCCGCACTCAAATGGACACTAACACAGAAAACCGACCACAAAGACGAACAGCAATTGTTGCTCGTGAACTGAGGAGGTTTAGCATTGATATTGCTGCACTCAGTGAAACGAGACTTGCAAATGAAGGACAATTTAAGGGGAAAGAGGCTAATGAACCACATATTCATGGGGTTGGTTTTGCCATTAAGAATGAACTCATTGATCATCTTGATGAGCTCCCATTTGGTGTAAATGAAAGGCTTATGACCCTACGCCTCAAGCTCAGTAATAATCAAAGAGCAACTATAATAAGCGCATATGCTCCAACTCTCACCTCTGAAGAGGACCAAAAGGAAGAATTCTACTCCCAACTCGATGAGCTTCTGAAAAATATACCACAGTCTGATAAGATCATTCTCCTCGGGGATTTCAATGCCCGTGTTGGTAGGGACTCAACACTGTGGACAGGTGTAATTGGGAAAGAAGGTGTTGGTAACAGCAATCATAATGGGACTCTTCTCCTCACTAAGTGTTCTGAATATAACCTTCTCATTACAAATACACTCTTCCGACAGAAGGACAAATTTAAGACATCATGGCAACATCCAAGATCAAAACACTGGCACCTAATTGATTATGTGATAGTGCGTGCCCGAGATCAGCGTGATGTACTCATCACAAGAGCTCTGACAAATGCTGATGACTGTTGGACTGATCACCGACTGATCCGATCTGTTATGGCTCTGCGAATTCCCCAGAAATGTAGAAAGCAGGGAAAGCTAGTAAGACGTAAGGTCAATACCGAACTTCTTAAGGATGATAATGTTAAATCAAAGTTACATAAACTTCTTGGTGATGATTATCCAGAAAATATAGAAGAACACTGGCAAATGTTCAAGTCAGTAGTACTCTCAGCCTGCGAAGAGTCAGCTGGTTTTGCTAAGAAAAAGCATCAAGACTGGTTTGATGAGAATGACCAAGAAATTCAATTTCTTATAGATGAGAAGAGGAAAGCGCTCAATGCATGGAAAAATAACCCCGAATCTGCATCCAAAAAACAACTTTATCAAGATGCCAAGGCTGAAGTCCAAAAGAGAACTCGAGCCATGAAAAACCTTTGGTGGGTATCTAAATCACATGAAATGGAGCATCTAGCTGAGACCAACAATACACATGCTTTCTTCAGTGCAACAAAAGTAGTCTATGGACCATCCCGTCACACCGTAAATCCTCTAAAATCAAAAGATGATACTGAACTTCTCCGAGACACTTGTTCAATCAACTTCCGCTGGAGGGAACATTTTGACGAACTACTAAACAGGGATACCCACGTCAATGATAACATTTTAAGCAAAATTCCTCAGAGACCAGTACAAACTCAGCTTGATGAAGGTCCCTCCCTACTAGAAGTTGAAATTGCTATTAATCAACTCAAGAATAATAAGGCAGCAGGCATAGATGGGATTCCAGCTGAACTATTTAAAGATGGGGGCACTGTACTAGTTCATCACACTCACAAGCTCATTGACAAGATATGGAAAACAGAAATGATCCCAGATGATCTCAGGGATGCCTTGATAGTAGTAATCTTTAAAAAGGGTGACAGAGCTCAATGTGGCAACTATCGTGGAATATCCCTGCTTTCTGTAGCTGGAAAAATTCTTGCCAGAATCCTGTCCAATCGTCTTAAACCTTTGGCTGAAGAATCACTGCCTGAAACTCAATGTGGATTTAGACCCAATCGAGGAACAACTGATATAATCTTCTGTGCTAGACAGATGCAAGAAAAATGTAGAGAACAAGATCGCTCTCTATATATGGTCTTCATTGATATCGTCAAGGCTTTTGATTCAGTCAATAGAGAAGCTCTTTGGAAAATCCTAGCTCGAATTGGATGTCCTCCAAAATTCATTCAGATCATTAGAATACTCCATGAGAATATGAAGGGCTCAGTTCTTAACAGCAATGGGCCTGGAGAACCCTTTAAGATCACAACAGATGCCAAGCAAGGATGTGTGATCGCCCCAACTTTATTCTCAATTTTTGTTGGCGCTATGCTTCACCTGATCAAAGAAAAAGTTCCGCATGGTGTAGATATTGAATACAGGACTGACGGAGGATTATTCAATCTTAGCAGACTGTGAGCAAAGACAAAGGTATCGACAGGTTCCGTTCTCAAACTCCAATATGCTGACGACAATGTTATATTGGCAAACTCGCTAGACGATCTTGAGGCTGCACTGAATGCTTTTAATGATGCGTATAAGTGCATAGGTCTGGAAATAAACACCAGTAAAACGCAAATTATACATCAACCTGCTACGTCCAACTGTAATGCTGCTGGTTTTCCCATTATGATCAATGGGAACAACTTAAAATACATAGAACACTTCCCTTACCTGGTCAGTCATCTCTCAGCAAATGCTAACATTGATGCTGAAATCCAATATCGCCTTAAATGTGCCAGTGCAGCGTTTGGGCGTCTACGAAAAAGGGTGTTTGACAACCATGACATCGGTACTCCAACCAAATTGCATGTGTACCAAGCTGTTGTAATACTTTCTCTGCTCTATGGTTGCAAAACCTGGACTACTTACAGAAGGCACTTCAGGTGTTTGGAAAAGTACCATCAGCGATGCATCAGGAGAAGTCTCGGAGTTAAGTGGCAGGACCGACGCACCAACATCGGTGTCCTGGAGGAAGCTAATACTACCAGCATTGAGGCTTGATATTAAAGCATCAGCTTCGATGGGCAGGACATGTTGTTCGCATGCCTGAACGACGTCTTCCAAAACAAATCATGTACTGCCAGTTGCGGATTGAACAGAGAAAGCAAGGAAGGCAACGGAAACGCTTCAAAGACGTCCTAAAATACAATTTAACCAAATGTCAAATCGACACGGATAAATGGGAGACTACAGCATCAAATCGTCCGGTATGGCGTCGCATCGTCCACCAAGGTCCACTATGTTTCGAACGACATCGACGAAGCCGTGAGACTGAGAAGTACAATGCGAGGAAAGAGCATGAGGTTTATAGGAGGATCAACCCACAAGAGCCAGTGGCTGCTCCGAACAACGTGTGTCGCTACTGTGGGAGAGTTTGTGTTTCCAGGATTGGGCTATATAGTCATCTAAGAACTCACCTTTAGAAAACAATCTTACTCGAGAACGAGTGATAGCCTATTATTATTATATCACTGTCCACTTTAAATTTTGGACAGACCATTACATTCCCTGCATTTATGCCCTTTAGCACAAATCCACACCGTTTCACCTAATTGCACTGAACTTGACATGCTTACCCTTTGGAACCCTGCAGGTAACACTGTCCACTTTAAATTTCGGACAGACCACTCCATTCCCTGCATTTAGGCCCTTTAGGACAATTCTACACCTTTTCACCTAATTGTGTCGAATTTTACATACTTACCCTTTGAAACCCTGCTGATCTCACTGTCCATTTTAAATTTCGGACAGACCATTCCATTCATTTAGACCCTTTAGCACAAATCTATACCGTTTCACCTAATTGCACCGAATTTTACATGCTTACCCTTTGGAGCCCTGCGGGTAACACTATCCACTTTGAATTTCGGACAGACCACCCCATTCCCTGCATTCAGGCCCTTTAGCACAAATCTACACCTTTTCACCTAATTGCATCGAATTTTACATACTTACGCTTTGAAACCCTGCTGATATCACTGTCCACTTTAAATTTCGGACAGACCATTCCATTCCCTGCATTTAGGCCCTTTAGCACAAATCTACACCTTTTCACCTAATTGCATCGAATTTTACATACTTACCCTTTGAAACCCTGCTGGTAACACTGTCCACTTGATATTTTGGACACCCCTCTCCATTCTCTACATTAACAATAACAGACAATAGGAACTTGAAAACCACGTTTTAAGGCCCTATAACCAGTCATGTCCGTAGTAGTGTAACTGTAAGAATATATTAATAAGTCTATTGTTGGCTGGCAATGCGGGCTGCATCACGTTGCTTCTACCAGTGTTCTGGTGCAGAATTGCAAAAATGGTTACATCTTGCAGTCACGAGGAGTAATTAGTGCAAAAAGATTTCTTAGGCCCCTTGAAACAGTTATCATCATGAACATATTATGCCTCTGTATAAGTGCGATGGTGTTGGTGCAGTACATTGAAGTTACCAACTGCAATACGCGTTGGTGCTTTCAAATTTACTTTCATTTATTCCGATCCTTATCCTTCAGCGCTATGTGGTGATAAATGACACTAATGCTACCTCAGGAGCTCGGGACAGCCGAAGTTTTCCAAAGTACTCTGATTAATTTCCTATGGCGCTATGCGACAAAAGACGAGACTATTGGTCTCTACTTTTCTAACATCCAATGAGATATAGACCCTAGGCAGTGTCTTTTATTTCACTTAGTCCTCTTTCTATTTGCCCTCTGTATACACATTATAAAATTAATATTGGAATCTTCATGAAGCACCCCTCCCCACTATAGGTGCATGATTAGGGCCAGTGCTTCCAGAAGAAAGCTGAACACTGATTCAAGTGTAGGATCTTTTGTATGTAATAATCCTAATACAGTATTGAAGAACAGACAAGTGGCAATGAAGTCATGGATATTGAATTATTGTAGTCAACTGCCATATCTTCATTTGCAGTTTGTAAATCATGCCATGTTAGTGACACTATTTTGTTATGATACCAGCAGAAGAATACAACTCGGGAGTCCTTTCTACCAACAGGTACGGGGACTAGTATGGAACAAGGATATACCAATTAAGGCTAAAGAAGTTATGTACAAAGCATATTATGTTCCTATAATGACATATGCAGCAGAAACTTGGACAATGACTAAGAGGGATGAGAGCAGAGTATAAACAGCTGAGATGAGATTCCTGAGAAGTATGGTCCAGAAAACGAGGAGGGACAGAGTGAGAAATGAAGATATATGGAAAGAACTGGGAGTACAGAAACTAAATGACAAACTGGAGCAAAACAGATTGAGATGGTTTGGGCATGTCAAACAGATGAATGAAGTAAGGCTACCAAGACGAGCACTGGAACGACGGATGACAGGGAAGGGAGGACGAGGAAGACCAAGAATGCGTTGGATGGACTCGGTGGAGATTAGTATTAGAAAACGGAACCTGGATTGGAACACTGTGTCGGAAGAGGAATGGTGGAACGACAGAACAAAGTGGAGAGGAACCATATTTGCCCCCACCCAGTGTCAACTGGAAAAGGGGAAATGAAGATGATGACCACTGCTAGATATGGAGTTGCTAGTAAACTATTTCTAAAATGCAGTAACTGCAAAGCTAAACATGCATTTTGCACCAGTAGGAAGGTTGGGTTTGTGTATGGATTGCATACTATATGCATGACGAATAGAATACATAGGGTTATCACTGACCGAGTTCAAGCGCGCCCCGCTGTTAGCTAGCGCTAGCGGCGCAGATCCCCAACGCTTCCCTCAGCTGCAGTCAGCTGTTCAAAAATGGGATACGCGCTGGCTACGTAAGCATCTTTACGCGCTGGCCATGTAAGCCTCTTTGCGAAGGCTACGGTTAAGCTGATTACAACAAATGGTTTGTTTAGACTTATGAATAATACTGTGAAAAAGTTATTATTAATATTCTCAGTCCCCATGTAGAACTATCTATTAAAACCTTCCGGTAGTCGCGCATTGGTCTGACAGCTCCACGGTTCGTTTTAGTTTTTATGTCAAGCCAACAGTTCAAGTTATGATCTTATCGTCTCGGGACATCTTACACCATACCTTAGTAAGCACTTTCCTGCAGTTGTGAAATGACGAGCTTAAAAATAAATCTACACGTGTAACATTTTGTCAGTGTGGGATTGATAGTACCAGAGCGCCCAATGATGTAACATTTTGTCAGTGAGTTGCAGGTGTGCTGTTATACTGATTATTTGGCTTGGTACGTTGCCTTAGTGAATATCAGTGAAGAGATTGCGCCTTACAAAAACCTAAGGATGCAGATGAAGTGTGTCGCCTTCTGCTGAAAGATAACAAATAGCTAGTTCATGATTCAGTAATTTCATACGAATTTGTGACCGATACTGAAGACAAAGTTGAAACAAGATCCGAAGACTCGGATACTGACCATGATATTGATCAGGAGGACGGTAACGGAAGCGAAGAATTGGATGGCCGTTTATTTTAGTGGCAGGTTGGCCATTATTATTATATGTCCGTCTCATTCTTGGCTATCACCGCGGAGGTCTGGGTTTGATTCCCAGCTCTGGCAAGAAATGTAATTCTGGTCTGAGGGCTGGAACGGCGTTCACTCAGCCTCGTGAGGCAAAACTGATCAGAGGCGCGTTCGATTCCTACCTCAGCAATCCTGGAAATGGTTTTCCGTGGTTTCCCACTTCTACTCCAGGCAAATGCCGGGATGGTACCTAAATGAAGGCCACGGCCGCTTCCTACCCAAATCCTATCTCAATTCCAAATACGCACACTACTACAAACAACATCACAATGACACAGGTTATCAGACAAATTCTAAACTCACCCAAGCACAAGGGGCTACATGACCACAATGTCGCAAAGTCTCTAAAGAATCAACAACTATTATTATTTTAGGCCTATTATTATTAAGACGGATTATATATTTCTTCGTTTTAGGTAAGGATGGCACGAAGTAGAACAAGTAACCATGGAAGGCTGCCTTCATTCCGTATCCTGGCCACGAGTTCTGATTTTACATCAGTGGATAGATATTTTGAAAAATGTGAGGTACTGATGCTGGTTTTAATTTCCACTTAACGCGAGGAAGTTCCACGTTCTCACAGTTCACTACGATACAGTCCGCCTTTATAATAATTAAATCTTCCGAAAATCGCACGTCACAGATTCTACTTTTGATCGACAATTGCTTATCTTTCCACGGAATAACTCTCGTCCATTTTGCAAACAGATTTGTTTCTTTTGGCGGTGTGAAAAAATGTCTACCATCAGATTTTCTTCCTAACCCGATTTACATCCAGGAACGAAACAGTACGACATTTTCCCGAAACAGCAGAAAATTTAATTGTTTGCACATACAAAGCACTGCACAGACATTCGTAAACTATTACAAAGAAACAAATTTCCTCGGATAATATGACTTCTCGTGCACAGGATATTACAGTACTAACCTCGTGGGCTGTTTGTAACACATGCTTATGGTTTGGCGCGACTACCGCACCACACACTGGCTGGACCATGAACTAAAATGCTTTAGGAGCGGAGTGATGACACTGTTTATTTCTGTTCGTCATGCTATAGGTAAAGCTGGTAAGACACTATGTGAAGTTATGAATCTCCCAAGTGGCCCCACAAGATTCCAGAAGTATACAGGTACCTTATGTGAAGCTGCTAAGCACTGTGCTATTGCTTCTATGAAGGCTGCTGTCAATTATGCAATTGAAATTAATGATAATTCAACAGATCTTGCTGTGGGTGTTGATGGGACTTGGCAGCATAGAGGGCATATAAGTCTGAACTGTGTAGTAACTGTAACATGCATACTGTCGGGGATATAAGTATAGATACTCGAGTTTAGAGGTCAATAAAACCTTTACCCTTAGTCTTACATAAGAACAACCTACACCAAAATTTTCCTTGTTTTATTTGTCGTTTAACGATATAGAGTAAATATTTGCATTGTAGCTCGTTAAAATTTTATAGCAGATTGAACAAAAAAAGTACCGGTTTTTCTTACCAAGTTCACGGAGCGGTCACTTAGAAGGATCATTACGTTAAAAGTATTAATCGGATCGTAATGAAACTCTAATACGTCTTAAAGGTACTTATTGTTAATGCGTATATGAAGTTTTAATCTGATCGGACGTTTCTTTAAGTAGTTGTTGTGAATTTTGTAAAACATCTTTTTCTCGGGCCTGGGTGGTCATAGCAGTATGAAATATGGCTTGTTATGAGGCTCATAGCAATGCAAGGCTTAACGTAGAACTACATGAGTTTAGTGCTTTTCAGTCGGTCAACACGAATGTACCCAAAAGAGATGAGTTATGCCCTAATCCTGAAATAAATTACATGAGATTAATAAAACACTAGGATGACCAGTTTCGATCGTCAAGCGATCATCATCAGATCCATTACACTTAGGCTACAAAATCTATGTTTGAAATACAGGTGAAAATATTTACAATATGTACAATTATTTAGTTGCAGTATTGGTACTGCAACTGTCAGTGTATGCTAAATGCAGTATATATGTTAGGTGAAATGCTAAATGGTGATAGCTATCCGTAGATTGTACTTTAGAGAGATTATATGGTTGTAAACAATGGTTAAACTATAAAATTTTAGGCTAACTACTTATCTGATTGTCTTCCGTACAACAGCTACTCGCAGTTTTCGTGCTCACTGGAACTCACTATGCGGTAGACTGCGGTGGTTATCTTAACGACTGGTTTTTCCTGCTTTCTCCCCCCTGCTCCTACGTGCTGTGGGGAGTGATAGCGATGTGTTTATGTATGTATGTAAATATTTTCACCTGTATTTCAAACATAGATTTTGTAGCCTAAGTGTAATGGATCTGATGATGATCGCTTGACGATCGAAACTGGTCATCCTAGTGTTTTATTAATCTCATGTAATTTATTTCAGGATTAGGGCATAACCCATCTCTTTTGGGTACATTCGTGTTGACCGACTGAAAAGCACTAAACTCTTGTTTACTAAGGCAACACTGAAAATATGGCTTCAAACACCACAATGTAAAACTACATTTTATCTACTTTTGATAATTGCTTTTATATCGATTGATATTTAATCGGGTGGTTATGTGAGAAGAATGTATCGTAGCAAGCGACGGGAACGATACGCTCGGTCGAGGAAACTCGTGCGACGTTGCCCAATACGCGCGCGTTCCAAGCCGTAAGGTCTGTGAATTTCTGTTGTTGTATTGGAATTTGTGTTAGGCCGGTATTACACTGCTAAAGAAATGTGTCAAATAAATGTTATCAAATATTTTATAAAACTGAACTTTTATCAAAGTTATACAAAGCAATTATCACACCATTACACTACATCAAATATTTTATCATAATTCAGCAAAATGGAAGGACAGTTCCGTGTTCACTTAACTATATTATGGTAGTTGAAATTCTGTGGTGGCAATACCGGTATATAAAAGAAACGGAAAGATAAAGCGAATGTCTTTGGGTTAAGCCATGGGTCGCTCACGTGACAAGGAAGATATTATTTTATACGAGTAAAATCTTGGTGAAGGAGCTGCAGTACGAGGACTTGAAAAATGACATTAATTAAAATAAATTAAAAACCATACGTGAAATTGACGAATTATAATACAAAAATTATTATATATATTCGCCTCCGTGGTGTAGTGGTCAGAGTGCTTAGCTGCCACCCAGGAGGTCCGTGGTTCGATTCCCGGCTTTGCCACGAAATTTCAAAATTGGTATGAGGATTGGAACGGGGTCAACTCAGCCTCGGGTGCTCCAAATGAGTAGAGGGGGGTTCGATTCCCACCTCAGCCATCCTTGAAGTGGTTTTCGTGGTTTCCCACTTCGTCTCCAGGCAAATGCCGGGATGATACCTAACGTAAGGCCACGGCTGCCTCATTCCCTCTTCCTTGACTATCCCTCCCAATCTTCCCATCCCTCATAAGATCCCTGTTCGCTTTGCAGGTGAGGCAACCTGGGCGAAGTGCTGGTTACACACCCCAGTTGTATACCCGATTCAAAATGGAGGCGGTAAATGTGGGATCCATCGCTTAGTCCGAGGGAATAGCCAACCCTGGAGGGTAATACGATTAAGAAAAAAAAAAACACTATCATTCACGTCTATTTAACTTAACTATTTAATTCTTCTTTATATCCTGAAATATGCGTCCCTTATGTACAGCGCTAATAGCCTCTGCTAATTTTACCTACAAGTTAGAGAAACGTGTCTTATATTTCATTTTCGCAAGAAGTTAAACATTTCCCAACACCTTTTTTAATGAGGGCTTTGGACCTCCATTGGCAGGTTTAAAAATGGTGTGTCAGCTGAAAAGCTATTATTATAAGATTAATTGTTTGAAGTAATTTACACTTTGAGATTATAAGATTATAAAACTGCTCCCTTATTAACTGTCTGAAAAATCACTGCCCGATGAATCAGATGAACTGTCATTTAAGTTTATAACAAGTGGCTCAACAACGGGGGCGTCTTCTGTTAGCCAATCCTTTTCCCAGTAATGTTTCTCTATTTTTTTGGTGTGTTCGATGCATTTTTTCCATAGCTCCGGTGTTACAGACCTCAAGACTTCTTTACAGAGATCTCGCATCACCTCCATTGATCTTCCTCTCTCCGCCTGGTTACTCATATTCACTTTAGCTATTTTATTTTTCACGTAGGACCAAACCAGCTCTATGGGGTTGAGCTCACAATGAGCAACTGGCAACCAGACGAGTTCGACGTCAGGACGAACATTCTTGATTATCTGTTCCAGCTTCATTTTAGGTGCCCTGAAGTGAGGTTTGGCGTGAACAATTAGCTCTGCTTTCGTCATACTTTCATACTTTTGGATTCTGGGAGGAAGAGGAATATCATTCATTGCAGCGGCACATCCCTTCACAGTGGCTATCGACCTTCCAATACACTTGGATACTATTTGCTAAACCCTCTTATCATTATTACTTTCTCTCTCGCATCTAAAAAAACATATTGCACTTATAATCATGGCAAATTCTTCCTCCGTTAACTGCGGATTAGCTGGCATCTTGATCGATGTGCAAACAATAGATAATACAGACAGTGATAGTTGCTGCTTGCTGCTAATGACTCAACGAAGAACAGAGGTCAGAGTTTGGTGTGTGTAGGAACGAGCGCGCAGCAACTGGCAACATTGCCAGGCTGCTGCGGTACTATCGCTGCCCTCAATGGTCCGATTAAATATCAATCCATATAAAATCGATAATCACAAGTAGATAAAATGTAGTTTTATGTTAAGCCTTGCATTGCTATGAGCCTCATAACAAGCCATATTTCATACTGCTATGACCACCCAGGCCCGAGAAAAAGTTGTTTTACAAAATTCACAACAACTATTTTAAGAAACGTCACATCAGATTAAAACTTCATATACGCGTTAACAATAAGTTCCTTTAAGACGTATTAAAGTTTCGTTACGATCAGATCAATACTTTTAACGTAATGATCTTTCTAAGTGAGCGCTCCGTAAACTTGGTAAGAAAAACCGGTACTTTTTTTGTTCAATCTGCTGTAAAATTTTAACGAGATACAATGCAAATATTTACTCTATATCGTTAAACGACAAATAAAACAAGGAAATTTTTGGAGTAGGTTGTTCTTATGTAAGACTAAGGGTAAAGGTTTTATTGGCCTCTAAACTCGAGTATCTATACTTATTTCCCCGACAGTAGTCAATGGTAAAGTGGTAGATGTTGAGGTACTGACTAAGCACTGTGATAAGTGTGCATTTATAAAGGATAATGAAAAGAACAACTTAAATCTCATAAAGAAAGTGCTGAATGTACTGTAAATTTTGAAGGGTCCTTTGGGAACATGGGAGCTGCAGGTGCAGTAAACATTTCTTCCTAGTCAGTTGATATGTTTGGGGTAGGTTGTAAAATACAGGGTGGCGCACAAAATGTGTCACCGTTTGTTTCGTACATAATTTATGATTCGCACTAGATATCCCGCTGAGCATCTCAACAACAGTAGCAGTGGAGCTTGGAGAAACATAAGTTATGAAATGACGCGTAATTCACGATACCGTTGCTAGGAGACCAGTGTTTACAACATGGCCGACAATGGAGGACTAAGAATGCAGCAGCAATCAGCAGTTGTGCTACTTTTTCATGAAACGAAAAGTCCTGTTGCAACTCAGAGGCGGTTTCGACAACAGTCTATGACACGGTGGGCCCCTTGCAATAGAACCATTCGCAGGCTGTATGATCAATTTGTACTGGAAGGATCAATATTGGAAGAGAAGCAGCGACCTCGGCCGAAGCATGTTTGCTCGCCGGAGAATATTGAAGCCGTACGAGTTGCTGTACAGAGAAGCCCCGGCAAATCGTGTAGAAAGGCAGCAGTGCAACTGGGCATATCCAGACGCTCCGTTCAACGGATTCTTAAACGTGACCTCCAGATGTACCCGTACAAGATAACCTCCGCTCAGAAGCTCACGGCAGAGACTACTGTTTGCTAGCTGGGCGGAGGATAGGGAACAAAATCTCAACAACGTTTGGTTTACATACGAGGCGCATTTTCATTTGGATGGCGTGGTTAACAAACAAAATGTACGCTTTTGGGCTACTGAAGATCCGCAAGTTCTTCATGAACGACAACATCATGCTCCGAAGATTACGGTGTGGGCCGCAATTTCCAGCCACGGACTTATTGGACCTTTTTTCTTCGAAGAAACTGTGAACAGTGAGCGTTTTTTTTTGACCCGGCTCTGCAATAACTTTGTTCCACTGTAATGTGTTCGCTTTCCCCAAGTTGGTAGCGACAAATGTAATGTGCTTACTTCGCTCCGCGTTGAGCGTACAAATGTAATGTTTTCTACTTGGGCGGACTATTCGCCAGAAAATACTACTGCTAAGTTTGATCTATGTTGGGCGCCAAGCCGGATACACTGTGTTCCAAGCTAAATTTATATATTTAATATCGACCCCTAGCGTGAGTAGAACATATGAGAAACTCTTAATGACTAGGCCGTGGGATGATTGGATCATCAACCCAGACAACATTTGATTGTGGAGAAGGATGTGGTATTATAACTATTGCAAACTACTGGAATCAAAGAATCTACTTTGTAATAATTGAATTTAATACACTTAGAAAACATGATAGCATCTTGAATAAAATTAACACTATTAACGGAGCATACTACTTTAACCATTGCCACGAACAAAATTACTTAATACGCCGATCGGGAGAATAACGTGAATTTAACTTATTTCCAAATTTATGCCTAAAGAATTTATATTGGCCCTATCGAAAAACAGAGAGTGTGTGTCGTAGATTACTTGTGCTTACCAACAGAAACATTGTCTCGCCACGTGCTTGAAGTCTTGTTGCGTCTGATGTTCTGCATTGGAGTTGATGGCGTCAGATTCTTCCTCGTAGATCAAAAGTAATCGTTACTGCTTGTGGTGGAGTATAGTCCATGAACCACAACAAGTCGCCTGCCTTAGCACTGCAAGACGCGTGGAACCCATGATCTGATGTGATCAGCGGAGTTAGCGTGAATAAAATTGTCCCACTTGGGACTAACGAACAAAGTACGCTCTAACTGCTCCAAGCGTAATGTCTTAATGAATGTCCTCACTCAACCAGCGCGTTCACTATATCGACTTCCAGCTTCTCACACCAGAGTCTAGCTTACCACCGGCCTCGCTGCTTCGACCAATCCGCGTGCGTCACGTTTCTCGTCATGCCCCGTCCTACGTTGCTTCTTCTTCCTTGATTGGCTGGTCACCTCACGTGGCTCTTCGCGCCATGAGGTTCCTTCCCCCGGACAAGACCTGTCTCCGTATATTTCCGTTTTACCGGGCAAGACGTAAATTATACACGTTTTCTTGTTTTGAAGTGTTCCCTCGGATTTCGTAATTCTATTGTACTCCAATCTATTCTGGTATTGGAATAACCAGTGAGTCACACACGACACTCTCTAGCCCTAATGAATAAAATCCCGTCTTTGCGTATGAAATGATTTGCCGTGCAATTTATATATTGGAATCATCCAATGAGTAAATGTGAATTGAGGCCTCAGAAAGGGCTAGGGCGTCCCCTGCAAGCGACGCGCAGTTCTCAGGGGTCTGGGGGAACTGTGAGAAGTGGGCTACCAGACACTACTAACATCGGATTCATAAATGTGATGAGCCTAAATGGCAAGACAGAAGAATTGGTGGACTACATGGAAAAGAAGGAAATAGCAATGATGGGAGACAGTGAAGCGAAATGGAAGGGAAAAGGTGAGAAAGAAATCAAGAAAGGGAAGGGATATAGAATATATTGGAGTGGAGGAAAGAAGGCAGTGAATGGTGTTGCAATAATATTGAGAGAAGACTTGGTACAGTATGTTGAGAAAGTAGAGCAAACTAGTGACAGAATACTGAAAATTAGATTAGGACTTGAGAGTGGAACAAAGGACTTCATACAGATTTATGCACCCCAAACAGGGAAGGTAGATGAATGTTTAGAGGAGTTCCTAGATGAACTGGAAAAGTGTATAGAAGACGAAGAGGTTATAATATTGGGAGATATGAATGCACATGTGGGAACAGATAGGCAGGGAAAAGAAGAGATAATTGGCCCGTTTAGTTATGGAAATCAGGATGAAGAAGGGGATCTGTTAATAGATTTCTGTAGAAGGAATGGATTAATTGTTGGAAATACATGGTTTAGGAAAAAGAACTCTCAAAAAATAACTAGGTATGGTTGGGGAGACAGGAAGACAAAGACAATGATTGATCTTATCCTGGTGGAAAAGGATAAACGAAGACAACTGGTAGATGTGACGGCTATGCCAAGAGGAGATTTTGAAGGAGACCATAAAGTGGTGATAGCCAAGTTAAGGCTGGGAAAAATCACAAACCTTTTGGAAAAGAGGGAAAGAAAAATAAAGGTGTGGAAGCTAAAAGGGTGGGAAACAATGGACAAGTTCCAAGAGGATTTAAAAAAGGAAGTTCCCAAAGATGAAGCAAAAAGTGTAGAAGAGGAATGGGCATGTTTTAGGAATGGTTTTGTGAAGTGTGCAGTAAACACCTGTGGAAGATTATCAGGGGAAAAAAAGGAAAGGGAGACTCCTTGGTGGAACGACAGGGTAAAGGAAGCTGTTAAAGAAAAGCAAATGGCATGGAGGAAGTGGATAGGCAGTAAAAATGCAGAGAAATTACAAAAATATAGAGAAGCAAAGAAGGCATGCCAAAAAATTGTACAAGAAGAAAAACGGAAAAGTTGGAAAGATTCACAGAAACTTTGAAGGAGGATATCCAAGGAAGTAAGAAGGTGCTATATGGATTCGTTAAAAACAGTGTAAAAGGTAGGGAAAATACAAAATTTGTAAAAACTGAAGCAGGGCAGATATTGTATCAAAGAGATGATATATTAAATAGATGGGAAGAATACTTTTCAAAGCTACTAAATGTGAAATACATTGAACTGGAAGATGAAAGGGAACAAGAAGAAACAATGGAGGAAGAAGAAGAACAAGAAAAGGAGATAACTATGCTAGAAATAGAGGAAGCCATACAGAAGATGAAGAGTGGTAAAGCAGCAGGAGTGGATGAGGTGACCACGGAAATGATAAAAGCAGCGGGACCAATAGGGGTACAGTGGCTGTATAGATTATTTAGAATAATTTGGAAAAAGAAAGAAATTCCAGAAGAATGGGGAAAGGGTTTAATTATCCCGATTTTTAAGAAAGGCGACAAAAAGGAATGTAATAACTACAGAGGGATCACTCTTATTGCTCACGTAGCTAAGATCTTTGAGAGAGTATTGGAAGGCAGACTGAGGAGGAAGATAGAAGGAGAGTTGGAAGAAGAACAGTATGGTTTTAGGAAATACAGATCAACATTTGACCTAATCTTTACATTAAGGCAAATGATGGAGAAAAGATGGGAATTTGGAAAAGACATGGTGATGACATTTATTGATATTGAGAAAGCATATGACAGTGTGCCTAGACAGGTGGTTTGGGATGTATTAAGAAAAAGAAGAGTTATTAGAGCAGAAGTCCAAATGTTAAAAGCTATGTACAAAAATTGTGTCAGTAGCGTGAAGACCAGTATAGGAGAAACAGAATGGTTTAAAGTGGAAACGGGTCTCCGACAGGGAAGTGTATTGTCCCCATTACTATTCATCATAGTCATGGATGAAATCCACAAGAATGTCAAACAGAGATTGGGACAAGAAGCAACAAAGGCCACGCTGTTTGCAGATGATATAGTTATATGGGGTGAGGATGAAAAGGATGTACAAAAACAACTAGATGTATCATCATCATCCTGGCATGGAACAAGCGACCACACAAGTCGCATAGTATTGCTGGAGGAGGAAGTGGTTGGGCTGCTCGAAGTTTCCTAGCTTGACGCTTGGCCTCTTCATGTATGCGTCGATCCCTTTCAAACGTCTTTACAGTATCCGAGATGGTACGGCGCCAAGTTGAGCGGTCTTCAGCCAGCATGTCCCAGGTTTGTGAATCAAGACCTGTCAATTTCAGGGTCTGCTTAAATTGGTCCTTGTAGCGCCTCTTAGGACCACCATGAGGTCTGGTGCCATAGCATAACTCACCATATAGCATTTGACGAGGTAATCTCACATCATCCATCCGATGGACATGACCAATCCATCTAAATTGGTGACCTATTATGGATGATTCTATGCTGTTGATTTGAGCCTTTTCCAGAACAGCAATATTGGTAATGCGGTCTTCCCATTTAATCCTCAGGATTGATCGAAGTTTTTGTAGGTGGAAACGCTCAAGCTTCCTAAGATCACGTCGGTAAAGGGTCCACGTTTCACAGCCATACAACAATGTAGAAATGACTACTGCTTTGTACACCATAAGCTTTGTACTCATGGACAGATCTTTATTCATGAAGACCCGGTGCGCTAATCGTCCATATGCTGCATGGGCTGCGCCAATTCTCTTATCCACATCCTGCTCACAGGTACAGCTCACAGATGTATGGAACCAAGAGATAGAGAAATTTGGGATGAAAGTAAGCACAGAGAAGAGCAAGATAATGGTAATGTCAAGAGGAAGGAAGAAAGGAAGAGGAAAGATAGAATTGAATGGCAAAATTCTAGAAGTCGTTAAAAGTTTCAAGTATTTGGGAAGTGTGATCGCAGAAGATGGAAAGATAATTGAGGAAATTGGAAAGAGAATACAACAAGCGAACAGTTTTTACCAGAGTGTAAGGGGTATTGTGTGGAACCGAGATGTCCCAAAGAAATGCAAAAAAGTATTATATTCAACCTACTACAGACCCATACTAACATACGCAGCTGGAGCGTGGACTACTACAAAAAGAGGGGAGAGTAGAATACAAGCCGCAGAGATGAAATTCCTAAGAGGTATAGAGGGCAAGACCAGAAGAGATAGAGTTAGAAATGAAGAGATTAGAGAAAGGACAGGAATATTGAAGCTGCAGGACAGGATAGAAACAACAAAGTTAAAGTGGTATGGACATATGATGAGAATGGGAGAGGAGAGAGTACCAAAGAAAACTTTCTGTGAAAAGATGACAGGGGAGAGACCACGAGGAAGGCCCCGGAAGAGATGGGCAGATACAGTGTGGGAGTGTGTAGAAAAGAAGGGAGGAAAACCCGAAGATGTACTAAAATCAGGAGAGGAGTAGTGGAGAGACAGGCAACGATGGAGGTCCTTAATTCACAACCCGACCCAGGAAGCTGGAAACGGGAAATGAAGATGATGATGAATCATCCAATATAGATACGGATTTCTACTAGTAGAAATCCTATCTGTAAAATGAAAATCCACAGCCTGCTTCCAGTCTCCGACCGGGTCAGGAATGGAATGAATGAAGCCCCAATCTAGCGGCGAGGATATGAACTGTGCCGGCTGCCGAGGCCTGACGCACTCCTCTGGGGCAATGATTAAATGAATGACAGATGAAATGGAATGATAGTGGAGAGTGTTGCTGGAATGAAATTTTGACAGGGAAAACCGGAGTACCCGGAGAAAAACCTGTCTGCCTCCGTTTTGTCCAGCACAGATCTCACATGGAGTGACCGGGATTTGAACCACGGACCCAGCGGTGAGAGGCTGGCGTGCTGCCGCCTAAGCCACGGAGGCGGCAAATCCTATCTGTAATCTTCCAAATTTAAAAGCTCCAAAAAATGACGTAATAAATATTAATAATAATAATAATAATAACATGAAATATAAAATTGAATAAACTGAAATAATTTAACTTGGCCGGATTATTGCTGCGTTTAACAAATATGATATAGTCCAACTAACTTGTGTTAGTGGCATAAAAGCCCCTAGAAAAACATGTTACATTCGCCTCGAATGATCATGTGCTTTACCATGCATATGGTACAGCACTTGATGATTCCAGACACGTTAGAAAAAAACCTCCAAAATACAACTTACACAAGTGAAATGACCCTTTACACATATAAACACATATAAACGCTCAATCATGCGCTTTGCGCTAATGTTCGTCTCGTTATGACGTGTTCTTATTTTGTCACTTCAAAATGTTTGTCATTCTCACGAATGTTCATTCTACCGCCCTCTCTCTCATTATTCTATGTGGGAAAAAAATTACATATATAAGTGTGTTCCCTCTGTATCCACAATTCACTACACACGCATTTATGGTGTTCAGTAGAAAACCACTGCGGAACTCTTCTAGAAATATTAGGTGCTCCACACCTACCGGATACCAATATCATGGTACACGATCTCACACGATCACACACTCGCGGTAGAGCAAAGTGATCTGCTTCCCACCTTCTCTGTGAAATTTCTAATTCAAAGGAAAGACATGACTGTAACAAAAAAAAAAAACAGTAAGTACCCATTACTTATAACACTAAATATTCCTGTGCCGTATGTGCCCTATCTTACTAAGTACATGTACACTAAAACCCACCTCACTCTAGATCACAATTTCTCATATTCGTCGCTCAGCCAGTAGTTCACAACCCAGACCAGTCCACCTATCGAACCTGACCTAGTTGCCACAACTTTTTATCTGTTACTTATATACAACATCTCATGAGGTCTAGTACCTTGTACACAAACTACCTTAATTATATCCAACCCTGATCTCACATAGCTAGGTCGTAAGCAGGAATCACGTGTGCTGATGTGTATGAGCTTCATGGAGGACTGACTCTCCTTCTGATGGCCCATCTTTTATCTCGTGGACGCCTTAAGCTAACAAGCCCTATACAAGCGCTCCCCCATCTCTTGGAGATAAATGGGAACCCATCAGCGCTGCCAAAATGGCCTTGGTGCATCGAGACAATTTAGTGCTCAACAGCATCCACCACTCCCTTCATCTTTCCCTGTGCCTTAAAAACTCTCATTTACTTACATACTACCCCCCTGTGTGATTTCTGATACGCCTGCCTTGAAGACCAGATCTTCCACGCACCAAATACCACGCTTACTCATTTGATAGGCTGGCTCGCCAGCTAAACACACTTATTTTATGACACATATTTCTTAAGGCTATGAATATTATACGTTCCATATAACCTTTTTCCCTGACCGTCCTCCAGCACATATGCTGTTTTGCCAATACGTTTAGACACTACAAATGGGCCCTCATAGAGGTAGAAAAACTTGGACATAACTTTCTCTAGCTTATTTGACTGTTTCGGCACTCTAAGTAAGACTTTGTCTCCCGGCTCGAATAGGTCAAATTTAGTTTCTTTTTGTTGGCGAATTCTCTTTTGAGCTGACTTAGATAAATTCTGTTTCGCCAACTGGACAATGACATCCATCCCCGGTTGCTTTCCCTAATTTAACCCCAAGACTCTAGCAAGTTCATTTTGTGGTCTTTTTCCGAAGTGTACTTCGTGTGGCGTCAGTTTCGTGCTCTCATGCTAGACAGAATTCAGCCAAGTCTCGACTTTGGGAAGATGTCCAACCCAGGCCGAATGCTTATCATGCACTAGAGTCCGAAAAAGACGACCCACTTCCCTTAATGGACGCTCTGCAGAATTACCCTGAGGGTACCTTACAGAGGAATGAACGTGTGTAACCCCAGCTTCTTGCATACTGGTTCTCCATTTCTTTGCAACAAACTGTGGTCCACTGTCAGATAATATCCTGAGAGGAACGCCAAACTCGGGTATATACCTATTAATGATCAGTCGGCTACACGCTAGACCGGTGGCTTTCCTTGGCGGATATAGCTTGACATACTTACTAAAAGCGTCAATAACTATAAAAATGTATTCGTAGCCGTACTGTCCTTTAACGATCGGGCAAAATAAATCCACACACAGTAGTTCCCCGGGACTACTTGTGAGAACAGCCGATCTTTCCCCGACTAAATATTTAACTGGATACTTGCTTCTCTGACAGGTGTCACACCTAGCTAAGATCATTCTAACATCCCTTCCCATTTTACTCCAAATAAAGTTATGTGCAATTTCATAGAAGACTTTGGTAGCACCAAAGTGTCCTAGTTCCTTATGAATGAACCAAATAAGTTCCTCCCGTAAACTGGCAGGAACACATATTGCCCGATTCTTCCTACATTTTCGTGCAAGAAGCCCATCCTGCATCTTGTACGTGAACCGCCCTACTTTCACACACTCCTCGTCGCTTGCTTCTAATATGGCGAGAGGCTCCCTTAAAATTACGTCATCACGTTGCTCCACTAACATATTTCTCAGCGTCTGTAACGATGCCCTGTTGCTGCTGTCCACACATGCACATAACAAAATACCGTCCTCTGCCTTAACAACAGGATTATCCCTACATAAATTTGTGTCCCTAGAAAGCATATCTGCAAGAATGTTATCTTTCCCTTTAATATATCTTACTGTGAATTCGTATTCCTGAAGTGCAAGAATCCACCTACTAACTCTGTTAGAACTGAGTTTACATGTCCTCATATATAATAAAGCATGGTGATCTGTATGAATCTCAAATTTACCCCCAACTAAATACATCCTAAATTTTCCTAAACTGAAAACAATTCCTAAAAGCTCTAACTCAGTGATAGTATATCTTTTCTCTGCTGCTGTAATTCCTCGTGATGCTAAAGACACGATGCACAAATTACCCTCTTCCTCTCTCTGACACAATACTCCTGCAATTCCTATATGTGACGCATCAGTCATTACCACATATTCCTTATCTTTCAAAGGATACTTCAGCACCACAGCTTTCTCAAAGCCTGCCTTCAGCGCTTGAAATGCCAGGTCATGCTTGGACTCCCATCTCCAGCGATTACCACTTTTAAGCAAATCTCTAAATGGTTCTACTAACCCTGAGTATTTAAGAACGAACCTGCAAAAAAATTGCAAATACCAAGGTATGTTTTCAACTGTTTTACATTCTGTGGTACTTCTGCATTAAGTATCTTATTAACCCTACTTTCCTCTGGTGTCACACCCCTACTTGACACTTTATGACCTAAAAATGTCACTTCTGTCTGACAGAATGACGACTTGGACAGTTTCAGAGTGAACCCTGCCTGATCTAACTTTTGAAATACACTGTCTAAATGACGTAGATCCTCCTCAAAACTGCGTGAACTGATTACCATATCATCGATGTAAATAGTTACAAACTCTCCCGTGTCATCTCCTAATGCGATGTTTAAAGCCCTAATTAAAGCTGCTGAGCTACCTTTTAACCCATAAGGTACCCTGCAAAACTGATATAGGTTATATTTATGACTAAAAGCTGTAAATGGCCGATCTTCATACATAAGTGGCACTTGCCAGAAACTGGAACTTAAATCTACACATGTGAAATACTTTTTACCCTCAAATGTCTGCATCAACTCTTCAATGGACATGGACTTCAGCTGATCTGAACTGATTCTACTGTTAACTAAACGAGCGACTAAACAAATATGAACTGTGCCGTCAGCCTTCGGTACTGTAATTAAAGGATTAACATATTGACTGTTTGAGTACTCTATAATGCCATCTTCAAGCATCTGGTTAATTTGTGCCTCTACTGCACCCTGATAAGCGAAAGGTATAGGATATCTATGTCCTGTGAATACTGATCTATCAATAACGTTCAATGAATGTGTATAGCAATTGGCCATGCCAATGCGATCCTCAAAAACTCTCCTATTATACAATAACACATCATAGAGCAGAACACACTGGTCTCCCTCTATATGCCCCTGAAATGCAGCATCACGTAACGAGTCCTCTAGACTACCGTTCGTAATCAAACTGCCCACAAAAATTTGAGTATCCCGCTCTTCGGCTGGTGATATCTCACTTAAAGAACAAATCACTCCTACAACACTACTCCCCTGAACATTGTCGTTGAACGCTACCTCTACTTCAGAATTATTCCATTTAAATTTCAAACTACCTACTTCATAACATAAGTTACCAGACACTCTACTTAGCCAATCTGAACCCAAAATAACACTGAAAACTAAGTTTGGAATTACAAGACAAATCTGCTTTTCGATATGATTATTAATTTTAATGTCCACTAAAACTTGCTTAGAAATAACTTTAGACCTCTTCCCTACAGCTGTGATAACAAAAGTGCTTTTAATTGGCATCTCCTCAAAATTTACACCAGTTCCTTTCATTTTATCGCAATATGTACTACTTATGCAGCTCTTCATACAACCACTATCAATTAAAACATCGGTGTGCGCCTCAGACACGTTAAGTTTAATAATGGGGCTTTTACTAGCCACCTCCTGAATAATACGTTCATCATTTAATTCATGCAACAATTCATTTCTTACATTTAGGTCATAGTGTTCCTGTATAATTGTATGGACAGGGCATGCTACAGACTGAGATTCTGACCTTACTTCGCAGCCTGGTTCGCGTTTAAAGAACCGCTACAGCTGGCTGTAGTACTACTAACTACTGCACTGGTCTGGTTGTTCTGGGCTGTGTTGTCATTGTTTGGCTGTATATTACTACCACTAGGCTGTCCTCTTCCTTGACCCCTATTCTGGTTGTAATTATTGTCATTATAATTTCTCCCTTGATTTCCCCTGAAATCATTATTTCTCCTGAAATCATTGTTTCTCCCTTGATTTCCCCTGAAATCATTGTTCCTCCCCTGATACTGATTACCATAGCCATTTCCTCTATTCTGATTTAGCTGATTATTATTATTTCTATTTTGAGTGTTGGCCCCTTCACCACCGTTCCCTTGAACTTCCTGATGCCTGGCTTCATTCGGCCTATTATTATTATTACCCTGGTGCCTATTGAAATTGTCCTCATAACCCCCTCTCCCTAGTGCATCAAATGTGCTTAACAAATTTTCTACTTGTGATATTGTCTTTACATTCTGGATACAAGCAGCCTCCTTGATCCTATAGGGAAAGTGCCTAAGTAGCAACCTCACCACATCACTTTCCTCCTTCAAGCAATCCAGATATTTACACACTAATACCTGCCCTCATATCACAGATAGTAAAAATACTGGAAAGGATATTAGAAAGAAGAATGAGAAGAAAGGTGGAAGGAGGGTTGCAAGAGGAACAGTGTGGCTTCAGGAGTGGAAGATCCACAGTGGACCCAATCTTTAGCTTGAGGCAGGTGATGGAAAAGAACTGGGAATATGGAGAGGATTTGATCATGACTTTCATAGATCTAGAAAAGGCATATGATAGTGTCCCCAGGGAGAAGGTATGGGAAACCATGGTTAAGAAGAGACTGGGAAGAGAAATGTTGGAAATGGTGCAAGCAATGTACAACAACTGTGTTAGCAGGGTACTGACCCCAGTTGGAAAGACAGATTGGTTTAGGAACAAGACTGGACTAAGACAGGGGAGTGTGCTGTCACCTCTTTTATTCATAATGGTAATGGATGAAATTGTAAAGGAAACAAAGGAAGCATATGGACATAAAGAAATGAAGCTACTATTATTTGCAGACGATATTGTGGTCTGGGGAAGGAACACCGAAGAAGTGCAAAAACAAATAGATGCACTGAACGAAAATATTCAGAAGTATGGCCTGAAAATCAGTATAGAGAAAAGCAAGACCATGGTGATGACAAGAGGGGAAAGACAAGGAAAGGGCACTGTGAAAATTGGAAGTCAGAGTTTGGAAATTGTGGACACGTTCAAATACCTAGGAAGTGAATTGATGCAAACTGGTAGGTTGGACATGGAGATTGGCAGGAGGGTACAGCAGAGCAATGCATTCTATCAAAGTGTAAGAAAACTTGTTTGGGATAAGGAAGTACCAAGGAAAATCAAGGAGGTAATGTATAAAATGTACTATGTACCCATATTAACTTATGCAGCTGAGACTTGGACCCTGACGAGCAGGCAAGAGAGTAGAATCCAAGCCAGTGAAATGAAATTCCTAAGAAGTATGATAGGTAAGACAAGGAAAGACAGAGTGAGGAATGAAGATGTTAGGAAGGAAGTTGGGATGGGAAAACTAAATGAGAGAATTGAGAAGAATAAACTAAGGTGGTTTGGACATGTAAAGAGGATGGAGGAAAATAGAATACCAAGACAGATGCTGGAGGCCAAGTGCAAGGGTAAGAGAGCAAGGGGAAGACCTAGAACAAGGTGGATCGATTCAGTGAAGAACAGCGTGAGAAAAAGAAATCTGGACTGGGACAAGATCGTGGAAGAAGAATGGTGGAAGGAAAGAGGAAAGTGGAGAAGTGCCATAAATACCCCGACCCGGCAGGAGCTGGATAAGGGAAAATGATGATGATGATGACCTGCCCTAAAAAGTATTCGGTCATGGTGGAGCTTCCTTTAGGGTTATATTTACCACACACTACTCCCTCACGATGCTGCGACTGAATAACCTCATTCCAGAACTTTTCACAGAATTTCATTTTAAAATCATTAATATCAGCAAACTTGTCTCTATAGACAGCAAACCAGTTCCTTGTCTCCCCTACAAACGCTTGCTCTAAAATTTCACTACCTGGCACCACTCAATACTACCATCTTCCAACCTCTCCCCGAATTTCTTTTCTATTGTATTCATAAACTCCAATGGACAGCCCTGCCGATTACTAAATTTGCCTAGTTCTATTTCCCTGTGTGTGCTATTCACAAAAACTGGCCTATTCTGACTATTTTCTTGCCTGATCCTAGCTTTTAATTTTAATTCTAATTCTGCGATTTTCTCCTCAGCCTTCCTCTCAATACTGTTTACTGCTAATTTAATGTTTCCCTCTGATTCTTCTACTTTATCATATAGCTTTGCTCGTTTCTCCTCAATCTTGCTAATGCTCTCTCTATTACTCTCTCTTAAATCATTTACTTCTGCAACTATTTGCGAGTGGACTTTCTCAATTCTACCCCCCAGCTGTTCCATAACCTCTTTAGTTGATACTTGAATCTTGTCAATCCCCCCCCCCCCCCAATTTCTTTTTAGCCTGCAGTGTTTCTAATTTAACTAATTCCTTTAAATTTTCAGCCTGTGTGCCGATTCTACTTTCCAACTCCTCCTGTACTTTTCCTAATTTCCTGTCTACATCTGCAATGATCTCTTTAACCTTCTCTTCCATTACTCCTCTGATTTCTCCTCTAATCTGCTCCATTTTCACACCAATTTCCTTGTTGTTCTTATCTAATTTTGCATTATTCTGTTCTAATTTTTTATTTAAAGCTTCTGTACTTTCTTTATTTTCCCTACTGTTTTGTTCTAATTTGGCGTTTAAGGCATCTGTACTTTCTTTATTTTCCCTACTGTTTTGTTCTAATTTGGTGTTTAAGGCATCTGTACTTTCTTTATTTTCCCTACTGTTTTGTTCTAATTTTGCATTATTCTGTTCTAATTTTTTATTTAAGGCATCACTACTAACTTTGTTCTGAACCATGAACTCGAGAAGTAAAGTTTTTAATTCTGGTTGGCCGCCTACACTCCCTGTTTTAGTATCGGGATTTACCTCCGCTACCCCGGTACTACCATCACTCGACATACTGCTCGTATCATCACTCTCCAGTTGATGACCACTACGTAACCTCATCTGTCTTTCTTTCTCATCCCCCATAATGATATACACTGATAAAGACAAATAACTCCCAAAATACCGGTACAGAAATATGTCTCCTTCTCCTTCCTCAAATGTTCCTGGGTTTTCGTCCCCACGTTGGGCGCCAAATGTAATGTGTTCGCTTGCCCCAAGTTGGTAGCGACAAATGTAATGTGCTTACTTCGCTCCGCGTTGAGCGTACAAATGTAATGTTTTCTACTTGGGCGGACTATTCGCCAGAAAATACTACTGCTAAGTTTGATCTATGTTGGGGGCCAAGCCGGATACACTGTGTTCCAAGCTAAATTTATATATTTAATATCGACCCCTAGCGTGAGTAGAACATATGAGAAACTCTTAATGACTAGGCCGTGGGATGATTGGATCATCAACCCAGACAACATTTGATTGTGGAGAAGGATGTGGTATTATAACTATTGCAAACTACTGGAATCAAAGAATCTACTTTGTAATAATTGAATTTAATACACTTAGAAAACATGATAGCATCTTGAATAAAATTAACACTATTAACGGAGCATACTACTTTAACCATTGCCACGAACAAAATTACTTAATACGCCGGTCGGGAGAATAACGTGAATTTAACTTATTTCCAAATTTATGCCTAAAGAATTTATATTGGCCCTATCGAAAAACAGAGAGTGTGTGTCGTAGATTACTTGTGCTTACCAACGGAAACATTGTCTCGCCACGTGCTTGAAGTCTCGTTGCGTCTGAAGTTCTGCATTGGAGTTGACGGCGTCAGATTCTTCCTCGTAGATCAAAAGTAATCGTTACTGCTTGTGGTGGAGTATAGTCCATGAACCAAAACACGTCGCCTGCCTTAGCACTGCAAGACGCGTGGAACCCATGATCTGATGTGATCAGCGGAGTCAGCGTGAATAAAATTGTCCCACTTGGGACTAACGAACAAAGTACGCTCTTACTGCTCCAAGCGTAATGTCTTAATGAATGTCCTCACTCAACCAGCGCGTTCACTATATCGACTTCCAGCTTCTCCCACCAGAGTCTAGCTTACCACCGGCCTCACTGCTTCGACCAATCCGCGTGCGTCACGTTTCTCGTCATGCCCCGTCCTACGTTGCTTCTTCTTCCTTGATTGGCTGGTCACCTCACATGGCTCTTCGCGCCATGAGGTTCCTTCCCCCGGACAAGACCTGTCTCCGTATATTTCCGTTTTACCGGGCAAGACGTAAATCATACACGTTTTCTTGTTTTGAAGTGTTCCCTCGGATTTCGTAATTCTATTGTACTCCAATCTATTCTGGTATTGGAATAACCAGTGAGTCACACACCACACTCTCTAGCCCTAATGAATAAAATCCCGTCTTTACGTATGAAATGATTTGAATACAGTAAAGTTACTATTTATTCCGCCCTATTCAATACAATTCAACACTTTGTTCATAGAAAATTATGATACATGTTTCGAGACCATATGGTCCCTTCTTCAGTCCTTGTAGTGACTTGATTTAAACTTTTGAAAACATCATAAGACATCGATAACTTGGATATGAAATGAAAATCCACAGCCTGCTTCCAGTCTCCGACCGGGTCAGGGATGGAATGAATGAAGCCCCCATCTAGCGGCGAGGATATGGACTGTGCCGGCTGCCGAGGCCTGACGCACTCCTCTGGGGGTAATGAATAAATGAATGACAGATGCAATGAAATGATAGTGGAGAGTGTTGCTGGAATGAAATTTTGACAGGGAAAACCGGAGTACCCGGAGAAAAACCTGTCTGCCTCCATTTTGTCCAGCACAGATCTCACATGGAGTGACCGGGATTTGAACCACGGACCCAGCGGTGAGAGGCCGGCGTGCTGCCGCCTAAGCCACGGAGGCTTGATAACTTGGATATAATAATCTTTAAAATTCTAAATACCTAAGTATTTGCAAGCACAGGCATATACCTTAGTGAATCCTGTGCTTTATTACTTTTAGAATTTTAAAGATTATTATATCCAAGTTATCGATGTCTTATGATGTTTTCAAAAGTTTAAATCAAGTCACTACAAGGACTGAAGAAGGGACCATATGGTCTCGAAACATGTATCATAATTTTCTATGAACAAAGTTGTGAATTGTATTGAATAGGGCGGAATAAATAGTAACTTTACTGTATTCAATTTGCGTCAATACGGGCCAATATGAGCGAAATGAAATGATTTGCCGTGCAATTTATATGTTGGAATCATCCAATATAGATACGGATTTCTACTAGTAGAAATCCTATCTGTAATCTTCCAAATTTAAAAGCTCCAAAAAATGACGTAATAAATATTAATAATAATAATAATAACATGAAATATAAAATTGAATAAACTGAAATAATTTAACTTGGCCGGATTATTGCCGCGTTTAACAAATATGATATAGTCCAACTAACTTGTGTTAGTGGCATAAAACCCCCTAGAAAAACATGTTACACCACAGCTTCTTGCTACTGCGTTGCCCTTCAACACGGAGTGGTTCATGCTAAGCCACATACCGGTACTGCAAACATTGAGTTAGATTTCTTGCACGAGCGTTTCGACATGCTGGTCATTTCACTCAGATTTCCGGATCATTTCAATGACGGACAAATTTGGCCCCACAACTGTCCAGACCTCAACCTATGTGACTTCTTTCTTTGGGGGTACCTAAAGGTAAAAATATTCCCGAAACGTCCACATGATTTAATAGAGCTCAGACGCCTTATTCTTCGAGCTTGCAGTGAAATCACGGAAGACATGTGCCGCTGAGTTATCACTAACACGAGTGTTCGTTTGACGGAAATTAGGAATCAAATAGGTGGACATATTGAGCATCTGCTACGTTAGAATAAATCTCCACAGAGTGTACTCCATGGTAGTATGTGTTCCTTTGAGTTTGTCTTGACATTAAAACTTATTCAGAAACAAAATGGTGACACATTTCGTGCACCACCCTGTATTTAGGGGATGGAGACAGTAAGGGCTTCAAGAGTTTGGTAGAAGCAAAGCCATCTGGAGATGTCAGTGTGAAAAAGTTGGAATGTATTGGGAATGTACAGAAAAGAATGAGAACCTGCCTTCGCAAGTTGAGGAAAAATATAAGAGGCATAAAATCACCAGGCGGAATACCAATACCTAGGAGAGGTAGACTCACTAATGGGGAGATGACAGTTTGCAGAACTATTATGGTATGGGAATTAGAAAGAACTGCGACAGTGAGATGAAAATGAAGCAGGATATCTAGGCAATTTATTCTCATAACTATCAACTGACAAGCAGTCCTGTCACCTTGTGCCCAAAAGGATCAATCTCATGGTGCAAATACAAACATGCTCTAGCAGCTGGTGAACAGTATAGCCATAAGCATTCACTGTCTGTTGAAGTGTGTAATGTTATAAAGCCAGTTTTTGACAGTTTGACTGGTCAAACCCTGTTGCGTAAGTGTTTGCATGGTAAAACACAGAACCCAAACGAATCATTTAACAGTGTTATATGGTCTAGAATTCCTAAAACAGTATTTATAGGCAAGGATGCAAATTTGAGCGTTTGTGATGCACTTCTTTCATTTAATGATGGCAACGTGGGTAGAGTTAGGTTCCTACAAAAATTAGGCATACAACCTGGGGAAAATACGGTGAAAGCATGTTATGAAATAGATGCTATCCGTGAAAAGAAAGCAGATTATGAAGTGACTATGATGGCTAGTAAGGCAAGAATTCACTCAAGGAATGTTAAGAGGGTTAGGGAGGATCTAGACAATACAGATAACCTGAGTATGGCGCAGGGACGTTCTAAGGTTAGGAACAAACTATGTTAAACTTTAAAACCTGTTTTCTAAGATTTAATTTTTTTAATGTTTAGGTACATTTTCCTCATAGAACAGTAAAACTCTAACATCTTACAGAGACTGGGGTGTGGGAAGATCATTTATAGCCTATGCATTTTAAAAGAGCTTGAGTTTAATATTTTAGAAATTATGAATTTTTAAATCTGAAATATATGGAACTTTTTTCACAACTTGCAAATATTTCTCTAAAAAATAACTTATACAAACTATGTGCCTAATAAAATGGGTTTAGGAAGAGAAAATCTTCCTCCACCTACCATTAAAATTTTATATTATCATGAACAGTTCACGAGAAAAATGTACCTAAAATTGACAAATTTGACATTGATAGTATACAAAGTAGCCTACTATCTCCCCTTAAGATCTAGTGAAAAATGAAAAAAAAAAAAAAATCAGACATGTCATTGTGAAAAAGTGAGCAAAGAAATATAACCAGACTACAGGGCAACCATATATGGATGGGTCATAAAATAACAAATGAAAGCATTTCATTAACCTTGCTTCGTAAGTGAACAGGAGGAACGAGTGAACGAGGAATAACACTTACCCGAGCCTGAAACATATATCAGGCAGTCTTCTTGAAGTTTACTGTCACCAGCAAGATTCCTCAAGTTCGGAGTAACTAAATACACGTTGCTGTACTGAAATATTGGAATCAGACTCACAGCACCATAGTATCTGAAAACAAGCAGTACAGTATATATGCAAACATCCCATTAAAAGGCAACTCTATAGACCTTGAATGTTATTTTAAACTACATTTGGTTTCTTCTTTAAGGCTAGTCCACACCAAAGTTAATGAACAATGTTAATGAACAATGTTAATGAAAACATTTCTCAACATGTTTACTAAACATTTGTTAACAAACTTCTTCAACATTATGTCCACACCAAATAAACTTTTGTTAACAAACATCTTCAACATTAAATAAACTGTTTGTGAGGTTATAATGGATAGGGTCAAGAAGAAGAAAGTACTTATAGCTGCAGCCTTCATTATTTTAATGAGTACAATTAGAGAAAAGCGCAGACGCAAGGTGTGGCAAAGAAAAATATTGGAAAGGCGTTTAAAATTAAGTTAATTAATATTCTCATGCGCCTTATGGTATTTCATAATTCCGCGCAATATACGAGTCGCTTGCGACTCGATAGTCGATTTTTAGAGAAATAAAAGAGCATCGTATTCCGCACTACGAATTTACAACCTTAATTGCGTCTTTGCGCATGCGCGAACCAAAATGTTAACGAAAACACAAAAAGTTAATGAAAAGTTTCATTCACAAAAGTTAAAGAGATTTTGTTCATGAACATGCTCGAAATGTTAACGAACACGCTATTTTGTTCATGAAGAGTCAAAAATGTTCATGAACATTGTTCATTAACAAAGTTAACGAAAACATCTTGGTGTGGACGTACCTTTCCAATTCCTTGTGATGGCTGCCAATATGGTGCTTTTAGACACTGATTTAACTTTTAAAAGAACACATCTTGAATAAAGCTCAACTGTAACTAAGCTATGAAAATACGCTCGGAGAAGGCTGTAGTAGTAGTCTTATGGTAGGGGGCAGGAGCATTAGGGGAGGAGCAAATATGGTAGTCATAAAGGGCAAGGCTGTAGAGAAGGAAATGTTTGAACTGGTAGAGATGGAAACGGTCAAAATGCAGGTACTATTGATTTAAGGTGGACAGTAAATCCGATGCAGTAGTTGTATAGGGTTAGGTCAACATCAAGGAACATTATATTGGTAAAGAGATGTTCCATGTAAAACTGACAGAGAAGTCATTCAGGTGGTCCAGAAGAGAATGAAGTCTTTCAACATTATAGGGGCCACAAGAGGAAAATATATACAGTACTGTTTGTAGAAAGTGAAACACCCAGAAGAAATGGTCGAAGACACTCCCAGAACAGGGCTCGTGTAGGCCTGCGGTACCATACTAAATGATTGAAATCCCAGAGAGATGACGTGCACATTGGCCCACCAATGCCCTCTGTCGTGGGACCGGACAGGTCAGTGTTCCGCACAGCTCTGTCGGCGTGGGGCCGTCATACCAAGTGGAAACGTGTAAGCAAGTGCAATGATGCCTCGCCGACATCACAGGGTGGACTATCAGCATGTGAGTGCGGTTGAATGGGGCAGAATGCTTGGGCTCCGGGAGGCGGGTCTGTAGTTCCGGGACATTGCGGCTCGTACAGGGCACGCTGCGTCAACAGTAAGGCTTATGTGGATCCAGTGGAGAGAGGAGGGCCGTACACAGCGACGACACAATGCGACCACAGCGCGAGACGACCGCCATCTTCTCCGCATGGTCGTATCGGACAGAACAGCGTCGTCCTCTGTGTTGGCTCGACGTTGGAGCAATGCAACAGGGGTGGACATGTCTGCGTCGGCGGTTCAGCGCCGTCTTTTGAGGGCTGAACTGGTAGCATGCATGCCACTGCGTCGGCTTCCATTGATTGGGAACCACCGACGCCTCCGACTACAATGGGCACGTGCACGCCGACACTGGGAGGCTGAGTGGCGAAATGTAGTGTTTTCGGAAGAGTCCCGTTTCAACCTGTCCTACAGTGATGGCCGCATACGCGTTCTACGCCGCCGTGGAGAACGCCATCAGACAGACTGTATTGTTGAGCGGCATAGCAGACAAACACCAAGTGTAATGGTTTGGGGCGCAATTGCCTGTAAAAGGCGATCGTGCCTCGCACATCTTGCCGGCAATCTGAACAGTGACCGCTACATCAGGAAAGTTTTACAGCCCGCAGCACTGCCCCTCTTGCAGGCCGTTCCACAGGCCATATTTCAGCAGGGCAATGCCCACCCGCATGTGGCGAGGAATGTGCAAGCCTTTTTCGTAGAATGGCGGATACCTCTGCTTCCCTGGCCTGCCCGTTCGCCTGACATGTCGCCCATCGAACATGTCTGGGATATGGTCGGTCGGCAACTTGTTCGTTAAGGTCCACCTGCCGCCACCGTTGATGCTTTGTGGACACACCTACAAACCGTGTGGGATGGTTTTCCCCAGCAGCATATTCAAGCGCTGTATGATTCCATGCTACGACGTCTAGCGGCTCTGAGTGCAGCACGTGGTGGCGTGACCCCGTACTGAAGATTGACCGTCAACGTGCACGTACCGGACTGTCCTTCTAATCAGTAATGTATTGTCATGTCCCTAATCTGTGGTATAAAGTGCAATGTGGCCACATCTCTTGTCCTTGGTGTTTCACTTTCTACAAACAGTAGTGTATATGAACCTTCACCAATATAGCGACTGGGGGGTTTCTTTGGTGAGGAAATCCTGCTTGAATTCTGCATGAAGAGTTGTGTCGCTGATCTGGAGGTAGTTAGTCATAGAAAGCTGATGTGGGCATGGTGGATGACAGATCTGGTGTTGGGAAGGGTGCCAGGGTGATGTTGGCCAATAGAATTAGCACCCATAAAAATTTAGCAAGTTGTCTTAGAGCTACTTTGCTGTTCAAATTATCCTTATTAAGTTAATTTACTTGACTAAAATCAATACTTTGATACTTTTTTATTTGTATGGTGCCTCGACATTCATAGATGGAGATAATCAGTTCTACATCTTTTTTTAAATTAATCAAACTGATCTATAATACTTACACTAAATTCTGAACACATGATTTTACAAGAGTATTCTCGACATCAGCTTCAGCTGCAATTTTTGCTACATGGTTAAATCCATCTATAAAGGGGAGAACCTGAAACCAAACAATTATCTGCAATTAATTTAAAAATGATATACTGTACAACAAAATGTGCCCACATATAATGTTATACTGCTGTGGCATCAATGAGAGACAGGTGAATGGGAATACACAGAGAAAATGGCACACTTATCACAGGAAGAGACTGAAGAGTTCTTGATGTTTCATTTGAGGGGCTTGCATATCACAGTCATTTAGCTCCATGTTCTTGTGTGTGTTATTGTGGTGTCTGTAGGAGTGTGCGTATTTGTAAGTCAGGTGAAGATTGGGAAGGGGTGGCCATGACCTTAAGTTAGGACCCAAATCAGCATTTGCCTGGAGTAGAAGAGTAGAAGATGCTGTAGACATTAGAGGGCTACATCACATCACAAGTTATTGCTCGACTGTCACAGTAGCTCATACATGAATCACTCGAGAGTCAATGAGAGTTCTAGTTATTCCTCCACTCCAAAGCCACGTGCAACCAGTGATCGTTCACACTAGCCAAGTGATTGACATAATTTGGAGTGAGAATCTACCGTCCACGACCTTTATCTTCAGTTCTGCTACCAAGTTTAAATTTTCTAGAGTGCCTAAAAGAGCCCCATTATTTCATGTCATTTTGTATTTAGCTTCATGGTACATTCCTGCCCTTCAACTTTTGCCAGCTTTATATCTTGAAAAGTTCCTTCAACACTCTTGGTATTTGATGTTAAAAATTAATTTAGACATTCAGGAAATGATCAAGCTCACAAGAACTGTATCATCCCTTTGGAAATAATGTTTCCAAAAGAGTAAAAATCAAAAATTATGCTTTCATACTTATGTTATTTTCTTCTTCCGGTCCTGTTGGGGAATCGTGAAAATTAAAGATTTCTAGGTATCTTGGAGGCATCAGCACCAAATTTTAAGTGTCTGGGATGTCTGGAAGTGACTACCCATTAGTGCATGTCTCTTCTAATTTTACATCTTCATACATCCAATGCTCCATCTCGACTTCCAATAATGTGTAATTTATTTTCACAGGATATAAATAAGAGTTTCCTTACAAAACAGTGATTTACAGGTATTCTCAACGAGACCAGACCATATGAATAAAAAATCTAGTAGATCACAGTCCCGAGCAAGTGTTTCACACTGATGAATCAAAATGATATGCTGTAAATAATTTTTAGGCAGCCCATGGGGGCAATATGCCCGGCCTAACATACCTTGTGGATGGGAGAGCTGAGTTTGAGCGAGCAAATGGACCACAGTACAACATTCTGGACCAAATTGTTTGGTAGTTCTGGCAAAATTGCAATGAGGACATTGCTAATAAAACCCACTTTTAACCAATTCTGCTTTAAGAAAAAGTCTGCTTTTAGATGAATTAAAAATGCCTATCCCGTTTTAATGAAAATATTTGAGACACATGCATACTCCATTGTGATAAAAATAATCGAGTTGCAGTATTTAGAAAAACAAGTTTCATTATAAACAATCGAATTCGGAATAAGCTTCAAATTTCAAATATGAAGGTATGGGGAATGAAAGCATCCCATTAATGACGAGCATTGTCCGCGAGGGTAACATAAATTATTGTCACTAATTCAAGATGTCCCAAGCCCCTAAATTGATTAACAACAACAAAAGACTTCAAACACATAACCTTTTAACATGAAACTTTGCAGCAGGTACCACAGCTGCGAGTAACAGTACTTTCGATTTTGCCAGTTAAAAATGCGGTAGAATATTGGCATCACTTTTACCATTACATAGTACGGTGATCTTTACTTTCATCCTGACTGCCACGCGGAACAAGATAAATCTTCAACAAGAGTAGTCAAGTTTCATCCATATTTTGAAACTACAAGATGGATTAAAATCAAATGAGATTCTCAGTCTACCATGACTAAATGAGAAAGTTTGCGCGTTGGTTTACACGTTGTTGTCCTGTCTTTCACTATCGAACAATTCGATTGATCTATCAATTACGCTCATATGAAAGAATTGAAATTCCACCTACTGTCCAATTTATAGGAATGGGTCTCCCTGGAAATTTCACCCAAAACTTTTGTCTTGTTCAAGCGCACGATTTCCTGCACTTTATGTACGTTGTTTGAGTCTTCAGTCTTTTTGACTGGTTTGATGCAGCGCTGCATGCCTCCCAGTCCTGAGCTAATCGTTTCATCTCTACATAGCTACCACACCCTACATCCGAGGCAATCTGTTTAACATATTCTAACCTTGGTATACCCCTACAGTTCTTGTCCTCGACCCTTCCTTCCATAACTAAGCTTGCTATTCCTGGGTTTCTTTGTATGTGTCCAACCAACCTATCTCTTTTCTTCATTAGCATTCGCCAGAATTATCTCTCCTCTCCCACTCGTCTTAATACCTCTTCGTTTGTAACCCTATCTACCCATCTGATCTTCACCATTCTCCTGTAACACCACATTTCAAATGCTTCAATTCTCCTCTTTTCTGCTGCACCAATAGTCCAAGTTTCACTTCCATAGAGTGCGACTCACCAGACAAAGGTTTTCAAAAATGTCTTCCTAATACCTAAATCTATATTCGATGTCAACAAATTCCTTTTCTGTAGAAATGCTTTCCTTGCCTGAGCCAACCTACTTTTTATATCCCCTTTTCTTCGTCCATCACTGGTTATTTTGCTTCCTAAGTAACAGAAGTCTCCTACTTCCTTTCGTTTCTCCCCTACCAATCTGATGTCCATAGAGGTTTCTGATTTATTGCGGGCTGCATTCCAATATTTTTGTTTTACATTTATTAATTTTCATCATGAATTCTTTCCTCAAGACGGAGTCCATACCATTCAAAAACTCATTCAAATCCTGAGGCATGTCGGCCAAGATGACTATGTCATCAGCAAATCTCAGAATTGAAATTATTTCTCATTGAATCTTCACTCCCACTTTAATTTTCTCTTTAATTTCCTTCATTGTTTGTTCAATGTAAAGATTGAAAAGTGTGGGTGATAAGTTGCAGCCTTGCCTCACACCTTTCCGAATACCAGATTCTCTCTCATGTCCATCAGCTCGAATGACTGCTGTCTGGTTTCTGTACAGATTGTAGATCACCCTCCTATCCCTGTACTTTATTCCAATCATTTTCAAAATGTCAAACAATTTAGTCCAATCAACGTCATCAAAAGCCTTTTCTAAGTCTACAAATGCCATGAACGTTCTCTTATCATTTCTTATTCTACCTTCCAAAATCAGCCTAAGACTTAGTACAGCTACCCTTGTTCTTACATTTCTCCTGAAACCAAACTGGTCTTCACCCAACTCCACTTCTATCTGGCTTTCCATCCTCTTGTAAATTATTTTAGACAGGATCTTTGAAGCATGAGTAATCAAGCTGATTGTACGGTAATCCTCACATCTGTCAGCTACTACTTTCTTCGGTATAGGGATGATAACATTCTTCTTGAAATCAGAGGGTACCTCACCTGTCTCATAAATCCTACATACCAAGTGAAATAACCTGATCAGACCTTCATCTCCTATGCAGCGTAGCAACTCAATCGGTATATCATCTATACCTGGTGCTTTGTTCCTGCTTAAGTCTTCCATGCTCTGTCAAATTCTGATCTCAATATTAAATCTCCTTTTGCATCCTCATCAATTTCCTCCTCCCAATCCATTACATGACTCTCAATCTCCTTTCCCTTATACCAACACTCTATGTAAGCCTTCCATCTCTCAACCTTTTCTTCCCTATCTGTTAGAGGCTTTCCATTTTTGTCCCTAATATTACAGCACCTAGTCTTCTTTTCCCCAAAAGTATTCTTAATCCTTCGATGAGCTGTGTCTACTTTTCCTAATTTCAGACAATTTTCTATACCTGCACGTTTATCTTTCAGCCATTCTTCTTTCGCTTCCTTGCACTTCTTGTTAATTTCTCAGACGTCTGTATTCTGCTTTCCCCTTTTCATGTCTTACATTCTTGTGTTTCCGCCTTTCATCCACCAATTCTATTATATCCTGAGTGATCCACGGTTTTCTACCTATTCTTTCTTTCCTACCAATGTTTTCTTCTGCAGATTTTGTTATTTCGTTCTTTGAAAGTGCCCATTCGTCTGCAATTGAAGTTTGTTTAGGGTTTTTCATTAGTCCTTCCTTGATACTCTTCTTGAATCTTTCGTTTACATCCTTCTCTTTCAGTCTGCCTATTGCCCATCCTTTTGGCTTTTGACTTTTCTTCAGTTTCTTCAACTTTAATCTGCATTTCATAACAACCAGCTTGTGGTCAGAGTTTATGTCAGCGCCGGTATATGTTTTACAATCCAAAATTTGGTTTCGAAACCTCTGCTTGACCATAATGAAGTCGATTTGGTAACGCCCTGTATCTCCTGGTCTCATCCATGTGTATATTCTGCTATTGTGGTTATTGAATAAGGTGTTAGCTAAGACCAACTCATGCTCGGTGCAGAATTCTATCAGCCTGCTTCCTCGATCATTCCTTTCACCTAATCCGAAATCTTCTACTATCTTCCCTTCTCTTCCTTTTCCTACCACAGCATTCCAATCTCCCATTACTATAACATTTTCATCACCCTTGACATACCTCAGAATTTCATCTATTTTTTCGTAGACCTTTTCAACATCTTCATCATCAGCTCGACTGGTAGGCATATAGACTTGTACCACTGTGGTGCACGTAGGTTTTGTATTGATTTTTGCTACAATAATCCGTTCACTATATTGCTCATAATATTCCACCCGCTGTCCAAGTTTCCTACTCAATATGAGACCAACCCCTGCTTGGCCATTGTTTGATTTAGTGCTAATGAGCCTATAGTCTCCTGACCAAAAGTCCTGTTCTTCCTGCCAGCGCATTTCACTAATGCCAACCAAATCCATCCTCAACCTATCCATTTCCCATTCCAAGTTTTCTAACCTTCCACTTCCTAGCAGACTTCTAACATTCCACGCTCTGATCCGTAGAATATCAGATTTCCTCTTTGTCACTTCGGTGATGTTAACCCCCTCTCGAGTAGTCCCCACCCGGAGATCCGAACGGGGGACTAGTTTACCTCCGGATTGGAATTTTACAAGGGAGGAGGCCATCATCACATGTAATTATGCATAGAGAGGTGCATATCCTCGGGAAGAGTGTTACGGCTGTAGTTTCCCATTGCTTTCAGTCGTGCAGCAGATCGCAGTGTAGCCATTAGTTGGCTTATATTATCAATATCTTAGCCATCTATAAGACAAGTAAAGAATTGATTTATTCGGAAAGGCTGCTACTCCCTTTCAGAATAAGTAATAGAGCATTTCTACTAACAAAAATACTAACCTTCTACTACCAATTAAATACCAAAATTCTACTAACGAAAAAATACTGAAGTTTTACCAACAACAAAATACCACCACTAAAACAGTCTGTACGTATTGTGCAGATATACACGTTCAAGTAACGAATATTTCACATAAGGCATTACAGCACTATACACATTTACACAATCACAATAAAAAAGCAAGCAAGCTTGTAGTTTAACGTGACCGTTAATCTCGCGATCATAAGCCACGGGACCTCCATTTTACGTGGAATCTGAACCACAGGACATGGTGTTTCACATCGAAAATCTCACATGCAATGACCGGGAATCGAACCCGGTCCGCCTTGGTGAAAGGCATACAGCATGACCGCTGCGCCACCACGCCCCCCACAATCACAATAAAACAACTGGCTAAGAGATTCAAACGTACAGGTTCAGTCAACGATGAAAATAGACATAAAGGTTTATTTCCTTACTGAAGCAAAATTAATTGCAGTAACTGGCAACGTCATAAATAGATGCTGATTATGGTTGGCAGCAGATGGGGACCATTTTCAGCATCTACTGTAAACATGGTGAGTAAATATGCATGATACTGATTTTAAGCACCGCATTCTGTCATACATATGCGCACGCGGTAATCAGCAACTGAGCCATCACTGGCAGAGCGCGTGAGCGAGAATGTCCTTGCCAAGCAAATGTAAAGACCCTGAATTATATCTCCTTTGGGCTGCATATTTTTCCATTTCTTCTTCTTGGTGTGCCATATTCTAACTAAGGTTGGCGATCATCTGACTGAGATTTGGATACTGCCACATGAAAAGGTTCACCTATGGACATCTGGTAGCACTCTTTGAGGTTCCTAAACCAGAAGTTCTTCGTCCGCCAGGTCCCCAATATCCTACCATTCTTCCCTGCCCCACCAGTTGTAGGATCCTGTACTTGCCATTCCGCAGCACGCATACAAAGCTTCTGTCATTTAATGGACAGTAGTACTTCTGTACTTTTACGTAGCCTATCCAACACCTCGGTACTTCACACTTTATCAGTCCATGAGATATAAAGCATTCGTCAGTAAAACCACATTTCAAAGGCTTCCAGTTTTTTTTTTTTGCACAGGGCCTAGGTCCAAGTCCACTCATCCATATTATACAACAGTGTAGGGAACACATATCCTCAACTTTACCAAAGATCAGGGTTTCAGTTGCAGTTAGGGACGAAGTTCTTCATTTTAACAAATGCGCTTCTCGCATGCTTAATCCTGATCTTAATCTCTTGGCTGTCCGTCCAACTTTGGTTCAGAAACACTTCCAAGATATTTATAATGCTGAACACGTTCAATTTCTACATTCTCCAGACTGAGAGTAGCCTGAACATGCTTGCTGATGATCATAAACTTGATCTTCTGCATGTTCATTCGGAGACCCCAAAGTTAACTCTCTCTAGAAGAACTTGAAGATCATCAGCACTTTCAGCCAACAGCAATGTATCATCTGCATATTGTTGGCAGTCAAAGTGAAGGGTTGTGTTTCTCCTGTGCTCGCAGGTGTGCTGAAATGGGTTGTTATCTGGAGGCTTATCGCGTGAGGATCGGACTGTGGTATGCAAAGGGTAGTCGGGATCCCCGGTGTTTGTGTGCATACGGGGCCTAGTAACTTGTGGTTTATAGCCCTAGTGATAGCTGCGTTGTTAGTTATTGGAGGAGTGGAAGTGAATCCTGGCCCTGTTACTTCAAATGTGAATTAGGCTAGTGATCCAGTGGCAGTTTTAAAGTGTTCTACGTGCAGTAAAACATTGAAGAACGGTATTGAGTGTGGACTATGTGTGAAATGGTTTCACTTTGGCTGTATTAAGGAGGACTGTGATGTCGGGAATTGGTTTTGTAAAGTATGTGATACGCCGGACTGTTTGAGGGTGCAAATCAGAGCAAGGGATCAAATAATACAGGAACTTAGAACAAAGCTTCGTGAGTCAGAAGAAACGGTGAAGGATGTGACTGAACAGCTTTCTACTGGGATCAGTGTGGAAGAGAGCGAGCAGGAGCAAACTGGTAACAATGACGTACTCATAATGGGTGATTAGATGATTAAGTAGAGTGGGGATATATCGAGGAAAACAGGCAAAAAAGTTATGTGCTATCCGGGAATAAAAATTGACCAGCTCACCCATCAAGTTGAGGAAGTGCCAATAGAAGATTGTGACACAGTTAAAGTGTTGCTTCACCATGTTGGGACTCATCATCATCATCATCTGCTTTAACTCGAATCCGAGTATAAATCTTCTTCCTTCAGTCCAGTTTGTGGATGTGTTTACGGTGACTAAGGAGTCCAATCCTGGCATGGAACAAGCGACCACACAAGTCAGATAGTATTGCTGGAGGAGAACGTGGTTGGGAAGTTTCCTAGCTTGACGCTTGGCCTCTTCATGTGTGCGTCGATCCCTTTCAAACGTCTTTACAGTATCCGAGATGGTACGGCGCCAAGTTGAGCGGTCTTCAGCCAGCATGTCCCAGGTTTGTGAATCAAGACCTGTCAATTACAGGGTCTGCTTAAATTGGTCCTTGTAGCGCCTCTTAGGACCACCATGAGGTCTGGTGCCATAGCATAACTCACCAGATAGCATTTGACGAGGTAATCTCACATCATCCATCCGATGGACATGACCAATCCATTTAAATTGGTGACCTATTATGGATGGTTCTATACTGTTGATTTGAGCCTTTTCCAGAACAGCAATATTGGTAAGGCGGTCTTCCCATTTAATCCTCAGGATTGATCAAAGTTTTTGTAGGTGGAAACGCTCAAGCTTCCTAAGATCACGTCGATAAAGGGTCCACGTTTCACAGCCATACAACAATGTAGAAATGACTACTGCTTTGTACACCATAAGCTTTGTACTCATGGACAGATCTTTATTCATGAAGACCCGGTGCGCTAATCGTCCATATGCTGCATGGGCTGCGCCAATTCTCTTATCCACATCCTGCTCACAGGTACAGCTCATAGAAATGGTACTGCCCAGGTAAGAGAAGTGGTCTACCTGTTCTAATGGCAAATTTGAGATGGAGATATTGAACTGAGGAAGAGGTGTGCCTGGTGAAGTTTGTGCAAAGACTTTAGTCTTATTGACATTTATGGTAAGACCAAAGCGATCAAATGCACTTTTGTAACAATTAACTGACTCTTGCAGCTCTTCTGGTGTGAGAGTTGGCGACGCAGCATCATCTGCATACAACTTGTTAGTAACCTTAGTAACCTGAGTTTTCCTCAAGGAGCGGAGACGAGTTAGGTTGAAAAGCCCTCCATCAAAACGATACTTGACCTCTACATCTGGGATATTTGTGGGTGAATCATAAAGCATTGCAGCCAAGTACAGCGCGAAAAGAGTTGGAGCCAGTACACATCCTTGTTTCAGTCCATGGGTAATAGCTAATAGGAAATTCATCGGACATCTTATTCTGATGGCAAACCTGACCTGTCATGCCATCATGGAGAGCCTTGATTAGATCTACAAATCGCTGAAGGCAACCAAACCGCTTCAGCACCGTCCACATGGCTGGTCTTGGAACCGAATCAAATGCCTTTTCCAAGTCATAAAAGACTAAGAAGAGTGGATTCTGTTGTTCTCTACATTTTTCTTGTAGCTGTCTCACACAGAAAATCAAGTCAATTGTGCTTCTGGAAGCTCTAAATCCACATCGTGACTCTGGGAGGATCTTCTCAGAGATAACCTTGAGGCGGTTAAGTAGAATTCTTGCAAGAATCTTCCCCACAATTGATAGCAGTGATATACCACGGTAGTTGCCACAAACACTGCGGTCACCCTTTTTAAAGATAGTGACGATAGTGGCATTCTTTAGGTCTCCAGGTACCTTTCTTGATTCCCATATTCTGAGGATTAGGGTGAAAATCCTTGTTTTGAGGGAATGACCTCCGGCTTGAATTAGTTCCAGAGGGATGTTATCTGGGCCAGGTGCTTTTCTGGGTTTCAGTTGGGTGAGAGCTGCACTGAAATCATGATAAGGAGGAGGTACTGCCAGCCACAGTTGTTCAGGTTGTTGCGGCACATCACAAAGGAAGTCTTCAGCAGCTGCTGATGGACGATTTAGGAGATTGGAGAAGTGCTCCTTCCAGCGTTCCAAGATTTCTTGACTATCAGTAAAGGTAGTAGAATTATCAGTGCTTTTCAGTGTACCTGATGATGAGCGAGATGGTCCATATATTTCCTTGAGTACTGCATAGAAGTTCCTCAAGTCTCGAGCATCCGATAGTCTCTGCAGTTCCTGAGCCTTCATTATCGAAAAACTAGTACTCAAAAAGAAGGCTGCTCACGATAATTACATGTAAAACTTAATTGAGGGAGGGGGTGATAGGTGGATTTTATCATTTCAAATGATCTTGTCGATTTCGTTGTTATGCTATGGGTCTAACGTTACGCAGGACGGAGACGGTTGCATTACGGAGACTGTGACGCCATGCAGCCGCGCGGAAAGCCAAGTTAATGGGTAAAGGAAGGCAAGTGCGTGACGTCATGCAGCCACGCGGGAAGCCTAAGTTAATGGTTAATGGAGTCTGTTGAAAGAGTCCTGGGGCGTCGAGCGACCTGGGGCTTCGAGCGAAGTGAAAAGAATGCAGGGTGACTCCTAAAGAGGTGTACAAGATGCCAGAAAAGAATACAGGGTGACTCCTAAAGAGATATACAAGATGCCAGATAAGAATACAAGGTGACTCTTAAAGAGGTGTACAAGATGGCAGAGAAGAATACAGGCTGACTCCTAAAGAGGTGCACAAGATGTCAGACAAGAATACAGGGTGACTCCTAAAGAGGTGTACAAGATGTCACACAAGAATACAGAGTGACTTCTAAAGTGATATACAAGATGCCAGATAAGAATACAGGGTGCCTCCTAAAGAGGTATGCAGTATGTCAGAGCAAAATACAGTACAAGATGCCAGATAAGAATACAGGGTGACTCCTAAAGAGATATACAAGATGCCAGATAAGAATACAAGGTGACTCTTAAAGAGGTGTACAAGATGGCAGAGAAAAATACAGGGTGACTCCTAAAGAGGTGTACAAGATGTCACACAAGAATACAGGGTGACTTCTAAAGAGATATACAAGATGCCAGATAAGAATACAGGGTGCCTCCTAAAGAGGTGTGCAGGATGTCAGAGCAAAATACAGGGGGTGACACTTAACGAGGTGTACAGTATGTTAGATTCAATCAAATACAGGGTGACCCTTAAAGAGGTTTGCAAGATATCAGATTCAAATAATGGGTGACCCTTAAAGAGTTGTAAAAGATGTCAGACTCAAATACAGGGTGACCCTTAAAGAGGTGCCCGTACGGGAAGCCTAAGTTAATGGGTAATGGAGTCTGTTGAAAGAGTCCTGAGGCTTCGAGCGAAGCGAGAAGCCCTCCTGAGCCTTTTTAACATGTGTAGCATTTGTAGCATGCGTCATTTGAAATGACATAACGTCTAGTCTTTCAGACTGACTGTATTTTTTTTAAATAGTTACGTTAGAAGGCGGAAGGGAAATTCCAATGATTTGCCTATGATAATGTCTGGAGATGGTGAATTAATTACTGAGAAACAGGCAATTGCTAATTAGTTAAATATAAGGTATGGTAGTGTGTTTAATGAATTTAATAGCTGTGTGCTGGACCTTAACTATGATTCTGATAGCCCACCTTCCCGAATAAACCAATCGTTGATTCTAGCAAGAATTAAAAAACTACGTAGAAATATATCGAAAGGCCCAGACAATATTTGTGGAGATGTGCTAAGACGGGGAGGTACAGCCATTGGGCGATACTTGGGGGTGCTGTTTAATGTATCAATTAATAACACACAAATGCCCGAAGACTGAAAAAGGGCTACAATAGTTCCAATATTCAAGGGAGGGAACAGATTGGTAAAGGGAAACTATAGGCCTGTTAGCCTCACATCCATCATATGTAAAATGATGGAGCACCTTATTTCTGATTACTTAAGGGAACAGTGGGGAAAGTTATCATGGCTTAATTGGAGGCAACACGGATTTACAGAAGGATACTCATATGAGAGCCAAATGTTATCACTCTTTCAGGATATTAATGACTCGCTTGACAGGGGGGTGCAAGTTGACGCTGTAATTAGAGATTTTGCGAAGGCATTTGATGTCGTCTCACATGACATACTACTCCGTAAATTAGCGGCAACGAATATTGATAAAAGAGTAATTTTATGGATTCAACAGTTCTTGACTGTTAGAGATATTATACATTTCAGGTTCCGTATTGACAGTAATCATTAAGATTAAAACTTACAATTTCCGCCTAGTCAATACTATATGTTTTGTTAAAATAATTCAAGGGTACATGTTTCAGGTCCTATTCTTTCTGGACCCTTCTTCAGCCCGTAAAATCATACATGGAGCCCATCAGATCACAAAAACATCGATAAACACAAACTGCACACATACAATAAAAAGATAAAAACACTGTAACAACATTTGGTAGTCTAATATCTAAAAATAACATGCATGTTCTACTGTCTTCAGGAACATATTTTCACTTGTTCTTTATCTAAGTAAAATGTCATTTGACGCTGTGAAACACTGGGCACATATTTTGAAGTCTATAAGTGGCGTGCTGTAAGAACTTGCTGTATATCTTGTACTGTTTTGTGGCTGAAGATGGGTTGGACGTCGATAGCTACGTATTTACAAATTCTTGTTGTAAAATTTTATGCATTTGACAACTTGTCTTTTATGGATTAAGATAGTCTTCTGCCATACGGTATGGAAAATGTCAGAGAAGTTGGTTGGCTTGTAGTTACATTTGAATCCGAAGTCAGACGAAACCAGCCCCGCGGCAACAAGTGGAGGTCAAGCTCCGCTCGGCTAGAGACGATTGTGTAATACACCGAAAAATTCAAACTTCACAAGACAACGCTCAGTTACAAACTCACCTCAACTTACTTAGTAAGTTGCTCTAGCCGAGCGGAACTTGACCTCCACTTGTTGCCGCGGGGCTGGTTTCGTCTGACTTCGGATTCAAATGTAACTACAAGCCAACCAACTTCTCTCTGACATTTTCCATACCGTATGGCAGAAGACTATCTTAATCCATAAAAGACAAGTTGTCAAATGCATAAAATTTTACAACAAGAATTTGTAAATACGTAGCTATCGACGTCCAACCCATCTTCAGCCACAAAACAGTACAAGATATACAGCAAGTTCTTACAGCACGCCACTTATAGACTTCAAAATATGTGCCCAGTGTTTCACAGCGTCAAATGACATTTTACTTAGATAAAAACAAGTGAAAATATGTTCCTGAAGACAGTAGAACATGCATGTTATTTTTAGATTTTAGACTACCAAATGTTGTTACAGTGTTTTTATCTTTTTATTGTATGTGTGCAGTTTGTGTTTATCGATGTTTTTGTGATCTGATGGGCTCCATGTATGATTTTACGGGCTGAAGAAGGGTCCAGAAAGAATAGGACCTGAAACATGTACCCTTGAATTATTTTAACAAAAAATATAGTATTGACTAGGCGGAAATTGTAAGTTTTAATCTTAAAGTTCTTGACTGGTCGCTCGCAAAAGGTTAAAATAGGTAAGGTATTCACGGAGGACATTTTGATAACGTCAGGTGTCCCTCAGGGTAGTGTGATTGGGCCCCTGTTATTTCTGGCACTTATTAACGACCAACCAAATGGGATTCAAAGTGACTGCTGATTGCGGACGATTGTGTAATATACCGAAAAATTCAAACTTCACAAGACAACGCCCAGTTACAAACTCACCTCAACTTGGTTGATAAATGGGCGGTTGACAACAAAATGAAGATAAATACGAGTAAATTTAGTCTCATGAGAATAGGGAGAGGGCGAAGGCATGATTTTCAATATAATATCGACTCGGAAATACTTGTAGAAGAAGACTCGTGCAAATACTTGGGCATCCATGTAAGGAATGATATGAAATGGAGTACTCGTGTGGGTTGTGTCGTCTCCAAAGCCTACAAATCACTTAATTTTGTAATGCTGGTATTAAACGGCAGTATTTCTACCGCAAAAGAATTTGAATATTTGACCCTGGTGAGGCCAATCTTGGAATACAGCTCAGCGGTTGGGGACCGATATCAGGTAGGGCTCATCAATGAGCTGGAGATGGTACAAAGGAAGGCTGTTAGGTTTGTGCTCAACGATTTTAATCCTAGAAGTAGTGTAACTCGAATAATAGAAAAACTAGGGAGGGAATCTCTGGAAGATAGAAGGACGAAATCCAGACTATACGCTATGTTTAACACTTGCACTAATCGGCCAGCATGGGGAGAACTAAGCAAACGTCTGGGAAATCCCACCTACCTGAGCAGGTCAGATCATCCACATAAAGTCAAGGTCCGACCACAGCATAGAAATTATGGGAAATAATCTTTCATTAACCGTGGTATTGATAGTTGGAATTCATTACCTGCCTCAGTCTTAGAGCCTTTCCCCAAACATATTGATGTGTTTAAGATGATTGAACTTTCGTGTGGATACTACGATGTAATTAGTTCCTAAATTGCGAATTGTGTATATTGTGTTTGATGTTATTGTTGGTATTTTCTGTAATTCTGTATTTGTAAAATTTGCCAGCGGGGAAGTACCCCCATTTGCAAATATTATCAGGGTGTCTACTGGAAGTATGAAGTAAAATTTAGTTACTTTTTAGTTACCTTTACACTTTTTAGCTACCTCTCATTTCACGGCGTCTCTGCGGTCTACAAGCATAGGAGCTCATCGTGCACATGCCCTAATTTAATTCCCATTTCTGCCATGGAAAATTTCAGCTGTGGTATGAGGAGATGCAGCTGATAAAGTGTAAACAAAGCATTGCTCTGGCAAATAACATCTCATTCAATCATAACGAGTATGCAACAGCACATTAGCAAGGAGCTGGCAAGGAGTAACGTAAGCCAACAAATACTGAATAGGCTGAATATTAATCACGGGCCTGCATTTCTTAATCAATAACAGATAGGAAAAGAAAATGTCATTACTCATCTTCCAACATATGCAGTGTGTAAATCTGGATCAAAGTTTCACTCACAACAGACCTAGTTTACGTTCTATAAGCAATAACTAGTAAGGAAAGTCCACATTGATCAAATTAAGTTTTCAATGAGGCAGATAAAAATGAAAACACACTGCAAGAAAACATTAACACAATAAATAGGATTTCAAAAGATTATTGGAGTTCAGGTATTGTGTCCAACATCATTTTTATAAGGGTCGAACCATTGAACTTACATGCTAAAATATCTCTGTTAGCTTCTGTCCTCGACACATGATAGTAACAATAAAATTATTTATTTAAATGCAAATTAAACATCTTGATTTACCTATCTGTTAAATCTAGACTGCCCAATGTTGTATCCAATGGGAAGGTAAAGCTACACTTCAGCACAGCACAATCGAAGAGAATAAAGTAAAAGGAGGGAAAATAAGAAATTTCAACTTAACTTGTACATTACAATAGTCTAATGAGTTATTGTGACTTCATTCAATTAATACTGTCATAAGAGCAATTGTTACCCCCCTCCCCAAGTGTACTTTTCTCAACCTGTAAGGCATGTTTCTCCCCCATGGTGGCTAATGGTGTAATATTGGTACTGGTACCTTATAAGATGTATAGGTCCAATTTTTAATGTTTTTACTTCATTTGAAGTAGGCCTATGAGGTTATGACGACTTCATTTATTACAATACAATACCCAAATAAGGTATTATGCCATTAAATGCAATGTACTATCAACTGATATCACAGGGAGAAAAATATCATCTATTATTATTAATACAGTATACTAAAACATGACCGTAATAAGGCGGGGGAGAAAAAGGAAGGAATGCACAAGTAGTTCCGTGAAGAATTATACAGCCTATTTTCATATATCCTACTTATGTTAATTGCCCCTAGCAACATACAAAATTTCAGTTTGATTGCTGTAATAGATTCGTAGATACTGAGAACCATCTTAATATTTCAGATGGACGCCATGTTGGATTTTTTACATGTAGGCCTTAAGAGTTATGCTAAGGCCTCAGAGTTTCCAAAAACATGAAGATTATTGTGTAGGAGTATTATTCAAACTTCAATCACATGAATAGGACACAATAAAAATAAAAACTTAATTTTAAAAACTCGCCATCTTGTGGTTATGGAAAACAATTGAAATAAATTAGATGCCAGTGGATTAAAATTTGTCTAAGCATATACCATACCAAGCTTCACTGAGCTTGGATGGTTAAATCGTGAGAATCGTCCATTTAAATATTTACATTTACATGGCTTCAGGAGTGGAAGATCCACAGTGGACCCAATCTTTAGCTTAAGGCAGGTGATGGAAAAGAACTGGGAATATGGAGAGGATTTGATCATGACTTTCATAGATCTAGAAAAGGCATATGATAGTGTCCCCAGGGAGAAGGTATGGGAAACCATGGTTAAGAAGAGACTGGGAAGAGAAATGTTGGAAATGGTGCAAGCAATGTACAACAACTGTGTTAGCAGGGTACTGACCCCAGTTGGAAAGACAGATTGGTTTAGGAACAAGACTGGACTAAGACAGGGGAGTGTGCTGTCACCTCTTTTATTCATAATGGTAATGGATGAAATTGTAAAGGAAACAAAGGAAGCATATGGCCATAAAGAAATGAAGTTACTGTTCTTTGCAGACGATATTGTGGTCTGGGGAAGGAACACCGAAGAAGTGCAAAAACAACTAGATGCACTGAACGAAAATATTCAGAAGTACGGTCTGAAAATCAGTATAGAGAAAAGCAAGACCATGGTGATGACAAGAGGGAAGACAAGGAAAGGGCACTGTGAAAATTGGAAGTCAGAGTTTGGAAATTGTGGACACGTTCGAATACCTAGGAAGTGAATTGATGCAAACTGGTAGGTTGGACATGGAGATTGGCAGGAGGGTACAGCAGAGCAATGCATTCTATCAAAGTGTAAGAAAACTTGTTTGGGATAAGGAAGTACCAAGGAAAAGCAAGGAGGTAATGTACAAAATGTACTATGTACCTATATTAACTTATGCAGCTGAGACTTGGACCCTGACGAGCAGGCAAGAGAGTAGAATCCAAGCCAGTGAAATGAAATTCCTAAGAAGTATGATAGGTAAGACAAGGAAAGACAGAGTGAGGAATGAAGATGTTAGGAAGGAAGTTGGGATGGGAAAACTAAATGAGAGAATTGAGAAGAATAAACTAAGGTGGTTTGGACATGTAAAGAGGATGGAGGAAAATAGAATACCAAGACAGATGCTGGAGGCCAAGTGCAAGGGTAAGAGAGCAAGGGGAAGACCTAGAACATGGTGGATCGATTCAGTGAAGAACAGCGTGAGAAAAAGGAATCTGGACTGGGACAAGATCGTGGAAGAAGAATTGTGGAAGGAAAGAGGAAAGTGGAGAAGTGCCATAAATACCCCGACCCGGCAGGAGCTGGATAAGGGGAAATGATGATGATGATGATGATGATTTTAAAAAAAAAAAAGTCCCATAGATGAACTTAGTCTCTATCAACATACAAAATTTCAGTTTGATTTCTGTCATAGATTAGTAGATATTGAGAACCGTCTAAATATTTCGCATGGTTGATTTTTATATATGTAGGCCATAGAGTTATGCACTATTAGATGACGATTATCGCGGAGGTTCAATATTCAAACGGTGACTTCAATCGGATGATTAGGACAAGAGAAATAAGAACTTAATTTTAAAATTTTGCGCAGCCGCCATCTTGAGGTAATGTAAACAATTGAACTTAAAAAATGGCAGTGCATTACAATGCGTATAAACATTTGCTGTACCAAGTTTCACTGCGTTCGGACAGTTTAATCTGGAGAAAAGTCCATTTAAATGTTTCAACTTCGCTTGGCCGCCATATTCTTTTTGTACTTAAGGCGACACTCCTGAGAGATAAACACATCTTTTTACCTAATGCATGGATTTTCACGAAACTTTGTGGGAATTTTCCCCAAACAAAAGTAGAGATATCACAAACATTTGTTTCATATACAATTAATAGTTTTTCCAAAATATTTTTATTTTATTTTTTTGGAATTTTTAATTCCATTTTTTTCATAAATTTCAAATGACATGTTAATGGAAATTTGGAATTAAGTAGATAATACTTCTTTAAAAAACACTACTGATCGATTTTTCTGTAAATAATTTATATAATGAGATATTATAGTACTAAATTTGTGTATTTTTTTTTGTTCAAAAATTTTGGACTTTTAAATCCCTACTACTGGGAAGAATTCTGCAATTAAGAATTCCATACGCAGGTTTCCTAATATAGCTGTGATACATATACCATACAAATTTTGTTACATTTGGCAGAATATTAAGGGAGAAAAATGGGATTTAAATGTAAAATTTCAATTAGCGGGAAAATTAAAGCAAAGTTCAAGTGACGTTATCTTCCTACCTCATGCATGGATTTTCACGAAACTTTGTGGGAATGTCACCCAAACAAAAGTAGAGATATCACAAACATTTGTTTCACATACAATTAATAGTTTTTCCAAAATATATATATTTCTTTTGAATTTTTAATTCCAATTTTTCATAGATTTCAAATGACATGTTAATGGAAATTTGGAATTAGGTAGATAATACTTCTTTAAAAACACTACGTATCGATTTTTTGTAAATAATTTATATAATGAGATATTATAGTACTAAATTTGTGTAATTTTTTGTTCAAAAGTTTTGGACTTTTAAATCCCTACTACTGGGAAGAATTCTGCAATCAAGAATTCCATACGCAGGTTTCCTAATATAGCTGTGATACATACACCATAAAAATGTTGTTACATTTGGCAGAATATTATGGGAGAAAAAGGGGATTTAAATGTAAAATTACAATTGGCGGGAAAATTAAAGCAAAGTTCAAGTGACGTTATCTTCCTGATCCATTACCTATAAGTCACCAGAATCGTATGTTTTTCCTTCGTTTTGTTTCTTAGCAGCTTCTGTACGAATTTTGGTAATTCTGGAAGCTTGTCTAGTATCTTGATGCACAACTACAAGAGGTTACTTGCGCACGAACTTCACAAAAGTAAACAGACAGGCTACCGCCACAGAACTCGCAAGAAAGAAGAAACATACAAGAATAACAAAACTTATAGTTGTCGGCATTATTGTAGTGACATCAGGAATACCAATACAAGCATACAATGTTGCTCAATGACAGTAGAGTCAAGTACTGAAATATTAGTCCTTTGCAGGCTTCATTCAGAAACATGGTAGATCTTACAGCTCCATTCTGTAGAAATATATGCGGGAGGGGGGGCTGTTGGCCCATCCCCGGGATGCGTAATTGCAAAGAACAGGGATATTTTATTGATTTGATTGAATGAAAACATGACAATGACATCATAAATATAATCTAACAAGCAGTTCAGCAGATGCCATGCCCATTTCAGCTGTGTGCAGACTGACAAACAAAGCATTATTAAGGTGATAAATTGTTTGAATTCAACGGAATAACTTTGTGACAAGAAAGAAGAAACCCAATCCTTTCAATTTCAGTCATTAAAAAAAATCACCAAAATGAACAAAATATCGACTTTTATCTCCGGAGTGTCGCCTTAACAGGCTTTCGAAAGTCACATAGGTGAACTTTTAGTAGTGCCCTTTTATCACCAAACAAAATTTCAGGGTGATATCTCTAATAGTTTCGGAGATATAAAATGCCGGTGAAATATTTCACACAGCCGCCATGTTGGATTGGTGAGACTTAATGAAATTTGAAGGGCACGGTCTGAGTTGGCCTGAAAGGTACTATGACCTTACCGAGTTTCATTGAAATCGCTCTAGCCGTTTAGATTTACGTGGACAAAAGGTGATCTCATAAGCCTATTCTTTCATAAATGAAAATAGGCTAAAAAGGAGTGGGTGGGACGAAAAAGGGGAGAAGGAGGGGTAAACCCGGTGAACAGAGGAGGGGACAGCAGGTCGTGGATGGATTTCGCTTGAAAGTGCATGGCCGCGCCATCCCACGCTGTCTGTTGGTACAGTACTTGCGCCGAGTAACAGGTTGTCGTCAAAATTATACATTAAGATGCATCTCCTCTTTGGACTGAAGCCTATGCATGATGTTCTCCGCATGTCTCTGCATATAACGTTAAGTCTCACATATAGCATAGGTGCAGCGATTCGCACACTCGCCAAGAGATAGCGCACCACTCGCATCTACATAGAACGCAAGGGAGCTGCAGACGCGAATATTAGAAGAGTATTTTTCCAGATTTTGAGATTTGTCACTCAAGCAGTTTCAGAGAAACATGTTTTCACGACTAAAAATATAGCAAATCAAAAATTTCTGGGACTCGTATCCCTTGAAATTTATCAAAGAGCATGAATGCCAAATTTTACGTTTGAAACTCAAGAGGTTTAAGATGCTTTTGTTTTTCTCCAGCCCCTATTTTGTTCCCGTTAGTAACTGAATTTCGTGAACCCTTGCCTATAAACTTAAAGCAACCTCCGTAAAAAAATGTTAACCAGATACGGTAATGAGAACATAATATTTGCCTTTTATATGTAGAAATGTTTCACTTGTCTCAATATTAATTTCAGTGCGAGTAGTTATGACAATGCCTATGAATACAGATATACGGTATTGACTTATTTAAAAAAAAAAGACTTGTGATCTTATATGGTTCTTAAACCTCGCGATTATAAGTTACAAGACGTCCTTTCTATGAGGATTCCGATCCTCTGGACGCAACTTCTCACTTCGACAATCTAACCTATAAACCTGAAATCGACGTTAGTACATCTACATCTGGTTCACAGATTACCATCTACTTTGGTTCTCAGCAGACGCGTGTGGCACGCTATCTGTAGACGAAAGTACGAATCAGATGTAGCTCAACCATCCACCAATCACAAGCCGCCATTTGAAGGCCTATGCTATGTGCGACTTGAAGTTACAGGCAGAATATTGTACTAGTGGGGTCGGCGAAATACGTGAGACTGGCCAGCTTAGTGCGCGGGAGTTTAAATGATTCAACCCGCCACCGGAAAAGTTTCGTTACCCGTTTGTAAAATTCGTTACCGGTAGACACCCTGATTATTACTATGTTGTCCATTAATTGATATGCCCACTGTTTCAGACATGTCTAATGCTTCATTCAATAAAGCCTTTGAGTAAATGTTGAAAAGTAGAGGGGAGAGTACACATGCTTGTGGAACATCAAATCTAATCTGGACTTCATCGGACAGCTTGTCACTGACCCTAACAATGAATTTCTGATTCCAATAAAGGTTGGCAACAAAACGAATGTCCTTCATGTCAAGGTCGATTTTCCTCAACCCATCAACAATTTTACATGTTGCACTCTATCACAGACTTCTGCACAGTCGATGAAACACATGTTAACTGTCTTTGCTGGACCAAACTCTGCATGCAGAATAAAGCGCCCAATGTCCCGAGCGCACTCCTGAATCCAAACTGTGTTTCAGAAATAGTGTATAGATTCTCGTGTGAATAATCTTCAGGAACACATTTAAGACATTGCTCATAAGGTGGCTAGTACACTGGTCTTCACAACGCCTAGTGTTTGTTATTTTAGACAGTGCAATGAAGGTGGACTTCAGCCAATCCAATTTTTACATTACAAACTTATTTTATAAGATGTAAATAGTTTTAATTTTATATGCTTTAATGAGCTTCAGCAAGGGCAGAGGAATTCTTTTTAACAAATTATGTTTTAATATGCGTCAGCAAAGACATTGTTTTTAACGAAGTGGTAATAAAAACTAATAGTTCCGTGAAGAACTAAATAGCCTATTTTCTTATATCCTACCTAAGTTAATTGCCACTATCAACACACAAAATTTCAGTTTCATTGCAGCAATAGACTCATAGATATTGAGAACCGTCTAAATATTTCAGATGGTCGCAATGTTGGAATTTTATATTAGGCCATAGAGTTAAGTACTATTACATGAAGCTTATTGTGTAGGTGTATTATTCAAACTTCAATCGCATGATTAGGACACAAGAAATAAAAACGTGATTTTAAAATTTTGCACAGCCACCATCTTGTATTTATTAAAAAAATTGAAATAAATTAGATGTCAGTGGATTAAAATTTGTATGAGCATTTACCGTACCAAGTTTCACTGTGCTCGGATGGTTAAATCGCAAGAAATATTTAAATTTTGCATCGTCATGTTGAATTTGTGATCACCAGGTACTGAAAGTCCTACAGGTGAATTTATGTTCATAGCCTTTATCAACACACAAAATTTCAGTTTGATTGCTGTCATAGATTAGTAGATATTGAGAACCGTCTAAATATTTTGGATGGTCGCCATGTTAGATATTTATATACACTGCCGGAAAAAAAAATTAGGTCACCTGAAAAGACGACGTTGATTTTGATCCGATGACGGCAGATGCCACCTAAGGGATAGTAGATGTCCTGATAAGGGTTTTAACGTCATCCGCCAACAGATAGCGTAGTGGCATAGCTACCAGAGTGCCATCGGTGTCTACCATTCAATAGGGAAAGCTCACAGACATACAGCTCATTGTGGTGCAAACGTGTGAAGCAAGCAGGTACAATGCCACAGAGACGCACTCGTTCTTCCTACAACCAACTGAGAGAGTTTGAAAGGGTTCAAATCTTGGTCTTCCGGGTGGCGGGATGGTCCTTTCGGAGAATTGCCACACAAGTTGGACGTGCTGTGTCCATTGTGCAACGATGCTGGTATCAGTGGTCACATGAACATTCCCACACCCGTAGATGAGGTTCTGGACGTTCATGCAGCCCAGACGTCCACCAGGATCGTTGTATTGTAAGAGCAGCAGTAGCAGGTCATACAGCTACCACAGCACAGACTCGAGGGTTTGTGAGCCCAGAAGTGTCAACACGAACTGTTGCGAACCGGTTACTAGCAGTGGGATTACGGGTACGCACAACTCTAGCCTGTCTTCTACTCATGTCAGAGCATCGACGTGCACGGCTCGACTGGTGCCGTCACAGGATCACTTGGAAGATGGAATGGCGCGCCGTGGTCTTCAGCGATGGAAGCAGATGCTGCCTGCACGCAAGTGATGGTCGTTGGCGCGTTCGGCGTAAACCTGATGAGCGCCGTCTCGTAGAGTGCATTCGTCCAAGACATACCGGCCCCACCCCAGGCCCTATGGTCTGGGGTGCGATAAGCTACAACATTCGTTCACCTTTGGTGTTTGTGGAGGAAACGCTAACCAACGCTCGGTACGTGCAGGATGTTGTTAGACCCGTTCTTTTGCCGTTCTTGCAACAGGAAGGGGATGTGTTGTTCAAACAGGATAATGCTCGCCCACACACTGCCCGTGCACTGCAAGACGTGCAGGAACTTCTCTGGCCAGGATGATCGCCCGACTTGTCGCCAATCAAGCACGTGTGGGACATGATGGGCCGACAAGTGACTCGTGCGACTCGTCCACCCACAACTCTTACAGAACTGTGTGAACAGGTCGAGCAGGCATGGAATAACGTATGCCAAGACAGTATTTGCCATCTGTATGATCGACTGGATGCAAGAGTCAGTGCCTGCATTGCCGCCCGTGGAGGCTACACCTCGTACTAATATGGGTGTTTCAGCATGGGTCAATACCTGGTATCTCTGAACCACTTGACCTATTGATCTGTATATTTAATCATTTCATGTACTCCAAATGCACTGTTGCCACAATAAATCTTGAGTGAATTGGTAACCTCTATAAGGGTGACCTAATTAATGTTGTCCGGCAATGTATGTAGGGCATAGAGTTACGTACTATTAGATGATTATTGTGTAGGTTCATTATTCAAACGTTGACTCTGATCGCATGATTAGGACACAAGAAATACAAACTTAATTTCAAAATTTCGCATAGCCGCCATCATGAGGTTATGTAAACAAATGAACTATATTAGATGTCAGTGCATTACAATGTGTATAAACATTTGCTGTACGAAGTTTCACTGCGTTCGGATGGTTAAATCGTGAGAAAAGTCTATTTAAATTTTGAAATTTGCTTGGCCGCCATGTTCGTATAGTACTTAACAGGTTTTTGAAATTCACATAGCCGAGCTTCTAGTAGTGCCCTTTATCACTGTACAAAATTTCGGGGTAATATCAGTAATAATTCCAGAGATACAGAATGCCGGTGAAATATTATGCACAGCCGCCATGTTGGATTGGTGAGACGTAATAAAATTTGAAGGGCATAGTCGGGGTGTCAGGCAAAATAGTACTATGACCTTACCGAGTTTCATTGTAATCGCTCTAGCCGTTTAGATTTCATTAGGGGAGGACACACAGGAGGACAAAATGTGATCTCATAAGCCTATTTTTTTTTTCATAAATGAAAATAGGCTAATAATAAATGGAAGGCAATAAACATTGTGCTTTTTAAAAACATTTTAACTGAAGGAGACAAGACTCCTTGTTGAAACATGTACTATCTGAAATGTTTTTTTAATAAGAATTATGCTGACAAAGGGAGAGTGAAATTTAACTCTCTATTCTATGAATGAAACAAAATCTATTATGCATATCGGCTTCCAAACTGTTAAGCAATAGTCGCTTCAAATTCATTTGTAAAGACAAATTATTAACCAAATTATAGTAATAGATTAGCATACAAAAATTGATGTTAAATTTGAATAACTTCAAATTACTTTGTCACTTTTTCATGTCATGATTATTTTCTAGTGGCTATGAATTTTTGTACTTTTTTACATTTTTTTGTACTCTCACTCTTATATACTTTTGTGGGCTGTCCTTTTTATTTCTCCAACTATTAGGCATAGCCTACGTTTTAAATTTGTAACATTTCTTAGATTTTGTACTGTATATTTTGTAAAAATAAATTGTTGAAACAGTAAAAAATATTTCCTCAACTGCAATAAAAATTAGACCCAAGAACTAAATATGACAACTTGGGAGAACATCAGTTGATGAGGAGGAGGAGGAAAGTAAACGTTGTTTCATTAGAGAGCAAGCTCATTAGCTCTCGGGGAGGGAAGTGAAATGTTCACTTCCCTGTCTGAAAAGGAATCAATGAATAAAAATATGCACAGATCTTTGTAATCCGTTTTATCAAGACACATCAGTTTCCTTCTTTGAGTATAGGAGCTAAATTCATAAACGGAAGGATACATAAAAAATATTTCAAAGTAAACTCAAAATATCTAAATCCATGTCTGAAAAAAACTAAATCACCTGCTGTGTGGTAAGATCCCAATGCTGGTCGCGAAATAAATTTTTATCAGTAGTGAAGATAGGCACAAGATGATCAGCAACAAATGGTGGATCTGGTGATATTTTCACCACTTTCAAATGCATTGTTGTTGTTCCCTCTGAAACAGATTGATAATTAGGGCTCGGATTTTTAGGTAAATAAATATTTTTTTATGTAAATACATATTTTAAGCATTTTTTCTATAAATACATAAATTCCTTCTTTTCATTTATTAGCACATAAAAGGACATAATATTTACATTTTTAAAATCTGTATGCTAGATCTTTCAGTTTATTGCAATTTTGTTCTGTGTTACTTCAACGGGGAAGAACCTGTGAGCTATCTAATCTTCACGCAGAGCGTATGTCAGCTTGCAACTGTGTTATTCTTAACTTGTTGCCCCGTGCCACTCACTGTGGAAGCCAGGGATTTCCTTGTCCATAGCCATATTGCCCCATGTGCTAGAAATCCCCCCCAGCTACCTGGAACCAGTGTCACTCACATGCAGTTCATTTCTGGCACTGTGATGTGTAAGGCAGTTCTACAATGCCTAAAATAAAAACAACTACAAGTTATTGTCTATTGCAGAATTTAAAGATAATTTTACTTCTGATGGGGGCGTTCTGTTCTGCCAACCATGTGGGAAAGCAATCAAGACTGAAGACTGAACAGCGATCTTAAGTTACACAACACCTTAAGGGCAAGAAACATGTTGCCGCAGTTTCACGCTTTCAGAAGAAGTGTTTCGAGATAATTGTCGGTCATTTGTGATGGACAACCTGTGTATTGTAATGCTTCAGCAGTCAGTGAGACATAAAATAAATTGCATTCGTGAGTGCTGCATATTGTTTATATTCACATTAATAAACTAAATTATAATTAAATATTTTTACTTTTTTTTGTCACATATTTCAGGTATTTTTAATACATAAAAAATAAATATTTTCCCGATTTTTAGCACCTAAAAATCTAAGCCCTATTGATAATACATTGTTAGCAAAACATATCACCATATGCTTTATTCCTCCAAGGCAAGCTAAGAAAAAAGAAAAAAAAAAAGCCAGATCAAGCTCAGTCAACATTGCCAGCACACTGCAATATGCAGTGCAAAACTGATGCAGGCCAAGTACTGGGTGCACTGAGGATGGAGTAATTGTCCACAGTGAACGCCATTCACTCAGCCTCTTGAGGCAAAGCTGAGTGTAACCCGTTCCAGCCCTAAGACCAGAATTACATTTCTTAGCAGAGCTGAGAATCAAACCTTGACAGCTAAGAATGCTGGTCACTGTGCCACTCGGCAGGCAGTACACATATTACTCACTAAGGTTTAAATACTTCGCAGCACTCAACGATGAGCAAAAAACTCAGCAAACTCAGACTCAACTGGACTAGGATTTAATGGCAGTGTATAAGCACAGTGCAATGTTTCTAACCATCAACCTATGCTAGTCAAATTATAGCTCAGTGGAACCTATCATGCCACTGTGAAACTCACGGAGCTCAAGACAAAGCAAGCTTAGACAAGCTTCGGCATAGGCTCTGACTGTGAAACCAGGCGTGTTACACTGCTGAGGATTCTCAATTTCAAACCTTCCTCTTAGTAATGTAGTAGTAGTAGTTTCATTTGAGAGGTATTCATTTTCACAAATGTGCATCGGGGAGATGCACGCTCAGTGGACAGGTCAACAACCTGCCTTATCGCCTGTCACACCTTATTTCACTTCAGCAGTATATGGAGATGGTCACCTCGACTTGCAGGACAAACTTCGAACATGCAAGCCGATAAATTTGGGTTTCTTCAAAGATCAGATATCTAAAGCTCTATAAATGTGAATTAACTGAACTTTTATATTAATGACTAGCTAGTCTGAAATTGTCTTATTGGTGTGGCTCGAAACTTCAATGAGCACACATTTTCTTCGGCAAGTGTGTCATACATCTTCAAATCTATGGAAAACTTCAAGAATGCAACACAAAGTTAAGTGTGTGATTCCTTAACCTTTTATGAACAGCATTTTGAAGATTCATACAACTGTTCTTCACAAATTAACATAAAATGGAGATATATTATGTTATTATTATTTATATATCATTGGTTTAGTTGTTTCCCTGGTTCCAGTATGGACTCTTAAGGATTGTGGTACCAATTTGCATTCGATGCAAATGCACAATTTCATCCCTCCAGCAAACAGTTTCTTCATTATTGTTGGTTGGAGCTGCTGTACAATGACTTTGCTATATAGTGCCATTACCCCTCTGTTTAAATCATGAGCAATTTGAATTGCATTTCATAGCTACTGCCATTCTATGCATTTACTTCTTTAGTACATGATTAATAGCCTTTGTTAATGTTTATATGATAAATCTAAGCACCTTTTACATACGTTAATTTTAGTATCAAAATTGTATGATAATGTATGAAGCAGCTCAGTTATAAGTATTCTGCAATCGAATCTGAAGTATTGTCACTGCATCCAATTGTTTAATAAATTAATTGAGTGTAATTTTGATCCTCATTGTGTGCAGGTCGCAAATGTTACCTTATGCTCTCCCGACTTTTCAATACTCTCCAATTACACCTATTTCCTTTCATGTTCCATTACTCCCGCAACATATGCAACCCTTCCAACTTAGCACGATGCAAATTGCATCAAGGGGCTTGGACATTGTTATCATTTAGCCCCATATACTTGGGAGTGTGTAGAATTTGTCCGAAAACCTGTGCAATAATGGTGTCTTTAGTAGTGTGTATTTGTAATTCAGGCAAGGATTGGGAAGGAAGCAGCCGTGACCTTAAGTTAGGACCCATCCTGACATTTTCCTGGAACAGAACTAGGAACCATGGAAAATAAAATCCTAGATGACTGAGGTGGGAATCGAACCTAACTCCTCTCAGTTCTGCCTCACAAGGCTGAGTGTACCCCATTCCAGCCCTCATACCAGAATTAAATATCTTGGCAGAGCCACGAATGCCACGAATGCTAGCCGCTGCACCAGAAGCTGGTCTAGTAATCATGTAGTTGGCTGCACTTTAAAATGAAATATTCTGGTTGGGTTAGGCCAAAGTAATTGATCCCAATTCCTTCCTTTTAATAAGTACTTTCCAAATTACATCATCATCTTCATTTCCCGTTTCCAGCTTCCTGGGTCGGGTTGTGAATTAAGGACCTCCAACGTTTCCTGTCTCTCCACCACTCCTCTCCTGTTTTTAGTACTTCTTCAGGTTTTCCTCCTCTCTTCTCTACACACTCCCACACTGTATCTGCCCATCTCTTTCGGGGCCTTCCACGTGGTCTCTTCCCTGTCATATTTTCACAGAAAGTTTTCTTTGGTACTCTCTCTTCTCCCATTCTCATCATATGTCCATACCACTTTAACTTTGTTGTTTCTATCCTGTCCTGCAGCTTCAAGATTCCTGTCCTTTTTCTAATCTCTTCATTTCTAACTCTATCTCTTCTGGTCTTGCCCTCTATACCTCTTAGGAATTTCATCTCCGCGGCTTGTATTCTACTCTCCTCTCTTTTTGTAGTAGTCCACGCTCCAGCTGCGTATGTTAGTATGGGTCTGTAGTAGGTTGAATATAATACATTTTTACATTTCTTTGGGACATCTCGGTTCCACAGAATACCCCTTATGCTCTGGTAAAAACTGTTCGCTTGTTGTATTCTCTTTCCAATTTCCTCAGCTATCCTTCCATCTTCTGTGATCACACTTCCCAAGTACTTGAAACTTTTAACCACTTCTAGAATTTTCCCATTCAATTCTATCTTTCCTCTTCCTTCCTTCCTTCCTTCCTCTTGACATTACCATTGTCTTGCTCTTCTCTGTGCTTACTTTCATCCCAAATTTCTCTATTTCTTGATTCCATACATCTAGTTGTTTTTGTACTTCCTTTTCATCCTCGCCCCATATCACTATATCATCTGCAAACAGCATGGCCTTTGTTGCCTCTTGTCCCAATCTCTGTTTAACATTCTTGTGAATTTCATCCATGACTATGATGAATAGTAAGGGGGACAATACACTTCCCTGTCAGAGACCTGTTTCCACTTTAAACCATTCTGTTTCTCCTATACTGGTCTTCACGCTACTCACACAATATTTGTACATAGCTTTTAACATTTGGACATCAGCTCCGTTAACTCTCCTTTTCCTTAATACATTCCAAACCACCTGTCGAGGCACACTGTCGTACGCTTTCTCAATATCAATAAATGTCATCACCATGTCTTTTCCAAATTCCCATCTTTTCTCCATCATTTGCCTTAATGCAAAGATTAGGTCAAATGTTGATCTGTCTTTCCTAAAACCATACTGTTCTTCTTCCATCTCTCCTTCTATCTTCCTCCTCAGTCTGCCTTCCAAAACTCTCTCAAAGATCTTAGCTACATGAGCGATAAGAGTGATCCCTCTGTAGTTATTGCATTCCTTTTTGTCACCTTTCTTAAAAATCGGGATAATTAATCCCTTTCCCCATTCTTCTGGAATCTCTTTCTTCTTCCAAATTATTCTAAATAATCTATACAATCACTGTACACCTATTGGTCCCGCTGCTTTTATCATTTCCGCGGACACCTCATCCTCTCCTGCTGCTTTACCGCTCTTCATCTTCTGTATGGCTTCCTCTATTTCTAGCATAGTGATCTCCTTTTCTTGTTCTTCTTCTTCTTCCATTGTTTCTTCTTGCCCTTTTTCATCTTCCAGTTCAATGTATTTAACATTTAGTAGCTTTGAAAAGTATTCTTCCCATCTTTTTAATATATCATCTTTTGATACAATATCTGTCCTGCTTCAGTTTTTACAAATTTTGTGTTTTCCCTACCTTTTACACTGTTTTTCACCAATCCATATAGAACCTTTTTACTTCCTTGGATATCCTCCTTCAAAGTTTCCGTGAAACCTTCCCAACTTTTCCTTTTTTCTTCTTGTACAATTTTTTGGCATGCCTTCTTTGCTTCTCTATATTTTTGCCATTTCTCTGCATTTTTACTGCCTATCCACTTCCTCCATGCCATTTGTTTTTCTTTAACAGCTTCCTTTACCCTGTTGTTCCACCAAGGAGTCTCCCTTTCCTTTTTCTTCCCTGATAGTCTTCCACAAGTGTTTACTGCACACCTATTGGTCCCGCTGCTTTTATCATTTCCGCGGACACCTCATCCTCTCCTGCTGCTTTACCGCTCTTCATCTTCTGTATGGCTTCCTCTATTTCTAGCATAGTGATCTCCTTTTCTTGTTCTTCTTCTTCTTCCATTGTTTCTTCTTGCCCTTTTTCATCTTCCAGTTCAATGTATTTAACATTTAGTAGCTTTGAAAAGTATTCTTCCCATCTTTTTAATATATCATCTTTTGATACAATATCTGTCCTGCTTCAGTTTTTACAAATTTTGTGTTTTCCCTACCTTTTACACTGTTTTTCACCAATCCATATAGAACCTTTTTACTTCCTTGGATATCCTCCTTCAAAGTTTCCGTGAAACCTTCCCAACTTTTCCTTTTTTCTTCTTGTACAATTTTTTGGCATGCCTTCTTTGCTTCTCTATATTTTTGCCATTTCTCTGCATTTTTACTGCCTCTCCACTTCCTCCATGCCATTTGTTTTTCTTTAACAGCTTCCTTTACCCTGTTGTTCCACCAAGGAGTCTCCCTTTCCTTTTTCTTCCCTGATAGTCTTCCACAAGTGTTTACTGCACACTTCGCAAAACAATTTCTAAAACATGCCCATTCCTGTTCGACACTTTTTGCTTCGTCTTTGGGAATTTCCTTTTTCAAGTCTTCTTGGAACTTTTCCATTGCCTCTCTCTCTTTTAGCTTCCACACCTTTATTTTTCTTTCCCTTTTCTCCGCAAGCTTTGTGATTTTCCCAAGCCTTAATTTGGCTATCACCACTTTATGGTCTCCTTCAAAATCTCCTCTTGGCATAGCTGTCACATCTACCAGTTGTCTACGTTTATCCTTTTCCACTAGGATAAGATCGATCATTGTTTTTGTCTTTCTGTCTCCCCATCCATACCTAGTTATTTTTTGGGAGTTCTTTTTCCTAAACCATGTATTTCCAACAATTAATCCATTCCTTCTACAGAAATCTATTAACATTTCTCCTTCTTCATCCTGATTTCCATAGCTAAATGGGCCAATTATCTCTTCTTTTCCCTGCCTATCTGTTCCCACATGTGCATTCATATCCCCCATTATTATAACCTCTTTGTCTTCTATACCCTTTTCCAGTTCTTCTAAGAAATCCTCTAAACATTCATCTACCTTCCCTGTCTGGGGTGCGTAAATCTGTATAAAATCCTTTGTTCCACTCTCAAGTCCTAGTCTAATTTTCATCATTCTGTCATTAATTTGGTCTACTTTCTCAACATACTGCACTAAGTCTTCTCTCAATATTATTGCAACACCATTCATTGCCTTATTTCCTCCACTCCAATATATTCTATATCCCTTCCCTTTCTCGACTTCTTTCTCACCTTTTCCCTTCCATTTCGCTTCACTGACTCCCATCATTGCTATTTCCTTATTTTCCATATAGTCCACCAATTCTTCTGTCTTGCCATTTAAGCTCATCACGTTTATGAAGGCGATGTTTGTGGTGTCTGGTAGCCTACTTCTCACAGTTCCCCCAGACCCCTGGGAACTGCGCGTCGCCTGCAGGGGACGCCCTAGCACTTTCCGAGGCCTCAATTCACACTCACTCATTTTATAGGCTATTAGTACGATGAGTTCGCCACACTCAAAGGCATTTTATGACCTACTGCCAGGTACTGTTCTAGGCCGATCCACTGGATAACAGACGCCTTTTGTAGCCGCTCCTCTGGAGTACAGACGCTACAGAATTCCCTCTTCCGCCATCGACGCCGTACCGAAGTCCATCCTCTCCGCCGCCGATACCGTTGGGGCTTCGCCCATAACCTTGGGCTTGGGCCCTCCATATTTATGACCCCTGGAGAGAGGGTGTCCCAGCATTTTAAAGCCCCCAGGAACTGGGCTGCCTGTTGGTCCGCGGGTTCATTTTCCGAGGTATTTGAACCAGCCCACATTTCTGTGAGCCCCCTATCCGCCACCTGGGGACGCGCCCTCTAGGGGTTAACAGGCTCCAAATTACAGCTGAAATATATTTGTATGATGGCTTCCATCTGGACAAGTACATGTATACCATATTGAACGGCTAAGCGAAAAATCTGTACTCCCATGAACACATTAGTGAGAAAATGAACTTTTTATACCTACTACCTGTGATTACCCACGATCAGGCCCGTCTTTACGGAGGGACAAACTGGGCAACTGCTCAGGGTGGCAGGTTTTAGGGGCGACAAAATTTCTGGAAAACTGTATTAAACTGCAGTTTAAACCCCCAGAAGGGAATATACTTTGTCAATGTTAATTATTTAAGGAAATAAATAAAAGGATCATCTTAGTCACCTTGGAGTTCTTGCTGTTTATCTGAATTGAATGTGAAATTGCACTAATGGGGAAATCCTAAACTTGTTACTTAAATAATTGGTGTTTTGGCTATTGGTTGTGTATGATATCTGTTAACAATTAATGTAAATTCTTTGCATTATGTTTATTTTTCTATTTGTAATTGTCGTACACACGTATTTTTAGTGTTTGCCTCTCATAGTTAAATACACACTCAGGTGAAGAAACAACCCCATGCGTTAAGAAAACTTTAATAAATCTACATGTTCCAAGTCGGGGGCAGCAATCTTGTTTTAACCAGAGGCGTCAGGAGCCCTTAAATATGGGTCTGCACGTCATTGATGAGTTCATGGAGTAAAAGAAGACAGTTTATGAGTTTATGAGGACCCCTACGTCATATCCCCATTACCAAAGAAAAGAATTATATGACAGAAAAATGTATGAGAAACATTTGGAGGACAGCCCCACCCTTTAACTCTATGTTTAACAAAGGATGAACAGCAAGAAATCAATTATAACACATATATGTCAAGAAATACCAGTAGAGTAAGGTAGTTTTAAATTAGTTCTGGAGAGACTCTTATCATCCCTACTCTTGGCCAGAGGCAAAGTTTAAATAGCAGGCATATGGACTCACTCTATGGTCTGTGCAAAGTGACACCTTGCAACTTCACATATGCTTGATTGAGAAACATGCACCAGAACTGTGTAGTGACAGATCCACAGAGGGGGAAATTAATGATTCCTCTTAACCCCCTCACCCCTTTGTATTAGATAAATAATTTAGAGGCTAGTTTTATTTTCTGGGTGCCTTCTAAGTAAATACAAATTTTCATGCAATTTGCCCCAGTAGCTTTGACCCCAACCCATAACAAATGGACAGACAGAAAAAAATTAAACCGAAGGGATATTTGGTCATTAAACACCTGAAAATGTTTATAGAGATACATGCAAAGTTCCCTTGGAGGAACAGCTTTCTGCCTAGCAGGGCAGCATCAAGAAGAAATTCGAACCATTGGGGACAATAATAGTTCCAAAATATTTACTAAAATAGTTATTCATTTCAGACGGACTTACCAACAACAGTTGATTTGCCATGGAAGTTCAGTTCCCTAAGAATCTGATTCAGAATCAAGGGCAGCCTGGACTTTTCAGACATTTGGGTTTCACTGGATAGGAAACCAGTCTCCTGTTCCATAGTCATCTGTTGGGTAAAAGAAAAAAATAATAGCAAATATATAAAGGAATAACCAAGTATTAAAATACAATAAATACACCAAAGCAATCAAGGTCATTTCATCCCCATGTACTTGTGTGAGCATGTGTGCAGAATTTGTCTGATAATCTGGGTTACAGTGGTGGGAATATTTGCAATCAAGGTGGGGATTGAGAATGCGGCAATCATGGCCTTAAGTTAGGAATAATCTTAACACTTTCCCAGTGTAGGAGTAGGGAACCATGGAAAACAACCTCTAGGATGGCTGAGGTGTGAATCAAACCAACTTCTTTTCAGTTTTGTCACACAAGGCTGAGCGAACCCAATTCCAGCCATTACTCCACAATTTCATTTCTTGGCAGAGCCTAGAATCAAACTTCAAGAGTAACAGCCAAGAAAGTTAGTCAGGAGATGGTACAATCAAACCTAACTCATATGTTGTATGTATGTTTTTTGCACATAGATGATGGTTTCAAGGTATCACACTTTCTCCATTATAATTTGCCTCAGTTAAATGTTTCTCACCTATATGGTTTTGGCCTACATTCAAATTTTGTCAAAAATGAAAGTACACATGAGATCTACAAGGGTCAAATGTCCGTGTGTGTGTCTGCTCCCCCTATCAATTCTCAACCGAAGAAACCAAATTGAATCATATTTGGTACAGAGGTAGTGCTAGTAAAGGTCACGTCAGTGTCAAGTTTTATATTGCCACCATATTAATGTAAACAAAATGGCAGCCACCCGAATGTTCAAAGGTTAAATCGAATTATGAATTAATCATCGATTCTCTGCCAATATTTGGAAAAACAAACCTTCATGTGCAAAGCGTCTGAGGCTCAAACTACACTACAAGATCATCAGCTGAATAATTTCAAGATGGCAGGTGCACAAATCATGCAAGAAATATGATCCATAAGTTATGATCTAATTAATCAATGCTCACAGTACTTGGCATTCAAGTAGTTTCATATATGGACCTTCTTTATGCAATGTGATGACCATAATGAGAGTGAACATTACAACCAGCCACCATCTTGAATACAAAAAAATATTAAAAAATTACTTTCAGCACTTAACAGCCGGCATTGAAGCGGCTTTCACCGACCGCTTGTGGTGTGAGGAAATCTTGGACTCCCCCACCGCTCCTGCTGAGCGTGTGGAGCAACCTTCGCCCGCACAGACTTCTTGGTGGCAGAAGGTGAGGATGGTGTCTCCTTTGGGCTTTTGTTCCACACATTCAGAATAGCAGCTGTGCGAACTATTAGAACATTAAAATCGACAAATCAGAATTTAATTAAGTAAGACGAATCTTGGCAACAGATGAGTATCATATACGGGTTCTCACTTGCTTTCATGAAAAGATCATCACACTGAATATAATGCACAGAGGCCATCTTGAAATTTCAAAATAGATTAAAAACTCTCAGAATCTTTGAACTATGGTATAATAAAGAAATATAGTGATAAGGTAAAATCTTTTAAGTTGCTTGATATACCCAAAGCAAAGTAACATTGACTCCACACTTTCAAGATGATGGCTAGGCATACTATTCGAATGTAATATTTTGGCAATGCTCAAAAGAGAGGTCAAAAAGATGTTGAGCCAATCTAAAAAGTATAAATGGTGAGGTTTTAAGTGTGGGAAAATAGCGCTGGGAAAAGTCGATGGAAGATGAACAATAAAGACATAAATTTATTGTCATAGATTTAGAAGGGATTCCAATTGGACCAAATGACTTTGGATGAACAAAGAAGTATTTATGCAATAAAATAATATCCCAGACTTGTGCATACATATTTTAAAATATGCTTTGCCTCAGGGTTTGTATAAAATTAAGAATATACATTAGCAGGTTGAATTCTGTAAAAAGAATAACAAATACTTCAAAATTAGAGGAAACAAACTACTGCCCTGTAAATTTCTGCTATAGCAATTGGAATTCAAAAGTTCACAGAAATTAGCAACATCATGCTGTTTTACTCGATTATCCTGTTGTTTCATGATGGGACGTCTAAACACGTTTCAATGACAAATGCCGTTGATCGCGATTGGACATTATCCAGATCAGAGGTAATCCAGATCGCAATCGGGACGTCTAAACGGGGTATTTGCCACCGTATCCGGCTCTGACATAGCAAAATATAATAAGTAAATAGACTTTTAATATGAATGAAAACTGACTAAAGAAACAAACATAAGTTACTAACTACATTTAACTACTACTGTTCTACTACCGTACTACAATATATAGATAATTATTAAAGCACTATTACTATCGCTAAACAACCAATGCAGTTACAGTAACGTTAGAATCAACAAGAGATCACGTTGTACAAGCCAGATATACACCTGACCAGGCTCTGAAGCTCATGGGCTGTGACATTGCAACGCAGAGTATTAGGACATCAACTATGCGAACATGGATTGGTCAAGAGGCAAAGGGGTGATAACAGACTTGGAATTTCCTGCCAAATGTCAATCCGTTTCTCCAAGCGTACAGAACAATAACAGTAACAGCGTACCTGAATATTGGTAAATCCAGAAACATGCAAGGGCAAAATTATTAATCAGCATCAAATATTTAAAATGACCTAAAAGTATTACTAGTTCCATGTTCACGAGAAAACTTCAGCTCAAAGTGTACACTTTAGAGTGGGAACCTGTAGTTGTGACCGAGGTCTTCGGTTTGAATCCTGACCTTGGTAATAGCAGACATGCTGAGTGGGATGTCCCTCTGAATTTCCCCTTACCCACTCAAGGTAAAATGCTGGGATAGAAACTTATATATAGGAATGGGACATCAATACAGTAATATCTATACTTGCCTGTATTGAAGTACTCAGATGCGTATGGACCCTGACTTTCCGCAGACCTTTATTTGCGAAATCCTCCAAAATTCAAGAGAAACCTCTGTCATAGAGCACTCGAACCGAAGTCATGAAATAACATATCATTTATTTCAAGAAACAATACCGATTTGAAAAATGTATTTCTGAAATAAAAATACTTAAATTTAAAAATAATCCATCTCGTAAGTAGGTGACATCTTTCAATAGTTCAATGGTTGCATTAACCGATTGATCGCAATTTGGTGACTATTGAACTTATTGGTTGTGTGTAATATGGTGGCTACAGGTTTTTGATTATTATTAAAGGATGCCTCAACCACAAGGCAACAAGAGGTTGCATGAATGAATTTAATGGAGGAAATAATTCGTTTCTCCATGACAAGTTGACATTGTCGCAAATGCACAATTTCAATGTTGCATTACATCCCAGGAATCTGCCTAAACTAAGACCTACATAAGGTTACAAACTGTATAAGAAAAATAGTCCCAACAATGATAGTGATTTAAGACTGAAAGACTTAATCAGCTGTAAAACGAGAGAACAGCATTAGAGGAATTTTCTCCATGAGTGGATCCTGGGAGTAAGGAACAGTTGAGGCACCCGTCTTATGTATTGTATCTTTACCCCTCATGGGAACCCACAGAAACTCAGGAGCTGTCCTCCGGCTATTTCCTAAATATCTCATCAAGTGTTCATACCATAAAATAAAACTGAAGCCAACTGAGGGTCATACAGAAATTAAGTAACAAAGAATGATTATCTTACCAAATATTCCGACAGCTTCTTGACAACAGGTTCATATTGAACTGTTCTAGCCCAAGCATCACACACAAAGCACAAATTAAAATAATATGCATTTCTAGCATATTTCGGATTATCAATCCTCACAGGGAAGCCAGTGATTTTGTAGCCCAGAGCATTTCTGAAATAGAAACAAAATAATACATATTCATCCAGAACAAAATTACTAGTTTGATCTGAAGTGCTAAGGTGCAAGATTTTTATGAAATTTCATGTTTTAAACAGAATTTGGAGAATTACAGGGATTGAATACATTTAAGTTTCATGATGTAGGGATTCCAATGAGAATAAGAAAAATTGTCATGTTTCACAATACACTCAGCAGCAAAACAAAAATCCTTAAATTCCTAGTAATTTCAGGTTTAAATCTCATGTACAAGGATTTTTATTGATGGTAAGTATGGTTAATTGTTTTATTCAAGCATTAGATGGACATGGAATTCCTGATTCCTTCATATCATCACTATCTCTTAACAATTTGATTTATTACAAAGGAGAGTATTTGAAAATGAAAATGTGAGCCAGGCCTGCATAAATATTGATAAGTGTCTTATGGTTTTATTGCCTCCATTCCATTAAGAGAAGAATAACAACCTTTTGAAAATGAATAACAGACACTATTCTTCAATTCAATGCTAAAGTTCAGTTGAAATAATGCCTCTGAGGCTCCAAAACGTTGGCGGAGTTGACACCAGTTACGAAGCTGCAAGTGAAAATTTTTAAAATCAATTTTGGCTAGAGATGAGACCTGGATTCAATGTCACCTCCTAAACCTAAGCACCATCACGGATGTGCTCAAACTCCCCACACATACCAAAAATGACATACCTAGCCTCCGGTAAGCCACTGCAACCATAATTTATTCAAATATAGAAATTTGGCTCCACCTAGTTAATACTATTAATTTATAAGAGTAAATATTCCATGTACAGTACATGGTTCGAGTCCAATACAAAGTTCTTCTTTAGCACAACTTCATTCATCAAAACAAGGTGAATACCCTTTAATATAAAACATCACTTAAAATGAGATGGTATATTGGCTTTCATGGCCAGTGAATTAAAACTCAGCAATTCTTATAGGTTTGTGCCGTGTCTTGAGTGGGGTTTCGCCTAGGACACCAAGCTGGTTCATCAGCGGGCTCTTCGTGTCCCCGCCCGGACCCCGTACTGGAGTAGCGAACTGCGCGCTACCTGCGCAGTTGCACTTTATATAAAGGCAGGTAGTGCGCAGTTTGCTACGTCAGTAGGGGCTCCGGGCGGGGACACCATGAGCCCGCTAATGAGCCAGCTTGGTGTCCTAGGCGAAACCCCACACAAGACATGGCACAAACCTAGAAGAATTGCTGAGTTTTAAATCACTTAAAAATCTTAAAAATTGTTGATTTTTAATATTAGGTATACAATGCATTGATATGAATTACATCATACCTCATACAAGTTATGCCAGCCCCATGGTGTTGGGGTAGCATGCCTGCCTTTCACCTAGAGGTCCCGGGTTCGATTCCCGGCTCCGTCAGGGATTTTAGAAACTGACGTGAGGGCTGGAACAGGGTGCACTCAGCCTCGAGAGGACAATTGAGTAGCTGTCTGACAGTGAGGCAGCACCCCCATGACGAAAACCAAGATTATCAGCCGAGGGGACCCGATGCGCTGATCACGCATCACCCCAATATCTGCAGGCCAAATGGTTTGGCAGCGGTCGCTTGGTAGACCTAGGCCCTTCATGGGCTGTAGTGCCAGGGGTTATTTTATTCATAGAAGTTATCTGTACGCTATTGACATATTAAAATAAAATACCTATGAATAGTTTTATTCCGCCTAAGTCAATAATAATAATAATAATGTTATTGGTTTAACATCCCTTTTAACTACTCTAGCATTTTGAGACGCCGGGGTGCCGGAATTTAGCCCCGAAGGGGATCCTTAGCGTGCCAGTAAATCTACTGACACGGCTCCCTCGCATTTATGCACCCTCAAATGCCAGCTGACTCCGCCAGGATACGAACCTGCAACCTTGGGCCCAGCAAGCGAGAACGTTACTGCTGGGCCACACAGCCAGTCCCACCTAAGTCAATACTACATTGAAACTAAATAACAAATATAGTACCAGTTTCGGTTAACTTGTAACCATCCTCAGCTAAAATCAAATTGTAATACAGTAACATTAAACTAAGAGCATCATATACTCAAAACATTAACAATCTATAAATAAAAATTAACTAAAATAAAATTATTCTCTATAAACATTTTAGTATCCATGGAATAACCTTCCAATAATACACTGAAATCGGCTTAAAACAATGTTAGGATCAGAAACAAACAAAAAAAAAGTCTATCTTGATACTGTATGAAGAATGGTTGTAATCATGGTAAGAATTTTGTAATTAAAAAAAAAAAAAAAACAGATTTTTTACAATGGATATTTAATGAATATTAAACCTGCAATGGTCGCGGGGAGGGGGGGGGGAGGGATTGTCTCACTTTGGAAATGTCTCGCATGTAACTCTGCAGCCCGCACACAGATTCACCTACCCTGCTAGATATTCCTTGTAGGGGGCATGATGAGACACCTCCCGCAATAATAGCAAGTTAACACTTGAAACATTCACACGGTTACTATCATTGTAGGCGCCTGCACAGAAGTGAGACTTTCCCTCACCCGCGACTATAAACGCAACTATTTTTGTGTTGCTTTTTGTTGTATAATTTGTTCTCAAGTGAATTTAAAAATGGGTAATAAACTAGAGGAACAAGTTATGGTATGGTAGGATGAGGGGGAGCAAGAATTAAGAAGAAATGGTGAAGCAGGATTTGTTGGAAGTTGGCAGTGCTAGTGCAGTCGAAGGGGATAATATAGAATTTAGTGATTCAGTGCTTGAGATATTTCTGGTGATGAACTGGATAATGCTGGTGCACAGTACTCTGAGAAAGATGGACGCACAACCTAGTACATCCATTGCCCACAATACGTTGCAAAAACCAGACACAAGAACCTTGCTCCTGGAGTAAAATATGAGGCAAAAACTGTGACCTACCACAGTGAGGCGTGGAGATTGTTTATTCCTCAGGAAACTATTCAAAAAATTGTGAACTGCACTAACATACAAATGTCAAAATTGCGCGACAATTATGCACAAGAAGGGGACGCTCGAAACACTGACTGTGAAGAAATAACTGGGTTATTTGGCCTATTCTATCTCTCTGGCGTGTTGAAGGTTTCTCATGTGAATGCAGATGACTATTGGGCAATCTCTGCCTTATTTTTTTCTAACAGTTCCCACTACTGTCAATTCATTCTTCAGTGACTCTAAAGCCAGGGAAACTGATTAAAAATAATTATCCACTGTGGAGTTCCTTCCAATATTCTCAATAGGAAATGCTAGTTTGACAACCTCTGAAGAATTGTTCACAACAGAGTAAGGTCCATCGGGTTGCTTTCCCTTATAAACTTCCCTTTTGTATGTATGCTTAATTAGCAGTAGTGCCCGGCTTCGCCCGGTGGATTTGTTTGTTTTATGGATGATGAATACTACTACAGAACACATGATACTTAAAACTACCAGAAAAAAAAAAAAAATCTTTTTGTGGTGGTGGTGGTGGTGGTGGTGGTGGTTGTAGTGAGGGTGATAAGCAGTACAGTATAATGGACGTAACATTTAGATCATTTTCCTCTAATGATAATAATGATAATAAGCGGCTTCGGTGGCGTAGTCGGTAGCATGCTGAACTGCTGTGCCCAAGATAGCGGATTCAAACCCGGCCGAAGGCGTTGGATTTTTTAAGAGCGTTAAAAATCCTTCAGTATGCCTTCCTTCGGGGGGAAGTAAAGCCGGCGGTCCCATGTCATAGATTTATGGCATGTAAAAGATCCTTTCACAGACTAAACTTGAGTAAAGCAAAATTGTTAGGTTAGATTTCGTCAGAACGCTCTATCAAAGTTCCAACGTTCACCACTAGGTATCATTGATATCTGGTGGCGAGAGTTGGAACGACTTGAAATTGAACGGAAGTTGTAGCTCATCCTTTAGGGTGTCTGCTGGAAGCAGCTACAGACTCAGGCGAGCCGAACATGTCCTCGGACACTCCCGGCACTAAAAGCCATACGATAGATAGATAGAATGATAATAATGAATAGGGAAATGGCTATTTACTAACTACAGCACTGACACATGTAATTTACAAACAAATTTCTAAAAATGATTAGAAAGAGGAGTAAGTGAAATAAAAGACACTGCCTAGGGCCTATATCTCATTGTCTGTTAGAAATGTAGAGACCAATAGTTGTCGTCTTTTGTTGCATAGCGCCGTAGGAAAATAATCAGAACACTTTGGAAAACTTCGGCTGTCCCAAGCTCCTGAGGTAGCAATAGTATCATTTATGGCCACATAGCGCTCAATGATAAATTTGAAAGCACTAACGCTTATTGCAGCTGATAACCTCAATGTATCGCACCAACACCATTGCACTTATAAAGATGCATAATACGTTCAGGATGATAACTGTTTTAAGGGGCAAAAGAAATCATTTTGCACTAATTACTCCCCGTGACTGCAATTTATAAGCAGCGCAAGATTTAACTATTTTCGCAATTCTGCACCAGAACAGTGGTAGGGGCAACATGATGCAGCCCGAATTGCCAGTCAACAATAGACCTATTAAAATACTCTTACAGTTACACTACTACGGACATGAATGATTCCAGGGCCTTAATACATGGTTTTCAAGTTCAGTTTGTTTGTTATTCTAAATGTAGGGAATGGAGAGCGTTGTCCAAAATATCAAGTGGACAGTGTTACCAGCAGGGTTTCAAAGTGTATGTATAATTTGGTAAAATTAGGAGGAACGGTGTAGATTTGTGATAAAGGGACTAAATGCAAGAAATGGAGTGGTCCGTCCGAAATTTAAAGTGGACAGTGTCACCCGCAGGGTTCCAAAGGGTAAGTGTACAATATGTGATTCAGATCGGTGAAACGGTGTAGATTTGTGCCAATGGACCTAAATGCAGGGAATGGAGTGGTCTGTCTGAAATTTCAAACAGTGTTACTCGCCGGGTTCCAAAGTGTAAGTGTAAGTATGTGAAATTAAGTTCAGATCGGTGAAATGGTGTAGATTTGTACCAAAGGGCCTAAATGCAGGGAATGGAGTGGTCTGTCCGAAATTTCATGCTGACAGTGTTACTCACAGGTTTCCAAAGGGTAAGTATACAAATTTTGGTCCAGATCGGTGAAACGGTGTAGATTTGTGCCAAAGGGCCTAAATGCAGGGAATGGAGGGGTATGTCCGAAATGTCATGCAGACAGTGTTCCTCGTAGGGTTCCAAAGGGTAAGTATACAAATTTTGGTTCAGATCGGTGAAGCGGTGCAGATTTGTGTCAAAGGGCCTAAATGCAGGGAATTGAGTGGTCTGTCCGAAATTTAAAGTGGACAGTGTTACCCGCAGTGTTCCAAAGGGTATGTATACAAATTTTGGTTCAGATCGGTGAAACGGTGTAGATTTGTGCCAAAGGACCTAAATGCAGGGAATGTAGTGGTCTGTCTGAAATTTAACATAGCCTAAACTATTCCTCTTGAATCTGGCTATCATAAAAAAAAAAATTTCGAATCAGACTGGTAGTTCCAGAGATTAGCGCGTTTAAACACAAAAACACACAAACTCTTCAGCTTTATTATATTAGTATAGATAAATGCAAGCGTCCGCCAGGGAATATATTTAGATGCCATATTTGGACTGCTCTGATTTAAAACGTTTAATTATTCTTATTGGTCTGGCAAAATTAAAGTATCTCTTATATGAAAATATCTATTAGATGCTTAACGAAAGCAAATAAACTTATTACCATCCCTTTCAAAACAATCATTTGTGTATAAAATTTGAAATTACGAAGGTGAGCAAAAATCTCACCCGCGACCACTTACGTCGAAATTACTCCGCAACCACTGCCGGGTTAAGAAACATTACAAAAATATTGCTACTTAAAACCTTGAAGTTCAAAACTAATGAAATAATATCCGCCTCTGTTAAAATGTTCTTCAATGTGTTATTGTCTGTAAATTAACTTACTTGAATATCATGCAAAAGATTCACTATTGACATCAAGCTTTTGAATGTTGTTGTATAAAGATAGCTTAAATCATTCAGCACCAAATTGTAATGGAGAGAGAGTTTGCAATAGAAAACATCCGTTTGTCTTCATCCAATTCAAATTGTTAGTGTTGATTATGGTGATTTATAATTATAAGGCTCCATTGGAAGATATATACAGTTCGCGCCACAATTTTTGGCCAGTGAGCCCCGATTGCGCAGGCGTACAGAGGACAGGTGGCGAACTTTAGGCATGTGCAATTGATACGATAGTTGCTTTCCGTGCAACTGAAAACGTAAGTATCAATTGCACATGTGTGAGGCTCGGAGACTGTCCTCTATGACTGTGAAACCGGGACTAACCGGCCAAAAACCGTAGCGTAAACAGTACATGCAATGTAGGTGCAAATTTAAATACACATGAGACTTTTACTACTGTTTTCTACCTCCATTGACACACTCTCAATTTGGTCTAACTAATTAATATGTTTTATGTTCGACCCTGACTATTATATGTCAGAAAACTGTACTATAATGAGGCTCATTATAACACTATTTTTTCATTATGAAACAGTTTCTCCCACCAATCAGAGCTCAAGAAACAGTTGTTTGACCAATTAGATAAGGATAGCATCGCACCTGCACTGAGTTCCACGGCCTTCTAATTTAAATTTCACTGCATGGCCTAGTGTTATAGTAGGGTAATCAAGGAGGCCATGGTCAAATACAAGGCATTCTCTGCGTCTCATGAGCTCTGTTCAGTACATAAAACTGGCGAAATCTCGACAGATATTTATGAATATTTATGTTCGATCATAAAATAGTCATAATAATTATCGTCGAACATAAACAGTTGTATGCAACTCGCCTATAATGGTAATTAAGACACTCGTGTCTTAATTATTGCCACTATAGGCTCTTTGCATAATGTACTATTAATTAATTATACAAAGTTCATTTTCAGCAATTGTCATAAGTGACAGGTCTTTATTTGCTGACGAGTGTATTTTGACTAAGTTTCTTACTTTTAGAACATGTTCATATTTTTCCAGTTTAAAAAAAATCTTGTTTCATGTTGTTGCTTGAGTCCTCAGTCTTTTGACTGGTTTGATGCAGCTTTCCATGCTCCCCGTCCTGAGCTAATCGTTTCATCTCTAAATGGTTACCACACTTTACATCCAAGGCTATCTGTTTTAACCTTGGTCTTCCCCTACAGTTTTTGTCCTCGACCCTTCCTTCCATAACTAAGTTGCCATTCCTGGGTGTCTTAATGTGTGTCTTACCAACCTATCTCTTCTCTTCATTAGCAATCGTCAGAAACGATTCTTAATACCTCCTCATTTGTTACTCTATCTACCCATCTAATCTTCATCATTCTCCTGTAACACCACAATTCAAAACGCTTCTATTCTCTTCTTTTCTACTGCATCAACAGTCCAAGTTTCACTTCCATAGGGTGCCATGCTCCAGACAAAGGCTATCAAAAAGGCTTCTATTTGAAATGTTTATGTGACTCAGGGCCGGTTCTACCACATCCGGGCAAAGGGGCCGATAACTTTCCCGTCGGAATAAGTACGAATTTCCGTTCGACCATCAACGGGTAGCGCTATTGGCGGTATAAACTTAGTCTACCCGGAGTGTACATTTTCGGGAGCTTCGAGAGGCCGATAAAGCATTACCAGCCAGATTTGAGCTGTGCGTAAGGGTTTCTTTGCATCATCTATGCTGTACATAATCTCTTCATAAATTACTAATAATACAATTAGAATCATTTGGTGATTTTGTTGTCACATAATGATATAATTACAATTATTAATTAATTATAAGGGATGTAACAGTTACTAAGCATATTTTATTTTAAGGCTATGGAAGAGCTAATTGACGTCCTGGAAATGTATAACTTTTTTGTCGACGTAGAAGAAGAAGCAGTCACACGTCCAAGACGGAACAGAGATCGGCTAGAGCATAATGAAATTCGGTCGAATGAGGAGTTCTTCGTCCGGTTCAGGCTGCAAAAGCCAACAGTTTTATATTAGATGCGGTTGATTGGACATGAAATACGACCGCTTAGTGCCCGTACGGAACCATCATAGATTTCAAAATATTATCTCAATTACATGTTTAGGAATACTGTATGAAGCGCTCATATAATTTAATAAATTCGCACAAGTGTGCATGAGAAATACAGAGTGTACAGGACATTATTCAGGTTCTGTACCGTACTATACTTTGTCATTGACTTGGTGTTTTGCTTATACAGCATAAGACCTGATAGCCTATTTGGGGCATTGCATTTTATAGTTTTCTACATCACTAAAGCCTTGACAAACAGAACTATGATCTTACGCTTGTGGTGACGCTTTATACGGTCTATGGCTTTCATCATAAACTATGTGTGAGAAAATCATTCCATCCGCCAAACGGAAAGTGTAAATTTGAACTTTGCAACATGACATATCCAAGGTATCTTCTATAGCTGTGCAAAAAGAGTGAATTCTCTCGTAGAATACAGCAAAGAGAACTAGGCCTAATTATGCACAAATGTGTGCATTCCGTTCCATTCATTTTACAGAGTTTACAAACAAACTTGTCGCCTGGAGTGTGATAATTTGATTTGACATACATTTTATGATTGAACCTATGCACTGCAAGACTTGTCACAACATGTCTGTAGCTCATATAGGCCTAAGCCTGTATTCAGATTGCAAAGTAGCCTATTGCTAGCAACATATTTCACAGGCTATTCCTCCTTGAAAAGCACTGCATGCCTGTCTAGTTTTCGATTATTGAGTTTAGGTATGGTTATTCAGTTGCATTCCTCCGAGAACTGAATCACATGCTAGGTTTATACTGCCCAGAAGTGTTGCGAGAGGTTTTGATACTAGGCCTATATCTTGTTGAAACCAAAGAACACGTGCTATCAACAAACAACAGACAAAAGCGAAACGAAAAGAAACTTAACGCATCTAACGATAGATGGCTCACTCATCGATTACTCAAATTTAACAAAAATCAGGCTAGCCACCATCTGTATTTTGCTATAAGGTTCCGGGCGGTTGCCCGGAACTTGCACGGAATTGGTAGAACGCTGCCCAAGATGCACAGAGGTTTACACCGGCAGATAGTTTATCATTAGAAATATTATTCGTTTCAGGTTCCGTATTGACAGCAATTATGAAGAATAAGAATTTTCAATCTTTCCCCCTATTCAATACTTTTAATTAAAGTATTGAATAGGCGGAAAGATTGAAAATTCTTATTCTTCACAGATAGTTTATCACCCGGGTTGCTGCAACTTTTACCCGGATGTGGTAGAACCGGCCCTGAAGTACAATCTTACACAATCAAATGTATTTAAACAACTTTGTCTGTTCTTTTGTGGATTTACTTATTTTTATATTTATTGCAAGTATACTGTATGTGAATATGCATATTTACTTATTTGCGATAACAAGGATGGTGGGCTTCACATGATTTGACTAATAAACTCACCGGCAAAAAAACGCAACAGTTGATTTTTAAACAACAGCAATGGCAAGCCATTCTCTTCACAGACGAGAAGAGATTCGGTCTCAGATCGCCTGACGGAAGAGAAAGAGTGTGGAGGAGGGTTGGAGAAATGTTTTCTCCTGTAACTTTTTCCTCCAGGACTGCATTCAATGGGGGTTCTGGGCCGGGGTCAGTAAGGATGCCAGGGCTGAACTTTACCTAATTGAGAATGGGACTCGCACAGCTGACCAGTATATCATGGAAGTCCTTGAAAACCATGTTGTACCATTTGCTCCATTTGTCGGAGATGAATTTAGCTTGATGCACGACAACGCACGATCACACACTTCCTTATGTGTCTAGCAGTACCTGCATGTGGTTGGAATCTACGCACTGGACTGGCCAGCTAGGAGGCCTGACCTCAATCCAATTGAACATGTTTGGGATATGTTCGGCAACGTGCTCCTGAGACTCTCCAGCAACTTCGGGTGAAGCTGCATGAGGAGTGGGAACGCATCCCACAGGAAAGCATTTCACAAAATATCACAGGTATGGCAGTGAAGTTACGCGAGGTGATTCGTGCTAGGGATGGAAATACCCCTTTTTAAGTGTTCAGTTCTTGTGTCAGTATGCAAAGTAATGGATTAATTCTGTAATGATAAATTTTGGAACTCAGATTAACATTTTTAAACGACTATGCAATTTACTCAAAATTTGAGACATTTTCACTTTTTTTTTCTTATTCTAGAAAATTAAACAGATTTTTTATTTGAAACATTTTATTTTGTATGTGAAGTGGTTTTCAAATGTTTAGAAAACAATTAATTCTGCATAATTTTTACATAAGAATAATTTTAGTGCAATAAATTATGACAATAATTTGTTGCGTTTTTTTTGCCAGTGAGTGTATAATATTAGATGGCACTGAAAAATTATGTTACACAAGTTGAAGATACGTGAGCTGTACTATTATTCTTTCCTTATAACTGGTGATAAGCAGGGATTGTGGCACAATTTCTTAAGTCTTTAAATAACTTTAATAAATATTTGATTGGTTTCATTGCGAGGAAACAAAGCTTACGGTAAATCATCGGTTGTTCTGGAAGTGTACATGTACATTCCATTTAGCCCGGCCAACCATCAGCGAAGCAGTGAAAACAACGTATAACTCTGTAGCTGATGGCGTCAGCTGCGTGGCAGCCTCACGCGGTTATAAGCCGCCCAATCGGTCGCTTGAGTATGAGTGACTGGTCCAGAAACCGAGTTAAGCTGATTGCGAGTGAGACCTCGAGGAGGGAGTGGCTTAGGCTCCACGCGACTTAGTCACTCTGATCTTCTTCTCCTTCAGTTCCCGGTACCAGTGATTTGGGTCGGGGCGTGAATCAAGGACCTCCATCCGAGGCTATTTGTACGATGGGTTCGCCACACCCAAAGATGCCCAGCACTAATTTGATTGTAATAGATAAGTAAAGACTTAAAAATTGATATGTTGTAGTTTTATGGGATTCATTCTAAATATTTTTGTACCTATATTGTATTCCAAGAATAAAGTGTTTTACTAGAAAATTCAAATCTTTTATTTAACTTAATCAAATAATATGTTACAATGCTAGGCAAAACTAGAGGTTTCAGGGTATAATGAAAATATAACTAAATTGTAACTTAATTAGACTACATGAGTTCCGGTTTTGTCTGAAACTAGAAGAGGAGCTGAATATTTGGTTACGGTTTCGGATGAAAATCATGTTTTGGTCAGGCAGTAGTTTTAATTATGCAAGTTTTCACTAATGTATTAACTTCAGACATTAATTGCACATTGATTATATCTATAGTTAAATCATGTTCAGAAGACTTTGGTTATGGCCACCTTCTTGTATTGAGACTCCAGATGAAAAAGTCCTGGTTTTGATTCCCATTTCACCTGTCATATAAGTGGTTTCCCCATTTTTTCAGCAGGCATATGCCGGGATGGTTCTTGACTTAAGGCTACAGCTGTTTCCTTACAAATCCTAACCTGAATTAAAAATACACATACTACCACAATCATCAAAATAACACATGTTATCAGACAGATTCTACACATCTAAGTACAAGGGGCTGCATAACTATGATGCCACAATGCCGCTAAATGAGTCAACAACATTAGTTACGGTATTATTACATGGCTCATTTACCTTCCATTTGGCACAAGATATTCGAGAAAGAAATTTGTAGTTTTTAAGACTTTTTCAACAGGTTCATATTCTTGTCTTCAAATTTTCTTATATTTTCATACTTTGGCACATTGGTTTCACTTTTAGCAAAAGCAATGATGCACGTATCTAAAGTATCCAAAAGTCTAGGAATGGTTCAGAATGTTCAATTCCCTAGATCATTCTTTACAGATTTAATACAGAACAAAAAATATCAAAGAATGATGGAGAGATGCATCTGAGAAATCTGAAGAGATTTATGGGACTGTATGTTGCATGAACAGTATAGTCATTACAGCTAGTGAACATAGAAGGGCTTATGGTTCACATACAGGTAGGAAATATCCATAAAAATAAAAGCATTTGAAACAGAAGGCCTTTTTAAAATTACAACAAGGGTAAACTTACCCTTCACTGGATAGGCAACACATTAATAAACAAATCAAGTTGAAAATTATTATAGGTCTTAATAAACGTACACAGTTAGAATACTTCTCTGTAGCTGTAGCTTGGGGATAATGTAAACACTAACAGCATCAAATATTTCTTTCGACACATAGTCATTTGGTACCTGAAAAGGAAAACACAAATATTTAAACTCAGCTGAGAACAGGTGAAGTTACATGAGAGATATTAAACTACTGTGCCATCCAGAATGTTCTTGTAATGCTTCTGTATGTTGGTGATTTGACAAGGGAATGGCATGACTGTAATGTGGAGTTGTGGGATGCGACATGATGCATTGGGTGGAGGATCTTGCCCATTTCCGATATCCCATGTCCATTTCTGCTAAACACTCTACCCGAAGCCAGGCCGAAATGCATCGTCATATATTGGGAACATGAAATGTACTGCTATGGTACGGAACACGGGGTAAAATGATCACCTAGACATGAAATATGTTAATGTAAGTGCTTATTAACTATAAAATGTGTTAACAAAAATATGTATTGCAATATGAGCAACAAATGAATGATGGGTGTTCGCAGTTATGAGTTCCACAGTCCCGGACAACATCAGCTGGGAAACACACGTCAACTGGGAAAACACATGACAGGTATGGGCTGTGGGACTGTAGCGCAGTCTGGTTGTTGCCACCACACAGGATGCGTTCTATTGCAAATATTATGACCATTTTGTTGCAGCGGTTTCCTGACATAGGTAATCCAACCACTGCAAGCCGTACAGAGAAAGTGGCACATATAGAAACACTGCTTCAACAGCACACGCAAAATAGTGACGAAATGGACGTGGAAAAAAAAAAAAACATATGGGAAGCTGATACCGAGAATGATTGTGTCCATGATATGACCGATGGCGGCAACACAATCAATACATCTGTGGAACAAGAATTGCCCGATTGTATGCTATTTAGTGGTGAGAACCTGATTAGTGTTGAGGATGTGAGAGCAGCCCTGAACCATTACTGGTCATCACAGAAAGGGTCATGAACACATCTCAGCATGCACAGCCAGTTTCACTTCATCTGTACTGCAAATGATCTTCAGAAACTTCGCAAGTTTGAAGGAAACGAACGTGCCTACATAGATCGCCGAAGTCAGCTCTGTGTCTGTGAACGTCTTCCTGCAGATGTTTATGCCAAGATGAATGACTGAATCATTCTACATGACACTGTTGTGCAAGCACTGACTAGAGAGATCAACCGAGATGTTACACATATTCAAAACTGCCATGCCTCTGCTTGCTGGGTAACTGATTCTAAAGCGGCCATTCACATAGTTTCACGGCGTATAACAAAGATCCTGTCACGTCGGACACTCACAAATCGTCCTAGGATTGATGAGAATGCCAGCCTATTCATTGAACATGTCTGTGGCTTGAACTTTGAACCACACCTAAACATCAATGCAGATTAGACCAGCCTCAACAAGGAAATGCACTCTGCCTGATCTCTTGCTCCTGCTGGTGTAGAAACAGTTGAGCGTGTGGTACAAGCTGTGAGCTCTACAACACACTCGTACACAGTGATACCACTCCTGTAATGCAGATGGTCGACTGGGTCCAAACTGGTTTGTAGTCCTGCAGGAACCAACAGGTCACTTCCCAGTGTCATTCATAAATACTACCACGAACTTGCTTGTTCGATGCCACACTTTACGACCAAACAGCTCAGGATGGAGTGATGACAGGAATGTGTGCTCTCCAAACCGTAGCAGTACACTTCATGTTCCACATATATGACGATGTATTTTGGCCATCTCTGGAGTTGGGTAGGGTATTTAGAAGAAATGGACATTGGATATCGGAAACTGGGCATGACCCTCCATCCAATGCGCCATGTCGCATCCCATAACTCCACATTACGGTCAGACCATTCCCTTGTGAGAATGCTACAAAATAAAGGGCAATATTGGAGATTCATTCCTACATGAAGTAAAAATTAGCTATATTTCATTTTCATGTCTCTGCAGTCTGTTAGCACAGAAGCTCATCGCCCAGTGAAAAAGAAAGAAAAGAAAAAAAAACTGTGTTTAAAATGGTAAATAAAATTCATTTGCGTGTTATAACGCACAAAAATTCTGATCATATTTAGTAATTAGGCTTGAAAATGAACTATATTCTGTACATAATTTAAGGAGAGAAACTTTTATGGACAATATTATAAAGATAAATAATAAAGAAATATGTAGGCTATATGCGTACATAATTAAATACGTAAATAAAAAAGTAACAAAAGAAAATATAATTCATAACAAAAAATCAAAAATATGGATATTTAATATCAAATGAGTTGTTTCAGCTATTATGTTGTCTTGTGTACAAGAAGTTGTTATGAATACCAAGAGGTTGCTCTGCTCTGACGAGATTTCTTTTGTCCCCGCTGTAGAGAATGAAGAAATATTGTGATGTTACCTGATCATAGTGTTACTCATGCCAGGGATAAAATTCATCATGACTGAATCAGGAATCGAACCCTGCCCGTCTTTGAGAAAATTTGTTTGCAACCTTAACAAAACCTTATAATCCTAATGTATGGAATAAGAAAAATGACACAGAGTAAGGCAGAACATGCATAAATAATTGATAGTAACAAAGAACAAGCATCCAGAACAAATATTAGTCATGGTATTGTGCCCGAATCTCGCATTAGCCACCACCCATATCCGCTGAGATGGTAAAGGATTGTAGGGACGTCGATACCCAGCTACACACATCAACATTTCCCTACTGGGCGAATGACTAGGAAACCCTTGACGCATACGGACGTACAATAACACTACTAATTAGTTACACATTTACTAGCAAATCTAATTCCATAATAAGATGGTAATACGAGAATCTCGGATCTCGGACGTGAACGGTGAAAGTTGAGACTAACTGAGCTCTAGTAACTAACTGATAGTATTATCGCAAGGCGATTGCGAAATGAAAAGATGATCAGTTTTTTTTATAAAAACAAACAGGCAAACTTAAACAAGTGCCTAGGATTTATTCCCAAAAATATATACAACAAGGAAATCCCTATTACTACTAAAATATATTTGTTAAGAGTAATAATGAAAATTATTATGATGGTAGATAAACTATCTACTCCTTAAATTAGCATATTCTGTAAGAATTGCGTTGCTAAAACAAGAAATTTCGAATATAGACATCGAATGGTAAAATTATTAGTCATACAGTGACTTGTTAAAAATATAGCTTGATCTGAGATCAGCTGTTCGACTCAATGACGTATTATAATAATGAAAGAAAAAAAAATTACAACATACATCTACGTTAACACACGTGGATAAAAATCTTATGATAATAATAATTACGTTAATAACTTATTTACATTGTTGAAATACCTACGTCCAGCGCGGTATTCAAATCATAACTAGATTTGACGTGATGTGTCAATCTATTAGCGCTCTCGTTACAAAACATTCCTACTTAAACACTGGTTCACATAAACGATAAGTTCTTATATCTTTAGGTTATTTGTCACAAACAATGAACTATATTTAACGAACAATGAAGCTAGTTATAGTTCTAAGTATTCAAATCCATTAATAAAAATAATAGTTACATTAAAGATCGAGACGGAACTACACAGTTACATATACGACGATGTGGATATAATATTAACGCTTACTGACATGAACAACACACAAATACATTCCTAAATATCAATTACTTTCTCAACACACTGTAGTAGTAGTTTGCTCTCACGGCAATACTCGTTTCATTTCAAATATGACACAATTCCTTTCTTCTCTTTACCACAATAACTTTCATAAAATTCTGCACGGCATTCCTTCAAAATCAACAAAAACCCATCTTGCTACATACGTGTAGAAGAATTAGTGATCTTACTACGTAACACTGCTGTGTATACGGTTCATGAAACACTCCTAACCTTCTACTTTTCTAATTTTAAAATCATCGTGCTCAATCTCTCCACAATACTTTTGTTCACAACTGTATACTTTGTTTAACATTCCACGTAACTTTAAATAATGCATTTCAATAATAGACCATATCATTGTACTGTAATTCCACGTAATACACGAGTGTAAGTTTCAAAATACTAGTAGTCCGCTCATCTTTCTAAAGTTAATAACAATATCTTCCGTCATTCCGTTTCTTATAAACATTAATGAATATAATATTCATTTAAGAGCTTGTTTTACACATATTTGACTTCAGACATACCTACAAGTCTTCTGGTCTTCATTTCGTATTAACAAAATTGTTGCTAAGTAATTGTTGCTATTTATAGGCATCACCTGATTTCCATTGTCACAATAGTGATCCTTTCTGATATAAATATAGTTACAGAAATTATCCATGACTTGATTAACGTCACATAGTGTTTATATTCCTTAATTGGAATTATACTTGGTCAATGTTATTGTTAATAACATTTAAAATTGTTGCAAAAATGTTTATACATTATAAATTGTTAATAACAGCATTATAGTCTTTTACAATAAATCTTGATTTGAATAACGACGTATTCTAGCGATCTTAACGCATTTACATTGCTTATGGCGTAAGTGTATCAATCGGAGCATTCCCTTATATAGAACAGTTTTCGCTTAAAGTGAGAATACTAAAAACGTTACTGAATAAAAATTTAAACGGCATTCTAAGTTCAAATCTAAGGAAATCATGTCAAAGACGATACACCTTGACGTGTATAAATGTTAACTAAAAATCTCTAAATAGACAGAATAATAACATGAGTTATACGAAAGAATATCTAAAATATGAATTGGTCACCCTGCTAATTCCAACAAATACTACAACCAAAACTACTGAGATAGTAGAGCAGTCATTTCTGTACCTTGCCGACGGTCTGCGATGGAAATACCTCGTTCAATGGCTTCAATGTTACGCTCCCTAGTTGGCTCGTGCTGGTCGCGTTTCTGGATCGAGCCATGCAAGCAACGGTGGCTCGCAGCTGATCAACTCGTTCCTGCTGGGCTGGTGACCACCTGGTCTCGGTCTCCCCGCACAGCAATCTTCTATTTTCTCGACGCTTTATAGTCTGGTCGCAGGAACCCGGAACAATGAACACTGCATTCCATCTGCTTCTTTCTTCTTCACCTCGTCGTTAAAGTAGCTATGAGCGTCCATGGTTTATATCTCTCCAAGTTCTTACTGGATATTTGAGTAGAATTGTTGAAATTCAGCAAATTGCATGTTGGTTAAGCAGTCGTGATAACGTCGATCCAAGGACCTCATGATCAACTCTGAACTTCCCGCTCCCTACTGTAGTTTATCCTCCTTTCATGATTTAGTGAATCATAGTACTCTTCTTAGTGAATGCAGAGTATATTCGTCCCCCCTGACTGGAAGTTGTAAGCATGATGAATTGTAAGAACAAATCTGCTTGTATAATGTGGCAGTAATAGTGCTTCAATAACGTAGTAGCTTGTTGTAAGTGAAGCTACTTGCTGGATTGTAGAATACAGTTCGTAATAATGCAATCTTTCTCTTCGTGCGCTGTGGTTATAAAAGTTGCTTCTTTCAATGCTGAATATTACTTTTCGTTGCTTTGCCGGTCTCTTCGCCTCTTCCTCGGCTATCGATGCGTCTCCTGCAGGTCAGTGAAGTCTCCTGCTCGCACTTCTCGTTGCTATATGGTAATTTGCGGAGCACCTTACAACACAGGTCCGCTCTCTTCAATCGTTTCAGTAGAAGTCACCTCGCTGTGACCGCGGTTCGCGCGCGAGGCACCCTAGATCCACTTCTAGCCTCGCGTCCGGTCCATTTATAATAGAATTATGCTCTTTTCTCTTCTCCTAGCCAATATTATATAATTCCATACTTCCGAATAAATATCATATACTGTTCTTGATCTGTGGAAATGCTAATTTCTCTTTATTAAAGCAAATATGGTTTAATAGCAGTTCCCACACAAATTTTGCGATCTGTTCTGATTGGCTGTAGGTTTATTGTCAAAAACTCTACCTGTCCTAGCCTCTTATAGTTGGGTCGTGTGCATAATTTGTTGTTGCCGGCTCGGGTAACCAAAACCGGTCTTGAGAGTGCTAACTTGAAACTTTTGACAATTTCCAGCTTCAAATGATCAGACTCTCCCTTGGTTAATCTTCATTCACCACAAAATTTCCAAATCCAAATATTTCAAAATAGTCTAAAATTCTCCAAGAACATTTCTAAATAATTCAATTCTCTTCCCATTACATATCCTTGAGTGAAATAAATTATTATTTCCAATTTTCACATTATAAATCGAAAAATTGCCAGGTCGGTTTGATCCTCGGCTCTGTCCATAACTTGAGCTTGGGTGAATTAGGGCTCAGATCCCCTCCTGACTTGTTTATTAAAGTTTAACATAGACTTTATTTAATCCTTACTCATCCATTATTGAGACCAAATTCATCCCTCAATGAATCCTGGGATAGAATCTTCTGAGTTTAGTGTGGTTGAACTTTCCAATTGGTCGGTCATCCTCGATCCTTACGATCTGATAACAGTTGTTTCCATATACTCTTCCAACCTTGAACGGGCCTTTGAAAATATTAGAGAACTTAATATACCATATATACCCGAATGTAAGACGAGGTCTTTTCCCACTTTTTGTGTTATAAAAATTTGGGGGTCTTATATTCAGGGTATATAAAAAAAATTAAATTATTATTATTATTTGCAAAGTAGTATGTGGTGTTGGCATCTTTTAACTCGCAACAAATCAATGTGTTAATGAAGATTAAAATATGGTTTGCTATGTTTAATTACCATGCATATACGAACAGCGTACATTTTGAGGTTAGGATTTACGCATACACGTCATTTTAAGTGGATAAATTATATGTTCGAAAGCATACGGAAATATGTTTTAAAACAATCTTTACAAGAACAACCAGTCAGTTTTACGAGCAGTAATTGAGTGATCAACGTATCTTAATTTAATAACGTCTCCCATTCTTGAACAAAGAAATTATAGAGTATGTCTTGGAAAAGCGGGCAGAGGGATTTCCGATAACACGAGACGTTATAAAAATGAAAGGACGACCTTAAGGGTATATATTGTGCAAGTTATGAGTTAGCGAGTATTTTTTTGAAAAAATTTGTAAGAGGCAGTTGATAACTAGGCCTCGTCTTATATTCGGGGTCGTCTTACATTCGGGTATATACGGTATATCTTCTTTAAAACATCTGCTTTCACAGGCATCCTGACCAGTACTAATTCTCCCAGTTTCAATGGTCTGCTGTACCTCTTGCCTTGACCTCTCTTTAGCCTCTTCTCCGCTTGTTTATTGAGATATTCTCTTGCTGTTTCAATGCGCTGTTCCAGCGATGGTTCGTCATCTTCCGGAATGTTGAAGATTCCGTTCCACGGTCGGATTGGCTTCTGGTCGAAATGCAGCGTAACTGGTACTTCGTTCATGCTCTCATGCCTCGTGTTATTAAAACAGAACTCCATGAGTGGTACTACGCTTACCCAATTAGCGGGGTTCTCTGAACTATAAAGACGGATGTATTTTGAACATTCAAGCATCGTTCGTTCAATCGGATTGGTCTGCGGACTTCGGATTGAGCTAAAAATATGACCAATCTTAAGTCGTTCCATTTCTTCTTGGAATTCCGCAGCAGTATATTGCGTCCTATGATCACTAAGTAATCGTTCAGGCTTTCCAAGCTTGGTAATGATGTTTTTCTCGAGATGATACAGAACAGTCTTAGTAGTGGCCTTCTGCATCGGATTCATAATGACTATCTTCGAGAATACGTCCATGGTTACTAATAAATACTTGTTACCTCTACTAACCTTTGGAACTGGACCAAAAATGTCCTGACTAAACAATTCCAAGGGTTTAGTGGGTATTATAGCCTTAGGTTTTTCTTTCAAGAGCTCTGAGTTATACTTGTTCTTCTGGCATAACTCACATGATCTAATTTTTTTCACCCACAAACATCCCAGGTGTGGTCAAGTATCGTTTTGATGGAGAGCTTTTCAACCTAACTCGTCTCCGCTCCTTGAGGAAAACTCAGGTTACTAACATGCTGTATGCAGATGATGCTGCGTCGCCAACTCTCACACCACAAGAACTGCAAGAGTCAGTTAATTGTTACAAAAGTGCATGTGATCGCTTTGGTCTTACCATAAATGTCAATAAGACTAAAGTCTTGGCACAACCTTCACCAGGCACACCTCTTCCTCAGTTCAATATCTCCATCTCAAATTTGCCATTAGAACATGTAGACCACTTCTCGTACCTGGGCAGTACCATTTCCGTGAGCTGTACCTGTGAGCAGGATGTGGATAAGAGAATTGGTGCAGCCCATGCAGCATATGGACGATTAGCGCACCGGGTCTTCATGAATAAAGATCTGTCCACGAGTACAAAGCTTATGTTGTACAAAGCAGTAATCATTTCTACATTGTTGTATGGCTGTGAAACGTGGACCCTTTCTCGACGTGATCTCAGGAAGCTTAAGCGTTTCCACCTACAAAAACTTCGATCAATGCTGAGGATTAAATGGGAAGACCGCATCACCAATATTGCTGTTCTGGAAAAGGCTCAAATCAACAGCATAGAATCATCCATAATAGGTAGAGATTGGAATTTTTCGGTGATTTCAGAGTGAAGAAAGCGGTATTTTAAAGTGGCAAATTCGGTGGTTTCAAGTGCACTTTTCGGTACTTTCAAAATCATAAATTTTAGGTGGAATTTTTTAAATATCATGGATAACATGCATAACATAACACATTTCAGTCATCCTTCAAAGTATACTTCAGTGAAGAGATCCAAATTCTCTTGTGACAAACGGTGACGCATATCACTTAACGTGCTAGTGTAAACTGAAAAACAAAAGTTCACAGCGTTTGAACAGGGGATCAAAATGGTTTTCAACAAAGATTATGAGAACTTTGGAAATACAAATGTCATTCCTTGCAAAACTCCAACAGTGTCTGTCTTGGTCCTGTCATGCATCTGCTTCTTGATTAAAGTTTGCAGTTCATTGTATCCTCTTAACACCTCACTTTCTTCCAGTGTTCCACAGAACGGCAACTTCTTAATTTTCTTTGCAGTCCTCATTGATGTTCATTGGCACTATTTCTGCTGGATCAAACACACACATTTGTAAATCCTGTTCCCAGGGTCAACGGATCTCAAGCTGATTAATTTTCCAAGAGCATGGGACCCAGCATTTACTAAAACTGAATGTATTTTCCCTCTTTTTAACACATTTCCACAACCCTCCAACTGCTCCTTAATGTTGGTACCGTACTTTCCAGAAACAGCAAGTTTAAGGGCTTGCTGAATTCTCCGTAGATGTCCATCAAGAAGGTGAACAGTTGGATGTGGCCTTCTAATAAGGGGATGAGTTCAGTGATGTCTGTGCCAAATTCTTTGAATCTCAAGTATTTCGTCGGGTGAAACATTGTTGAGAAAATCAACACCAGAGTTATCAGTCCCTACTACTTCACTCATAAATTGCACACTACAGAATGAAACCAAGAAGACCACCTGGTTAATACTGGTTCAGGAAACAGTGGCACATTTTGATCTGGATACTTGCCATCTAGATATTCATGTCTGAAAGGCGGACTATATGACGCCATGCGTCGCGTAGGTACTAGGATGAAGGGGCAGATGACCTTGCTGTTCCGGTCCTTAAAACCTCAATAACTAAGTACTGTTAACTAATTAGGATGACTTCCCAGATTGTTAGAGATCGCTGTATGCAGAAAGTGAGGCCCGCTATCTACTGTTAAGTTTCCAATCTTTCCGTGTTTGTTGGATGCTCTCCATGCAGTCATGTCATGGGAGAAAATTACCGCTACTACACTCGCACAAAAACAAGAGTTTGTCAGCTTCTGTGACGACGATATTTTAAACGGGCAAGGTGGTCTCACTACGATGACATTAGGGCAAAACCTGGATGAATGTCAAGATGCAGAAGAAAGTGACATCCAGTAGTTAGACTTCGATAAAGACAATCATGGTTTCAGACATGAGGATATTGTATGGAATTTGACTGTCGGTGAGGTAAACTGGGATCCAGTACATATAGAATGCAGGAGTGATGCAAAGGAAATCCCTAAAGTTCCCACAGTCAAGCTAGTGTGTCTATAGTCACACTTATCTCTTATATAGAAATTCAAGATGAATTTTCGTTCTCATATATTGTTTTCTTCAGAATTGTACAATCTAAAATTAGAAAAAATAAACCATCTAAGAAACAAAAAGTGGCGAGTCATTTATCTTAGTTTTTAATATTGGTAAAATACACATAGTGTGTCTTACAATACTATGTTATAAAGTTTTTTCTGTGTGTTTATAAAATACATTTCAATATTTTTAACCAACAGTTTTCTCTTTGCTAGGCTTAAAAACATTACTGTAGATAATTCACAGTTTTCAATATTTCGCGGAAATTCGTGCATTAATTGCCGCGAATTATCGGAAGTGCACTGTAAAAAGCTAAAATTCGCGGTTTCATGCGAAATTCATGCATAATTCGCGAATTTCGCGTCTTCAAGCGAAATTCGCGAAATTTCGCGACTTCAAAAACCATTTTGTTTGCCATTTTTAGGGTTATAAAAACACATTACCATCTGTGTATTACTTCATTTAATAATTCACGAAATTCGCGATCGCGAATTTTTCCTATCCCTAATAATAGGTCACCAATTTAGATGGATTGGTCATGTCCATCGGATGGATGATGTGAGATTACCTCGTCAGAAGCTATATGGTGAGTTATGCTATGGCACCAGGCCTCATGGTGGTCCTAAGAGGCGCTACAAGGACCAATTCAAGCAGACCCTGAAATTGACAGGTCTTGATTCACAAACCTGGGACATGCTGGCTGAAGACCGCTCAACTTGGCGCCGTACCATCTCGGATACTGTAAAGACGTTTGAAAGGGATCGACGCACACATGAAGAGGCCAAGCGTCAAGCTAGGAAACTTCGAGCAGCCCAACCACATCCTCCTCCAGAAATACTATGTGACTTGTGTGGTCGCTTGTTCCATGCCAGGATTGGACCCTTTAGTCACCGTAAACACATCCACAAACTGGACTGAAGGAAGAAGATTTATACTCTGATTCGAGTTAAAGCCGATGATGAATTACAATAGCGATGGATTCTCTGATATTAGTCCAGTAGAATTTCTCCTGAGCGGTGCTATAGGTTTTATCTACACCTCCGTGACCTATGCTCTTGTGCACTAACCAAACTACAGGAACTCTCAATCTGGGTGGAATCACGATTCTCACCTTAGCGTGGTTAGCATCAACATATTTGCAGACTATGCCATCAACTAACACATATTGAGTGGCTTTCTTCCTAGTCTCTGCATATTCTACGTCATCAACCTGCATTTTTCCTGCGATGTACCTGAATAAGTTCCTCAGACTAGTATCTCTCTTCTGGCTTACTGCTACTCTCCTCAGTCGCTCCAACGAAGCCTGATCTTCGTCATCCAATTCTACCACGTTGACTTTCACATCATTATCAGCTGTTGGATTCCTGGATAGAATGTCGGCAAATAAATTATCCTTGCCGGGAACATGCACAATCGTGGCGTTGAATTGTTGTAGGAACAACGTCCACAGAGTCATCCTATCGCTAGATAAGTCTGACTTTAGCATAAACTCCAAGGCTTTATGGTCAGTTCTAATGATGATCTGGTGTCCGATTAAAATCTTTTTCCAGTGATGCAAAGCATTAATCACGGCTAAAGCTTCTAATTCCGTGGTGAAGTAATTCATCTCCTGAGACCATAACTTTCTCCTATTGAATGAAATGTAGTGGTTATTTCCATTCTGGTCTTTCTGATAAAGGACAGCGCTGATTCCGACTTTCGAAGCGTCCGTTTCCACAATGAATGAACGTTCGAAGTCCGGATACTCGAGCTTGATGTTGTCTCATAGCATCTGCTTGGCCAAAATAAATGCATTTTCGGCTTCTACGCCCCATTTCCAACGGTTGTTTTTTTTTTCAATAGTTCATGTAGCGGTGCCATAGTCTCAGAATAGCGAGGACAATGGCTGCTAAAAAACTGACAAAGACCAGCAAAGGCTCTCACATCTCTTATTTTCCTGGGTCTTGGAAACTGTGGAATAGCATTTATCTTATCTTGATTGGGATGGTAACCAAATTGATCGATGGTGTGCTCCAGAAAATTAATTTTCTGCTGGAAAAAAATGGCACTTACCGAACTTAACCTTGATGTTCGCATCTCTCAGGTTCTCTAGTAGGTTCTTCAAATGCAGTAGATGTTGCTCGGCATTTTCCGATGAAATAATTAAATCATCCGCGTAGTAAATAACATGAGTTTTCACCTCATCTGTATGCTGGCAATCTAAGGCTCTTATCAAAGCTGGACTTGAGTTTATAAGGCCGATCGGGACAAGTTCGAAAATATAGCTTGTTTGGTTGAATAGGAAGCCGGTATAGCATTTGCTATCCTCAGTCAACTCAATTTGGTGAAAGGAACTAGTCAAATCTATTACAGAGAAACATGACTTCCCCTTTAACTTCCTCAAAAGCTCTCTGATCTTAGGCGGTCGGTCATTTTCTTTTAGTAGAAGACTGTTCAAATTCCTGGCATCTAGGCAAACCCACAGAGTACCGTCTGCTTTCTTCACTGCAGTAATCGGGTTTAAGTATGGGGTTGCTTGATTCCGGATTATGCCGTCTCTTTCCATGCCTTTTATTAGCTCTCCGACCTCAGCTTGGTATGTCTCAGGAATGGGATACACTTTCCTTTGAAATGGCGAGTTGTCCTTTAGCTTTATCTGATATTTAAATCCCTTAATTAATCCTGGCTTGTCATCGAAAACATCGGCATAAATTTGGATTAATTCTTCTAATTTTCTTTCATAGATCTCAAAATTATCTATCTTCAACCCATAATGACCTGGTTTTTCTAGTTCCACTTCAGAAATAATTCTTCCTAAGTTCTCCTCTGGAATTTCACTTTCTATGAGGTATTCATTTTCTTCACTGTCCGCTTCGTTGCTCCTTTCATTAAATTTAATTTATCATTTCTTAGGTCAATAACGGCTCTAGTTTTAGTGATGAAGTCTATACCTAGTATAGCATCAAAACTAATTTTGTTTAGAACAATGAATTTCTGTTCGTAAACATGACCATTAATTGTAAATTTCATCAGTGCTTGGACCCTGCACTTCATTGTCTTGTCATTAAATACTCCTCGGACCTTTATTGATGACACTGGCATAGAGATCATAGACTTCCCATCCTTTTGTTTATTATAACAACTTTCAGATAATATTGATGCATTAGCTCCCGTGTCTAACAGCGTTCTTAGACTTTCACCTTCAGTCATAATCTGTAATATAGGCAATCTAGCTATTTTTCCTTTCTCTGGCTTATCTCTTTCATCAAGTAAGTCATCGTCTGATACTTGATAGAACTCGTTTATGGCGATCTCATGCCCTTCGTTTGTGAACAGTGCTGTCTCCTCTACTTGCATTTCCCAATCGGCGTTTCTTTTTTTGTTGTCCCTCATTCAGGTTTTGTTGTTGCGCTAAACCTGATGTTGAGGTTCAACTTCCTCATTCCAATGGTTATTCCTACCTCTGTTTTCTCTTAAGCCTTCTCTGTACTCCTGGCTTTCTCTGTCTCTATCCTGGTAGTAACGCCTAACGTTTTCGTTATTCCGCCAGCCTCTGTTTTGTTGTTGTCTCTGGGCATAGTTATCGTCATTCCAATTACGATATCTGCGATAACCTCCTCCTGAGCCTCTGTTGCTACTATCATAGTAATCGTTTCTTCTACGGTCATTACTTCGATGGTAACCAGTCCTACGCTGACCATTGTTCCAATATCTTGCCTGGTACGGTCGTCCTTCTCTCCCTAGGCGATATGGTGGTTCGTAGCGGTTTCTCCCGTAGTCGTTTGTTCGAGTGGGACCTGGCCTACTTCTATTGTCATCTGTTTGTTGTGTCTGGTCAACTAACACAGTATGCACGTCTCTTTGTTCCTGCCTTTGATTAGTATGACTATTTGACACGACATTGGGTGTAGAACTTGTGTGGTCAAGTCTATGCAAGATTTCTGCCATACCCTCTAGCGTTTTGACTTTAGCTGCTATCAGGTGTCTTCTGACATCATTAGGAAGCTGTCTTGATATTGCATGTATCAATTCGCTTTCGGCTAACGGGGGTTGGAGATATTGCAACATTGCGAGCTGCGAAGTAAAGAAGGTAGCATATCTCGTAGGGGTAGAGTGTGCATACCTCTTAGAATAGATCTCCGCTCGAATGTCCTGCTGTAGTTCTTTTGACCAAAACCTTCTTTGCAGGGCATCTGCAAACTCCTTGAAATTTGCGTATGTATAACAGAAGGCGCGATGCCAAGTTAGGGCCTCAGACTCCAAAAACTTCTCTACGACCTTCATCTCCCTATCACGAGGTATCTGATTATCGTCTAGATAACAACGCATATTTCTTAAGAACTCCACAGCTGTAATATTGCCAACACCAGTAAAACGGGACGGCTTGTCGTCTATGTTCTTAAGAACTATCACGCTTTGATTAGTATTTGGACCTCCCTGGCTATAGTATCCACCTAAGCCTCCATATTCTCTATTAATACGTTCAGTAGCCTGAGTTAGGTGTTGTCTATCTGGTGTACGACTATACACGCTCTCTCCATCCTCTTCTATCCTGTTTTCTCTTAATTCAGGTCTTCCTAGCTCCTCCTTAAGCCTTTCATCTCTCCTCTGATAGAATTCTGCTAGATCTCGTCTCATTCCTAGACATATTTCTTCTCTAAGTTTGTCATGATCACATGGTTCAGTAATGGACAGTTCCTTGATCCTGTTCCTTATCTCAAGTAGTTCCTCATCCTGACTTAGACTTGACTTTAGCTAATTCTAAGTTAATTTCGTCAACAGTAGTTCGAATCGCATTTAATTCCTCACTTTTACCGGAATCTGCTCTATTTACAATTCCTTAAAGTTCGGTTAAGCTCGATACTCTAGTCTCTTCAATATGTTTATATAGCTCTAATTTAAGATTTGTATTAAGCGATTTAGCTTCTTTTTCTACTTTACTAACATCTTTTACAATTTTACTATGAAGTTCAAACATATACTCTATGTTAGACTTAATTACATCCTCTTTCATGTCATTCACAGATTTACAAATACATGTTTCAACATCAACATTGATACCTTCACTAATAAGTTTCTGCTGTTCATCTAACTTCCCTTGCAGGTTGCCAACAATACTGTTTAGATTGTTGATCTGTTCAGTGAGCTGCTTTTGGGACCCTGTAATGGTAACATTATGTTTTCTTTGTTCTGTGGTGGCAGTGTGAATACTTTCCTGAATTCTACCTTCTAGCTGAATAATATTCTCGATACACTGTACTTTCGCTTCTACCACTTTCTTAATTACGTCTTCCCTTAATGAGCTCATGTCTGTTTTGGTAGAGGCCACATCTTCTTTCACTTGTTTGAAAGCAGATTTGGTCTCTTCCAGAGCTTTCCTACTTTCTTTAACTAAGAATCTACTTTCTTCCTGTGCTAACCTACTCTGTTCTTGAGCTAGTCTTCCCTCTTCCTGGGCTTTCTCTAAGGCTTTATTGATCTGCTCATGAGTTTGCTTAGCCTCTTCTTGTACTAGCCTAGCCTCTTCTTGGGCTTTCCTGGCCTCTTCTTGGGCTTTTCTTATAGGCTCTTGCGTTTTTCTCGTTTCTTCTTGTATTTTCTTATCTTCCTCTCGTGCCTTTCTATTTTCTACTTGTATTTTCTCCTGCGCCTTTCTACACTCTTCCTGAACTAGTGTAATGTTGGCTTTAGTGGCAGTTTGAGCTACAGCTACTTCCGCTTTCATCTCGGATTTAACTGTCGCAGATGACTGTTTAATTTCCCTTTCTAGCTTTTTACTATTTTCGTGTGTGAGTTTGTGGAGGGCATCAACATCTGACTCTGATTCTGTCGAATCATTTCCGAGATTGACCGAATATGGGTCATATCTTCCGACGACATGATTATAACACAATTGAGAAATGAGGAGGATTCCTCTACACTATATTACGGGAACCCCAGAGTGACCAACTCATACTGTCTATAATAAAGGAATACTTCGATAACCCTAGTTTCGTAATAATAATAGACTGAAATCTTAATACCTACCTAACCGTAGTTTACTAAACTGATCGTCTCTCATTTAACAATCCCTAACTGAGTTTAATTAACATAATGTGAATTTAACTATCTCTTAACTTAAATGACCAAAATATTATCAGCTGGTTTAACAAACAAGCCTCAAACAATCGTACTCCTCAAATTTGTCAATGTTTATTCACTTAAACAATTTTCAACATTTGGGATCGGCATTTTTATTAATTTCAAAAATCCACCAATATCTTCACAAGGTTGTCGTTGAACACGTTAGTGTCTCAACACAATTGATGCCAAAACACAATGGGCGCCAAGTAAAAATACCATATATGCGCCCGTATCTCGCATTAGCCACCACCCATATCCGCTGAGATGGTAAAGGATTGTAGGGACGTCGATACCCAGCTAGACACATCGACATTCCCCTACTGGGCGAATGACTAGGAAACTCTTGACGCATACGGACGTACAATAACACTACTAATTAGTTACACATTTACTGGCAAATCTAATTCCATAATAAGATGGTAGTACGAGAATCTCGGATCTCGGACGTGAACGGTGAAAGTTGAGACTAACTGAGCTCTAGTAACTAACTGATAGTATTATCGCACGGCGATTGCGAAATGAAAAGATGATCAGTTTAAAAAAAAAAAAACCAGGCAAACTAAAACAAGTGCCTGAGATTTATTCCCAAAAAAATATACAACCAGGAAATCCCTATTACCACTAAAATATATTTGTTAAGAGTAATAATGAAAATTATTATGATAGTAGATAAAGTATCTACTCCTTAAATTAGCATATTCTGTAAGAATTGTGTTGCTAAAACAAGAAATTTCGAATATAGACATCGAATGGTAAAATTATTAGTCATACAGTGACTTGTTAAAAATATAGCTTGATCTGAGATCAGCTGTTCGACTCAATGACGTATTACAATAATGAAAAAAAAAAACAACTACAATATACATCTATGTTAACACACGTGGATAAAAATCTAATGATAATAATAATTACGTTAATAACTTATTTACATTGTTAAAATACCTACGTCCAGCGCGGTATTCAAATCAGAACTAGATTTGACGTGAGGTGTCAATCTATTAGCGCTCTCGTTACAAAACATTCCTACTTAAAAAAACACTGGTTCACATAAACTATAAGTTCTTGTATCTTATTTGTCACAAACAATGAACTATATTTAACGAACAATGAAGCTAGTTATAGTTCTAAGTATTCAAATCCATTAATAAAAATAATAGTTACATTAAAGATCAAGACGGAACTACACAGTTACATATACGACGATGTGGATATAATATTAACGCTTTCGGACATGAACAACACATAAATACACTCCTAAATATCAATTACTTTCTCAACACACTGTAGCAGTAGTTTGCTCTCACGGCAATACTGGTTTCATTTCAAATACGTAAACAATACCTTTTCATAGCGTCAACTGCGCTTCCAAATACGACACAATTCCTTTCTTCTCTTTACCACAATAACTTTCATAAAATTCTGCACGGCATTCCTTCAAAATCAACAAAAACCCATTTTGCTACATACGTGTAGAAGAATTAGTGATCTTCCTATGTAACACTGCTGTGTATACGGTTCATGAAACACTCCTAACCTTCTCCTTTTCTAATTTTAAAATCATCGTGCTCAATCTTTCCACAATACTTTTGTTCACAACTGTATACTTTGTTTAACATTCCACGTAACTTTAAATAATGCATTTCAATAATAGACCATATCATTGTACTGTAATTCCACGTAATACATGAGTGTATGTTTAAAAATACTAGTAGTCCGCTCATCTTTCTAAAGTTAATAACAATATCTTCTGTCATTCCGTTTCTTATAAACATTAATGAATAAAATATTCATTTAAGAGCTTGTTTTACACATACTTGACTTCAGATAGACCTACAAGTCTTCATTTCGTATTAACAAAATTGTTGCTAAGTAATTGTTGCTATTTATAGGCATCACCTGACTTCCATTGTCACAATAGTGATCCTTTCTGACATAAATATAGTTACAGAAATTATCCATGACTTGATTAATGTCACATAGTGATGTAAAATACCCAGGTATTTATAAATAGGAGTAAATATCCAGGGTATATACTCGGGTAAATACCCAATTTGGGTAAATACCCGGGTATTTTAGATTTTTTATTAAAAATCCTGTGTCGTGATAAGTTGAACGTTAAAAAAAGGGGTACCAGTAAGCAAACTATTCTACATTAACGTTTTACAAATATGTAACAACATTAGATAGTTAATAAAATTAAATTTAATTAGAATTGGGACTTAAAAACACAGAATTAGAATTGGGAATTAGATGAGGGGATGAAATTCAATAGTTATAACCTGAGAAATTCAGGGTTAGAATTGAACTAGGCCTTTTTGCAAACATTGAGATAAAAGTTGGGGGGAATTTATTCAGAGCATTGTCCAAGTTCTACAAAAGGTGTAATATACAGTTCTCAACACACTGTATATGTTTTTCAGAACAGTTTGTAATATCATTCATATATACAGTAGCTTTTCCCTCCCACATCTTTGTTGCTCATTTCCAGTACCGTAATAAAACTCGACCTTCTCAATATCTTGCTATTTATTCAAAATTTTAAACACAAAACCACCAAAAGGTTTTATCCAATATTTTACTTTAGTTTACGAAGGGGAAAAAAAAAACACCACTTGAAGAAAAGGTTACAGTGCCAAAACATATAAATACCCAAAAATACCTGGATGTCCATTTTCCTTTTTTTAAGTTTTTAAGGATCAATATTGTTCCTGATTTCAATTTAAGGCATCAAATACCTGTGTTTCAGTTCTTCTTTGTCCAACACTTCATCAACATATCAAAAAGTGTTGTACAAAGCACATAAACTGAAAATACCCTCATTTTGGGTATTTAAATGACCACTGGGTAAATACCCAATTTATATTTAGCTTCGCAGTGGGTATTTACCCGGCCCACATCACTAAAGTCACATAGTGTTTATATTCCTTAATTGGAATTATACTTGGTCAATGTTATTGTTAATAACGTTTAAAATTGTTGCAAAAATGTTTATACATTATAAATTGTTAATAACAGCATTATAGTCTTTTACAATAAATCTTGATTTGAATAACGATGTATTCTAGCGATCTTAACACATTTACATTGCTTATGGCGTTAAGTGTATCAATCGGAGCATTCCCTTATATAGAACAGTTTTCGCTTCAAGTGAGAATATTAAAAACGTTACTGAATAAAAATTTTAACGGCATTCTAAGTTCAAATATAAGGAAATCACGTCTAAGACGACACACGTTGACGTGTATAAAAGTTAACTAAAAATCTCTAAATAGACAGAATAATAACATGAGTTATACGAAAGAATATCTAAAATATGAATTGGTCACCCTGCTAATTCCAACAAATACTACAACCAAAACTACTGAGATAGTAGAGCAGTCATTTCTGTACCTTGCCGACGGTCTACGATGGAAATACCTCGTTCAATGGCTTCAATGTTCCGCTCCCTAATTGGCTCGTGCTGGTCGCGTTTCTGGAACGAGCCATGCAAGCAACGTGGCTCGCAGCTGATCAACTCGTTCCTGCTGGGCTGGTGACCACCTGGTCTCGGTCTCCCCGCACAGCAATCTTCTATTTTCTCGACGCTTGATAGTCTGGTTGCAGGAACCCGGAACAATGAACACTGCATTCCATCTGCTTCTTTCTTCTTCACCTCGTCGTTCAAGTAGCTATGAGCGTCCATGGTTTATATCTCTCCAAGTTCTTACTGGATATTTGAGTAGAATTGTTGAAATTCAGCAAACCGCAAGGTGGTTAAGCAGTCGTGATAACGTCGATCCAAGGACCTCATGATCAACTCTGAACTTCCCGCTCCATAGTGTAGATTATCCTCCTTTCATGATTTAGTGAATCATAGTACTCACCCATACTTTTCAATCTTTACATTGAACAAGCAATGAAGGAAATTAGAGAAAAATTTGAAGTGGGAGTGAAGATTCAAGGAGAATTAATTTCAACTCTGAGATTTGCTGATGACATCGTCATCTTGGCCGACACACCTGAGGATTTGAATGAGTTTTTGAATGGTATGGACTCCGTCTTACGGAAAGAATTCATGATGAAAATAAATAAATGTAAAACAAAAATACTGGAATGCAGCCGAAATAAATCAGAAACCTCTATGGAGATCAAATTGGCAGGTGAAAAGCTGAAGGAAGTAGTAGACTTCTGTTACTTAGGAAGCAGAATAACCAGTGATGGACGAAGCAAAGAGGATATTAAAAGTAGGTTGGCTCAGGCAAAGAAAGCATTTCTACAAAAAAGGAATCTGCTGACATCGAATATAGATTTAGGTATTAGGAAGTCATTTTTGAAAGCCTTTGTCTGGAGCGTGGCGCTCTATGGAAGTGAAACTTGGACTATTGGTGCAGCAGAAAAGAGGAGAATTGAAGCATTTGAAATGTGGTGTTACAGGAGAATGATGAAGATCAGATGGGTAGATAGGGTTACAAACAAAGAGGTATTAAGACGAGTGGGAGAGGAGAGATGTTTCTGGCGACTGCTAATGAAGAGAAGAGATAGGTTGGTAGGACACATACTAAGACACCCAGGAATAGCAAGCTTAGTTATGGAAGGAAGGGTCGAGGACAAAAACTGTAGGGGTAGACCAAGGTTAGAATATGTTAAACAGATTGCCTCCGATGTAGGGTGTCGGAGCTATGTAGAGATGAAACGATTAGCTCAGGACAGGGAGGCATGGAGAGCTGCATCAAACCAGTCAAAAGACTGAAGACTCAAACAACAACAGTACTCTTCTTAGTGAATGCAGAGTATATTTGTCCCCCCTGACTGGAAGTTGTAAGCATGATGAATTGTAAGAACAAATCTGCTTGTATAATGTGGCAGTAATAGTGCTTCAATAACGTAGTAGCTTGTTGTAAGTGAAGCTACTTGCTGGATTGTAGAATACAGTTCGTAATAATGCAATCTTTCTCTTCGTGCGCTGTGGTTATAAAAGTTGCTTCTTTCAATGCTGAATATTACTTTTCGTTGCTTTGCCGGACTCTTCACCTCTTCCTCGGCTATCGATGCGTCTCCTGCAGGTCAGTGAAGTCTCCTGCTCGCACTTCTCGTTGCTATATGGTAATTTGCGGAGCACCTTACAACACAGGTCCGCTCTCTTCAATCGTTTCAGTAGAAGTCACCTCGCTGTGACCGAGGTTCGCGCGCGTGGCACCCTAGATCCAGTTCTAGCCTCGCGTCCGGTCCATTTATAATAGAATTATGCTATTTTCTCTTTTCCTAGCCAATATTATATAATTCCATACTTCCGAATAAATATCATATACTGTTCTTGATCTGTGGAAATGCTAATTTCTCTTTATTAAAGCAAATATGGTTTAATAGCAGTTCCCACACAAATTTTGCGATCTGTTCTGATTGGCTGTAGGTCTATTGTCAAAAACTCTACCTGTCCTAGCCTCTTATAGTTGGGTCTTGTGCATAATTTGTTCTTGCCGACTCGGCTAACCAAAACCGGTCTTGAGAGTGCTAACTTGAAACTTTTGACAATTTCCAGCTTCAAATGATCAGACTCTCCCTTGGTTAATCTTCATTCACCACAAAATTTCCAAATCCAAATATTTCAAAATAGTCCAACATTCTCCAAAAACATTTCTAACTAATTCAATTCACTTCCCATAACATATCCTTGAGTGAAATAAATTATTATTTTCAATTTTCACATTATAAATCGAAAAATTGACAGGTCGGTTCAATCCTCGGCTCTGTCCATAACTTGAGCTTGGGTGAATTAGGGCTCAGTACCACATATGGTATTAAAAGATAGTAGATTTAAGAAAATTGTCTCTAATGACAACTGGACATTTATATTCAATAAATTGAAAGGGATCACAAAGACAATTAAATTTTTATGATAAAAGTGATCATAAAAACAACTAATATATTTTAAGGGGAAGCTTTATAATTGTACTTTAATGTACTGGTGCTGAAGGGGACTGGAAAGTATAAAACTTCTACACAAACTGTGAAAATTTAAATTGTATTGACGAGGTAGACATTAAATAATTGTTTAAAAGAAACAATTTGAAAGGAATGAATACCTGCACCTATCCTGTTTTCTTTATTGTACAGGCTGCAATGGTATCACAAACACTCCAAATATTATTTGAATTTCAATAATTCTAAAACATATTTTACTACGTGGCCTGGTAACAGTAAACTTTCAACAACCTTTTATGATGCATTTCTGGCCTGGAAAACCCTCAGACCTTATGAAGCATTCTGGAGTGTCACAAAACATACTTACTGTCGACCAAAGTATTATGTGCACTCGAGTTTGAAGGTTGTTTGTCAAGTAAGCAATAGACCTACATAAAATCCAATAACATCATCATTTTCGTCGTTCTATTGTACGTTAGCTCATGTAGGTTTGGAATTTTTAATTTATATTTTAATATTTTTTGTCGCAGTTGGAGCACAAAAAGTGCACGTTTTTAAGCGTGTTTCAACCATGCGTCACATTTAAGAATTATTATCTCAAAAACCCGTCATCAGATCGAATCCAAGTTTTAACACAATATACATTCATACCTGCCAACCTCTCGAACTGAAAATTCGGGAGATTTTGAAGATGACCGATGTCTAATCAAATTTCTTCGCCATATTACCGAGGAACCGACAAAATAACTCAGATAAAAAAAATCACAATAGCCTACCGGCATTTTATGCCAACAACATCTAAGTTACACACAAATAATTTCACGTGTTAAACAGATACAATATTCCGCAACCAACAACTACCCCTCACCCTCAGGATATTATGAAAACTTCTAGGAACACGCACTGAATTAACCATTGACTATTTCAAACAAAGAGATATTCAAATCCAACTAAGTGGTACGAGTAGGTATGGAGAAAACATTATCTAAAAATTATCGATACGAAGCGAAACTGCGGTATCGAAACACACTACACACAAAATCAAACTGCTCGATGGATGACTGGAGTTTGTCATCTCACACTTTTAGTCCGAAATTACGCGTGGGATTTATGAAAAATTGGGAGATTTAATATGTTAAGCGGGAGTGCGGGAGAAGTGGTGTAAAATCGGGAGTCTCCCGACTAAATCGTGAGAGTTGGCAGGTATGTACATTGGAATGTTGTATAACTGGTTTATTAATTTCAAAATTGTACGTGTCCAAGAAAAAAAGTTATCATTTTTGTAAGGTAACTTTTTCTCGGCTCGGGGTGGTTGGAAAAATCCTTATACATCAAAAAGTTATGCTTTATGACTGTGAAATACGTAAATTAACTCACTTATTTTATATCGGTTTGTATTTGTAGTCGGAAATAACACATCGTTCACCAGCTACCTGCTCCCGGAAAAGCTGTACAGCATTGCCGAAATGGAGCCCATCACGCATCATGGCGTGCCTCGCTCGGAAGTGATGGGCTCCATCAACACAATTTTCAGTCTTCTCCTAAACACATCAATATGTTGGGGGGAAAGGCTCGGAGACTGTGGCAGATAATGAGTTCCAATCATATCAATACCACGATTAATGAAAGAATATTTCCCATAATTTATACGCTGCGGTCGGCCCCTAACTTCATGTGGATGATCTGCCCTGCTCAGGTAGGTGGGATTTCCCAGACGTTTACTTAGTTCTCCACATGCTGGCCGATAAGGGGAGGTGTTAAACATTGCGTATAGTCTGGATTTCGTCTTCTATCTTCCCGAGATTCCCACACTAATATTTCTATCATTCGAGTTACACTACTTCTAGGATTAAAATCATTGAGCACCGACCTAGCAGCCTTCCTTCGTACCATCTCCAGCTCATTGATGAGCCCTACCTGATATGGGTCCCAAACCATTGAGTCGTATTCCAAGATTGGCTTCACCAGGGTCAAATATCCTAATTTGTTTGCGGTGGAACACTAACCTTTTAATACCCACATTACAAAATGAAGTAATTTGTACGCTTTGGAAATGACACAACCCACATGGGTACTCCATTTCATATCATTCCTTACATGGATGCCCAAGTATTTGCACGAGTCTTCTTCTACAAGTATTTCTGAACCGATATTACATTGAGCATCATGCCTTCGCCCTCTCCCTATTCTCATGAGACTACATTTACCCGTATTGATCTTCATTTTTTTTGTCAACGGCCCATTTATGAACCAGATTGAGGTCAGTTTGTAACTGAGCGTTGTCTCTAATGACTCCCAGAAAGGGAGTCTTTCAGTTACAAGTGTAAAAGCCAGGAGTAGGCAACGGCAAGAATTAATATTGAAGGCACATCACACAAACGAACATCAACCTCCATATGCCATCGACTACACTAAAAAATGCACTGGACACGTATTTACTTGGACGATAGGGTCTAGCATCATGGTAGGTGTCTCAACTCTTGAAAAAAAAAAAAAAAAAATACCATCCTAGCATTTTTCTAGTGAGTGTAAGAGGGTGCGAGGGAGAGCAGGTTAAAACAACCCTCTCTTGTTGACTGTCAGTACTGGGATTCAAACACAGACATCCAAAAGCTCTCCATTCCAGTTATTAGGTGTGGTAAAGAACATTTGCCTATGCAAGTAGGAACCTAATTTCCTCTTTTAACCTTGCCAGATCACCTTCATACACTTTAGAATTATTATTTAGTTCCTCACTCCAACTTGCCATATTCTTCCCAGGAGTGAGAAAATAATAATATGGGTTTTACGTCCTTTTAACTACTACGGCTTTTACAGACACTGGAGTGCCAGAATTTTGCTCCGGAGGGATTTTTCACGTGCCAGTAAATCTACTGAAACGGCTACCTCACAATTAAGCTCCCTCAAATGCCAAATGACTGCATCGGGATACAATCCCGCAATATTGGGATCAGCAGGCGAGTACGTTACCACTGAGCCAAGCAGCCAGTCCAGAGTAAGAAAACAGAGTGGTCTAACAGAGGCACACAGAAACGCTAAACAACTCATTCCACCTCCCTTTCAACAAATCCTACATCTGCAGAATCAAATGGTCAAATAAACCGACCTGACGTTGCTCAGGAAAGCCATCACAAGCTCTGTTCCTTTAGACCCATATTGATACCTATCTATGGCATAATGCTCTGTTCAGAATATACCAATGACTAGAGGGTCACTGCATGGTTAAGGACACACCGACAGTGGTTGTTAAGAGTTTAAGTCTCCCAAAATTCAAGTTGTACACAAAAATGACCCTCCACTGTATGAGCAAATGGGTTAATGAGTGACTAATTGGTTGATAAATGGAATAATTGTTTCACTGAATGAATGGAGTGATGAGGTGGAAGGGAGGCTATACACAGGAGAGTAGGAAAGTAAATGTTTGTAAAGTTCCTTTTGTGTACATCCAAGCAAACACGCCAAAAACAATGGAACTTTTGTCTACAGAATATAAAGAAAACATGTATTTAAGGTGAAATCAAGTGAAAATTTTGTGGCATTCAAAGAAATAGTACTATTTTATCATGAAATAAAATAAATATAGGACTTGCATTACTGACACTGCCCGTGATGTACTGTGACTAGTGATGTGGGACGGGTAAATACCCAGTGGGAAGGTAAATATAAATTGAGTATTTACCCAGTGGTCTTTTAAATACCCAAAATGAGGGTATTTTCAGTTTTTGAGCTTTGTACAACACTTTTTGATGTGTTGATGAAGTGTTGGACAAACAAGGACTGAAACACAGGTATTTGATGCCTTAAATTGAAATCAGGAACAATATTGATCCTTCAAAAAAAAAAAAAAGGAAATTGGATGTCCAGGTATTTTTGGGTATTTATATGTTATGTTTTGACACTGTAACCTTGTCTTTAATTAGTTTTGTTTTTCCTTAAACTAAAGTAAAATATTGAATAAAACTTTTTGGATGTTTTGTTTTTTAATTTTTTAATAAATACCACGATATTGAGAAGGTCGAGTTTTATTACGATACTGGAAATGAGCAACAAAGATGTGGGAGGGAAAAGCTACTTTTGTAGTAATAAGAGTAAGCGATTTGCATATTAATTGAAAGTGTATGCCAAAACTCAAAAGGTAATAAAATATATTCAATAGAAAGGACATTTGAAAAAAAATGCTTAGTAAAAGTGCTTTTAAGTTATTTTTCATTCAATTTTAAATATTAAAGAAATATTAATTTTTTAAATCATACTCTAAATAACACAAATGCATGTCAGGAAGTTTTTGTAGTATGTGGGCGCTATAATGGGTGAAGATGTACTGTATGCTAGCAATCATATGGGTTGGCAACACTGCTTAGCTCATCCTACCCAGAATTCAAACTGACACTGTACTTCCCTCTCATTTTCTATTCTTTGTTTAATTTTCTATTTACTATTTACTAGCCTTTTTGGTTATTTGATTATTTATTTTATATATGAACTAGCAACCCACCCCGGCTTCGCCCGGGAACAGATATGAATGCAAGGTGATAGTCTACTTCTAACAGAGGTCTTATAAGATATCCTTGTATACGACATTAGTCGTTTTCCCTCCAGCAGTGAACACGAAAAGATTTCGGTTTGATGTAACAAGCGATAGAGCCACGAAAAGCTGTCCATGAGAAAAACATTCTCCATTAAGATCAACTCCAGTCACGCTAAGTGTCTGATCCTGTGCTTTGTTTATAGTCATGCCAAAGCAGACTCTTACTGGAAATTGTACTCGTTTGAAACGACAAGGCAAATCTGAAGGAATCATAGGGATTCTGTGTACTAAGACCGTTTCTCTTGTACCACAGCTAGTTAAGATATTTGATTCAATGAAACAGTTTTTCAAAGTTTTCACTACCAATCGTGTCCCATTGCATAACTTTGGTGGTTGTAAATTACGTAGCAATATAATAGGCACTCCTACTTTTAAAATAAGCTTGTGTGGTGGCAAGCCAGAAGGAAATAAAGAATTTAGGAATTCTGTAGGTTAATGAACAGCTTCTTCACTATCGACTACTGCGTCTAGCCTACTGAGTAATATACTAGAGCCTGGGCAGTGAATTTGGAGAACACCAAGTCATTAGTTTTCACAACTTGTTCGTTTGTCGGCGATAATATTGCTCTTTCTTTAAACCATGAATGAGACTTGTTAGACATGCCATGGATTTGAGAATAAACGCTATCAATCAATTCTTGAATACTGCTTACTAAAGCACAGAAATCGTCACTGAGGGTAATTTTCCCGTCAATGACCGGTAAATCTCCATTTCCGACTCTAAGTAACAAATTAGCAAACAAACTATTATCTTCTGAAGATAAGAGTAGCCTACTCTCATGTTAGTTTTGAGTGCCAATTTGTTATATCTGGCCAGAAGTAAGATATTTTTAATGAAACGTTCACTTCGTAGGCTCTCATTCCTCTGGTAACAATTGGTAAGATTTGAGGAAAATCTCCGGCGAACAAAACTGTGCAGCCACCCATAGGTGTGTTCCGATTCCTTAGATAACGCAAGGTCCTGTCTACAGCTTTAACGGAAGTTTTGTGCGACATTGTAGCCTTATCCCATACAACTAAAGAACAATTTTGGATTAAACTGGCAGTGTTACTTTGTTTTGAAATTTTACATACATTTCCATCATTACTGTTGACTTTCAAAGGAAGTTTAAATGTTGCATGTGCTGTTCTTCCTCCTTCCAAAAGAGTGGCTGCAATTCCAGATGATGCGACGGCAAGAGCAATATTACCACCAGACCTCACTTTGGCGAGCAACACATAAATCAAGAACGTTTTGCCTGTGCCTACAGGGGCATCGAGAAAAAATATCTTACCTTCCTTCTTAGTGTTATAAGCTTGTTTATGATCGTGGTTCAGACGGTGTTCTTCTTGAGCAACGGTTTGAAGGTGCCGAGAACGAAGTCTTTCTTTCTCTTGTGGCAATCTAGACATTATTTGTTGCTCTGTTTCATTGTTACGTGATAAGCACTTTTTTATTTTGCGATGTCAATGATCTATGACCTATATCCGTTTTACATCTCGGCATGATGGCTTAACATCACTGACTGGACTATTAATTACAACGAATTCTTGTCAGACGTAATTTAAGAATGGCGAGGTGCATGAAACACAAATCCCCCTTCCGTCCAATCTTAAATTGACTGTGTATTTTGCGGAACGGAAAGTTCACAGGCGAAATGAAGAAAAACCTAGTTGAACTTCCAGGGAAACTCCAAACACAACCAACATTCTCTGAAGTCTTAACTCCACGACTTGACGGTTTTCTGCTGGCTGTGTCTGTGGTAATAGGTTCGCCCGCTAGTTAGGCTGTAACAGGGGTGATAAGACTCGCCCTTAGCTAGCTCGTAAACTGTCGCCTCAATATTAAAATGGACATGGTTGGAAGAAATGAAAACGTAAAAATACTTATCGTGGGCGATGTATTGAAGATAGAGATATGCTCTCCTGGATTTTATGTAGAACTTTTCATGTTGAACAATTCTTACACTCATAGTATTTAGATATGTTTAACGGTTTGCCCAAAATAAACTTAAAAAGCCCTCGGACGCCAGGTTTTTTGGTCTATTTTTTTTTCACTGAAAAAGTTACTGCTCTGCTTCCTTTGATCATAAATAAATTATTTTCTACAGAAATCATCCTCGAGATATCCTTTACAGAATTGTGAAACCCGCATCAAAATGTAAACAGAGGTTCTCGAGATTACCCGTGACATCCAAGAATCGGCGACTTTCTTTTATACTAAGTAGAGATGATTTTACAAACTGTTCCGAAAAACTGTACATTACACCTTTTGTAGAACTTGGCCAATGCTCTGAATAAATTTCCCCCAACTTTTATCTCAATGTTTGCAAAAAAAAAAAGCCTAGTTCAATTCTAACCCTGAGTTTTTAAGGTTATAACTATTGAGTTGTATCTCCTGATCTAATTCCCAATTCTAATTCTGTTTTCAAGTCCCAATTCTAATTAAATTTAATTTTATTAACTGTCTAATGTTGTTACATTTCTAAAAAGTTAATGTAGAATAGTTTGCATAGTTTAAGGTTCAACTTACCACGACACAGGATTTTTAATGAAAAAACTAAAATACCCGGGTATTTACCCCGGTTTATAAATACCGGAGTATTTTACATCACTAACTGTAACCTTATCAAAGGAGGGGCCCTGGTTGATTTTTTTGAATGACACGGCAGAAGCCTCAATTTGAAACACGCTCGCTGGGTATTGAGCAGATCTCAATATAGAGGGCGTAAGAGTGAGACCCGTGGCGTAGACGGCGAGTTGGGGAACTTCACTCATGACAAGTTTTTGGCGATATAGAAATACAGAAACGCCGTGGAATTATTGGCCAGTATTATTGAAGAATTATGGAAAAAGTTGCATGAAGTTATGACAAAGGATGACGAAGATATGGGCATTTTCAATTTCTCTGCTATGCGCAGTGGAGCAATGTAGTGGCAAGACTGAACGTAAAGGACCCTTTATAATTAGAGATCCGCACAAAACTATGCCTTTTTAAAAATATTTTAATGTGTTTGTTTCAATTTAAGAAAAGTTTTTAAGTGTCCTTTGCTCATATAATGTTTGTTCATAGCACACCAACTTTCCATCATCTCATTTTAATTTTGTATACCACACCAGATAAATGTTAAGAAACTGTCTAATAAACATGAATTTAACGTAGCGGTTGATGAAGGGGCCAACAATGTGCAGGCCTCGAAACATGTCCCAAATAACACTCAGTGATCTATAAATAAAAAGGTACTGATTAGGCGGAATCATTATACTTGTTTACACTCAATTAGATTATCAATACGGAACCAGAATGAACCCAAATTTCTAAAATAATAATAGTTGGCTGTCAAAACTGGGGCCAACTGCTTGTCAGTTTGAGCAAGATAATATCTCTTTCCCAGAGTAATATTAGCCAATGATTTGGGGCCAACTATGCTAGCCACGTTGAGCGGAACAATATTCCAATCCCAAGATAGGCATTGATGTTACATTTTTACAGTCTAGATGATAGATATTACAGACTATGTGCTCAAGGGATTATAAGAGTATCAAATTGAATGTCAGTCGCATGTCAGTCATAAGTCTACAATCAATAGTGAAAACCATCGAAACAATGAAAAGTCATTCAGTGAAAATAACGTATAAATTCATGGAGGAAGTGTGGGAAACCATAGACATTGTCTAATCTGTGCTCAACAAAGTCGATCTTATGGTGGTACAAGCCACTTTTCATATAACCAAGCATACTGGACGTTACACATTGTCGCCAATATACCATCTTTTTGGAAGCCTTCATAATGAGGTTAAGGCGGCTTGAGCGTTTACCTCTCGCAGTAAAGAGGCGAAGGTGCGCTTCATAGAAAGGGAGGAAGCGTGCAGTTCACTACTCTTGTGGGGGTCGGGGCACAGACCTCAAGAGCCCGCTGATGAGCCAGCTTGGCATCCTAGGCGAAACCTCACACAAGACACGGCACAAACCTAGAAAAATTGCTGAATTTTAATTCACTGGCCGTGAAAGCCAATATACCATCCTTTTAGAATCCTTCATAAGGAGGTTAAGGCAGCTTGAACTTTTAGCTCTCGCTGTAAAGAGGTGCAGGTGCGCATCATAAATAGGGAGGCAGCGTGCAGTTCGCTACTCCTGTGGGGTACGGATATCAAGAACCCGCTGATGAGCCAGCATGGTGTCCCAGGCGAAACCCCACATAAGACATGGCACAAACCTAGAAAAATTGCCGAGTTTTATTGCACTGGACTCTTCTAAAGCCATTGATCGCTACTTGCTTGGATGACGATCTGGGCAAAACATTGGTTGCTACTAGGCTAGACTACTATCTGGACAAAACCATTAGCCACTACTAGTTTAGACGACTGTCTGGACGAAAATAACTCCTTGTAATACAAGCAAGGGGATCTGCAGGGCTTCCATCCACTCACTCGTCCAAAAATAGTGAAATAGTGAGTGTTTTTTCTTGAAAAAGAAATGAAAAAGAAGCGAGTTTTTGTGTGAAAAAGTGAGTATATTCATAGCAATATTCGCATTTATGGCTGTATAACTGGTTCATAATTTTAACGTTTGTTGATATCTGTAGGCGCAATTAGGGGGGGCTTGGGTGGCTAAGCTCTCCAAAACCAACCATAGCCCCCCCCCAAAAGGTGACAAAACTGTATTGAAATAGAGAAAATTTTAAGAATGTGTATCTGAAAAACAAATTAGCCCCCCCAAAAATGTCAACCAAATTATGCCTATGTTAATATCTGAGTACTGTTTGTGATTTTTCATTTACTGTAGTTAGAGGACACTTGGAAATGATGGATAGGAAAATCAATGCAACACTCAAGAAATTTAAATCGTAAAACAAAAATATAAATTTGAACTTTTGTTAAAATTTTGGGCGATCGCTACATGGCTGTGGTATTGCACTATGGAAGCTTTTTATGCTTTCTGGCTGCCTGGCTCGCTGCCGGCAGCGCGCTCAGGCACCGGTATACTTTGGGTCGTTTCTAGCCATCTGATTGTGCACGAGGCCATTTTTAACGCAGAATGTGACCAGTTTTGTAAAAAAAAGTGAGAATAGTGAGTAATATTATCAAATAGTGAGAAAAGTGAGGCTGCTTTGAAAATAGTGAATAATAGTGAGATAAGTGAGTCACTGGAAGCCCTGGGGATCTGGGATTTAAGTCCCAGATTAGGCTTGTTTGTAGAATGTAATAGTAATGATAATATTGTTTGCTTTACGTTCCTTTTAACATCTGCGGCTTTTAGAGACGCCGGGATGCCGGAATTTTGTCCCAAGAGGGATATTTAACGTGCCATTAAATCTACTGATACGGCTCCCTCGCATGCCAGCTGACTGCGCCAGGGTTCGATCCTGCAACCTCGGGCATAGCAAGCGAGAACGTTACCGCTGAGCCACCCAGCCAGAATTTAACATGTATGCATTGTTTAAAGCTTTAGTGACGTCCATGAATTCATGGATGCCACCATTTTGTGTCCAGGGGAATTTGGTAAGAGTGAATGAATCCATGTTTTCTTTGTAACAGTAAAATTTGTAGAATCCAGACCAATGGCTTTTGTCTAGATCAATTATTAATAGGTAGCGCATGCCATTAAAGCTTGATAACAGCTACTTTTGACTTTGACACTTTTACATGGCAGATTATTGAAAATTCATGATTCACATACTTTTCTGGGAGTCATTAGAAATTGAAATTACTGTCAATTGTTGCTGCTGCACCGGAAATATTTGTTTTATTACCTAAATAAATGTATTTATTTCTTGCTCATTCAACAACGGCAGCCATGTTTGATTGACGTCATATCACATCCTATCACTGTCGCCAACATGTTTGATACAAAATACACCAGAACTAAAATGGGTGTCTAGACTAAATCATTGGTCGCTACTTGGTTAGACGACTATCTGGACTAAACCATTGGTCGCTACTTGGTTAGATGACTGTCTGGACGAAAATTACTGATTACACTACAAGCAAGGGGGTCTGGGGCTAGGTTTGTTTTGTATGTAGAACAGTATTCACCACTGTAATGAAACTTGGTACACTTTCACATTAACTTGACAGCGCTCTTTAGTTTTACTATACCGGATGTGAAATAGTACCGAATGCGTGGGGTTGGCAATACTGTACATGTTGCTAAAAATGGCTGAGTTAGCTGGAATTTCATCTATATAAGTCGTAATCATATTTGGGATGGCTGGGTGAGTTATAGACAGTGGAGGAGTCAACATCTATTACAGGGTGACTGCTGGTTACCTAAAATTATTTTTCCTGTGTTAAATGTAACCTTTTATTAACACATACTTTAATAAGGCTACTATTACCCTTTCACGAATTGATTGCCGGCGGTCGAGATGGGAACTATTCTTTGTTTACTTGTGTCACACGTCAGCCTGATTCGTTTACAGGAACAGTTGCGCGAGTAGGATATGACTCAGCTCCAGTAAGCCTCAGTCATCATTTAACTGCCCGTGGTGACATGAGCTCCTGTGACTCGCAATGCTGCTTGACTTATGTTCCCAATGCAGTCTGTCATCGCTGTGTTCCCCACTTCAATCCGCGGGCCAGCTGCTACAACAAACACTGGTGCAGCCTCGCTCAGCGGCAATCAAATCTTTAATGGGTAATACTTACGTTTATTTTCAAAAAATAAAACAAAATTTATGTACGGTAAATTCTTTTATTTATTTATTGTAGAACGTAAAATACATAACACATATTGTCTTTTATGACAACGTATATCTTTCACAAATTAAATAACTTACACGTTTCAAAATAATCACAATTATTTAGGTATAATATTATATCACAGATATTTAGGTGACTTTGAATACGTTTCAAGTTCTTATTTCGTCACTGTTCTTATTTTCATTTCCAGCTCATGTTGCTTTGTGCGCAATTCTTCCTTTTCTTTATTTATTGCCATTAATAATTCATACTTTCTCTTCTTCTTCTTCTTCTTCTGTCTCTCATACGGACTCAACTGCTCTATTTCCGTTTCCAGTCATTTTCATTCGTCAATAGCGATTTTTTCCTTAGCCCTAGCCCCACAAGCGTAACGAACCATTTCGTCATCAATGTTTATGGCATCTTCTCCACCTGCATCCTGAATTCCGTCCCATGCGCTTCTCATCGCTATGAGAGTTTCCTCGTGAGTGTTTTCCGCTAACATTTCTTTGTTAATGGGGAAAAAAACCTCCACAAAAGCGTTTCCATGAGAAAATATTATGATGATTTTTAAGATCTGCCACACATCTTTATATTATTCCAAGCCTTTGAACTGTTTGGTATAAAAATGATCCAGGCAAGATTTACTCCTATCAAATTGTTCAAGCTCAGTCTTGTTGACACGGGAAAGAAAACGATCGAAGTGAAGTATGGCTCAATTTGACAAAAGTGCAGTCACATGCTGGCTGGCATTCCTTGCTTTGTGAATTTTTCCTGTCATGTGGCTAGTGATAGCTCTCTTGCCGATGTTGCTCAAAGCAGTTATTTCACACGTTACAAAAAGCATGTTCTGCATTCTTGGGAACTTCTTCTAACCAAGGCTAAAATTCTAGGTACTTAAGACGGTTGCAGCTATTCTGGATTGAATTTCGATTATCCCTCCATGATCTTCAAAAAATACTAAATACAGTGTTAATTGTTGAGGAGTGAATTTTAGGTTATGTAAACCATTGTCGTTGCAGTATTTGCTTTATTACTCATTATAGCCAAAGAAATTCCATTTATCTGTATGTCTCTTCGCTCATCGCTTCTTATTAAAAAAACCGCTTTGACAGTCTGCAAATCATTTACATACACAAGTCGACAGTACAGGAAGGATGCTTAGGACATAAGTAAACTCAAATAAGATTTTGCGCCATCTGTTCAGTGAATCACGTTACACTACAACTATACCTTATTCCATAGAAGTTCAGAGTCAAATGACAACATGCCAGAGCCGCGGAGAAGAGCTCTTACCTCTTACTGATGTGAAATTAAAGCTAGTTTACAATTGATACGGTGTCTGTAATATTTCAATCAAATGCAGTGTAAGAGCTCTTCTTCGCGGCTCTGGCGTGTTTAAATTACTCTCAATTTATATGGAATAAGGTATAAACACCCGAGTCATTTCTTTTTTTCTCGCGAAGCTAATTTTTCCGACTTTGGATACCCTGAAAAGCGAACATCCGAAAAGAAGAAATGGCAGGACGGTCAAATTACGGTACTTAATTTCTAATCTTAATTGGTAATCAATCTTGTATGAAAGATTAATTAATACCGCCAACAATGCATTATTATTAAGCCCAATCATACGTCAAGACATTTTCTTTCACCGGAGCCAAATTTTTTCCCTGTATTTTCCCTGTTTATTCTATACAATTTAAATTCCCTGTGTTTTTCCTGTGTTCCCTGAGTTTTCAAGAAAGCGGTCACCCTGTATTACTACATCATCTCCAGACTTCTTTCCCGACTATTAATTCAGGTATTTTGGCTAATTTCAGTACTTCAGAATTTTTTCCCATTAACTAGCTGTCTTCAAGTTGTACCACGCGCCATTGATACACACATCAATAATATTTATCCAGACCAAACCTATGAGGTATATTTTATAACCCACATGTTGGCAACTGTAGTGACGTCAATGTGTACACCAGGGGCAGATAACCTCACTGTTCTGCTCTTTAAAACAATCAATGCCTTGGTAACAAGAGACCTCATGCACTGTTGAACATGGCTGCAGTCATTAAATGAGTAATAAATAAAAACATATATGTACGTAATTTAGCACATATTTCCGGTGTACTAGAGACCAGAGTTATACTCTGTGAGCTGCCAGAGTGGTATTGACATTTGGCCGGAAATCCCACGTCAGTCATCACCCCTCTGCCTCTTGACCAATCCATGTTCGAATAGTTCATGTCATAATACTCTGCGTTGCAATATTACAGCCCACGTGCTTCAGTTCCTGGTCAGCTGTATCTCAGTCTTGTACAGTTTGGCAACCTCGTACTCAGACCACATGGCGAGACGAGAACTGTCAATCCCATTGTGGCAGCTCGCAGAGTATAGTAATTTCAATTGGTAATGTTCCCCAAAAGATGAAACAAGGTATGCAAATCATACATCAAAACGCAAGTAGGCCTATATGCAAGGGTAAAAGCCACGATGATGTCTCATTCAGAATTAAGTTAATGAGAATTTTGTAGTGTAATGTATTGCGATCCACACACTCCCGAAACCACTGTCTAGAGGAAACCCTTGACCACTACAGCCTTAAACCACTATCTAGGCGAAACCAGACCACTGTCTGCATGAAAATTACTGTTTGTAGCCTACTACAAGTTAGGGAATCTGAGGTATACGCCCCAGGTTAGGCATGATTTTGTATGTAAAGTCGTAACACAAAACTTTCTGCACTAATTCGGCACACTTCCTGTACAAGAAGCAGGTCTTTGAATCACACTCTCATGTCAGACTCAATCGTGTTACCATTAACACATTGAAAATTTGCAATAATACCCCCTAGCAACAAACAGTTTGACTCCTCTATTTCTCATATTCTCAGTTCCTATAATGAACATTTGCAATTTTCATGGCAGGTTGCCCCGAACACTCTACAGGATCCGTATTTCACCATCGTCCACACATGACCATTGGTCAGGGCCACAGGCTTCGACCGCTCCTGAGGAGGCACCAGTTAGAACAGCCCATCCATACTTACTACTGCTTTAGAAACACTGACTAGTGTCCCTTAATTGCATCTAAATTCCCAGTTTACAGCCCGCTAACTTACAATTTAAACCCTAGTAATTCCCACAGCAGTTGAAAGGGAAACAAAGCCAACAGCAGTGTTAGCCTATTCCTACTTCCCGTTGCCAGTTTATAAATAATCTAACATAACCTTAATCAAACTTTGGTTCTTCTTCAAATCGTGCTCAGTTACTACATCACTAAAATTATGTGTGACATCAAATGGCAGATAACTGACATTAAGAAGGAACCTGTGACACATCTTCATCCTAAATAACAGAAAGAATAAAATCGTCAACAAAAATAAGAACTTCGAAGAGGAAACAAATATGGGCTCTCTTTCACAGTGCCTAATTCATAATCTCGACAACCATATGTTTTAAAAACAACACACTAATATTACTTATGGAGCATTTCCAAACACTCTCCAACTTATGAGAAACATTGTTTTGACAACAACAAAACACAGATATAATACCTGACATGTTATTATCGGTCCAGCGGTAGGATGAAATTCACACAGGAAAATACATCTAATCGGCCCCTCGTGACCACAACCTTCATAATATCTAGTATCGTCCTTAGATTTAATTTCCGTCATTAGGCGATTTTTAGTTTCCTAATAACAATTTCATACTGAAATCCAATCACCGGCTCAGGGTTGACAACCTCTCAAACCTCAAAATCCCAACTTCCCACTAAGAATGTCCCTATTCACTAGAAAATATTCCACGTAAAAATGTATATTGGCAACTCAAACTAACACTTGGGGCGCTGCGGTCGGTCTGTATAAGTAGGGTAAAAATACTCAATAACACGCGTTTGATATGGAACACTTTTTATTTTTCGGTTATAATTAGTAAATGTGGTCCCTAAAATAATGACAGTGTTATTTTTAAGTGTATATGTAACAGTGGCGTAGCGTGAACTTTTGAGCTGGGGACGCCAAAGTTTTAAACGACAGTTAAACTAAGGAACAAATCAAAAAGCTAATATGAAACACACTGTCACATACCTCACACAGTCTTGTACATCAGCTCCATTCGTCTTTTCTTATTTTCTGCGAAAATGTCTATGATGTCTTCAAGAAATGCAGGGTCTGATGAAAGCTCACCTAATATTTTCTTTTTCAATTGCCAATGAATTTAAACACGAATAGCGACTATTACTCATAGAATTTCTAAGGTAGGTTTTAATTCTTTTCAGCGTGCTCATGCTGCGTTCACTACTAGCTGTAGTAGTATTCAGTACAAACGTAGTAGTTTAATTACTTCCTGATAGATGGAGTCAAGACCGTTCGTAACAAAATATTTTGAAAGATCTTTTAGAGCTCAATGCTTTGTCAGATCTGCATAAACAATGTGAAGTTTATTTACTAATTAGTTAACATTAAAGAATGGGAACTGTTTTACCAAAAAATCTAATTTGCTCTAGGGGAATGTTTCGCTGTATTCTTTAAACTTCATTTTCTTGTACTAACTCTATGAAATTTAGATGAGTACGATCTTCAAATCTACTTTTCATTTGAGCTGTTAGTGAATCTACTATTTCAAAAGACAGCCCTCTCAACGTGTTCTTTTGATTGCCATCATACATTACGTTTTCATTCAACTGGATGTATTTTTGAACGCATATGTCAGTGAGATCTTCATTTCTTAAGTTTTCTATGCTTTTGACGACAGCCTCTATCTCATTATGGCAAGTTAAAATACTCACTGTCGATGACTGTAACAATTTGAAAATATGATCAGTGTAAATGAAACAAGCTTCGAATACACATAGCAAATAGACAAAAGTTGGGCCATCCATAAGTCTTTCGAGACCAATGGCACAGTTCACAGAATTGTCGTCCCATTCACTATTTTTCATCATCAATAATTTCATCAAAAATACATTACAATTCATGGAAATGTTTAATAATGGTGAAAACTGCCCTCGAATGAAAATTCCATCTCGTATTGCTTGCTCGTGGAAGCTTAAATCCTCCTTTGGTCAACAAAACTGTCCTTTTAGAAGATTTGCTGAAAAAAAAAACGGTGAAAATCAGTCAAGGTATAGACAAACAAACGAACCTGTTTTATTGTTTGTGAGCCATACAGAAGTACCAAATTTAATTGGTGGGCGTAACAATGGACGAAAAGAGCATATGGACAAAACTGTTTCATTAGCTTTTGAACTCCTCCTTATCTGCCTTCCATTACAGCTGCGCCATCGTATGTCTGGGTTACGCCTTTTTCTCCATTTACTTCCCAGTCAAGTAAAACTTTGTGCACGACTTCTGACAATTCCGCAGCTGTTTTATTCTTGGAAACGTCATAAAATACGACGAATCTCTCCTCTATTCTATCATCCACACAATGTCTAAATAGTATGCTCATCTGACTCTTACATGACACGTCCAATGTCTCATCCGCTTGTATGGATAGAAAGGGGGCTTCATTTATTTCTGATTTGATTTTTTCATCTAATTCCAATGTTTTAACTTCTATCAAGTCATTTTGAATGTCTGGAGATGTTCCTTTTAATAATTATGCTGACTCTAAATGGTCTCTAACTATCGATTAATTTTGAGCGAGCAGATTCAACAATTGCAAATAATTACCCTTGTTAATAGAACTTTCATCTTCTGTATGCCCGCGGAAGGCTAGTTCTTGTGTGCTGAGAAATACTACAGATTGAATGAGTCGTCGCGCATACTGCCTGTTTGAAGACGCGATCTCATTATGTTTTACTGTTTGTAGTCGAGCAGCTTCAGAAAATAAATGCTCAATGCGAGTTTTACCTAGCAGATGATATGCTTCACAATGTAACAAATGGTGTTTTGAAGACTGGTGTTTTACAGCTTTGTTAATTGAATTATTCAGGTTCGAAATTCCTTCTGTGCACCATTCAGTATCTTTCGCCCCAAACATAAGGCAAACGTAACAAAACATTTTGTTTATTTCAACACACCCAGTTAGCCAGGAAAACCTGTCTTACCAAGAAAACTGAAAACTCCGTGTGCGATTTTTACCAGCTTCTTTAATTGATAAATTTGGCTTTGGTCTTTTTGTTTTTAATTCACATCGCTGTTCATATGATAAAGTGCTCAAAGTAGTTGCCTTTAGAAAATTAATAACATTAGAGTCAGGTGAACTTACTTCAGTCATATTGGCAGCATTAAACACACTCACGCACAATTAAAATTAACTACACTTCTACAGTTCGAACTACTGTCGGGGAAATAAGTATGGATACTCGAGTTTAGAGGTCAATAAAACCTTTACCCTTAGTCTTACATAAGAACAACCTACACCAAACTTTTCCCTGTTTCATTTTGTCGTTTAACGAGATAGAGTAAATATTTGCATTGTATCTCGTTAAAATTTTATAGCAGATTGAACAAAAAAAAGTACCGGTTTTTCTTACCAAGTATACGGAGCGCTCACTTAGATAGATCATTACGTTAAAACTATTAATTTGATCGTAACGAAACTTTAATACGTCTTAATGGAACTTATTGTTAACGCGTATATGAAGTTTTAATCTGATCTGACGTTTCTTAAAATAGTTGTTGTGAATTTTGTAAAACAACTTTTTCTCGGGCATGGGTGGTCATAGCAGTATGAAATATGGCTTGTTATGAGGCTCATAGCAATGCAAGGCTTAACGTAAAACTACATTTTATCTACTTGTGATTATCGATTTTATATGGATTGATATTTAATCGGACTATTGTGGGCGGCGATAGTACCGTAGCAGTCTGCCAATGTTGCCAGTTGACTACCATATTTCGAACTCGCTGCGCGCTCGTTCATACGCACACCAAACTCTGACCTTTGTTCTTCGATGAGTCCTTAGATCATAAATAAAATAGATGGCTGATGACGTCACATTTGTGAAACCAACATCTCAATCAGCTGACAAAAGGGAACTGCCGGGAACTGCGGATAGTTTGGAGCACTGAAATACTACACGTGACGATAGAATTGGGCTATTCTGTTCTATTCATTACCGTACTAAACCAGAATGGTGTATTACTGTGCAGCGTGTGGATGTAAGGAGACGTTTAGGAAAAGATCGGGCATTTCTTTCCATAGGTAGTCCTAAATTAATTCATTGTAAAATAACCCTAAAATTCTTGACTTCACTACTTGCATTTCTTTACGTTTCCTCTTAACTCCAAGACATGAAAGAAAAATAATTTAATCTGTACAATTATTACAAATTACTAAAATTTACTCTATCCCTTACTCCACTGAACAGGCCTATGAAGCAAAATTAGGACCATCACAACATCAAATAGCCTTCCTTTTCAATCATGTTCAGTGTCAAATTGCGGGTTATGCTACTGATGTGACGATGTAGTCTTCGATAATAAATACGCTGAGGTAATATTCGTCATCTAATTAAACGTATGGATAGTGCGTTTGGTTGAGGAAATTTTCAGATCCTTCTAGGATATATTGCAGCTCTAAATTAGTCAATTCGTAGGATTTCAAAGTTCTGGATTATTACTGCGAAGGTTTCTATGATTCATGGAAAATTGAATTTAAAAGGAAACAGTTCATTGCTTGTAATGTTTTCCGTTGTAGCAAATGTAATGCATAGTTGTTAAAAAGCAACGCTTACTAAATCAATACACTTCCTTATTTCCATTTGCCTATGTTTTGTTCACCTTCATAAAATACTGAAGTGGAAAGTAACGCTGAATAAGAGCTAATCGTACGATAAAATTTTGTAAAGTAATGCACCGGTACTGGAATTAGCCAAAATACATTTTCCAATGATGACAAATAAATTAGGAAATGATGTAGTAACAGATTGAACTTGTTTGGAGCTCTCGGGCGTACAATTAAAAATGACCAGCTACACAAACACAATTCTCTTCAAAAATCAGTATGCCTAATTCAGAATTGGATTTGTTATTAATTATTTACAAAAGGGGATCCTGGATGTATGAGTATTATGGAATACGGCAGCCACTTTTTACACAAACACAATTCTGTTCAAAAATCAGTACGCCTAATTCAGAGTTGGATTTGTTATTAATGATTTACAAGGGGGGATCCTGGATGTATGAGTATTACGGATCAAGACAGCCACTTTTTACACAAACACAATTCTGTTCAAAAATCAGTACGCCTAATTCAGAGTTGGATTTGTTATTAATGATTTACAAGAGGGGATTCTGGATGTATGAGTATGACGGAACACGACAGCCACTTTTAACACCAAATATGTTACATTCTTAACCTTTGCTACCTTCCGGTACGTAAAGAAACATGCGATGCTTTTCCCAATGTCGTATAAATTACGAAAATGTGTGTTTAAACCCTCATTAAAAATCATTTCCCCACCAACTCCTATCACCTTCCATTACGAGTTCCTCTGTTTTCCCTTTAGTCAGCTGATCCAGATGTTGGTTTCACGTCACAGTACAGGCGCAGTGTGGCAATGCGCACTCTATTGTATTTATGCTCGAAGGTTGAGTCATTAGCAACAAGCAGCAACTATCACTGTCTGTATTACCTATTGTTTGCACATCGATCAAGATGCCAGCTAAACCGCAGTTAACGGAGGGAGAATTTGCCATGATTATAAGTGCAATATGTTTTTTTTAGAAGCGAGAGAGAAAGTAATAATGATAAGAGGGTTTAGCAAAAATTATCCAAGTGTATTGGAAGGTTGATAGCCACGTTGAAGAGATGTGCCGCTGCAATAAAAGATATTCCTCTTCCTCCCAGAATCCAAAATTATGAAAGTATGACAAAAGCAGAGCTAATTGTTTACGCCAAACCTCACTTCAGGGCACCTAAAAAGAAGCTGGAACAGATAATCAAGAATGTTTGTCCTGACGTCGAACTCGTCTGGCTGCCAGTTGCTCATTGTGAGCTCAACACCATAGAGCTGGTTTGGTCCTACGTGAAAAATGAAATAGGTAAAGGGAATATGAGTAGCCAGGCGGAGAGAGGAAGATCAATGGAGGTAATGCGAGATCTCTGTAAAGAAACCTTGAGGTCCGTAACACCCTATGGAAAAAAAAAACCTCGAACACACCAAAAAAAATAGAGGAACATTACTGGGAAAAGAATGGGCTAACAGAAGACGTCCCCGTTGTTGAGCCACTTTTTATAAACTTAAATGACAGTTCATCTGATTCATCGGGCAGTGATTTTTCAGACGGTTAATAAGGGAGCAGTTTTATAATCTTATAATCTCAAAGGGTAAATTACTTCAAACAAGTAATCTTATAGTAATAGCTTTTCAGCTGACACACCATTTTTAAACCTGCCAATGGAGGTCCAAAGCCCTCATTAAAAAAGGTGTTGGGAAATGTTTAACTTCTTGCGGAAATGAAATAAGACACGTTTCTCTAACTTGTAGGTAAAATTAGCAGAGGATATTAGCGCTGTACATAAGGGACGCATATTTCAGGATATAAAGAAGAATTAAATATGAAAATCCACAGCCTGCTTCCAGTCTCCGACCGGGTCAGGTATGGAATGAATGAAGCCCCCATCTAGCGGCGAGGATATGAACTGTGCCGGCTGCCGAGGCCTGACACACTCCTCTGGGGCGATGATTAAATGAATGACAGATGAAATGAAATGATAGTGGAGAGTGTTGCTGGAATGAAATTTTGACAGGGAAAACCGGAGTACCCGGAGAAAAACCTGTCTGCCTCCGTTTTGTCCAGCACAGATCTCACATGGATTGACCGTGATTTGAACCACGGAACCAGCGGTGAGAGGCCGGCGTGCTGCCGCCTAAGCCACGGAGGCTCCCAAGAAGAATTAAATAGTTAAGTTAAATAGATGTGAATGATAGTGTATTTAATTTTTTATTAATTTTTTTCTTAGTAGTATTACCCTCCAGGTTTGGCTATTCCCTCGGACTAAGCGATGGATCCCACATTTACCGCCTCCATTTTGAAACTGTGGGATTGGGGATACAACAGGGGTGTGTGACCAGCACCTCGCCCAGGCGGCCTGCAAAGTGAACAGGGACCTTATGAGGGATGGGAAGATTGGGAGGGATAGGCAAGGAAGAGGGAATGAGGCGGCCGTGGCCTTACGTTAGGTATCATCCCGGCATTTGCCTGGAGACGAAGTAGGAAACCACGAAAACCACTTCGAGGATGGCTGAGGTGGGAATCGAACCCTCCTCTACTCATTTGGACCACCCGAGGCTGAGTAGACCCCGTTCCAATCCTCATACCACGTTTCAAATTTCGTGGCAGAGCCGGGAATCGAACCACGGACCTCCGGGGTGGCAGCTAAGCACGCTGACCACTACACCACGGAGGCGAATATATATTATAATATTTGTATTATAATTCGTAAATTTCACTTATGGGTTTTAATTTATTTTAATTAATGTCATTTTTCAAGTCCTCGTACTGCAGCTCCTTCACCAAGATTTTACTCGTTTAAAATAATATCTTCTTTGTCACGTGAGCGACCCATGGTTTAACCCATAGACATTCACTTTCTCTTTCCGTTTCTTTTATATACCGGTATTGCCACCATAGAATTTCAACTACCATAATATAGTTAAGTGAACAAGGAACTGTCCTTCATCCATTTTGCTGAACTATGATAAAATATTTGATGTAGTGTAATGGTGTGATGATTGCTTTGTATAACTGTGATAAAAGTTCAGTTTTATAAAATATTTGATAAAATTTATTTGACAAATTTCTTTGGTAGTGTAATACCGGCCTAACACAAATTAAAAAACAACATCAGAAATTCACAGACCGTACGGCTTGGAACGCGCGTATTATGTTTCACAGGGCAACGTCGCACGAGTTTCCTCCACCGAGCGCATTGTTCTCGTCGCTTGCTACGATACATTCTTCTCACATAACCACCTGATTAAATATCAATCGATATAAAAGCAATTATCAAAAGTAAATAAAATGTAGTTTTACGTTAAGCCTTGCATTGCTATGAGCCTCATAACAAGCCATATTTCATACTGCTATGACCACCCAATCGTGGATTTTTCGTCCGCCATTACGCTGTTAATGTCGTTTTTGGAGGAAGGGGAAGTGTTTGATATTAGTGCCATTTTCGAATTTGGTGAAATTCCGATTATGTCTGGAATTATAGGCAATATCGGTGAATTTGACGCAGCTGAAGAACAGTGGGAGTCCTATATCGAAAGATTTGAACTATTTTTGCACTGTAATAAAATTAGTGAGGAACTCAAAGTCAGTACCCTTTTGACCGTTGTGGGCGTGAAAACTTTCAAGTTATTACGTGATCTGTGTACACCGAACAGTCCGTCATCTAAAACGTATGAGGTTTTAGTTAAACTTATTAAGGAACATTTATATCCAACACCTTCTGTTATTGCCGAAAGGTATAAGTTTAGCCTTCGGAATCAGTTGGAGCATGAGACTATTACGCAGTATGTCGCGAGTTTGAAGCATTTATCAACTCACTGCGAATTTGGTACCAATCTCAATGATTATCTCCGTGATCGTTTAGTCAGTGGGATACGGAGCGAATCTATGAAGCAGAGACTGTTGGTTGAACATTCCTTAGCATTCGAGAGGGCGGTCTCGATTATTTCGTCCATAGAAGCAGCTGAGAAGAATGCAGCGTCACTCATGCCTGGCGGTGGAGACAAGCTACACCGCATGACGTCATCATCTCCCTGTTCCTGGCGGTCCGGTACAGGGCTGTCAACCAGATAGGGATCATTTGACACCATCGGTGTAGTAGCACGTGCCAGTCGTATGGAGCGCTGTATATCGTCTTGCCAACATATGCATGATACACGTTGTAATTAAATTGCAAACATATCCCTATATTTAGTCAATAAATATACACATAATTCCTAATTGACATTTCCTTGCAATTATCTTGCTCACATACGATAATTATGGCACTTATCATTAAATAAACATTATTTCTACTGGGTTAGCGGCACTGACCATGCCATGGGGGCTCTGTTTATGTGTTGTATGTAATAATATTGGCCGTATACAAATAAGCTAAATAAGCTAATGTTGTGTTCTATCTCATCTTTCTTACATCAAATCATCTTCGTGGTAATGAGAAGTGAACAGTTCTTCTTCTGCTACGACAAGTAAGTACGCTTATTTTAAGAATTTAAGTTAAAACGTGTTTCTGTATTGCGTGTGAAAAATATTGTTTTGAATTGATATGTGAAGCAGTGTACAGGTGACTTTCTTCTTGAAATATCAATTAACTTTCACTTTTATTTATCCCATAGGTAGGCCTACCAATGCTGTGAACAAATCCTAAATTGCTGTTCTCGAAATAGCCGAGGAATGTGGCAATTACTTTCCTGACAAATGACCAGGTAAGAAGTCTATGTTTGGGTTGCATCAATCAATTCAAGTGCAATAACTCCTACTGCAGATGGCAATCTGCAACATAATGTAGATTTTACATGAGGCTAAGAACTCAGGAACTCACTACTGTTGAGTGTGGTATGGAAAATTGCAAAACAAGATAATTTGAGCTAGCCTGTACCATTTTACCCCAATAACTTAAGTTTAAACAGTGTTGCATGCCTTGCTTTTCTTGATGTTATTGATTTCAAAACCTAATGTCCTCCTCTTTTGAACACAGTGACATGAAACAAGTAAACTGCTTGCATTTTTCCCAGGCAAAACCGTTTAACAAGGAGTGCACAAAATATATACAGTAGGCCTATATTTATTTTAAAAAATTGCATGTTTATAATTGGATTTATAACAAAGTGGAGAGACATGACTAACTGGTGATTCACAATAGCTGTACGTATGCTCTGTGGAATGCTGAAATTTAGCACAAGTTGGCAAAAGCCATGGACCTATGAATGCCAGTGTACCATTGAATATATTATCGACAAGCATTTTATGCTTACGTGGTTGCTACTTTCCACGTGTACCTGCATGCATCCTTCAGTGTGGCTTTTCAAATTGTTACAAATTCTACAGTTCCTGTCAAAAGATGCATCCACCACCCAAATAGACCTACTGTTAAAGCCAGCTACTGGACACAAAGACACCCGTCCAGAAATGTAAACCTTACCGATAGGTCGTCCTGCAGGCAATATTAAAAGCGAAGTAACGATACTCTTGCAACAATAATTGCAGTATCGTGTGGAAATATACCGGTATAACACTTAACATATTTTTTAACTGTTCATTTGCAAATTTTCTTTGCCTGTGAAACTCACAACTTCGTTAATATGGATAATACATGATTTTCATACCTTATATTCATAATCTAGGGGACGATACCAATTGATTTTTTTAAAATCGTGTTTACCCTCCAGGGTGGTGGCTCCCAGGGACTCAGCGAGGGAACTCACCCCTACCGCCTATCCAGGCAGTGTCCTAGAGCTGGGAACATCTAATCGGAAGGGATACAACTGGTGAGGTGGGATTAGCACCTCGCCCAGGCGGCCTCACCTGCAAAGCGAACAGGGGCCTCATGAGGGAAGGGAGGGGAAGATTGGGATGGATAGGCAAGGAAGAGGGAAGGAGGCGGCCGTGGCCTTACGGTAGGGACCATCCCGGCATTTGCTCGAAGACGAAGTGGGAAACCACGGAAAACCACTTCGAGGATGGCTGAGGGGGATTCGAACCCCCTCTACTCATTTGGGCCACCCGAGGCTGAGTAGACCCCGTTCCAGTCCTCGTACCACTTTTCAAATTTCGTGGCAGAGCCGGGAATCGAACCCAGGATCTCCGGGGCGGCAGCTAACTATGCTGACCGCTACGCTACGGAGGCGACACCAATTGAAATTGCTGTCCATTATCACTAGTGCGCTGGAAATTTGTGCTTTTGTTTCTTGCTCATTGAACGATGGCAGCCATGTTCTTCAAGCGCATGTGGCTCAGCGGTCTAGCTGTATGCCTCTCACCAAGGCGGTCCGGGTTCGATTCCCGGTCAATGCATGTGAGATTTTCGAAGTGAAATGCCATGTCCTGTGGTTCGGATTCCACGTAAAAAGGAGGTCCCGTGGCTCATAATCACAAGATTCACGGTCACGTAAAACTACAATCTTCCTTTTCCTCAAGCGCATGAGGTCTCTTCAACTGTTACCTAGGTGCATACATTGACGTCACGTTCGTGTTGCCAACATGTAGGATAGGCCTACAAATTACACCTGTCATGAGGTCGGTCATATGATTGACTAATCCCACTGTGTGTGACAAAAGCGAGTGGTGCATATATGGCCCTACCTAGTAATTATCGGCCCAGGCAAAACCCATTGGTCTAGAAAAGATTAACAAAAAAAAAAAAAAGATTATTTGTTACAAAAACCGGGGTTCCATACATGGCTAACGCAGTCCGTGCTATCTAGTAATTATTGATACCATATACGTGGGGTTGGCAATACTGTACTTGTGCATAATTTATGCGGATAATGGCTGACACAGATGGAATATATATAAGTTGTGATCTAAAAAGAGAAAGGTGGGTGGGTTATAGACTGCGGAGGATATTAGCCAAAATAACTACCTTCTGTAATGATACAAATTGAATCTGGAAATTATGTACTGTAACTTAGTTTACTCCTCCGCTATCTATAACCCACCATACCCTTTATTAGATCACGACTTATATAGTAAAATTCCAGCTTTGTCGACCATTATAGCCTACGTGTGAATTATGGACAAATACAGTATTAGAATGCGTATATATTTACCATTTTATTGTGATAATAGTTAACCATATTGGCTGGTGATACATTTGACGAACCACCGCCTTGTCAATACTATGATGTAATATTTATTAAACGATGTAGGCTACATGTTTTGGCATTACATTGATACCGGTACTGTACCTTCTTCAGCGAGACCAGTATCTATGAAGTTATGATATGTGCACTTACAAATGCACATATTGGTTGTAGTATTAAGATATAACTAGAAAACTTTTGTGTGCTTTATTTTTGAGATACTCGTATTCAATTTCACAACGTTCTAATCACAGTACAATGTCCATATGCTACAACCAAAATGTGCATTTGTAAGTAGTACACATAACATGATAAGTTACTAGATAACCTAATGGTCACAACCACGTTATACATAGTAATACAACCAGCAACAGGTGATTCTCAAGATAGAATTAACGTTGGAACAATTTCATTTTTCAACTTCGATGCAGATGAAACCTGCCGGACACGAGAGCATTAATTCGATTGAAACTTTATACAAGGAATCATTCCTAAAACTACACGAAATGATAAACATGTCAAGACTTTGTGCAGAATATAAATATTTCTTTTGAAGCTATTCGAACAACTACAATGAGAATAAGCCAGCAAATAGTTTAGCAATGGCAGATATTGAACGTAAAAATCCCAATCCCTCTCCCTCTATCATGTTAACGATTTCACCACAGTCCATTGCAACTCCAATGACGGTCTAGATGCAACAACTTTTAAGTATTTGCCTCGACCAAATATTACTAACTTAGACAGTGCAGCCTATGCAACCCAAGTTCTTGTCACACACAGTGCGAATAGTCACACATCAATAAATCTTTCTCTAGACAAATGAGTTTGGCCTGGAACAATAATTAATTAATAGGTAGCGTGTTAGCCATATATGCAACCCTGAATTTTGTCACGCAAAGTGGGGATAGTCACGCATCCGTATTAACCAAGTTGTGAGGGTCAAATGAAGGTTCTCGTCTCAATCAGTTTTAATAAACAGAATTTTCTCTTCGAATAACATTCCAAATAATAGGCACAATACAGATGATGTTCGTTCGCTTCACTGAGAAACATGATGTTTTTAGGCCTAGATCAGGGGTTCTCAACCTTTTTCAACCATCGTACCCCTTTAATAAATTTAACATCCTGCGTACCCCCTACTAACCTTTCTTAGGCAGTAATAATGGTTATTAAAAATGTAAAAGGTATTTAGTTAGTATGGTTTAACCTTTGTAATTTTATAAGGAAAGATATTTTAATAAAACAAAATATAGTTGTTGTTTTTCAGTTCCTTTTCCCAAAGGGTGATTTTTGCAATCATTGCGTTAGTTTTCATTTCAACATAGAACATATCAGAAACACTATCTTGCATACACTTATTCTAAATGATCAGTTTTTCAAAAATATCATTTAAATAGGCCAATTTTAAAACCCAACCAAAGTCATTGAGTACTGATGATTAATTAGAATTGTGCTCGGTAAAGAAAATATGCAATTCTTTGTGGAAGTCAAATACACGCACCGTAAATAACTCACACAGTAGTCACGGCACGAAGCTCAATGCACATGTGGATCGAGTAGAAGGATGGCCTGCCGCGTACCCCCTGAAATGTTTCGCATACCCCTAAGGGGTAAGTGTACCACAGGTTGAGAACCCCTGGCCTAGATGATGAATATTTGTTGCTTAGTAACCGTATAGGAGGTCTAGATAACAAACTATTATTGGCATGGTAACTAACAGTATGAAATTTATCTCTAATGAATTATAAGTATAAAGTATAAATAAGTAAGTTATAAATCCTACACTAAAAAGTAATTAACCAATTAAATCAAACAATTATAACTCATAAAACAACAGACTATGAAACGCAGCAAGGTGAGTGTGCACTGGAGGCAACCAAACAAGCGACTGATCGGCGACAAGCACGTGGTCAAATAGCATCACTCAAATTGGCAGCGTTGTTTAGTTTCCATGGCAACAAGCTATGCGAGCGATCTAGTCGTCAACTGTTTTTGCCCAGTGGTGCTGAACTGTCAGATTCGAACTCTGGAAAATACACCTATAGGTAGTGAGTTATTGTTGTTTCAAGGGGCGGAACTACAAGGTCATCTGCCCCTTATAGAGAATGTTATCACTCGTTCTACTTTAATTCATTGCTACTATAATACCACCTTGTGGTGTGGTAGCTGCCACTCCTGAGGTCCTGGGCTAGTTTCCAAGTAATTTAATTCTGTTCTGAGGGTTAGAACGACTCACAATCGGCTTCGTGAGCCAGAAATGAGAAGGGGTAGGTTCGATTCTCACCTCGGCCAACCAAGAAGTGATTTTCCGTGGTTTCCCCACTTCCACTCCAGGCTAGTGCTGGGATTGATCCTAACATAAGACTATGGCTGCCTCCTTTCCAGTCGTCACCTGAATTACAAAAAGTAGGCTATACTGCTCGGGTCCAAGCTCTGTGAACTTGCGGGGTGAGGGTAAAGAGCAAGGAAGGGTCAGGCGAGAAGAGAAGGGTCTGTCAACAGCCCGCCGTGATATCTGGTATTCCTTTCTATTCCAATAATGCTTACATAGGGCCGTTGCTCAAACCACTGTGGTGTTACGAATGAACGAGTGAGTCACCGACCAATGTATTTGGTTCTGTACTATCCACGGACTGAGGAACCTCATCACTCGTCAACACCACTTCTCATAGTCTGCGATGCACATTCCTCTTAGGTTCACGCAGCTTAGACCCAAGTAGTACACACTACTACAGATACTACAATAACACAGATTATCATACAAATCCTACACACTTCCAAGTACACGGGGCTAAATGAATGGTATCAAAAGCCCTAAATGAATTAATATCAACAACACTATGATTGTACAATAAGAGATTCTTTTAAAATGTAGTTATAGTAGATGCAACCATACACGAATCAGCAAATTGAAGTTCTCCATTTGAAGCATTACATATTTTATTAAGTTTACTGTTTCAACATACAAACTTGCATGTGTTGTAGGAATTTGCTGTTCATCAGTGTTAGCCATGGCACAAAGGAGGGAAGAGGTTCATTATCCTGTGCTATAGCCTACTGTTATGCCTTGGCAAGAAAGAAGAAAGGAACATGCCTCAACACGTACTTTTAGGAGGACCAGATTTGATTACTGTATTTTTCCTAAGTGTGACCTTGACTCTCGCTGTTATTTTCTTCGTTGACAACTTTTTAAATAAAACATGATGATTTCTGGCAGTATTGAGTGTTTTTCTTGTTTTTCATTGAAAGTCCTATTTCTCCTTTCCCCTTCACAGCATGTCAAAGAATTTACTGTGTTAGTGTGCGATGATTTTTTTTATGTACTTACTGTATTTCACCCTGCAAAAATTGGTGAACTGGATATATTTTAAAGGGAATATGAAATTAACTACAGTATAGAAATTTTGTAATATACAATTATTTTTCTGAAATTCTAGTCTCCTAATGAATTTGGCACTAATTGCACTAACAATTTTAGTGTGATCTGGTTACACCACCTGTTTCCTTAGCATTCTCTCTTAACATTTTACTGTTATTCCTAACAGCACCAAGCATTTTAAGATATGAATATTCTCCCTTCCCAGTATTATTCCTTTGCAGTTTATTCTAATAACTAATTGGTTATAGGCCTAAATGGCCTACTGTGGTTAATTGGAAGGGACCATTTTTTTAAGGTGAGTAATAATATTCTGCAGGCCTTTTAGTAGCCTAATTCTTGTCACCAATGCAATATGCTCCAATTGCAACTTAAAGAAATGTAAACATGTAAATTATTGATGAGGTCATGTCCCAAAATAGGGGCATATGAGCTCGTAGTTCCGCCCCTTAAAACAACAATAACTAACTAACATGTCCTAAATGCTGTGATTGTTCATTTCAGAGTTCTGGAATTCACAATTTCCCACTTTGGTATTATTTAAAAAAAACTGTTATTGGTATTTTGAATGTGATTTATTTCTTGTAGATCATATGATTATCTCCACACTTAAAAACGTGCTATAAGTATTGGGAAGATTGTGATTTTCTGAACATTGAAGTGGGCAGAGCATTTAGGACGACAATATTTAGCGGAACGAGGGGAAGGGGTGGGGGAGGCTACCCGCACGGTCGTGCTACACGTCAACTAGTACCGCAGTCAATCACCAGTCAGCGCTGAAGTCTTAGGTGCCAAGAATTAGCATGGATGTCGGCTATCTGCAGTAGTAGGTAATCTGTGGTCCGGTACGTCATCTGTGAGAGGGAAGAAGACAAGGGGCGTGGCTCTCATATGTGTAGTACTGATAAAATTAGATCTAATGATGAAAGATAGTTGAAGGTGCGGTGGAGCAGTGCTACCAACTCAACGGTACTTACTCCATTATCTCTCATAGCTCTACACAGCAGCTCTCATAGCTCTAGACAGAAGCGATAATTCGCACTCTGGTGTTACATTTTTGTACTAATTCATTTCACAAATTGGCTGTTTAAAAGCGATGATGCGTACTCTAGAGTTACATTTTTGTACTAATCTGCTTTAAAATTGTGATTGGCTGTTGAATATTAAATATTATTTGGGGTTGACAGACACGTCTAGCGAGCGGAAGGTCTTGCTCCAGTGCGCATGCGTCAGTGTTGAACAACAAAAGCTTTTTTCTCCTTGGCCAAAGTAACCGGAAGCCGCTACCTATCTTCTTTGGGAAGCCGCTTTTTTAAATCAACTATCGTTAGATTGGTTGGCAGTTGCGTGTGCTCTTCCGTCGCGTACGGGTCGGTCTCTCTTAGCTCGCCTATTCGAATCGCCTCGTGTGTGGAGAGCGACTGCTTCTGTTAAGTAGTGTGACTGTGTGTGTTCACGTAAATTTGTGTGTACCTAAGTGTGTATTAGTGACTCTTACTCAGTGAATAGTAGACCCATTCTCGGTTCTATATATCGGGGACATGTCAGACACCAGTGGGGGTGCGGAAAATCCGGACCCATCTGACGATGCCATGGACGTTATTCTTACGGAGATTATGCCTTTAAATGCCCCGTTTACCCCAGCCTTATCTTCTGATACCCCGTCATCTGATACGAATTTGCCTCCTGTAATTTCGACCTCCTCAAATCCGTCAACTGGGGCTGATCCTCCGAGACCGTACCCCTCAACCCACTCTGGGCCCTATCATGTTAATGTCGAGTCTGTCGACAATTCGCATATCGGTCATTTACATCCGATGGCTTTGGGACGACTGTTCTATGAGAAAAAATCGAGGGAATTTCAGCCATTCACCGCAAGGGGCGCAATCGCATACAGATTACCTTCAACGCGGCTCGAGCCGCCAACCTCTTTCTTAAAAACCCCTTACTCGCCGAACAAAAAGTTGAAAGCGTTCATTCCATCCGCGAACATCCAACGGATAGGCTTAATCCGTGGTGTCGATTTATCTCTATCGAATGACGATATCCTGCAGTATATTGAGTCGCCATGCCCCATAATCAAACTCCAACGCATGTCTCGCCGTAAGATGATTGACGGTAAAGTGGAGATGCTCCCCACGGGGACGATAAAACTCTTTTTTGAAACGCAGACTCTCCCAAAATATGTCTCCATCTTTCATGTTGTCCTTGAGGTCCACCTTTTTATCTTTAGGCCGATCATATGTAATCGATGTCAGCGGTATGGACATACCGGTCAAAATTGTCGTGCAAGAGCTCCCCGATGTGGCCGCTGTGCTCAAGGCCATGGAACTTCGACTTGTTCCCAAGTCTTGGTGCGATGCGTGCATTGTGATGAGAATAATACAAGCGGTTCCTCCCAGTGTGTGTACCATCAAATTCAAGTTGAGATAAAAACACGCATGTGTGTCGAAAATAAGTCATACCAAGAAATTGTTGGCCCATTTTCTAACCTCTTTCAACCACTTACCGTTCCTCAGCAATTTCCTCCACTTTCTCCCACTCATACCCCTGCTCCTACCACGCTACCTAAAAAACGTAAATTTACGTCCATTGTCCAAAGCGCACCCAAAGTGATACCACATTTGGGTTACGACCGGCAGGCCTATCTCTCGATAGTTCGGCCAGACCATTTGACTCGTCCGGTGCCCGGTGCCGTCACTCCGTCGACGTCTACCATGCACTTCAGCCCCCCTCCTCCCCCTCCTGTGCCACCCAAAACTGGTGTGCCTCCTGCCATCACACGTGATTATCTCCAACTTATGGACCTTTTGGGCTCGAATGCCCAATGGGCCCACATTTTAAAAAATATGTATGATAAAATAGTTCTTCTCCCGTTTCATTCTCTTCCTCCCGAACCCCAACCACTTGAGTCACCCAGGGATGTACAACCATCTCCCATCCCATGAAGATCCTACAATGGAATTCCCATAGCATATTAAACAAGCGGCACGAACTCCTTCTTCTCATACAGGAATATCAGCCAGAGGTTGTCCTGCTACAGGAAACATGGTTGTATCATTCCTTATTGTTCAATATACCGAAGTATGTAGTTGAACGTCATGACGGGCACCATTACGGTGGAGTGCTTACTCTCATTCATGAGTCCCTTGCCTATTAAGTGATACCCTTTCTTTTTCATCTTCCCCTCACATATTTCCTTACTATTCAAGTTGACAAGTATCATATTACCAATCTTTACATTCCCCCAGATGTTAAGGGCAACAAACGACAGTGGAAATCCTTCTTCACTTATTGTCAATCCTTTCCGTACCATTTTCTGGGCGGTGATTTCAATGCTCATCACACGGATTGGGGCAGCGCCCGAATTACGCCCAAAGGTCATCATATCTGTACGTCGTCCCAACTTGCCTCATTTCATCTTCTTAATGATGGTTCCCCTACCCGTCTTTCTGCCCCTGAGCAAGCACCCAGTGCTGTCGACTTAACCTTTGTATCCCTTTCGCTCGCACACCTGTTCTATTGGCAAACAACTCCAGATCTACATCTCAGTGATCATTATCCCATAATCATTACCGGTTCATCTATACACCTGCCCCCACCCCCCGAGCATACTCCTCGCTTCTTTCGACAGTTTAAAAATTTTGATGAAGTGTTGTTTTCTGAATATATCCAACAACATTTTTGCCATGCCGCTCCGCCTGTACGCTATTCTTATGAATCCTTAATTACCATTATTAATAGATATTTTGACACTTATCATCCACTCATTCCTTGTCGAGAACGATCCGGTCAAGCCTCTTTTCACATCCCCTGGTGGCACGACGAATGTATCCGCTTGGTCAAGCGCCGCAAAGCATTGCTTCACCTCCTTCGTAAATACCATACCCCGTATACTTATTTGCAGTATAAAAAGTTTGTTGCGACTATGCAACGCACTTTCAATGATAAACGTCGTACTGCTTGGCAAAAATATGTCAATTCCATTAATCACCAAACTCCCCTTACTCAAATATGGAATTCTGTACGCAAGTTATCAAGGAGTACAAAATATGCGCCTCCACATCGTCTTACTTTTGAAAATTCTTTATGTTTCTATCGTAGTTTAACGCCTGATTTTGTAGCCTGTGCCCCACCATCCTATCAATATGTCACGCCTTCCAAGTTTACTTGTCTAATACAACCAATTCTACCAGCTGAACTCCGAAATGCCCTCTCTCTCTCAAAAATTCTTCAACCCCCGGTCCCGATTACATTTCTTACCACGTGCTCAATAGTTTACCCTCTTCCGCACATTTGGTCCTACTTGAATTTTACAATAATGTCCTACGTACAGGTCAGATTCCTTCCACATGGAACGACTTTTTATTGCTTCCCATCTTAAAACCTGGCAAAAACGCCGCCCTCCCCTGCAGTTATAGGGGAATTCAGCTCGGGTCCTGTATTAGAAAAACGTTTCAGCGTATATTGTTGGCGAGACTGATATGGGCTCTTGAGTATTATGATTTGGTCCCAAAAACCCAATTTGCTTTTATAAAACGAAAATCGACTATCGATGCTCTGAATATCTTCCTCACTGACCTCCTATTGGCCAGCTGTCGTAAACATTTTACGGTAGCAGTATTTTTAGACATTCAAGGCGCATATGATAATGTCAACGTCTCGTTGTTATTGGCTGTACTTTGTAAATGGAAATTCCCCGCCCCTTTTATAAAACTGATTGCCGCCTTACTTCACTCCCGTCACGTCATTCTTGCAACTTTCCCCACCGTCCTGAATTCGCGCTTTACGTCTTCCGGCTTGCCCCAGGGCGATATTCTTAGTGGTATACTATATCTCCTTTACACCAGTGAGATTGAGGAACTAATACTCCCACATGTCCGGCTTATTCAATATGCCGATGACCTTCTATTATATTGCTCACACCCCGATTTATCTCAGTGTAGACAACATATGTTCCATGCCCTCACGATATTACACTCTTGGCTTTTTAATCACGGTCTTGATACAGTCCCACTCAAAAACTCTGCCTTAATTTTTACCCATAAACGTCTCTACGACCGTTCCCCGATTCTATATCAACAGGGTTCTATTACCATCACCCATCATACCAAATACCTAGGGATATTGATAGATGATAAGTTGACATGGGCACCCCAACTGGCGCACCTAAAATCAAACGTCACAAAAAAATTACAACTCCTACGTTCGTTAACGCGCCGCTCTTGGGGAGCGGACCCTCAAATTTTGCTACTTTTATACCGCTCTATCGTCAGGTCCTCCATGGAGTACGGTTGTCATTTTTATGACATCATGCCCCAGTCTCGTCTCACGATACTAGATAAATTACAATATGCCGCTCTGCGAATTATCTTGGGAGCTCTCTCCTCTACGCCCACGCAGGCCCTTCTCGTCGAAGCTACAGATCCACCTCTTGGACTAAGACGGAAGTACCTGTCTTCTTGTTATCTCCTTCGCAAAATGGCTCTTGCTGCTTCTCCCATTCTCCCGAAATTACAATTACTACAAGAATATCATCAGCAACACTTACTTAAAAAATATTCAACCCCCTCTATTCTCTTATCTTTTATCGGTCTTACCAGTCTTCGTCCAGACATTCTCCAAACCCGGAAGCCGCTATGCTATAATGCGCCCTTCCCTCTTTATCAGTTCATTCCTGATGTTCTTCACCATTCCCCCTACTTTTCTCAAAAAGCTTCATTTCTTTCCCACTCTATCGCCCGTCGATATGTCTGTCAAATTGAAGAAAGTGCCTCCAGCTGTACCACCATATACACAGATGGCTCCAAATTCGACTCCCCGCCTGGCGTGGGGGCGGCCTTTTATGTCCCCTCCAAACAACATCTTGCTTCCTTTACGTTACCTTCGCAACTATCTATTTTCTCGGCAGAAGCTTTTGTTATTCGTCAAGCTCTCTTATATGTCAAAAGGAATGTGATATCTCGCTCTCTTATTCTTTCTGACTCCAGAAGTGTTCTCCAGGCCTTACAAAATGTGATGCACATCGACAACTGGTTCATACTTCATATACTCAGGTTGACGTATGAATTGACTCAGTCGGGATTTTCGGTTGTTTTTTCTTGGATCCCCGGCCATACAGCTATTTTAGGAAATGAATACGTAGATCAGGCCGCTCGACGTGCTGCTTGTGGCCACGGCACCCCCATCGCCATTGCCACTCCCGCCTCCGATCTTATACCTCTTCTGAAAAATCAATTAAAGGAAGTATGGTCGACACAATGGAGGGATTATTCAAGGGAAAAGGCTCAGTTTTATTGTAATCTACAACCGTCGATACCCCATCTCCCTTGGTTTTATGATGGTCGCTATACTCGTCGTCACATCATTACCATTATTCGCTTACGTTTTAATCATGCGCGCACCCCCGTCTATATGGCTCGGTGCAACTTGAAAGCCTCCGAGGTTTGTGCATGTAATACTGCGATAGGTACTGTTAATCACCTCGTGTTTCAGTGTCCCTTATATACGTCTCAACGAACTACGCTATTTAATTCACTCAGTACGCTAGGTTTTTCTCTCCCCTTATCCATTTCGGTACTTCTTTATTCCCCTACATTTCCTGTCCTCTCCGCTTTACTCACATATTTTTCTGATTGCCATGTAACTATTTAACTCTTTCCCTTACGTGTGACGCCTCGTGTTTGTTTATATGTAGCAAGTCGCCAAGATGCGTCACTTGGGCGTGAAGTTTAGCACCTTATTGTGTCCTTGTTTGTTTATGTGTCACCCCCCTTCCACGTCATAATCATACTTCCTCCATATAATCTCCTCCCGATAATACATCATTTTTTGTCAATCTCTGAATTAGTGACTGGGTAAAGAGTGTACTGCGCCCAACACCCCTCAAGAGAAGAAGAAGAAGAAGAAGTAAATCAACTATGGCGCGGCAAATGTTTGGCCTGGTGATTTGAAGCAATAAAGCATTCGCAAATTTTTCAGGATGGAAACGGTGATTGAGATTTGCATATATAGCAATCTATAAATTGCATTAAGTCACTGAATTAAACTTCTTTGATGTGACGGTTCATCGTTTTCCACAATGATGTAGGCTACTGTGTATTGAAATTGTGGCGATGAAGCTTTCAGTGATATTTTACTACAGTAAAATAATTATACTTTCGATGGAAATTCAATTTTGGTCAGACAATTTATGATTAGGCTGCACTTGTACATACTGTATCTATTAAATCTGTAGCGATTTTTCTGACAAAGAAATTCGCTCGTGGAGGTTATGGTAGGCTATTGTTCAATACGGTTTCAATAAATCTCTTCACTTTAAAGTATTTGCTGCTATACAGTATATACTGTAGATATTATGTAGTGGTTTAGTTATGTAATCTTCGATGCCACTGTTTAGAACCATTTTATACTGTGATACCGTACCTGATTGAGAAGGGTTAGGATACGTTAAAGATGTGGGTTAAGGAACGTAACAAGTAGCTCATCTGTCCTTAAATGTCGGAGATGACTGAAATGCTAGATACACGGGTAACCGGCACTTAAAACTTGTGAGATAAGTATTAGGCATCATTCTAGATTTTGGGCTAGAAAATGGTTTGCTATGGAGACATTTGGAAAGGAGTAGGTAGCAGTAGTACCTGTAATAAGAAAGTTCTGAAAAGAGTGATATGTTGTACAGGCCTACAATGTAGTTGCAAGTGGAGTCCTGTTGTAAATTCTGACAAGTTTTGCTCGTGCATTGAAAGTATTAAAAAAAGGTATCTCTCTAGCCATTAATTTCATCATTACAGTGCAGCATTGAGTGTGGAAATGGACCAACATGCAATAAAGAATATAATGCCCCAGTAAAGAAACCCTTATTCCCTTCATTTCACACCATGTCCTGTATAGTACCAATATTTCTGTCTTGCAGAAAGTCACCAAACACCTGGTTTATTAAAAATTGTTGCATTTGTATATTTTGCGAAAGTTAAAATAGTAGTTGTGTACACCATGACAACAACAGGCTAAAGTACACAAACTGATGTGTAGATAGCTCTTGAGATTGTGGTTAAATTAATTTGATGCTTGGAAGTGTATGGAAGACTGCGATTATTACTTCATTGTGTAAACCTAACAGATTTGAGGTGAAAGAAGGAGAATAAGGTACTGCTGTACTCCTGGGAGAGAGATTAATGTGGAGTAGCCTACAGTTACATTAGGAACTGGTGTGAACATTTCTGTAACAAGCAAAGTGAATGTTCCTCCACCTTACAGTTGTGCTGCATCACGTGGACTCTCCTGCATACGAAACTCATTGTGTGCCCATGTGCCATCAAGTAATAATTACAGTCTTCGTTCCTTCCTATATACCTCCATGTTGTCCAAGTCAATACTCTTAAATGGCTTTCAATTAAGTAAATGGTCACATGCTTGTCCTTATCTCTAGTAGTTTCGTTCTGTTACACTGTACGGGTTCATGACAAGTAATTGAAGAGATGAAATCTACTTTAAATAATGTGTTTCAATTGGCCATGGTCTTGTAGGTACAAGGAATTTTTTTTATTGGCAATTAGGACATAAAACTTGGGTGGCATGAACTACGGTACAATTATGTGTTTCTTGTTCTAGAGAATGCATAAAAAAAGAAAAACGCCAGGTCTTACAAAAATTTCTAATAATGAGTTTTAATGGCAAATTTAGAAGTGGTTTCACAAACAATACTATATACCTTGGAACTGTCATGTACAAAAATAGTTATGAAAATGAAAATCCACAGCCTGCTTCCAGTCTCCGACCGGGTCAGGAATGGAATGAATGAAGCCCCAATCTAGCGGCGAGGATATGAACCGTGCCGGCTGCCGAGGCCTGACACACTCCTCTGGGGCAATGATTAAATGAAATGATAGTGGAGAGTGTTGCTGGAATTAAATTTTGACAGGGAAAACCGGAGTACCCGGAGACAAACCTGTCTGCCTCCGTTTTGTCCAGCACAGATCTCACATGAAGTGACCGGGATTTGAACCACGGACCCAGCGGTGAGAGGCCGGCGTGCTGCTGCCTAAGCCACGGAGGATACAAAAATAGTTATATATAATAATAAATGCACACTTTTTATTGTTGTTTTTTCAATTTTGTTGCTTATATTTTACTCACTTCTATACATCACCAATGTGAAAAATATCATGATTATGCTGACACTTTCATCCAGTGGAACAAACTAACACTCAATATCTAGTGTCCACCTCTGATCGTAATCACAGCCACCATTCTCTGGGCCATCATTTGAGTTAAGGCTCTGATATTTCTCTGCTGAAGTTAATCCCAATCCTCTTGAAATGCTGCCTGCAGATCACATAATGCCTCTGGAGCACATCTTGAACTCGGATGCGTATTGCCAACCTATCCCAAAGATCCTCCATGAGGGTTTAAGTTGGGACTGTGAGCTAGCTAAGCACTGTAATACATATTGTGCTGAAGTGGACAAGTATTGTCATGCATGAACACGAATCCATCTCACCGAGGCTGCCATTTTCAATGAAAACCAGTCTATCTGATCCTATATGGCAATGCCGCCCCACATCATCATGGAGCCCTTATGGATACTGTGCACTTTGTAATTCACTCTCCAGAGTTGCCTCCAGACACGCTCCCTACCATCTGGAGATTTCAGGGAGAACCTGAGCTCTTCAAAGAACAGTACACGGCTCCATTGGGCGTGCTGACAAGCAAACTGAAGTTGGGTGACTCTGTATTCTCCGTCAGATCAGGTCCCATACCAGTTCACCTTGATTGAATACTTTTTTCTCTGAAGTGTTGTTGAACTGTCCTCTTATTTACATTTACATCCCACACATGCTGCTTTCGACTCCAAGCCTCATCCGCGGTAGTAATGATCTCTTGATGGCTCTGGCAATGCCTGCAGAGCTCAGAGGCATTGTTTCAACTGAAATGTAGGGTGTCTGCTATTCATTTCCAAAAGGTTGGAAGGGAGGCTATGTTTATCGGGGTGGGAAGTATGTAACCATCACTTTATGCAGTAATGATATAATTAATTAACTGTAAAACCACTGTGTTTAACAGCAATGCAAATGATTGTTAGTTTTTCATGATGGAACAATTTGGGGATTATCCTAGATGCATGAAACAGGCGAAGAGTGAGCATAATATACTGTATTTCCTTGACAGAACAGTAATGAGTAACCTTTAAACAATGCCAGCCCAAGAGATTTTTCTTTGCTTAATTTAGCAACACCTGGATTCTTGAATGTGTGTGTGGAATCTATCTAATAACCTGGGTTATTATAGTGACATTACTAGAGCTCAGAAGAATGCTAGGTAGGGAAATGTACAGTAGCTAGCGATAACATTGTGATATATCTTCCAAAAAACATTGTGCCATAACTTCCGAACAGTGTCCACTCGTCCTTCTGAGTGCACAACGGGCCGATATAATATTCTGCCGTGAAGGAAGCAGGTTGCCATAGCAATATATATATATTTATTAGCGTGTGGCGTTTAGTGCCGGGAGTGTCCTAGAACATGGTCGGGTCACCAGAGGCTGTAGCTGCTTCTATGCGACACCCATGAGGTGAGCTACAAGTACCGCCGCGTGTGGAGTGTTGTCTGGGGAGGAAAGTTTAAATGTAAGGACAAGGAGTTGGAAGGTAGCGGCTGTGGCCTATAGTTAGGGACCAACTCCGGCATTTGCCTGGAAGGAAGATGGAAAACCACAGAATACCATCTTCAAGGTTGCTGGCGGGGGGATTCGAACCTCGTCGCCTCCCGGATGTGAGCGACTGCCTACAGCCACGTCGTAACGACCGCGGCTAACTCACCCACCATAGCAATGAATGACTGTATGTCATTGTCCTCCACCTCACCACACACTCGCATTCTTCTGAGCTCTGTACAGTACTTGTAACTAGGAGTTAAGTTGGGAAGGAATCAGCTGCGATCTGAATTTACTTTGGAAACTACGGATAACCACTTCTACAATGACCGAGAATAGGATATGAATCCCCTATTCACTCACCTGTCCTCTCAACTGTCCTCTAGATGCTTGCAAACCTCATACTAGAATTAAAATTCATGACAGAGCTGGGAATTAAACCTAGGCCACCATCATAGAAATCTATTAGCCATGGCCAATTGCCAAATTAATGGAATTCACTATTCCATTCAAATCAAGCAAACTGTAGTTATATTGCCCTCAACAATCCCTAATTGAGATTTTACATTATAACCGATAGCTCCCCAGACCATAATGCCCAGAGTTGGTTCTGTGCCTCTCTACAATAATGTCAGGGCACCTCTCTCTTCGTATGTTGTCGCACACGATTGTGGCAATCAATGCGAGAAAGACAGAGGAACAATTCATCACTAATGATGACATTATACCATTTGTCAACCCACACTGATATTCTCAAGTAATTTTATGATTACCTGTTTCGACCGTCACGTGGTCATCTGAAGTTTGAGATTGTACAATTATTTAGAAATATGTTTAGTTTGTCTAGTTAATGTTAGTGTTTATGATTCGCAGAGAATCACATTGTATGAAAAAGTTAGTTTATTCTATGATGTGTAAGTTAGTCAAGTGTGAACACCTGTGTGACAACATTGCTTTTCCTTCCAGCACTTCAGAAAATATTATAAATACTTATAGAAGACCAATCAATGGATATCCCCCCCCCCCAAAAAAAAAGGCTATTCAGCCAAGTGTATACAACTGAAAATATCTCTTCTGACTGGTTGATGTCAACTTTTAATACCATTCCAAAGAAAGCAGCAGCAAAACCTTGTGAGGATTATAGAATCATAAGCTTAATGAGTCATGTCCTCAAGATCTTCCTGAAAAGGATACATCTCTGGGGCTGTTTTCGTGGATCTCGCAGCAGCATATGATACAATTCAGCATCAACAACTACTGCACAAAGTCTACTACCGGTACATCACCAGAACTTTGCAGACGCGTTTAGAAAATCGGCGATTCTATTTGGAGTTCCAAGGTAGAAAGAGTAGTTGGAGAAGTCAAAGGAATGGCTTGCCTCAGGGTAGTGTCCTTTCCCCCACATTGTTCAACATATTTGCAAATTATCAGCCTCAACCTTCCCTTACAAAGAGCTTAATCTATGCAGATGATCTTGCTTTAGTCACACAGGCCAGATATTTTGAGGCAGTATAAAACCAGTTGACTGTTGCTCTGAAGGACCTCTGAGTACTATAGAGTCAATAATTTGGGACCTAACCCTGCTAAAACTCAAATTTGTGCTTTCCACCTATGAAATCGAGAAGCCTATAGAAAGCTTACAGTGTTATGTGAAGATAAAGAGCTTGAACTTTGTTTCTACCCCAAATATCTGGGTGTTACCTTAGATCGAACATTGACCTACAGTAAACACTGCACTAACACCAAGCAGAAAGTTGCTGCTCGTAACAACATCTTGCGGAAGCTTACTGGCAGTATATGGGGTGCAGATCCCAATTTACTAAGAACATCAGCCTTGGCTTTGTGTTATTCTGCAGCTGAATATCCATGCCCTGTGTGGCGCAAATCATCTCATGCAAAGCAAGTTGATGTGGCTCTAAATGAAACCTGCAGGATAGTAACGGGATGTCTCAAAGCTACACCGATTGATAAACTCCACAAGCTAGCGGGGATTGCTCCTCCAGTTGTAAGGCGTGAAGTTGCAGCCAAACTTGAGAGGCATAAAGCAGAACATAACACTGATCATGGTTACCAGCCACTATTTAGTAGGCTCAAATCTAGGAAGAGCTTCATGAGAAGTACTACTCCCCTCACCGGTCAGCCTCGAGCAGCCAGATTATCTCAGTGGGCAGCAAGATCTGATTGTAATGATTGGATGGTTCCTTCTGAGAACCTTCCTCCTGGTGGAAATCAAGTCTGGAAAGTGTGGAAGTCCTTAAATCGGCTCAGGAGTGGCGTCGGACGAACTAAGGACAACCTGTTCAAATGGGGCTTGTTGAAGGAATCTTCCACCTTGTGTGACTGCGGGGAGGGACAGACAACTAAACACTTAATTAACTGTCCTAGATGTCCTACATCATATTCCTTACAAGCGCTTGTTGATGCTTCAGGCAATGCTGTTTCACTTGTAACGTGTTTTTCGAGGGGTTTTCATGCCACTGGCATAAGTCAGTAGGAAGCCATTCTATATTTATTTACGCGGCAAATTGTTCAGCCAAGAGAATTTTTCATGTTAATTTATTATTATTATTAATTTATTATTATTATTATTAAATGATTTCGGAGCATTTTCTTATAAAATTATAAGCATACAGATAGGTTTTCTATGATTATAGAAAACACTATCAAGCAAATTATTACGATCAACATTAGCGTAGAAAATTATATGATTACGGAATTTTACGGAGTTTCGTCAGTTAGGGTATATTGAGAGACATGACTCACTGGTAATTCAGATACAGGCTTATGCTTGTCAAGTAGTATGACGCAAGGCTGGGTCGCATCGTCAAGAAAAGGCGGATGTATGGAACGGCAATCGACTTCACCCTCCCGCCGAGTGTAATGAGCTAGAGGAGGGGAGTAGCGCGTGAGGGGTCAGCCAATCAGTGGTGAGCGAGCGGGAAGAAGTCGGCTGAAGAGTGGGGATGCGGCGGGTGCATATATGGTTGGCATGCCGTGGAAACGAGGACTATCGTTATAAAATTTAACCAGTATGGTTGCACGAGTGAGTGGCTCCGATGTTCAGTGGAGTTAGCGACTATCTTTGTGAAACTTAACCGTTGTGGTTGTACGTGTTGGTTCCGATGTACGGACCATAAATCTTCATATCTACAAATATATCATCAACTAACGAAGAAGATGGCGACATCCAGGAGGCTGTGGGAAGCTCACTTCAACATCCAGTACGAGGGAAATGCTTCGGCAATTTCCAGTGGTAAGCGCGAATGACTCATAACTACGCAATCTCTCGTCTTTCTTTGTTTCATATTTAGTAATTCAGTAACTTCATAGCTTGGGAATAAGAGTAAAATCAGTAATTTATCCGACTCCGTTTTCACGTAATTTTCTAGCGGTAATATTTAAATCGCAACGCTCCAATTTAAATTCAAACTTATTATTATTATTATTAATTTTGCAATACTTGTTTTTTTACACAATAAATTCATTTCTTTTAACCATGCAATCTTTGTTTTCAGTAGGTAGCATTAGATATAGACCAATTCCTTCTCCTGATACAATTGTTTGTTGGGTTAATGATCCAATCATACCACGATCTGAGAGTAAAGATTCTTGAAGGTGTTCTACCAGAGCTAGGTGTTGTTAAATACAAATTTAGATTTCAACATAGCGTTGAGGTCTTGGCGCCCATTAAAACAACATATCTTAGTAGAAAACATTACATTTGTCACGCAAAAGTGAGGGCAATAGAAAACATTACACTTGTACGCTCAACGTGGAGCAAAGTGAAAAACATTACATTGTCGCTACCAACTTGGGGCTGAAAACCTAATAACATTTGTGGAAGGAGAAGGGTATATATTTCTGTGCCTGTATTTTGGGGGTTTTTCATTTATCGGTGTGTATCAGCATGGGTAGTGCTGAGGAAGAGATGAAGTTGCGTAGTGGTCACCAGTTAGATAGTGAAGATACGAGCAGTATGGCTAGTCTTGGAAATGAAAGCAGTACAGGGATGTCGGAGGTAAATCCCGATACTGGGGGGAGGGGGTAATCAAAACAGTCAAGCAGGGTTAGAGTGTTTGCTTCTCCAATTTATGCAACAAAACAAAATTAGTACTGATGCTTTAAACGCTAAACTTGAACAAAATAGTAGGGAAAATAAAGAGAGTACTGAAACTTTAAACGCTAAACTTGAACAAAACAATGCTAAACTCGAACAAAATAACGCTAAATTAGAACAAAATAGTAGGGAAAATAAAGAGAGTAATAGGGAGCTGAGTGATAGTTTAAATGCTAAATGGGAACAGAGCAGTAAGGAACTGAGCAATAAATTAAATGAGAAATTTGAAGAGAACAATCTAAAATTAGATAAGAAATTTGAGCAGATTAGAGGAGAAATCAGAGGGGTGATGGAAGAGAAGGCTAAAGAAATTGTAGCAGATTTAGACAGAAAGTTAGGAAAAATACAGGAGGAGTTGGAAATTAGAATCTGTACACAGGCTGAAAATTTAAAAGAACTAGTGCAACTTGAAACACAGCAGGTCAAAAAGCAATTGGGGGGAGAAATTGATAAGATCCAGGTAGCAACAAAAGAGGTTAAAGAACAGTTGGGGGGAAGAATTGATAAAGTACATGCAGAAATAATCACTGAAGTTAATACTTTAAGGGAGAGGAATAAGGAAAGCATTAATGAGATTAGTGAGAAACAAGCTCAGTTAAGTGGTGAAGTTGAAGCATCGGAAGGGAGCATTAGGTTAACTGTAACTAATATCGAAAGAAAAGCTGAGGAGAAAATTGCTGAATTAGAACAGAAGTTGAAAGCTAGAATTAGGCAGGAAAATAGCCAGAGTAGTCCAGTTTATGTGAATAGCACACACAGGGAAATAGAACTAGGCAAATTTAGTAATCGGCAGGGTTGTCCAATGGAGTTCATGAATACTATAGAAAATAAATTCGGGGAGAGGCTGGAAGATGGTAGTGTTGAGTGGTGCCAGGTAGTTGAAATTTTAGAGCAAGCGTTTGTAGGGGAGACAAGAAACTGGTTTGCTGTCTACAGAGACAATTTTGAGAATATTACAGATTTCAAAGTTAAATTTTGTGAGAAATTTTGGAATGAGGTCATTCAGTCTCAGCATCGTGAGGGAATTGTGTGTGGGAAATATAACCCGAGAGGCAACTACACTATGACCGAGTACTTTTTAGGACAGGTATTAACGTGCAAATATCTAGATGGTTTGAAGGAGGAGAGTGATGTAGTCAGGCTATTACTAAGACATTTTCCATACAGAATCAAAGAAGCTGCCTGTATCCAAAATGTTAAATCTATCTCACAAGTGGAGAATTTATTGAGTACATTCGATGCTCTGGGAAGAGGCGGTTACGAGGAGAATTTCGGTAGGAACCAGGGTAACAATAATAACAGGCCTAATGAGAATAGGAACCAGGAAGTTCAAGGGAACAGTGGCGAAGGGGCCAGCGTTCAAAATAGGGGGAAACAAAATAGTAATAATAATAATTAGCATAACCAGTACAGAGGAAATGGGTATGGTACGAACTACCAAGGTAGAAATAATGATTTCAGGGGAAATCAAGGCCGAAATAACGATTATAGGGGTAACCAAGGGCGGTATAATAATAATAATAATTATAACCAGAACAGGGGTCAAGGAGGGAATCAGCCCAATGGTAATAACGGACAGAGAGATACCGTTAATACAACCCAGAACAACCAGACCAGTGCAGTAGTCAGTAGTACTACACCAAGCGGTAGCAATACTTTAAACACGAACCTGGCTGCGATGTAAGGTCAGAATCTCAGTCTATAACATGCTCTGTCCATACACTTATACAGGAACCCTATGACCTAAATGTAAGAAATGAATTATTACGTGAACTAAATGATGAAGGTATTATTCAGGATGTGGCTAGTAAGAGCCCCATAGTTAAATTTAACGTGTCCGAGGCGTACACAGATGTTTTAATTGATAGTGGTTGTATGAAGAGTTGCATAAGTAGTGCATTTTATGATAAAATGAAAGGAACTGGAGTAAATTTCGAGGAGATGCCAATTAAAAGCACTTTTGTTATCACAGCTGTTGGGAAGAGGTCTAAAGTAATTTCTAAGCAAGTTTTAGTAGACATTAAAATTAATAATCATGTAGAGAAGCAGATTTGCCTTGTAATTCCAAATTTAGTATTCAGTGTTATCTTGGGTTCAGAGTGGCTAAGTAGAGTGTCTGGTAACTTATGTTATGATGTAGGGAGTTTGAAATTTAAATGGGGAGATTCTGAAGTAGAAGTAGCGTTCAATGACCATATTCAGAGAAGTAGTGTTGTAGGTGTGATTTGTACTTTAAATGAGATATCGCTAGCCGTAGAGCGGGGTTCTCCATGTTTTGTGGGCAGTGTGATTACGAACGGTAGTCTAGAGGACTCGTTACGTGATGCTGCATTTCAGGGAAATATAGAGGATGAACAGTGTGTTCGGCTCTATGATGTTTTATTGTGTAATAGGAGAGTTTTTGAGGATCGCATTGGTATGGCCAATTGCTATACACATTCATTGAACGTTATTGATAGGTCAGTATTCACAGGACATAGATATCCTGTACCTTTCGCTTATCAGAGTGCAGTTGAGGCACAAATTAACCAGATGCTTGAAGATGGGATTATTGAGCACTCTAACAGTCCGTATGTTAATTCTTTGATCACGGTACCCAAGACCGACGGCACAGTTCGTATTTGTTTAGACGCTCGTTTGGTTAACAGTAGAAGTAGTTCAGATCAGCTGAAATCTATGTCAATAGAGGAATTAATGCAAACATTTGAGGGGAAGAAGTATTTCACTTGTGTAGATTTGAGTTCCAGTTTTTGGCAGGTGCCACTTATGTACGAAGATAGACCATTTACAGCTTTTAGTCATAAATATAACCTTTATCAATTTTAGAGAACACCTTATGGGTTAAAGAGTAGTTCAGCAGCTTTAATTCGGGCTTTAAACATCGCATTAGGGGATGACACAGGAGAGTTTGTAACCATTTACATTGATGATATGTAATTAGTTCACGCAGTTTTGAGGAGCATCTACGTCATTTAAATATAGTTTTTCAGAAGTTAGATCAGGCAGGGTTCACTTTGAAGCTGTCTAAGTCGTCATTCTGTCAGTCAGAAGTGACATTTTTAGGTCATAGAGTGTCGAGTAGAGGTGTTACACCAGAGGAAAGTAGGGTTAGCATGTGTGGACAGTAGCAACAGGGCATCGTTACAGACACTGAGAAATAGGTAGGTAGAGCAACGTGTTGACGTTCATTTAAGGGAGCCACTTGCAAGGTTGGAAGCAGGTGACGCAGAAACATTTATAGTTTCCAAACGTATTGACAAAACAGCATATGTGCTGGAGAATACTGATGGAAACAGATTAAACGGGACGTATAATATACATAGTCTCCGAAAGTATGTGTCATAAAGTGAGGATGTTTAGCTGGCGAGCCAGCCTATGAAATGAGTAAGTGTGGTATTTGGTGCGTGGGAGGAGATGGTCTTCCAGGCAGGCGTATCAGAAGTCACACAGGGGGTAGTATGTAAGTAAATGAGAGTTTTTAAGGTACAGGGAAATATGACGGGATTGTCGGATTCTCTTGAGCACTAAAATGTCTCGATACACCAAGGCCAGAATTTGGTAGCGCTGGTGGAGTCCCATTTATCTCCAAGAGATGGGGAGCGCTTGTATAGGGCTTGTTAGCTTAAGGCGTCCACGAGATAAAAGATGGGCCATCAGAAGGCGAGACAGTCCTTCATGAACCTCATGCATAACAGCACACGTGATTTCTGATTACGGCCTCGCCATGTAAGATTTGGAAGTGTGTAATTTAAGGTAATTTGTACAATGGTATTATTTGTGTGTGGAGAACTGGTCTGTGTTGAGAACTAGTATTAAGTAGAATATGGTCTACGGGAACTTAAGAAGACAGGGCGATTACGGCACAGAAATATTTGGTGTTCTATGTAATGCGCACTTACTGTTTTTTTTTTTCAGAAGTCAATATTAATTTAATCTACTTTAAAGAGAGATTAATTATTATGGTCACGAGGCGCTGCCACAATAGTGTGATCGTGTGCTCAGTGATAAGTGAGATTAAATTTCACCATAAGGAAGGGACCTCCAGTGAAATTAGGAAGTTCTATGGTGATATAAATATATCAGAACACCTTCAATGCGTCTGATATGACATCATAAATACATAGTGCACACACATTATTTATGTCTATTTTCCAACATAGAGAAATTTGAGAGGCGGAAATATCCGTGGAACATTATTCTATATGAAAAACATTCGACTGGTTGCAAAGTGCAATCCATTATGACGACAAACTTTGACGCAAAGTGCGTAAAGAAAAATTATGAGTGTATATATATGTAATTTAGGGTGATTTCATTTATGTAATATGTATTTTGGATGGGATTTTGTTAACGTGTTTGGGATAATCGGATAATGGACCGTCGTCACGGTAAATCATCCGATGATCCGAGGCGAATATGTAACGTGTTTTTCGAGGGGTTTTCATGCCACTGGCATAAGTCAGTAGGAAGCCATTCTATATTTATTTACGCGGCAAATTGTTCAGCCAAGAGAATTTTTCATGTTAATTTATTATTATTATTATTATTATTATTAATTTATTATTATTATTATTATTAAATGATTTTGGAGCATTTTCTTATAAAATTATAAGCATACAGATAGGTTTCCTATGATTATAGGAAACACTATCAAGCAAATTATTACGATCAACATTAGCGTAGGAAATTATATGATTACGGAATTTTACGGAGTTTCGTCAGTTAGGGTATATTGAGAGACATGACTCACTGGTAATTCAGATACAGGCTTATGCTTGTCAAGTAGTATGACGCAAGGCTGGGTCGCATCGTCAAGAAAAGGCGGATGTATGGAACGGCAATCGACTTCACCCTCCCGCCGAGTGTAATGAGCTAGAGGAGGGGAGTAGCGCGTGAGGGGTCAGCCAATCAGTGGTGAGCGAGCGGGAAGAAGTCGGCTGAAGAGTGGGGATGCGGCGGGTGCATATATGGTTGGCACGCCGTGGAAACGAGGACTATCGTTATAAAATTTAACCAGTATAGTTGCACGAGTGAGTGGCTCCGATGTTCAGTGGAGTTAGCGACTATCTTTGTGAAACTTAACCGTTGTGGTTGTACGTGTTGGTTCCGATGTACGGACCATAAATCTTCATATCTACAAATATATCATCAACTAACGAAGAGGATGGCGACATCCAGGAGGCTGTGGGAAGCTCACTTCAACATCCAGTACGAGGGAAATGCTTCGGCAATTTCCAGTGGTAAGCGCGAATGACTCATAACTACGCAATCTCTCGTCTTTCTTTGTTTCATATTCAGTAATTCAGTAACTTCATAGCTTGGGAATAAGAGTAAAATCAGTAATTTATCCGACTCCGTTTTCACGTAATTTTCTAGCGGTAATATTTAAATCGCAACGCTCCAATTTAAATTCAAACTTATTATTATAATTATTAATTTTGCAATACTTGTTTTTTATACAATAAATTCATTTCTTTTAACATGCAATCTTTGTTTTCAGTAGGTAGCATTAGATATAGACCAATTCCTTCTCCTGATACAATTGTTTGTTGGATTAATGATCCAATCATACCACGATCTGAGAGTAAAGATTCTTGAAGGTGTTCTACCAGAGCTAGGTGTTGTTAAATACACATTTAGATTTCAACGTAGGGTTGAGGTCTTGGCGCCCATTAAAACAACATATCTTAGTAGAAAACATTACATTTGTCACGCAAAAGTGAGGGCAATAGAAAACATTACACTTGTGCGCTCAACGTGGAGCAAAGTGAAAAACATTACACACTGTTGCACAATTTTGGGCTGACATTGTTTAGTTTGTCATTTTAGATTTGTGTTACACTTTATTATATTTTATCAACCTTTGGTTTGTTTCCTATGTTTTTTTGCTACGCTTATGACTTGAAATAAATAACCAGCATATGCAGCAAATGTGAAGCATACATAGGAAATACCCAGTTAGGATTCCGTAGTGGATTTGGGGTTGGCACCAGAGAGGCTTACTGGTGATGCAGGTTTTGGTGTAAAGAAATATAGATATATCTGTAGATGTTTATGGTTGCTTTATCAACTATGATTTGATAGTGTGAAATATGATATTAGTCTAGATGAGCAAGACATACGAATTTTTGTCAACTTGTACTGGAATCAGACGGCTTCAGTAAAAGTAGATTGAACCAACACCGGTGGTAGAAAATATAAAACGAGATGTGAGTCAAGTCTTATGCTCTATCTCCACTTCCTTTCTATATCTACTCTGAGGAAATATTTCTGAAGCACAGGAAGGAAAACAGTAAGGTATTGTTAATGGAAACACCATAAATGATTTGTAGTATGCAGACGATACAGCTCTGCTTGAAACAAGTGCTGAAGATCTGCAAACCTTACTAAACTCTGTAGTACAACACAGTGCAAGAGAGGTCTGAATTTGAATACGAAAAGAACAAAACTAATGGTTTTGAGCAAACATGTAATTCCAACTGTTAATCTTACTGTAGCTGGGACAACACTGGAACAAGCTCAACACGTGAAATACCTTGGATGCATACTTGATCATTATTGGAATAATGCTATCCCACATTGAATTGGCTAGAGCTGCATTCAAGAAAATGAAAAATTCACTGTGCAACAGAGACTTTAATATTGCTCTTCGTATCCGTTTACTATGGTGTTAATTTTTCTCTATCGAAGCCTGGACCCTCACGGAGAGCACCAGTAAAAGACTTCAAGCCTTCGAGATGTGGTGCTATTGGCACCTGCTCAGAATGTTATGGATCGATATAGTACGTAACATGGAAGTGCTGGAACGCCTTCATAAAGAACTGAAGGATTTGCATAACACCAAACAGAAAAAACTTGAATACTTTGGCCATATCATTTGCAATGATAAATATATAAACTCCTACAGATCATAATTGAAGGTTGGAGAGGTCGAGGAAGGCTAAAGAACCTACGCAAATGGTATGGAATAAACACTCCTGAACTATTCCAAGCTCGTAAAAGAAATCGCCCTGACGACAACCAACTTCCAATGAGAGAGGCAGATGACCTCATAGTTCTGCCCCTTAAAACAACAATAACTAACATCCAGTGAGGATATGGCACAAGAAGAAGCAGAAGAAGAGGTGTATCAGAAGGTGGGCCACAGTGAGACATGGGCCACAGTGAGACAAGCTCATTAAATCCTTTTTGAAAGAGGGACATTTTTTAATATTTCTTAGAGGTTGGCTCTCCTGGTAGCAGACATTTTGATCCTGTTTACTCTTTGAAAGAAGCAGGTTATGTAGGAGATGAACAACATCTTCGTTTTTGAGGTAAGAAAAGTAAAATTTTCTTCCTTTGTTTTTTTATAGTTATGTGTATCATTGTACATTAATGAATATAATATGGTCGAAATACATGCATATTACTAAATAATTATTGGAATTGTCAGCTTGTTCAGTATTGTAGGTGAGATAGTAGACAATTGTTTTACATGTCGCAAGTGGGCCACAGTGAGACACAGTAGGGTGGGCTACAGTGAGACAGTGAGAAAGATATACGGAGTTACCCCAAAGCTAAGGAGAGGGCAGAGTCAACTTCTAGGAGAGAAAAGGGGAGATCTTTCATTCCAACTCACATCCCAGAAAGAAATAAACACTTGATTTTAAGTCCACAAATAAAAATTAAAAAATCTAAAGAACTGCAAGAAGAATTTGTTCAGCCAAAGGCAGCCCTAGCTACAGACATTTCCATGGATGATGATGTTGATGATTCTTCTAATTCAGACAGCTCATAAGATAATGAAGAAATCGAGCTCCTAACATTTCATCAACTTGCTCGCAAACCTAAGGAAGGTGACTTCGTTCTGGTTGAGTTTTCAGGGAAACACTCAAGATTTTGCATCGGGGAAGTGAAATGAGATTTAGATGATGAAAATTATTAAGTAAAATTCTTAAGAAAAAGAGCAAAAATGATAGGCAGTTCTTTTTTTTTACCCATAGGGTGCAGATATTGCTTCAGTCCCCGCGAAAGGCAACAGATCACTGTGGCCGGTTTCCTGTGCATATGGCAAAACAAATAGACAAAAGTTATATCTCAAATTTTCTGTAAATTTTGGGAATCTGAATGTGCTGTAGTGTTTTTTGGCATTAATTATTTGTTTTAGTGTTTATCTATGTATTTAACCAGTCAAAATAAATTCTTTTCATTGTGTCTCAGTGTGGCCCACGGGTGGGCTGCAGTGAGATGGCTGCAACATGTTCACAATTTATTATTTTTACAGAAACGTGTGGATGTTTTGGAAATTCTAAGGGTATGAAATTGATGAGCAACAATCAACTTATATTTCAGTATATAGACATTCTCATATATCAAAAAATAAGACAGTATACTAAAATATATTTTTTCTGTCTCACTGTGGCCCACCTTCCCCTACTATACCAACCAATAAGCCCAATGGTGCACTGGGGTGAAACACTGGAAAAATAGATTGAGAAACATGGATTATAGTTTCTTTGTAAATTGTATCAATATATATATGTAATATATTCACAATCCAGGACAGTTACCCAAATAATTACAGTTACTGTTGAGAAGTAGAGAGGGTGGTAATTAAGACTGATCAATAGAGAGCAACAACTCATTGATCTAGATTCTACCACACCAGTGACTTACAAGTTGGTGCTAAAACCACTATGAAGTTTGTATATAAAGCAACAGCACCGTCTAAGAATGGTGTTAGTTGTTTACCACGTGAATACACGTTAACATCTCAGAACAAGCAGATTTTACAGCATTTGGGTTACCACATCAACCCCCGCGATGAATTCTATCCTAGAGGTAGAGAACCACATCGAGGAGCAACCAGGAGTGGTAAGAATTGATCTGCATTCTTATCAAGCTCAAACACCTGGACTCAATAACAATGATGAAATTCAATTTGTTATCAACAACCAAGATATTTACACTCTACCGCATGAAAGTGTTATTCAGATTGAAGGTCGGCTCACCAAAGCCGATGGCTCTACACCCACTACATCCAAGTTAGCCAACCATGCTTTCGCCTTCCTGTTTTCTGAAGTGCGTTATGTGATTAACGATATCGTGGTGGATAGCACTCGAAATGTGGGTATTTCCAGTGTCATGAAACTATATCCCTCTTATAGTGAGAAAGAAGCTAAAACACTTTGCATGGCGGGTTGGTGCCCTGACTCGATCAATGACTGGATGGTACACACCGATGGCACCTTTACTGGATATTTACCTCTTAAACTGATTTTAGGCTTTGCTGAAGATCACCAGCGCATTGTGGTCAACGCAAGGCAAGTGCTTTATCTGGTGAGAGACAGGAGTGATAATAATGCACTCAAGGGAGTCGACAATGCCCCCATTGATTCAAAAATTCAACTACAACGCTTGCTATGGAAAGTGCCTCATGTGACCCTTAACGATAGCAAAAAACTGGACATACTCAAAATGGTAAAGAGAGATATACCTCTACCCATGGAATTTAGAAGCTGGGCACTCCATGAGTACCCGTTATTGCCCACCACCAACACACACAGTTGGTCTATAAAAACAGCTCGCTATACAGAGAGACCTCTCTACATGATTGTGGGTTTTCAAACGAATCGCAAGTATCAACAAACCAAAGATGTCACGCAATTTGATCACCTGCAATTGAGAAATGCACGTCTTTTCCTCAACGGTGCTGTGTTTCCCTATGAAGGGTTGGATTTAGATTTTTCAAAAAATAAGTTTGGCCCCCTGTACGACTTGTTTTCTAAATTTAGATGGTCGTATTATCAAAAAGAGAATTGTTCAATGTTGTCACCCCAAGCTTTTAAGACAAGGGCACCACTGATTGTCTTTGACTGTTCCTACTTGGAAGAGTCTGTCAAACCATCCAATATTGACATTCGACTAGATTTTGAAACGCATGACAATGTTCCAGCCAATACCACGGCCTACTGTTTGATTATTCATCACAAACAAGTCAACTATTATCCACTGTCCAACCAAGTGACAAGTGTATAAATAGCAGGTCAACACACATCAAACCGCTCAGTCATGTCTTGCTTTCAAGCCTCGAGAGAAGTTACATCCAAGAATTTAAAATCTGAGGAACAACGTTTCAAGACCTTTGCAACATGGCCGGTGCCTTTTATAAACCCTCAAGCCTTAGCGGCCGCTGGATTCTACTATTTAAAAAGAAGAGATGAAGTGAAATGTGTGTTTTGTCCCATCATCTTAGACCAATGGCAAGAGAGCGATGAACCCATGCAGGAACATCAGCGCTGGTCACCTGCCTGCCCCTACCTGTGCAGAATGGAGGTGGGTAATATACCCTGCCATTCAAGTTACCCCTCACTCATGCCTCTAAGTGATGAAAAAAGTTATGATACGTGTGGACTTTATGGTGTCAACAGTGCTTCAGTGAGCAGCTCACAGTCAAAAACACCCAGTTTAGAGACATTAGAATATCGTCGATGTTATGGACACTATAAACACAAAAGACTTTTTTGTTGTATGAGATGGTACCGCCTCTATCCTAGAATGAAAAAGGAATGTAAAACTTGTTATGCTAACAAAATAATGCAATAAAAATTGGTTGTTGTTGTTATATTATTATTTCTTATGCCCCCCCTGTCATATCCTAACCTCTATAGTGACTACTCGATGTTTTTATTTTCTTTTACTAGAATGGAATGTAAGTAAATGACATGGGTACACCTTACTGAACAATTGTCAGTCTGTGGTCAGTTGGACTTGATCCAGACAAGAGTGAACATGTTGCGTACACTGATTGTCGACTGTCAAGGGTTTAAAATTGGAGATAACAAATTTATATTTAAAGAAGTGGCTATTATTGATTGTTCCACTTTTTGGATATCGCAAGCTACCCATTTGGTGTTTAAACCACCTTATTCGTTTGATTTGTTGTGTGATAAAGACCGTAAACAAACCCAGTGGATTGAAACTCATATGCAACTAGACTGGAAGCAAGGAACCATTTCATATAAGCACCTAGACATGGACATGAAAGCCCACTTGTCTTCCGCTCATGTAGTATTTGTGAAAGGTAGTGAAAAACGTCAATGGCTACAACCATTTTTAGCGTCTTACTGTCAATGTATCGATTTAATGGACATGGGCTGTTCCTCGCTGCAAACACTCATGGACCGCTGCCCCTGTGACAATATTACCCATAAAGCTCTGGCACAGGTGTGGCAATTGTTTCATTGGCTAACCACCAATGCCTGATGGGAGTTGTTAAATAAAATTAAAACTGAAGGTTTACCTGTGAATGCCACCAGTGAGATTTCTACAAGCGACGTGTAAACATCAACGTGATACCATGGAGAAAGGGGATGCTACCGATAAAGCGATTGGAAAGTTCTTCGTGTGCAAAAAGAAACTAGACAGTTTTACCAAAGAAGAATTATTGGCTCTTCCAAAATCATTCATTTATTACGTCGCAGCAAATGCAGTGAAAGAAATCTGGCAACATGTACCAAAATCATGGACGCAAGACCCTGTGTTAAGTGAATTGCAACCATGTACGGATTATGATCACCATAAGCAAGTGGCTATGGCAAAAATACCCTCTATGCGACAGTGTGCTACTTGCCAGCTGGTCAAACTGTATCATGGTCATAAAAGTCAGTGTAAAGACTTTGTTTCCTCATTCCACGGGTGTAATGGAGATAAAAAGCAGCAACAACAAACATCATCCACAGAGGAGGAGGAAGATCAAACCCTTTCTCCACCAATCGAAAAGGATATGCCAGACCTCTACTGGCAATGGCGTCATTGACAAAGTAATTCAATACTTGACTTTCGAAATCTACCTACCTGGTTATTATTTGTGTGGTCCTAGAACTTATCTTGAAGAACCTTTGCAGCGTGGTGATATACCTATTATTCCTTTGGATCGAGCATGCACCTTTCTTATCACCACAGTCATCCTACATTAAGATGTGTAGCGGATAAAGTATCGTTGAAAAGCTAAACAACGTTTGACATCCTGTAATGTCTCAGTGAGAGAGAGGTTGGCAGCCCTCATTGTGATTAGTGCTATATAAGGAAAGTTAATGATGAGTGGACATGAACATTGAAAAGGATTGAGGAATTGGTATTTCTTTGTATTCTATTTTTGTAAAGCACTATTTGTTGTGAAATAAAAACAAGGTTTACAAGATCACAATGTCTTTAAATTTTTAAAAATGGTGATAGCCATTTCTTCATTTTCATTTTTTCTTACATGAATATTTACATTTTCCACTTCCCTTTTTTACATCCCCCTTGTTTAGTTCACACATTCTGTACATTTTTTGTTGTGAAATAAAAAATAAGGTTCACTAGATCACTATATCTTTTAATTCTAAAAATGGTGATAGCCATTTCTTCATTTTCATTTTTTCACACATGAATATTTACAATTTCCACTTTACATTTTTTACATTCCCCTTGTTTAGTTCACACATTCTGTACATTTTTTGTGTGAAATATAAATAAGGTTCACGAAATCACTATATCTTTTAATTTTTAAAAATGGTGATAGCCATTTCATTTTTTTCACACATGAATATTTACAATTTCCACTTTTCATTTTTTACATTCCCTTGTTTAGTTTACACATTCTGTACATTTTTGTTGTTGTGAAATAAAAAAAACAAGGTTTACCAGATCACAATGTCTTTTTAATTTTAAAATGGTGATAGCCATTTCACTTTTTCACACATGGATATTTACAATTTCCACTTTACAGTTTTTACATTCCCCTTGTTTAGTTCACACATTCTGTAAATTTTTTAAAATCTTTTTCATAATATACAAAAGCAAACATTTTACACTAAAATGTATTACTTATCTTATTTTTACTAAACTACTGTAGCCTAACATTATACATTCTACTTACAGTTTTTACAAAAAATATTACAATATAAAACACACTACAAATATTACAATATAGTGATCATTAGACTTAAGTAAAGTAATAGTCGTCAATGCGACTGTTTCCCCAAGTAAGAGTATTAAATGTGTTGGATATAATGAATCGTTTGTTGTCTTCATTACTTAAAGCAACTTTGTTCAACAAATTGGTATGTAGCTGATGATTTTTACTTCTAAATACACACATTTTCTTATATAATACAGGTGGGTTACTAACTATACAGTTTTTATAATCACTTATATCTAACTCTTTACTAACAACATTCTTTTTCACTCCTTTTAATTTTTTACTACTACATCATCAATTGTCATATAGCTGTATGATTTAGATTGTGTGCCTACAAAGGTGTCTATAATAACACCAGCACATTCATCCTTAAATTTCCCAAGAACCTTTTTGTTTACTAGAGGTAAATGGTAAATATTATCCTCGGGATAGTCACTTGTATCAAACCTATTTAGCTCAGTTTTGATATCCTCATAAAAATCATCAGTTTTAAACTCATAAATAAAAGAATCTGTGTCTGTGTGGAGTAATTTAGCATTATCAAGATAGTTTTTCTTTACATAATCATAGTGAAATTCATACATAAGTGTTTTTGACAATTCCAGAATGGTGTAACCCACATATATAGGTTTGTTGTAAGTTACTTTAAGACGATTCATTTGTATTACAACTAAATCCTCATGAATAATTGAACAGCTATGAAAGTTAGGCTTGCTTATTAAGTTGCTCGCACCATACCTTTTACCATCATTCTCCCACTTTGTAATCAGCTTTACATCAACTCGTTTATCAACATTCTCCATAGTCTTTCCAAAAACACTATTATTCATGAGTTTATAAAAATCTTTTTCAAACGCGTTTGTTGACTGTGTTCTTAAATTATTGTTTAGATCAATATACGGTTTGAGCCATGCTGACTGATGAAATTGCAATACGCGATGAATTTTAGTTAATTTTAATCCATGCTGTAGACACTGTTTCAAGTTTTGATAATGTATTACATATTTACAATTATCATTTACATTAGCAATTAACATTTTTGTTCGTGATGAGATGTATGGAGATTTCATATTCTCAGGACAAAATGGTAAATCATTATGATCATCATGTAACTCTTTAGGGTACTCAAGATTTACCTCTAAAATATATCCATTATCATCGTTATCATTAAGAGTGTCAACATGTAAGACATCAATTTCAGGTTGTGTCAGCCAGCGAAAATCTTTCAGTGGTAGATATTGACTCATAGCCCAACCATATTGGTTATTTGCATCGAGGTAGACAATATACTTTGACTCTTCACAAGGGTTGTAGCTAGGCATGTATTTATTGTTCGCTTTAGAGTACCGTCCACTACATTGGCTTAATCCACCTCGAATTGATGATTTTATAAAATTGATCATGTCTATATCAGTCATTAATTCTAAATTTACTTTCGTTTTTTTCAACATTGAACTGAAACTTAACCCAGGAGCAGTGAAATACTGACAAGGATCAAGGTCATAAATTTTCATACAAACATTTCGAAAATTTTCAAAAACATCTGCTAATAATAACACATCTGTCTTCAAATATATGTCTGAAAATTCTCCTAAAGTTTGAATGTGGAACTGTGTCCATACACGTTGTGCATGTAAATATTCCTGATCACTGATATGACTTGTGTTTAAGGAACTGTAAAATGCATCTTTCAGTGGTAAACAACACTCCTCAAGACGTTCCACACAGTTAATATATTCATAAGGGAATATACCCTTTTGACGAATCAAATTAAAATCATCTTCTTTGGGAAAGACACGATGAATTTCATGAAACTGATCTGATTTTAAATTACTAGCCAGCTTATCAAGACTACTCGGCATAAAGCGGAATGAATCTAAAAATCGCAGTTTAATGGTTTTTTATTGCTCGTTATGATGTATTTTGTGAACGATATGTATTGTTCCTTATTATTTGCAATCACATCAATTTTCACATCTGAAGCTCCAAATTCTTTAACAATAAAGTGGTTATCGTATTTGCTACCGTTATGTAGAATGACCGGAATGAATTTACTTACTTTATAATTTAAATTACATTCTTGGTGAGCAGCACCACGATATTTTCCTGTTAAATGGTCATGATCGCGAACCCTGTCTGAATATAAACATTCACCACATATAAAACAATTAGTTTCAGTTTCAAAATTCATTTGCTCTGAGGAATTTAGTGGCTCCATTGGAATGATCGTATTTAAAATAGAGGATATACGAATGGCATCTTTCTCAAGCCTTTCCATAAAAACTTTAGGTGCATCAGGTCCTCTATAGAGCTCAAACTTATTTAAAGAGTCATCATAACTACATTTAATATAATATGCAAAGCTAAAAGGTTCATGAATGTGAGTTGTGTTGGTGAAAGGTTGGGCTGGATTTGATGAACATGTATTAAATGGTTTTAGCAAAGCCTCGAAGTCAGCATATATAACAAATGGTACTCGAAACTGTTTCTCATAATCCTTAAATTTTAGAATGTTATTTTTAGGAGTCTCTAATACCGTACACACATGATTACACCCCCATTTTTGATGTTGAGTTAGTTGATTCTCTTTCTGGAAATGTAGCAAACAGCCATCACACAACCTCTTCTTAGATTTATCTTTTGATATCTGACTACCGACAAGTCTACTTAAATGTGGGCGTTTTCACCTTTAGTTATGTACAGTAAATTTACATGAGCATCCTTTTTTTCCTGAGTATAATATAGAGGACCAACTATACTATTATTTTCAATTCCATAAACATTAATACTTACATTGTTCAGCTCTTCAAAACGTTGAATGTCTTTTATCGCCATAGGAAATTCCATTTCTTTTAAATCTAACACTGAAGAATAGTGAGGATATGGTCATGTTCTATCCATATGCCCCACTGCTGAATGGAGAGCTGAGGTTACAGCCACGCACAACAGCATTCTTCCGTTTGATCCATCCTGGCAAATCAATATATGATGATGCTCGAAGGGGGTTGTATTTATTCAGGTTGGTTTCTAAATAAAGTACTTCAACCAACGCCCAGCCTGACTCCCTTTCCTGGAACTCTTCACTCTTCACAATGATAGCACTTGAAATGTTTTTGTATATATCACTAATATTAGTTGATTCGCTAACAATTATGTTTTTGTATTAAAGGATTTGATATCCATAATTTCACCTTCACTCCCAGTTTTTACATAGAGTCCAAAAAGTTCTAAATTCATTTTAATTGTTTTATGCTCTAATAAAACATTACCTACCAAGCCAAACTCAGTAGGATGAACATTTTTTAAAAATGATTCAATACTTTGAGTTTTTTCTTTACTGTAAAGTCTATAACTAGCAATTCGACTTTTAAACGCACTACCAATTTGTTGAATATTTCCAGAATTTCTTTCATGGCAAGCGTTATTTTTATGATAAATGCTGCGTAAATGTCCATGAATGATTGAAGAAGGTATATCAATATTACATACATCACAATGTGTTATCGAAGGTTCACCATTCTTCTTTCTTTTTGTTGCACAACTATTTTCACAATCTTGAGAAAGTTTACGCTTTTGAGCATCACATTCATTTAAAGGTTCCGTGCTAGTTGATGGCTTTACAGATTTCAATTCTTGTTGTTCACCATGCACTTCAACCATATGGGATTGATATCGCTTTACAGCAGAAAAACCAAGTTCGCAAACTGTACATGAAAATGGTGCTGAACTAACATGCATTAAATTTACATGACGTGCAAGGTTATCTTGTCTGTTAAATGTGGTAGCACAATGACTGCACACAAACATTTTAATGTCATGTTTAACATTTGCATGTCGTTGAAGGTTGTCAGGTCTTGAGAACTGTTTCTTACATTCACCACACTTGAATATGATGATCACTTTCCAAGTTATCTATAAAAGAAAGAAATCATAAATGTTAATAAATGATAAAACAAAGTACAATATAAATAGTTTAATTACATTCCAGTCAATGGTTATAGCAGGCTAAGTGTGGCGTCATAGCCAGTCTTAAAGCAAGTCTAAACTTGTAGAACATGTCACGTGATAGAAACCAGCGATCGCCAGTTAAGTGAGCTAAGTGTGACGTCATAGCCAGTCTTAAAACAAGTCTAAACTTGTAGAACATGTCACGTGATAGAAATCAGCAGCCACCAGTGAAGTGAGCTAAGTGTGACGTCATAGCTAGTCTTAAAACAAGTTTAAACTTGTAAAACATGTCACGAGACAAGGTTAAGTTAGGTAAAGTTAGGTTATGTTAGGTGAACTAAAGTTAAGTCTTTAAATATTCCCTCTGTCACTGACACCTAGCAATGAACATTCAGACTTAATAGAGTGGTAATCAAAATCTAACCTACAAAATTAGCTTTACACACCATGGTCAAGTAGTTCCAACTTTTGACTGACAAATATACCATTTTCACTAACATGTAGTGGTGAACATTGGAAAATATCACTATAACTGTTTAAAAGTTATTAGAGGGGGCACTTACCTTTTTATAATTTATCAACTGCTGTCACTGAATTAACAGATTGTAGGAATCTGGTAACCTACAGGTACCCAATTATCTGTAAACAAATCAATCAATCAATCAATCAATCAATAAATAAATACATTCCAATCAATAACATCAACATCAATTAGTAATAAAAGACTACAATCCATTAATAATAAGTACTTACCATGCAAAATAATTTAATGATTTTCTACCAAGAAGCCTTTTTTTCAACTCTTGAGCAGTAATAGAGCACGGTTCACTCAAAGCGAGTAATAAAGACTGACAGTAGGGAAATATAGGACACCTCCCTTATATAAACTCTCATCGCTCGTGTCAGCAGTTTTTTTGCAGATCATTGCAATTCCTTTCCCAATACAGCTGAGAGTCCAAAGTACACTAGGAACACCTGTGTGGTATCAAATGACTGCTGACTTTGCATGATCATCACCCATTGTCTTAATCAACACCTGAGGTTTTAAATTACTGCAGTGTCAGTCATAGCAACAGCAGTGTGCGCTCCCTGGCATGTCAGCAACATGACACCGGAAGGAACACCTGTGTAATATCCAATAACTGCTAACTTTGCATGATCATCATCCATTGTCTTCATGAACACTTGCGGTTTCAAATTACTGCATCGTTAGTCATAGCAACAGATCTGCGCGCTCTCTGTCATGTCTGTAATATGACACAGGAAGTAACAAGTCGGTTTACTGCACGTACCATCTCCTCAGTTTTAACATCTTAAGAACATGTGTTATTCTCTTTCAACTACAAATGACTCGTTAGAACACATCCATCCACCAAGTTAGATCCCTTGTATGTTCACATGTATTTCGTCACTTTCCTTTCATATCGTTATCCCATTATAGTAGTGGTGAACAACGTCAGTTCAACACACTGCTTTACACGCAAAATGTAGTTAGGCCCTGTGACATAATTTAAATAAATTCATGGGCTCATCCGTAGGAACCAGGTCAAAGGGACCGGTCCAAAGGGATCAGTCCAAAGGGACTCATCCACAAGGACTCGTCCACAAGGACTCGTCCACACAAACTCGTCCGCAATGACCTGTCCGCAATGACCTGTCAGCAAGGACTTGTCCACAAGGACTCGTCCACACGGACTTGTCCACAAGGACTCGTCCACAAGGACCTGTCAACAAAGGCTCGTCCACAAGGACCCATCAACAATGACCTGTCCACAAGGACCCGTTAGGTTGGGTTAGGTTACACTACAGCCACCATCTTTTAAAAAGCCCGCCCTCTTCCCAAACCTATGAGTGGGCATGCATAAAAACAAAAAACAAGCATGTTAATTCATAGTGGCTATCCACCGTATACATGTCTATTGTGTTGAATAACGTTTAATTCCATATTGGCATTCAAACTCTCACATGTTGCACTTGGAAAGCGAGATTTTCTAAAAATTAAAATTTCACCCCCTAGTAGAGGTAGGTTTTATTTTGAGATGGGCATATGTTGTCCATTGGAAAGGGGGTGTCAGCCCGAGTTCAACAACACCTCATTTGTTAAAATCCGACCATAAGTTCGAGAGATATCGCGTCGCCACCATCTTGTGAGGAGGGTGAGGAGGAGGAGGTCACAGAACCCGTACAAACACACTACTAATAGATATTGTAACACACAGAACAGCGCCTGCGGCAAGATGACGTCACAGTGAATGTGTAGTGAAATAGCAGCTAGTGTAAATATTTGATAAAAGTGGTAAAATATTATAACAGAGGTTTAAAATCTATAAAGTTACTTTCCTTAGGTGAAGTGAATTAAGGAATATTGATAGTATTTAGAAATTCTTATTGATAATTTAATAAACTTAAACTAAGTTGTGGGAACGTGTATCGAAAGATTCGGTGATCTCTTCAATCACTAATTGAACCAAGAAGAGCAGAGTTGCTTTTACGAGTTTTCACCCGATTGGAAGATATACGTATTTCACATTCTTCTTTATTGGTAGGTAATTAGATTAATTCATTTAGGTAGTAATAATTCGAATAAATTTGGTGTAAACATCAAGGCTAACTTAGATCTCTAGTATATCGGCAGTAAACACTGTTAGTGTCTCGTCAGGTTGTGTAACCGTTACGGATTTATGCTCGTCGTACAAAATAAAAGTAAAAAATGCAAATAAAAACATTACAAGGTCTCAGGTAAAATTGAGTGAGGAGAAAAGTGAAACCGATTGTCGTAATGTAGGCCTACCAGTACCGTCATGCGAATGTCATAACCTGAGAAACGAACTGTCCTCAAAAGATGAAATTATAAAGCTGCTAAAGGAAGATATTACTAAGTTAATAGAAGAGTTGAATAAATTAAAAGGAAACAGAGAGGAAAGCACGGAAACTTGGTCGACAGTGGCTGCTGGTAAGGTAAGAGTGAATATGCCTAGGTCTATAAATGGAGTACCTGTACATGTAACTGAAATTCCCGTCTCAAATTCATTTGGAGAGCTCGTCGAAGTAAATGATGACTTTCTTCAAGAAGAAAAGAAGAAAGTGATACAGAGAAAATCCAGGAAGATGCGGATATTTGCGGTTAGTCAGGGGCGAAATGTAGCAGCAAGCGTATTGGAGAGAAGCGGAGAAATGGAGGTCACTTCGACAGTAAAGCCAGGAGCACCAATTGCAGCGGTCACGAACGGGATGGTAGGAGAGTGTGCGTCCCTTACTTCAAAGGACTATGCAGTAATCATCGCTGGAGCAAACGACGTCTATAGAAACGAGAGTAGAAAGGTAATCAAAAACTTAAAGGGTACATTGCCATCCATGCATAACACAAATGTCATCATTGTAAACATTCCGCAGATATACGACTTAATTCCCAAATCATGTGTAAATGAAGAAATAGAGGCTACAAATGGAAAAATTCATAACATTTGTAAGAGTTTTCCAAATGTCCAAATTATACATGTAAGTAAATAAGACAGGAAGTTCCACACTCGGCATGGCCTACACTTAAATATGTTAGGAAAAGAGTATCTTAGTGATGAAGTCTGCAAAATTGTAAATTCAAATGGTAAGAATAGTTCAACAGTAATATCCTTAGAGTGCAAGCAGGGAAACTGGTAAAAGAAGCCAAACGTGAGGTTTGGCATTCAGGTCTTTTGATGTCAAATTCAACTAAGTCCAACAATGGTATTTCGGATTTGTCTAGCAGCAATAATAATAACAATTATGATAGTAATAATGTAAATAAATCACCGACACAAGCTTGCAAAAGTAACAAATTTAAAATTTACCACCAGAATGTTCAGTCTCTATAATAAAATTGATTACATAAATCTAATGCTTAAAAATGAACTTAAAGATATCTCAGCACTATGTATTTCAGAACAATGGCTGAAAGAGGAACAACTCGAATTAATTCAATTCCCAGGGTTCATACAAGCTAGTAAATACGCTAGATCTAATATTAGCCATGGCGGTACTTGTATCTTCTTAAGAAATAATTTAGATCATGAACAGTTAACAGCTTATGATTATCTAATTATGGAACAGTATTTTGAATTCTCTGCCGTAAATATACAGAAATTTAAGTTAATAATTGTATGCGTATACCGTTCTCCGTCAGGAACGTTTGCTTTATTTATAGATAAATTAGAATTGTTACTCAATAACATGAGCAAAGTAAATTACGATATAATGATTTGTGGGGATGTAAATGTGGATTTCTTAAAATTTGATCGAAATTGTGAATTACTAACACAGTTACTAATTTCCTATGGACTGAAACCTACAAGAATAACAAAATTTAGTAAAACCACTCCTGATCAAATTGTTTAAATACAGATAAATATCAATCAATATCAATATCAATATCAATATCAACATTCAATAGAAGTCTATTGTCCATGGACAAATACTGAGTTTTGAAGTACCCGAAACAATCAATAATAATGATAATGGAGTAACATCAAATTGCAGGTCATTCACTGAAACAAATGTTACATATTTCAATGACTTAATAAATAAGGAAACATGGTCAGAAATGTATAAACTAGAAAATGTAAATGATAAATTTAATGCATTTAACATTACCCTAAAACACTCTTTTGAAACCGCATTCCCCTTTAGACCAAGAACTGTTCAAAATAACAAAACTGGCAATTGAATAACAACAGGGATTATAAATTCATGTCAAAGTAATACATTTCTACACAAATTATATCAACAATACCACACAACACCTGAATTCAATTTATACTGCAAAAAATACTCTAGCATATTAAATAAGGTAAAAAGACTAGCAAAGAAAATGCATAACGATAATTTTATTTCCCAATCATCTAATAAAAATAGGACTATGTGGTCCGTGATAAAGAAGGAAACTGGAAAATCTGCTGAAATACAAAGGAACATTACACTGACCAGAAATAATAAAGTGATTAATAATCCTGAGGAAATAGCAAACACTTTTAATGGCTACACTAATTTCGAATAATAAAATAAATATATATAGTGATTCTTTATTTATAAATTATGTCACAAGTGAAGAGGTAAGAATAGTTATAAAAGAGCTAAAAATAAATTCTGTGCTGGCATTGATGGCATCCCTGATGCAATTTTAAAGAAATGTGCAGAAAATATAATAAATCCACTTACACACTTAATAAACAGTTCAATTCTCTCAGGAACTTACCCGGATAATTTGAAGTTATCAAAAGTAATTCCAGTGCACAAAAACGGTTCAAAAGACGAATTAGATAACTATCGTCCTATTACCTTACCAACTGGTATTGCAAAAATTGTGGAAAAAATCATGTATAAGAGACTAATGAGTTTTATAGAAAAAATAAAATATTATCAAACTCCCAACATGGATTCAGAACGGAATAATCTACACAGACAGCAATTTATGAATGTATTAATAGTATACTGAAATTAATTGACAATAAGGAACATGTAACTGGCCTATTCTTGGATTTATCGAAAGCATTTATAGAGTCTTACTTAAGAAGGCGTAAACAAATAGTAAGCTTGAGACACAAGGATGATGGAACCAAATTACTTAATGAAACATTGTCCAATGAGGGAATTATTAAATTTGGTGTACCCCAGGGATCGGTTTTGGGCCCACTACTCTTTCTTCTATATATAAATGATATAACACAGAACGTTCATTCAAATAAGGAAATTTTGTTTGCGGACGATACAACACTCGTAATAAAAGGTGAAACTAAACAGGTCATACAGCAGTCTGCTGACTCCGTTACAAGAGAATTAACCAAATGGTCACAAGACAATCGCCTCATAATAAACTATAAAAACATTATGTCTAAATTTCCACACTATACAGAAGAGGAATCCTGCGTAGCCCAATATGACATTAAATGGTCATCAAATAGAAAATAAAACAGAAACAACGTTTTTAGGACTATTGATACAACATGACTTGAAATGGAATAAACATATACAATATCTGAATACTAAACTGAACTCGATGTGCTTTGCGTTACGTATTTTGAAAACCTGCACTAGCATGCACACAGTAAGAAATACTTATTCTGCTTATGTCCATTCATACTTAAGATATGGGTTCATATTTTAGGGTATGTCGCCAGATGTACTAAGCACGTTTAGGATACAAAAGAGGGCGATTAGAATTAAGGCAAATGTAAACACTAGAGAATCATGTAGACCTCTGTTTAAAGATTTAAACACTCTCCCACTGCCCTGCATATATATCTTTGAAAGTATTATGTTTTTTAAAAAGAATTTAATGAATAAGAATGTTTATCTTAAAACAAACAATTATGTTCATAGGCATAACACAAGACAAAATCAAATCATTCATATTTCACGCACACACGCAAGCATATATCAAAAAGGAACTTTTAACACAGGAGTTAAATTATAACTACCCCAGTATATAAAACTTGCCCCAAAAATAAAAACCTTTGATAGAATGTTGAAAGCTTATCTGCAGTGCCATTGTTTTTACTCTGTAGTTGAATATCTTAGTGTATAGGAGCGATGAAATCTACAGTTATATTTTAACTTTTCTATTCTAATTGTAATACCTAGCTGTATGTTGTTGTATTTATAGAATTATGTTTTCATATTATGATAATAGAGTAAGGTGTAAATAGTTGTCCAGTAAGATTGTATCTCTTAAGATCTGTTATTATAATAAGTTATAAATAGTTATAGTATTAGTATTATATACCTATTAGTACCTTTATTTTATAGATGTACATTCTGACGTGTCCTGTATCAAAAATGTTTTGTATACATGTATTTGATCAAATGGAATTAATAAAATCTATCTATCTATCTATGTAATATCCTACATATTTTCCCATCTCGCATTCACAACATTTATTTGAAAACACAGTGGATATTGGCGGTGAATCGGAAGCTGTAAATTTATATTGTGCATTTGGGTTTAAATTAGACTATTTCAAACTATGTTTGTTGATGTTAAAAGTTAGTTTGGACTTCCAGCAAACGTTTGAGCTCACGAAACATATAGGTCATGGCTTTGGATAAAAGTCAACTTATTGGTGAAAATACGCTTGCGTTGGACTACTTAGGCCAAACTGCTTCTGAAACCCAATTTGAAAGCTCATCAGCTTGACCTCCTAACAAAACCTTTAGATATTAAATTTTTCTAGTGATCTTGGGGACATCAGTTTCTCTGGTGCCTAGTTTTAAGTTTCTGGGATATCTAGAAATGTTGCATTAATTCACGTCTCTTTTCATTTTTGTATTTATTAAACATCGTTACCTCCTCAATATCTCGGAAATTTTCGTCAACACTTCCTCGGGGGTTTGTTAAAAGTTCGTTTGGACTTTCAGGAAACTTTTGATTTCACAAAACCTGTAGGTCATCGCTCTGGAAAAAGGGTTAATCTACGGTTGAAAAAAATGTTTCCTTACACCGTTCTTCTCCTAAGCCGCCATTTCAAATCCTTCCAACTCGGCCCCCTCGAAAACTTTAGCATACTTTAGAGTATCAGAGGGTATCAGCTTCACCGGTACTAAGTTTCATGGTGCTAGGATGTCTGAATATCCCTCATTAATTCATGTTTATTTTCAGAATTTACCTACACATCGCTCCACCTCAGCCATGGTAACATACTGGAGCTTAGAAATTTGGCCACTCATAACACGGCGATGCATTTATCACCCCAAGGCATGGAGCCTATAGGTGGGATGCATGGAGGAAAGAATAAGAGGAGATGCCCTGAGCTCTTTGAGTGAAGCCAAGCGCTGCGTCCAAAGTGGGCGTAACCTTACCTTGTATTCGGTGTTCCGTGACTTGCATGATGCATCGTGCATGTTGTTTGCTGAGTTATCCTTGCAGGATATATTTCCAGCCTTTTCTCACCTTAACTCATGCTGCAGCAGTAGTGATAAGTTATTAAAAATAAAAACAAAACAAAAACCTCTTCCATTCTAATCTCAGCATGTTTACCCTACATACCAAAAAATTGCATTTCCTCACGAATCTCAATTAAATCAGTCTACATGGAAGTACACTCGAAATGTATCAAATAATAATGTAATGAAACTCAGAGAAGAACTTGGTAATGTTGATTGGGGGAAGTGAGGAATATTAGGGAGGTAAATGCTGCCTGGAAAAAATTGTGTTATATTTTTAAAGTGTGTCTTAATTTATCCTGCCCATTAGTTAAAAGAATAAATAGGAATCACCAGAGCACTAAAACAACAAAACTGTCTGATCTGTGCCATAGGAAAAATCAAAACATGATTGATGCTTTCGATAGCTACAAACAAACAGGATTGAAGCTTTATAAAGATAACTATAAAAATTCAAAGTAGAATATTATGAAGAAAAAAAATAAAGCACAAGAGTATGAAAATAGAATAACAAATTCTAACAACTTTGCCAAAGAAGTATGGCAAATAGCTAAATGTATTTCAGGTCTTAATAAAAGCAACACACGCAAAAATATTTCGATAAATATCAATAACCATGTTGTTAATGCACCTTTACAAGTAGTAAGAGCATTCAATGATTATTTCATTCAGCCACCCATTAGGAACAGTGTGAATGTAAACAGTAATAGAGCAAAATGTAATGATCATAATGTTGTAGGAAATAAATGTGGTAATAGCAGTATAAAGCAAATCACATGTAATAAGTCAATCTTCCTGAAACCAACTACCAAAGATGAAATAAGTACGATAGTCAGAAAATTAAAAAATAAGCATAGTCATGGTTGTGATGGAATTTCACCCTGGTTGTTGAAACAGTGCTATGGTCCAATCCTAGATATTCTTACAGAACTGATAAATATGTGTCTCTTAAAGGGCATCTTCCCAGATATACTAAAGCTATCCGTTGTTAAACCAATCTTTAAAAAGGGTGACAGACATCAACTAGGTAACTACGGACCGATCACCCTTATCTCTACATTTTGTAAAATTTTAGAGTATGTGATTTACCATAGAATAATTGAGTTTATTGATAAGAATGATTGAATAAATAAGAATCAGTTTGGATTCAGGAAGGGCTTATCAAATATAAATGCCATTGCAGAATTTTGTGAAACTCTGCTTGCTTCTCTTGATGATAATAAATGTGCTGTTGGGGTTTTCGTAGATTTGACAAAAGCATTTGATACAGTATATCATCAATTATTATTGGATAAGGTATATGGTATAAGGGGAATAGCAATGGAACTGTTAAAATCATATTTGAATAATAGATGGCAATTTAGAGAAATTCCTTTTAAGAATGGTGAAAATATATCCAAGTTCCAATCCACTCCTGCCTTATTTAAAAAAGGTGTACCTCAAGGTTCAATCCTTGGTCCCCTCCTTTTTATTCTCTATGTAAATGATGTACCACAGTCAATAAAAAGTTTGATTGTTTCGTATGCAGACGATACCTCAATTTTGAACTGGAACTGTAATAAAACAATTACTCTTCAAGAAACTCAAAATAGTATTGATCTTGTCACTCAATATTTTAATGAGATAATGTTAAGTGTAAACCCTTCAAAAACCAACTTTGTAATATTTAACAAGCATAAGGGATCTAATTTAGAAGTAGATCGAAATCTTTACTGTGGATCTGATGATACTCAACAGGTAGCCTCAGCAAAATTTTTGGGTATTACAATAGATCATAGATTATCATGGGAAGAGCATATAAATGAGATCTGTAAAAAAATAACAAAAACTCCTTCGTTTTAAAGAGAATTTCAATATACTTAAGCAGCGAATATCAATTAACAGTCTACTATGGATTAATATATTCACAGATATCATACGGTATTGAGATATGGGGTGGGGCAGCAAATAGGAATATGGAGAGAATATTTAAACTGCAGAAACGAGTAATACGATACTTGTTTGGGTTGAAATCGAGAAAATCATGCAGAGTTGCATTTAAGAAGCATAATATTTTAACAATATTTTCATTGTATATTTTCAAAGTTATCTTGCTTGTAAGGGAAAATCAACATAAAGTTGTCACAATCAACAATGTCCACAATCATGAAACCAGAGGGCAGAATGACTATTTTCAAAAGAGGGTAAATAAACAATATACAGAAAAGGATCCTTTCAGAAAAGGAGCTATATACCACAATAAGCTTCCAAACCACTTAAAATCTTTGACTGGAACTGGGTTCGGAAAGTCTCTCAAATATACCTAGCCCAGAAAGTGTTGTATTCTGTAAGTGAATTTTAAAGAAACATGTAACTGTTTAATTATGTAAAAAAGTTGTAAATATGCAAATTTAACTGTCAGTATGTTGTGTGACGTATCCAATTCTGTATGATGCAGGTTCTGGAAATAAAGAGTTTTGTATTGTATTGTATTGTAAAGCCGTTCCTCTGCAAATACCAAATTCTCAAACAGCTGTCGGTCAATAATTACGGTAGGCCTACGTAATTAATCAATTCGAGGCTAATCGCCCAGTTTCTACCCCCATAAACAAAATACCGTATGGTACTGAAAGGTATAGGCTACGGTATTTTTGGGCAAATATGTATCCTTTTTTAAGTGTTCTGTTTATTAATTTTAAGGTTCGTATTCTTGAATATCAAAATGTGTACGAACAATGAGTGAAAGTTGCTGTACCGGTACTCGAAATAAGGCCTAAAACTGATGAATGCCTGAACAAAATTTGGTGTAAATACCGTAATTAGTTTGGCATCATTAGTTCCCAAGATGCTCCTTCTTTGGTATAACTCGCAACTTCAGACACCTGTGTTCAATTAAATCAGTGTTTCAGCGTATTGTTACGGTCTGCCGCGTCTTTCTTAGAAAATTAGCCTTGCAAAGTTGCTCTCATATTTCTATTTAAATTGGCTTTTAATACGATAAAGCAGCTTATTTGTGCCAAGTACCGTGATGTACAGAGTGTATTCTGCCTATCCAAGAAAAAATCATGACTTGTCATTGCAGTTTTATGTCACTAAAATCCATTACTAGTTGGAGTGGTTTACGGCTTTAAGCATAGGGACAGCCATTTTCTTGCTAACCAAAGTGGGCGTGCCGTTTGGCTTCAACAGCTTGCGCTAGGCAGCGCAACGAAGGCATCTCCTTCCTTTATTTCCTCCATGGTGGGATGGCAATCTTCGGGCTCCCCCGAAAAGGAGTAAAGAGCACTATTATTGACGGCTATGCTTTGCACATCAGTTGGAGTACAAACACAAATCCGAGACTTGCAGGACCTATACATAAATTAGATGTAATCTTTATTGTGTTAATGACAGGACCATCGCCGCCTACAATTCTCAAGCCGTGTCATAAGGTTTGGCAACACCGCCCATCTGTCATCTGGGAGGCCTAGCGCAAGCACATAGTAATTGCTAACACTGCGTAAACACATAGATTTTGACGCCAAATGTTTCCGAAAATTCAACAGAACATAACGTCCGCTCACAAATATCACAAATAAAGAAAACATATTATCATGTTATGTACTGTCGATTCCCGATAAGGTAAAAATAAAAGGCTGTACTGTACCTCAATGTCCCAATGTCTGATGTTTCCTTTTCTTGCTGCTATGCTGACTGCCGTCATTGACACGCACAAAAAATATTTAAGACTATTCTTACGAACTTAGAGACTGCCCTTGATAATAAATTATTCAAGTTTTTTCCATAGATGCACTCGTCAGAGTCCCAATAGGCCTCCAATCTTAATATTGACAGTCTAACAATAATGCTCCATTGGTCACTTAAGTTTAAAAATAGGTAGCTTTCTAATGAAATCTACCTAAAAGCAGTTGTCAACTGAGTACAGTTCATAATGTACTGGAATATAGAGCCCACATGAAGATATGTACCAAAACTGAATTACTAGGCTCTGAAAGTCCACCTCACTGTACTGATCAAAACGTAGTGATATACCATAACCAGTTATTTTAATAATGTTGCCATAATTTGACTTACAGCCAGGCACACAACACTTCCTAGGCATCTGGAATAGTTCAATGAAATATTAGTGAAGAATTTGTTCGTTAAATTCATTAGCAGGCATTGTATACACATGCAACTTAATACGGGATATAGGCTCACTTCTACAACTTTCAGCAGGTCTGATTTACCACGAGGAATTTCATGGGTGTTGAAATAGTTAGTACGAACTGCTTTTAGATGCTGTCATATCAAAATAAACGATATTTATGAATAAAACTGAGCAGGTGGTCTTACGTGTTTATAGAACTTAAGGACTCTACTCAGTGTTTATGGTCGTAGTGCAAAATAAAAGTAAAAAATGCAAATAAAATCACCACAAGACCTCAGGTAAAATTGAGTGAGGAGAAAAGTGAAACCGATTGTCGTAATGCAGGCCAACGGGTACCGTCATGCGATTGTCATAACCTGAGAAACGAACTGTCCTCAAAAGATGAAATTATAAAGCTGCTAAAGGAAGATATTGCTAAGTTAATGGAAGAGTTGAATAAATTAAAAGGAAACAGAGAGGAAAGCAAGGAAACTTGGTCAACAGTGGTTGCTGGTAGTATAAGACTGACTAAGCTTAGGCCAGTGCATGTACCTGAAATTCCCGTCTCAAATTCATTTGGAGCGCTCGTCGAAGAAAATGATGACTTTCTTCAAGATGAAGAGAAGAAAGTGATAAAGAGAAAATCCAGGAAAATGCGGATATTTGCGGATAGTCACGGGCGAGATGTAGCAGTAAGCGTATTGGAGAGAAGCGGAGAACTGGAGGTCACTTCGACAGTAAAACCAGGAGCTACAATTGCAGCGGTCACGAACGGGATGGTAGGAGAGTGTGCGACCCTCACCTCTATGCAGTAATCATCGCTGGAGCAAACGACGTCTATAGAAACGAGAGTAAAAAGGTAATCAAAGATTTAAGGGGTACATTGCCATCCAGGCATAACACAAATGCCATCGTTGAAAACATTCCGCAGAGATACGACTTAATTCCCAAATCATGTGTAAATGTAGAAATAGAGGCTACAAATGGAAAAATTCGTAAAATTTGTAACAGTTTTCCAAATGTCCAAATTATAGATGTAAGAAAATTAGACAGGAAGTTCCACACTCGACATGACCTACACTTAAATAGGTTAGGAAAAGAGTATCTTAGTGATGAAATCTGCAAAATTGTAAATTCAAATGGTAAGAATAGTTCAACAGTAAAATATTTAGAGTGGAAGCAGGGAAACTTGTAAAAGAAGCCAAACGTGAGGTTTGGCATTCAGATCTTTCGATGTCAAATTTAACTGAGGGCAACAATGGAATTTCGGATTTGTCTAGCAACAATAATAATAACAATTATGATGCCAATAATAATAATAATATAAAAAATCAACAACACAAGCTTGCAAAAGTAACAAATTTAAAATGTACCACCAGAATGTTCAGTCTCTATGCAATAAAATTGATTATATAAATCTAATGCTTAAAAATGAACTTAAAGACATCTCTGCACTATGTATTTCAGCACATTGGCTGAAAGAGGAACACCTCGAATTAATTCAATTCCCAGGGTTTATACAAGCTAGTAAATTCTCTAGATCTAATATTAGCCATGGTGGTACTTGTATCTTCTTAAGAAATAATTTAGATCATGAACAGTTAACAGCTAATGATTATCTAATTATGGAACATTATTTTGAATTCTCTGCCGTAAATATACAGAAATTTAAGTTAATAATTGTATGCGTATACCGTTCTCCATTAGGAACGTTTCCTTTATTTATAGATAAATTAGAATTGTTACTCAATAACATGAGCAAAGTAAATTACGATATAATGATTTGTGGGGGTGTAAATGTGGATTTCTTAAAATTTGATCGAAATTGTGAATTACTAACACAGTTACTAATTTCCTATGGACTGAAACCTACAAGAATAACAAAATTTAGTAAAACCACTCCTGATCAAATTGTTTAAATACAGATAAATATCAACATTCAATAGAAGTCTATTTTCCGGGTTTTAGTGACCACCATGAACAAACACTGAGTTTTGAAGTACGCGAAACAATCAATTATAATGATAATGGAGTAAAATCAAAGTGCAGGTCATTCACTGAAACAAATGTTACATATTTCAATGACTTATTAAATAAGGAAACATGGTCAGAAATGTATAAACTAGAAAATGTAAATGATAAATTTACTGCATATAACAGTACCCTAAAACACTATTTTGAAACAGCATTCCCCTTTAGGCAAAGAACTGTTCGAAATAACAAAACTAGGAATTGGAAAACAACAGTGATTATAAATTCATGTCAAAGAAAGACATTTCTACACAAATTATATAAACAATACCACACAACACCTGAATTCAATGTATACTACAAAAAATACACTAGCAATACACTAAGGTAATAAGACTAGCAAAGAAAATGCATAATGATAATTTTATTTCCCAATCATCTAATAAAAACAGGGTTATGTGGTTCGTGATAAAGAAAGAAACTGGAAAATATGCTAAAATACAAAGGAACATTACACTGACCAGAAATAATAAAGTGATTAATAGTCCAGAGGAAATAGCATACACTTTTAATGACTATTTTCTGGAAATTCCACGAAAATTATTAAATAAATCACAGGTAAATACACTAAATTCTAATAATAAAATAAATATATGTAGTAATTCTTTATTTATAAATCATGTCACAAGTGAAGAGGTAAGAATAGTTATAAAAGAGCTAAAAAATAAATTCTGTGCTGGTATTGATGGCATCCCTGATGCAAAATCCTCTTACACACTTAATAAACAGTTAAATTCTCTCAGGAACTTACCCGGATATTTTGAAGTTATCAAAAGTAATTCCAGTGCACAAAAACGGTTCAAAAGATGAATTAGATAACTATCGTCCTATTACCTTACCAACTGGTATTGCAAAAATTGTGGAAAAATCATGTATAAGAGACTTTTTTAGCGTATGGCTTTTATTGCCGGGAGTGTCCGAGGACATGTTCGGCTCGCCAGTTTTGTAGCTGCTTCGAGACGGACACCCAATGGGTGAGCTACAAGTACCGTTGGGGAGGGAAGTTGGAATGTAAGGACGATGAGTTGGAAGGTAGCGGCTGTGGCCTATAGTTAGGGACCAACCCCGGCATTTGCCTGGAAGTAAGATGGGAAACCACAGAAGACCATCTTCAAAGTGGCCGGTGGGGGGATTCGAACCTCCTCGCCTCCCGGATGTGAGCGACTGCCAGCAGTCCTGCCGTAACGACCACGGCTAACTCACCTATAAGAGACTGATAAGTTTTATAAAAAGAAATATTATCAAACTCACAACATGGATTCAGAACGGAAAAATCTATACAGATAGCAATTTATGAATGTATTAATAGTATACTGAAATTAATTGACAATAAGGAACATGTAACTGGCCTATTCTTGGATTTATCGAAAGCATTTGATGTTGTTGACCATAAAATCCTCCTTACAAAACAAAATCAATATGGTATTAGAGGTCTAGCTAATAAATGGATAGAGTCTTACTTAAGAAGGCGTAAACAAATAGTAAGCTTGAGACACAAGGATGATGGAACCAAATTACTTAATGAAACATTGTCCAATGAGGGAATTATTAAATTTGGAGTGCCCCAGGTATCGGTTTTGGGCCCACTACTCTTTCTTCTATATATCAATGATATAACACAGAACGTTCATTCACATAAGGAAAGTTTGTTTGCGGGCGATACAACACTCGTAATAAAAGGTGAAACTAAACAGGTCATACAGCAGTCTGCTGACTCCGTGACCGGAGAGTTAACCAAATGGTCACAAGATAATAAACTATAAAAAAACATTATGTCTAAATTTCCACACTATACAGAATAGGAATCCTGCGAAGCCCAATATAACATTAAATGGTCATCAAATTGAAAATAAGTCAGAAACAAAGTTTTTAGGACTATGGATACAACATGACTTGAAATGGAATAAACATATACCATATCTGAATACTAAACTGAACTCGATGAGCTTTGTGTTACGTATATTGAAAACCTGCACTAGCATGCACACATTAAGAAATACTTATTCTGCTTATGTCCATTCATACTTAAGATATGGGTTCATATTTTGGGGTATGTCGCCAGATGTACTAAGCACGTTTAGGATACAAAAGAGGGAGATTAGAATTATGGCAAATGTAAACACTAGAGAATCATGTAGACCTCTGTTTAAAGATTTAAACACTCTCCCACTGCCCTGCATATATATCTTTGAAAGTATTATGTTTTTTAAAAAGAATTTAATGAATAAGAATGTTTATCTTAAAACAAACAATTATGTTCATAGGCATAACACAAGACAAAATCAAATCATTCATATTTCACGCACACACGCAAGCATATATCAAAAAGGAACTTTTAACACAGGAGTTAAATTATAACTACCCCAGTATATAAAACTTGCCCCAAAAATAAAAACCTTTGATAGAATGTTGAAAGCTTATCTGCAGTGCCATTGTTTTTACTCTGTAGTTGAATATCTTAGTGTATAGGAGCGATGAAATCTATAAATATATTTTACTTTTCTATTATAATTGCAATACCTAGCTGTAAGTTGTTGTATTTATAGAATAAAGTTTTCCTATTATGATAATAGAGTAAGGTGTAAATATACTGCTCAAAAAAATTAAAGCACCACTTTTTTCAAAGGCCACCAAATTTTGAAAAGTTGACCGCATAAGCTCTAAATCTCAGTATGACGTTTGCCCTGACGCCTACCAAGCATATGCTTCAGCACAACTCCCCAACCTGTGTAGTTTCGGGATAGCGCCCCCAAAACCAGCCCATGTTTGAAAACCGTAAATTGAAGTTTGCGAAAAACGCTGTAGGACTTGTCGCAGGTTGCCAAAGCAGTCGAAAATGAATGAGTCTTGCTCTTAAGGTTCCACGAACACGTTGAAATCGTTACATTTGACGTTTGGGCACTTTCAACCCCCTTCATCATCCCCTAAACATGGACTACCATTGGGGGCGTCTGAGAAGGTACCGGATGTGTTTAACCACCTGAAAACCTGCACACCGTCCTCAGTTGCTGATTGCAGTAAGTTCTTAAGGCCTCCGGCAATGTTCACCCCTTCTAACACCCTCAACTGGCAAGGGACCAAACCACCCCGTCTTGATTCACCCCTAAGGAAGGTTTAAATCGAGATTTTTATCAGTGCTGCTAATGGGGGGGGTCTTCTCCTAACGTTTCAAGAAAGGACCTGTGCCTGTATCGCCACCCCTTCCCTTGCTACCCCCTTTCGCATGATTTTTCGAATCAGGCCCGTTTTAAGGGCTGAAATGAGGTCTTAATCGCTGAAAGGGCTGTAAAGGTCCTTAGAAGTAGTGGTGACACGAAATCAACCCCTTCCGATGTTTGATTGATATTCCATCCCCCAAAGTTGACATTTTTGCACCCTAAACCCTCCCTGTCCGGACGCGTAACGCGTCATGGCAGAATTTTCAGAGTTGGATCAAAATGAAGCTTAGGGCCTGCAATCTAGCCCAAAAAAGCAGGTTGGATGGAAATGTATCAGTAAGATGGGAAACGAGACCAAAATGTTTTCAAAAAAAGTTAACACCCTCTAGTAAGTACGCCCATGCCTAGGCAACCCACATCACGTCCTTGCGTGTGGGTTGCCTATGATGAAAAGATGGAAATGGGAAAAAAGACTCTTTGTAATGATTTTTACCCTTTAAAAGCGCGTAACGCCTCCATTTGCATCAATTACAGCCTCACACCTTCGCCTCATGCTCTCAACCAGCGTTCTGATTAGGTCTTGGGGAATGTTGGCCCACTCTTCGTGTAGCGCCTGGCGCAATTCTGCCAGAGTCTGGGGTTGCCGTTGTCGCTGATGCACTCGCCGAATCAGCTCGTCCCAGAGATGTTCAATGACGTTTAAGTCGGGGCTGTATGCTGGCCAATCGGGTGTATGGATGCCCATTGCGTGTATGTAGTCGAGCGTAACCCTTGCGACGTGTGGTCGTGCATTATCATGCTGGAGGATAATGTCTCGGCCAGCCGCTTCGATGAAAGGGACGATGTGACGATCAACATCTTCGGTGACGTACCGTTCTGCTGTCATGCTGGGTGGGAGTATGTGAACAAAAGGTGTTCGCCCGTCGCTCGTTATACCCGCCCACGTCATGATTGACCCTCCACCAAACGCTTCTTTTGGCTGGTAGCAGTCTAGTCGGTACCTCTCGTTTTTTCTTCTGTAGTCCCGCACCCGCCCGGCACAGCGCCGCAACTTAAGCCGACACTCGTCCGTAAATAAGACGCCTTGCCAACGTCGCCTGTTCCAACCTTGGTTTTCTTGAGCAAAAGCTACCCGATTGCGCCGTTGTTGCCGTGTAAAAGCTGGACCTCGCACAGGTCTTCTGGAGCGAAGGCGTGCGCACTTCAGAATATTGCGGACAGTTTGGTCGCTGATTCTCCTATTAGTGGCGTTCTGGTGCACGGACGCCAGCTTCGAGGCCGTCGCCGTACGGTCCTGAAGAGCACCGTGGACTATGGCACGATTATTCTCGAGGCGTCGTGCAGCGAGATCACCCCTGACCAGGTCGCCGTCGGTAAGAATTTGTTTCCTGAAAGCGGCGGTAAGCATTGGAGACAACCGTGTGATTCCTCCCCAAACGGTGGCCAATCTCTCTGAAGGACAAGCCTGCTTCCCTTAGTGCAATGATTTTAATGCACTCCTCCTCACTCACCGCTCGTCGGACCATTGCGGCTACCTGCCAAGGGAGACACGAAGAATCAGCACGACGTTTCCTTAAGACTTTCATGGCCGTCTTTATGACATCCCTTTCCTTTTAAGATGAGACACTACTCACCTTCGATGCCTGAGTTGACGTTCTTGGAAATAACTTCCACCGTAGACAGCACTCCGACCGTTGATTGAAGAATTGCTGAGATACTGTGTCTTCTAGACAGGCTGAAGAACTGATAACCCAGGATGTGGACACCGTGCTTTTAAAGGGCTATGGATGCTTCTCGAAGCTTTGAGTAACCGGAAACAAAGTACTGTGTATCCGGTAACACAGAACCTTTGAGAACCTTCGAGAACCTGTAGGACGAATGCCTAAAATTCTACGCCGGTACTGAGCCTTGAACCCACGATCTCCCGCATGGTAGGAATCGGCTCTAACCATTAAGCCACAATTAACGTTGCCAAAAGATACGGTAGAATGGTACGTGAACGGAATCAACTAATCAAATGACGTTCCCGACGCTTGTTGAGAGCATGGGTGAATGTGTGAGGCTGTAATTGATGCAAATGGAGGCGTTACGCGCTATTAAAGGGTAAAAATCATTACAAAGAGTCATTTTTCTCCCATTTCCATCCTTTCCATCATAGGCAACCCGTACGCATGGACGTGATGTGGGTTGCCTAGGCATGGGCGTACTTACTAGAGGGTGTTTAATTCTTTGAAAACGTTTTGGTCTCGTTTCCCATCTTACCGATAAATTTCCATACAACCTGCTGTTTTGGGCTCGATTTCAGTCCATAAGCTTCATTTTGATCCAACTCTGAAAACTCTGCCATGACGCGTTACGCGTCCTGACAGGAAGGGTTGAGGGTGCAAAAATGTCAACTTTGGGGGATGGAATATCAATCAAACATCGGAAGGGGTTGATTTCGTGTCACCACTACTTCTAAGGACCTTTACAGCCCTTTCAGCGATTAAGACCTCATTTCAGCCCTTAAAAAGGGCCTGATTCGAAAAATCATACAAAAGGGGGTAGCAAGGGAAGGGGTGGCGACGCAGGCACAGGTCCTTTTTTTGAAACGTTAGGGGAAGACCCCCCCCCATTAGCAGCACTGATAAAATCTCGATTTAAACCTTCCTTAGGGGTGAATCAAGACGGGGTGGTTTGGTCCCTTGCCAGTTGAGGGTGTTAGGAGGGGTGAACATTGCCGGAGGCCTTAAGAACTTACTGCAATCAGCAACTGAGGACGGTGTACAGGTTTTCAGGTGGTTAAACACATCCGGTACCTTCTCAGGCGCCCCCAATGGTAGTCCATGTTTAGGGGATGATGAAGGGGGTTGAAAATGCCCAAACGTCAAATGTAACGATTTCAACGTGTTCGTGGAACCTTAAGAGTAAGACTCTTTCATTTTCGACTGCTTTGGCAACCTGCGACAAGTCCTACAGCGTTTTTCGCAAACTTCAATTTACGGTTTTCAAAAATGGGCTGGTTTTGGGGGCGCTATCCCTAAACTACACAAGTTGGGGAGTTGTGCTGAAGCATGTGCTTGGTAGGCGTCGGGGCAAACGTCATACTGAGATTTCGACCTTGTGCAGTCAACTTTCCAAATTTGGTGGCCTTTGAAAAAAGTGGTGCTTTAATTTTTTTGAGCAGTATAGTTCTCCAATAAGATTGTATCTCTTAAGATCTGTTATTATAATAAGTTATTAATAGTTATAGTATTAGCATAACGAATAGAATATAAAGTGTGATCTCTGCTCCCTCAACGGCATGTAATGAATACGGATCGGGTTGGCACTCGCCGCTACGCAGCGCTACAGTCGACTTGAGATTGTTGATTTCCACATCTGTTTATGTGCGATATATTATGTATTTAACCGGTCGGAGTGTTTTGGTGGTGCTCTGTGTAAACGTTTATTGATATACAAGTGCTTACACTATTACTTCATGGTATTAATACCTGAAATGCTATTGTAGGAAGCATTAACTGAAATGGAATTTAATTTCTTGTCGTGTGTTGACGTTATCTTCGTGTGTTAATTTTATTGTTATTTAATGTAAGTAAACAGCAGTTTAGCCCTTACATTTTCATGAGTGCTTAATGTGAGTAGTGAAGATGCCTTGCTCTTTTGTACTAGGATGCAGATCCAGCTATTGATACTGTAAAGAGGTCAGACGGTTTTTCAAACCTCCAAACGATAAGGAACGTTTTATCAAGTGCAAAGGGGCCATACCAGGGAAGGATAGGGAACTTACTGAAAAGACCTACATCTGTGATGCTCACTTTTCAGAAGATTTAATTGTTAAATTTGACAAATTTGTGATAGAAGGGAAGGAAGTAGTACTTCTCCCAAGAACCAACTGGCGATTGAAAGACTATTCTATTCCACATGTATATCCTAATTTGCCTAAGTATTTGTCCAGTATGGTATAAATAAAAATGCTCTTGATGCCATCAAAGACTACTTCTGTGAAGAAAGGGATGAGAATAAAAAGGCAATGAGTTAAAAAACATATATGCACCGTAATGCTGAAGGAGGCGTGATCAGTTTTAGGCAATAGCCTACTCTAAGAAGGGGTCATGACTGTGCCTTCTATGTCTGTTAAATGTTAAGCGCTTCTGAAATGATGGTAGTTTATTGAGTTTGGTGTTTGTGGAGTGAAATTTATGGGTATAATTGATTTTTGTAATATTCTAAATAAAGTTGAAGGAGCTGTGATCGGGTTTAGGCAATAGCCTACTCTATGAAGGGGTCATAACTATGCCTTATAAGTAGTGTGGTAAGGGGGGAGCTGCTTCCAAAAGAAAGTTGTGAGCCCCTGCGACCTTGGAATGGAAGGAGCCATGCTAGGAGGGCGTGCTTGGATTCGTTTTTCTTCGTCTCGTCGTGCTCTTTACGGGAATGTAGGTGTCGAAAAGGTGAACATAGGGTTTTGGGTCTAAAAATGCGTTATTCACATTTTTGCCGATTTTTGGAAAACGGAAAACGTGATGATGACGTGTGTGATAGTATTTTTCCGTCTCAATGTCCTCTTTACGGAGATGTAGGTACGGAAAAGGTAAAAAGCTGGAAACACGGTTTTTGATGTAAAAATGTTTTTTTTGTGATTTTCCCTCATATTGCGAAAACTGAAAACGTGAGGATGACGTGTGTGATAGTATGTTTTCGGCTCATTGTCCTCTTTACGGAGATGTAGGTATGGAATAGGTAAAAAAACTGGAACATGGTTTTTTATGGAAAATTTGTTTTTGGGATTTTCCCTCATATTGCGAAATCTGAAAACGTGATGATGACGTGCGTGATAGTATTTTTTCGTATCGTTGTGCTCTTTACGGGAATGCAGGTGTCGAAAAGGTAAAAAAGCTGGAAACACGGTTTTTTGATGGAAAATGGGTTTTTGTGATTATCCCTCATATTGCGAAAACTGAAAACGTGAGGATGACGTGTGTGATAGTATGTTTTCGTCTCATTGTCCTCCATACGGAGATGTAGGTATGGAATAGGTAAAAAGCTGGAAACATGTTTTTTTATGGAAAATGGGTTTTTGTGATTTTCCCTCGTATTGTGAAAACCGAAAACGTGAGGATGACGTGTATGATAGTATGTTTTCGTCTCAATGTCCTCTTTACGGAGATGTAGGTATGGAATAGGTGAAAAGCTGGAAACACGGTTTTTGATGTAAAAATGGGTTTTTGTGATTTTCCCTCATATTGTGAAAACCGAAAACGTGAGGATGACGTGTGTGATAGTATTTTTCTCGTCTCTTTATTCTCTTTACGGGGATATAGATATGGAAAATGTAAAAAGCTGGAAACATGGTTTTCTTATGGAAAAGGTGTTTTTTGTTCATTTTCGTGTTATTTGGAAAACGAATGAGGCGATTTTTATGATGGGCATGTCGATGTATTTGTGTCGTTGTTCTGTTTACGGGAATGTAGGTATGGAAAAGCAGCAATCATGGTTTCCGTCATTTTTTTCCGAGATCGTTGAGGAAAACTGGGGAAAAAGTAAGAAACCAGATTTGAAGTCACGTTATGTTATGGGCTATGATGTTGGTAAAACACTTATGCATTATTATTATTATTTGTCATGGCTGATCAGGGCTCACACGCAGAGAGAGAACTTGCTTGATGAAATGAGAATTGAAAACATTGAGGCTGGCCCGCGGCGAGCCAGACACTGGTCTTATCATCGTACGTGCCTCGCAGCAGAGAGATAAGAGGCAGGTGTCATTATACAGTGTGCGGCTTTATACTGTGTATGTCATAGCCTAGGTTCATTATGGACTCATCATGCAACGCAAAGTTTGAAACGATGGGTGGGTGTATAACATTATGATAAAAGATTGGCAAGGGCTTGAACAAAGAGGTTATTGGACATGTAAGAAACAAAAGGGTGGGAATAATCAAAGGTCATGTGATACATCTTTTTGGAAATGGTATTTTTTTAAATAATTAAATAGGGTTTTATTACAAAAAAAAATATGTTTATTGACCCTTGAATTATACGTGGAAGGAAAACCTAACCACTTTACAAAATATTTTGCACCTTTGACTTAAATTACTCGTTCAATGAGATAATCGTTGGGATATAATGTTTTTTGCACTTCTTCATAATAGAATCGTCCCTGAATGGGTTGACCGCTCTGATCTTCTAAGAGATACGTCACTGGATGACCTAGCTTGACTTGGCGAATTTTAAAAATTTCTGTCGACCATTGTGGAGTATACGATTTTGAAAACACACTTCTATGTTTACTAATGCGAACAAAATCTCCAATTTTAAGGCGATGTCGCCTTGGGTCTACCCTTTTTATAGGGTTAAACAGTCTATTGAGTCTGGGTAGGTTATTGGTGACGAGGCGAGGTTTCATGCCGATGGTGGAATGAATGGTGTTGTTGTAGCGAGACACAAGTTGAGGTAACCAGTCTATCCATCGATAGGAACCATGTATTGTAAACTCTTTCCACATATAACTTTTTAATGTTCGATTGAAGCGTTCAACTATACTAGCTTTGAGATTGCTATAGGTGGTATAATGGTGAATATCCTTCGATTTGAGAAAACTGGAGAAATCCTTGTTAAAAATTCTTTCCCCTGGTCGGTTTGTAACAAGTGAGGTTGACGTTTTGATTGTTCAATAATATGTTGAAAGGCCTTTGTGACTAAGACACCAGTTTTATTTTTTACTGGTTGAACAAAAGCCATTTTGGAATAGACATCAATGACAGTCAACATATAGCGTACACCGTCGTTAACGTTAGAATAAGGTATCATTTCAACCAGGTCTGCCTGCCAAAGTTCATCGATTCCTTTGGAAATGACACGACGACGTTCATAAATGCGTCGGGCTGGTTTATGCAATTCATGAGCAATGCCCACTTTGATGGGTGATGGCTTATAAGATAATTTTAGCATCTCGGAGTTGTTGTTCAATGTGGGCGATTTCCGCCTCATGTCCAGTGTGACCAGCTTGTTTTGATGCATGAAGCAAAACAACTGATTGGGATTATTCAACGGTTATATCTAGGTAGGGTTTTAATTTCTTAAACCTTACACCAGAGGCAGAGTGATGTTTTTGCTTACCAAAGATGTTTGCAATGATGGTTTTATATTTTTGGGATATATTGGCATTGACCTGCTGAGAGGATTTATAGTTTCTTTTGTGAGCGTTGGTGTCTAATAAAATGGATTTATATTTAGCAAGGTCCTCGGACGTAAAATCTTGTGTCGAGGGGGTGCGAGAAAATAGCAGCTTTAACAGACCTGGTGTTAATTTATAGTTGATCTTTTTAATGACAACTTTCGTACGAGCAAATTTAATGGATGAATCTCCAATTTTAAAACTATCATTCTCATAGCGAACACCATACGTGGTATCTGTCTTTCCAATAAATAGAAGGGTCAGATACGGTTCCAGGGTTGCCCCATAATGTTTGATTAAAATGTTTTTGAGTTGAGCTTTATTTTGAGGGGTTGCCAAAACTTGTGAAAACGGCGACGATGTGGAGGAAGACGGTGTTTTCACTATGACGGAAGATTTTTGTTTTGTTTTTAGAAACTGTTGAAGGGGTGAGGATTTTTTGTTCTTTCAGGACTAAATACGCTTTCGCTTTCACTTTGTTCATGTTCTTCTTCTTCTTCTTCTTCTTCTTCTTCATGTTCTTGATGTTCTTGTTCACTAACATTAGAGGAGGAGGAGGAGGGGGAGGATTTTACCTGTCGTGTGGAATCTGTTTGAGTAAATTATGAACTTGTTAAGGGTTTGGTTTGAGAGGTAGCAGCAGTAGCAGCAGAAGCATTAGGTTTGAACCTCATGGAATCAACCGATGATGGAGCGTGTTTTATCATGGGTAAAGGATTGACGTTTTTTAAACGTTGCAATTCAAGAAATTTATGTCGAATCGTATTTCGTGCCTCAATAATACGCTGCATGATTTGAACATGTTTCTTGTACCCTATGGCGTTCGCCATGGTGAAGGTAAAAGACACACTAACACGAAATGTCCAACCCTAGGTCTTTTTAAACAGAAATAAAATGATCAAAACCCAAGCGATAACGTCCCTCACATCGTTCACTCTGTTTATTTATGACCAAACAGGCATGGGTATGATGGTTCCAACACGAAGCACACAATTGCGTGAAAGCTGTAAAGGACATATCTGGATTCACATGATCTGGAAAAATATGATAGAGATTTCTAGAGTCTTGGCGGAAGAGAACGATGAGATTGGCATTGTCACGAATCAACTGTTTGGGGATTTTGGAATAGGTCTGAGCCAGATAAAAACAATCCACTTGTTTATGGCGTCCCATACTAAAATACTCTTGAATAATGGCCTGTCGTTGAGTGGCAATATCATCAAAAATTATAATGGAATCTGGTTGATTGCGTTCTGGTTGAATGACATCATGAGGTGAGGTGAATGTAAAATAGCCCATGGCTTCTTTATTTAACGAAGACATAATTTGTTCCAGATACACGTACAGAGGCTGGTACAAGGATTTGGCAAAAATATAAATATTTTGAAATCGTAGGCCATGGGGCGCGGTAATAATGTTCAGCAAAACATTGGTCTTTCCACAACCCGAAGGCCCTACCATAATACATCGAACGGTAGATGGGAATAGGTTGCCATGACGTTTAGGTTCCCACACGGACAGTGATAGCTCTGAAACCAAATCAGAGACGGGCAAAGCATGGGGTTGTTTCATTAATTCCATTGTGTCGACGACTGAGTTATTTTCATGTGTGTATAAGGTTTATATATAGGCAAGTGGTGAGTAGTATAGGTTAGTTAACGTCTATCACCATGGACGTGTTTGGGCGAGCTCGTGTAACCATGGCCACGGCCGCCTCTTTGTCAAAACAGTCACGAGAGGTGGCAACAAAAAGCTATGTCGATCGCAAAGTGCAAAGTGTCTATCACATGGCCCCGAGACTAACCGCTGAGGGCTATTCAGCCAATCATCATCGTATTATTGATGTGCAAGAGCCTCGAGACGAAAATGATGTCTGCACGAAACGTTATGTGACCTATCAAATGAAAAGACTTTATAAATTTGTCCCATCTGTATTTTTAGTGTACCTGTCAAATCAAAAACTGGACAATGAGAGAAACCATTCCCCACCACCACCACTGGTGAATGATGATCTTACCTATATGCTTGCTTCCGGTTTAAGTCGTTATCGAATGCATTATGATGGTGTAATTCATATTAAATATGCCATGCCTGATGAGAAACATTTAAAAATACAACTAAACGGTGATAGAGTGTTGGCCCACAACCATCAAAGAGTAAATGTTGGAGATGAATTATCCTTTCATCTTATGCTTACGTTTGAGGAAAAGGAAGCTGGGAAAACGGTGAATGATTTTCCGCTTTATATAGAATTGGAATATACTGCTATGAAATAAGGTTCTCTACGTTAGTTGTTATCGAATGCTTGCTGTGAAAGGTTCACCAGCATGGTGAAAATAAGATATGCCATGAACATGAAAAAAACAAATCTCAAAAAGAGAAAAAAGCCAGATCGGAAACCAAGTCGATCTGCCTCACACCCAGTGTTAAAACTTAAAAAAAACTAAAAAAAATCTAAAAAGAGTGGCTATCGAAAAAGCTTTACAAGCGGTGCGATTGTCTACAGCTCCGAAATCGCAGCATCATGTATCGATAAAAAAAAGGAAGAAAGAAAAAACGTGGGCGAGACATTCCTGTTGCTAAGCGTGGAGGTTTTTTGCCGGCTTTATTTGCAGGGTTGGCAGCTTTGGGGTCCCTTTTGGGTGGTGCCAGCGCTGTAGCGAAAACCATAACAGCCGTCGAGCAAGGCAAGCAACAACTCAAAGAAAGCGAGCGACACAATAAAACGTTAGAAGCCATTGCGATGGGAGCTAGAAATGGCAATCCTTTAAAGCCAGTCTTTTATCCACAAGGTAGTGGCCTACCGTCAAAGAAAAAAAATTTCCATCAACGATAAGCGCTTAAGGCAACTGCCTCGTCATGCCATGACCCATGAAGAAGTGGAAAGCTATGCCAAACAACTAGGGATTTCTCATTTTCGAGGTGTATTTATGCGAAATGAATTACCCAAAGCACCGTGGAAAGAAGAACGAGCCATGATGAATTTAGATGATGATGCAGGCCCAGGAACCCATTTTGTAGCCCATGTGAAACAAGGTTCCACAGTATGGTACTTTGACAGTTATGGAAATTTACCTCCCCCGATTGAGTTGCTACGTTATTTGGGAAACCGGGTAAAGATATTCTATAATGTGAATCGTCAACAAACCTTTCACAGTCAAGAGTGTGGCCGTTTGAGTTTATATTTTTTATATAAGAGGTCGCGTTAAGCCAACAGTTTCATCATTATGAATGTCAACGCCAAGACCTTTACCGTGCACAGTCGCGGGCCTGAAGTGTCCCTGGATTATTTTACCCCCATTGAATTGCATCCCGAACAATCCTATGTGCTAGGATTAATTTCTTTGGAATGTTACAACAGAATTTACAATATTCAACTGGATATTAATGACAAATTTTATTATGATGATTATATGTTGAGACCACCCCCTGGAGGTTATACCATAGACGCTGTGCATGAAGCCATTAGCGTGTCGATGATAAAACAATTTGGTGTCAAACCATTTGCGGATGGGACACACAAATTTGAACTTACAGCCAATACAATAACTCATCGCTGTCGTATTTTCTCTACGTTTAACATTGACTTTGAAACACGAGTTCATTCTATTGGTCCTTTACTAGGATTTAAACCAAGAGTGTTGGCAGCTCACCAACCCCATGAATCAGATTATCCAGTGAAATTCATCGAGGACCATCACATTTCAGTGACTTGCAATATTATTAGAGACGTATTTACGAATCAAGAACAAAGCCATTCCCTGTATGATTTTATTGTCACCTCTCCTTGCAGCTATATTATTCGTGAAAACCCTTCAGTGGTTCTATATCATCCTGTGTGTGTCAGTGATATTAGTAATATTACCTTACGCTTAGTGAATAGAAACCAACAACTGATTGATTTGGACGCCAACACCCTTGTGACCTACAAGTTGGTTTTAAAGACGCTATGAAATTTATCTATAAAGCAACAACAACGTCTACGAGGTCGGTTAGTTGCCCGCTGTGTATGAAACGGTTGACCCGAGTAAACCGACAACACTTACAACGCATTGGTTATACGCTACACCCCAATCATGAACAAAGAGCTGTTGCAAGTGTTAAATCCCATACAAGTGGAAGATGGCGTCGTGCGCATTGATATGCATTCCTATCAACCTCAAGCAACAGGACTGAATAACAATGACGAGATTCAATTCATTATTAACAATCAAGATATTTTTACTCTACCTCATGAAAGTGTCCTCCAAATTGAGGGTAAATTGATGAAAGCAGATGGCAGCACACCCACAACGTCTGCGTTGGCGAATCATGGTTTGGCTTTTCTGTTTTCTGAAGTACGTTATGTGATAAATGATATTGTCATAGATATGACTCGAAATGTGGGCATGACTAGTCTTATGAAATTATATCCATCCTATAGCGAGGAGGAAAGTAAAACGCTTTCTATGGCAGGATGGTGTCCCAACAGTAGCAATGACTGGCTAGTTCATACCGATGGCACTTTTACAGGCTTCCTACCCTTAAAATTACTCCTTGGCTTTGCCGAAGATCACAAGCGTATTATATTAAACGCAAGACAAAGTTTGTATCTGGTGAGAGACCGCAGTGATTATAATGCGCTGAAAGGAGCCTCTGACCATGTGATAGACTCAAAAATTCAACTGCTTCGATTACTATGGAAAGTGCCCCATGTGACGCTATCGGATCGTAAAAAGCTAAGCATGTTAAATTTGGTGCAAAAAGATAAAGCCTTGCCTATCGCCTTTCGAAGTTGGTGTCTACATGAATACCCCTTGCTACCTACCACAGACACACATAGTTGGAGTGTCAAATCGACTCGCTCTACCGAGAGACCCCTCTATGTTATTATTGGTTTTCAAACCAATAGAAAATACCAACAAAGCAAAGATGTCACCTTGTTTGATCACATTCACTTGAGAAATATACGACTATTTTTAAATAATGTTTGCTTTCCCTATGAGGGGTTGGAACTCAATTTTTCAAAAAAATAAGTTTGGTCCCCTTTGTTCGCTAAATTTCACTCGTCTTATTATGAAAAACAGGATTGTCCTATGTTGTCGCCACAAGGGTTTAAAGCAAAAGCACCACTGATTGTTTTCGACTGTTCGTATCTAGAAGAATCTATGAAAATCACCACCATTGATTTAAGGGTAGATTTTGAAACACAAGGAAATGTCCCAGACCATACCAGTGCCTACTGTTTGATTATTCATGCTAGACAAGTGAAATATCATCCTTTGTCCAATTATGTCACCAGCATGTAAGCCATCTGTGGTCGAGTGAAAAAAAAAGATCATCATTCATAGGATTGATGATAAGCGTCTGCATGCACAGTATCTGTTGCGCTCTGGCACTGTGCGCACATATAACAACAACAAACATCATGTGTCCCTCAATAAGCAACAGCAACAACAACAACAACGTGACAGACAAACCATGGAATTTAAAATGTGAATTTAATCGTTTGAAAACTTTTGAAACATGGACAGTTCCCTTTATGGATTGTGGAGAATTGGCTGCGAGCGGATTTTATTACTTAAAACGTGGGGATGTGGTCAAGTGTATTTTTTGCAACATTGAAATTGGAAACTGGGAAATAGGGGATCGACCCTTTAGCGATCATCAGCGATGGAGTCCATCCTGCCCTTACCTCAATCGCTATGACGTGGGCAATATTCCATGGAGTTTGAATTATCCTGTTATTGTACCAGACCCTGCAAAACTAGGAGATACCTGTGGACCGTATGTGCAAACTATTCATTTGAATGCTGTTCCAAATTAAGCCAACAAACTTTGTAATAAAAGTGTAAGTTTTTTTTTGTTATGAATAAAACCTCAAAAAATATTTAGCTGTTGTTCAATTCATTTTTTCCCCTAAAGTCCTTTGACTTTGCCATGTTAAACCATGGCATGGGTTAGTTGTTGATTAGACGTCAATGAGGTAGCAAGTAAAAATAAAAAAACATGATGCGTACACTCATCGTGGATTGTCAGGGGTTTAAAATTGCAGACAACAAATTTATATTTAAGGAAGTCGCTTTTATCGATTGTAGTACGTTTTGGATGTCTAACCCTATTCATTTGGTGTTTAAACCTCCCTATACTTTCGAGTTGCTTAGTAAAAAAGATAAAAAACAGAGCCAATGGATTGAAAATCATTTGCAGTTAGCATGGAACAAGGGTGATATTTCTTACAAGTATCTTGACATCGTCATGAAAGCCCATTTGTTCTCGGCCAATGTCTTATTTGTTAAAGGGAGTGAAAAACGCCAATGGCTTCAACCATTTCTACCCTCTCACTGTCAATGTATTGACCTTTTAGATCTGGGTTGTCCATCCCTGCAAACGCTCATGGACACTTGTCCTTGCGACAATATTCAGAATAAAGCCTTAGCGCATGCATGGCAATTGTTTCATTGGCTCACCACGAGTGCATGTTGGGAGTTGTTCAAGAAAATTAAAACTGAAAGTGTATCGTCCAATGATAGCAGTGAGACGTGTACACGTGAGGTGATAACATCAACGTTATAGACATGGACGCCACTACAATCGACAAGGCTATTGGAAAGTTCTTTGTGTGCAAGAAAAAACTGATTAGCTTTACACAACATGAATTATTAGCACTACCTAAATCATTTCTTTTTTATGTTGCTGCCAACGCTGTCAAAGAAAATTGGGAAAAGGCGCCTGCCGAGTGGACTATCGACTCTGTATTGAGTGAACTACAACCATGCAGTCATTTTTCACATCACAAGCAATTAACCATGGCAAAAATACCTTCCATTCGACAGTGTGCCACATGCCAATTAATGAAATTATACCATGGTCATAAAACTCAGTGTAAAGACATTGTTTCATCATTCCATGGCTGTCATGCGGAAATCAACCACCACCTACCATGATCGTCAGCAGCCGCCGACAAATAACAACAACAACAACAACAGCAAGAACAACAACAACAACAACAACAACAACAACAGCAAGAACAAGAAGACGAAGAACAAAAAGAACAACAAAAAAAGTGTTTTTCACCGATTGAAACCTCTATGTCCCAGGTGTACTGGCCGTGGAATTATTCATAACAACATTAAAAACTTACCATTCGAAGCTCACTTACCTGCTTACAGCTTCTGCGGCCCTGGTACTCGTCTTCAAGATCGTTTGAGGAGAGGGGATATGGGAATCAATGCTTTGGATCATGCATGTCTTAATCACGATAAAGCCTATGAAAACAGTGATCCCACACTAAGACACATTGCCGACAAAATCTTGTTAAGCATTGCCAAGCAACGATTAACAGCTTCAGATGCCAGTCTAGCAGAACGAATGGCAGCATTTATAGTGATTGGTGCTATGAAGAGCAAATTACTTTTATCTAGATATGGACTTTAACGTAATAAATTTATTTTTAAAAAATGTATAGTATCACTGTTATCATGACAAAAAGTAAATTAAAAGACAAGAGTCCATGTTGTGTTTTTTCCATTATTATTATTATTCACTCATAGTTTCATCATTATAATTATAAATAAAATGAATAAAATGACATAAATGACAAACAATAAAAAAGGGACAGCAGTGCATCGTTATAAAAAATTACTAATTGTAGTAAATCTATTTTATCAATCACAAACAATAAAAAAAGGACAAAAGTCCATCATTTTAACTAATAGTTTCATCATTATTATAAACAATTATATACATGGTAATTGTACTAAACCTATAAACAAAAAATTCTACCATTAAACATAAGTTTTGAAAATTTATTTTTATTATTATTTATCATTGTAAACGTTGAGCAACAATTAATAAACGTCAAACTGTTGAGCACCAAAAAATAATGTTATTTTATTATAGTTATTGAAGAGTAGTGCATGAGTAAACATAAAGTCACGGCTAGCGTACAATGATTATTCGTTTTCAATTTTTACAAAACGAACCACGCAACGATTATTTTTTTCACCCTCATAAATTAAATAGACAGGGTGAATACTGGAATTGACATCTTCCATGACATTATCAGGTAGGTTATTAAATCGTGTGGGAAGAAATGTCTCAAAGTCTTGACAAATGCAAAGAGCTCGTTCACCAAATTTGGTTTTCAGTTTTTGAATTTTATGTATGCGAAAGGGTGTTTGCGTAGGCAATTCACTCATTTTCTTGCGTGCAAAGCCACAATCTTGACCAATGGCGTTCAAGGCGTCCATGGTTGTCTGTAACCAAAGAAAAGAGTGTTACTTTCTAACACTCTCGTTCTTATATTACATCAACAACAACAACAATAACTTTGTACATCAAAGTGTGTTGTTGTTTTTTTTAAGCCTGAGTGTTTATGACCTAAAGTTGTAGATAGATAGTATTGGATAAATTAACAAAAATATAATAATAATGTTTGTATCATTTTCAGTCAAAACATACATTTGGAAATTATTTATTAGGAAATGTTTTATCAAAATTAAGTGTGAATCTTTTTTCAAAATCTCTTGGAGGTAAATGCATGTCTCTGTTGTGAATGGGAATTAGCCTATCATCCCCTTGTCGAATGACTTGTATTCGTTTGCACTGTTGTTGTGCAAATTCACACTGCATTCTGTTAAATAAATAGTATCAACAGATACTAAGAGCAAACATCTGAATGCTGTTGGTAACCTATAAAAGGTAAAGTTAACACGCTATGCATTTAATAACCATGTCTACATCCAACAAACCAAGAAAGAAACTACAAATTTAAACCAGTGTGTATGTGTTCATCAACGTGAATAAACGATAAACTAAAACAAACAAACAAACAAAATAGCCAAATGTATTCTAAACGTCAAGTATGCTCCTGAAAGCCGAATGTAAACAAAAAAGCCATAATCATGACATGATGTTGTTAGTTTCTAGCAAATCTCATTCTATGAGGCGAATATTGATTGATAGGTAAGCTAAGACAAAGGTGGCGAAATGCTTGTTGTCGATACGAAGTGATTCGTTCCTCAGCAGGAAATTTATAAAAATGAAAACAAAACATTTGAGAGGTTATTGGAAAATAAACATTAAACAGGGGTTTTGTACATATTGTACACCAGAAATCTGCAAAATGATCCTCGTCAGCTAATTTAACAATCACTTGATTCTTGGTTAAACAGTACCATGCTTTATGAATCACTTGCGTGGATACATTATTTTCAAAACCAAAATTTAGCATACAGGATTTACAAAAGTGATGCCCTGGGTCATGAAACAAATCATAATCATTATCATCACGATCAATGATGCTGTCATAAAACGTGGTATCAATGCGTACTTTCGTGTTTCTATATTCTGAAGGATAGGCCACACGTTGAGGATTATGAGACACCATCGTGGCATATTCATTGAACGTGGTGTGTTTTGTGACGATAAAACAATCTTCACCGTGGCTCATGATTGAATCTGAAAAGTAGTCGTTGCCGTTTACTAATTGAATAAATAAAAAATACTATGTACTATATACACTGTCTGTCCCCTAAGTCAATAGCAAAAATAAAATAAAAAATAAGCAAAACACAAATAAATATCCATCTGTCTGTTGACTTCTTTAGCTGTAGGCGGCAAACATAACATGCAACAGGTGAAAAGAAACAATTTCTGTTCAGATATTGGACTGGTGTTGTTTTCAAATATATCACCACTCATAACTCTAGCCATAAAGTGAGAGTTTGTCCACAGTAAAAGCAGCAGATTATTATTCTTTTGTTCTTGCATGAGGCCTACTAAGCCACAACCTAGTGTGGCCTATTAAGCTGTGCCTACTGAGAAAGTGCACACTTTGATGAAACATGAGGCCTACTAAGCGACAACAATAGTGAGGGTGGCTACTTGTTTGTTTTTTCCTAACCTAACCTAAAGAAGCCAACATGTTTTTAATCTAGCCTGTGCACAGTGAACCATGCAAACGTTGATGCATGGCTCTCTTTATGCGTTGACAGGCAAATAGCACAAGACATACAGTTTATGTACAACTATTTACAGGCATTCACACATCCATGCATACATCCATGCACACAGGTTAAAAAACAAAAATTATATGATACACTACAATTTCTTATTTTTTTATTCCGAGGCTCAAGATGGCATCTCGCATTTGATAGCAACCAAACCAAACACTTGCCTTGTTGTACAACAAAAATAGCAACAACCATTACTGGTTGTAACCAAATGGGACGCTTGTCATCATATCCTGACACCACTGTCTCTTGTCGTCCAACAAAGCGAGTGTTTGTTTTCGCTGCTTCATTAAAAATAAATCATGATTTTTCGAGAGAATCCTAAACTGACTATGTGCCATGGCTGTGTGGGTCTGATAGACATGTAAATAATCATCCACACAGAGTCGTTTAACCACATGCTGGCTAATCCCTTTGGCTCGCATAGATTCGCATCGATCCACCTGTCGAAAACTATACATTTTCGGAGCGAGACCTACAAACTCAGTCATCATGGTGTCTGAACACTCATCTTTCATTAAACCAATTTCTTTTTTGTTCAGACGGGGGATATCGAACACGTTCTTCTCACTAAACGAGGACGTGTCAAACCATTTTGGGTTTTGTTTCATAACGACATACGGATCACAGTCACGGATATGGTAAAAAAAACTATCCGTGTCTGTATATAACAAGGAAATGGTACCAAATCGCTGTATTGCAAACCCATAATGGAATTTATACATGTGCAATTTTGAAAAATCTAAAATGACTTGGCCTAAATAGATAGGCTTATTCATGACCACTTTAGTTTTGGCAAGTTCAATAGTCAGTAGATCATGATAAATTATGTTTAAAGATTTGAAATTTGGTTTTGCAATATATTTTTGAGCTCCCCATCTGCCATGCCATGTGTTGACCAATTTAATGTCCCTATACTGCCGTACATTTTCCAAACTCTTGCCATAGATACAATTATTCATTAGTTTAAAAAAGTTTATTTGAAATGGCTGAGTGGCACTTTGTCTGTGACTGGTATTTAAATCCATGTATGGTTTCAACCACGGTTTCTGACAAAAAGAAATACCTCTATGGATTTTTTTCAGGGTTAAGCCCTGGGCTAAACATTCTACCAGCATGTCAATATGCAACACATAGTGATTTTTATCATACAAGGTACCCATCAATTTCTTATGATTGCCCTTACTCTCGGGCGGCACCATTTTCTCTATGCAAAAGGGGAAATCACCATGTCGCTGTCTGAGATGGGGGGATAAGCTAAGTCAACGTCAAGAACATACCCTACGTCCTGTTGCTTGCTGGCGCTATGCACATTAAAATCTTTAATTTCATTCTCAGACAACCAGACAAAGTTTCTGTACGGCAGTGGTCGACTCATAGCGTGACTGTATAAATTGTTTACGTCGAAATACATTAGGTAGGATTCTGGTTCTTCGGGACAATAATCAGGCATATAATGATTATTTGCCTTGGCATGTCGCTGATTGAGCGATACGAATCCCCCACGAATCCCTTTTTCCATCATGAGTACCATATCGGGATCTGTCAGTAAATCAAGCTCAATGTGGATAAATTTGAGGGCGGCGTCCCAACTTAACCCTGGACTGGTATAGTAGTGGGCGGGGTCAAGGCCATAAATCGTGTGACATAGCTGACGAAACGTTTCAAACACGTCTGTCAACAGCAACACGTCTAATTTTAAGTAGTGCATAGCATACTGGCCCATGGTTTCTATGCCAAACACTCGCCAAACATGCTGTGCGTGGGCATAGTCTTCTTCACTAATGGTGCTTTGAGTTAACTGAGAAAAGAATTTTTCTCTTGGCGGCAAAGACGTTTCTTCAAGCACCTCGTAACTTTCCACATAATCATAAGGAAAATGGCCTTTACGAACACACAATTTAAATTGATTTGTATCCGTAAAGTGGGAATGTGTATGTTTCAACTCATCTTCGCTTAAGCCTTTCACAAGACTATCCAGCGAACTAGACATAAACTTGAATGAGTCGAGAAAGCGAATGCTCATGCTTCCTTTTCTCCATGAAAGTGAGGTAAAGCTCTCATGGTTCTTAGCCAAAATGCTGAATTTGCTCTTATCTACATGAGCAAATTGTTTTACAATGAAGTGAAGGTCATACCGGGCGAAATTGTGTAATAAGACAGGGAGGAAGCGAGGTCTAGAGTACTTCAAATTGCATTCGCTATGAGCAGCACCTCTAAAATGCCCTGTCCTGTGGCAGTGGTCTCTTACTTTTTTCTCCGCCTAAAATGGGCTTTTCACATATGTGGCAGGTGGTGGCTTGATCATATTCTCTTTGCTGTACGTCATTCATCTGAATTGGTACAGGGTTGTCCAAAATTTTTTCTACTTTGCCTGCTAAAGCCGCCATTTGATCAACAAACCACCGCGCACAATCCTGACCTTTGTGACTTACATACTCACATTGTGAATTATCATAGTGACAGACAACATAATAGGCTACAGCAAAAGGCTCATGTTTCTGCACTGGATAGGTTGAGCTTGTATGGGGGCTTGGTTCACATCCCTGAATGGGAACAGTAAGGGCCTCAAAATCAGCGTAAACAGTAAATGGTACCATGTCTTGTTTATTAGTGGCCTTAAATTTTAAAATTGCGTCATTCCCTTCGGGCAAGACTAGCTTTACTGCCGTCTGCCCTTCACAGTCTTCCGTATGACGTTTCAAAAGTTCATCAGTTCCAAAATACTGAAGGCAGCGCTCACAAATGTGTTTTGCACACTTATGGTTAGACACTTGGCTGCTCACCAATTTACTTAAATTCTTTATCCAACAATAATGGCTTTTATCCCCATCAGACAGGAAAAGCAGGTGAATGTGATGTTGCTTTACCTGTTTGGTGGCATACAAGGGGCCCACAATATTGGATCCATCGATGCCATACACCATGAAGGAGAAATTTGGATTATCTTTCTCAAATAAATGAATTTTATCTAGAGACATGGGAAATGAAACACGCTCGAGATTGAGAGTTTGTTTCATGTGGTTAAACAATTCTTTGTACTGCCCTGGTTTATGACCATTTCTGTCTTTACAGGGTTGCAGACAGCTAACTATACTCCACAAAAAGCAGTAATCGTCTTTATTGCGTATGTTGATCACTGCCTTTCTGGAAGTGATAAAGCTCGGTGTGCAACTTATCAAATTTAGTGATAAGCGCTTGAATAGCTTTCTCCTGATACCACGTTTCCAAATTATCAGCTATCAGTACTTTCTCCATTTTTGTACAAATGTTGAAGGTGTGTTTCTCTTCAATATTATTTTTAACAACTTAATTTCACATAGTAGTTCGAAATTTATTTTTAAAGCCTGATGCAATCTTAAGCATTGTTCACATTCACTCAAAAAAAATGGGAAAACATAATTGGATACCTATCAGTAGAAAGGTAAGCCTCCGTGGCTTAGGCGGCAGCACGCCGGCCTCTCACCGCTGAGTCCGTGGTTCAAATCCCGGCCACTCCATGTGAGATCTGTGCTGGACAAAACGGAGGCAGACAGGTTTTTCTCCGGGTACTCCGGTTTTCCCTGTCACCATTTCATTCCAGCAACACTCTCCACTATCATTTCATTTCATCTGTCATTCATTTAATCATTGCCCCAGAGGAGTGCGTCAGGCCTCGGCAGCCGGCACAGTCCATATCCTCGCCGCTAGATGGGGGCTTCATTCATTCCATTCCTGACCCAGTCGGAGACTGGAAGCAGGCTGTGGATTTTCATTCTTCATTCAGTAGAAAGGTGCTAAGTGCCATTTTTATGAACATTGAGTATTATAGTAAAAAGTGTTTAGTCAGTTTATTTGTGAGTATTTATTCTTCTAATTTGAATAACATACAGATATAGTATTACTTACTATCCAGTGGCCGATACAGGTTCATAATATGAAAACTGTGGAATTCTGTTTGAGTGAAATGTTAGAAGTTGTGAAAGGGGCAAAGTCCACTAGTCTTTACGAATGTGCTACGTGCTAATTAAACAAAGATAACGGCTTTCCGTCACGCAAACACGTGACATACATTTGTCCATGCATGAAACACGGAAACTCCAAGTTGATTCCACAAATTTCCAACGACTGACATTGTGATTTGTTGATGGTCATTGCGAAGGCCAGAAGCATGGGAAATTGCAACCGTTTAAAATCGAATGGCACGTCTGGTGGAAACATTGGGATGTGCGGAATCAAAACAACTCCATCGATGACGTTGTTCATTTGCTTTTCCACAGCCAGTCGTGTTCCATTGCATAGTCGAAGTTGATTGATGTTAGGCAACATGATGATGAGCCTACTTTCAATTGCAAATTGTGAGGTGGTAATCCAGGCAATTCCAGCGAATTCAAAAATTCTGTGAGATGGCTGACTTCCTCATCCAGGTTGATAACTAAGTCAACCGATTTGAAAGAAAACAACTGTCCCGGAATGAAATTTTGAATGGACTTGTTGGGATCTTAATTTTTCTCTGCCAATATGGCTCGTTTGCTCAGCCAATTATGGTTTTTGAAGTTCTGCACTACGTTCGGAAAAACACGCCGAATGAGCTCCTACTTTGATTCGGTCAACTGACGTTCCAGGTTCATAGGAGAATCGCGTCGGCGCAATCGGTCATGCCCATTGTGTCGTGCTCGCTGGCGTTGTGTTTGATATTCACGAACTCATTGCATTCTGAATCTATTAGCTGTTCGTTCATTTTCAGTCGCTCTCGAACGTAAGTCAGACATGCCCATACGACTATTTTCATTATCCGTCGCTCTTTGGTCATCAGTGTGGTTTGCACGTCAAGTAGCTCGCCGCGCATTTAACTGGCTTCGACGACCTCTGTCAGCTCTTCCTCTCCTTGGCATTGCAATGGACACTGTAAAACGACACGGAATTTGAGTAATGTAATGGACACTGTAAAACGACACGGAATTTGAGTAATGTAATGGACACTGTAAAACGACACGGAATTATTTTCATAGTAACTCAAATCTATCGAACTTACCTTGAGAACTTGACAATATTGACATCCTTTCCGTTAGTAGTCCGTTCTCACATTAGATATGTTGGTCGAAACACATTAACGTGAAATGTAATTGGATTATACAGTATGATTCTGTTACGTTAAGTATTATTTTATTGCACGTATTGATCAAAGGGTATGGTATGGGATGTTATCTTTGCTCACAGAAGATTTTGAAGTGGATACACTGTGTCACCATCTGTCCGTCAAGTTATTAGATTCAATATTGGCGTGGCTTTTTCATGTAAATTAATTTAAAAATACTGCCAATTTGATTTCGTTCAAAACACTTTCTAAACACTGTCTACCATAATGACAACAAATTGTAAAATTTTCACTGAAATCGGAGCAGTAGTTTTCGAGATTTTGCGAGACTAATGCACGGCAAAGCCGCGTGTCCAACAGGAAACAACTATGCTATCCGTACACAGGTTCCCACCAGTACGAACTGCTAATAATTGAGTATTCTAAGTTCTTTAAACAATTCTGTCAACGATGCACATATTGGAGGGAAATGAGAACAAATGTTTTGCACATTGCACCTTTCTTCTGAAAGAGCTGCAGGACTTACCACTAGTGCCATCTTGTGATGCTCTTGGATGGTCCTTTGAAACCACTGAGGAGTTAGCCCTTTTCATAAGTAATGCTACATCGCACATAGCACCATTTTAGCAAAAAAAACGCTTTTTTCAAAAAATGGCATTTAGCACCTTTCTACTGATAGGTATCCAATTCCACAAAATCTTTAGGCGACAGACAGTGATTCGCATTGTAAATTCGGCCGGAGCAAACTCGCGTTTTGAAACATTTGGCCAAAGGTTGCCACACTAACACTTCGCTCTCTGATATAGACATGATTATAAAATGGACTAATAAACGTGCAAACCTTACCTTAGAACAGGTTAATCCAAAATCTGCAATTCCACACGGCCACACTTATCGCTTTCACTGACTGGCACACAATCACGCTCACAGGTACGCAATGGTTGTAGCAATTGGCCCCAGCAGGAAATAATCACCAACAAGGTTTCTATAGTTTTAGTATCACCGACAAGGTTTCTCTTGTGTTTGTTTCCAGCGATTTATCTGAAGAAAAAACAATACAATCCGTTATTAGTCATGGTTATATACATTAAACATGTGCATTCATTCATTCATCCATCCATTCATTCATTCATAAGAGTTGCTAAAAAAACAAAAGGTTTCAAGTGTGCACACATAGATTACACGCTCACTCGAAAAGTAACAAGGTCATTTACAAAGAAAAGAATTAATCTATATTCATAGCTCACCTTTTTCTTTATTTCGCAAGCGTCACGGTAGTTAAAACCTGTTCACTCGATACATGTCTTTATTCTGAAACAATAATAAATACACGTCATAAGTTTATAAATTTCCATGAAATAAATGGCATACATTTAACAACAACATCAATAAAAGTAATGGATCAACATGTACTCACCATATAATGAATTAAAATGCTTTCAGCAAATGTGCTCTTTGCCACCACTGTCACTGTCACTGTCTCTCTGTCTGCTTTCCCAGACTTAATGACGTTTTTTAAATCTGCAACAAACGAAATCCCAAAAAAAATACCATCAGTCACTAACTTACTTTTCACGCATACACAAAATAACAATAAAACCAATCATGTCATAATAAACAATAATGAACCTACCTTAGTACAAGTATGGCCGCGGTTCACGTAATATATTACGAAGAGCTTAAGGCACATGCATCCGTCGTCTTCAAAGATGAACACGAGAATGATGACTCTCTCTTACCCTCAGAAAATATATGTCTCCTCAACAAGATGCAAAGTTAACACTTTACTTTTTTTTGTTCCTACGCGTAGGATGTCGTGGAGCGCACAAGTCAGACTGATTCTCACAAGCTTTGCAAACTCTGCATGAGTGTGTGTGTGTGCGTGGGAATGCAATGATCAGCTTTTCGACAGAGCTGTATGTCCTTCATTGCAATATCGAATTGCACGTCTGGGTCAGATAACAGCCACCTGCATGCGAACAAATGGCTGTTATCTCTCTCTGCATGCGAGGCACGTACGATGACAAGACCAGTGTCTGTCTGGCTCGCCGCGGGTCAGCCTCAATGCTTTCAATTCTCATTTCATCAAGCAAGTTCTCTCTCTGCGTGTGAGCCCTGACCAGCCATGAAAAATAATAATAATAATGCATAAGTGTTTTACCAACATCATAGCGCATAACATAACGTGACTTCAAATCTGGTTTCTTACTTTTTCCCCAGTTTTCCTCAACGATCTCAAAAAAATGACGGAAACCATGATTTCTGCTTTTCCATACCTACATTCCCGTAAACAGAACAACGACACAAATACATCGACATGCCCATCATAAAAATCGCCTCATTCGTTTTCCAAATAACACGAAAATGAACAAAAAACACATTTTCCATAAGAAAACCATGTTTCCAGCTATTTACATTTTCCATATCTATATCCCCGTAAAGAGAATAAAGAGACGAAAAAAATACTATCACACACGTCATCCTCACGTTTTCGGTTTTCACAATATGAGGGAAAATCACAAAAACCCATTTTTACTTCAAAAACCATGTTTCCAGCTTTTTACCTATTCCATACCTATATCTCCGTAAAGAGGACATTGAGACGAAAACATACTATCATACACGTCATCCTCACGTTTTCGGTTTTCACAATATGAGGGAAAATCACAAAAACCCATTTTCCATAAAAAAAGTGTTTCCAGCTTTTTTACCTTTTCGACACATGCATTCCCGTAAAGAGCACAATGAGACGAAAAAATACTATCACGCACGTCATCATCACGTTTTCAGTTTTCGCAATATGAGGGAAAATCACAAAAACCCATTTTCCATCAAAAAACCGTGTTTCCAGCTTTTTTACCTTTTCGACACCTGCATTCCCGTAAAGAGCACAACGATACGAAAATATACTATCACGCACGTCATCATCACGTTTTCAGTTTTCGCAATATGAGGGAAAATCACAAAAACCCACTTTCCATAAAAAACCATGTTTCCAGCTTTTTACCTATTCCATACCTACATCTCCGTAAAGAGGACAATGAGACGAAAACATACTATCACACACGTCATCCTCACGTTTTCAGTTTTCGCAATATGAGGGAAAATCACAAAAACCCATTTTCCATAAAAAAAACGTGTTTCCAGCATTTTTACCTTTTCGACACATGCATTCCCGTAAAGAGCACAATGAGACGAAAAAATACTATCACGCACGTCATCATCACGTTTTCAGTTTTCGCAATATGAGGGAAAATCACAAAAACCCATTTTCCATCAAAAAACCGTGTTTCCAGCTTTTTTTACCTTTTCGACACCTGCATTCCCGTAAAGAGCACAATGATACGAAAATATACTATCACGCACGTCATCATCACGTTTTCAGTTTTCGCAATATGAGGGAAAATCACAAAAACCCATTTTCCATAAGAAACCATGTTTCCAGCTTTTTACCTATTCCATACCTACATCTCCGTAAAGAGGACAATGAGACGAAAACATACTATCACACACGTCATCCTCACGTTTTCAGTTTTCGCAATATGAGGGAAAATCACAAAAAAAAACATTTATACATCAAAAACCGTGTTTCCAGCTTTTTACATTTTCCGTACCTACATCTCCGTAAAGAGGACATTGAGACGGAAAAATACTATCACACACGTCATCATCACGTTTTCCGTTTTCCAAAAATCGGCAAAAATGTGAATAACGCATTTTTAGACCCAAAACCCTATGTTCACATTTTCGACACCTACATTCCCGTAAAGAGCACGACGAGACGAAAAAATCGAATCCAAGCACGCCCTCCTAGCATGGCTCCTTCCATTCCAAGGTCGCAGGGGCTCACAACTTGCTTTTGGAAGCAGCTCCCCTCTTACCACACCACTCTTCTATGTCTGTTTAATGTTAAGTTCTTCTGAAATGATGGTAGTTTACTGATTTTGGTGTTTGTGGAATGAAATTTATGGTTATTATTGAATTTTATAGTAATTTACGGTAAAGTTAAAAGTTGCGTTCGTAGACTACGGCCTTTTTTTGCTGTGTTGCAAGTCTGTTAAGGGAATGTAAATTGTGTAACAATGTGAAGAAATCCTTTCTGATAGCGAGGTTAATTTTTCCGTTCTATTTTTAATTTACCGATAGCTGGCAAAACAAATTGCATTTTGAACTTGCCCTCTGCCTTCGCTTATTGCCGAAACTGGACTATCACAGGAGACGACTTATTAAATTATAATTGGGCACAGTAAAGTAAGTGGAGATGTCGAACTTATTAGCGCCTATGAGGATATCTTGCGGAGTTTTAACATGTAAAACAGGTCGCAAGGTTTTAAAAGTCTCGTAAGCGCCAATGCTAACTTACATCACAGATCGGAGCCAGCGCTGCGCTGCGGCGGACCAGGCGTACTAGGGCAGTGATATCACTTCTTATTCTATTCGTTATGGTATTAGTATTATATACCTATTACTACTTTTATTTTATAGATGTAAATTCTGACGTGTCCTATATCACAAATGTATTGCATACATGTATTTTATCAAATGGAATTAATAAAATCTATCTATCTATCTATCTATCTATAACAATTATTATAGTAATAATGTAAATAAATCACCAACACAAGCTTGCAAAAGTAACAAATTTAAAATTTACCACCAGAATGTTCAGTCTCTGTATAATAAAATTGATTACATAAATCTCAGTTACACAATGTCAGAAATGTATAAACTAGAAAATGTAAATGATAAATTTCAGAACATTGGCTGAAAGAGGAATAACTCGAATTAATTCAATTCCCAGGGTTTATATAAGCTTGTAAATACTCTAGATTTAATATTAGCCCTGGTGGTACGTGTATCTTCTTAAGAAATAATTTAGATCATGAACAGTTAACAGCTTATGATTATCTAATTATGGAATAGGATTTTGAATTCTCTGCCGTAAAAACAGCAGTTTAAGTTAATAATTGTATGCGTATACCGTTCTCCGTCAGGAAAGTTCCTTTTATTTAGAGATAAATTAGAATTGTAACTCAATAACATGAGCAAAGTAAATTTCAATATAATAATTTGTGGGGATGTAAATGTGGAGTTCTTAAAATTTGATAGAAATTGTGAATTATTAACACAGTTACTAATTTCCTGTGGACTGAAACCAACAAGAATAACAAAATTTAGTAAAACCACTCATGATCAAATTGTTTAAATACAGATATATATCAACATTCAATAGAAGTCTATTGTCCGGGTTTTAGTGACCACCATGGACAAATACTGAGTTTTGAAGTACCCGAAACAATCAATAATAATGATAATGGAGTAAAATCAAAGTGAAGGTCATTCACTGAAACAAATGTTACATATTTCAATGACTTATTAAATAAGGAAACATGGTCAGAAATGTATAAACTAGAAAATGTAAATGATAAATTTAATGAATTTAACAGTACCCTAAAACACTATTTTGAAACAGCATTCCCCTTTGGACAAAGAACTGTTCAAAATATCAAAACTAGCAATTGGATAACAACAGGGATTATAAATTCATGTCAAAGAAAGAAATTTCTACACAAATTACATAAACAATACCACACAACACCTGAATTCAATTTATACTACAAAAAAACACTAGTATATTAAATAAGGTAATAAGACTAGCAAAGAAAATGCATAATGATAATTTTATTTCCCAATCATCCAACAAAATCAGGGCTATGTGGTCCGTGATAAAGAAAGAAACTGGAAAATCTGCTAAAATACAAAGGAACATTACACTGACCAGAAATAATAAAGTGATTAACAATCCTGAGGAAATAGCAAACACTTTTAATGACTATTTTCTGGAAATTCCACAAAAATTATTAAATAAATCACAGGTAAAAACACTAAATTCTAATAATAAAATAAATATATGTAGTGATTCTTTATTTATAAATCATGTCACAAATGAAGAGGTAAGAATAGCTATAAAAGAGCTAAAAATAAATTCTGTGCTGGCATTGATGGCATCCCTGATGCAATGTTAAAGAAATGTGCAGAAAATATAATAAATCCTCTTACACACGTAATAAACAGTTCTGTCAGTACATTTACTGGCACGTTAAAGATCCCCTTCGGGGCAAAATTCTGGCACCCCGGCGTCTCTAAAAGCCAGTGTAGTTAAAAGGGACGTAAAACCAATAACATTATTATTATTATTATTAATAAACAGTTCAATTCTCTCAGGAACTTACCCGGATATTTTGAAGTTATCAAAAGTAATTCCAGTGCACAAAAACGGTTCAAAAGATGAATTAGATAACTATCGTCCTTTTACCTTACCAACTGGTATTGCAAAAATTGTGGAAAAAATCATGTATAAGAGACTGATAAGTTTTATAGAAAAAAATAAAGTATTATCCAACTCACAACATTGATTCTGAACGGAAAAATCTACACCGACAGCCATTTATGAATGTATTAATAATATACTGAAATTAATTGACAATAATGTGCCCAATTCTAGGAATGGGTATTCCAAGATTCAGACACCTAGGTATCAAGGGAAAGGCTACAGCCGCTTTTGAAAGTTGAGATATTTGAATATCGCGCTCCTTTCCTTCTAGATTGAAATGGAAACTTTATGCAGCCAAGAAGATGTTAAGTGACGTGGCAAATAGTAGCAGAGGTCGAGACTATTTGGTGATTAAATACTTAGCCATGGAGTAGAGACTTGATACTTGGATCAGATTACTGGCACGGCCAAATGAAAGAGGATGCACTTAGTCTCAAGTGAATCAGACCAGAGACACCGGAGATATGAGGATTTACAGATTTCAGCGTGATCCAGCGTGGAGCCGACCGTTTTGTATAAAAGCCGCTCGGCCCAATCATAAGCAGCTCATTTCAAACCAAGCTCTTGTAGGAGAAGGTGCTGCTGCTACGTCGAGCCAAGGCACATGGTTGCCGAATCTACGCAGAAGATATCTTTGAATTGTGATAGTCACAAAAGTGCTAGGATACGTGGGGAACGTAGTAAGTTTCCGGTAGAGGGAATCACTAAGGTGATTGTTATTTTCTACGGACATTGGTGAAACACTTTGTTTCTATATGGACATATGCTAGACTTTGTCTAGATATTATTCTGTCACAGTCCAGTAACAATAATACAATACTTGGATATTTTAATCCAACTTGTCGGTTTCACAAAGTGTAAATAAATAACCACTCAGATCTTTCAGTATATTGAAGGCCAGTCTATCACGGTGTTGTTCATTAGCCGACAAAGGAAAACTATATGTTGCTTCGCGCATGATAGATGGTGTGAAGCCATGCCCAGGGAACGATCTTCAGAACAGCCGTTGATTGTTTTAGACTATCAGTGTTTTCCTGTACTGAAAGGATTACCGTGAGTTATGTTACAACTGACGCTTTTGAGAAGAGATCATTTGGATCTGACCCAATACAAGCGAACTGCTATGGATTTAATTGAAGTCAGTATTAAAAGGGATCAGCAGTTACTTCAAACTTCAAGAAATATTTCCACTATGTCGTGCTAGACAGATTGTGGGTATATAATGGCGGCCGATACAAGGATTAGACGTGCGTGTCCAATAGGGCATGTATCTGGATAAATCTGGTACAGACCAGGTTCACTACGCTTCAAGACCAACGAGAAATGTAAGCCACATTTGACTTTTATATTATGCCTAGCTAATTGGAACAAACTCATTTTCTGCAGATGACCAACACATTTATTTTTCTTCGTATTTAAATCTTGCATTGATTTACGCAAGACACATTAGGGTTATTCTGAGTATTTTCAGCACTCAGAACAGTTTAGGATCGATGACCGAGCATACCGAGCATTTATTTGAATGTTTATTTTGTTTGAGAATCACGGTAATCAGCCGATATAACTGTAGAAGTTAATATTTATTTTTGTTGAGGAATGGATATTTTGTCCATATTCGACGAGTCGAACATGTGTTTTTTTCACATAAGGAAATAATAATTAAACATATTTAAGGAAATAATAACAATAATAATCCAATAATAATAATAATAATTTTAATAATTTTTCTAAATAATTATTGGATCTTACATTTTCTAATAATCACATTCGTTGAGAGAGAGCTTAAGGATAAGTTTAGTCATTCCTAGTTTGGAACAGGTGATTTCCCGAAGGCTAGTGGATAGCGCAAGCCCGTATTCCACCAACATTATAGTTCTGGTTGAACAGTTAATATTTGCATTGAGCAAAGTATATTTTTCAGATAACACGGAAAGGCATGAAACAGGAAGCCAATTATATTTGTATCAATTAGGATTTTTTTTGTGTTTATATAAAATCATGAAGTAGGCACACATTCGAAAGTGAAATAGAGAATATCACAAGTGTGGTAACTTCACGGTTTGAACTGAATGGTAAAATAAAATAAACTTGTAAGTTTATAGATCTTCCAGTTTTGATAACAAGCAGAGGCTTGATTTATTGTATAAATTTTGGGAAGAAAATTTATGTGTGTGGAGTAGTTGAAATGCCATTCCCAGGTGCGCATGTTTAAGTCGCAGGAATGAGGAGGTTTTTTTTGAGCATCAATCAAATAGCAGGTTCGATATCTCAGGTTTATAGGAGGAGTATTGGAACCACACATTTCGTCGAATGAATGGCCAAACCATCAGTAATTATTTCAAACTTGTTTACGTATTCCATTGATACTTTGGATTTGCTAGAACCCGGTTTTGTCATGATAAAATTTTATTCTTCTTCAGAGGAAGACCTTTGCCGTTGTTGTTGGGATATTGTGTTCTTACACAAATAATTGAATGGGCCACTGCCAATTTTAAAAAAAATAATTCTGTATCCACGAATTACTTAAAGGATGTTTTCAATCCTATTGTCATGAACTAAATGAATTTATTATAAAGCTACAATTCTTATTTCCGCATTCTGTTCAAGAATTGCAAGTCGTGAAAGTTACTAAAATAGCAACAAATATAAATATTTTTCTTAATAATAATTCCAAGTGGAAAATCGAATAGTTGAATGGTTCAACAATTTTTTATGATCAAGCTGATGATCCAGATATCATATTTCTTTGGAATTTGAAGTTCATAATCGAGTCACTTCTCGAAATGTTTAATTTTGGAAGAATAATAAATGTTGTTGTGTTTCGCACAGTTCTTCGATGCTATGCTCAAGGGTCAAATACTATTCAGATGTTGTTATTAATATGTGTACATAATTAGTGTTGGGTCAAAGATAATATTTTTGACAATATTTTTGAAACTGGAAAAATAAGTGGAAGTTAAAAAATTCTATAAACAATTATAAACAGTGAGAATTTCTACGAGTGTTAATATCATGTTAGAAATTCAACCAGTGAACTACAATATTTCCAGTAAAGACAATTAAATTTGAACTGGATTTCATCGTAAATAATTGATATAATTTTGGAACACAGTCTACACGACTGATAATCAGACTTGTGTCTCCAAGGACAATTGTTCAATGTGTTGGAAAATTTCTGTACATTGTGTAAATAGTAGTGTGTGCCGTCGCACTGGAATGATGTTACCTTGAGCATCATTTTGCAGTCAATTTTAAAATTTAGAATAAAATGAGATAATTTTACATGTTGTGTTATGCCCAGGTGAATCTCCTTCTATCCTTATTGTTGCATTGAGCCAAAAATCAGTAAAGCATTTTTTTATTTTGATGTCTTTTTTTTCTTTTTGCGATTAGCTTTAACCCATCTGGCGCCCCGGGATATTTTGACTCTCGTGCTGACTGATTCTTGGTAAAATGCATATGTGGTCGTGCGGACTCCGGTCTAAACGGGCACATAAAATAAGATAGAGAGAGAAAATGGCTTCGAACGTGGGGCCCGAGTTGGACACGGTCAATCGCATGCCGATTTAAATTGTGATAATTTTTATAGATATTTTGGGAGTTGAGAGATGTCTGGTTTGGATGAATAAATTAGTAGGAAACCCAATTAGTGGGGAAAATTAAAAATTAACTGGGTTAATAATTAGAATGGGTTTGATAATTTTGATAATGGCTTAACCATTAGGGCGTCAAGTAAATTCAGTAGTAAACGTTCGATGACTGGACATACGCATTAGTAGAATCCAGGTGGAGGATATTTGAGGACTTGCATATTTTTCTTGTGATATTGTGGTAAATTTAATTCGTAAAAGTAGAGAAGTTTTTGTTTCCATCGCGTCGACATTAGGACAAATCTCATTTTATTAGAGTGTTCCAATTAGCTATTCATGTTTCTTGTTCTAGTTATAATCTTGTGTCTGCTAACATGTATACCTCTAAGTTTTGACTAATACTGAAAATTATGGAAGAGATGATGAGGATGATGAGGAGTTTGGAAGAGAGTTCCAAAGAAGCTGGACTGCGCGTAGCAGCCATCATGAAAGAAAATACAGAGGCTTTGGAAAAGAAACTTAAAGAAAATTCCGATATGTTAGAAAGCAGGTTAAAAGATAACTTAAAAGATAGTTTAAATAGTAAATTTAATTCTATGGAAAATAAATTTAAAGAGAATTCCGAAATCTTGAAAATGTCACTTGAGGGTAAAATGACTAAATTATGCGAAAAAGCACATGAGCTCGGAACTTCATTAGCTACTAACGCAAGTTTAATGGACGATAAATTTCGCGATGCCGATCTAAGATCCCAAAGCTTAGCTGATAGGATAGAAAGTGGTCTTAGGAAAGTTGGTGAAGACATGGTCAACCTAGAGTCAGAGTGAAGCAAGAGAGCAATGAGATGGCAACTCTAGTTGTTCAACGTTTGACAGACCAATTCAAAGAACTCGTAGTGGGAGAAATAAGAGAAGGTGTGATTAATGAATTACAAACTGAAATTAAAACCACAGTTATCGATGAGATTAAAAACACACTCAAGCTGGAGAACCAAGATGGAGTCAAGGAGATTAGAGAATCTTTGTAATCCCATATTCACGTAATTTCCAAAGATATTCAAGCGACTCAGAAGGACATATCAGGTATGACAGGGTCATTGAAGAGTCACGAGGCTGTTATGAACCAGATATCCACTGATGTCAAGGAGAACTATAAGGAAACAGAAGAAATAAAGAAGGAAACCGAAGGAATTAGAAAAAAGGCCGAAGAAAACCGTAAGGCAATTGAGGCTATGAAAACCCAAGTTAAGGACGAGAAACAGGCTGACCATCTGTTGAAAATGCCAAGTATAAGAGGAGAAGAACAGATACAGGTAAACCTAGGAGCAGCTAGAGGAAATGATAGTCAAAGACAGGATGAGGCCAGGACAGTATTTCAATCCAACCCCATAACTGTATTCAAGAATGTGGAGGATAAGCCTTCTAAATTTTTAGGGCGAGATTCTGTGACACCCGTAGAATTCTTGAGAGAAGCAGGTGATTACCTAAAAGATTCCAAAATCCCTAAGGAAAGACAAATCCGAGTGATAGGGAGATTTTTGGAAGGGCCCGCACTTCTCTGGTTTAGAGCATTCAGGTCCACTCTCACCAATTTAGAGGAGTTTTCCCGTGGGTTATTGAAAAAGTTTTGGTCCCCGGAAACCCAACAGCAAGTCAGAGCAGAAATATATTCGAAGAGATTTTCGACGTCACAACCTACTCGATACTCTTCGTACTTTTCTGGACAGCTTTCTAAACTTCAACATTTAGATCCGCCGATGCCAGATAATGAATTAATTACTGCATTAATACGTCAGTTTCCAGCAGAAGTCCAAAGAACTTTGATCGCTGCTGACATTTATAATATGGAGCAATTTGACGAGGTATTGCAGAAACTTGATCACACGAACGCTCAATTCTTCTATCAGAAGGGAGGAAAGAATGGCAACGCTGTGTACACTGTTATGGCCGACAGTTATTCCCAAACACCTCGAGAGGGGCGAGAAGAGAAAACGCCGAGGGAAGAGTCTGATAAAAGAGGATGGAATCAGAACACTAATAGATACAGTTACAAGCCTTATGAGAGACTAAAGGGTGGATATCGATATGACAATCGATGGAGAGAGCCAAGGAATAATCAAGGAAGATACCAGGAAAGAAGGTACTATGGTAGAAACAATAACTACAATAACAGAGGGAATGAGAACACTCGTCAGTCCAATGAAGAGTTCAATAAGGAGACGAGGAAGATCTTGGAAGAAAGACACCAAGAAAACTCGCAGTTCTTGGAACAGAAGTCCAATGAACCAGGTCCATCGGGAACACAGCAATCCCGGGGGAATGAAAAAAAAACTTCGAATTCACAGTAGGAGATCGAATTTTAAACATTTTCACTTCCAGGATTATTAAATGGCAAACAGAGGATGATGACTTAATTCAACATAATGACGAACGGAAAGAAATGGGTACAAGAATTAAACTGCCAAACATATAATGCGAAGTATTCGGCATGCCTGTCGATACTTTAATTGATACTGGGGCTATGCTTTGTCTTGTGAGCGAGAAGCTTTATAGTCTGTGGAAGCTCAAAGAGAATTTAGAAGAGATTCCAGTATCAGGAATTAAAATCCAAGGAATAATACCCAACAAAATATCGCTGTGTAAAACACAATTATACTTATATGTTACTATTGGAGGACATGATTTCCGACATGTGTTTGTAGTAATGAAGGACATGGCATTTGACATGATCTTGGGAGCGAATGCGACAAACTGTCAGGAACACTATTCGGGAGTGCGACTTATGCCAAAGGAGTAAATATAATTCTAAATTATTGAGAGAATTACCAAGGCCTATTATTCCTTCTAAGCCTTGTGAAATCTTTGCGACTGATCTTTATGGTCCTCTCCCAAAGTCTAAAAGAGGTAACCGATATATTCTGGTGACCATAGATGTTTTCAGCAAATACACTATGTTACACCCAATTCAGAAGGCAAACGTAAAATATTGTGCGAAGAGAATTAGAGACAGCGTAATTCCGGAAGCAGGCAAACCGGAATTCCTTTTATCAGATCACGGACCCCAATTTACATCTTTAGAATTCAGGGCCGTCATGAATAATCTTGGGATTAGACAATTGCTTTGTTCTATCAGACATCCTGAAAGCAATCCAGCAGAACGCGTGATGGCTGAAATATCTAAATTTTGCCGCCTCTATTGTCCAAATGAGCATTGGAAATGGATGGATGTTCTCTCTTTAGCATCCGAATCCATCAACTCTACGATTCATGAGAGTACTGGACAGATTCCCATGTTGCTTCATCATGGAATTAAACCAACAAGATTATGGGATCGAATCATCTCTATTCCATCCGAGATTGAACCTAGTCGTCAGAGGAGGGAGACTCTAGCTTTAGACAAGTTGAGGAGCCAAGCTGAGAAAAGAGAGCGCAGAGTGAAAGGAAAGCGTTTTCGCAGACCCTTGCGCGTAGGAACTCTTGTTTTAGTTAAAAAAAACCTACACCCTCCGACGTGCAAAATCGAGTGTACTCGAAGTTTGCAAGCCTTTACGATGGACCCTATCGTGTTGTGGAAGTAAACATCAATGGAGGCTATAAAATCGCCAATACACGAACTGGTAACATCGTGGGAATTTATAATGCAGCGAATTTGAAGATTTATTATTCAAGAACCAGATGATTTAATGAGTAGATAGGAAAAATAAAAATTTTTCAATTTTTATTTTTTGCTAGGTGTGGGGTGGATGTGCCCAATTCTAGGAATGGGTATTCCAAGATTCAGACACCTAGGTATCAAGGGAAAGGCTACAGCCGCTTTTGAAAGTTGAGATATTTGAATATCGCGCTCCTTTCCTTCTAGATTGAAATGGAAACTTTATGCAGCCAAGAAGATGTTAAGTGACGTGGCAAATAGTAGCAGAGGTCGAGACTATTTGGTGATTAAATACTTAGCCATGGAGTAGAGACTTGATACTTGGATCAGATTACTGGCACGGCCAAATGAAAGAGGATGCACTTTGTCTCAAGTGAATCAGACCAGAGACACCGGAGATATGAGGATTTACAGATTTCAGCGTGATCCAGCGTGGAGCCGACCGTTTTGTATAAAAGCCGCTCGGCCCAATCATAAGCAGCTCACTTCAAACCAAGCTCTTGTAGGACAAGGTGCTGCTGCTACGTCGAGCCAAGGCACATGGTTGCCGAATCTACGCAGAAGATATCTTTGAATTGTGATAGTCACAAACGTGCTACGATACGTGGGGAACGTAGTAAGTTTCCGGTAGAGGGAATCACTAAGGTGATTGTTATTTTCTACGGACATTGGTGAAACACTTTGTTTCTATATGGACATATGCTAGACTTTGTCTAGATATTATTCTGTCACAGTCCAGTAACAATAATTCAATACTTGGATATTTTAATCCAACTTGTCAGTTTCACAAATTGTAACTAAATAACCACTCAGATCTTTCAGTATATTGAAGGCCAGTCTATCACGGTGTTGTTCATTAGCCGACAAAGGGAAACTATATGTTGCTTCGCGCATGATAGATGGTGTGAAGCCATGCCCAGGGAACGATCTTCAGAACAGCCGTTGATTGTTTTAGACTATCAGTGTTTTCCTGTACTGAAAGGATTACCGTGAGTTATGTTACAACTGACGCTTTTGAGAAGAGATCATTTGGATCTGACCCCATTTAAGCGAACTGCTATGGATTTAATTGAAGTCAATATTAAAAGGGATCAGCAGTTACTTCAAACTTCAAGAAATATTTCCACTGTGTCGTGCTAGACAGATTGTGGGTATATAATGGCGGCCGATACAAGGATTAGACGTGCGTGTCCAATAGGGCATGTATCTGGATAAATCTGGTACAGACCAGGTTCACTACGCTTCAAGACCAACGAGAAATGTAAGCCACATTTGACTTTTATATTATGCCTAGCTAATTGGAACAAACTCATTTTCTGCAGATGACCAACACATTTATTTTTCTTCGTATTTAAATCTTGCATTGATTTACGCAAGACACATTAGGGTTATTCTGAGTATTTTCAGCACTCAGAACAGTTTAGGATCTATGACCGAGCATACCGAGCATTTATTAGAATGTTCATTTTTTTGAGAATCACGGTAATCAGCCGATATAACTGTAGAAGTTAATATTTATTTTTGTTGAGGAATGGATATTTTGTCCATATTCGAAGAGTCGAACATGTGTTTTTTTCACATAAGGAAATAATAATTAAACATATTTAAGGAAATAATAACAATAATAATCCAATAATAATAATAATAATTTTCATAATTTTTCTAAATAATTATTGGATCTTACATTTTCTAATAATCACATTCGTTGAGAGAGAGCTTAAGGATTAGTTTAGTCATTCCTAGTTTGGAACAGGTGATTTTCCGAAAGCTAGTGGATAGCGCAAGCCCGTATTCCACCAACATTATAGTTCTGGTTGAACAGTTAATATTTGCATTGAGCAAAGTATATTTTTCAGATAACACGGAAAGGCATGAAACAGGAAGCCAATTATATTTGTATCAATTAGGATTTTTTTTTAGTTTATATAAAATCATGACGTAGGCACACATTCGAAAGTGAAATAGAGAATATCACAAGTGTGGTAACTTCACGGTTTGAACTGAATGGTAAAATAAAATAAACTTGTAAGTTTATAGATCTTCCAGTTTTGATAACAAGCAGAGGCTTGATTTATTTATAAATTTTGGGAAGAAAATTTATGTGTGTGGAGTAGTTGAAATGGCATTCCCAGGTGCGCATGTTTAAGTCGCAGGAATGAGGAGGTTTTTTTTTTTTGAGCATCAATCAAATAGCAGGTTCGATGGCTCAGGTTTATAGGAGGAGTATTGGAACCACACATTTCGTCGAATGAATGGCCAAACCATCAGTAATTATTTCAAACTTGTTTACGTATTCCATTAATACTTTGTATTTGCTAGAACCCGGTTTTGTCATGATAAAATTTTATTCTTCTTCAGAGGAAGACCTTTGCCGTTGTTGTTGGGATATTGTGTTCTTACACAAATAATTGAATGGGCCACTGCCAATTTTAAAAAAAATAATTCTGTATCCACGAATTACTTAAAGGATGTTTTCAATCCTATTGTCATGAACTAAATGAATTTATTATAAAGCTACAATTCTTATTTCCGCATTCTGTTCAAGAATTGCAAGTTGTGAAAGTTACTAAAATAGCAACAAATATAAATATTTTTCTTAATAATAATTCCAAGTGGAAAATCGAATAGTTGAATGGTTCAACAATTTTTTATGATCAAGCTGATGATTCAGATATCATATTTCTTTGGAATTTGAAGTTCATAATCGAGTCACTTCTCGAAATGTTTAATTTTGGGAGAATAATAAATTTTGTTGTGCTTCGCACAGTTCTTCGATGCTATGCTCAAGGGTCAAATACTTTTCAGATGTTGTTATTAATATGTGTACATAATTAGTGTTGGGTCAAAGATAATATTTTTGACAATATTTTTGAAACTGGAAAAATAAATGGAAGTTAAAAAATTCTATAAACAATTATAAACAGTGAGAATTTCTACGAGTGTTAATATCATGTTAGAAATTCAACCAGTGAACTACAATATTTTCAGTAAAGACAATTAAATTTGAACTGGATTTCATCGTAAATAATTGATATAATTTTGGAACACAGTCTACAGGGCTGATAATCAGACTTGTGTCTCCAAGGACAATTGTTCAATGTGTTGGAAAATTTCTGTACATTGTGTAAATAGTATTGTGTGCCGTCGCACTGGAATGATGTTACCTTGAGCATCATTTTGCAGTCAATTTTAAAATTTAGAATAAAATGAAATAATTTTATATGTTGTGTTATGCCCAGGTGAATCTCCTTCTATCCTTATTGTTGCATTGAGCCAAAAATCAGAAAAGCATTTATTTTATTTTGATGTCGTTTTTTTTTGCGATTAGCTTTAACCCATCTGGCGCCCCGGGATATTTTGACTCTCGTGCCGACTGATTCTTGGTAAAATGCATATGTGGTCGTGCGGACTCCGGTCTAAACGGGCACAATAAGGAACATGTAACTGGCCTATTCTTGAATTTATTGAAAGCATTTTATGTTGTTGACCATAAAATCCTCCTTACAAAACTAAATCAATATGGTATTAGAGGTCTAGCTAATAAATGGATGAAACACAGTCTTTAGGACTATGGATACAACATGACTTGAAATGGAAAAACATATACCATATCTGAATACTAAACTGAACTCGTTGTACTTTGCGTTAAGTATTTTGAAAACCTGCACTAGCATGCATCCATTAAGAAATACTTATTTTTCTTATTTCCATTCATACTTATAGTATGGGGTCATATTTTGGGGTATGTCGCCAGATGTACTAAGCACGTTTAGGATACAAAAGAGGGCGATTAGAATTATGGCAAATGGAAACATTATAGAATCCTGTAGACCTCTGTTTAAAGATTTCAACATTCTCCCACTGCCCTGCATATATATCTTTGAAAGTATTATGTTTTTTAAAAAGAATTTAATGAATAAGGATATTTTTCTTAAAACAAACGATGATGTCCATAGGCATAACACAAGACAAAATCAAATCATTCATATTTCACGCACACACACAAGCATATATCAAAAAGGAACTTTTCACACAGGAGTTAAATTATACAATAAACTACCACAGTATATAAAACTTGCCCTAAAAATAAAAACCTTTGATAGAATGTTGAAAGCTTATCTGCAGTGCCATTGTTTTTACTCTGTAGTTGAATATCTTAGTGTATAGGAGCGATGAAATCTATAATTACGTTATATTTTACTTTTCTATTATAATTGTAATACCTAGCTGTAAGTTGTTGTATTTGTAGAATTAAGTTTTCATATTATGATAATAGAGTAAGGTGTAAATTGTTGTCCAATAAGATTGTATCTCTTAAGATCTGGTATTATAATAAGTTATAAATAGTTATAGTATTAGTATTATATACCTATTAGTACTTTTATTTTATAGATGTAAATTCTGACGTGTCCTATATCAAAAATGTATTGTATACATGTATTTGATCAAATGGAACTAATAAAATATATCTAATCTATCAAGCATATATCAAAAAGGAACGTTTCACACAGGAGTTAAATTATACAATAAACTACCCCAGTATATAAAATTTGCCCCAAAAATAAAAACCTTTGATAGAATGTTGAAAGCTTATCTGCAGTGCCATTGTTTTTACTCTGTAGTTGAATATCTTAGTGTATAGGAGCGATGAAATCTATAATTATATTTTACTTTTCTTTTTTAATTGTAATACCTAGCTATAAGTTGTTGTATTTATAGAATTAAGTTTTCATATTATGATAATAGAATAAAGCCTCCGTGGCTTAGGCGGCAGCACGCTGGCCTCTCACCGCTGAGCCCGTGGTTCAAATCTCGGTCACTCCATGTGAGATCTGTGCTGGAAAAAACAGAGGCAGACAGGTTTTTCTCCGGGTACTCCTGTTTTCCCTGTCAAACTTTCATTCCAGCAACACTCACCACTATCATTTCATTTCATCTGTCATTCATTTAATCATTGTCCCAGAGGAGTGCGTCAGGCCTCGGCAGCCGGCACAGTCCATATCCTCGCCGCTAGATGGGGGCTTCATTCATTCCATTCCTGACCCGGTCGGAGACTGGAAGCAGGCTGTGGATTTTCATTTCTTTATGATAATAGAGTAGGGTGTAAATAGTTGTCCAATAAGATTGTATCTCTTAAGATCTGTTATTAAAATAAGTTATAGATAGTTATAGTATTAGTATTATATACCTATTAGTACATTCCGCAGAGATACGATTTAATTCCCAAATCATGTGTAAATGTAGAAATAGAGGCTACAAATGGAAAAATTCGTAAAATTTGTAAGAGTTTTCCAAATATCCAAATTATAGATGTAAGTAAATTAGACAGGAAGTTCTACACTCGACATGGCCTAAACTTAAATAGGTTAGTAAAAGAGTATCTTAGTGATGAAATCTGCAAAATTGTAAATTCAAATGGTAAGAATAGGTCTACAGTAATATCTTTAGAGTGGAAGCAGGGAAACTTGTAAAAGAAGCCAAACGTGAGGTTTTGCATTCAGATCTTTCGATGTCAAATTTAACAGAGTGCAAAAATGGTATTTCGGATTAGTCTAGCATCAATAATAATAACAATTATGATAATAATAATAATAATAATAATAATGTAAATAAATCACCAACACAAACTGGCAAATTAACAAATTTAAAATTTACCACCAGAGTGTTCAGTCTCTCTATAATATAAAATTGATTATATAAATCTAATGCTTAAAAACAAACTTAAAGACATCTCAGCACTATGTATTTCAGAACATTGGCTGAAAGTGGAACAACTCGAATTAATTCAATTCCCAGGGTTTATACAAGCTAGTGAATACTCTAGATCTAATATTAGCCATGGTGGTACTTGTATCTTCTGAAGAAATAATTTAGATCATGAACAGTTAACAGCTTATGAATATCTAATTATGGAACAGGATTTTGAATTCTCTGCCGTAAAAATACAGCAGTTTAAGTTAATAATTGTATGCGTATACCGTTCTCCGTCAAGAAAGTTTCCTTTATTTATAGATAAATTAGAATTGTTACTCAATAACATGAACAATGTAAATTTCGATATAATAATTGTAGGAGTATATGGCAGGAGAAATACGTCTGGACGTATATGCAGTATACATGTTTAATACGAACTGAACGACAAGGTTACATACAGGCGTATATATACAAAACAGACAAAAGAATCAACGAGAACATTCTCGTAACTAGAACTGCCACCAATGGCGTTGGGCTTCCTGGCGCTGAATATAAACCATAGATCACCTATTTTGTTACATATTTCTAAGACACCCACTTAAACCAATAGCTGATCTAGAATGTAATAGACATTTGTCAACCAGACTTCAATCATAGAGTACCCTACATAAACATAATACAATTCCTGAAAACATTTTTTGAACACAATGTATACTTAAATTACTAATTAACAGTTCAATCCCATTCCTAGGGTACAATACACATGTTTTGGTTTAGGTAAAGGTTTGGTGAGAATATCTGCAATCATTTATTGTCTGGACAAATAGTGCAATGAAATGATGCTCTCTTGAACCTTTTCCCTAATGAAATGATGTTTGGTGTTGATGTGTTTAGTGCGCCTATGAAAAACAGGATTTTTTGCAATTTTCTGTGCACTTTGACTGTCCTTATACAAATCAATTTCTTGATTACAATCCATCAACACACACTGCAAATCACATTCACCTTTAACAAATTCAATTTTATTGGACCTTGATTAGAACTAATCAAATCAAACATCAGATTCTTAAGATAAACTGCTTCCTTCGCAGCCTCTAACAAAGCTACATACTCAGCCTCTGTCGATGAGGTAGCAACTGAGCTCTGCTTACGAGCTTCAAATGATATGGCAGCATTAGCAAGCTTGAAAAGATAACCAGTATAGGACATACTATCATTATCCGTGGAAAAACTGGCATCTGCAAACCCTACCAAATCTAAACCAGTGCTCTTGAAAATGAGTCATAGGTTTATCGTACCTTTATGATACCGAAGTACCCTTTTGGCTGCAAGCCAATGCTCCTCACTGTGGCAAGAATTAAACTGACTTCAATATGACAATGGATAGGAAATATCTGGTCTAGTACACACACTCAAATACATAAGTGAACCTATCAGCTGCTGATAAGGTTTATCATCCACGTTTTTGGCTTTAGACAATTTCATATTTACTTTCATAGGAGTACCGATGGGATTAACATCAGTCATCTCAAACTTATTGAGCAGATTCTTTATTTATTTATTTATTTATTTATTTATTTATTTATTTATGTCTTTTGCAGTGGCGAAGTTAGGGCTCGTGGCCCTCTCTTACACTTAACCACATAGTTATAATAAAATACACAAATACTACCATTGAATTAGATACGTAAACTAGAAATTAAGTTAGAATAATACAGGACATAAAAAATAAGGATAGCAATGCACATCAAACAAAGAAACATATAAAATTGTTACCTGAAACAATAATAATAATACTAATACTAATAATAATAATAATAAGTGATAGTGTTAGATCTAGTAAATAACTGGGTATTTTAATTTTTATTTATATACCATAATGGCTCAATCATGCTGTCTATCATCCATCACCAGTCACACGAAACAGTCAGCGGTGTTCAAAAGGAAATCTCTGCAAGCAGTCTTAAATTTTGTGTAGGTCTTGCATTTCCTTACGTCAGCTGGGAGTGTATTCCAAAGTCGCGACCCAGTCACAACGAAGGATTTATTGTACTTGGAAGAGTGGTTAACGGGAATAGCGAGGGAAGAGCCAGATCTAGTATTAATATTATGAAATGAGGACAGGAAATGAAATTTCGAAGAAATATACAGTGGGAGATTTTCGTCTAGGGTTCGATATACCGACGTCAAAATATGAAAATGTCGACGCCCTTCAGGTTTCAGCCAAGAAAGAGCTTTGTAGCTAGGGGTTACGTGAGAATCGTAATTCAAGTTGAAAGCAAACCGAAGACTAGAGTTCAATGCTCGTTGCAGTTTTTTAGTTTGTTCGCTAGTTGCATCAACAAAGACCACGTCGCAATAGTCAAGTATTGGTAGAATCAAAGTCTCAATAAGTTTTATCCTCACGTCTTTGGTAAAATGTCCTTATGCCGTTTGAATGGGTGTAGCGTCGCGTACATCTTCCTGCAAGTATTACTTACATGTGCAGACCAGTCAGGAGTTTCAGTCAGAGTCATACCGAGGTTTTTCACTGTTTTACTAAACGGGATTACGGTTGCATTTAAAGTCACAGGAGGGATAGTGTAGTTTTTATACATGGAATTCAATAATCCCTGCGAGCCGATTATAATAACTTGGGTCTTTTGGGGGTTGAGAAGGAGAGCGTTATCACTAGCATACACACTGAGTTGTTGCAGGACGGTGTTTACATCTCGTATCGCGTTCGCTATATCTTTGATACCAACGTGACAGTAAATTTGGAGGTCATCCGCATAAAGATGATATCTATTATATTTTATTACTGAGGAGATGTCATTAATATAAAGGACAAACAAAAGAGGACCAAGAACGGAACCCTGAGGGGTTCCTGCCTTCCTGAGTCGCCACTGTGAAGCAGTATCTTGTGTTATTACACGTTGCATGCGATCTGTAAGATATGCGGTGAAAAATTTTAAAGCCTCATTACCGAAAAGGCATGCAAGTTTCTTCAACAATGTCTGGATATGTATCGTGTCAAAAGCCCTACTGAAGTCAAGGAGTGTGAGTATTGTCAGTTGTCTTTCGTCCATTGCTTGTCTGATATCATCAGTCACTTTTAGTAAAGCAGTTGCTGTGCTATGGCCCTTCTTGAAGCCAGATTGAAGTGGATCCAGAAGAGAGTGAGCGTGCAGGTATTCCAGTATTTGAGTATGTACCAACCGTTCCAACGCTTTGGAAAGAGCGGGGAGAATAGAAATTTGACGGTAATCGGATAGAAGTTTAGAGCCTGGGTTCTTGGGAAGTGGGATTACTTTAGCGTACTTCCAAATTGCAGGTAATGTGCCGTTTTTGAGACAGTGATTAAAAATATGGGTGAGAATGGGTAGAATAGCGCCAATGATATTATGTATGAAAGTTATAGGAATATCGTCGACACCACTAGCTTTCGATTTAATAGAATACAAGACTTTCTTAACTTCATTAGTGCTGACAGTACGAAAAGCAAAGCATGGGCGACTTTGTGGGACAAATGATGGGTCATTATTTACATGAGGTATGTTAAGCGGATTAGACTGAACTCTCTCTTCCGTGAAATACGCATTTAAATCGTCAAGTGGAATGTCAGGTACTGTCCCCGTTAATCCGATAGTAGGCTGTCAGATATCCACCCCCTCAATCGGATTGCCAATAATCAAACACACCGGCACAGCTACATCAGTGAAAATGGCACTGACAGATACTATCGAGATTAGAGCACAGCAGTTAACAAGAAATTATTGTGGAACACACCAAAATATACGGGGGTTCATACTTACCTTTACTTACCTCTTCAAATTAATCTCGGGTATGGGTTGCCAACTGGATCACTTAAAGTATGCTCACACAATAACCTCCACCATGATATTTAAAATGAACCAAGACGAAGACAAGAAACTTTAAACTGTACAATAATTTATTTCACATAAAGGGAATGATTTTAACAAAAACTCAACAAAATACACGTGGCAATCAGAAGCCATTGTCAATATAATCATGTCCTCCTGTAGGACTGGTAGACGTTACATACAAAATTTTATCTTTCACTTGCTTACAAAGAACGTAATAATAGTAATACACTTGGAATGGATGCGGGAATTGGAACGAGACATGTAGCAATTGTTTTCCTCTTTCATAAACATCACACTTTATTTATAACTGCAAGCCTGTTATATAATCGACCTTGGCCTCTAACATACAGTTGTCAGGCCAGCTGCGATCCACCCTACATCAAGTCGCATGCCTACGTCGTTAAATGGACCCACCTGTCCAGTCAGCCTTAACATATGCTCGTAACCTCTGAGCCTAACTCCTTTTCAAACACTTTAAATGTCCTCAACTCAACTCAAATATTATCACGCAAATCTTTTAAATGCTTCAATCACATATCACTGGTGGGTAGTTTATTGGCTGAGGAATAACCCACCCACCAAGGGAAGATGATTAAGAGAAGGAAGTAGATTTTGGATTGGAAAAGAAGGATAGAAAAATAGGAGGAGAGTCCCACAAAATTAATAAGTTTAGTTTTAAACACACTTAAAGGTGGTTGCCACCGAAAATCCGCTTTCGGATACCTAAATTGAGTAAGGACTTGGTCTAAGCTGACGAGAAACACAGATAGAACTTGGGCTGTTTGCAAGAGAGTGGCTTTCGTATAATCCCTCTCAAGCATATATAAAACTACTATGGGGAAGAGTGATGGTCTGGCAAGACTGAGAGGAACAAATTTACTGTATGTCTTCTCAAAGAAATTAGGTTTTACAAAGTAATTCGAAGAATGCCAATGATTTAACTCAGTTTTGGTATTTTCAATTTCCAAAATTATGGAGTTCCTGTAAGGGCGACCAAGTGTCTCTAAAAAGAAAAATGATAAAAGATTATGCCTTATTGGGTAATCTTGGTAAATGAACCAATGGTTGCATTGGAAAATGGCTAAGCTTTTACTCAGCGAGGAGCCGGCTAAAAGTTTAGACAAAAAGAAACACTTATCTTTTAGAAAACTGACCATAAGTTTTCGGAGAGGGTCTCCACAAGCAGGTAGCTGGCCTAGCGAGCTTTACTTGCCTTACTGGCCAATTAGAATTAGCTATTAACGCTAAAAAGAACTTTAGTGAGGTGAAAATTAAGAGTTCTTGCTCAAATGCAACAAATGGTGAATGCCCTATTAATGATTTTAATGTCATTGAGTGAGGAGAGTCAAGGAAGACAGGATTTTGCTTAAACTTTGTATTCGCAAATGAAAAAGCGAAGGGAAACGATTCATTTATTTTACAATTAGAAGAAGTTTGAGAAAATTAACAATTATGCAATATAATTTTGACAAACATAGTTCATTTGAACTTTTTAACAAATAGGGTCGCAGACCTCTCAACATTAAACGGTTGCTCCAGGCAATTGACAATTTACAAGGTTTCAAACCTTATGTTTCTAAAATCTTTATAAGATTTAAACAAATGAGCAATGAAATAATTAAAGCTTGAACGTGAATTGGAGTACAAAAAGTGCACCTTAAAAAATTCTTGAGAGAATGATCTAGAGAAAGTGACAACTTTGAAAATAACAATAATAACAACATGAAAAATAAGATAGAAGTTCCTACAACTTCTTATATTTATACAGAATTAATATATGAGAATTATACAAAGAGGGCAGGTCACTTACTGTGAAACCTGAAGAAAGTGAAAAGGAAAGTTCTAGACTTCCCAAGTATGAGCAGGAATCACTCGCCAAATGGGACAGTTTCCATTTCGTGAATCCTGAACATGACTCGCTCAAGAGTTTAAAGAAATGTTCTCCCTGATTATAGGAAAGGAACAACGTGATTTAAAACTTGTATCACACAAGCAATTATGCAGAATTTAATTAATGTTAAACTAGCAAAGTTGGAAGGGCACTTCGTGAGTGACGCCTTATAGAAAGTTACAATTTTATAAATAATGGTTGTTAGTAGAAGGTTGAGGAAAGATCATTGGGATATAGGATCAATGTTCATGGCCGTATTTAATATAACCGGACGATCGCGACGCGGTAGAAACGTGGAGCAAGCACTGATTATCACTATAGTCAGTAAAGATTGATGCAAAGTTCACTGTAGAAACACTGAAGTTTATGAAAAAGAAAGTTATTGCAATTATGGAAAGAACTGATTGCACTATATAGGTGAGAGTCTATTTCTTGAAAAAGTTGTGATTTACAATTAAATGCGCCATAGAAAGTTCCAACGGGGGAAGAAAGTTCGCTATTGCAGTAATTTAGGGAAGATTCCTCATTTTAACTAGCATTATCACAAGTGCGTGAACAATACTTGACGGCAAGACTCGCAGATAGAGTACAAGATCTCGAAGGTTCCAGAACGACCTTAGCAGAAAATGGGGTTGAGAAAATCCAACGGAGGAACTAGCTTTATAATTATAGACAGCGGGTATTATATAATATCCCACGTAGCGAGAGGATTTCTCTTTTGAATAGCTTAAGAAAAGCTCTTTTTTAATAAGGTTGGCTTATACAAGCAAAAACTCAACATGGCAAATCCCACGAAGAATGATTTTTGCCCCAAAGTAAATAATTTCACACTGTCTATAAATTATAATTAAAAGCACGTGGAAGTTAAAACCATGAAGATGAGGTTAAAACTTTTAAAAAAGGTACTTATCTTGATTTCATGTTGAAGTCGAAGTTTCCATTGATGACTACTTAGCCAACATGGCGTAGAAGAGGGTGTGCCTCTTGGTTTGAGGAGGCAAGCTCGAGCGGAGCTTTGACTGACCGAGTCAACTGCAGACTGAGAAGTGAGAGCTGCTCAACGGAGCACGGAGGGACCGAGAAAGGGGGAAGGAGTGGGGGGTAGGAGACAAAAGGAGAACATATAAACATTGCCAACTTTGAAACAAAAAATTAATCTCTTGCTGAGCTGATCTTCTAAGTGTTGATAACAGATGATACTAGCGCAGCATGGTGAGTAAAGAAGTAGACGTAGTCCTCTTGCTCAAGGAGAAAATAGCTGGCGATGGTAACAGGATCTGGTGGCCAAATGGATAAGTAAGTCCTCTAGCACCAGGAAGAGTTGAGGAGCTTCAGAGATTCGCTGCGAGGTGACGCTAGGTGGGTCACAGAAGTTATATATCTAGAACAGACTTATGAAGACATAAGAGATATGCCCAACAAGGAGAAAACAGATGATCACTGTTGGTGTTTGACAAAGAGGAAGGAAGAAATGAACATGCAAAGAGCAATAAAAATTATATCTCAGGTACCGTGTATTCAAAGAATACACCATACTGGGGGGGGGGGGAAACACCAACAGAGAGAAAATAAACAGTTACACATTTAATGGAAGAGGAGCGATCAAAGACAGAGGTCTTGTAATCGAACCGTTAATGGTCAAGACTCTGACCACCCTGACTCTCCCATCTCTTCCAGGGTAACACTTGGTCACTCTACCGGAAGTCCAGACTAGAGGGGGAGAAACATCCCTAACCAAGACCAAGTCCCCCACTTTAATGTCGGGACTGGAAAGAAACCACTTCTGCCTCCGTTGCAAAGAAGTTAAATATTCCAAGTTCCATCTCTTCCAAAAAGAATTACGGAGGGCTTCAAGTTTACGCCAAACAATAGGTAAATTAAAATCCCTGTAAGAATTGGGAAGAGGAGGAGGAGCAGAAAGAGAAGTGCCGATAAGGAAGTGACCAGGGGTGAGTGGAAGTAGGTCATCAGGGTCATTGGAAAGCGGAGTTAAGGGGCGAGAGTTAACAACACCTTCAATCAGAACAGACAGAGAATTGAATTCTTCGTAAGTCAGAATTCGATTACCTAAGACTTTTCTTAAATGACGTTTAGTGAGCTTTACGCAAGATTCCCACCTACCACCATGATGCGGAGCGTAAGGAGGTATGAAGCGCCATTTGAAACCTTTTGAATAAGAAAAATTAGAGATTTGTTCCATGGCAGGAGAGGAAGTGAGAGCTTTCTTCCACAGGGAAGCTGCGCCCTGAAAGGTGGAAGCGTTATCAGAGAACATCTCAGAAGGAACACCACGCCTAGCGGTGAAACGAGAGACAGCTGATAAAAAATAAGAAGTAGAAGCATTCGTTACTAGTTCCAAGTGGATTGCGCCGGTAACCATGCAAACAAAGAGAGAAACATACAGCTTACCAAACAATTTGCGTTTAGCTTCAGGAGAGTTTCGTTGATATTGGAACGGACCCATATAGTCCACGCCAGTTAAAGCAAATGGGCGTATAGGAGAAGAACGAAAAGAGGGCAGATCGCTCATTAATTGAGTATTGATTTTAGGTTTCGCTTTGAAACAAGGAATGCACTTATGAATTACAGAAGAAACTTCATGAATTCCATTTATAATCCAGTACTTTTCCCTTAAGAGGCAAAGCAGAGTACGTGTACCAACATGAAGATTACGGTAATGAAAGTCACGTATAATTAAGGAAGTTTCGTGATGTTTGGAAGGCAAAATAACGGGATGCTTATTGTCCTCAGAGAGTAAAGATTGCGAGAGCCTTCCACCTACCCTAAGTAACCCATGGTCATCAAGAAACGGGGCTAAAGCACGGAGACGGCTGGATTTGGGAAGATCTCTTTTAGAAGAAAGCAATGAAAATTCAGAAGAAAAGGCTTCTTGCTGTGTAAGTTGTAAAACCTTAATGGTAGCGAGATTCAATTCATGATTGGTAAGGTGTGGTTTAGGGAGAAGAGGTTGGTCAACCACAAGATATTTCCATCTAAGGAGATAGGCGACAATCCGTAGTAATTTATGAAAGGAAGAATAGCGGGACAACAAAGGATGAGAAGCGTTGGAAACAAGACACGAAGCAATGGGTAGAGGTACTTTAGCGTCAGGCAAGTTGGAGTTTGTAGCTGGGGGTTTAGAAGGCCATGAGGAAGATCCTTCGATTAGCCACGAGGGCCCATGCCAGTACAATGGGGAAGCTGCCAATTGAGAGGGTAAACAACCACGAGAGATAATATCAGCTGGATTATCCGCACTGGGAACATGCCTCCATTGACATCCAGAAGAAAGAGTTTGAATTTTGGAAACCCTGTTTGCAACGAAAGTTTGCCAGTGAGAGGGGTTCTTGGCGATCCAAGAAAGGGAGATCATGGAATCGCTCCAGAGATAGATTTGCGAGAATTCGACCTTTAATACTTCCCGTAATTTCTTGACAAGTTCTGCAGCCATGAGTGCAGCGCACAGTTCGAGCCTAGGCAAAGTGATAGTTTTAAGAGGAGCGACCTTCGATTTGGCACAAACAAGGTTGGAAACTAGAGATCCATAGAGTGAATCGTGATAAACTAAATATGCACATCAACCATAAGCTTTTTCGGAACTGTCCGCGAACACATGAAGGAAAAAAGATGCATTAGAATGAGAGCTGATTAAATTCCTGGGAATTTCAATAAGGGAAAGATCCAGCAAATTGCTGCGAAACGAGAGCCAACGATTAAGAAAAGAAAGAGGGACAGTGTCATCCCATTCACATTTAAGCAACCACAGCTCTTGCATGAAGAGTTTGGCTATAACGATAACTGGGGCAAGGAATTGAAGTGGATCAAAATTTTTGCAATTTCAGAGAGAATTTGTCTTTTTGTATTAGGAAGCTCTTCTGCGAGCGAAACTTTATAGATAAGAGTGTCAGTGCTAGTGCACCAGTGAACTCCTAGAGTTTTTATAGATTCGGAGTTTCCACAAATTTCGACAGAAGAAGGATCTACGTCTTCGATGGGAAACTGAGCGAGAAACTCAGGGGAGTTGGAGTTCCACTTATGGAGTGGGAAACCTCCATTCCTTAGTAATGCCTGAAGTTCTAAAGATACAAAAGAAGCTTCCTCCAAAGAAGGGAAGGATTGCAAATAATCGTCAACATAGAATGACGTAGTTAGTGCTTCAGAGGCTTTGGGGTTAAATAAATGACCATCTTGAGAGGCTAGCAAGTGTAAGGATCGGATAGCAAGGAAAGCAGAGGGTTTTAAGCCATAAGTAACCGTTTTCAAGCGAAACACCTTAATGGGCTTACTGGTTTCATCACGCCACAAGATTCTTTGAAGATCTCGTTGTTCTGGTTGAATTAACACTTGACGGTACATCTGTTTTATGTCGGCTATGACAGCTATGGGAAATAATCGAAAGTTTAAGAGTATAGCAGATAAATCTGATTGAATGGCAGGACCAGAATAAAGAGTGTCGTTAAGGCTGTTGCCATTAACGTCGGGTGATGAACCATTGAAAACAACTCGAATTTTATCTTTTACAAGAGGGTTTTTCCACACGGGATGATGATTTAAATAAACCGTTTCAATTGGGGGGTGCAATTCATCATTAGATTTGTTAACAACTTCCATATGATCTAAGCTTTCATACTCATCCATGAAATCAGTGTACTGTTGTTTAACAAGAGGTTCCTTTTTGAATTTGCTCTCGATAGCAAAGAGAGCTTTTCGAGCTTTAGACTGAGAGTTGATAAGTTTAGGAGGGTTATGTAATCTTGGCATTTGAACGACGAACCGGCCATCAGAAGAACGAGTGGTGGTGTTCAAAAAAAGTTGCTCACAGAATTCATTTTCTGAAGAGGTTACAATAGGAGAATCAACATTTTCAAGTCTCCAGAACTGTTCCAGGTCAGTATTGGAGAAGTAACATTGCGATGCGGGTTGAGGAGAATAATGGGGAAGTTGCCCTGTGACGATCCATCCAAAATTAGTGTCTCTGGCGACCACGTTTGAGGATAACTTACGAACCTGTTTACGTAGGCAATTCCAGAAAACATTGGCACTAAAGAGTATGTCAATAGGGTTCTGCATATTAAAACAAGGATCGGCTAGCCTTAAATGCGAGGGAATGTTTAACCCTGAAATATCCACAGAGTGACTTGGAGTGTCTTCTCCAATGCTATTAAGAATTAGACAATTAAGTTTAAGAAAGTTGTTTCTATGACAAGTATCTCTTATAGTTAGCTTTGAGAATTGTAAAGCTTGCGATTTTGAGCTGTTGATGCCCGACACGTTGATAGAAGTGGGGTTTACAGGTAGGCCTAGTTTTCTAATCAAGGAATTGGACACAAAATCATGAGTTGCCGCTGAGTCTAGAAGACCGCGTGCACGGACCCAGTTGCCAAAGTTATCCTGAACGTCAATTTGGACAGTAGACAACAATACTTGCGCACTGCGAATGGACTTAGCATTTTGAATATAAGATGAAGCATTAGAATTGTTAGCACTATCATTTTTCGGCGAAGTAGATGCTGTCGATGACCTTGCCTGATCATGACGATGTAGCAGAGTATGATGAGCTTTTCACAATGGTAGCAAAGTCTTGTGGACTTACAGTTAGAAGCAGAATGCGTGGGCGCTAGGCAGTTGAAACAATGTTTGTTTTGAGCGACTAATTTTCGTCTGTCATCGACTGACATTTCTTTAAAAGATTTGCAAAGGTATAGGGCATGGGGATCTTTACAAAGTATGCACTTTACAGGTTCGTTTAAACTTTTGCGAGGTTCACTTTGCGTGTTTAAAACAATAGAGCTAGCGACACGACGTTCACTAGACCTAGTTGGGTAACCAGTGGAGTTTGATTTGAATTTGGATGAGCTGGGCCCGGGTTTTTGGGTATTGGACGCTGAGCGCTCACTTTTGGATTTGATGGACATTAATTCGAATTTGGAACTAGGAGATGAAGGTTCACTTTGATTAGCTAGAGCGGTTAAAAGTTGGCATCTAGCGTTTATGAAAGTGACTAAATGCTCGTAAGAGTAGTCGTCTTCTTTAGAAAGTTCAATTTCCCAAGCTTTGAGGGTAGCGGCATCAACTTTAGAGACTACTAAATGTATTAGGAAAGTATCCCAATGTTCAGTAGGTTGATCTAATTGGGACAAAGCTTTAACGTGGAGTTGGGTAGTGTCAATTAAAGTACGCAAACTAGTGACGTCATTGTGCTGTGACGCAGGTAGGTTAAATAGAGCCTTCATATGGCGTTGAATACGTAAACGTGAATTTCCATACCTTTCTTTTAATAAATTAAAGGCAATGGGGTAGTTTTCGGCACGCAGAGGAAGTGCTTCAACTAACTGCAAAGCTTGACCTCGGAGGATAGATCTCAAGTAATGAAACTTGTAAATGACTTGAATGTCTTCATTGTCATGAACAAGGGAGCAAAATAACTCATAGAAAGAATCCCAAGCAGATTCATCTCCAGAAAAATGGGGTAAATCAATTTTCGGTAAAGTAGGTTTGGGCTTGTGAGTGCCCTCACGGAACGAAGTTTGTGGTTCGTGAAGGGAACCAAGAACAGAAGCGTCCTTTTTCTGCTCCTCTTCGAGTTGGCGTATTATTTTGAAAGCAGAACCTATGCCTTCGTAATATAAGTTTTCTACTTCGACACGATCTTCTGTTTGATTGAGCATGCAAGTTTCTATTTCAGTTTGAATGTTACAGTAGTTTTCATATGAACGTTCAAAATCCTTTACACGATGTTTCAACAAATCTAATTGCGCGTCTGAGGGATCTAATTCTTTTATGTACCTTCTGAATCGGGTAATTTGCCCTTTATAGGATGCTCGTTTAGAAGTAAGTTCTTCATCCTTATCCTTATCAGTGGGAGCCATATTAAAGAAGGTAAATGAAAATGTAACTCACGAAACTGTGGAACCTTGGAAATGCTGTCACGCTGGCAGCAGCGAATGAGTAGAAAGAATGGGACACACCATAGGAGACAGGAGCGGCCTCTTTCCCGTTCACAGGCTTTGCACGATGTGGTTATAGCTGAAATATTCAACACAGATATTAGAAATATGCAAAGTATTGTCAAATGACACTTTTTTTTTAAGAAAAAAGAAAAAATGGGCTCTCCCGGGTTTCGGCACCAAATTTTTGGGTAGTTTATTGGCTGAGGAATAACCCACCCACCAAGGGAAGATGATTAAGAGAAGGTAGTAGATTTTGGATTGGAAAAGAAGGATAGAAAAATAGGAGGAGAGTCCCACAAAATTAATAAGTTTAGTTTTAAACACACTTAAAGGTGGTTGCCACCGAAAATCCGCTTTCGGATACCTAAATTGAGTAAGGACTTGGTCTAAGCTGACGAGAAACACAGATAGAACTTGGGCTGTTTGCAAGAGAGTGGCTTTCGTATAATCCCTCTCAAGCATATATAAAACTACTATGGGGAAGAGTGATGGTCTGGCAAGACTGAGAGGAACAAATTTACTGTATGTCTTCTCAAAGAAATTAGGTTTTACAAAGTAATTCGAAGAATGCCAATGATTTAACTCAGTTTTGGTATTTTCAATTTCCAAAATTATGGAGTTCCTGTAAGGGCGACCAAGTGTCTCTAAAAAGAAAAATGATAAAAGATTATGCCTTATTGGGTAATCTTGGTAAATGAACCAATGGTTGCATTGGAAAATGGCTAAGCTTTTACTCAGCGAGGAGCCGGCTAAAAGTTTAGACAAAAAGAAACACTTATCTTTTAGAAAACTGACCATAAGTTTTCGGAGAGGGTCTCCACAAGCAGGTAGCTGGCCTAGCGAGCTTTACTTGCCTTACTGGCCAATTAGAATTAGCTATTAACGCTAAAAAGAACTTTAGTGAGGTGAAAATTAAGAGTTCTTGCTCAAATGCAACAAATGGTGAATATCTCAGGTACCGTGTATTCAAAGAATACACCAACTGGATCACTCTAATCATCCCAAAACTTGTTTAATTACATAAGCCATACGTATAATTAGCGTTCTTTAGAGTATATTAACAAAACTCTTAATGTTTATAACAAATGCTCATTAATTGTTTATAACAATTATAAATTGTTTATAATATTGTCAAATGACAATTGAAAAATCTATACACGCCTCTCTTAATTCCTTTCGTTTCACATTATTGTTAAAGATATTTACACAATTATTTACAATATTAATATTATTTATTTTAGAAATACATTAAACCACACGTTTATCCGGTTGATAATTACTCCAATCAGGTTAATATAATCGACCAATGAAGGTTAGTTATATTTATGCTTATATTCAGGTTTAATAAGTTTTAATAATTATTATTATTATTTGTGACGGTAACCTCCATTCAAAATCGTTATCTCAAATTATTTAACACTCTTGTTAATTTTAACAGTAATTTCACATGATTGATTTTCAAAGGACCTGGACAATAAACTCAGCGGAAAAATACTTCGCTCAAATGCACAAAATTGCATAAAATAGGCCCAGAATTCATCATATATTTCAATATATATATGGCATAAAAATCTTCCACAAAATATTCAAAAAACCTCCACTTACAATCTCATCAACTTCATTAATATTACTGTGGGAATCTCCTTCACTTATTCAAGGGCATTATTCATCAGCGACTTTTACATGTCCACTGAACTAACGATTATACATCCATAGTTCCACTTTAAAAATTCTTATATTCATTAATTGTTTCAAAACTGTTATTTATTTAACCTTCGTGGGTTTCATTCATGAATCGATATGAAGTAAACATTTTGCCAATCACAAATAAATTTAATAGCAAATACGATTATACACGCCTCTCTGGTCTATCAAAATTGAGATTAATATCTCCTAAGTATCGTAGTATAAAAATACTATCTTCAAACAAAGTTCATCTAAATTGCATAAATAATCGAATAGAATACAATTAGACTGTGGAATGCAAACATTATTGTTCCAATCTAGTATTGAGAAAAACTCCTATCAAAAGTTCATTACTATAGTGTATTCAATAAATCGTAATCAAAGTTCATATTTCATAAAATTGTCTATAATGCAATGGTAATTTCAGAACTGACGATAAATGTCTATGTTGCAATCGTGTTCATAAAACGACTAGTATTTCCAAGATCGTCGTTACAGTAATAGATTTTAACGCTCTAAAATCTTTTAATGATTCTTCTTTCTTGAGGATGACAGAAAATTGGTCAAAGTAATTTACTGAATAGAATTACTTTAATAAAATGACACGCTGTCTGAATTCAAATCTGCCATAGAAAATCGTTAACTTTACAGTCAAATCGTGACTACAAAAATATGCAAATTACTGAAAGAATATGAATTATCAGTCTCAACTGATCCAAAATTATTTAAATCTGCCAATGACATAACAATGTCTTAATAAATCGTAGAAAAAGCATAAATCATCGAAGTGTACTGAGTACAGAATTATCAAGCAAGAATATGGGGCAAAATATATATGGGACAAAAATATGGGAAAAATGGTTGCTCAGACATCGCTAAATGACTCAAATAAAACAAGAAACGTTCACGACTACCTTATCTGTTGATTGAAGTTCTAGAGGAAAATCTTCCAAAGAAGACTGGTGATGGATCCATTTCACCAAAAAGATGTGCTCCGTCCTCGAACCTGGAACCAGCGCCCTCGGAGAATAGAACTGCTTCCTCCTCCGGAAATTGCACTGCTCCGTGTATACGATAGACATCCTTCTGGCAAAACTCTTCTTTGTGAGCCGGGTCTACCCTGGCCTCTCTTGATAGTTCCCTGAAGTTCTGGCAGAAATTCGCCATGAAGTTTATTGCAGTTATTTCCGTAGAAATATTCATATTTGTGGAGTATGAATATGTTTCCACTGCCATTTGATATAATTCAGCGTTGGACAACGATGCATGAGTGTAGTTGGATGTTCACTACATGCTCGCTTTTGTAGAAAGACGATTAGCGAAGTTCCATGCTGCTATTTCACTCCATTGATATATGTCCCAATTGCATTAAAGTCCTTAGCCTTCCATCTCCATTTCCGTTATAATAGTTGAAAGAACTGCCATATTATATTGTTCCATGTTAGAATGCAGCGTTATATCATCAAATGCAATATGTAGTAGCACGGTTGCAATACCCGTGTCAGCCGTAGCGTAGAATATGATATTTTAAAAGTGCCTCTCAAGTGGCGAGAAAATCACTTTTGTCAGTCGTCCTAAAATGCCAATATCTTCCAAATTATAATCTTGAAAATGTTCAACCTTTCTACACACTTTAATATAGTCCTGCACAATCGAATTAGCTTAAAGGCATTAGTCAACTCTTGATATATTATCTTGTAGACTTGAAAATGTGTGCGTTTCAACTTCGCCTAGTTTCAAACACCGTAAAATGGAACTGCGGCACGCTCGATGCTCGTTCAATGCGGTGGGCTTTACCACACGCTAAAGACGACTTATTTCACTGTATCACTCGAAAACGACTATAACATCAGAAATATATATGCGGTATGAGATCTGATATATGAGCTATATACGATATGAGCTATCAGAGCTCCTCTCTGCTGTGCAAGACCTTTTATCAACTTCTTAAGGGGCGTATCCATCCCTTCCATAGCTTGTTTCTCCGTCATAGCTAGAAGTTCTAACTTTGGCAATACTTGACGGATTTTCAAATTTCAAAAACTCAAAAATAATTTCTTCAAAATTCCGAATCAATGCCATAACTGAAAATAGTTTTCCACAATTCTGCATTCCAAAAGTAATTAAAATATAGTAGTTTCAGTAATCTCCGTCTCCCTCCAAACTATCGTTCATTGGTTCGAGTCTTTCCTCCAATCGCGTAACTTCTTCCTCAGCACAATTCCATGTTTCCCTGCGACTGCGTCGTAAATCTCAGATCTTTCTCGAACAAAATCATGACGTCACCAAGAATCTCAGCTCAAGCAGCCTACTTGCGTGAAGTCTGCGTCATCCGTGCCTACGTCATGAATATCCACGTCACAACTATGACAGCCATAACTTTCTTCATATATGCCAATACAGCCATCGTGGTCTCAATATAATTCAATTTACGGGGGCATTCTCCCTTCACCACGTTTTAAAAACAGTTGCAAATTGTTTTTAAACTCTGTGTTATAAATATCTCAATTCACTTGAACACGAAATTGAATTATTATTGGCTTACTCTTGGATAGTATTTCTTCAAGTTTCCAGCATTGAACTTGCCATAAACAACATTATTCTCATCATCATAGAGTTCATAACAGTTGTTTCCATAAGCATTCGTAATTCTGAACGGACCCATGAATACTATTCCAAATTTGGGATAGATCTTCTTACTCACATCAGCCTTAACAGGTCTGCGTAGTAATACCAGATTTCCAATTTCTAAGGGAGCACCAAAACGTTTTCCAGCTACTCTTTTCAATCGTTTTTCTGCTGCTTTCTGGAGTTGTTCCTTCGCTCTGTCAATTCTTTGCTGGCTTCCTAGGTCGGGATCTCTAGGAATGTGGTTAAAAAGATTATCCCACGGCCTTTCTGGGTTTCTTCCTAGATGAAGTCTCATTGGCACTTCTCCTGTGCTCTCCTGCACTGTAGAATTTAGACATTCCTCAATAAGGGGTACAAATCTCACCCAACCAGAATGATCATTCGGACAGAAAATTCGACAAAATTTCGAAAATTCAGCCATATATCTTTCTGAAGAATTCGATTCTGGATAGCGCACGCTTGAAAATAAGTGCTTAATACCAAGCCTTTCCATATCTGCAGCAAATTCTAAGGATGTAAACTGAGCTCCATGATCCGACAGTAGATATTCTGGTTTACCAGCTTTTGGAAATACAGCATGTTCCAGTCTGCTTACAACATTCCTCGTGTTAGCTTTTTGCATGGGACTCATTGTTACAAATTTCGAGAAGACATCCACGGTAACCAACAGGAACTGATTACCCTGATATCCCTTCGGACAAGGACCAAATATGTCCGTCGCCATGAGTTCATTTGGTTTAGAAGGAATCATAGCCTTAGGTTTTCCTTTTAATAGAGCGGAAGCATACTTTGCTTTTTGACATTTATCACATGAACGAATGACATTAGCAATGCTGGAACGCATGTTAGTCCAAAAAAACCTCTCTTTAAGAGTGTCAAGAGTTTTATCTAAACCTGCATGTCCAGTTGCGTGATGAGCTACCCACACTAAATTGACAACAAGTTTAGGTGGCACGACTATTCGGAGCTTTGTATGCGCAGAGTCAGCATACTTACATACGATGTCTCCACTCAAGACAAAGTGTCGTGATTCTCTCTGTGTAGCTGCATAGTCAACATCAGTATTGTCCATGTAACCCTTAAGGAACCTGTACATTTTCCTGATTGGAGCGTGTCTCTTCTGTGACACACCGATTCGGGCTAACCTCCTAACGGTCTCTTGATCTTGCTGCTCCAATTGTACATGGTGTATCTGCACATTTTTGATAGGGTTACGTGATAAAGCATCAGCCAGTAAGTTATCTTTCCCAGGCTGATGGACGATAGTGGCGTTAAACTGTTCGGTGAACAAAGCCCAACGTGTCAATCTATCACTAGACATATCAGTTTGCAGCATAAACTGAAGTGCTTTGTGATCTGTAATAATGATAACCTTGTGTCCCAGCAGCATTTTTTTCCACGCTTGCAAAGCTGTTACAAAAGCTAACGCTTCTAGTTCTGTCGTAAAGTAGTTTTCCTCGTGTTTCCTTAACTTTCGACTAGTGAACGCAATGTAGTGCTTGTTGCCTGCCTCGTCTTTTTGGTATAAGACTGCACTAATGCCTATTCTTGATGCATCAGACTCAATATAGAACATCTTCTCAAAGTCTGGGTACTCCAGTTTAACGTTGTTTCTGAGCATCTCCTTTGCTTTCTCAAAAGCCTCGTCTGCTGCGGTACTCCATTTCCATCTGTTATTCTTCTTGAGTAAGTCATACAGAGGAGCCATAATTTCAGAGTATCTCGGACAGTGGCTGCTAATGAATTGGCATGCGCCTACAAATTCTCTGACTTGTTTCACCTTAGTTGGCTTTGGGAACCTTGTGATCGCATCTACTTTCTGCATGTTTGGATGATATCCATCTTTATCAATCGTATGCCCCAAGTAGTTGATTTCCTTCTTCAAGAATTGGCATTTTCCAAAATTGACCTTGATATTGGCCTCCCTTAAATTTTCAAACAACTTTCTCAAATGCACTAAATGTTCTGCGGCGTTGGGTGAAGATACAATTAAATCGTCAATGTAGCAGATTACATTTTCCTTTACTTCGTCAGTGAGCTTACTATCAAGTGCTCGAATAAGTGCTGGTCCACTGTTGACCATTCCAAAAGGCATTCTCACAAAGACCCATGACGTCTGGTCAAATAGGAATCCAGTGTACTGCATACATTCTTCTTCTAGTTGAACTTGGTAAAACGAAGATGTCAAGTCAAGAACACTGAAACATGCTCTCCCTTTGAACTTTCGAAGCAGATCTCTAATCTTAGGTGGTCGGTCATTTTCTGGAAGAATCTTCAAGTTGATGGTCCGAGCATCGAGACAAAGGCGTATCTGACCATTACTTTTCTTCACTACAGTGATGGGGTTTATGTAAGACGACGCCTGTTTTTTAATAATCCCGTCTACCTCCATTTTTCTGATCAACCCTCGTACTTCTTGATAGTATTTCTCAGGTATGGGGTATATTCTCTTTTGGTAAGGGGTTTCATCGGTCAGCCTTATCTTGTACTTATAGTCTTTAATCAATCCAGGCTTTTCATCAAAAATATCTTGGAATTCCTTTATCAAATCCTCAAATTCCCCCTGAATTTCTTCAAATCCTTCAGTTTTTCTACTGGGTATTTCTGTTAGATTCTCCACTTCATTGATAATAGTATTTAAAATTTCTTCCCTAAGGTCTATCTCCAGACTGTTTTTCACGTCCTGTTCTTCGATCTATTCTGTGATCATGTACCCATCATTAAAGCTAATAATCCTATTCTTCATGTCAATAATGGCTCCAACTTTCGATATAAAATCGATTCCTAGCACAATATCGAAATAGATCTTGTTTACCACAATAAAGATCTGTTCATAATTCCTTCCATTAATTTCAAAGTTCAACAACACTTGGATCTTGCATTTCACTGCCTTGTCTTGGAAAATTCCTCTCACTTTGACGGTAGAAACAGGTAAAACTGTCATGTTTTCTCCTTTTAACAGACTTTGATAGCATTCATCAGAAATGATAGAAATAATTGCGCCGGTATCCATAAGAGCTTTGTACTGTTGGCCATCTATCAGTACAGAAATAATAGGTAAGGCACATGGTCTTTCCTCTTTGACGATTCCCCTCTCTTCTAATAAATCCTCATCAGTAACTTCATAAATTTCGTTAATGGTAATTAGGTGTGGTGTGGCAATGTATTCATGGTTTCTCACTGTCGTTGAGAAATCGGCGTTTTTTTTTGGTGTTACCAATCTCAAAGTTCTGCTGGCTTGTAGAAGGACCAGGATCGATCACTACATCCTGTCTTTTCTTTCGGTTTTCAGCTTCCTTCTCTCGTAATTCCTTAAGATACTGCTGACTTTCTTTCTCTCTTTCCTGATATTTGTCGGGTGTCATAACCTGACCTTGAAAATTCTGATTTTGATTCTGGTAATTTCTATTGTAATTCCTATTGTAGCCCTGGTTATTGTAGTATCTACCTCTCCCATTGTTATAATTTCCTCTATTATTATTCCAGCCTCTTCTTTGCTGATATGGACGGTAACCTTGCGATCTGTGGTTGCGAAAGTGATGGTTCCTGTGAGGACCTACATTTTCAGTTTTCTCTTCATTGGGCTTGTCAGTTTGCTGAACTTGATCCATATAGACTGTATTGATGTCTTTGAATTCGTGCCTCTGACCTTTTTGTACCACATTTGGCATTGGACTCGTGTAGTCAAGCCTTCTTAATAATTCGTCCATACTGGTCAAATCCCTGATGTTTGACGATATGATGAGTCTTCTCACCTCCACAGGCAGCATACGAGAAATCGCATCTATCAACTGCTCTGTTGACAATGGGGGTTGCAAAAATCTCAAGCGTGATAACTGGCTCGTGAAGAAATCAGCGTACCGTGTTGGAAGAGTACCTGAATACTTCCTTGAGTATACCTCAGCTCTTAGTGAATTCTGTGCTTCGATGGACCAGAATCGTTTTATCAGTGCCTCTGCAAATTCGTCAAAATTACTGAAAGTGTAGCGAAATGCTCTGAACCATTCAAGGGGTCCTCAAGCTAGACATCTCTCCACTATCCTCATCTCTCTTTCTCTGGGAATGTGAGCTTCAATGAAATAGTCTTTCAGGTTCCTGATATATTCTATCGGTGTTAGACTATCAGTATTACTGAATTTTTGAGGTTTGTCCTCGAAGTTCCGGATGACTGTCACATTTCTCGGATATGAATCCATGTAATTCTTCCCACTATCACGATATCTCCATTCAGGTTCAATATTCCTATCCTCTTCTTCTTCCGGGAATCTGGATATACGTTCCTCAGGACTAATATCTCTTTCTTCTGTAGCGAGGTTACATCTTCTGACGTAATTCCTATCATCGTCACCAGTCAAGCCTTCTGGATCCTTATCCGTGATTTCCGTGATGACTTTCCTGATCAACTCTTCTTTATAGGTTTCCATCATGCTGGCTTCTCCTAGTTTCAAATTCTGAAGTTTGCTCGTGGTTTCATTAACATCAGAGACAACCTTATGAATTTGTTCCTCTAACGCGGATTTTAATGCTTGCACGTCCTGACCTATTTGCGTTCTATCCTCTACCTGCTTTTCGGATAGCGAATCCATCCTTATACTCAAGTCTTTTCTAATTTGCACTACCTCATTATTGATGTCTACTTGTGTACTGGCAAGCTTTCTTTCAATTCGTTCCTGAATCTGAGTTACATGTTCCCCACTTGACCTATTCCATTCATCTTTCCACACCGTTACATTTGCAGTTAACATTTCCGCAATATCTACTTCAATATCTTCTTTAAGTAAACGATTATGATCTAATACTTGGGTTCTCATGACCTCTACATCATACTTTAATCCTGCTAAAGAAGCTGTTGTCCTAACAGACTCGTCAACTAACCTAGTTGTTAATGCACTAATGTTACGAGTACAAAGTGTTTTTGAAGTTTCTATTTCTTCTCTAACTTTATTAACATCAGTTTGAACTTTAGCAATATCTACAAAAACAGTGTTAACTTCTACTTGTATCTTAGTTATATCGCTTTGCATCTCATTTACATCGGAATGAATGTTATTAATGTCTACTTGAACATTTGACACATCGGTTCGAACATTTATAATCTCTCTTTGAACCTCTTCTACTTTATCTTGTACAGTAGCAACATCGTTCCTAACAACAATTACTTCAGCTCTAGCACATGAAATATCACCCCGGACCTTAGCAACATCAAGATTCAACATAGTAAGATCTTTCTGTACTTTAGAAACATCAGTTTTAACCTCTGAAACATCTTTATGCACATTGGACACGTCTGTGCGCATGTCAGTTACAGCATTCTCGATTCCCAGGGTACTGATCTGTAAACGCGACATATCATTTTCTAAGTTTGCAGAACTGGTCTGAAGAACTTTCAAATTTTCATCCATCCTAGTAGACAAATTAGCAGACAAATTACTAGCATTCTCCTTCATCATCTCCTGCATTCGACTAGTATTCCTAACTTCCATCTCCTTCATGCTTTCATCCAGCCTAACAGACATGTTACTAGAATTCTCCTCCATTCTAATAGACATATTACTAGCATTCTCCTCCATCATCTGCTTCATTCTGTTGGACATCTCCTCCAACATTATTCTCAAACTCTCATCTGCCATTTCAATATTATTTCAAAAATAGACTGCGTTAGGGACATACATCAAACAGAGCAAAATAACAACATCTGAGCAACATTTTTCACCATATATAAGTTTGAGCAATTTTCTGTCTTAAATCTAACTTATAATTACCTTATAATTAACCTTCGTAGACATCTTATGTTGAAATAAACTCAAGCACATGTTCAAATTTCTTTGGTTCATTTTAAAATATCCTAACAAAAATAATTTACATTTACAATCCAAATAATTTAATTTTATCTTTAATATGACTAAACATGTCATAAGCCGGTCAAATAAAATAAGACTCCAGATCATAGGCGATTTTTCTAAGTTTCCAGCCTATTTAACCTCTCTCAAGTTGTATAAGATCTGATCTTTTCTGAGTGTAATTTTCCTAATACAACACAACATTTAATCCCTATATAATCACACTCTCAAATTCTACAATTGGCCAAGACATCAAACAAAGAATCAACCTCTTTATTTGAGTCTTCACAATCCCATTGACATCGATAACTTGGTAATCCAATGTTATTCGAACACTCCACAAAATTGCGGTGCCAATTTTACTGCAATAACTTGGTAATCCAATGTTTTGCTGATCGAGCCAATCGAGCTGATCGTGCCCCATGTTTCAGGGTCGCCAATCCTACTGTCCCCGTAAATCCGATAGTAGGCTGTCAGATATCCACCCCCTCAATCGGATTGCCAATAATCAAACGCACCGGCACAGCTACATCAGTGAAAATGGCACTGACAGATACTATCGAGATTAGAGCACAGCAGTTAACAAGAAATTATTGTGGAACACACCAAAATATACGGGGGTTCATACTTACCTTTACTTACCTCTTCAAATTAATCTCGGGTATGGGTTGCCAACTGGATCACTTAAAGTATGCCCACACAATAACCTCCACCATGATATTTAAAATGAACCAAGACGAAGACAAGAAACTTTAAACTGTACAATAATTTATTTCACATAAAGGGAATGATTTTAACAAAAACTCAACAAAATACACGTGGCAATCAGAAGCCATTGTCAATATAATCATGTCCTCCTGTAGGACTGGTAGACGTTACATACAAAATTTTATCTTTCACTTGCTTATAAAGAACGTAATAATAGTAATACACTTGGAATGGATGCGGGAATTGGAACGAGACATGTAGCAATTGTTTTCCTCTTTCATAAACATCACACTTTATTTATAACTGTAAGCCTGTTATATAATCGACCTTGGCCTCTAACATACAGTTGTCAGGCCAGCTGCGATCCACCCTACATCAAGTCGCATGCCTACGTCGTTAAATGGACCCACCTGTCCAGTCAGCCTTAGCATATGCTCGTAACCTCTGAGCCTAACTCCTTTTCAAACACTTTAAATGTCCTCAACTCAACTCAAATATTATCACGCAAATCTTTTAAATGCTTCAATCACATATCACTGGATTACTCTAATCATCCCAAAACTTGTTTAATTACATAAGCCATATGTATAATTAGCGTTCTTTAGAGTATATTAACAAAACTCTTATTGTTTATAACAAATGCTCATTAATTGTTTATAACAATTATAAATTGTTTATAATATTGTCAAATGACAATTGAAAAATCTATACATGCCTCTCTTAATTCCTTTCGTTTCACATTATTGTTAAAGATATTTACACAATTATTTACAATATTAATATTATTTATTTTAGAAATACATTAAACCACACGTTTATCCGGTTGATAATTACTCCAATCAGGTTAATATAATCGACCAATGAAGGTTAGTTATATTTATGCTTATATTCAGGTTTAATAAGTTTTAATAATTATTATTATTATTTGTGACGGTAACCTCCATTCAAAATCGTTATCTCAAATTATTTAACACTCTTGTTAATTTTAACAGTAATTTCACATGATTAATTTTCAAAGGACCTGGACAATAAACTCAGCGGAAAAATACTTCGCTCAAATGCACAAAATTGCATAAAATAGGCCCAGAATTCATCATATATTTCAATATATATATGGGATAAAAATCTTCCACAAAATATTCAAAAAACCTCCACTTACAATCTCATCAACTTCATTAATATTACTGTGGGAATCTCCTTCACTTATTCAAGGGCATTATTCATCAACGACTTTTACATGTCCACTGAACTAACGATTATACATCCATAGTTCCACTTTAAAAATTCTTATATTCATTAATTGTTTCAAAACTGTTATTTATTTAACCTTCGTGGGTTTCATTCATGAATCGATATGAAGTAAAAATGTTGCCAATCACAAATAAATTTAATAGCAAATACGATTATACACACCTCTCTGGTCTATCAAAATTGAGATTAATATCTCCTAAGTATCGTAGTATAAAAATACTATCTTCAAACAAAGTTCATCTAAATTGCATAAATAATCGAATAGAATACAATTAGACTGTGGAATGCAAACATTATTGTTCCAATCTAGTATTGAGAAAAACTCCTATCAAAAGTTCATTACTATAGTGTATTCAATAAATCGTAATCAAAGTTCATATTTCATAAAATTGTCTATAATGCAATGGTAATTTCAGAACTGACGATAAATGTCTATGTTGCAATCGTGTTCATAAAACGACTAGTATTTCCAAGATCGTCGTTACAGTAATAGATTTTAACGCTCTAAAATCTTTTAATGATTCTTCTTTCTTGAGGATGACAGAAAATTGGTCAAAGTAATTTACTGAATAGAATTACTTTAATAAAATGACACGCTGTCTGAATTCAAATCTGCCATAGAAAATCGTTAACTTTACAGTCAAATCGTGACTACAAAAATATGCAAATTACTGAAAGAATATGAATTATCAGTCTCAACTGATCCAAAATTATTTAAATCTGCCAATGACATAACAATGTCTTAATAAATCGTAGAAAAAGCATAAATCATCGAAGTGTACTGAGTACAGAATTATCAAGCAAGAATATGGGGCAAAATATATATGGGACAAAAATATGGGAAAAATGGTTGCTCAGACATCGCTAAATGACTCAAATAAAACAAGAAACGTTCACGACTACCTTATCTGTTGATTGAAGTTCTAGAGGAAAATCTTCCAAAGAAGACTGGTGATGGATCCATTTCACCAAAAAGATGTGCTCCGTCCTCGAACCTGGAACCAGCGCCCTCGGAGAATAGAACTGCTTCCTCCTCCGGAAATTGCACTGCTCCGTGTATACGATAGACATCCTTCTGGCAAAACTCTTCTTTGTGAGCCGGGTCTACCCTGGCCTCTCTTGATAGTTCCCTGAAGTTCTGGCAGAAATTCGCCATGAAGTTTATTGCAGTTATTTCCGTAGAAATATTCATATTTGTGGAGTATGAATATGTTTCCACTGCCATTTGATATAATTCAGCGTTGGACAACGATGCATGAGTGTAGTTGGATGTTCACTATATGCTCGCTTTTGTAGAAAGACGATTAGCGAAGTTCCATGCTGCTATTTCACTCCATTGATATATGTCCCAATTGCATTAAAGTCCTTAGCCTTCCATCTCCATTTCCGTTATAATAGTTGAAAGAACTGCCATATTATATTGTTCCATGTTAGAATGCAGCGTTATATCATCAAATGCAATATGTAGTAGCACGGTTGCAATACCCGTGTCAGCCGTAGCGTAGAATATGATATTTTAAAAGTGCCTCTCAAGTGGCGAGAAAATCACTTTTGTCAGTCGTCCTAAAATGCCAATATCTTCCAAATTATAATCTTGAAAATGTTCAACCTTTCTACACACTTTAATATAGTCCTGCACAATCGAATTAGCTTAAAGGCATTAGTCAACTCTTGATATATTATCTTGTAGACTTGAAAATGTGTGCGTTTCAACTTCGCCTAGTTTCAAACACCGTAAAATGGAACTGCGGCACGCTCGAAGCTCGTTCAATGCGGTGGGCTTTACCACACGCTAAAGACGACTTATTTCACTGTATCACTCGAAAACGACTATAACATCAGAAATATATATGCGGTATGAGATCTGATATATGAGCTATATACGATATGAGCTATCAGAGCTCCTCTCTGCTGTGCAAGACCTTTTATCAACTTCTTAAGGGGCGTATCCATCCCTTCCATAGCTTGTTTCTCCGTCATAGCTAGAAGTTCTAACTTTGGCAATACTTGACGGATTTTCAAATTTCAAAAACTCAAAAATAATTTCTTCAAAATTCCGAATCAATGCCATAACTGAAAATAGTTTTCCACAATTCTGCATTCCAAAAGTAATTAAAATATAGTAGTTTCAGTAATCTCCGTCTCCCTCCAAACTATCGTTCATTGGTTCGAGTCTTTCCTCCAATCGCGTAACTTCTTCCTCAGCACAATTCCATGTTTCCCTGCGACTGCGTCGTAAATCTCAGATCTTTCTCGAACAAAATCATGACGTCACCAAGAATCTCAGCTCAAGCAGCCTACTTGCGTGAAGTCTGCGTCATTCGTGCCTACGTCATGAATATCCACGTCACAACTATGACAGCCATAACTTTCTTCATATATGCCAATACAGCCATCGTGGTCTCAATATAATTCAATTTACGGGGGCAGTACCTGAAGCTGTTCCCGTGTTTTGCCTATGCCCATGGCTCGTAGATGCCTCCAAGCACTAGCCGTATCTAGATTCCTTGTTGATTCACGAACATATTTAAACTTAAGATTACGGATGATTTGTTTAGTTCTATTCCTCATTATTCTATAATTTTCATAGTCACTTGGGTCTTGGGTACGTTTGTAATGTCGGTAGAGTGTATTACGTTGAAACATCATATGTTTAACATCAGAGGTTAACCATGGATTAGGTTTGCGTGATGTTCTTAATAATTAATAATATCTGTCTTTTGGGTGCATGTTTGTTGTATAGACTGTGTATTAACGAATTAAATGTATTTATTTTTGCATCAATATCTTTCAGATTTAAAATGTCATCTGAGAAATTTTGAGTATATTGTTATCTGTGTCCCTTTCTATTTGCATTCCAAGAACCTGAGCAGCTGGTCCAAGATCTTTCAGCATGAAATTTTTTTAAGACATCTTTTAGTTTACCAACTTCCTGTGGATTATTGTGGAACACAAAGAAATCATCAACAAACAGAGCAACAAGAATTACAGTACTGCCGTTACTCTTTCTGTAAACACATGCCTCATTATGACTTTTTGTGTAGCCCGAAGCAGACAGAACTGTATGAGCCTTTCTGTGCCACATATGTGCAGCCTGCTTTAGTCCATAAATGGCCTTTTTGAGCAAACAAACCTGGTCTTCCTTTCCCTTCACCTGGAAGCCCTCTGGCTGACACATAAATATTTCCTCCTGTAACTCTCCATTGAGAAAAGCAGTCTCAATGTCTAGATGATCAATCTGTAAATTTAATTCAACCGTTAAAGCAAACAACATTCTGAGTGTGCCATGCCGCACAACTGGTGAGAATGTCTCAACAAAGTCAATGCCAAATTGCTGTGTAAAGCCCTTTGCAACCAACCTTGCTTTATATTTTACAACATAACCATTTGTATTACGCTTAGCTTTAAACACCCACTTATTCTGTACAATGTTTTTACCTTCTGGCTTAGGAACTAAAACCCACGCCTTATTAACCATCATGGAATCCATTTCGCACTTCCTGGCTTGATGCCATTCCTTAGAGTAAGGTGATGACAAGGCTTCACTTACTGTACATGGTTCATTTTGATCAGAACAATGAGTGTAATGCAGAATGTAATCAGAATATTGCCTTGGTCTTCTTTCTCGCTGGGGGTAGCGACGCGCTTCCTCATTGTGCTGTGATGGATTATCTTGATGATCAGGTTTAACTTCCACTTCTTCATTATGCTGTGGAGCTGGATCTGGAACATCCCTATCACATGCAGTCAATAGTGGTTTACTGACTTCAGTGGTTAGGGGTATTATTGTATTCCCTGGTAACACTGGAGGATCTGTTAGAGCGGAGAAAGACATCTCATCAAAAATCACATCTCGCGCTGTGATTAATTCATAAGCTACAAAATGTTGTATATATTTTCATACTGAAAACTTTGTAAACTAAACATTATATTGTAATTTGTCGCCAACAAGGTAAAACTGTACAATTCCTTTGTATATGAGTCCTTGACTCGTTAAGGGATTAATAAAATGCATTATTACTGGATGCAGGAGCCGGTACGCCTTTTTCTCATCCGAGTACCCAACAAATACCATTCTCTCAGTCTTGGGATCAAGTTTTCTTCTCAGCTGATCTGGAATATGAACGTAGGCATTACATCCAAACACTTTTAAGTGCGTCAGGTCTACTTTCTCTCCAGTCCACATTTGTTCTGGTGTTGAATTTGGTGTTTTCCGTGCAGGAGACCTGTTGACAAGATATGCAGCTGTATTGACAGCTTCTGCCCACATGCGTTTTTCACAAGCTGTACCTTGCATCATAGGGAGTGCTCTCTCATTCAGAGTCCTGTTCATGCGTTCTGCAGTTCCATTTTGCTCTGGTGTGTACCTTACTCTTAGCTGATGCTTGATGCCACGCTGATTGAAAAACTCATCCATAGCTTTATTACAATACTCCCCACCATTGTCAGAGCGTATGACCTTGATTTTCCTTTCACACTTAATTTCAAGAGAATTAGCAAATTGTTCAAAGATTTCTCTTACCTCACTTTTCTTTTTAAGAAAAAAGACAAAAACCTTCCTCGTATGGTCATCGATGAAGGTGAGAAAATATCTGGCTCCTCCCCAGGATTCCTCAGGCATCGGTCCACACAGGTCACTGTGCAACAGGTCCAGTCGATTCTTGGCACGATGCTTGGTGGTCTTGAAGGGCTGTCGAGCTTGCTTCCCATCTATACATGGAACACAGAGCTGCTTTTCATCCGAAAAATCAATACCGGTAGCCAAACCATTTTTTAACAAGTCCATCCCCACGTGATTGTGCCACAATTCTCTAGAATTAGAACTTTCTGAACAAACACTTTTAGCATCACTTAAGCAAGACACTGCTGATGCATTTGCACTTACCGAACCTGAGTTATTTAAGATATAAAATCCATTTGACTCTTCAATCGATAATTGCACATCACCTGTAACTTGACAGTCACTGTCTTGAAACACTTTACAACCTTCTTCATCAAAAACAATTACATGACCCTTTTTAACAATACTGTTCACAGAGAGCAAGTTTGCTGTAAGGTTAGGTACATACAGAACATCGCTCACCTTTGTAAAAACATTTCCTTGTACTGGAACATCACCTATGCCGCCACTATATAGTTTACAATCGTTTGCTACGGTGACTTCATATCCAACCTCCCTTTTATCATCAAATTTTGACATCCAATCCACTCTACCAGTCATGTGTTTAGAGGCTGCGGACTCCATGTACCAGCTGTCTGCTGAGTGGGTATCAACTCCAAGTGCTGTGAGCAGAGCCCTATCCTTCTTCTTTTCTTCTTTCTTCTATAGTGGCTTGGCATCTGCTTGATGTGCTGCTGTCTTGTTTTGGTGTTTGCAATCTTGTTTCCATTGGCCAGTTTTGCGGCAGTTCCAACAGAATGGTTTCTTGGGTTTAGTATTCTTGAATCCACTCCTGTTGGTGCAGAGTGCTGTTTCTTTGCTGGAGCTGCGTTTGTCTTCCTGTAGCAGTTTACATTTCACAAAGTCACTAGTCAACTGTGCGCCTGAATTTTCCAATGCCATAATTATAGGTTCATAGTCATCAGGTAGTCCCTGCAAGAGCAAGGTACCTAGAAATTCATCATCATCAAGTGGTTTTTTTAACTGCTGATAGCCGCTGGGAGAGCCCCAAAACTGTGGTGACATATTCTTCCATAGTCTTGAATTGTTCAAGCGTGGTGGAACACAGTTGGCGAAGAATTCTTGTGTGCCTGTTGGCGCCTTTATCTTCATATGTCATCTCGAGCGAATTCCATGCTGCTTTCGCCGTTTTTGCTTCCATGACGTACGGAAAAACACTCTTTCCACCATAAAGTTAACCTTGCACAAAGCACGTTCGTCGTGCCGTACCTTAACCTCTGCGCCCGTTTTATCATCTTCTGCATAACCAGATATGCACTTCCAAAGATCATCGTGCATAAGATAATACTTCATCTGGAAACGCCAGTCAATGTAGTTTTCTCTCCCCTTCAGTTTCTCGAAGTTATAAAGAGAACCGGTTCTGGATTCCGCCATGATGCACACACTTATTGCACGCGATCACAGTTTTGTTAATTCAAATAGAATCACACTGGTCAGAAAACTATACACTCGTCAATGATCCTGCCTGGACCCATAACCTGTAGGAGTATAAGGCAGGAGAAAAACGTCTGGGCGTATATGCAGTATACATGTTTAATACGAACTGAACGACAAGGTTACATACAGGCGTAAATATACAAAAACAGACGAAAGAATCAACGAGAACATTCTCGTAACTAGAACCGCCACCAATGGCGTTGCGCTTCCTGGCGCTGAATTTAAACCATAGATCACCTAATGGGTTACATATTTCTAACAATAATTTGTGGGGATGTAAATGTGGATTTCTTAAAATTTGATAGAAATTGTGATTTATTAACACAGTTACTAATTTCCTATGGACTGAAACCTACAGTAAATACCCCAACAAGAATAACAACATTTAGTAAATCCACTCCTGATCATTTTTTTTTAAATACAGATAAATATCACCATTCAATAGAAGTCTATTTTCCGGGTTTTAGTGACCACCATGGACAAATACTGAGTTTTGAAGTACCCGAAACAATCAATAATAATGATAATGGAGTAAAATCAAAGTGCAGGTCATTCACTGAAACAAATGTTACATATTTCAATGACTTATTAAATAAGGAAACATGGTCAGAAATGTATAAACTAGAAAATGTAAATGATAAATTTAATGAATTTAACAGTAACCTAAAACACTATTTTGAAACAGCATTCCCCTTTAGGCAAAGAACTGTTCAAACTAACAAAACTAGCAATTGGATAACAACAGTGATTATAAATTCATGTCAAAGAAATAAATTTCTACACAAATTATATAAACAATACCACACAACACCTGAATTCAATTTATATTACAAAAATACACTAGCATACTAAATAAGGTAATAAGCATAGCAAAGAAAATGCATAATGATAATTTTATTTCCCAATCATCTAATAAAAACAGGGCTATGTGGTCCGTGATAAAGAAAGAAACTGGAAAATCTGCTAAAATACAAAGGAACATTACACTGACCAGAAATAATAAAGTGATTAATAGTCCAGAGGAAATAACAAACACTTTTAATGACTATTTTCTGGAAATTCCACAAAAATTATTAAATAAATCACAGGTAAATACACTAAATTCTAATAACAAAATAAATATATGTAGTAATTCTTTATTTATAAATCATGTCACAAGTGAAGAGGTAAGAATAGTTATAAAAGAGCTAAAAAATAAATTCTGTGCTGGCATTGATGGCATCCCTGGTGCAATTTTAAAGAAAGGTGCAGAAAATATAATAAATCCACTTACACACTTAAAAACAGTTCAATTCTCTCAGGAACTTACCCGGGTATTTTGAAGTTATCAAAAGTAATTCCAGTGCACAATGACGGTTCAAAAGAAGAATTAGATAACTATCGTCCTATTACCTTACCAACTGGTATTGCAAAAATTGTGGAAGAAATCATGTATAAGAGACTGATAAGTTTTATAGAAAGAAATTAAATATTATCAAACTCACAACATGGGTTCAGAACGGAAAAATCTACACAGATAGCAATTTATGAATGTATTAATAGTATACTGAAATTAATTGACAATAAGGAACATGTAACTGGCCTATTCTTGGATTTATCGAAAGCATTTGATGTTGTTGAGCATAAAATCCTCCTTACAAAACTAAATCAATATGGTATTAGAGGTCTAGCTAATACAGTAAATGGATAGGGTCTTACTTAACAAGGCGTAAACAAATAGTAAGCTTGGGGCACAAGGATGATGGAACAAAATTACTTAATGAAACATTGTCCAATGAGGGAATTATTAAATTTGGAGTACCCCAGGGATCGGTTTTGGGCCCACTACTCTTTCTTCTATTTATCAATGATATAACACAGAACGTTCATTCAAATAAGGAAATGTTGTTTGCGGACGATACAACACTCGTAATAAAAGTGAAACTAAACAGGTCATACAGCAGTCTGATGACTCCGTTACAGGAGAGTTAACCAAATGGTCACAAGATAATCGCCTCATAATAAACTATAAAAAAAAAAACAGTATGTCTAAATTTCCACACTATACAGAATAGGAATCCTGCGAAGCCCGATATAACATTAAATGGTCATCAAATAGAAAATAAATCAGAAACAAGGATTTCAGGACTATGGATACAACATGACTTGAAATGGAATAAACATATACAATATCTGAATACTAAACTGAACTCGATGTGCTTTGCGTTACGTATTTTGAAAACCTGCTCTAGCATGCACACATTAAAAAATACTTATTTTGCTTATTTCCATTCATAGTTAAGATATTGGGTCATATTTTGGGGTATGTCGCCAGATGTAGGCCTACTAGACACGTTTAGGATTCAAAAGTGGGTGATTAGAATTATGGCAAATGTAAACACTAGAGAATCCTGTAGACCTCTGTTTAAAGATTTAAACACTCTCCCACTGCCCTGCATATACATCTTTGAAAGTATTATGTTTTTAAAGGGAATTTAATGAATAAGGATGTTTTTCTTAAAACAAACAATGATGTTCATAGGCATCACACATGACAAAATCAAAACATTCATATTTCACACACACAAGCATATATCAAAAAGGAACTTTTCACACAGGAGTTAAATTATACAATAAACTACCACAGTATATAAAACTTGCCCCAAAAATAAAAACCTTTGATAGAATGTTGAAAGCTTATCTGCAGTGCCATTGTTTTTACTCCGTAGTTGAATATCTTAGTGTATAGGAGCGATGAAATCTATAATTACGTTATATTTTACTTTTCTATTATAATTGTAATACCTAGCTGTAAGTTGTTGTATTTGTAGAATTAAGTTTTCATATTATGATAATAGAGTAAGGTGTAAATAGTTGTCCAATAAGATTGTATCTCTTAAGATCTGGTATTATAATAAGTTATAAATAGTTATAGTATTAGTATTATATACCTATTAGTACTTTTATTTAATAGATGTAAATTCTGACGTGTCCTATATCAAAAATGTATTGTATACATGTATTTGATGAAATGGAATTAATAAAATCTATCTATCCAGCTATCTATGCTGCCAATTTTGCCAACAGCACGTCTTGAGAATTATAGTCGGCGATGACACTACAGATTCTCGTCGTATTGCTGGACAATTTTTAACAATTCAATTGATATATCGAAAGCTTTCAGTTGATATCGGTTGATACTCTCATCGATAGATGAGGAAGTTGACAGCGTATATTCTCTTTGGTTGACACATGGTTGACAGCATGGAGGAATCCTCCATGCAAGGTAAGTAGACTATAAGGTAGGAGACTCCGGTGCCTCTCGCTCCCATTGGCTGCTACACTCTGACGCTGGTCGGATGTGGCAGGAGCATGCCAGCTGATATTTACAATGCATTCTTACGGGAAACACGGCCATATTTCGCTTCTCTTTTCCGTTCGTAGTATACAATCACAATGATGGCAATATGCACGTTATAAAGAGAAAGGTATAAACAATATACTGCAGTGGTTTATAATGCGAAATATACTTCATAAACATACACAAAAAATATTTTAGATTAACTACGCTACCGCACCTTAGTATCAGCTGAGCTTAAAAGAAGCTTCACAAAACACAATAAAAGACGTGCAAAGGATGGAAATACGAAATGTAGCAATAGCGATAGGCTACATAATCATGCTTTAGCGATTCTGCGGTGTAACCAAGCGCGTTAAATTGCTCACTACGACCGCGATGGGAAGCTGCAGCAAGTCAGGAGTTCAGAGGTTCAAATTCCGGCGCTGACAGCGGCTTTCCACACTCTCTCCAGTCAAATGCCGATATAGTAGCCTACCTTGTTTCAAGTTCCGGAGCACTTACCCCATTTCCGTCCCTAATAATTACGGTCACACACACATTACAACAGTCACCTTAAAAGCACGGATTACAAATTGAACACACAAGTACACGGAGCTGATGATCAAGATGTCCCAGTCCCAACAACATACATTATTAATGTAACATTGGTATGAAAATGATCAGTTTATAAACACTTACATTTTATGCGACTTGAGTTTTAGATGACGAAGCGACCCAGAGTTTGTTCTTTTTTGCTGCATATTTCTGCAGTAATTTGATCTCGACATGCCTATTCAGGTGACGGATTCTGATAAAAGTCCTTGTCCTCACGTATAAACGAATTATCTTCTCATTCACTTCCGGGAATTTTGATTTTATTAAGGTGGTCAGGTAGGTCATTACATTTTTATTTTTCGATATAGTTCGTCCATGAAAATAACCGAACAAAACTTCAAATTCAATCATTTTATGGAGCCACTCATGTGTTGGACAAGTAAGTCCCCCCTTTGAAATGATGGATATCCAATCATCCCTGCTCTCGTCTGTTACACACAAAATATCCCCCTTCACACTTAAACTCTCATCAATGAACCTACTCATGAATACCACATAACCGGCAAAGTTCTTACTTGCATCTAGCGAAACGTCATCTTCACTGGAGAAGTATTACCGATGCAACTGGTAGCAAGTTTTAATTTTCAGCTTCTGGCGAGCACGTTATATGACTCAATACCAAGATAAGTAGACTATAACTCAGATGCTCACAATATTACAGGGACATTTTTATCGGTCTAGCAATAAAGCGGGGACCGGCAAAATGCGTGCGTAACCGGGTGACTCACAGCCGAGATATTTACATATTAATGCAGCTGCTATATTGCTAGATAATATAATTAATGTTATTGGTTGAAAGCCCCTTTTAACTGCTGCTTTTAGAGACGCCGGGGTGCTGGAATTTTGCCTCTCAGGGGATCATTAACGTGCCAGTAAATCTGTTAACACGGCTCCCTCGCATTTGCGCACCCTCAAATGCCAGCTGACTGCACCAGGATTCGATCCAGAAACCTTGGGCATAATAGGCGAGAACGTTACCGCTGAGCCGGGGTGCCGGAATTTTGCCTCTCAGGGGATCATTAACGTGGCAATAAATCTGTTAACACGGCTCCCTCGTATTTGCGCGACCTCAAATGCCATCTGACTGCACCAAGATTCGATGCAGCAACCTTCGGCATAGCAGGCGAGAACGTTACCGCTGAGCCACGCAGCCAGCCTATATATTACTATATAGACCGATAAGAAAGATCCTGTAGTTTCGTAAGCGCGAGAGTCCTTTTGTAACTGTACTACAACTTCCTGTGAGGGTGTGCCTGATTCCCGAAAACGTTAAGAACTGAGAACTAAGATATTTAACCTATTTAAAAGATGTGCATTTGTATGATCTATGCATATTATGAGAGTCCAGAATACTCTCACGTTTCAAGTTATTTGCACGATACAATGCCAAAGAATTTAAGTGTCCAATGCAATTAGCTTATTGATTATTTAGCATTGTATTATATTCCTTATTTAAAACTACAGTACTTTTGAAGAAGTAGTAAATCAGTAGGGTGCAGCCCAAAATATAACTGTTGATTCATTAGAGGAGTTTGGACATCGTGGCCATTTAGCCCCGTGCACTTGGGTGTGTGTTAACTTTGTGTGGTAACCTGTGTTATTGTGTGTCTGTGTAGTTGAAAATCAGATGAGGATTGAGAAGAAGGCGGCCGTGGCCTAAGTTAGGAACCATCCCGGCAGTGGCAACCCACGGAAAACCACTTCCAGGCTGGCTGAGGTGGGAATCGAACCCACATTTCTCAGATTTGCCTCACGAGGCGGAGTGTATCCGGACAGCCACGAATACTAACCGCTACACTACGTGGTGGTCACACAGTAGTCTGACTTGGGACTCCGATAACCGTTTAGCTTTTGGTTCAATGTTGTTTGCCTCACTGATTAATTTTCAACATTACCATTTTGGAGTTCTATTTATTAGTTTCATGTAACCGTGAATCTTGTGATTATGAGCCACAGGACCTCCTTTTTTGCGTGGAATCCGAACCACAGGACATGGTATTTCACTTCGAAAATCTCACATGCATTGACCTGGTTATTTTATTAGTCTCCTGACAGGAGAGTATCAACTTTAATGGTACAGACTGTAGTGATACACCCTTTATAGGGTATTATTTGACTGCAGAAGGGCATGCGAGGACCACCACATTCATATTTCTCTTTAAAAGCGTCCCTTTTTGTTGCTAGAGACAGCTGAGAACTGTTTGTTATACATAGTCGCCACGACAGTGCCCAACCGGTGACGTCACGCCGCAACCTATGCTTTGGCAAGCCGAAGCGCGGAGCCCGGAGTGGCTCCCCCTGTCCTCTATGGGTGACAGCAGTTCGCAGCGGTTGGTTTCTTTTGTCACGTCCGTTACGTGTGCACGTGTTGTCTGTAAATCGCTTAAACATTAGCCTTTGTCAGGAAGTGGGTGCATTGTTTGCGTGATATAATCGTTCAAGTGTGTGGTTGTATAGATAATATTTTTCATAAGTTCATCGCCTACAGTGTTAAATCTGTTAAGATGGCTGACATTGACGGAGGCAACAATCTAGTTACGAATAATATGTCAAACAACCCAGCTACCGGTACGTGTGGTTGTGCATGACAGCTCATATATATGGTCCAACGTGGAATATTGATATTACAACTAGTGTTTTGGGTATACCTTAAGAATGCAGTGATGGTGCTATTGCTGAAATCACCCAGTTATTGCCAGTTGCAAAAGTTTCGACCCACACATTCATCCCATGGTATATAGGTCGTGTTGTGCGTTGCATGCTTTTGATGTTTTGGGGACAGGCTTAATTTATGTTGACATAATGTCATAGCCTGCACACTGCAGTCTTTACTTATTCCTGTGTTGTTTTTTTGTCTCCTGACTTTAAATATAAAGTTGCAAGAGGTGATAATTGGCAAATGTTTTGTGGTCCTTTTATGACAGCTCTTACAGGTTAACTATCGACAAATTGAGAAATCCTGACCGATAAAATTTCCCCTTTCCCATTTAGGCCATACCTTATAGAGTTAATTGTATATAGTGGGAGGATATTGAAAATACATTCTGTATGTGTGTGCCAGTGGCGAATTCTCCCATGCATCGCATATACCGGCGGTATACCACCAGTGATAAAAATATAAAATGTTTATTTCGACTTGTATGTAGCAGTGCAGTCAGGAAAATCGAGCTTGTCATCATTCATGTTCCGCCGATTGTTGTCAAGGAAGCTGGCGCTCGAATCCCGCTTAACTCGCTAATTTTCTTCTGGGGTACACACTTTTAGCTGTGAGTGACTGTACTTTGGTATACCGCAAGTCTAGCCCGGTCGTTGTAAGGGCTCGACACTGGCCCGCGGGGAGGGGGAGGGAAAGAGTAGCCCAGCCACGTTCCGTATGGGGTATCGCGCTAAAGACTAGCGGTGAGTGTATTGCTGATTGGCTGATTTCAAACAGTACTTTCACCCTGCTCACAAGGGAAGGCACACCAGCGCAGTGCCTCATCCACTTCAGTTATGTTGTGAGTTCGTCTTGGCGTGAATTACTTCCCACTGAAATATTAACATGTTAAGATTAAGTGAAACACTGGAAGTGGATAGTAGCGTTGTTGAAAGGATTTTATTCCATTGGATTTCCTCAGTAAGTTGAAATTAAAGCGATCTATTTCTTTGTGCAAGGAAATGAAGGCATTGGTTTCTGCCGAAATCAGGTAGAATTTTACACTTGGAATATTTGTTGCTTTGCAGTTGTTGATTCAATTAGGGGATTTGAAGCATCGTGGTCATGTAGCCCCGAGTACTTGGTTCAGGGGCGGATTTAAGGCAAGATCATGGGGGTAGGCGAACACACACCAGGGAGTCTAGAGAGTATGGAATACCCTTAGCTTGGAGAGGGGTGGGGGAGGTCCGGGATAGGATAATTTTGCTAAAAGTATGCCCAAATTAGTGAGTAATAGGACATTTTTAAAATTTATTTTTGATATTTTGGAGTAAAAATAAATGTTACCGATCACGGTGGCCAAGAGCAGTAACGCGCTAACTCTTATCTCGCTGGCATCGGGAGAGTGTGGGTTTGAATCCCACTTCAGCCGTCCGGAAAATGGTTGTCTTGGTTTCCTATTTTCACCACCAGGCAAGTGCCGTGACGGTTCCTTTCAACAGGTCCACGACCGACCGACTGCCCTCCAAAATCCCTTCCCTGGTCCTTCTTTAATTTGACCCAAGTTAGCGGTCACCTGTCATCATCCCCAGTTGTATCTGCTGACGAAGTGTATCCAGCTCCGAGACACCATCCTTGCGACGGTAGAGGAATGATCCCTCGCAGAGTCCGTTTTGTGAGTTGGGAAAAATTTGCGTGATATTAGCCATTTTAAGTCAAATATTTATTGTATTCCAAATTATTTAATTTTGGTAGTTCTACTATTTACTGTCATAGCCAACGCGTGGTTTAAAGCCATTTTTTAGAGAACTGTCAAAAATGTGTAGTATTCTTTCAAATATACATACATTTTCATTTGAGACGGTTTTACCTTTCAGCGTCCCATCCAGTCTGCAAGCCTCTGTTTGCGAACAAGTCGCCTCTATGATCCCCTATTAGCAGTTAGCAATCCGGCTCCCTCTGCTTCTACATCTCTGACTTTGAAATCGTTCAACACTGCAACTAACCATCGCCTCATAGCTCTACCTCTGCTTCTGTTATCCTCTACAGCCGAACACTCAAAATAGTAAGTTAACGTAAAATGTGCATTTTGATACAGAGTATTTAAGTGTGAAAGAATTTGTCTAAAGCCACTGTTTTCGTCATGTTTTTAATGTATAACAGCAAGATGAATCGTTCACTCCTTAAATCCACCCCTGGCTTGGTGCTTGTGGAAATTGATGAGATATGTCGTTATGATGGCTGTACCATTGCCAGGATTTTGGTAGGAGGCGGCTGTGGCCTTAAGATATGTACGAGTGAAAGTGGGAAACCTCGAAAGACCATTTCTAGGATGTTTGGGGGTTGGAATCGAACCACCTGTTCTCATTTCTGCCTCTTGGGGGTTTAGTGAATCCCAACCCTCAGACTAGAATTACATTTCTTGGTAGAGCAGAGAATCGAACACGGACCTCCGCAGTAACAGCCCCAGAATACTAGCCACTACGCCACGAGGTGGACCTTTAGAAATCTAAGTGAATGGAACTTACTTTCAAGTAAAATTCTTCCTGGCAGACCAAGGTTGGGAAACAATATGTCAAGGTAGTTTACACTATATATTTTTTTTCCTTTTAGCGTATGGCTTTTAGTGCCGGGAGTGTCCGAGGACATGTTCGGCTCGCCAGTTTTGTAGCTTCTTCGAGACGGACACCCAATGGGTGAGCTACATGTACCGTTGGGGAGGAAAGTTGGAATGTAAGGACGAGGAGTTGGAAGGTAGCGGCTGTGGCCTATAGTTAGGGACCAACCCCGGCATTTGCCTGGAAGGAAGATGGGAAACCACAGAAGACCATCTTCAAGGTTGCCGGCGGGGGGATTCGAACCTCCTCGCATCTCCGGATGTGAGCAACTGCCAGCTGTCATGCCGTAACGACCACGGCTAACTCACCCGGTATTATTTTATTGATTGAGGCTGAATGTTCGCTTTCCAGAAGATATTTTCACTTTGAGATACTGGCTCTTCTTTAATTGCATTATTACATTGGTTATGAATGAATGCGCTTCTCATGTTTGGACATGTCTAATGTTGAGACAATGTATAATTGAGATCCTTCGGAAATGGATCAATGTTTATTTGTTTTCGTAAAATTTAAGACCCGGTCAAGAACGGGGAGAGAGAGAAGGCAACGTAAAGATGAAATGTACTCTGTACGTTGTCAAAATGAACTAGGAGGGCGAGGGGATTCAAAGGCCATTTACCTAGAAGCAGTTTCATGTAGGCCGTGTTCAGGCGTTAAACGAAGATTTTTTTAAATGTATAAGGACATAGTCCTTGCAGAGGGAGGATGACGCACTGGCTTTACCCGGACGGTCGAGGTTCGAATTCCGATGACAGCACGCTAAATATTTCACATGGAAGATCACGTTGCGTTAGGAAGGGAATGCGACCTTATATCCCCGGCCAAAACAATTGGGTAGTGACCTCAATATATTGGGATAACCTATCCAAAATTATAGCTATAAAGTGTGTTTCTTAGAAGTTATGTAAATGTTCTCCAATACAAAATAAAAATAATATTAATTCAACATTGACAAGAGGTTGAGGCATGGTGAAAAGAGAGGGGGGGGATGTAAGGGGTAAATGGTGCGGTATACCAAGAAAGGTGACCACCAGTCGCCACTGGTGTGTGCTAGAAATGTTCATCTGAAAATTACAATATTTAAATTCACAACCAAGTGGATTACAAAAGCCAGTTTAGTTCGTGAGCGGCACGTCGCACGTCGAATATAATGAAGTTGTGTTCCTCCAATTCTGTCTTGAGGCGGAATAGGTGGTGATCGATCGGGAATTACAATGTGATGATAGTGCGATGTTCTACAGTACTGTAGCGTGTCCACTGATACTGGAAGTACTTCAATTGTGTATTCATTTTCATTAGACTGTTATGGCTTTTAGCGTCCAGTCTAGTCTGCAAGGCTCTGTGTCAAATGTTTTGCCTTGATGATCCCCTATTGGTAGTTGGCCTTGTAGCTTGCTCTGCTCTTACCTCTCACCTTGAAATCATTTAACACCGAATTGTTAAGCCATTGCCTCTTATTTCCTCCTCTACCCTCTCTAGTAAATTCGTTAACCTATCCTCCACCATTCACATCACATAACTCCACCATCTGAGTCGGCTCGTAGGAACATCCTCGTCTAACTTGTACATTTCCAACTTCTTTCTCTCTTCATTACAAGTAGGCCTTACCCTCCTGTTACTGCTGTCATCTTTATCCCAGTGATCATTTGCTCTACTCTCGGCCAACTCCAGGCATCGCGTGTTTACATTTGTACATTTCTTTTTAACATATATATGAAACTTACCATCTGAACAAATTGAAATTTATGCATAATAACGTCCAGATAATACTTAATAACCTCCACAAATTTCTTTGTTGTAAACTTGATGTATGCAATTTTATGGACTTTTAACTTCACATACCTTTACGTTTTTTCAAACTTCTGCGAATTGTGATAACTTTTATTGGTAATGTTAAGATATTGTTTACAAGAAGGACAAAGGTAAGTTTTTACGAAAATCCAAATGTGTGAGTTGCGTAGGGCCTAATGTCTGCGTAATATAGTTAAGTACGATCGTCGCGTGGTTACTTGACAGCGTCGCGTGATTACACGTGCGAATTAGTGCTATCGCGACATGGCACGAGGAGCTGATAAATCTTAAACTCTTCATCAAATACGATCACTGAATGATAAAATGTAGATTTAATATCGTAGTAAGTAATTATAAGGAAGGGGCGTGATGGCGCAGCAACCATCAAGACGGACTGGGTTCGAGTCCCGATTAATGCATGTGCGATTTTCGAGATGAACGTCACATGCTGTGGTTCAGATTTCACGTAAAAAGTGAGGTCCTGTGGCTTATGATAGCGAATTGTCGGTTGCGTAAAACTACAAGCTTCCTCCCAATAATAATATAAATAGAGATTATGGTACTGACATGTGGCCTACTTAATGAAGAAGAATGTTTTTATAAATTGTCACATTTATTTAACACTAATAACAGTGAATGTAAAATAAACTACAAAATCATTGCCTTAAAATATTTTTTTAAAATCCGAACAATAAACGCTATAGTAGCCTACAGTTAGAATGAAAGTTTCATCAGAACTACAAAAATAATCAAATGAAGAAACATTTTTGTTCATTCTGCTTCTGGTATAGACTCCTCAAAATACCATTTCCCACTAGTAAAACGAGGCACAGGTAATTTTCTTGTAACTTCACTTTCATTTAAAAGCACTCTTCTTTCGTCGGTGGTTCACAAAACAGTTTAGCTTCATCGTTGCACTTGCGAAAATTGGTTACAAAATAAACATCACCATCACTTTCAGCTATGGTACAAACATAATATTTGGAATGTTTCTTTCCGCTGTATTTTCCAAGTACGAAGTCACCCTCTTCAAAAGCTGTATCACGGGGTGCATTTCTGTCATCTGCTTTGATCTTGTAGTCTGGATGTAGAGAGTGTGTGGTAGTTGTTTCTGAATAATAATAATTTTCTTGCCTGAACTATGTATTTCTTTAATGGCTCCACATAATGAATATCATGTGTTCCTGGTAGAGCACAGACATCGACGAAGCGGCTTTCCAGAAGGGGTTTAGTCTTTTCAACGTCTTCAGAAGGAACAAATATAACATTTGTGCTTGCTGAATTTCTTTTCGCCACTTCCACAACATCGTGGACGTTTATTAGGTCTCTCTTTGCACGTAGAGCAACAGTCAAATTACGTTTTATTGTCCCGCCAACACCGTCAACAGCACCTTTCCCATGACCTGACGCAAAAAAAAATCCATGTTACATTCATTCCAAAAGTTTACTTATAAAACGTTAGGTTTGCGAACATGAACCTTTGCTTAAACTGGCTCGCCGCCCCGTCCGAGAAGATAATCACTGTGGTGATTTCTGGTCGTTTTTCCTTGATGTCCGTTAACACCGTGCTTAAAAAGGAGTACGTGGCATATTTGTCATGCTCCATATGGTCAGACATAATCGCATATGAAGCATGATTTCCTCCCACAAACCACGCAACAGCAGTAAATATCGTAATTTGTCGGTGATGCCAATAACAACTCTGAATTTCATCTTGTGGAAGGATAGTGAAATTCTCCGCGAAATCCACTTGCAAAACCATTGAATTTTCAGTTGTTAGTTTCTTCTGTGCCTCGAAAAATTTGCTTCGCATTCTCTTTATAAATGTGTGTTTCATAAACAAGGGACACGAATTTACAAGTTTATCAAAACACTCCTGAACTGTGCCAGATACCTGAATTCGAGATACGTGATTTTCAGCATCACTTTGCCACTGGTACCACTCTATTTCGTCTCCAGCGTTCTCCTCTGTCGGTGAATATTTTAAGACATTTTTAGAGCAAGTGTTACATTCACCAGTCATATACTGTTCATTAGAGTCATCACACGCCAAAGTAAAAGTAAATTCACTAAATTTGCTAGAAATGTTAAGACCTTCTTTATTTAAAGCGTCAATCAACAAACTGAAATTTTCATGCTGCTTGCACAGGCACACATTTCTTGGAGTTTGATGTTGCAGAGAAATGTACTTTGGACGAAGTCCACAGAAAGCAGACCGACCGATTGCGTGATGTGGGTGTTCTTGTTTAAAAAGTTCATATGCCTCTTGCATTGTGACGCACATGAATCGCTTCTGTTGTTTTAATTTTTGTCCAGAACTGTCCTTAACGGAGATAAAATCTCTTGCTCGGGGAGATGGCCAACTGATATCATCCCGATTGAGAAATTCAAGAACTTCTTTATTTGGAAGTGAAGACTTCCTGCGCTTGCCGGAGGTAGATGGATTTTCACTAAATTTTGCACTGAGAGCAGAAACAACTTCCCGTTTCTTTCGCGGACTCACTGGTAAAGCCTGCTCTAAACGCTTTACAGCTTTCCCCAATGTTTGTTTGCATTTATACGCAGACGTTGGCGTACTCAGCTCTGCAATCGATGTAGATGGTTGTGTTGTTGGACTTGTAGAGCAGGAAGTAACTGTTGATAAACTCTGAAGTTTCTTTTTAGCTCTGTTTTTCTTCACCGATTCTCGAACCTGTTGGCGGCGTAGGCGTAGCTGGGCAGGTGTCATCTTCCTTCTTCTGCTTGCATGCCTTTCCTTTCTTTTAAAATCCTCATCCTTTTTCTTCTCGTGATACCGTTTACAACGTTCCTTGGGAGTAAGCGGCATTATTGTAAATCACCTCAGTTTGAATACTGATTGCTGTTCTAAAACACGTCCTTCACAAGTGAGTATGACGCAGAAACTGAATCCTGTGGGCAGCGTGTTGCGTCACATAGTGCATTCCTGTACAAGCGGCTCCATGTGACGGGGAACTCCCCGGCCGCCTACTCGCGAGAACGTCGTAAACACGCGACATATTTTACTACCAGCTTTGTATGAATCCAGTTGAAATTTTAAACGAATGATATAGCAGTTTGAAAGGGTGTACAATATTGGCTTTGCATACGAAATTTTATTCAAATTGAGCCACGCACTTTTCGTCTACAGAAACTTTTATACCTTTCACGTCGCGTGTTTACATGGCCTGCAGCTATAAATTCGTCGCCTCATCACACCTTATATAAACGGTTAATAACCTAAATAAGTACTTTACTGTGAAGAGAAAGAACATTAGAATTAACATTTACCATAATTATTTTCATACCTATTCATCATTTAATAAACAGTAATTCCTAAAACCATGGAGAAATTTCATATGAATTTAGAATGACAAAGGTTCAATTAACCACTCAATTAAAAACTGAAAGACATCAGCAAATGAATACATATCATAAAATTAATAACATTTCATGTTTTAACTATCATGAAAACAAATTGCAGAGTTTTATATTCCATTTTACTTTTTCCTAATTGGGTGGACTATTCTCTGGAATCAGCCTCTCATATCAGTTACCTCCTGCTTTTGTTTTGATATCCTGAAACCACATAGCTCTCATTCCCATACTGAATACTGAGCATTGTAGGCTACAAATTGTTTTGTTTTACGTTAACTTCTTTCTTGTTTTGGCAATCGTTCACACTACCTTCATATCAGTTGCCTCCAACTTAGGTTTGAGATATCCTGAAACCACACATCTCTCATTCCCAAACAGCAAGGATTAATTGTTCAGAAGAGGTACTTTTCAGTTTCCTCATCTTTTACAGGACATGTATTATTTATGATTTTCATACCTTTCTGGGAGTCATTAGAAGTTACGGTAATTTCAATTTGAATTGTCACTGCTGCACCGGAAATATTTCTTTTATTCTGTAAATAAATCATTTTCCTTCTTGTTCATTTGACGACCGCCACCATGACACATTGACGTCCTACACTACATCATAGCCATCGCCAACATGTCCGATACAAAATACACTACTCGTGAATAAAGAAATAAAAGGCAAAACCATTGGCCTGGATAAAGATTGATGTGTGACTACCCTCACTGTGAGTGACAAAAACCAGGGGTGTTTATATTAGATAACGCGGCCCCCTAACAATTATTGGTCTAGGTGAAAACCATTGGTCTGCCGGATGCAATATAATACCGAATGCGTGGGGTTGGCAATACGGTAGGCTATATGACAGTAAAAATGGCTAAATCAGCTGGAATTTTGCCTGTATAAGTCGTGTTCATATTTGGGATGGCTGGGTGGGTCTCAGACAGAGGAGGAGTTAACATCTATTACTATATCATCTCCAGATATTTTCCCGACTATTAATTCCGTTAATTTGGTTAATTTCAGTACTTTAAGAATTTTGTACCGAAAAGTAAGTTAATTACCTCTTCTGAATTCTACTAACTTACACGATTTTCATACAATACCAAATGAAATTGCTGTCCGTTATCACTAGTGCTCTAGAAATATATGTGCTAAATTACGTAAATATGTTTGTTTCTTGCTCATTGAACGATGGCAGCCATGTTCCTCAAGTGCATGAGCTTTCTTCAACTGTTACCTAGGTGGACACATTCACGAGACATGACGACACATTGACGTCAAGGTAGTGTTGTCAACATGTAAGATATAAAATACACCACCACACGAGGTCGGTCATTTGCGTGACTATTTCAACTGTGTGTGACAAAATCCAGGGGTGAATATATAATTAACGAGGCCCACAGGGTCACCCTACCTAGTAATTATTGGTCTGGGCAAAACCCATTATTCTATAGAAAGATTATGCATGGCTATTTCCACTGTGCGTGACAAAATCCAGGGGTGCTTATATGACTAACGCGGCCCTCAGGGCCACGCTACCTAATAAAGAACCGCCTGCACAATTAGCACCATATGCGTGGGGTTGACATTACTGTAAGTGTGCATAATTCACGGGGATAATGGCCGACACAACTGGAATTTTACTATACGGGTCGTGATATAAAAAAAGGGATGGTGGAGTGAACTACATCCTTTTGAGATCTAATTTGAATCATTACAGAAGGTATTTATGTCTAATTTCAGTAGTTAAGAAAATTTTATCCTGGGTTCTAGTCTCCTTCACTGTTATCCTGGACTTTTCAAACACATACCACTGCATGAAGTTCCCATATCATAATTTTTTATTAATTAAGGTGGGCCTTAAACCTCTGATTTTTCTAACGTGCTATAGGTTATGGTACCATAATTGTGGACAAGTATTAATTAATACCATAAAGATAGCTTTGAAGCCATTTTCAGTGTTGCCTTATTAACAATTATTATTATTGTAGCTTCCAGGCGGTCAACACAAATTTTTACAATTTCTTTATTAAATACTGAATAAACAAATTGGCTGACTGATTTGTTTTTGGGTAATTTCAGTCTTCACCAATGGGCGGGGGAATATAGATCTTATGTTATTTGAAAAAAACTGATTCACTTATTTTTCTTGATGGCGATTTTATTCGAAAAAGGCGCTCTGCATGGTACATAGCGCACTATAACATTAACTTGGTGCTTTTTTATTTTATATTTATTTTATACTGTATTTGACACTTGTAGCTCTTCAGTCGGTCAACATGAATATGCTCGATGAATGGGCGGGGTATTAGGCCTAGTTCATAAATCACACGTCTAATGGCAGACTTGGCTGGAATTTTATCTACAGTATATTAGTCATGATCTAAGAAGAGGGATGATATGTGGGTAATAGTCAGCGGAGGAGTAATCGTCGATTACTACATCATCTCCAGATTTTTTCCTGACCATTACCATACCACAGGTATTTTAGCTCATTTCAGGAGTTTAAGAATTTTTTCCCCCAGGATTTGGTCTCCTCCAGTGTTACTTCTGGAGGTAATTGAGATAAGGGTAACACAAATGATTGCTGAGACAAATAGAGAAGAATAGGGAGAAATGGCAGAAGGGTACTTGTAATGGAGAGATAAAGGGTAAGGTAGAAATGAAGGTTGTAGTATATATCGCGAGTCCCGGGGTTTAGTGGGATGTTAGTGACCTCAATGAACTCTGCTATGGATGTAATAGAAGCAGTGGTAGACCTAGGAGGCATTAGTTGGATTTTGTGTTTAAATGATTTCAGTGTAAGGGACATAGAAGCAGAGGGGGTCACAATGCTAACTGCTAATACGGATTCATTGAGGTGATTCGTTTGTATACGGAGGCTTGCAGACTAGACTGTACGTTGAAAGACAGAATAGTCTCAGTAACGCCTTGCCTCACTCCTATAACATCTTTAAACTTCTAAACAAGTTTGGTTAATGATCTTGTTTTTGTTTTTAACGATGGATTGTGTAGTAAGTGGTCAGTGACGTAACCAGTGGGTGTTTCTGGGGGTTAGAACCTCCACCTTGGAATTTTTGTTTTTACAAAAAAAACTGTTGATAAACAATGAATAATAATATTATTGGTCTTATGTCTCTTTTAAAAACTGCTGCTTTTAATAAACAATGTGCTAAAGAAACATTTTTTAAATGAAATAATCACACTTGCTGATGAGTTAACAAGTCATGCTATGCGGGCAATCGGTATGGTTATGATTTGTGTACTGTTTTCGCCTCTTGGCCTGGCTCTCCATTTGAGACTACATGTGTCTTTATGAGAACGCAATTTGTTCATTAACTTACTTGAATATTTATGTCAGTCACTTGTATTGGTATCCTAATAATGTTACTCATCCATGCTCACACCACACACACTATTTTGAACCCCCTCCCATTGGTCGATCTTGACTACGCTATCTAATATGTGAAGGGATCTTGGACAATAATACTGTCTAGTTGACCTCCTTGTGCTCAGGTGATTAGTGATTAGGACACACAATCCACTGGTTAGTTCCTAAACCATAAAAGGGGGGCTCTGTTCTAAGAAAGACTAGGAATTTGCTTTAAACAGTTTTTTGCTATTCCTACTAACAATGCCTAATGTGTTAAAATTAATGGAACATTGCACAAATTTGTCTCTTTATTAACCTTCATTGGCTAACGTATGCGGCTAACAGCCGCAATATTTGAAAAGAGCTAAGGGAACTAGAAGTTGAAGAGGATGCTGGAGAAGAACAAGAGTGGGATTTAGATGACGTCCAAGATCCTGACTTTGAAACTCGACAAATTCACGACGATCATCATAATTCTGATTTGGAGACTAATATGGATAATGGTGACTTCGCAATGGAAGTTGACGACGAGGAGGAAATGCAGTTCTTCCTTGGAAAAGATGCGACTCTTTGATCAAGTAAAGTATTGCGGTCTCAGACAAAGGTGAAGTCGAAGAACATTGTGAAGGTTATTCCTGGGCTTAGGGCACAAGCTCAACAATGCCAAACACCACTTGATTGTTTCCTGAAAATCATAAGTTCCGACATGATTTCTGATATAGTCAGATTCACTAACATTTATATTGCAACCAAGAAACATGAGAATGAAAGAAATGAAGCAGACGATAGAGTTCGAGAGAGCCGATTCAGGTCAACAATGAACGCCGAAATTATGGCTGTCATCAGTGCTCTGTTTTTAATTGGTGTGAAAAGGGGAAATCGTGCTGATTTTTCAGAATATTTTGTGACAAACGGTACTGGATTGACAATTTTGCTTGCGAATTTCAGCAAAGAGCGGTCCAAATGTCTCCTAAGGTGGATTAGGCTTGATGACATAACAAGTAGGGAACAGAGGAAAGAAACTGACAAGTTGGCTCCAGTGAGAGATCTACAAAATAAATTCATAGCCAATAGCTAACAAGCCTACAATCATCATCATCTGTCTTCTACTCCAGTTGCACGGGTGTAGTTTACGAGCGCCCTCCACTTGCGTCTGTCCATGTACCATTCTTCTTTCAGGATTCTATCCCAGCTAACTCCCCTTGTTCCTATGTCCTCCTTCACCTGGTCTAGCCATCTCTTCCTTGGTCTTCCTATTGGCCTTCTACCAACCACATCTGTGTGTAGTCTTTGTTTTGCTATCCTCCCCTCGGCCATTAGCTTGACATGGCCAAACCATCTCAAACGGGCCCTTGTCACTTTTTCTTTCAAAGTTGGGTACACTCCAGCTTCTTCCCTAATTTGTTCATTTCTTACCCTATCCCTCCTAGTTTTTTGTACCATTGTTCGTAGAAACTTCATTTCTGCAGCTTGTAGTTTGCTGTCTATCTGTCTGGTTGTTGGGCAGGTTTCTAGGCCATATGTTATTATGGGGGTAAAGTATGATTGAAAGAGCGTCTGTTTTGATCTCAAGGGGACTTGTTCGTTCTAGAGTAGGTTCTGAACTTGATGGTAGAACTGGGTTGCTTTTTGGGTTCGGCTATTGATCTCCTGCTGTATCCTGTTATTGCTTGAAGTAATGCACCCAAGATAGTTAAACTGGTCTACTGTTTCAAGCTGTGTACCTTCAAGCCTTATTTCTCCTTTCTTGTTCTGTCTGTTGACTGACATCGCTACCGATTTTGATTTGTTTATTGTTAATCCGTGTGCTTTTAGACAGTTATTCCAGGTGGCCAACCTCTCCTGTACTTCTTTCTCTGTATTACCCCAAATTACTACATCATCTGCAAATGCAAATGCGCTGATTTCTGTGTTGTTGTTATGCCTTATTCCTTTCAAAACTTCGTCCATTACAGTGATAAAAAGTAATGGCGAGAGCGCACTGCCCTGTTGAACTCCTTTAGTTGTTTGGAACCTGTCAGAATTACCATTTCCTATCTGAACACAACTGTGGCCTACAATATTGGGGAATTTGTAACCCTCGACGAGATGCTGATCGCATTTCGAGGACGTTGTGGGTTTATTCAATATATGCCGAAGAAACCAGCAAAGTACGGCCTGAAGATTTATGCCCTTTGTGACTCCCAAGCATTTTATACCTACAATCTCGAACTGTACTGTGGGAAACAAAGACCTGGTCCCTTCGAAGCATCCAACAAACCTTTCGACATTGTCAGAAGATTATGTGCTCCAATAGAATGGAGTAATAACAACCGACAACTACTTCAGTAGCTATCCACTTGCTGAGCATATCGTGAAGAATGGCATTACATTTCTTGGGACCCTACGTAAGGATAAGGCAGTTATCCCCCCAGAATTTGTGACTGAAAACAAGAATCTTCTACCAGGGAGTCACTTGTTTGGGTGTCAGGAGGATAAATCGTTGATTTCATTTGCCACCCAAAAGAAGAAAGTTGTAATTTTACCCTCCACCATGCATGACCGCAATGATATAGACAACGAAACCGGTAACCTGTACACATCATGGATTACAATGCCACAAAAGGAGGCGTAGACAATGTTGACTTGATGTGTTCACGTATTACTACGTCAAGGAAGACTCTCAGATGGACAATGACTTACTTCTTTCGCATTCTAGATCTAGCTGGAACCTAGTAAGTTATGTTTTGTGTGTGACAAATGTACTCCTCCTTCCCCCGAATCAGACCGGGAATATTATTGATCAGACACTGGAAATTTTACAAATATTACCATCCTGATTTTCTAAATGTTATTTTTCTAGGTTGTCAGGAGAGGGCTGACCAATTTGAGAAATTCAAACAAAAATTGGATGTAAGTGTTCACATATCAGCTCGATATGAATTACTGCACGTTTAGATGTCAGTAAATCATGATATTTAGAGTGAGTGATTGTAAGTCATATGGTTGGTTTATTTATTTTTTCAATCAAGAAACTGCAGGCGGATGCTGTCACAGCGATGGAAGAAAAGTTGTCTGAGATTGTTGATGAAATGATGAAAAAGTTGGAATCAAGTGACCTCCCACAAGATGAAACGAACCAACTACTTTATGACAAAATGAAATATCAAAATAGAACGTATGTATTTAACCTGTTCTTTTTTTTTTATCAATGCACCTCTACTGTAATCACTAAGGTTCGGATGTTTAGGATCTAAAGAAACTAGAAATATGCCCTGAAAGTACTGAAATATGATCCAAAGAAGGTACAATATGACCTAATATATTTACATGCTTTCTAAAAACAAGTGTTAATATTGTAGTGAAATATTATTTTTATTATTGATTCTACATTCAAACCTAAGTAATTGTTAAAATCTACACTGATTTCATGAATACGCCTACGATTAAAATGTTTTCCTCAAATTATTATCGCAGAAGTTTAAAGAGACGCGCGGAAAGCAGCATATTCTTCACCTTTTCTCACGTTAAAAACTGCGATACAAATCACATTTCCTGTAAAGAGAAAGAAAATGCCCTAAGTTAAAAATACTACCAAGCTTGGTTACAGTTAAATATTTTCTGTTAGTCTGCAACAATTGCCAAGTTTTAAAAATTTTAGCGCCGCTAACGCACAGAAACCTTGCAGCGGCCAGAGGATACCATATTTTAAGTCCACCACTTACCCCTAAAATTACCAAAATATGACCTTAAAACATTAATATTGATAAAATATGACAATAACTATGAAAATGACCCAAACATGCATTTATATGCTCTATAAAATCCACCTAAAAAGAATCAGGACATAGAACTCCTGCTTAATTACAGTTTTTAATGAAAATGTTGTCAAGGAAATATGATATTTCCTAAACATCTGATCCTTGGAAGACTAATCACCATACCAAATGGCACATCAGTAATATAACAGTTGGTACAGGAAATTAATATTTTTATCATTATAAGATGGAATTTTACATTGATTTCATGATCTTGACTGTTAAGTTTGCATATTGTAGTAAGTAGAATATTGATAGTTTACTTTCATTACGACAAGTGTCATATTTGATGTGTTGTCGCCATTTACTTTTACTGGCATTGGACTAAGTTTTGATCAATTACTTGAGAGCTGCATCATGTGGTCTTGGGTTAAGTATTGAGATTCCAGTTCCAAAGGTCCTGGGTTCATTTCCTGCATTTGCCAAGAAATCTCATTCTGATCTGAGGGTTGAAGTGGGGGACACTCTGCCTTATGCTGCAGAACTGAGAAATGGGTTTGATTTTCACCTCAGCCATCCTATAAGTGGTCTTCCATGGTTCCCCACTTCTATTCCAGGCAATTGTGAGATGGTACCCTTAAAAGCCATGGCTCCAACCCTATCCTATCTCAATTACAAATGCACACACTATTATAGCCATCACAGTGACACAAGTTATCAGGCTAATTCCACACACACACACCCAAGTACATGGGGCTAGAATGACCACAATTTTGCAAGCCCCTAAATGAGTGGACAAATGAAAACTGTACAGAAGATTATTCAAAATCTGTAAAGAGTAGTCTATTTTAAAACATTGAGAGATATTTCTTGTGCTAAGGGTCAATGCAAAAAGAAATCACACTTAATTCGAAATAATCTTGGGATTTGGCTTGTATACCCTCATAATTTACAGCCAATTCATGGTAGGTGCTAGGTTTTATTCCCAACACAGCTAAAAGTTACATTATTTTCTGAGAGCTGGGAAAGGTTACAGGTGGCCAACTTAGAAGATGTAGATTCCCGTCCCACTTCAGTAGTCCTAGAAGTGGTTTTCCAATTTTCACCAGGTAAATACCATGATGGTACCTAACTTGAGGCCACGACTGCCCAAAATAAGAATACAAACAACAATAGATGCCCGAGTTTGTTAGACATAGGGCTGTTGGTCACAATGTCTCAAGTGCCTACTTGAAATAACAATAACAACTTATTAAATTCATAGTTAGAAGATATGGCTACAGAATGGAGAGGAAGCTATTTGTAATAACAATATGATCCTCAACAGTATGGAATGATTAGCTCTCTTTCACTAATGTGCACATGCAATAACACATCATATAGACAATGTTGAACACTTTGTTACTAGATGTCACCTGCAGCCATATGTGAAAAATGCAGCTTTGCACAATATCTTGTTTATAATTAATTTTTTCCTCTAAAGTAAAAATAAAACTAACTTCAAGTATATTGTAGCCCAAGTTCTTCTCCAAAACTATGTTCACTTAGGGCTCTTCTATAAATCTTAGTACATTTGTACAAATGGAAGTTAGATGTAAAGTAGGTGAGGAATATATTACTTCCCTTCTTTTTTGGCTTTAACATAAAATACAAATTTTTTAATATATTGATGCAGGGTTTGACAAATCACTTCAAATGAATGTAAAATACAACCATGAGTTATTTCGAATTTTTACAGTATCCACGATTCTAGTTGTTTGAGCAAATTTTCAAAAATTTGCTTGATTTTTAAAATATTATAATGTATGTTTACTAAGGCTCTGCACAAGCCACAGGGCCAGGCTATCTATGGACTTAATAGACGTGGGTTCAAACCCCACCTTTGGCTGTCCTTGAAATAGTTTTCTGTAGTTTCCCATTTTCAGCTCCAGGCAAATGGTGGGACTATTTCTGCAGAGCTGCAGTATGTCTTCTCATATGGCTAGGGGTGATCATCTAGAATCGAAGGGTACAACATTGCATACCTGCCAACTCTCCCGATTTAGGCGGGAGACTCCCGATTTCAGACCATTTCTCCCGCCCTCCCGCTTAACGTATTAAATCTCCCGATTTTTCAAAAACCCCACGCTTAATTTCGGATTTAATGTGTCGTCTATCGAACGGATCGACTTTACGTGTTTTGAAGTTATATCTCTATATCGCAGTTTCGCTCTGTATCGATAATCGACAACTGCGTACTAACTCCCGCGTCGCGTCCTGTTGTTATAAAAAGTTGGCTTCAAATAAGTGTTCGTTTGAAATCGGCTTCGAATAAGTCTTCGTTTGAAATCGTCGAAGTTGAATTCAGCGCTTGTTCCTAGATGTGTTTCATAATGACCAGTGGGTGAGAGGTAGTTGTACGCTGCGGAATATTGTATCTGTTTCACACGTGAAATTATATGATTTGTGTATAACTTAGTTTGATGTTGTTGGCGTTAATATGCCGGTAGGTTATTGTGATTTTTCGATCTGAGTGATTGCGTCGGTTCCTCGGTAATATGGCGAAGAGATATGATGTGACATTTAAAAGTGTGTACAAAGATAACATTCACAGGGTGTCTACCGGTAACGGAAGTAACGAATTTTACAAATGGGTAACGAAAAAGTAACGAATTTTACATACGGGTAACGAAAATTTTCCGAAGGGGATTGAATCATATAAAATCGCGCCTCTAGGCTCAGAGATTGCGATGGAGCGAGTTTCACGCAAGCGGCGCCGATTGCATAAGCTATATTTCCCCGTGCCCGACCTCGAGGAAATGCATACTGAGGATACCCTGAGTGGTATACATCGTTCTGCGTATATTTTCGGCATCAATATGACTTTTCAGTTTTGTGTGAAATACTTATGTGTTATATTAGGAAGCCTGACTTTTCGCGAGACGTTTATTCGCGAAAACTTCTGAAATTATTCAGAAACCTCGCATTTCTCGCATTTATTTAAAGACGTGTCAAATTGAAGTCCAGAAATAACGCTAAATAATTTAATGTCGCGATCTTGTGAAATGTTACCGTTTTGAAAAAGATTCGAAATACGTAGGCTGTAACTTATTTTAAAAATATGTCTCGTAAATTTGCGACATCCAGTATGGTTAATTCGAAATTCCGTTATATGTCGATTTTTCCTTCGAATTTTGGTTCCATCGGATATATTATAATCTAACCGGTTATTTCGAAAACTTGTATAACATGTATAATTCGTGATTCGCATTTGAAAGAAAACGTGTCCTCTAGTTGTATTATTCGTGCAATCCTCTCCGAATAATTCTTAATATTTGATACCTACTTCGAACATTCAGTAGCATAAAATCATAAAACCCGTCCCCTATTGTGAACTTGTGACCACGAGGTCTGGGGGAATCCCGTCAAAGATGATTGGGCACCAATCACGAAACATTCCGAAACCTACTCTCTACTTTTCCCATGACCGTATACTTAAAAGTGTACGGGGAGCGAGAAGTGCATCTACCCACTTAGAAATGACAGCCTACGTAGCGTCGCGATACTAATTTCTCCTCCTGATCTACCCTGAATTGATGAGCTCCCGACCACAACATAGGGACAGCGGGAATCACGGCGCCGGCCATACAACTTGTCCATAACTACACGTGAATTTTAATCCTGCCCAACCCTGAGCTTGCATCCACCATTCTGTCAGGACGAATAGACAATCGTTCAACGGCCGGGTGCGGCGCGGTATGCATAATATCACGAGGACAACTTGAATCTCGTAAAACGGCCGAGAGCGGCAGCGATTGCGATACATCGCGATATTTCTCCACATTCAATGACGAGGACAACTGTATTCTTGTCAAACGGACAGTAAGTGGCGCCGATTGCATAATAATGCTATATTTCCTCGCGCCCGACCTCAAGGACAATGGAAATCTCGTCGAACGACTAAAAGTGACACCGATTATTAAATCGCTATATTTATCAGTGTTCTATCGCGAAAACAACGGGAATCTCGACAAACGGGTGAGACCAGCGCCGATCGTGTAACATCTCGAAATTTCGCCGTACTTGAATGTGAAGACAGAATTCGGTTACAATCACTCTGTTACAATCACGTAACGTCCCATAAATTTCTTCGTGATCTACCGCGGGGACAAAGGAAATCTCGCCACGGTCAAGAGCAGAGCAACCTCTTGGCAATTATAAAAACGCCTTGTGCACAAGACGACATATTAGCTGAAACAACTCATTTGATAATAAATATCTAGTATTTATTTATTATTTTTAAAATTTTTGTAACTCCGTAAGTGAATTGTATTTACCACTTTAAACACAGTTCATTGCTGTCTTTCTTCACCGCGTGATGAGCCCATTTGCTTGCAGACCGCAGATGTATCTTGAATTCAAAGGTTACTAAAATTAACTAAAAGTTAACTAATAGGTAGCTAAAAAGTAACTAATTTTTACTTCATCCTTACAGTAGACACCATGATTCCGCATATAACTGAGTCAAGAAGAGGCGCAACATTTGCATTTTGTAGTGTCTGTAGGTGTGATTTCAGTATCTCGCATAGTGGAAAGGGGGACATTTCATTTTCCAAAATTAAGTTTTTTGTAAATAAATTTCCTAGCATGTTAACAGATACTCAAGACAATTTTAATGAGGAAATGGATGCTTTACATTCCCAATTCTGTAACTTCCAACTTGAGGATGTGACATCTATTGAAGAAGAAGAGAGAATTGATGTGAAGTGGGCACTGGTAGGCCAAATGATATGTAGTGGTGGGGTACTCAAGTTATGCTTTCCATTCTGACCATTCCGCATAGTAATGCAGAGTGTGAGAGGATGTTCAGGTCATCTCTCTCTGACGAGACTTTGGACAAACTTATAACTCGGAAGTCGATTCAGAAAGGGAAGTGTTTTGAGCAAGGATATAGCAAGACCTTTTTGAAGAGGGCAAAATCAGCCTCAGTCACCTGCAACTACGACCAATAAATAATATGATCTTCGATACGTCACTAGTTCTGTATGCCTGAGTGTGGTCGAAAGAAAGGAATGCTTGTTTGATGACTAGTGAGAATTTAAAATTACTCAGTCTTAAGTACATTTGTAAACTGGGATGTCATATCATGTTAGTCATGTACAGTTTAATAAATAGTGTAACTTATATACTTATATATTTGCTGCAATGTCTTAGCCTGTGTATGTATTATGTTGCATCCCCCCTTGCCGACCCCCCTAACCCCCCTACCCCCCCCCGGTCGCCGCGTCGAATCTCCCGATTTTTCACTTTGAGAGGTTGGCAGGTATGACATTGTCTATATGATATGTAGTTTTGTGAGCACATTGGTGATAGAGAGCTAATTATTCCATAGTGTGAGGTCGATGACATAACAATTCATGCAACCAATGATGATATTATTTCCAATTCCTTGCCCAATGTCATTGATTTCATCTCGCATTAACTCCTCTCATGAGGTTGGAATCAGTAAGGCCAGCCAGCCATAAAAAATACCCACCCACCCAAAGTTCATCGCATCTCGCCAACCCCTCAGAAACTGGAATAATGAGGGGTGTAGGGTATAAACAAACATTTGTACAAAATCATTTAGCCTATATAGACAATAATTATGTCTTGTCCTATAAAACTGAGTTCACATTTTTATTTACAGTATGAACAATGAACTCCTAAGTGTCTTTGGTAATAGTTTTCTTTAGTGTAGCAACATTTAAAGAGATACAGGCTACAGCAAGACAAAAATAAGTACCTTATCACCAAAGAGCAGCATGACCTGGGTGGTTGGGTAGCTGTTAATGATTTATTTGCTTCTTTTTATTTAAAATTTGCCTGGTATAAGCAGAGTTCTAATTTCTCCACCTTAAGATATTACAAGTTTTAACCTTGTCTTATTTCTTGTGAAACACAAAAAGAATAATATGGATAGGAAAAGTTGTTGACAATAGGAACAACAATATGGTAGGCTACATTGAAATAACATATTTTGGTATGCTGTTATGTATTGGTTAACGTTCCCATTCCCGAGTAATTTAGGCTTTCTGCCCCTCCTTCTCCACCCTTCAGTGTGTTTGAAAATGTTCGCAGTGCACTGTCTTGTTGTTTGAATATCTTGGAAGTATTGTATTACAAGATTTAATTTTTTTTAAATTTATTTATTTAATAATTATTAGATACAATCATGAAAGGTCATTTTACACTAATATTTTAACAATTTCAAATAATACTAACAAAAACAACAATAACAGGTAACAATTGGCAGTGATGGCAGCAAGGGACAAATCTCGGGAAAGACGCAGGGAATGATTGGGGGTAGTGGGTGATTAGGAGGGTGAGTGGGTAGGAATTGAGTATGAAAGGGATCTTCTAATGTTATGTTTGAATGTTCTATAGTGAGAGAATATGTCAATATTTGGAAGGGAGTTGCTAAGGGTAGGTAGACGGTGGAAAATAGAGCGCTTCTGTACTTCAAGACGTGGGCGAGGTATGTGGTGTATATGGTTCTGACGTGTTGAGCGGGAGGGAACATGGAGTGGGAAGTTGCTTGAGAGCATGTTACATTTTGTGTAACCATTCATAATTTTATGTAAGAAACACAGGTCAGTAAATTGTAGACGGCTTCTCAGGTCGAGTACATTGAGCTGATTTAGAATATAGGATTTGGCAAAGTGCCTTAGTGAAGGATTGCGAGCTTTGACTATTGATATGAAGAAATTAAAGACACTGTTCAATTTATAAATATTGGTTATAGCCGAAGTAGACCAAATTGGAGAAGAGAAATCTAGGATAGGGAGAACATATGTGGTGAAGTATAATTTAAGTGCAGTGAGGTCTTTAATTTCTGTGAATCTGTATATAATGCAGAGACTGCGCATTGCGCGAGATTTGATACGGTCAATGTGGGGAGAGAATGTTGGTTTATCATCGTGAATAATACCTAAATCTCTTACCTGAGAAACCGTGTCCAATTTATTTCCACATTTTATAGTCCGCTTGATTTCCAGATTTCAGTAGTGAGAAAGACACATTGAAGCACTTTTTGGGATTTGGAGATAACCTCCATTTGTTGAACCAATCAGTACATGTATTCACTGCTTCCTGGAGCTCAGCGTGGTCGTCAGAACTGAAATTTTTCTGAATATCTTGAGGTCATCAGCGTATAGAAGAAGGGAACACGCAGAATTTTGCACGCATGTGTTTATATCGTCCATATACAGCACGAAGAGAAGGGGTCCCAAGATACTGCCCTGAGTTACTCCTGATAAGACTGGGAGCCAGGACGATACAGACCCTGGAAGCACTACCCGTTGTTGCCTATTGAACTGGAAGCTTTGTATTAGGGATAGGCAGGATGCATGTACGTTGTATCGTGAAGCAAGCTTGTGGAGGAGAAGGAAATGGTTCACGGAATCAAATGCTTTGGCCAGGTCAACGTAGATTACATCTAGCTGAGATTTTTGATCTATTGCAGAAATTATGTGATGGTTCAGAACAGTCAGATTTGTTAAACATGATTTTCCAGGGACAAAGCCATGTTGTTCTTCAGAGAGGTTTGGTGAAAGTGAGGAGACAGCAATGTATTATTCTTCCGAAGACTGAAGAGAGTATAGGTACGATAGATGAGGAAATTTCATGCTTGCTGCCCGATTTAAAGACAGGTGTGTCATCGGCTCTTTTCCATGAGTCAGGAAAAGTGTCTGAAGTCCTGCACCAGTTGAGAATTATGGACAAGGGGATGCTGAGAGATGCAGAGGTGTTTTTCAGGAATATGGGGCTTATGTATGATGGTCCGGTAGATCGGTTTGCAGGCAGGCTTTTTAAAATATTTTGGATTTCATCGGGTGTCGTTGAAATTTGAGACAGTGAATCAGAACAGACGCTAGTAAGTTGAGGGGGACTGGGGATTGGTACGGGAACTGAAAAGGTTGAGTGAAAATATTCATTGAAATGTGTTGACCTCAATTCAAATGGGATTTCTTCATTATGGAGGTTTAGGTTAAGTGGAATTCTCGGAGTCTTTCTACGGGATGATATAAGTGTCCAGAACTTCTTCGGGTTATTCTTGAGATTTCCTGTTATGGAAGAAATGTAGCGGTTGTTTTCATATGTTTGAAGTTGTTTTCAAATTATTTTCGTTTTACAGGAAACCGTCGTCTGATGGAAATCTTCCAGATAAGCAGTTCCTACCCAGGGAGTCACTTCTAACATACCTATTTGAAATTCGACACTTCCGCACAATATACAACATCTTTATAGTAATCCTAATTATACTGTTCCTCAATACTGCCATTTATGATGTGGTTGTCAATGGAGAGTTAGTATGAATTATTTTTATCTCATTAGTAGTTTGTGTCTGTAGAGATTATCATTAACAATCATATTTACTTATTACTTTGTTGTGAAAGTCTTTATGATATTCATTCCTTGAATTCTGTTTTGGAATTCTTTTCTCTCATCTAGGTTAAATTTAGGTTTGTCACTCATTCGGTGGAATTTTGGAGGTCTCGGTCGTGTGGTCATCATATGGCTAGGAATGATGACTTCTACTTTATCTGTGTACCCTTGCTTCAGCTATTGGAGCCATCAACGAATCAAGTTTCCTCCAAAGAGTAAGTTCTCGTACAGAAGTGCTATAATGACATTGAGAATGTAAATCACTCAATTACACTGAAGAATTTCAAAATACAGTAATGTAAGTGGCGGTCATTTGGAGGAGGCAAGGGAGGTCTGGCCTCCTTCAATTTCCTGTATAAATGTATTATTTCTATTATTATTGTTGGCATTACTGCTAATTGTTGTTAATTCATTTTAGAGGCTTGGGACACCTTGATCATTAGCCCTGTGTACTTGGGTGTGTGTTCAACTTGTGTGATAACCTGTATTTCTGTGATGGCTGTAGTAGTATGTGTACATGCACTGGGACTTATAACAAGATACTATCCCTGCACGAGTGTTGAAAAAACTGGGACAAAACCACACTCAAGATAACAGTTGTTGGCACTGGGATTCGAACTTTCGAATTCCGGACTTGCAGCAGCTGCCCATTGTGGTGTGCTAATTATTAATATTCCTGCTATCTAGTAGTAGTAATGCTATTGTCACAACAAGCATGTTCCAAGAGTTGTGATTTATTTGAATCATTCTTCTTTGTTGCTCACAAATTCTTCTACTTGGAGGCCAGGTTGATGAAGATCGCCTGCCTGGCATCTATTGTCATAGTAACCGTGACGTCTGCCCTGCATGCAGTGTGAGGTGACGAAGATGGGTGAATGTTGAAGGCTCTAGGAGGAGGCCAGAAAGTTTCAGTGCCATTTACACTTGATGCTATGTCAGTGTTCCTGTCCAAAGAGGAAGCCATGCCCATAACTAGTGCTGATTTAACATGTGGTAATGAGGATGTAATTAGTTCCTTGCTTGAAATTCCCTTTTTAAGGAGTGAAGTGGTGGTGGTGGCTATTGTTTAGTAAATGCTCGTACAGTTTTGAGGAATGCGTATAACACATTAAGCTTAAGACAACCTCATTTCTTACTTGAAGCACTACAACATTCAAATTTACCACAAAACATGGGCAACGTGATTTTGAGGTTTATTGACGACAGCAACATTAGGTTTCTACATTTTAGAACTTCATTTTAATAAGCTACTCATAATTATACAAATAAGTATTGTCAAATATATATCTTTTAATTCCTTCTTTGTAAGGATATTCATTTCTTACAATGAACGACATTAGTTACATAGACTTTCATTAGATACTGCCTTGAAACTCTTAAAAGTAAAAATCACTCCGGTCGTCACATATGGGCTACCAGCAATTTGGACACATCTGACAAAGAGAGGCCTTCTAGAGATCAAAAAATTAAAGGCAAACTATTTGAAAAAGGCCCTAAGACTCTCGAAGTACATTCGCTCACGTCTTGTCTACGAACTTACATGAGATCAATTCTACATCAAAGAGCTATATATACAGCTGTTATTAACCACCACAGATGCATACAATGAGGCAATCAAGGAACTTCGAACGAAGAAAGAAAAAATGTGGGACGAATTCTATTCCACCGATGCAATGGTCACGACAGAATGGAAACAGGCCGACTACGACCTTCGACACATGATGACAAGGTTCGCTGTACACGGATTTCACTTCAAAATGCTGCAGCAACAAGAAGCACCATGACCCAGGAGAACAGTTGTGAACTTTGCAACATGCATTGTGATCGTTACCACATAGGGGTGAGCGGGAAAAGACAAGTATCCCTCACAGAGTACTGTACCAGAGAGTAATTTGCTCAGTGGAGCAAAGAAATTGAATAATCTATGTACATTGCGTCTTTTATTAAATTATTTCTTTTAATAATTATTTCTGAGGTTAAGTCAGATCAAATTATTGTTCTTGGTCATCAGTAATTTATAGATTTGACACAACAATATCTTAATTAATATTCTTAATCAAACTTTTAGCAGAAGAAGGCTTCATTGTTAAGCCGAAACATGTACAACAATTGAATAGTTGTTTCTTAGTTTGTATTGATTGGCATTTTATTATTAAGAATTAACTGTGATGAAACAGAGATTAAACTACGACACTGTCTTCGCACACAACCAGATGCTGCCATGAGTGCATTAAATTCATTGACTTGTCTTGAGAATTTACAATCGCATTTAATATTTTTGTTAACACACATCAGGCATGATCTGACATTAGGCCCCAACTGCAATAATGTTTTATTTTCGTTTTGTGACTCGTGTACATAGAAATACTCTTACTGGTATTTTAAAAATTACTGTGAATTGTAATAATATTATGTTTGATCTGCACATCTTCCTGAATAACTTTAAATTAATAATTCACGTTCATGGTAATTTTAACCTCTCGTCTATTATATTAGGATTTTCTGTAAATCTCGTCCCCAGCATTATCGCGGATAATCAATAGTATTCTGTACTTCATACAACCCATCCTTTCCCAAACTGGATATATGCAGATGATGACTCTTTGCTAGCTGGTGATGAAGTGGCGGGTGGCAGTGACTAGTTAATCGGGAGTTGCATGAAAAATCAGTAGTTAGGGTAGGATACATGTCAGTATTTGTTATTCTAGTTCCTCAAATTGAATTGACAGATGAATTTCCACTCCACAACCCTCGTGTCTCTTTCCTTCCCATGTATCCTCAACAGGTGTTTCGGTATTGTTCCACCTTCCATCCGTTTAACATGTCCAAACCATTTTAACCTGCTCCTGTCGATTCTGTCAATCAACTATTCTACTCCAATGACTGTCCTGACTTCGTCATTTCTCACTTTATCTCTTCTTGTTTTTCCTATTATACTTCGTAAAAACTTAATGTCACTGGCCTGAAGTTTACTCTCCTCACTTCTTGTCATAGTCCAGGTCTCCGCTGCGTGGATCAATATAGGAGTATAGTATTTTTATAAAATATCAGTTGCATGATTTACTGTAAACACTTCTTTACATTTAATTTAAATGTCCTTCTTCCAAACTAGGTCTCTCACACTCTGTGCGGGAGTGACACAACGGAAATCCCGGAAGTTCCCACAGTGAAGCTAGCGTGTCTACAGTCTCACTTGTCTCTTATATTGAAAATTGGGATGAATTTTCTTTCTCATTATATTGTTTTCTTCAGAATTGTACAATTTTAAATGTGAAAAAAATAAACCATCTAAGAAACAGAAAGTGATGACCATCGTTTTTCTTTGATATTAATGTTGGCATAATCCACATACCTCTAGCATAGTGTGTCTTACAACATCATCATCATCATTTCCCCTTATCCAGCTCCTGCTGGGTCGGGGTATTTATGGCACTTCTCCACTTTCCTCTTTCCTTCCACCATTCTTCTTCCACGATCTTGTCCCAGTCCAGATTTCTTTTTCTTACGCTGTTCTTCACTGAATCAATCCACCTTGTTCTAGGTCTTCCTCTTGCTCTCTTACCCTTGCACTTCGCCTCCAGCATCTGTCTTGGTATTCTATTTTCCTCCATCCTCTTTACATGTCCAAACCACCTTAGTTTATTCTTCCCAATTCTCTCATTTAGTTTTCCCATCCCAACTTCCTTCCTAACATCTTCATTCCTCACTCTGTCTTTCCTTGTCTTTCCTATCATACTTCTTAGGAATTCCGTTTCACTGGCTTGGATTCTACTCTCTTGCCTGCTTGTCAGGGTCCAAGTCTCAGCTGCATAAGTTAATATGGGAACATAGTACACTTTATACATTACCTCCTTGCTTTTCCTTGGTACTTCCTTATCCCAAACAAGTTTTCTTACACTTTGATAGAATGCATTGCTCTGCTGTACCCTCCTGCTAATCTCCATGTCCAACCTACCAGTTTGCATCTATTCACTTCCTAGGTATTTGAACGTGTCCACAATTTCCAAACTCTGACTTCCAATTTTCACAGTGCCCTTTCCTTGTTTTTCCCCTTTTGTCATCACCATGGTCTTGCTTTTCTCTATACTGATTTTCAGGCTGTATTTCTGAATATTTTCGTTCAGTGCATCTAGTTGTTTTTGCACTTCTCCGGTGTTCCTTCCCCAGACCACAATATCATCTGCAAATAACAGTAACTTCATTTCTTTATGTCCATATGCTTCCTTTGTTTCCTTTACGATTTCATCCATCGCCATTATGAACAAGAGAGGTGACAGCACACTCCCCTGTCTTAGTCCAGTCTTGTTCCTAAACCAATCTGTCTTTCCAACTGGGGTCAGTACCCTGCTAACACAGTTGTTGTACATTGCTTGCACCATTTCCAACATTTCTCTTCCCAGTCTCTTCTTAACCATGGTTTCCCATACCATCTCTCTGGGGACACTAACATATGCCTTTTCTAGGTCTATGAAAGTCATGATCAAATCCTCTCCATATTCCCAGTTCTTTTCCATCACCTGCCTCAAGCTAAAAATTGCGTCCACTGGGGATCTTCCCCTCCTGAAGCCATACTGTTCCTCTTGCAACTCTCCTTCCACCTTTCTTCTAATTCTTCTTTCTAATATCCTTTCCAGTAATTTTACTATCTGTGATAAGAGGGTGATCCCTCTATAGTTATCACACACCTTCTTGTCCCCCTTCTTAAACACTGGTATTATTAGCCCTTTCTCCCAGTCTTCTGTTACACATTTCCGTTTCCACACACACTTTAGCAGTCGATACAACCATTGCATACCAACAGGTCCAGCAGCCTTTATCATTTCTACACTGATTTCATCCACCCCTGTTGCTTTTCCCATCTTCATTTTCTGTACTGCTAATTCCACCTCCAGCATTGTTATATCATCTTCTGTTATAGAGTCGTCAGGTTGTGTCACTTCCATCTCACCCGTACAATTGCTCACATTCAATAGCTTATCGAAATACTCCTTCCACCGTCTCTTTATCTCTTCTGGGTGTGTTAACAACTCTCCATCTTCCTTTTTCACCAGCTTTGTGGTAACTCTTTCTTTCCTCTTACTTCTTAGAAGCCCATACAGCATCCTTTTACTGCCACTTACATCTGTTTCCATTCTTCGTGTAAATTCTTCCCAACTTTTCTTCTCCTACCACTTTCTTACACCTCCGTTTGCTGTCGTGATACTTCCTTTTGCTTTCTTCTGTTTGATCTCGGTTCCATTCTTTCCATGCAGACTTCTTTTCTTTCACTGCTTTCCTCACTTCCTCATTCCACCACAGAGTCTCCTTCTCTTTCACTCTTGTTGACGTCCTACCACAAGCACTCTCTGCTGCACCAACAAATGCCTTTTTAAAGTGGGACCATTCCTCTTCTATGTTTTCCTTTCAGTAACTGGGATTTGTTGCTTCAATCTCTCCTGAAAATCTTCCTGTACAGTTTTGTCTTTCAATTTCCATACTTTTATTTTACTTTCTCTGATCTTTAGGTTTTCCAATTTTTCCCATCTAAATTTTGCCACCACAGCTCTATGGTCCCCATCAAATGCTTCTCCTGGTAAAGCTGTCACATCTATCAGCTTTCTGCGATTAGTCCTTTCCACCAGAAAGTAGTCAATTACTGATTTTGTTCTTCTATCGCCCCAGCCATATCTCGTAATTTTCCTGCTGTTTTTCTTCCGAAACCATGAATTACCCACTATCAGTCCATTCCTTTCACAAACGTTTACAAGTTCCTCTCCTTCCCGGTTCTTTTTCCCATATCCATATGGTCCAATGACTTCTTCCTTTCCTTGTCTCTCGTTTCCGACTTGTGCATTCATATCTCCCATGATCACCACTTCTACATCTGAAATTACTCTTTCTACATCCTCCAGGAATACTTCAATATCTTCTTCTCTGTTTCCAGTCTGTGGTGCATACACTTGTATGAAGTCCATCACGTCATTTTTCATCTTCATTCTAATTTTCATTATTCTGTCACTCACTCACTCGACCACTTCAACATACTCCTCCAGTTGTTTCGAGGTTATCAGTCCCACGCCATTTTTTGCCTCTTGGCCACCACTCCAGTATAATGTACACACATCAAAAAAAGTTTTGCATCACCTCGGTTCCCAGATCTCCGGCATATAGACGTTGACTGTGTATATTGTATCCAAGATACAGTCCCTTTGACTGTTCATAGATGTCACTAAAACTGCTCAAAGATGTAAACAACCATGCATGAGCAGGGCCTATTAGACGGAGGGGGTACGACAGCCGATCAGTTCCAGTCATTCCACCAGGACGAAGGTACGCTGCTCATGTTGTCTGTAGTTCTACCATGCCTAGAAGGTCAATACCGCAGTTCGATCGCGTCCGCATTGTTACTTTGTGTCAAGAAGGGCTCTCAACAAGGGAAGTTTCCAGGCGTCTCAGAGTGAACCAAAGCGATGTTGTTCGGACATGGAGGAGGTACAGAGATACAGGAACTGTCGATGACAGGCCTCGCTCAGGCCGCCCAAGGGCTACTACTGTAGTGGATGACCGCTACTTACGGATTGCCGCTCGGAGGAACCCTGACAGCAATGCCACCATGTTGAATAATGCGTTTCGTTCAGCCACAGGACGTAGTGTTTCAACTCAAACTGTGCGCAATAGGCTGCATGATGCGCAACTTCACTCCCGACGTCCATGGCGAGGTCCAGCTTTGCAACCCCGACACCATGCAGCGCGGTACAGATGGGCCCAACAACATGCTGAATGGACCCCACGGAATTGGCATCACGTTCTCTTCACCGATGAGTGTCGCATATGCCTTCAACCAGACAATCGTCGGAGACGTGTTTGGAGGCACCCTGGTCAGGCTGAACGTCTTAGACACACTGTCCAGCGAGTGCAGCAAGGTGGTGGTTCCCTGATGTTTTGGGGTGGCATTATGTGGGGCCGACGTACGCCACTGGTGGTCATGGAAGGCTCCGAAACGGCTTTACGATACCTGAATGACATCCTCCGACCCATAGTGCAACCATATCGGCAGAATATTGGAGAGGCATTTGTCTTCATGGACGACAATTCTCGACCTCATCGTGCACATCTTGTGAATGCGTTCCTTCAAGATAACGACATCGCTCGACTACAGTGGCCAGCATGTTCGCCAGACATGAACCCTATCGAACATGCCTGGGATATGTTGAAAAGGGCTGTTTATGGACGTCTTGACCCACCAACCACTCGGAGAGATTTACGCCGAATTGTCGTTGAGGAGTGGGACAATTTGGACCAACAGTGTCTTGATGAACTTGTGGATAGTATGCCACGACGAATACAGGCATGCATCAATGCAAGAGGACGTGCTACTGGGTATTAGAGGTAGTGGTGTGTACTGCAATCTGGACCACAAATGCTGAAAGTCTAGCTGTATGATGGTACAACATGCAATGTGTGGGTCTCATGAGCAATAAAACGAGCTGAAATGTTGTTTGTGTTGATCTCTGTTCCCTTTGTATTTAAAGGTTCCGGAACTCTTGGAACCGAGGTGATGCAAAACTTTTTTTGATGTGTGTATATCCTTTCCTCAATTTCTTCCTTCCTGTACCTTTCCATTTCACTTCACTCAGCCCCATCAATCCAACATTCTCCCTCTCCATGAAGTCTACCACCTCCTCCACCTTGCCTGTCAGGGTCATGACATTCATGATTCCCACTTTCATTTCGGTTACTGGTCGCCCATTTCTCACAGTTCCCCCAGTACCAAAAGAACTGCGCGTCGCCTGCAGGGTACGCCCTAACCTTCTCCGAATCATTTGAAGTGCCATTTCCATTTTAGGCTATTATTACGATGGGGTCGCCACTCCCAAAGGCATTTTATGAAGCTACTGCCAGCTCTTATACAGGCCGCCCCTAACATGGGAAACAGACGCCCTTGCAGCCGCCCCTAACCTGGGAAACAGACGCTACCGATTGATGCTGTACTCATACTATTCCCGGAGTACTGGGTTGCCTCTTCCGCAATCTCCACTGTTCCGAAGTCCATCTTCTCTGCTGCAGATTCCGTTGAGGTCTTCGCACGTAACCCTGTGCACGGGGCCTATGTTATACCCCATAGGACTAGGTCCTCACCAGAACTTAGCCGGTACTGTAGTTCTATGGTATATTACAGTACCGTTGCCCACCCCCGCAACGTGGACGCGCCTGGCAAGAATTATCCATGTAGCCAATTATAATTGCCTCATGGACCGGGTTAAGGAGCTGTCTGAATCCAGCCTCCAAGACTGTCTTACAACACTATGTTATTAAGTGTTACAATATTTTTTTGCGTGTTCATAAAATACATTTCAATTTTTTAACCGATAGTTTTGCTTTTGCTAGGCTTAGAAACATAACTGCGGATAATTCGCGGAAGTTCGTGCATTAATTACCCCAAATTATCGGGAGTGCACTGTAAAGAAGAAAACGAAAAAAGCTAAAATTCGCGTTTTCATGCGGAGTTCGCCAAATTTTGCGAGTTTAAAATCCATTCCGTTTGCCAATTTTTGGGTTATTAAAACAGATTACCACTTGTGTATTACTTCATTTAATAATTTGCAGTTGCGAATTTTTCCTATCCCTAAGTATAGTGTACAGATTTCTTTACAAAATATCAATTGCATGGTTTACACAGTTCGCTTAAACCAGTTTTCGATTGACGAGATTAGTTAATGGAGGTTTCACTTTAATAATAGATTGCTCAACATAGCATGGGGGAAGCAGGCTACTGCACATGACGAGGAGACTCATTGGATGTGGTTTCATTTGCTGTGACCAATTACCAAGGGTCTGCCTCCATCCTGTTGAGTTATTCTTTCTTGCTTTCTATTATCATCATTATCTGCTTCTCGAATATGCAGTTCTGTGGGTTTTGGATGGAAGTTGTGACTATATTAACTTGCCAGACTTGTGAGTCCTGATGAGGAAAGAGTAAGGTAAACCAACACTGATTACATTCTAAGCTATCCAGCAATGCTACTCGCACATCAACAGTGCAGTCCACATTTCAGGTTTACAAATCACTAGAATGGGTATAATGTTTTGGTTTTAGTGCATCTTGTAGAGTAAGATAAGATAATTTTGTTCATGGAGAGTGGTATATTGCAATAAAAACTGCTATTCCATGTTAGATTGAAGCCATCTGTAATGATAAAAAAGATGCAATTTGGTGTATACAGTTGTGATGCAAGCAGTGAATAAATTTAATGATAATTTAAGAAATGTTCCTCACTGTGCACGTTGCATAACGCTCTGTGAAACACCCTTTTATTTTACCATTACTTATATCTGATCATGTTCAGAAAAATATAGTTTAAATTCTTTGAGAATTTCTTGCCTAAAAGTGAACATCAGGCTAGCTAACATATTAGATTAAAATATGAGAGCTTTCCACAGTGAAATTTTTGTTAAACATTCACTGAGGAGGGTTGACAATCTGGAAGTTAAGTCAGTTAACCTTTTGACGAGTGCACCCGGTGTATGACGTGCAATAATGACTGCTGCATCCAAGTACGCATTTGACCGGTAAGCAACCTCTGGGGAGTTTTTTTTTAAATTACAATAAACTTATTTATTACAACTTGGGGAGACATGAAAACACATTTTGGATTGAGAAAACAGTAAATTCCAGACTTTTTAAATGTATGATACTGTTCAAAGCAAGGATGTATGCAAAGAGCGATCTCACAAGTAGAATGCTCTTGGCTAGTTTCTTTCCTCTTCTGTCTTGATTGGGTAGTGTGTTTGCACACGTAGCATTGCCTGAGAATTTTACGCTTCTTTGTTTCAGTTTGTGGGAGTGTCCTCCTAATATGGTTACCTTCGAAGCGTAACGGATCTTGTGTCCCACGTCCAATCGGGCGTGCAACATTCCTTCCGTTGATTTTAGCAGTAAAGTGTTTCTCAAGCAGTTGTCGAATTAGGTTTAGTCTGAAATCCATTAAGTGCAATTTTACAGTAGGTTTATATTTCTTTTGATATTCTTTGTACATGAGAAAGGCATTCAAAACCCAAATGTCTAGTAATTGAAGAAAAAAGTTTTGTGTGCCACTTTATAGCCTTTCTTGTCGAATCATTGAATGAGACCATCATATCACATTTTGTGATCCATGGCATGACTTGTAATATACAAAAGAGAAAATATTCAGTTATATTCACAAAAACAAAAAATATTTACAGCTACAAAGAGCACAAAACAACTATCCACAGCGTAGGCAATTGTAGTACTATGCTGTAACCTATAGGTTAACGGCAAACCAAACTCTTACACTGTAGTGAGTATACGCATTCCCGTCAGAGACCACCACCATACAGAACTAGGATTTGTACAGGGACACTAATCGAATAACTGAAGAAGTTCCAGAAAACACCGCCGAATGTCATATTACATCGGTAAGCATTTAAGTTCTCAGTACTAGCCTAAAACGACAAATGCTTTGCTCCCTCATGCGAGACCAAACGGCAAATGCTGTGCTCACTCTATTTACTGTCCTTTGGTGCGCTCGTTCACAGGTTAAGACAAAAGTCTTCATCAGATATCAAGGTTATCTAGAGTAATTAGAAAGTGAATGTAACTTACTAAACTTGTGGGTTATAATTAGGGGATGATCATTGTAATATCTGCCTGATATGTACAAACTATGTATTCTGCTTGTAGAGATACTAAACTACCTATCTTCTTACTTTTACTATGGTATGAAACTTAATATTCACTATCACCTATCTTCTTACTTTTACTATGGTATGAAACTTAATATTCACTATCACCATACATAGTTTTCAACACTCAGGTTATGATAAATGCATTCGTTTATAATTTCATCAAACCTAAGTCACTTAAGGCATTGCACTTCAAATACATGACTGTTAGTTTTTCCCTCTGCTTCATCTAAGATTCCTGGTTATGATTCTTATGTAAAAAAAGACAAAAACTTCACTTGATGTCCATATTTCGTTTTCATTGTTTAATGTGTTCTAAGTACACAACATTTTGGAAATCTTCCTGAACTTCCAACTTCTATCCATAACTACATAAGTGTATTGTTTATTGACAGTGAAAGTGTACACTAGGCTATTACATAGGTGCCGGTGAACGGATGGGCATAAACATGTAGACGACCAATGCTGCGTTTGTGGTTCCTCTATCGTCCGAAGGTAGCGTGTTCATACATAATCTGGTAAGTCGTTGCCGTGCTTGTACCTAGGTTGGTAACCATCATATTGAGCAACTTTTATGAGTTTGTACACATTGATACTGTAACTCTGGTCTTTTCATGGCATGGACGCCGGTCGCAGTGCTACCTGTGTAATAATGTAAACATTTAATAATAATAATAACCCCTGGCACTACAGCCCATGAAGGGCCTAGACCTACTGTACCCGTATATGAATACGGAGAATGCACAGTCATAACCTGGCCTAGCTCACTGCATTCGGGGGTGTTACGTTCATCCCTCCGTATGACCGTGCATTCGGATATTGATGCACTTTAGGTTCACAAGGCTACACAAATACTCACATATGACCTAAACATGATTTATTATCCTTACGGAAGCACCCGAAACAAAATACAATCAATACATGAATAAAACATAATTTGAATAAATCCAATCAATCAATTAATACAATCAAATTCCTTCAACAAAACATCAAAATCATTCCAAAAATTATCTTGCTTAATTCCCTTCTTTATCACCATTAAAATTATTTAACTGGGAATTACTAATCATTTAGACATACAGCGTGCCTATCACACCTTCAACCTATTCATCTAAGGCTTGTGGGACATTTATTATATTCGCCTCTGGGCTTTAACTTCATTGATATTTTCCTTTATTAACATTTCCTTCTAGTTTCTTTAATCTGAAAAACTTTTCTTCCTTCAAGCCTTAGGTATCTATTCCTTGCAATACAATACATACATTTCTCATGTCTGGGATCGAACCCATCTTTACATCACCTCTCTTTCTCATGCCACTAGGTTGTTTTATGTTATATCATGCACTATTGTTCACCATTTCTCAGTGGACTTATTTCCATCTGAGTTCAAATTCCATACATTCATTTACCCGTTTTGTTTATTTATCTTGTGAGATAGGAAATCGATTATTTCATCAACATTATTGGTTTGACCATTTCGTCAAATATTATAGAATTCATTCAAATTTTAGCTGGTGACACTCGTTTAATTCCCAGCAATACAAATATCTAGTATTTATTACTGTAACATTTATCCTTCAATATTTATCTCTGCAACTCATAATTGCCAATACACGTCTGACCCTTTAAAAGTTTAGTTTACAAAGCACTCATTGTGCGGCTCCCCCGAGCCTCGATTATATGCGGAACAAGGTCGGTCATCCACCTCCCCCAACTCTTTAACTTGTCAAGCTAATATTTACGACCAAAACTATTCAACTTTCTCACTCCCACGCGACTGCTAATGTTTATCCCTGTTTCCCTTCTCTATGGCCATCCAAGTCTTACAATCCATTTTAATCACCGCAAATTATACTGCTTCCTCATTTATTATAACATTTTCTCATGTCTTCTGATAATAATGCATTCAATTCGGAGATGCTAACGACGCACATTCAATTCTTGGCAATGCGGGCATGGAGATCCACGATCATTCTCACCCCGGCTTACACTGCGATACAACAATCCATTTATTTGTCGGAGATAAACAATGCTGATATTTGGGGATTTGGTCATACGCGACTAGACTCGGATCCGGTGCTTACCGTATCCCCTGTTGTCCGTAAACGAAGAAACCAGTATATTCCCCCAGACTTACATGGCAACGCTGCCCTGGAGATCCTCATCATTCCCAGTCAGTCTTACAATGCGATAACAACAATACAAAGCTATTTTGGCGAGACCCCATGTCTCCCAATGGTCGCAACCCAATACAACTCGACGATCCGACTTAGTAATTCATATCTCCTGAATAATGCAGGTTATAGGACACGTATATTCATTCCTAGCTTGATGCTGACTTCATTATACTTATTACTCATTCGGCCCATTTATGGCAACATTTTATCATCAACAAAACTCTGTTCTTGGTTACCATTACCATTTATTTAAATCATTATTTAGTTAGTGCGTGATACCACATAATGTAATGAAACTTTCATTAGTTACCCCATGTGCTGTTCTGGCCGATGACCGTACTTATGGTTTCGCCCATCTCGATTTCGTTTAACAACACATAACACAATTTCTTACAATCTTCATCTTCTTAACACTTAATTCACACTTATACATTTCTATTGACAATATCACTTTACCTATGAAACATATATAAAATATCCCTTATTTCACTTGGGAGGTACACTTATTTATCTATTTACACAATCACTTTTTCACACGCATCGTATCTCAGCAGCTGGCGAAAGTTTCCTCAACCGCTGACGATTTTCCCTTGAATGCTCCTTATCTGAAAGTCTCTCCTGTCTACCGCCTTCTCCTGGCATCGAACGTGTGTCCTACTCTTCCAATGTCTCTCCTATTCCCAAAAACTCACGGTTTTTAGTCTGTGTTGTAATGTTTATATTTACATGGATCACTTCTTCTACTTAATTAGGCGGTAAATTGTCTATTTGTTCCGCTGTAGCTCTATCCTTCTATCACGAATTGTATTCCTTACAACCTTGGCCTCCATTCGAGGTCCTTAAACTGTCTATCGATTTATTTATCTTGACGAATATTCGTTTGAGTATGTCTACTGTGGTTTCGAACCTATGCTCTTCGGCGTTCTATCTTGGTAGAATTCTTTATCTAAGCTAACGCAATAACTGTTCATATTGTTCCCCTTTGGGATCTATTGTCCGATAATAGTCTTCACTAGACGTAGCGTAGCTTCTCACCAGAGTCCCTATGACTGAAATAACGTGGTCTCGAACTAGTGTGTCTCTGAACTTGGAGTTCACAAATGACTGTTGATGACTGATATTTTAACGTAACGTAACATGGCTCTCTCCTGGTGCCTCCCAGATGACTGTTGGCGTAACGTGCCCTCTCCTCTAGAGCCTCAAGATGAACTGTCGTAACGTGCCTCTCTCCGAGGTCCTCTGAAGAACTGAACTTAGCTCTGCTCAGAGCCCTTATATTTAGTTAGGTACAAAATGTAGTTCCCTAATGGCTTCTTTAGCTCAAATTTCGACTCCCTGCTCTGATCACCTTTTCAAAATTATCTACAGGTGAGGAATATCCTAAATGTTTGATCCCTCCTTGGCGGATCAAGATCCGTTCGTCCGTTTATTTTTAATTAATTAAAAAAGTTTTCATTCTAGTTCAGGGGCCTGGTTAGTTTACTCAATTCTTCCATGGATCTGTCCGCGTGCTCCAAATGACGTAGCCTTCGTCATCAGTTTTTATCCCTGCATATATTATAGACTTTAAACACACTGAAAAATTCAGTTTCCTTGGAAACCTATAAATCTGGCTTCGTAATCTTATATTTTTGGCTGGCCAAATTGTTCTCTGCTAATTTTTGACTATAAGACGAGTGATTTCCCTTCGTCTGTACACGTTTAAACGCTGAATTGCAGTTTTAGGGGCCTCGTTCGAGAGGTGTAATTATCATAAACCTTAGAAAAAGTTCCCTCTCGATGTGGCGCTTATCTTGCCATCAATCCTTTCAAAGTCACTGCGCTGGTGGAATGTTAAGAGTCTCTCGCTCCAACCAATTTCTTCTGCGGCAGCACCCTTTTATGGCTTCCTCTGTTTATATTATATTAAAAACCGTCCAAGTTAATGGGTATTTATTATTCTGTGAGTTCTTAATGTACCATCTGCTCCTTCTCAGTCTTGGTTCCAAAGTTCACTCTCTGTAAAATCCTTTCTTAGTTCGATATGACTTACTTCCTTTCTATCAAATAATCATGTGTTCGATCTTGTACCATCTCTGATTGGGTACACTACCAAGCGACTGCTGCCCAGCCATTTGGCCTGCAGATTTTGGGTTGACACGTGATCAGGCGCATCGGATCCCCTCGGCCGTTTATCTTGGTTTTTGTTATCGTGGCACTGCCTCACTGAGAGACAGCTACTCAATTTTCCTCACGAGCTTAGTGCACCCCGTTCCTGCCCTCACGTCAATTTCTAAAATCCCTGATGGAGCCGGGAATCGAACCCAGGGCCTCTGGTTGAGAGGCAGGCGTGCTACCCCCAACACCACGGGGCCGGCAATGTAAACATTTACTGTACATAAACTATAACAATGCAGGACACGTAATTTGTGTTACCTATGTTTACCCATTTACTGCCAACAAACATAAATAACTACTCAGGACATCCCAGTCGTGTTACACATGTTTACTTCCATAGCACCTTTGGGTGGCCTCGGAGACCACATGTTCCCTATATCGATGTGCTCAGTGTGGTGACCCGGATTGCCGGTATCCGTCAGGCACTGAAACACCCTTTATAAAGGAGCTGCCCATCTCAATTGTTAAAAATAGTCATATATTAAGTACATTATTTAGCGTACTATACATAGATGCTAAACAACTTCTCTCTCCCGAGAATAGATTACATGGACAGCAAAACAGAAATGCCTAGCTTTCCACAATCACAGCCAGAGATGCCCTTGGTTAACATAAAGGGATACTAACTGGCAAAATTACTTTTACTGCCTACAATATCATTGCATGTTTTTCTCTCCAGCTAATAGTTATCCGCTTCACGGAAGTGGCAAATCCGATCGGAATCAGAACTAACGATGCCAGCAGAAATTATGTCGAGGCTATTACCACCCTATTTCAATTCATGATAACGCTTGTGGCACCTTAGCAGAACTGGAACACCATTGCACAAAATCTTGCTACTGATTAACATATTGCACACGGTAGCTGCCACTTTGAACACTGCTTTTCTATCTTTCAAATAATGCTTGGTGACTCTGGTTCTCTCTTATTTACTATTGTAACACACTAGTTGCAAATCTTTGTGGTTGTGATTTTTATGCTGGTGCATGCTTTTCTGTTTCTTTGCAGCTATTTTATTAAGGGCTTGGGACTATGGTTGGCTGTTTGCCTTGATTGCTTATCAAGCCTTGTTTGGCATTGTGCCAGTAGTGTTACTCCTCAAGTTCAACTTTCCTCCAGCCTCATCATTTATGCTGCTAATGGAACAGGTATTTACTTTTGTCTCTTTGGATCTTCTTGCTGTGTAACTGTATTAAGAAAGAAACAAAATATTGAGGAATTAAGGTAGCTGCTCAGTTGACCCTAGAACACAAACCTTAATTTTAACCCAAAACCTCATCAAATTTACAACTTTTTATTTTTAGCTGGTACTCACCCTGATCCATTAAAACCTAATAATTGCTAATCTACCATTACAAATAGGTAACACATTCTGTAGTTGTAAAATACATGTTCCCACAATTCACACATAGGAGTGAAACAATAATTTTCTTGCCTTTCCTGGAGTGTTTTTTTTTTTTTTGCAAAACCTCGGGCAAAACACTGTCAACTCAAGCCTTTCAGATGTAGCTTTATATTTCGAGCCATACAAGTCAGCATTGAATATTTCTTGGATTGCCAAGTGATTATTCTTCAGCACCGTAGTTTGGATGAATATTCACAATACAGTCTTAATTTTTGTCATACAAGTATTTTGAGAGTCTTCATTGTCTTGTATCTTTAACTCTTTTTTCACTATTTCTTCAATCCACTATTACTTTAAGCATATCATTGGTAAAACGCAAAGAAAATGAAGAAGAGAAGTGGGGCTTCTGCTTCCGTATGTTTTCCAATTGAAATCAGAAGAAAGTCTGTTCGGCATGCTACTTATAGATCTACAAGGTTTTGAAGACCAACGGTGATTGTTCTTACCTCTAAGGACCATTTTAGTGCCATTATTATGTGTGCATTTTGCACTGGGGCACAAACATCATTCTATTCTTTTCCAGATCAGAACTAGCAGAATCATGAGAAGTTGTTGCCTGAAATCACTTGCGTTTGGATTCAGATTGTACAAGTACAAGAAATCTTTCACTGCTGCTTGTAACATTATTGTGAGACAGAACATATTGTTCACATTTATATTCCATGTCTGTTGGTACAATATTGTCAAGCCTCCATATTGTCCTTTTCTTCACCGGAGCTCATGTCACTGTCTGAACCACTCTCTCCTTCATAAATCATTTTCGTCATTTTTTCTGAACAATCTGTGTGTGTAATACTCAACAAGGATGTGCTTCCTCATTCTTCACTTTCATCATCTGATGAATACATTCCACAATCAGAATATTACGTTCATAACGTTGGGGGAGAGGGGGTGGTGGTTTATGGTAAATATATTCTACACTAATACCTGAAATAAAATACACACTTACAAATTGTACATTTTCTACTACTTCAACAAAATTAGGGGGATGACATGTTTTACATTAGTCATGCGAACACTTCAGATCAGGTTAATTAATGTGTGTAACTAGCTCTACATACTTGTCATCTGAGAGGATTATTTTATATGCATTTTTGTATATGACATATTCTTTTTACATACTGTATATATGTGGGCATAAAATAAAATCCATACAGCTTATCTACCTAATTTAAAATGTAGCCTTATTAAAAATTTCCTGAATAAAGAAGCAATGGTTCAGGTATAATTCTAAGATCTTTTCGGAATGAAAATAATTCTCTCAACTCCTGTATCCTGGTCTAATACAAAACGATATCCCCCCACTAACCTCTTGAAACGGTATGCAATGCTTAATGTGATAATATTGAAAGAAAATGTATGTTATATTCTGTTGAAAGTACTACATTCCTCATCGCAAAGGATTAAACTTGCTTGTTATTATCAGCACTGAGTTGCTTCCACCACTCCTTTCACATTGCCTCTCCCTTTTCAGCAATCAGTGCATGTCTAGAAATCCCTTATTCAGGTGCTCTAGGGAAAGAAACATGTACCGTTAAAAACAAACAATAAAAGTATTTATTGTCGGAAAATAATTTCTATATTTATAGATACAACGTACTGTATGTCAATACGGATCCAAAATGGTGCGAATATTACCTAAGTAGGGAAAGAAAACTCTAGAAGCCATACCCTGTGGTGGTCACATCGCTATTGATGAGCAAGTATGGAGATAAAATAATTGTGTGATCCATTCTCTCTCTTCATTATACATGTATTTGACCAATACTTAACTTTTATAACTCGAATCTAGACCTGAACACTATTCCTGGAGTGAACTGTTATGTCTAGGATATATGAACGTAATAAATTGAAACGTGACTGAAAAGACACTAGAAATAAATAGGTTCCTCACTCAGATATTACCACTTAGAAAGAGGTAAAAACAAACATGGTCGTGTCACACTGCAGAGATGAATCGTTTTGTTGTTGAAGATTGAAAATTAAAAGATAAAAGGACATAAAAAATAAAGGAATTTAAGCATTATACTTATGAACATGGCATATATGTATCCAAACACTCACAAAAAGTTGCACAGTCAGTATAAAATGTGTCACAAAGTAACATCTCGAATTTTGTCCATAAAAGTCCATATAAAATTAAAGAAGACTGTTTTTCACAAAGATGAAACACAAAAATACTGCGTGAATAAATAAAAATTACAAAAATCTAAAATCATAATTATCACCCTTATTAAGCATCGCCCCGTGGGGGTTTGCCTGTTCCTCTATCGGGCGCGTCCCAGGTGGCGGATAGGGGGGCTTGCCGGACTTGTCCGGAGGGTTTGAGGGAAATAAAATACCTCTCGCGGACCAAAAACAGGCCCCTCGCCAGGGTTATGGTGAAGCTACGTTAGGCCTAGCAAGCCAGTAGTGGATATGAAACTGCTTTTAAAACGGGAACGGGCCTCGGAAAGGACAGATCTAAAGGAAGCAGACCTGGCTATGGAAATGGACTACGAATCGGAACTTTGAATATAACTTCATTGACGGGAAGAGTGGAGGAGGTTGTGGATATGATGGAGAGGAGAAAACTGGATGTACTCGGACTGGCAGAGACCAGATGGAGAGGGGAAGGAAGAAAAGAACTGAGAAATGGCTTGCAGCTATACTGGATAGGAAATGAGGAGGGGAAGAGAAATGGAGTGGGAATGGTGGTGAGAGAAGGGCTGAGGGAGGAAGTAAAGAGGGTAAGTGATAGAATAATTAGAGCCAGAATCACTGTGAAAGGTAGAAATCTGGACATTCTGCAAGTCTATGCACCACAGGTGGGATGCACAGAGGGCGAGAAGGACGAGTTTGAAGAGGAGTTGCAGAAGCAGTTAGTGGGGAGAGACCTGATAGTCATGGGAGACCTAAATGCCCATGTCTGAACTGATAGAAGAGGTTTTGAGGAAGTGATTGGTGGTGAAGGATGGGGAAACAGGAATAAGGAAGGAGAGAGATTGTTGGAACTGTGCAAGATAAATGGGCTAATGGTTGGAAACACATGGTGCAAGAAGAGAGAGAGCCATAAAATTACTTGGTACAGCAGGGATTTGACTAGGAAATCAGTGGTGGACTATATTCTATGCGGGAAGGAGACAAAGAAGAGTATCACGGATATAAGGGTAATACCTTCAGAAGCCCTGGACAGTGACCACCGTCTGCTGGTCGCCAAGGTGAGAGGACTGAAGGAAAAGAGGAGAACTGAGAACCAAGAAAGAAGAATAAGGACATGGAAGCTGAAGGAGGATGGAAATAAGGAGAAGTTCCAGATATTAGTGAGGAACAAATTACCGAAGGATGATCCGAAAACAGGTGAAGAAGAATGGAATAGGTTCAAGGACGTGTTGGTAGAAGCAGCGGAAGTCGTGTGTGGCAGAACTAGTGGAAAGAAAAGGTGGAAGGAAACACCATGGTGGAACCCCAGAACTAAGGAAGCAGTGAAAAAGAAAAATGAAGCATTCAGGAAATGGTTCCAACAGAGGACAGACAGAACAAGAGAAGAATACCAAGGGCGGAAGAAAGAAGCAAGAGAAGTAGTGAAGGAAGAGAAAAAGAAATGGCTGGAGAAATGGACAGAAATGATGGAGGAGGACTGTGATGGCAGTAAGAAAGTGTTGTATGGAATGATAAAGGCAAAGAGAAGAGATACAGGGGAAAATGTCAGAATGGCGGACAGGAATGGAAAGGAGGTCGAAAATATGGAAGAAGTAAAGGTTATCTGGAGAGAATACTTCAAGGAACTCCTAAATCCAACTAAAACCAGCGTAGTGGACATTGTGGAGGAAGAAACAGACAGTGACCAAGACTTTTCAGAGAAGGAATTGACATGGAAAGAAGTGGAGGAAGCAGTAAAGAAGATGAAAGGGGGAAAGGCACCGGGAATAGACGAAGTGAGTGTGGAGATGGTGAGAGCATCAGGGGTGATAGGAACACAGTGGCTCTTTCGAGTAATGAAAGTGATATGGAGGGAGAAGAAAATACCAGAGGACTGGAAAAGAGGGATAATAATACCCATATTTAAAAAGGGAAGTAGGAAGGAATGCAAGAACTACAGGGGAATTACACTCATGTGCCACTGCGCCAAAATATTTGAGAAGGTACTGGAGAGAAGAATTCGGACAGAAGTTGAAGATGGACTGAGGGAAGAACAGTATGGGTTCAGGCCAGGAAGGTCAACAGTTGACCTCATCTTTGCAGTAAGACAGCTACAAGAACACCATTATGAATATGGGAAAGATCTGGTGATGACCTTGGATATTGAGAAAGCATATGATAGTATTAATAGAAACAAGGTATGGGAAGCAATGAGAGCAAAAGCAGTGAACAAGGAGACAGTGGCAAGAGTGAAAGCAATGTACGAGGGAAGCAAAAGCTGTGTAAAGGTGGGAAGAGAGAGAACGGAATGGTTTCAACTGGAGAGTGGTCTGAAACAGGGAAATGCCCTCCCACCCCTGTTATTTATAGTGGTGATGGATGAAATCATACGAAAAGTGGTAAATAGCATTGGGGAAAGGAAAATGAAGGCAATGATGTTTGCTGATGACCTTCTGGTATGGGGAGAGGATGAGGAAGAAGTACAAGAGCAATTAAATGAGTGGGAGAAGGTAGTGTTATCATATGGGATGAAGTTCTCAGCACAAAAGAGTGAAGTGGTCATCACAACGAGGAAGAAGAACAGACTGGATATGGGCATAACACTTGGAGGACAGCAGTTGCAGAAAGTAGAATGCTTCAAGTACTTGGGAAGCATAATTGAAGAAAAGGGAGGCAATAGGATGGAAATAAATGAGAGGGGAAGGTGCGCAGATGGATTTTTCAAGAGTGTTAGGGGGATGATATGGAATAAAGATGTACCACAAAAATGTAAAGGAATCATCTACAAGACCTACTTTGTGCCAATTTTGACATATGGTTCAGAAACATGGGTGATGAAGGAAAGGAACAAGAATAAAATACGAGCAGTGGAGATGAAGTTCCAGAGAAGTAGGGTAGGAGTGACAAGAATGGACAGAGTAAGGAATGAGAGAGTCAGGGAGATGGTAAGAGAGGAACCATTGCAAAATAGAATAGAGCGATCTAGGCTACAATGGTATGGACATGTGAGGAGGATGGAAGAGGAGAGGATACCGAAGAAGTTGTTTGGAATGGAAATGACGGAAAGGAGGCCAAGGGGAAGACCAAGGGACAGATGGACAAAAGGAGTTAAGGAGAGTGTGGAGGAAAGAGGAGTGTGCTGGGACACAGTAAATGACGAGAGATGGTGGATGGAGAGGCTTATGTTCCAAGCAGACCCGACCAGCGGTTGGAAACTGCTCAAGATGATGATGATGATTAAGCATCGCATGATAAAATAGCAAGAGACTTAAAAGATCCAACATGTTCTTGCCTACAACTTTTGTTGTGTTGAAAGTTACCATAAGACTAATATTAGATTAACATTAGATTTTAATTTCCCAAAATTCATCCCTTCCCTGCGTGGCACTTACAAAGGATTTTAGAAAAATCGGTTGAACATGTATTTATTTTTAAAGACATGTTTTCTTACTGAATTTCATATTTCTTATGTGGTGTCAGAGATACACACCGTTATGAATCTTTCAGGACCACCACCCCCCTTTCAACCCTTTCACCAAAAGCACTTACAAGGGGAGGATACAATGCATGGGTTACCGATTCGAACCATCTTTAGTACACGTGTAGGGCATGACTAGGCATATACCAGGTGCAAGTAGTAAGGTGCGCTTCTCAGCCGATTCCGAGAAATTAATTATTAATTATTCGTAATTGCTGTAGCGCATTCATGTGCGCTGTACGTTAACATGAAGCCAAGAAGCTCATGGTGCAGCGGTAAGAGCCCTGCTTCGTAAGCGTGGGATCACTGGATCGAATCCCACCGGTGAGCATTTTTTTTTGTAAACATAGGCAATTCGTACAACAGTAGGTGTCGTGAATTTACACCCCCCATAGATACGCCCTTACAGTAGGACGTACAGTAGAGATCCATGTTCAGATACCAACATATTGGTAAGGTCAAGCGTGCAATTAGAGATACAGCACACAACCTCGCCGTTACCACCAAACCACTACGCCCTAAGATCCTAGTTAAAAACCCCGACTTAATAACAGAACACAACGCAGGCCAATTACTTACCGAACTTGAGGACGCAGTTATAGATCTCAAGCTCAAGTACCCAAACGCAATCAGACAAAAACGTCCCCTCACACGAGCACAGACACAGAACGCTCAACAGTCGTCCTCAGATAGCGTTGATAGTGAGGAATTAACCCCCACATTACCGTACACTATATTACAACACATCAGTGACACGCAACAAACCTACAACGGGTTGCAGGTCCTGTTACAACAGTTAGACGAGATTCCACACAATTCTTCGAACGGGGGACTAATCGCAGATATACACGCCGCCGCCTTAACTCTAGGCGACAATATTAACAAGGCGCTTTCCACACTACAGGCAGTTAACATTGAACATAACTTGTCGCTGGATAATATCCAGGGTACTGAGCAATTCAACCCTCAGGACGCTCCACACTCTACCCCTAACCACCCAGGCACCTCCCAAAGCGAAAACACCTATATAACACCAGTCCAGGTTCACCAGCAACCCCTAAGCCACGCACACTCTAGCGTTGCATTAAATAACAGCGACCTAGATTCCCCAGTTGAGCGCACCCCCTTAATTACCCCCCAACACTTCCTACAGCGCGGACATGGCCATGCCTACAAAGTATCCAATGATACAACCTGCTAAATACCCAGGTGACAAGCAGGACCCCGAGGAATATTTGAGAGCCTTCAATTGAAGGGCTAAAATTAACGGCTGGACAGCTGAGGATAAGAAACGTCTCTTACCGGCAAACCTCGCTAAATCGGCCCTCACGTGGTATGAACTCCATGAAGCCACCTTGGCCGATGCCACATGGGAACAATTTTCAGCCGCCCTCGTCAATACATTTCAACTCACCCCTGATGAGGATGACTTGTATGACAAAATCCGCGCTCGCACACAAGCATACATTAATGCCAAATTATTAATGTGTGAGAGGTATAATAGGGAGATGCCAGACAGGCAGAAAGTACGTCTCCTTATGCAAGGAATGCGCCCTACCTTGGTGGACAAGCTCTGCACCTTGCAAAGCAACACCGTACTAGAGTTACAGGCCAATATTAAATTTATCGAAGAGGGCAATAAAATTACTCAGAAAGCCGTGGACCAGCACATCCGCAAGGATAACGGTGATTTGCATCAGCAAATCCGCGATCTGACCAAACAGATGCAGGAGATGCAAATTACGGCCATCCACGCTAGCCCTAAAACCCGCCCTCGTAGGGATGATCCTCGGGATACGTGGCGAGCACCAAGGGGCGATCAACAGGATCATGGTAGACCTAACCACCCCCATTGGCACAATTCACCCCCGGTAAGAGAGGCAAACTATTATTCGCAATACCAGGAGGAGGTGCCACGCCGCAACGAATCCCTTCCCGCAGACACAGTATCTGGCAGATACTCGCCCACGCGGCAATCCACCCCCAGATCATACACCAAACCGTATACACCAAACCGTCATCCCCAATATAGGGACGACCGAACATGGCATCGTGACCAAAACACCAGATACACACGCCCAGTCAATACCCCTCCAAACCGTCGGCCGAACACTCCCCCGCAGTGGGAACGATATGAGCCTCAATACGAAAGGCCTCCCCCAGCATACCCTCAATACGCCCCTGTCCAACGAGAAAGAGGACCGGAGGACTATCCACTGCCCGATCACCCTCCACGGGATTCATGAAGGCATTTACCCCCACGAGATCGACGGGTATTACACCCCAACCCCAATATCAGCCCCGGCCAAACAATTGGCGAGACAAGGCGCCCAGGGGACAACCGAGGTTATGCCCAGCCAAAAAACTATTAGCTAGGGAAGGGCCAGCACCCACTCAATCGGATAACCCTTCCCCGGTAACCACTAAGCGCTCCACTCAACCCCCACAGGAAAACTACCCTGCCCGATCCAGTAAGCCGCAAATCCCCCCATCTTCCGCCCGCCAGAATACGTCGCAGGAAATACCTCCCCGATCGCAGCTCCAGGCACATACGGTCAAAGGGGATGGTAATTGCCTCCTTCGGGCACTCAGTTTCCTGCTCCATAGAGATGAGGACCAGCATAAAGAACTCAGAACACAACTGGTCATGTATATAATGGCCACTGGGACGAGTATAAATATTTCCTCGCCGACGGTAATGATGCCTTATTCCCCAATAAATATGCATATGGGGATTACATGCATCGAAATGGCACATACGCTGGAGCGACGGAGGTTACTGCTCTAGGCCATGTCCTTAAGACTAATATCCATGTCTATACACTGGACAAGATGGAACCCACTTTTTCTACAGTAGGCTACGACAAACATCTGTACCTTTTGTTCACGGGCAATCCGAATGCGGGTCATTACAGCCCTCTTACTATCAAATCGCCTCACACACCTCAACCCTCCGCCCCTTCAGGTTGGAAAAGAGGACACTATAGGCACATTAACAACTGGCAACAAGATTACAACCCCTAAGGACGTTTCCACAACCAGCGTAGTTAGACTACCCGTGATACGCCCACCCACATTGATTCCACCCGCGGACCCAAGCGGCCCGACCACTAAACCAGGCGCAGCAAAGCCGGTGACTTGTATCGCTACTGGCGCGAATAAGTTCCCTCCACAGAAAGCCGGCTGCAAACCCACACACACTCACACCCTGAACTACCCCGCCAAGCAGTACATTGGGGAGTTGTCCTTGCAGATCGTACTGACGATCTCAAGCCACTAGATAATCAATACCTCTTACATGTAATTGCCAAGCTTTCCTCCTAAACACACTTATTTCATCCCTTAGGTTAATTCTTTGTACAGGCTACCCTCTCAGGTACCTTACACAAGTTTGTGTTTGAAAACCTATTACATCATGCAGTGATTAAGTGTTATCACGACTTGTAAATTTTATTGACAAACTGTAGCAATCTATTGTAGTCATCATCATCATCTTGCACAGTTTCCAGCCACTGGCCGGGTCTGTTTGGAACACAAGCCTCTCCAACGTCTTCTGTCTTCCCACCATCTCTCAGCCTCCACCCTTGTCCAGTCTTCTCCTCTCTTCTTCACGCTTTCTTCCACCCCCTTCAGCCACCTGTCTCTCGGTCTCTTTCCTTCCCACTTCGTCTCGTGTACTCGCCTGGGTACCCTCTTCTCCTCCATTCGTTTTACATGTCCATACCATCTAAGTCTAGATTTCTCTATACCATCCTGTAATGGTTCCTCCTCCATTAATTCTCTGGACCTCTCATTTCTTATTCTGTCCATCTTTGTAGCTCCAATACTGCTTCTCAAGAACCTCATCTCACTGGCCTGTATTTTGCTCTTCTCCCTTCCTTTCATAACCCAGGTCTCCGAGGTATACGTCAGGATAGGGACATAGTACGTCCGATGTATGATCTTTTTGCTGTTATGAGGGACATCGTTGCTCCATAACATGCTTCTCACACTCCTCCGGAATGCTTCTGCCCGTCTCTCCCACTCATTTATTTCTCTATCGTTTCTTCCATCATCTTGTATCAGGCTTCCCAGATACTTGAAACTCTCCACTTTCTTCAGCTGTTCCCCGCTAATTGTTATTCCTGTTGTGGTTCTTTCCTTCTTCCTTGTTGTGATCACCATCTCACTCTTATTTATGCTAAATTTCATCCCATATCCTTGTATTATTCCTTCCCACACGTCCAACTGTTCCTGTACCACCTCCTCCTTGTTTCCCCAAATCATCAAATCATCTGCAAACACCATTGCTTTAATCTTTCCTTCCCCAATTACTTGTGCCACTCGGGTCATTATGTCATCCATCACCCCAATGAAAAGTAACGGTGACAGTGCACTTCCTTGTTTCAGGCCGTTTCTCTGTTCCAACCAGTCCGATCTCTCTCCTCCCACTTTCACACAGCTCATGCTTCCTTTGTACATCTCCTTTATCCTCCTTATAGTCCATTTTTCTACTCTATCCTCCAGGGACTTCCATACTTTGTTTCTGCATACACTGTCCTATGCTTTCTCAATGTCCAGGAAGGCCATCAGTAGATCTGTTCCATACTCATAGTGCTGTTCTTGTAACTGCCTTACAGCAAAAATCAAATCCACTGTGGACCTTCCTGCTCTGAAGCCATGTTGTTCTTCCCTTATCCCTCCTTCTATCCTTGTCCTAATTCTCCTTTCCAAAACTTTCTCAAACAACTTTGCACAATGACTCATCAGTGTTATTCCCCGATAGTTTCTGCATTCTGTTCTACTACCTTTCTTGAAGATCGGGACAATTATTCCCTTTTTCCAGTCCTCTGGGGTCTTCCTTTCCTTCCATGCAGTCTTCATCACTCGGTACAGCCATTGTATCCCCACCTCTCCTGCTTCTCTATTGTAGTATTGTAAGTAATTTTCCTCATTTTGGCATTATTTAATATGTAACATTAATTTCTTGTAATATAAACCACTAATTGGTATCAGATGTGTGTTTATTTTTAATGCATATTTTAGTGCTTATATAGACACTCTTTAGTGCATATTTGCATGCATATTTTGGCATTTTTAATTGCATAATTATCCGAAGCCTGCTTAACACCTCCACAAATAGTTATATTTTTAGTTTGCAAGTTCAATGTGTCACTTCAGTAGTAGCACTCATTCTCATCCATAAAATAAATAAAGCCACCGGGCAAAGCCGGGTACTACTGCTAGTTTACAATATTATTTACATTACTAGTCCGCAAATGTGCAGTTATTATTAATGTGAGATGTTTTATTGATAAGCATTTTAAATAGATCTGTGGACACAAATAAGTTATAATTGTTTACTAATCGTGTTAAAATACTGTAATATGTAACTTATCTGGTTGCTCTGTCTATTGGAATGTTGACCACTGACTGAAGAGCTAGCCTGTGTTGTGAGTTTATTATGTCCTGGATATCAGGGTCCCTCACTTTGAATGGCATTCTCACTTCCACCTTGTTGTAGTGGCTAGATGAATATTCTTGATGCCTGGTCTCTCTTATCTTTTTATTGGTGTAATATTATCAAAGACATTTTGTTATGGCAATGTGATTGGTCGGAATGTTTGAAATTTTCCTTGGGATCCAGAGAGCTATCAACTGATTACTAAAAATGTGACGTATGCTGATTATTCTGGGCATTTTTCACAGCTACTTAAGCAAGTTTTATCGTACCATAGCATAAACAATGTCACCTGAAATCGTGAGATTAAAACCTTGGACATCTAAAGTACTGCCTTATTAAGGCGTAGGTTTGTTGAAATACATTGGTGCATTGCACATCCTTTCTAACCTACATTTTTCCCTTTTAAGAAGATTGTCCCCATCTTTGTAATCCATAGCCTCAGTTCATATCCACATCAAGTTATACTTCTTGCTTGGGGGTGTTTTTTTTTTGTTTTTTTTTCCCCAACACTATGTTTAGTAGTGTGAATAGTGGTGATTGTTCTATAAAAGTGTGCTTGGACTCTATAATGTTCAGGGATTTGCCTTTTAACTCGTTGTGAAAGATTTTAAACTCTGTTAAGATTTGAGTTAATTTGTGTTTATTAATATACAGGTGTTCACACAACTGATGGTTTTCTATTCTTAATAGCATTTCTGTGTTCCTTGTACCAAGTATAAAAGTTTTTACTCTTCCTTCCAACATAACGCTACAGTATGATTCTTTGTAAGTTGACAAGTGTGCACGACTGTGAAAAGGATCATGTTTTGCTAAATTGATTCTGTCATGCATGTTCGTGGTTCTGAATGGTACCTCAAGTTCCTGTGTTTTGAATATATAACATGTTTTATTCATATTTTTGTTCACATGCATACTTATCCTCACTTTTGGGAGTGAATTGTTCTTTTGATTTCTTCCGTTGGTTACTTAATATTTTATCCTCTGTATTGTTGAATTGAAACCTGCTAATTTATGTGAACTTCGATGACTAGACTGATTATCGATAGTGTGCAGTAAATTGAGTATGAGATGCTGTGGTCGAATCTGCTGTTAGCACAAGATGATGTAATTTTTGCTCGGATTCTGGTTCAGTGTAAATTTTAGAGAGTTATTCATTTGTTCAGGGATGTTCTTGACCACCGGACATGCTCTTTATATACATTTCATTCTCAGTAGCTGGCTTCCATAGCTTAGTTATGAATTCTTGTTCATATTACTGTAGTTCCTTTTAGTCCATTAAATTAATATACAGTTACCAAGAGTGTGCTCATTCTTTGTTTGAGCGACTCACCACTGCTCTATTTGCTCTGAACTGTGAGTGCACCGGCAAATATTTCTGTGGTACATTTAAGGGTGTATGAATGTGACCATCTTGTATTGACCTGTAGACCTTTAGCAGTTGTTGGGAGCATAAAACCCTTATCTTTATTATACATTCTGTCTGTTTTACACAGCTGGGAGTTTATTAGTCCCTAAACGATTGAGATGCTTTCAAGCTGTTCTTCAGTCATGATTTTTAATGGATTTTAGAAATCAATTTCATTGCTTTCTCATAATCTTCTGTAAATGATTGCGTGTTCCAGGTTCGTCTTATGATGAAGAGCTATGCGTTTGTGAGAAGTAACATTCCTCGTGCATTAAGTTATAAACCACATTCAGATCTTGACATGACACCTTGCCCAGAATTTGGTGTATTTATGTACTTCCTGTTTGTGCCTACACTGGTGTACAGGGATTCTTATCCCAGGTTAGTATGTTTGCAATTTCTCAACATGGGTAAGGTTAACCCATCTCTTACGATCACAATGTTAAGAGCTTGTTCTTTTGCTTTGTCTGTATTGTCTCTTCAGTACGTAGACTAGCTTGTTTCAACACTCCATGCCCCCTGTTCTGAGCTAATTGTTTCAGCTTTACGTTACTATTACACCCTACCTCGGAGGCGATCCGTTATAGCATATTCTAACCTTCACCTTCCCCCAAAGCTCTTTTCCTCCACCCTTCCTTCCATCCTGGGTGCTTTAGTATGTGTCCCACCAACCTGTCTTTTCTTTTTCCCCCCAGGGGCTCACATCTAGTGGGTTGTGGGTTGGCGACCACGGGGCCCCAGCTGAGTCCGGCATTGCTTCCACTTACTTGTGCCGGGCTCCTCTCTTTCTTCTTTCCTGTCGACCTCCCTTGGTCAACTCTTGTTCTCTTCCGACCCCGACGGTATTAGGGTATCCGAGGCCTAGGGAGTCTCTTCCTTTCCCGCCTTAATTGGCCCTTGTCTCATCTTTCCTGATACCCTCCTTCTGTGAGGGGTCAGCCTTCTTGTTCTTTTCCTTTTACCTCCTGCCTTGTGCTCAAGGCCCTTAAGGAGGCAGGGTGTATGTAGCCCCACCACTTCTGGTGCACCGTCGATAATGCTACACCCTCAGGGGCTCACGGCTGGTGAGTTCGGGCTTTGGCGACCCCGAGGGATTCCTGAGCTGGGTCCGTTTTCCCCTTTTGTCCCTTCCCTTTGGGGCGGACCTTCTCCTCTCTCCCCTCCCCTCTCCTCTCCTCTTTTCCTTCTATTTCCTTTTCTCTTTAAGATTCCCGCACTGTTTTTGTTACTCGAATCACCGTGTATCTAAATTCCCTTTTAGCGATTTTTAAGGCATTTTTGATCTATGTTGCATTTTGTAAGTTTTTTCGATCTAAATTACATCTCGCGATTGTTTTCAACCTCAATTGCATTTTGTAAAGATTGACAATCTAAATTGCTTTTTAGTAAGTCTTTCAATGCAGGTTGCGGGGCCTTTTAGTGAGTATTTTGAATTTCAATTGCATTTTGTAAGTATTTTCAACCAAAACCGCATTTCGCACGAATTTTGAATCTAAATTGCATTTTGTTTGGTGGGCATTTTGCACATATTTTGATTCTCAATTGCATTTTGTGGGTATTTTGAATCTAAATTACATTTTGTCAAGTATTTTCAATCTAAATTGCTTTTTGTAAGTATTGTCAATCCACATGAGTCGTTAGAATCACCGTACATTTTGTAAGCATTTTCAATTTCAATTGCATTTTGTAAGTATTTTGAATTTCGATTGCACTTTGTGAATAATTTGGATTGGAACTGGGATAAGGCCTATTTCAATCTGAATTGCATTGTGTATTTTCAATTTCAATTGCATTTTGTAAGTATTTTGAACCTCAATTGCATTTTGTACGTATTTTCGATCTCATTTGCATTTTGTAAGTATTTTGAATTTCAGTTGCATTTTGTAAGTATTTCGACGCTACATTGCATTTTGTACGTATTTTGAACCTAGCCTTCATTTTGTGGGTATTTTTCAATCTATTCCTTTTGTGAATCTTTTCGTTCTAAATTCCCTTTTGTAAGAACATTTTGTGAGTCGTTTCAATCCGAGTTCCTTTTTGTAAGTATTTTCCGTCTCACTTAATTTTCGTTCTGGTTTCCGTTTCACTATCATCTTCGCTATCACCCAGATCATTAGGGGCCGATAACCTAGATGTTAGGCCCCTTAAAACAACAATTATCATCATCATCATCATGTCTTTTCTTTTCATTAGCACTCGCTACAAACATCTCTCTTCCCCCACTTGTTTTAATACTTCTTAATTTGTTATCCTACCTACCATCTAATCTTTATTATTCTCCTGTAACACCATATTCCAAATGTTTTTATTCTCTTTTCTGCTGCACCAACAGTCACATGTTTCACTTGCGTACAGTGCCATGCTCCATATAAAGAGTCTCAAAAATAACTTTCTAATACCTAAATCTGTATTAGATATCAACAGATTTATTTTCTGTAGAAATGCTTTCCCTGCCTGTGTTAACATACTCGTATATTCTCTCTGCTTCACCTATCTTTCCTTATTTTGCTTCCCAAGTTGCAGAATTCCTGTACTTCCTCTAGCCTTTCACCTGCCAATTCATTGTCAGTAGGGGTATTTGATTTCTTACCAGCTGCATTCCATTATTTTTGTTTTACATTTATTGATTTTCATCATGAATTCTTTCTCAAGACTGTCCATACCATTAAATGACTTATTCAAATCCTCTGGGGACTCTGCTAAGATGGCAGTGTCGTCAGTAATTCTCAGAGTTGTAATAATAAATTTCACCTTGAGTCTACTGTAAATTTCTCTTTAATTTGCTTCATTTCTTGTTCAATATACAGATTGAAAAGTGTACGTGATAAGTTGCAGCCTTGTCTCCCACTTTTCTGAAAATCTGCCTCTTTCTCATGCCCTTCAACTCTAGAAACTGCAAAATTGTTTCATAAACTCCCTATCTTGAAGTAGATGGTGTAGGATGGAGTGAAATCCAAACAAACATACGCAAGGAAGACTGGGAAATTAGAGAGATAAACGACACTGTGACATTGAAGAACTATTGATTCTATTGATGGCATGAATGCCCACCTTTGAAGACTGCATTGTGTCTTGCTGCGGAGATTATTCCTGTCTTTTATATGTATTAGAGTCCCAAGTGTAGAAAACCTAATGCAATGAGTTCTCAATTGTGATCTACTGTATTCTGCAAGAAAGTAATAGTATAGCAACAAAACTCTCTCTACGTCGCTCAGTATTTAGACCGACCTTGCTGTATTGGGGTGAGAGCTGGGTGGATTCACGATATCTCATACATAAGCTGGAGTTAACTGATAGCTAGGGATAGGAATTTTTCGGTGATTTCAGAGTGAAGAAAGCGGTATTTTAAAGTGGCAAATTCGGTGTTTTCAAGTGCACTTTTCGGTACTTTCAAAATGTTAAATTTTAGGCGGTATTTTTTAAATATCATGGATAACATAACGCATTTCAGTCATCCTTCAAAGTATACTTCAGTGATCCAAATTCTCTTGTGACAAACGGTAACATGTATCACTTAACGTGCTAGTGTAAGCTGAAAAACAAGTTCACAGTTAGCGTTTGAACAGGGTATCAAAATGGTTTTCAGCACAGATTCTGAGAACTTTGGAAATACAAATGTCATTCCTTGCAAAACTCGAACAATATCTGTCTTGGTCCTGTCGTGCATCTTCCTCTTGATTAAAGTTTGCAGTTCGTTGTATCCTCTAATGACCTCACTTTTTTCCAGTGTTCCACAGAATGACAACTTCTTAATTTTCTTTGCAAGGTCCTCATTGATGTTCATTGGCACTATTTCTGCTGGATCAAACGCACACATTTGTAAATCTTGTTGCCAGGGTCAACGTATCTCAGGCTGATTAATATTCTAAGAGCATGGGACCCAGCTTTTACTAAAACTGGATGTATTTTCTCTCCTTTTAACTCATTTCCACAACCCTCCAACAGCTGCTTAATGTTGGTGCCGTAATTTCCAGAAACAGCAAGTTTAAGGGCTTGCTGAATTCTCCATAGATGTCCATCTAGAAGGTGAACAGTCTGATAAGACTGGGATGAGTTTAGTGATGTCTGTGCCAAATTCTTTGAATCTCAAGTATTTCGTCATGTGAAACATTGTTCAGGAAATCAACACCAGAGTTATCAGTCCCTACTACTTCATTCATAAATTGCACGATATCTTTCAAGTACTCTGACAGGTACACTACAGAATGAAACCAAGAAGACCACCTGGTTAAAACTGGTTCAGGAAACAGTGGCACATTTGGATATGGATACTTGCCATCTAGATATTCATGTCTGAAAGGCGCACTATATGACGCCACGCGTCGAGTAGTTACTAGGATGAAGGGGGAGGTGACCTTGCTGTTCTGGTCCATAAAACCTCAATAAGTTAGTAACTTACCAGGATGAGATTGATAAAGATCGCTGTATGCAGAAAGCGAGGTCCGCTATCTACCATTAAGTTTCCAATCATTCCGTGTTTGTTGGATGCTCTCCATGCAGTCAAGTCATGAGAGAAAATTACCGCTACTACACTCGCACAAAAACAAGCCTTTGTCAGCTTCTGTGATGACGATATTTTAAATCGGCAAGGTGGTCTCACTACGATGACATTAGGGCAAAACCTGGATGAATGCCAAGATGCAGAAGAAAGTGACATTCAGTAGTTAGACTTCGATAAAGACGATTATGGTTTCAGACATGAAAGCGATGAGGATATTGTACGGAATTTGACTGTCGGTGAGGTAAATTGAGATCCAGTGCATGTCAAGTGAAGGAGTGATGCAACGGAAATCTCGAAAGTTCTCACAGTCAAGCTAGTGTGTCTATAGTCACACTTATCTCTTATATAGAAAATCGAGATGAATTTTCGTTCTCATATATTGTTTTCTTCAGAATTGTACAACCTAAAACGAGAAAAAATAAACTATCTAAGAAACAAAAAGTGATTCCAGTCAATTCTCTTAGTTTTTAATATTGGTGTAGGCCTAAGAAAAAATAAACTATCTAAGAAACAAAAAGTGATTACAGTCATTTCTCTTAGTTTTTAATATTGGTGTAGACCTAATCTTCGTAGTGTGTCTTACAATACTATGTTGTAATAGTACATTATGCAACGAGCCTATAATGGCAATAATTAAGACACGAGTAAGTTTATAAAACGAGCGTACGCGAGTCTTATAATTTCCATACGAATGTCTTAATTACCATTATAGGCGAGTTGCATACGACTGTTTATGTTCGACGATAATTATTATAACTATTTCATGTTCGAACATAAATATTCATAAATATCTGTAGAGATTTCACCAGTTTTATGTACTGAACAGAGCGCATGTGACGCAGAGAATGCCTTGTATTTGACCATGGCCTCCTCGATTACCCTACTATGACACTAGGCCAGGCAGCGACATTTAAATTAGAAGGCCGTGGAACTCAGTGCATCTAATTATCTAATTGGTCAAACAACTGTTTCTTGAGCTCTGATTGGTGGGAGAAACTGTTTCATAATGCAAAATAGTGTTATAATGAGCCTCATTATAGTACCGTTTTCTGACACATAATAGTCAGGGTCGAACATAAAGTATTATAATTATTTTTTTCTGCGTGTTCTTAAAATACATTTCAATATTTTAACCAATAGTTTTCTTTTTGCCTGGCTTAAAAACATTATTGCAGATAATTCGTGGCTTTCAAAAAATCGCGGAAATTTGTGCATTAATTGCCGCGAATTATCGGAAGAGCACTATAAAGGAAAAAAAACGAAAAAAGCTAAAATTCGCGTTTTCATGCGAAATTCACGAAAATTCGCGTTTTATGCGAAATTCGCGAGCTCAAAAACATTTATTTTTGCCATTTTTCGGGTTATTATAACACATTATCACCTGTGTATGACTTCTTTTAAAAATTCGCGATCGCGAATTTTTCCTATCCCTACTGATAGCCTATGAGGGCAGCATAAATGATTTCTGGAACAAATAGATGGGAGCAGTGGCAGGAGTGTACCCGTAATGAAGAGATAAAGGCTAAATTAGAAATGAACATGTTGGCCGTTAAAATAAACAGACTCAGATGGTGGGGTCATGTGATGAGGATGGAGGAGGAAAGATTACCTAAGAGGTTAATGGACTCTGCTATAGAGGGTAAGAGAAGCAGAGGTACACCTTAGATTCAATGTTTTAACGATTGAAGGTGAGAGGTGTAGAATTAGAGGAGGCTGCAATACTAACTGGGAATAGGGGATCATGGAGGGGACTTGTTCCCACACAGGGACGTGCAAACTAGACTAGACACTGGAAAGCATGACAGTCTCAAATGAAAATTAATGAATTTATGTGTTTTTCCCTTTTATCTCTCCCTGCACATGCCTTTGTCCTTATTGTGTGTTTCTATCCTCCTTTTCCTGCCAATTGATTGTTGGTTGTCTTTTCCTATATAGATTTGTAATTTATTCACTTTCATTATAGACTGTTATGCCTTTCAGCAGCCGGTCTGTTATGCAAGTCTATTTGAACAAACAAGGTGTGTCTATAATCCCCTATTCGTGTTAGCACTATGCTCTTTTTTCCTACACCTCTCACCTTAAAATTGTTATCCACAGAGCTTAGTCATAGCTCCCTAGTTCTACCTCTTCTTCTCTTATCCTCGATAGCCAAGTTCGTTAGCCCTCTATAGCCCGATAAAATTAGACAAATCGAAGGAAAAAAATCCTGGAGTTTTGAAAATTTGTAGAGTTGTTCCTTGTTATGTAAATTTCAAGAAAATGAAAAGTCCTTATGGGTGGTGGGTGAGCTCAAGGGAGGAGGGCCCTATTTTAGTTTTTCGCTTGTATCTCAGTAACTATCACACATTCCTCAACAAGCCTTACATTAAAAATAAACAAGAAGTAACAAAATGATAAACGTTCAAAGCCAGGCCTGTGGCTACCTGTATTAGTCCCTCAAGAAGTCTCTGTTGATATTGCCAGTTCAACGGTCAAGACAAGGGACGGGAGACATTCAAGCACTTGTTTATTTACAAATTTGATACCGAGTCCTGGAAATCATTATCACACTGGCAACAATAATTTTCACAGTTGTCAACCTGTTTTCATTCTTCCGTTTTGTAAGATTTCATTTCCCTTGCAATGATACAATTGGCAACGCGGGAGCTGTCTCATGACAACATTCATTTGTCCGTCTTGTTTCTCGTGGAACGTGAGATTCATGATTTCAAATAACTTAGAGGTTAACTGTTTCACATGTGACGAATTTTGGAGGTTAAAGTTTGTTTTCAAATAATTACGAGATGCAGTGCATATTCTAAGGCAAATTTCAATAGGGGATATCCAATGGATTACGAATTTTGCAGGTATTCTCATTTGTGACAAGTTAATATTCTGCCGAAAATCACCAATTGTCCAAATTCCACATGGTTGCGATTCTAGCCTTTTTACTATTGTAGGAAGAAAGGAGGCATTGGGACTTAACCCCTAATAGGATTTACAGTAATGGGATAAAATTTTGGTTAAGTCACAGTGGTGGGGAAGGTAAGGATAAAACAGGTTAGGTCTTGAAATGTTGTGACGAAAACTTCACACTCTACTGTACATGGATGGATTGAAGGTGGAAGAGAAGGTGGATTGTGCCTTTGTCATAGATGGTGCAAATAAGATCTCTTTGCCCCAGGCCCGTAGTGTCTTGACTGTGGAGCTCGTTGGCATCTAACCCTTCTTAATGTAAGCATACCTGTATAACATGTGCTAAGGATCAACCCCCTCCCCTCTAGTTCTCTAGTCGTTCCATCCTCAAGCTCAAAAGCCACCTGAGTACTAACAAGCAATCCTTCTGTCCAGGGCAGAAAAAACTTGTAATTTTTTTTCTCTCGTCATGCTTAGGATGTCGAAATATGTGCTCTCACAAATTTTGGCTACAGGAGGGCGATTATTGTGGGAGATACATGGCAATGAATGAGGTGGGATGTTATGAGTATTTGTAGGTTGTGAGCTGTTTGTACGGGAAACAACAATATTCTTGAAATAGGGTTAGTCTGGAACAAACAGTAGTCGCTAAAAGTGCGTAATACAGAACTTCTCTGTACATCTAATTATTGCTGCCACGCAAAATTTATTACACTGACCTCACAAATTCTTGAAACAAAAATGTGTAGTATTATAAAATAGGTGCGAGTTTCTTTCAGTTAATCCATACCTACTGAAGAGCGTGCTTAAAGTGCGGAGATAGGAACTGCTGGAATGCTAGAGACTGCAGTTTTATGATGTTATCCCACTGCTGCAAGATAGCAGGTGACTGCGACTCATCGTGTGTGAGAGCTTGCTTATCATGTACTGTAATTACACATTCGGAACAAGAATCAACCTAGGGGCTGAAGTTCATACATTGTGTTGTCCTTTATTTTCCTTTCTTCTAGAATTGTTCTGCCATTTAGAGTCCTTGTGGACGTCGTACGACTCTAAAAGGAGCAGGTTTCTTGCACTTCTAAATGGCAGGAAAGCATCTATTAAAAATGTAGTGAAAAACAGCTTTGTAATTGACGGCTGGAGGTGTAAAGTGTGTTAAGTCAAGAAATGGTGTGAACTGAGTTAATACTGGCATCGAAGAGCGGAGGACAATCTGCTTGCGCATGTATAGTGCGTTATGTCATGTTGTTGATGGTTACGAAGTTAATGAGTTGTGTATTACGTGTTATATTGATTTCGGCCAGACTTCAGGTGTGCAAAGTGCGTTATGTCCTTCCCGTCATGACTTACTACACTGAGCACTATTCAACACTTCATTCTGTGCGTGCAAAGAGCGTTATGTCAGCTTGGTAGTGACTAAGCGTATTACTCAATCGTGCTCCTCGTGAAGTTGCCCAACAATATAATTAATGAATTCTTACACCAAGTATCACTCATTATCACTGTTTGATTATTAAACTAAATTCCCGCCAACTGGAAGGTCACGTAGTCCATTGTCAATCGTCATTTCCCAGCTGTTCTGTTTTTTGGCTAGTGACATGCCTTGTTGCGGTACCTATTGCATTGCTAACAGAAGCTATTCAGTGTATATTATGAGCTTAGTTAAAAAGCATTATGTCTTACAGAGCGGAAAAGATTTTTGATTAGCTTTAATAAGCATTGATCATAAGTTCCTTGGCCATGCCAGTCAACGGGAAACTTATTTAAATATTCTTGTAGTTATACTACTGTACTTCTGACACAAATGGTTCTATGGCTTCAAAACGTGGTTTTCAGGTCCATTTGTCTGTTATTTATACAAATCTGCACCATTTCACCAAACTAGAGTTTATGACCCGAGTTTTGTTTCTTGCTTCAGCCAGTTGGCATTTGATTGGCAGTAGATTTACTGGCACGTTAAAGATCCTCTTCGGGGCTAGATTCCAGCACCATGGCGTCTCTAAAAGCCACAGTAGTTAAAAGGGACGTACAACCAATAACATTATTATTATTGTTTCTTGCTTTGCGAGGCTTAAAATGAGCCTAGATTGGTCCTTCTACTACAAATTCGATCCTTTGTCTATGTGCCAAACGGCCTAAATCTAGGAAATGGGTAGGGATATCCGGATTTCCGGTACACAGTGTTATCTGCTAGGTTTTGTGAGGTAAGTTCGTAAAATTTGGTTCAGTTCAGTGAAACGGTGTAGATTAGTGCCAAAGCGCCTAAATGCAGTGAATGGAAAGGGTTGTCCGAAATTCCAAGCAGACAGTGTTACTCTTCTGGTTTCAAAGGGAAGGTACGTAAAATGTGGTCCAGATCGGTGAAACGGTGTCGATTTGTGCCAAAGGGCCTAAATGCAGGGAATGGAGAGGTCTGTTTGATATTTCAAGTGGACAGTATTACCCGCAAGATTCCAAAGGATAACTAGATAAAATCTGGTTCAGATCGGTGAAACGGTGTAGATTTGAATAAATAGACAGACAAACAAACCAACATTGAGCTTTATATTTGCCTACTAGCAACCCGCCCCGGCTTCGCCCGGCAACAATTATGAATGCATTATGTGATAAGCGCTTTTTTACCTAGCTAGCTCGTAAACTGTCGCCTCAGTAATCGAATGGAGATTGTTGAAAGAAATGAAAACGTATGTATTGAAGATAGGGATATGCTCTCGCGGCCTTTTTTGTAGAACTTTTCCTGCTGAACGATTCTTACGCTCATAGTATATTGATATTTTTAACGGTTTGCCCAGCGTAAGCTTAAAAAGCGCACGGACGTCAGGTTTTTTTTTTTGTCCTTGTTCACTGAAATCGTTACAGCTGGCTTTCTTTGATCATAAATACATTATTTTCTACAGAAGCCTTCCTCGAGATATCCTTTACAGAATGTTGAAAACCGCATCAAAATTCATCCAGTGGTTCTCGAGATTACCCGTGACATCCAAGAATCGGGGACTTCGTTTTATACTAAGTAGAGATATATGCTAGATGTGGGTGTGCAAAGTGTGTTGAGTCATAATTTATGAGACACCTCGTGTTGTTTGGCTCCGTAACTACGTGAATTTATATGGAATTTATTATGAACGAGTTACTACATTGTTGTGAACAGTATAGGCTCCTGAAGACCTAATACAAATTACTTATATTCCACAATTCGATTTTGCGTTTCGAATTGAACTTTAAAACTTTATTTTCTCAAAACTAGTGAATTGTGACATAACGCACTCTGCACACCCACCCGTCAATTTTTCTCACGAACTCCATTGCACAATTAAATTGTCTGACTTGAACATTTCTCCCCGAATTTCGTTATTACTATTGGTTTGTATAAAATAATAAATAATTTTGGCCTTAGCGTTCCTGCTGAAGACACTATAAGCATGACTGTGTTGTTGCTCCTTTCTATTGCACTGCTCCGTCTATGTCACATGTACCTTTGCACTCTAAACTTATCATGACTGCATGATTACTTCGCTGTCATTTTTAAAACTTATATTATTATCTGCTCTTCTCTGATAGCCTGCATTTGTGTGTTGACTGTAATAGTGTGTGTAACTGTAGTAGAAACAGGGATGGGGTAGGTGCCCTAGGACTTGAAGCAAGGTACTATGCCGGCATTTGACTGGAAGGAGTGTGGAAAAATACGGGGAAAAAACCACTGAATATAGCCGTTGTCAGCACAGAGATTCCAACCTCCGATCTCCGGACTTGCTGCAGCTGCCCTCGCGGCCATGGTGCATGATTTAACGATTCCAACTACACAGATCTGATGACCAAGATGTCCTATGTCCCTTAAATGAATTAATAACTAGAATATCTGCTCTTGTTGCAATATATCTTTAACTTGCCATGTTGTTACAAATTGTTATTTCACGGCTTATTATAGCGTTTTTTAAAACGATGCACCCAAGATGAACTAGCCTTGAATTTGCTTTCGTTAATTTGTAATGAAGGAATGAAGGAATTTACTGAACATGGACGGAATTTTACTGACAAAATGAAGGTAGTTAATGAGTGCACACCATATATATTATTTCAGTAGTATGCATCCTTCCTGCGGCGCTCACAAGCGACCGATCGTGACAAATGGGCATTCAAATGAAAGAGAATAGACATTAGCAGTGACTTACTGCACTATAATTTCATAAATATCTATAATTTCTTTAAAAAATAACTTTAAAAAAATTGTCCGAAGTGTGCGATTTGCAAACACCGTTGATGTAGGAAAATAAGCTCCATAATTGCTGTCCACGGGCCGCTGTGACTCCTGTTTCATGTCATATTAACATTCTGAGGTCTTTCCTTTATCCTGAAATGTAAATAGTGTTCTATAATCATTTGGTTGAAATAAAAACATAACCTTTCTCTTTAAGTGTCGCATTATAAACCTATTGGGGAAAGTGTGGTTTATGAACATGCGAGATTTCTCGAACGTGTCCGCTAGTTTGAAGAATTGTGATTGTGGCGTGCAGTGAATCAAATTGTGAAAGAACGTAACTTACCAAAATTTGCGACATTCAAGGGTATTTTCTGCCCCGAACAGAAGGTTTGCTTGGAAGTTATTGCTGGTTGTAGCCTACATTTTAACTTTTTTTTTCTTTTTAATTCATTGGGACTATATTTTGTATATAAGTTAATGTGGTGGCAGAGACACTGCTGTGTTATGGTTATTTTATGCTCAACTCGGCTTCCACTCCCCGTGTACATGGATATATAGGATGCTGTGAAAATAAATAATAATAATAATAATAATGAAGTTCTGTTATTCACACTACAGGTTGCATGACCCCACTTTCTCTTGTGTATCGACTCTTTTGAGTTTATTGGAATCAATTCCTTCATGTTTCCCACAACACCTGTTAGTGCAGCGAATCCAAGACCTTCTAGCCAGGTTGTGCAAAGCTGACAATAGAATCATCTTCCTGCGACTACCAAGGTACATAGAAATTGTAAGAAATAGCTACTGGATTTTGCTGCGAAAGAGACAGTATCACTGCCACCGCAACCATTGGCGGTACCAGGTAGAGATATTAGCTCTGATACACCGCGATGTACTGGCATTCTGAGAGGCTCGGCGGCTAGCTGATCCAAGACTCAATAAACTGAGAGTGATTAAGGGAACTACTTGTGTGTGGCAGTGGTCCTTCTGGGCATGGAGGGAGTCTTGTCATTTTATGCAGATTAAGGATAGGTATTGCAAGGTCTACCCACTTGCGCCAGATGGGAAGGGAAGGACCCCCACTTTGTACCTGTGGAGCCCATGTCTCCCACATTTTAACCAAGTGTGTGGAAATTGATGATCTACGTCGAAACCTTGGTCTGCAGGATACGCTCAATATTATTTTAGCCGAGGCTGCTGATCGCGTCATTCGCTGTATACAAGACAGTGGGTTAGGGCCAACAATCTAAATTTTAGTTTTATTTTCTTCTTCTCCGTTATGCCCATTCAAAGAGCGCATTTAAACTTGTTGACCTGCTTTTAGGTTTCTTCATGAATTTGTTCATGGTTACTATTGTACTAAAAGCTCCATGATTTCCTATGATGTCTGTGATGTTTGTTTCTTGCAGATCCACCATAGTTTCTTCTAGCCAGTTTATTTTGGTGTTCTTTGAGTTGATTACCTTAAATAGTATTTAGGTGAGTCTGTCGCTGTCCATTCAATAGATATGGCCATAGAATTTCAAGCTTCTCTTGTGTACGGCATCAGTGAGCCTGACAGTTTAGTAGAGGTCCCCTGCTCTCCTTAATCCGCCTTCCATTTTCTCTCGTGGGACCATGAATTTTATGGGGGAATTTTCCATTCGTGCTTTGCAATTTCTATAGTGACCACCAAGGGGTATGGTTTCTGAGGCATATAAAGCTTCCGGTTAATCAACTCCTGTATTGTCACAATTTCGCATTATGCAAATGACTCTTTTGTTGTAATAATTCCAAGTAAATCTGTGCATCTTAGTTTGGTAGCTCTTTCTAAGTGGCCTTGTCTGGTCCGGATAGTATGATTTCTTCAAGATATTTGAAGGAGAACGCCTGTGAAATTGTGCCATTTTCCATCTCTAGCAGTGTTTTTTTGCTATTTTGATGTACAGTAGATTTTCCATGTACTGGGTTCTCTCGTACTATATCTGGAGGCCTGGCTTTGATGCTATATAGTGCAGACTCTGTGGTGTATATGGTTTCATCTCTGGTCTTAGTAATGCTTGCTAGATCATCAGCAAATGCAAAACATTTCACCTTGACTTTGTATCCCAAATTTCCGATGCTCACATCTTTGACGTCCTTTTCTCATTCTCCAATACCTTTGTTGAGAAGTAAGTTAAACAGAATAGGGGAGATGACATCACCTTGACAAACACCTGTACATATTTCAAAGGGCCCAGAAATGTCCCCAAGGAATTTCACTTTAGAAGTCTTAATTGTGAGAGTCTGCCAGATTAGTTCTGATTATTATTTTAAATTTATATTAAACATTTTTTCATCTTTAGGCATCCATTTAAAATTTTAAAACATCAAAATTTGTATTTTGACTCTATTACAAGGGGCAGATAACCTTGCTGTTGCACCCCTTACAACCGTCATCATCATACCATCTACCAGAAGTTCCCAAAGTAACTGCCAAATGGCATGAATGTTCTGGATAGCATCACAACATGGTGTCTTATGCAAATAGGCATGCAGTTCTTTCTGATCAGGCTAGTGTGTGTGCCATACACCAGGAGATCCCAAGGTAGCCACTGTGCTAAGATAGAGGGGTGTGTTGTGGATAACATTACCAAATGGTAACTGTGGTATGATCACAGGCATTATGAATACATTACAAGCCTTGTGTTTCAATTAAGTTTTAACTTCGGAAAATTTACAGAATCTAGTAGGCAACCTCAGATGTGATGTAAGCCAGATGTCCCCCCCCTTAACTTCAGCTATTCAGTGTGTTTAAAATTGCTTGTCAACTATACTACAAGAACCCATAGGCATAACTCAGGGTAACTAGAGATTCAGATTTAATATCACACTAAATCTCCTCCTCCTCCTCCTCCTCCTCCACTCTCTTCAGGCATGGTAATTATAGAACCATCTCATGATCAGATTATGTTGGTATGTGATATTAGATTTTAAGTGTGTAAATCCTTGTTCAATCACTGCCAGGTGAATAATGATGGTCACTTGACTGCTTGTTAGGATCTTTCACTTAATGATTTAATTCTTGGTGAATAAAACTCAAATTGTAAAATGTATGCCAAAATAAAATATCACCAGTTCTGACAAGTGAAAAATTGTTCATAAGACATGTGCGTGGAATGTTAGGTTCCTTTTGTTGAAATTTTCAGTGTCATTTGTTTTTATATTTTCCAGGACAAAGGAGATTCAGTGGAATTTTGTGATATGGCATTTCGTGGAAGTGGTGGGTGTCATCTTCTATTCCAGCTTTATTTTTGAGCGTTTTCTGATACCAATGTACCGTGACTTTGGCATTAAGCATTTTGCACCAGACAAATTGGTAATGTCTATTTTTGGAAGCATGATGCCGGCAACTTTAGCTTTCCTCTGTACGTTCTTTGGTCTCCTCCACTCCTGGATGAATGCCTTTGCAGAACTTATGAGGTTTGCTGATCGAATGTTCTACAAGGTAGGTCTATTATTAGTTTCATAATATATAAGGATTCATTGAAATAATTTTTCTGTATGCAGAGTTTACATGACTCCTGAATGTAATGACTAGAGAGAGCCTCCAGGGTGTCTTACTACTCTGGAAAACAGGGAATACTCGGGGAATTTTTAAATCCTGGAAAACTCAGGGAATTATCAGGGTATTTTATTGACACTCAGGGAATTTTAGTTTTACAAGGTCCAACCTTGAATAATTGGAAATTAAGCATTTAAATTTTGTTGGGGGAACAGTAGATTCTGGTGAAGATTGTCGTAAATGTACAGTATGTTCGTACTGACGTTAAATCAGTAAGCTCTCATTTCTTGCGAGATTTAGCACACAGATTACATTGTATTGGTACATAAATGTGTAACTATGATTTTTTGAGAGCATTACAATTGACTAGCTTTATACTCTCAAGTACAAAAGTCTTTCTGGATGCAAAATTTAGAAATTGACAAAATGTTTTTTTCTTATCTGATTTTCTTATCTTTTTTTTTCTTGTCCTTTCAACTTTGTCACGCTACCCTTCATTGTTCAAGCACTGCTCTTTAAGCACAAACTCTGTTTTTATATTCATTATGGTCGCTACTGTTACTCAGGGAATTTTCTGATTTATCCTGGAAAAAACAGGGAATTGTCAGGGAAATCTGTTATGTGGTTTTGGTAGACATCCTGTGAGACAGTGTGAAGAAAGAATCACTAGGATAAGAAATAAATAGTCCATCTTGTGCTGTTGTTGCTTGGCTGTCACCATGGAGGTTCAGGTGGGACTATTATAGACCGCGATCGTTTTCGTACAAAATTCCCCTAAAAACAAAATGGCGGCTTTCGTGAAGACATCAACAACGTCACGAAATACTCCTCTGGCAAGCCTGGGCAATAAGGGGTTTTGGATGGGGAAAACACAAAAACAGAAATCAGCATTTACAAAAAACCTTCGAAACGCAATGTGTATTGCCATCTGTAATTGACCTACATAGCTCAATTACAGATGGCAATATATACAAAAAATTCCCAATTTAAGGTTATATTTATAAAATTATGTTTCGTAATCTGTAATTGGCCTATGTAGCTCAATTACAGATCACGATACACATCGTAATTTTCTAATTTTGTATTTATAAAAGTTTGTATTGCTGTCTGTAATTGACCTCATCATCATCATCATCATTTCCCCTTATCCAGCTCCTGCCGGGTCGGGGTATTTATAGCACTCCTCCACTTTCCTCTTTCCTTCCACCATTCTTCTTCCATGATCTTGTCCCAGTCCAGATTTCTTTTTCTTACACTGTCCTTCACTGAATCAATCCACCTTGTTCTAGGTCTTCCTCTTGCTCTCTTACCCTTGCACTTCGCCTCCAGCATCTGTCTTGGTATTCTATTTTCCTCCATCCTCTTTACATGTCCAAACCACCTTAGTTTATTCTTCTCAATTCTCTCATTTAGTTTTTCCATCCCAACTTCCTTCCTAACATCTTCATTCCTCACTCTGTCTTTCCTTGTCTTTCCTATCATACTTAGGAATTTCATTTCACTGGCTTGGATTCTACTCTCTTGCCTGCTTGTCAGGGTCCAAGTCTCAGCTGCATAAGTTAATATGGGAACATAGTACACTTTATACATTACCTCCTTGCTTTTCCTTGGTACTTCCTTATCCCAAACAAGTTTTCTTACACTTTGATAGAATGCATTGCTCTGCTGTACCCTCATGCCAATCTCCATGTCCAACCTACCAGTTTGCATCAATTCACTTCCTAGGTATTTGAACGTGTCCACAATTTCCAAACTCTGACTTCCAATTTTCACAGTGCCCTTTCCTTGTCTTTCCCCTCTTGTCATCACCATGGTCTTGCTTTTCTCTATACTGAATATTTTCGTTCAGTGCATCTAGTTGTTTTTGCACTTCTTCGGTGTTCCTTCCCCAGACCACAATATCATCTGCAAAACAGTAACTTCATTTCTTTATGTCCATATGCTTCCTTTGTTTCCTTTACAATTTCATCCATCACCATTATGAACAAGAGAGGTGACAGCACACTCCCCTGTCTTAGTCCAGTCTTGTTCCTAAACCAATCTGTCTTTCCAACTGGGGTCAGTACCCCGCTAACACAGTTGTTGTACATTGACCTATATAGCTCAAATACAGATGGCGATACATACAAAAATTTCCCAATGTAAGGTTATATTTATAAAATTTTGTATCGTAATCTGTAATTGGCCTATATAGCTCAGTTACAGATCGCGATACATATCATAATTTCCTAATATCATATTTATAAAATTTTCTATCGCCATCGGTAATTAAGCTATATTGCGATACAGATAAAAATTTCGTAATTTCATTTTATATTCATACAATTTTGTATCGCAATGTGTAATTGGCCTATATAACTCAATTACAGATCTCGATACATATCGCGTTTCGAAGGTTTCTTATAAATGGTAAGTTCTCTTTCGGTTTCCCCCACCCAAAACCCCCTATTCCCCAGACATTTCTCGTAAGCTTGCCAGACAGGTATTTCGTAACCTCATTAATGATGTAATCCAGAATTTCAATGTGCACGACTATCTTTACTTCACCAATGTCCATCAAGTATAGATAGATAAACATATTTTATAAATACAAGCTCCAATAGCAAACTTCAAAAAATAAGAACTCATTTCCACATTTTGTTCTAAATGCCAGTTTATTTTTACATTTCACCAACTCATAACCCTTTCTTCACAAGCATTTACCCATAAGCTTGTCAAATAAACATTTAATGTCCCTCATAAAGTCATCAATACATCCATTTTGTTAATAAAGCTTTTCGTACATACACAAACCTAACCTGGGGCTTACGCCCCAGACTCCCTTCCTTTTATCATAAGTAGTAATGCGCTTGTTAATAATGCTTCCCTGGCATACAAGAACCTAACCTGGGGCTTACACCTCTTGTGGCACAAGCAGTAATATAGACTACTTGTTAATAATGCTTTCCAAGTATACTTGAACCTAACCTGGGGCTTACGCCCAGTTATCAGCTCATGTGATGACATTGGTATGTAACGACACACTATTTTAAACCACAAACAGGGGACTAAATGGACACAATGGAAGCCACAACATCAAATATCTACATCCGTATGTCATCCACTTCACTAAAAATCCCCCTAGATACATACACATATAATGGTATATAATCCCCCTGGGAATAATCATAAAATTAACAGACCTATGTCATAATCGAGCCTATTTTATATCATAGGTATATATATTCACAACTTCCAATATATGCACCTAAATACAGTAGTTTCATTACTTCACCTATATAGGTCTGGTAACGAGCCTGACAAAACATGCAAATTTTTGCATTCTACACAATATTTACAAAACATGTCTCCCCATGGACCATTATAGGTCTGATACAGAACACTATCATATCTCTTTTCCAAGTGTTATTGTAAATGCCATTTTCTGTCAATGTTTTATCCACTCAAAAACCACTATTGCCCAAACGTATTACCGTAAACTTACAAAATCAACATTTACTGTATTTCGTAATATCGTCGATAACATCAAGGAAGATTGTAGTTTTATGTGACCGTTAATCTTGTGATCATGAGCCTAATATAATAATTTCGGCCAGACCAATGGCTTTGTCTATGGCTTCAGAAAAATACAGTGCAACTTTTCAGTTGAATTCAACAACTAAAAGAAATGTATGAACAATTCAAACTCACCACCTCCAAGTCACAGAAGAACATCCTCGCAAGCCGAAATCTAACGCGACACTGACAAGATGGCGAACACGGCAACTCCGAGCATCAACAACACCACGTCATCCGTGACGTCACCGAGGTCTCTAAGAATTCCCCTAAACGAAACCGATCGCAATGTGTAATTGACCCGTCCAGGTTCGATTCCTGGTTCTGCAAAGAAATTTAATTCTCATCTGAGGGCTGGAACTGGGTCCACTCAGTCTCATTAGCCAGAATTGGGAAGAGGTGGGTTCGATTCCCACCTCAGCCATCCTAGGAGTGGTTTTCTACGGTTTCCCATGTTATGGTAGTACCTAAATTAAGGCCACGACTGCCTCCTACCCAAATCCTATCACAAATTACAAATGCACCCACTACTACAGCCATCACAATGACAGATTATCAGACAAATTCCACACACACTGCTACATGACTGCGATGTCGCAAAGACCCTAAATGAATCTACAACAACAAGAAATAAATATTTGTATGTGTTAAGGGCTGAGTTGTTGAGTACAGTGAAACCATCGTCTATCGTTCCTGGAAGTATCGTTTTCCCGGCTTCTTCTTCCAAATTTTGCAGTCGTGAAAATCTTCCTAATCAACGTGGATTAATAAAATCCATATCTATCGTTCCTCGAAGTGTCTTTTTCCTGCATATGTCGTCTAGAAATCTTAGCCCCTAACAAACTTTTATCCCTTATCGATCATTTTTAAGAACGGGTATATTAAAAATTCACGCAATGGCAAATTTGTGCGTGACATGCAATATTTTTGAAGCAACCAGTATTAAAGATGATGGGTTTTTTCCTTCAAGCTTATTCTTGTCTCTGTGCATGTGCACAGTGGAAAAAGTGTTAGCATGATTTTTCTGTTTATTTAAATGAGGAATCATAACCTAATTTTGTATTGCACATACAGTAGGGTTTTGAGAAATATATCCATACAGTAATGGTTTTTCTCTTTACTTATCTAATTTCATCGTACTGCCTATTAGGAAATATCACATCAACTAGTGACGAATAATTACTAGAATATTTTCCGCATGGAGGTTTTGTACAAGTATGGTTATTCTTTGTCGTTTCAGTATAAAGACAGCAGCAATTTACTTTGTTCGCACACACATAGGCTAGAATAATTCATAATTTCCCCGACCACCACTTGCTTTTACGAGTGAATAATTTATGCAATTGTTTTTTCCCGACTAATCAATCTTTTCCAAGCCTACAAATGTTCACATTTGAATACAGTTTCAATGCTTTTTTTTAAATATGTGTCATATGAAGGGCTGTTTGTGAATTTGATGTGGTAAGATGCTGAAGATGAACATATTAATGTTAAAAACATGTCCAATAAGTAAGTTTTGAGTGCATAAAATTAGATTAGTATTGACTAGGCAGACCCATTTTCAACATTAATTTATAAAATTGAGTGTAGAAGTCACAATATATCGCGGTTGGCGCTGTTGATGATGTTACCATTGTTTCCACAGTCCCATGTTCGTAAACATTTGCTTCGCCATATTTGCAGGAGTAGGTGTCTCATTGTTATAGATATCACCACTGTCCTAACATTCCTGAGTTCACTAACTAGTGCTCAGCCAGTCATCATCAAGTTGCTGTTGCGGCAGACATTGTCGGTGAAAAGATTAAATTATCCCAGGTGTCCCCAGTTTGCGAACGTATGCACTGCTGATGGTTATCCACTTTGTCGTAAGTTTTGTGGTTGATGCCGTTTTCAAGCTGGTTGACACTTCCATTATACTTAGTCATGAGTAATACACTCGTCAGTAATACACAACTAATACAGTGGAATCTCGTTACTACGTTTTTCAAGGGACTGAAAATTTTGGACGTCATATGCAGGAAAACGTACTACCGAAAAACGCCATACTGCATTTACAACGTATAAGAAAGAACGCGGCGTATATATGGACGTTAAATCACCGACCTTAGTAAGTGATTGTATGCACTACTACAGTCACGACATAAACATAGATTATCAGTAACTTACACGGAATAAATAACATAAAAATGAATTACTGTACCTCTACACTACAGTATAATACAGGGTCTTATTTTTGCTTAGCAAGGACATTCTCGCTCCGCCAGTGACGGCTCAGTGGCCGGCGACCGCGCACGCATATGTAGGCCTACGGCAGAATACGGTGCTTAAAATCAGTAGCCTACCATGCAGTTTTACTGGCCATGATTTACAGTAGATGCTGAAAATGTTCCCCATCCTCTTCCAAACACACATAATACAGGGTCTTTCTTTATATTTGATCAGCAAGGACATTCTCGCGCTCCGCCAGGGACGGCTCTGTTGCCGGCGACCGCGCACGCATAATGTTTGAAGCACGGGCTTGCTTGAACCACTTCAATAAAGCGCTTTCTAGTTCAGGAAACTGTCCCTCTCGCACACATTTCCTTTTGCCGCTCACCCCTTCTTCAAATGCACGTTCGATTTCCTTCCTTTTGCCGAGAATCGTGTTCAGTGTAGACGGAGGAATGTTCCACTTTCGCGCTATATCCACACGCTTCATGTGAGGATTGCAGTCCACGTCTCGAATGTATTTCATCTTCTCATCATTAGTTATCTGCCGTACTTTCTTCTTATCCATTATGAAACACGCAATAAAATAGGTCATAACTGGACGTGAACACTAAGAACTAGAAGACAATAGTGCGGAACACGAAGGCAATAATGCGCCTACGTGAGAAATACACAAAGGGAAGGGGGTGAAGGGCAGCGGGAGAGAGACATGTCACCTGTGGTGTGTCAAAGCTATAGCCACTTCTATGCCGTCAAACTCAATAAAATCATCTGCACTGTCAATAACTATCAGAGAATATGAGGCAATATCGCGTCGTGTTTTCCAGAAGCCGAATTTTATAATGAAATAAGAATAAAATACGATTCACTAACAAATAGTTCAACGGAAATTTGATCGTTGTAAGCGGGAATAGAGAACGTATTAAGGGGATATATCAACATTAATTTAGTAGGATAGGGACTTGAGAAAGGAGAGAAAGGGCGGAGGGAGAGACACGTCACCTGTGTTGCGTCATAGCTATAGCCACTTCTACACCGTCAAACACAATGAAATCATCTACACTGTCAATAACTATCAGAGAATATGAGGCAATATCGCGTCGTGTTTTCCAGAAGCTGAATTTTATAATGAAATAAGAATAAAATCCGGTTCGCTTACAAATAGTTCAACGGAAATTTGATCGTCGTAAGTGGGAATAGAGAACGTATTAAGGGGATATATCTACATGTATTTTGTAGAATTGGGACTGGGACTTGAGAAAATCATCGCGCTAAACGGGAAAACGTCGTAACCGAGAACGTGCTAACGAGATTCCACTGTAGTCTTGAATTGAATAGGGTTATGTTAACAAACATCAGAAAAACAGTGTTGTCAGCATTTATATCTGAAGCTCATTACAGTAATAAGTTCACAAATTGCAGTGTTAACATACTGTACTTAACCACATAAATATTGCAAAATCTATAGAAGTGCTATAGACCAACAAAGTAACAATATATGTAAATAGGACTGACACGTTACACAAGTTATAAAGGATTTGTGTAATTTAGGAATTGTAAACATTGATGTACGTACATAAGTGTAATTCATACCCGCCAAACCTAATCTAAGCCTAGGTCAACAGATCTGATAATTATCGAAACATCTCATCCAATTAAATAACCCCCCCCCCCCCCTCCTTTTTTTTTTTTTTTTTTTTTTCTTTGTATGAAAAGTGTATGAATTAAGTGATAAAAATTTCATGTACCATTTCTTTCAGATTTGGGTGTTTGAACATTTGTACTCCCCGCCTATTATAATTGGGCACAATCGTGTTGATCGACTGAAAAACATTCTATGATGGGTAGATAGAGTAAAAAGAGGTATTAAGATAAGTGGGAGAGGAGAGGTATTTCTGGCGAGTACTAATGACGAGAGGAGCTAGGTTGGTCGGGCACATACTGAGGCACCTGGGAATGACAAACTTAGTTATGGAAGGAAGGGTCTAGGACAAGAGCTGTATGGATCGATCAAGGTTGGAATATGTTAAACAGATTGCCTCAGATGTAAGGTGTGGTGGATATGTAGAGTTGAAACAATTAGCTCAAGACAAGGAGGCATGGAGAGCTGTCTTCTATTGAAATGATGTCTTGCAAATGTTGTCAGAGTCAGAAGCAATAATCATAAACATTAGTACTTGATAGTATTGCCAGTGTAAAGTTTTACTCAGTGTTTGAGTCTTCATTGTTTAGATGGTGCAGTGTTCAAGCTACTTGCCTCTCACCAAGGTGGACCAGGTTTGATTCCCGGCTAATGCATGTGAGATTTTCGAAGCGAAATATCACATCCTGTGGTTTGGATTCCATGTAAATGGAAGTCCCCTGGCTCATGATCGCAAGATTAACGGTGACGTAAAATAGACAAGCTCTCATCCTTCATTCCTTAGACTGGTTTGATGCAGCAACTGTATGGAACATACATTACAGCTTAAAGTAGAAACATATTCACGCCTTTACAATCATTGGCTTTGGAGATATAATCCGTTTCCAAAAGTTTGATAATGTTTGATTTGAGATAGTGAACAGGGGAGTGGAAGGGATTTAGAATAAATGTACCCACAGTAACAGTCTTGCAACTGACCAAATTTAATTTTTTCCAATGTCAATGTAATGAGTAGGCACCATGCCACTTCATTTTATGGCAAAACCGTGGAAACGAGCATGCTTTATCTATACAAAGCTTATGATACAGGCTGCCACTCATATCCAAATGTGTTATATCACACCACACCACTACTGGACCTTTCCAATTGTAACATCAAAATGTTCTGGTTTCCAAAAAACGGAATGTATTTTTAAATTGTTTTTGTACATCAGAAGATTGGAAGAAAGGATTAATTGTCCCAATATTTAAGAAAGGAAGCAGAAAGGAGTGCAGAAATTACAGGGGAGTCACACTCATACCTCACTGTGCCAAGACATATGAAAAGATATTAGAAAGTAGAATACGAGCCAAAGTGGAGAGAAAATTGAGAGAGGAACAGTATGGATTCAGACCCGGGAGATCAACAGTGGATCTCATATTTTCAGCGAGACAGCTCCAGGAACACCACTACGAATTTGGAGAGGATCTGTTGATGGCCTTCCTGGACATCGAAAAGGCCTATGATAGTGTGTGTAGGGAGAAGGTTTGGAAAGCAATGGAAAACCTGGGAGTGGAAAAAGAGACTGTAGGCAGAGTGAAGGAGATGTATTGTGGAAGTGTGAGTTGTGTGAAAGTTGGAGGGGAAAGAACAGACTGGTTCAGACAAATGAGTGGCCTGAAACAGGGTAGTGCACTGTCACCCCTTCTCTTTATTGTGGTTATGGACGAGGTAATGACACGGATAGCAGGAAAGATAGGAGAAGATAAGATGAAGGCAATGGTGTTTGCAGATGATCTCATGGTCTGGGGAAACAAGGAGGAGGAAATCCAGGAGCAACTGAAGGCTTGGGAAGAAACAGTGGGAGAGTACGGATGGAAGTTCAACATCAGTAAATGTGAGGTCCTGTTAACGACCAGGAAAAAGGACAGACCAATGAGTGGGATAACACTTGGAGGTGGACAGCTGAAGAAGGTGGAAAGTCTCAAGTACTTGGGAAGTATAGTGGAGGAGAATGGGAGAAATGACAAAGAGATTACGGAACGTGGCAGACAGGCAGAAGCATTTCTGAGAAGCATTAGGAGCTTAGTGTGGAATAAAGATGTCCCACAAAAAAGCAAGGAAGTGTTATACAGAAGCTACTATATCCCGATACTGACCTATGCTTCAGAAACGTGGACAATGAAGAAAAGAGACATAAGCAGAATACAGGCAGGTGAAATGAAGTTCCTGCGAAGTAGGATCGGAGTAACAAGAAGAGACAGGGTGAGGAATGAAAAGGTCAGGGAAATGGTGAAAGAGGAGCCCTTGCAAGTTAGGATTGAGACATCAAGACTGAGGTGGTATGGACACTTAAAGAGAATGGATGAGAAGAAGATTCCCAAGAGGATACATGAGATGCAGATGCAGAAGAAACGACCAAGGGGAAGACCAAGAGATCGATGGCTGAAAGGAGTGGAGGAATGTGTCAAGAAGAGAGGCGAGGACTGGACCAGAGTGACAGCGGAGAGATGGTGGGAAGAAAGAAATAAGTGGCGAGGCTTATGTTCCAAACAGACCCAGCCTGGGGCTGGAAACTGTACAAGATGATGATGATGATATCATAATTATCACCCATCATTGCACAAGATGTTTTCATAACACATTTGCCTTGTTTATATTGCATAAGGCAATTATGAGTTAGGTGTTAATAATTTTGGCAGAAGAAGGTCTGATAAAGTGTGTTTAAAAGATCCTATAGCAAAACTTGTTAAAAAGGTGGAACAATGAAGTCCTGTAAAGCTCAATACTTTGTGGATGAGTACTTCAACACTGGCATGAATCAAAGTACTGATAGTACTGCCATCCCAACCTAATGGGATATCTATAATCATTAGAGATACAAGAACAAACTACAGTACAACCCCTGTGATCTATCACCTTTGGGACTGAGGGTATGGTCGGAACGCAAAGGAGGTCAGATTATCAGAAAGTACCGCAAAATATGGATTTACATGAAAATAAACAATCTCTGGCCTCAAGATATCGGGATTCCTTTCCTTCTTTCTTGGTAGAACCACATCCACAATGCGTTGTCAAGCAGTTCAAGTTTAGGCTTTTTCAATGTTTTGTGATTCTTAAGAGCGTTTTCACCATCTATCGTCACTGTACATGATTCAATGTCTTTCCGTATTCTTCTCCAATCTTTTGTTGTCGTAACACCTACATTGACTTCCTTTGCAATTTTTTTGTTGATTCCCCTTTGTCCAGTCTTCGTAGCACTGCTAATTTTTCATTTAATGAAAGAGTAGCGTGTTTACGTTTCACTCCCGACATGTTGAAAAAGCACACACAACTATACTGTACTGTAACAAACACAGAACAATGTCGTAAAACCTACGAACAGTAAGCACTAAAAACTTCACAGTGCAGTACGTACTGTACAAAATACGGACGACAGAAACGATTCGAGAGTTGACAGAGCACTAAAACCGACAAGCGATAACAAGTACCTGTAAACAACAATGGCGCGACGGTAGTGAGTCACTGCTACGAGTCGGAGCAAGTTCGGCTCGAGCACGGTCGCATCAACCGGAGCGGCAGACCAGCCGAGGGCGGACGAGAGGGATTCTACTATAATATGTTTTCTTTATGGTTGGCATATATGTGTTATTACGTAGGGATGGAAAAAGAAAAAAAGGAAATTAGGCATGTCATTGTTATCATTAAGTAGGAAATAGAATTGTGAATAGTTTTACAAATTTTGTATGTTTTTCATTTTCACAGGATTGGTGGAATGCAAACTCCTATGCTTCTTATTATCGAATGTGGAATGTGGTGGTTCACGATTGGCTGTACACATACATCTATAAGGATTGCTCGTTATTGTTCAAAGGACGCATAGGACCAACATTGGTGGTCTTTATTGTTTCTGCATTGGTGCATGAGTATATACTAATGTTTGCATTTAGATTCTTCTATCCTATGCTCTTTTTTGCATTTGGAGGATTTTCAGGTATGTAGGAGATGTTATTTAACTATAGTCAAACCTTACTTATAAGTGACATGTGAAATTTGAGATAGACTTGAAGGTGTGTTCAAGTGAAACTCTTACAGAAACTATCCTCCTTTCCATGCCCATTTGATTTCTTTTAGAAAAACATGTTTTATTGAACACTTCTTGCATTAATTTGAAGAAGTCAAATTTTTTAAATACCCAATGCACACCTCTGCACTAATCACCAATAAATACTTGACACTTAAGAATGCGCTCCAAGTTTCTCACCTAGGCTCGGTGATTTATGTAGTTTTCCGTAATTTCTCTGGATTCTTAATTATTGCTTTTAAAGTTGAATAAGAAATTCCTAGAGCATGATTTTTCTTTTCATTGGGGGTAATACTTAGCCACATCTATAATATAATTTCTCATCAAGTAGACCTCAGACAAACCTGGATTGTTGGACTGAGTGGCACAGTTGTTTAAGCCTTGGCCTCCAAAGCCTCAGATTGCGGGTTTGATCCCAGCTCAGTCTAATGGGATATAGATGTGGTTAAGTATTGCCTCAATGAAGCGAAGCCAAAGTTATTTGGATTTAACAACTTTCTAGCGACATAATGTGTGATTTAGCTATTTCCACATCATGCAAAGTAAATTCGCATGGCCAGAGTTGATATGATGATGTGTACAAGGAGCCTAAAAGCCAAAGGGCACGAGTGACATTCTGTGCATTTAAGGATATCACAAGTATGTGCTTATATTAAATTATGATTTTCCCATATGAAGTACTGATTACTTGTACCCCTTGGCTCCTAGGCAGTCAGAGTGTGGAAATTGCTACACCATGAAGGAATACTGCAGCTGTTGAACATGCAGGACAAGTGTTTGGCTGTGATACATTGATGATACTTTCAAGTCCCTGCGACCTCAATTGGAAAAAAATTATAGAGCATGTGCCCACCATGAGGTACATTACAGTGTTGAATTCTTGGAGGCATAGTCAATATGGCCCCAGCTCATTTCCTGAGGAATTCTGGTCCTTGCTTGCTGCACTGCATGGGTCAGTTGTTCCAGAGTTGTGGATGATGTGGAAAGTTTACCAGTTGTTGACCCGTGGGTCCCTCCACGACCAATCAAGTGAGGAGACCTGTATGAACAATTTAGTGGGCCTGTAAATGTTACCATTTACATACCTGCCATGGCATCATTCCATATCTTGAAAATGAAACACAAATAACAGAATTTCTTTATGGTGTTTCAATTTCCAGTTTCATGGGTTTATATTCTAACAATAGTCTGGCTTTTCAGAAGCACCTAGGGTTCAATAAAATCTTGAACCTCTAGAATGGGAGACTGTTGTCTCATGGCTCGACTGTCTTGTGTCTAGTTGTATACAGGTTGGTCAATCGTCTGTTGGCAATCTATCATTGTGGTTATGTACGGTGCTGCACACAACACAAACATTGAATGACAGGTTGAAAATCACTCGCATTTTAGTGACTCTCAACCCAGCTTGCCAGTCCCAGCGCAATCTTTTTATTTTAGAATAGTTCTTGGTTTTCATCCATAAAATGAATGATTAGGCAACAAAAGTAAAATTAGTCCCAATTGGTAGATAAGCATCCTGTATTATACTGTACTGTTATAAACTACCTGGTTAATCAAAACGGGATATGGTGGGCAAAACTTAGCACGAGATGGCATGTAAAGTTAAGCGTAATGAATTTGTAATCTGATTCTTATAGCTGATTAGCAGCTGAAAAATATCTGTTCTGAATATTTCTTTTGATGTAAAGACGAGTCCAGAACATCCTGCCACCTCTTTGCAAATTTTTGATATTGTTCATAAACAACAATGTCCCCCTCATTGCCACTGGTAGGCATAAAAATAATTTGAAGCAGAATGTCAACAAACCACTTCACTACAGGGGTCTTTTCAGTAGACAGGTTGCACGATACCGATTTCATTTTAGTCAAAATTCAGTTGCTCCGTCTGTGGACTGCAACCCGTTAGCAACTAATGTTTCGAAACAATTACGAGGGGTGATCAGAAACTAAGGTTATAAAGCCTGCAGTGAAACGTGTAAATTTTATTTCATACAACCAATACAGCCAACAGATAGTACATGCAGTAGGTTATTTTTCAACACAGTCTCCATAATGGTTTAGACACTTGTCGCTTCGTGGGATGGGTTTGAATATTCTCTTTTGGTAAAAATCCTGTCCTTGCGTGTTCAGCCATGTTGTTGCGAAGTGTTTCACCTCCTCGTCTGATGCATATCGTCGACCTCCTACGTGCTCCTTCAAGTGAGGAAACAGGTGAAAGTCGCTTTGAGCGAGGTCCGGACTGTAGGGAGGGTAGTTGTTTACGTCTCGGCTTCAACAGCGTGATGGTCTTCCAGTCTGTATGAGGTCATACATTGGCATGAAGAAGGATGAAGCTCTCGGTGAGAAGTCCTGGCCATATCCTCCTGATTGCTTACCGCATTCGTGTCAAGTATCGGTCACTGTGTGCCCTCTATCCAAAAACTCCACGAGCATGATGTGGCGGGTGGCTGAAACTCTGCACAGTTGTACCGACCGCATGTATTAGACTTGCCCCACCCTACTAATTTCTCTAGAACAGATGAAATGCCAGGAATATCGGCTTTGTAACCGTAGTTTCTGATCACCCTTTGTACATCTCAAACCAGTTGCTCAACTCTCGTTGCAATGTTGTCTTGTGCAGTGGGCCGTAAGCGTTATACTAGCTGTCATTAATCTTGTCTTATTGCCTGAGGGGTACAGATAAGTATTGTAAGAAGTGCATTTTTTAATTTCATGCTATGGTTTTCTCAATCCAATTGTTCACTTGTGTGGAGATTGTATCTTCTGCCAAGCTCCATATAGGCATATCATCCTGTAGGAAAACGCCCTGTCACCATATAATTGTAGTAATCAAAAGTGGGATATATGAAGTGAGGCATTTGTTTTCAGCGAGCTTGGTGTTCCTCACCACTGACTCATACAAGGCAGGCAACTTGTTCATGTGGCTCACTCTGTGTACTGGCACAGGACTGCTTACTAGCCTCTACAGCATGGAGTGGTATGCCCGAATCAACTGCCCGCGCACGATCGTAAGTTTTAATTTTAGTACTTCTAAAGTTGATCGCTTTGGTTCTTTAAGTTCCCCGAGTTAGATAAAAATTTTGGAAATAAGATTAACCTTGAGGGCATTTCAGTTTCAGGAATTGATAACATTCTTAACAGCATTTCTAATTTGGTCCCTTTAACTTGGCTAATATTGTTGCTGAGTGCAATTTATTGTTTCTTGTTTTTGATGATTTTTGAGTTGCACATTTTAAATAGTTGTTACAGAATGATGTGAGAGATCTAGTTTTTATGTTTATTTGCCTTAATCTCCTTCAGAAATGTTATAATTTCATTGGAGATTTGATATTGAAGTAAAAACATAGATTAATGAGCAGCATTAAGGTTTTTGTGATGGCTTGTTGGCTGCTGTTAATTTGCTTGAAAATATGATAGAGACATACTGTATTGAGGAAATACAAATAGGAATATTAGTTTGATGTTTTTACAATATTTCTCTCTAAAATTTGAATTTGACTATGCTTGACATTCGTCATCACTTCGTTCCAAATTGCTGTCTTAAAAATAATCCACGCAATTTGAGACCTAATCAGTATGGCTCTTCCCCATAATCTCTAATCACTCCTCACTGGCTCTCTACAGAACCAGTCAGAGAGTCATAATAACAGGCACTACTTCCTCTTGGCTACCTGTGCTCTCTGGAGTCCCACAAGACAGTGCCCTCTGGCTATTGTTATTTTTACTATTTATGGACAACGTACTATCCAAACACTCTGACAGAGCCGACATCCTATTCTCTGCAGATGAGTGCAAGGTTTTCATACAAATTAAGACACCAGCTGATGCCGCACTCCTCCAGTCTTCACTTAGTGTTCTATCGGACATGGAAATTGAAACCAAATCCAGATAAATGCAGCTTATTAACAATTACTCTACACAATTTCCCATTACCTATAACTAAAGATACGAGAAAATAGCATTTTGAAATTTATTTTGTAGCACTTTCATTTTGAAAAATAGCATTTTGAATTTTAAAAATTAGCGTTTTGTAGCATTTAAAAGTTCGTCACCAGGTACGATAAAAATGTAACAGGTTCAAAATTATTATACACGGAAACTAGTTCAAACTTGCACAGGATTGGAAATACGGGTGTTTCTGATTAACGGCATAAGCATTTAATATAATGATGTGAATCGTACATTTACTTAACTTCAGGTAAATACCATACAACCGATAAATAATTAAATAATGAAATCTACGTTCACTCCTTCTTTATTCCTTTTCAATGGCCTCTCACTAAGGTGGACCGGGTTCGATTCCCGGTCAATGCATGTGAGATTTTCAATGTGAAATGCCATGTCCTGTGGTTCGGATTCCACGTTAAAAGGAGGTCCCGTGGCTCATGATCTCAAGTTTAACGGTCACGTTAAACTACAAGCTTCCTTCCTTATTCCTTTTCAATGAGGGCCAGGGATGAGGTGCATTGAATTTCTATTTGCCGGTTGGTTTAATGGTCAAATGCCCTTGAATCCAACCTCATAAGACAATTTATTAAAAGAAATGAATGGAACTTGGCAAGGAGTTAGTAGGGAAACCACACAAAAGGATTTCATAGACATCTCACAGAATTTGAACCAATTCGTCCACTGAGTTCAGGACAGCCCGGTATTGTCGTCATTCCACCTTCCACACGGTAAACTTCGTAAGACGAGCATTGTCACCTGACCACAGCTCGCTTTATTCTAACAATCGGCACCTTGGTATCGGTGAACTAATACAATTCTCCGCCGGCCCTCAACATTCTGTCCATTTCGCTTGTGGAGTTAGCGCCGTACCGATAACACCAGCAGCTCAGGGTAATTTGAGTAGCTGCACAACACCTGATATTGGATCTTTTCAGCATAGCTCAGGTGCCCTCGTCTCGCATCATACAACCAACCGACAGCACTTGAGCTCAATCTTGCCAAGTAGCCAGGCTGGTGCCTTTATTTTCAGAAATCTCACATTTCTGAAAAATGTATGGTGTCAAGTTTCTACATTTCTTTAATACTGATATTAGGATTTTAGTACTTCTAACACTCCCTTAGTAAAAATATAAAGAAAAACACACACAACAGGAGACATAGCACTGCTGCCAATGCAATTTGTATAAACGAATGTTGACAATCCTGCGAACTTTGTTGTGTACCTTTCATGTCTACTCCAAGGATTTAAATGATTACATTTTATCAGTCTCAGAGGTTTTCTTAAGTTAAACAGAATATGCAAACATGCAATTACTGGTATACCTTTTTGAGTCTCTTGACTGACAATCTGTTAAATAGTAGCCTATCCAAATTCAAGGAGAAATCGCCGGACATGTAACATAACCTATAACTCTCACATTGTAGAGAATACTTTCATCAAATTATACTACAACATTCCCCAAAGCGAGGAGAACGCCTAACAAACATTGTGTATTCATATCACGATACGTACTTTACAGTTTCATTTATAATGGTCAAATACAAGAAATGAGGACCGGCACGATATAAACCAACACCGGTATAACCACAACCTTATTACTCCAATGTTTAAAAAAGAATTCGATACAAACGATTGGAATATTCCTTTTATTAGGACAACCAAATGAAACTACGAAATAATTTCTCCAAAAACATTGTTTTATTGACGATATTATGCGGCAATAACAACAGCCATTTTCAAATTGATTTTTACCGTATTCGATTGTTTTCATGACAATAATCGATGTTCGTACATATCGATTATTACTCGTAAATATCTATTATTTAGCCGAAATTTTTCCATTGCTAGGAACTCGCAAATTTCAAAAGTTGCGGCGCGAAAATGTAATAAAACATTATATTTAATATTTTTTGGCAAATTGGGCACTTTTCGCATTAATTCGCAAGAACCCCTAGTTATCGCACTTTGTCGCACATTCAGTTTCGCAAATTCTGAGTATACATAGTCATAATAGTTACCTAATAGTATAAAAGTTGAGAAAACAGTAAAATTCGCATTTATCGCAATTGCGATTTTCCCGTATCTCTACCTATAACATATTCCTGACAGACCCATTACTGCAGTTTCATATCAGCGAGATCTGGGGGTCATATCCAACAACCAGCATGCCACGGTGGGTGAGTTATTGTGTCAGACTACCAACTCCATGCGTGCAGGTTCGTTCCTGGCCTTCGTAAGTGATTTTTGAAAGGCGTCAAAAATTACGCCCCGCATGTCATACGTTGTTGCATGTTAAAGAACCCATTTGAATTCAGTAGGCAGTCTTCATAATAGCAAAGTTAATCTCGGGATTTTCCGCCAACACAAAGTGCCTCCTTTCTCTACTAGAAAGTGCTATAGTGTCAAGGAGCTTAGGTATCTAACCTCCTTGACTTTCATAGCGTTCCAAGGAACAACGAAATTAGACATGCAAGCTGCCCTCTGGGCGTCGATTAACAAAGCTTGCACCCGGCTTCCGAGGCCTTACGATATTATTATTGTTATCATCCAACAACCAGCTATAATTTAAAGACCACATACAAATTTCTAGATCCAAAGCAATGAAGTAACTAGGCAAACTCTATCGCTTCTCAGAAATATCAAATCCCACAGCTCTTCTCTTTTATTACATCTTGATAATCCAGCCTATTGTAAACTACTGCTCTTCCATTTGAACATCTTATTATCAGTCAAATTTAGAAAAATTAAACAGAATTCAATTTTTCTTTTCTGCCATTGTAAGACATTTGTCATCTTGGCAATTGATGATAGGATACTACAATGAACATCATTCTTCCTGGTCTTGATTTGTTTTCTCTTCATTTTAATTCTTACCTCATTTTCTACAGTACACTGTCTCTTATTTCTACAAGCGTGAAGGCCTCACTTAGCTGTAGTTTATGCATTTGATAAATAAATTAATAAATAAATAAAAAATATGAAATTCAGTGCCAGGTTCCTGTCACAAAGATCAACTGCACGTTTATAATTTGATTTGCGGATGAAGATGGTTCACCACTAGAGCAGTTTGTAGAATTAATGGAAAATACTGGACATTCAGGTGTAGAAATAGCCGGTGCTCTTCTAAAGAAACATGGTTTAGAAAAAGGTCTCTGCCGCAGGCAAACTTGAGACATTGCCACTAATACGAGCTGCCTGTCAGGCTCGACTCGAAGATCCTTGTACATTTTTAGTACCTTGCTCTGCTCTTTCGCTCAGTCTTTGCTGGGTTACATTTTAGTGAGTTTCTTCTTAGACTTTTTTTCCATCTACACTTTATTGGGCCTTCTTAGAAGAATTTATCACTTTCGTTAGGGTTGGCCTTCAAAACCCAAGTTTGCAGGTTTGATCCTGGCTCAGTCCAATGACATTTCAGGTTGTTGTAATGCAAAAATCTCTTGTCAGTAGATTTACTGGCACATTATAGAGCCACTTTAGGACAAAAGTTTGTAACCCCCAAGGCCCTAAAGTGATAGCAGTTAATCTCATGACATTATCAACCAACTTGGCATTGAAGTCTCTTGATCCTTTAGATAACAGGCATATAAATGTATAGAGGTACTCAAACCAAGAATGAGTGCCTCTCGGTAAATGCACTTTTTTTTTCTCTAGTTTAGTTCTCAAGCCTAGAGCCAAAACTCAATGTAATAAGTAGAGTATCCTTTTAATACCGTATATAGTTATAACCCCTCACACCACTGTAAAATTCGTATTGTAAAACTGCTGTTGGGACTTCATTAAAACAGTTACCAAAATTGAGCCCATTCTCTGTTCGGACAGATTACTATTTTGAAAAGTTTCAGATTTATTGTGGAAGATTTATATACAAAATTGCAAGCTAAGTGATTGCTTCTGGAATTAAAATCTCCAAACATGACTAACATGAGTTGTTTTGTGAAGTAACGTTCTGCAAAGATTCTTTGCAGTTAGTATGCAACTTTAATGAAGGGAAGTAGCTTCTACAATAGTTGGCCTATGCAAGTTGCTCTTTAAATTAGTTGAATATATTAAGTCTGAGAGAGCTACAAAGTGTTCTAATTCATAGAAAAGAGGAAGAGGACCATCAAACTGCAACTTGTCCAAAATATACAGCTAAAGCAAACCTGAAGAGTGAAATTGTGACTCGTCTGCCCTTTTATATTTGATTTGAAGAGCACTAAGAAAAGGGTGAAAGTTGATTCCAAGTTCCCTCGTGGATTAATTTATTTTAGTAGAAATTTTTGAATCGGCCAACAAACTACTTTCCAAGCTGCCTCATCAGTGTCAATTCATCAGTCTGCTGCTTTAACTCTTAGAGTGCCGGGAAGCACGATAGCGCTCCTCTGTAGGCTAGCGAGAAGTGCCGGCAGCACGATTGTGCTCTTGTGTTGCAGCTGTCCAAATAAGTTGTAATAGTTAGCAAATAATATGACAGATGGCAGCACCACTCGGTACCACACTGTAGTAGAAACTACGTAATTTCTAAATCTACCACTAGAATCTCTGTGTGGCATGGCGTGTTGTGTTTGTTACGAATTTTTCAATTTCAGTTGTTTGGCGCCTACGTGCAGTCCATGTGTTTGAAATAATGGCGACTAGATCTCGTGTTGTGTTTGAAAATGATGATGATGATTTGGTAGAGTATGTCAATTCACTGAGTGATTCTGACAAGGTCGAATCCCGCGATGATTCAGATAATGTTGAGAGTGATAATAATACCGGTAATGATTCAAATGATGATAGTGATGATGTAAACAAACCTACTCGTGCAACAATGATTTAACAGGTGTGAGTAGTGATCAGGAAAAGTTGTTTTTAGAAGAACTATGTATCTCAAGATAGTGATATTTTGTAAACTGGTAAACAATAAGTCAATATGCACAGAAATATAAAAATTTAGATGAGCACAATCAAAATACTAGGTGGTTTAGAGATTTTTTTTTTCAAAATTGCATGAGCAAATTTATTTTTTTACTTGGCAATGTGAATTATTTTTATGATATTATTACAATGAGTGAAGAGAGACATCACTTAGCTAAAAGGAGGTGTAAACTTCTATGAAATATCTTGAAAAGTGAGGGTAGCACTGTATATGTTACTTTCTTCATTGCTGCATAATAAGCATTTTCATTCTCTGGCAATCTTAGCACACATGAAAGTAAGGAGACCGGCACTAAGAGGATTGAATACTGTATTTATCCTTTTTTGGATCCATGGCATACCAAAAATAGAATGCTTTAAAACTATATTTTCCAATCTTGCCTAGCTACATTCCAAGTTCAGATAGCTCTTCAATCAGCCAGCATGTTATGAAAGCCCAGTTGTTGGGCAATTGAAATTGAATAAATCCTTCCAAAATAAATAAAATACAAAGGAAAAACCTCAGAACATTCACATTAAACAACTAATGTTGTGTTTAGCTGTAAATATGGCACTTGAAAAATAATCATGCAGTTGGTCCCGATGCTGAAAGGTGGCAGCCCCACCACTAGACTTACCTCCTTCTTGCCAGCAACTAGTTGGAGGGACATTTCATATGCTTTCAAGTCTCACAAAGATAGAAACCAGACGGATCAAATGTATGACGACCCAAGCACGAATAAGGCTAATGAGTGGAAGAAAGAAAACATCCTGAAGTTTGCTACATGGAATGTACGAGGTATAGCTCATAAGGATGAACAGCTAGATGACATGTTGACAAAAAAGGGAATCTGAATTGCTATAATATCAGAAACTAAACAGAAATTACTGGGTACAAAACCGACACAAAATTGCCTCCAGTTTTATGCTGGCATATCTTCTGAACACACGAGCGCAAGCAGGAATAATGATTATGGTACATAAACGGCTTAAATCTGCCATTGCAAACTACACTTTCTGGAATGAACGAACAATAGAAATACGTCTGAAAATCTTTAGAGGTTACCTGTCTGTCATTTGGAGTAGCCCCAGTGGAAGATGAAGAAGCCAAAAGTGTAGATTTCTACAACAAACTACAACAGATTTTGAATAAAATCAATAGGAATGATTTTCTCTTGCTGATGGGTGACTTCAATGCGAGAGTTGGTAAGATGAGAGTAGGACAGTCAATTGGCACATTTGGTGAACAAGTCTGTAACCCCAACAGAACTAGATTTATAGACTTCTCCACCTACAATCAGCTAAAAGTAATGAATAGTTTCTTCAATCACAGAGATAGCCATAAATATACATGGGAGGCACGAGGCACAAGATCAATAATAGATTATGCTATCTGTAATATCAAACTAGCAGAGATGGTCTTAGGTACAAGAGTTTTTAGAGGCCCAGAATTAGAAACGGATCACTACCTATTAATTTGTCCCATTCTACTAAAACCGCGATGGTACACCAAGCAGAAGAAACCGACAAAACCAAATACAACCCCTCTCTATAAAGTTCACCTTCTTCAGGATCCTAGTATTAGATGGCTCTACCAACAACAACTGGCTGAATTAACCCACTCAACCCCAACTATAGAAAATGTTGAAGAGGAGTAGAAACAACTAACAAATATCTTAAACAGGCAGCCAACGAGAGCCTTGGCACCAAAACAAAATGGCACAGGAACAGGGGACTCAGAATTTGGGATGAAAACATCAAAGAAATTATTAAAGGCAAACAGGAGGCTTATAGGAAATACCTGTGTACCAAGAAAGATGTAGATAAATTAGAGTACCACAGAAAGCGGGCAATTGCGAAGAGAGAAGTGTGTAAATATCATAGGAGGAACTGGGACGAATTTGTATCCCATTTAGAAAATTATATAACCAGACCTCGGCCACTAACTTACAAAATTTGAACAATTTGAACAGGAAAACTAAAGAAACACTTCGAATCAATACAATCCCTTGCAATACTGCAATGAAGAGGAGGAAAGAACCACAACGGGGATAACAATTGGTGGGGAACAGCTGAGGAAAGTGGAGAGTTTTAAGTATTTGGGAAGCCTGATACAAGATAATGGAAGAAACGATAGAGAAATAAATGAGCGGGCGAGACAGGCAGAAGCATTCCGGAGGAGTGTGAGAAGCATGATATGGCGCAAGGATGTCCCTCGGAACAGCAAAAGGATCATATATCGGATGTACTATGTCCCTATCCTGATGTATGCCTCGGAGACCTGGGTTATGAAAGGAAGGGAGAAGAGCAAAATACAGGCCAGTGATATGAGGTTCCTGAGAAGCAGTATTGGAGCTACAAAGATGGACAGAATAAGAAACGAGAGGACCAGAGAATTAATGAAGGAGGAACCATTACAGGATGGTATAGAGAAATCTAGACTTAGATGGTATGGACATGTAAAACGAATGGAGGAGAAGAGGGTACCCAGGCGAGTACACGAGACGAAGTGGGAAGGAAAGAGACCGAGAGACAGGTGGCTGAAGGGGGTGGAAGAAAGCGTGAAGAAGAGAGGAGAAGACTGGACAAGGGTGGAGGCTGAGAGATGGTGGGAAGACAGAAGACGTTGGAGAGGCTTGTGTTCCAAACAGACCCGGCCAGTGGCTGGAAGCTGTGCAAGATGATGATGATGATGATGATGAATACTTGGTCAAATCGCTTTCAAAATTTATGGTCACAGAATGTCTCCCATATTCCGATATTCCACTCAGATAATTTACACATCGAACACATTATAATGGTAGAACTGGATGCAGTCTTGAGGACACTAAAGTGAAAAAAAAAAACCACCTGGAGAAGATAACTTAAATTTGGAGTTATTTAAATATTCCTGTGGGTCTTTCCAAGAAAGATTCCTCCAGCTCCACAATAAAATTTGGGAAGGCGAAGAACCATCTGAAAACTGGAATAAAGCAATAGTAGTACCCATTTTCAAGAATGGCGACAAAAAGGACTGTCAAAATTACAAATTATTAAATTCTGGTTATAAAATATATGCCAACATCATTGAAAATAAACTACTGTATATAAACCCTATGAAAACATTCCTGGAGAGAATCAATTCAGCTTCAGGAAGGGAAGATGTGATGGTTATTGCACAATGAAAATCCTTCTCGAAAAACACATTGCCTTTGTAGATTTCAAAAAAGCTTTTGACAAAGTAAACGGCAATACCTTACTTAATATTTTAATATCTGATCACACCCCACAACAGATGGTGCAAAACATAATTAACCATTACAAACATAACTTGATTTCTGTAACGGTTAATCATAAATTATCCGAATGGAAATCGTTAAACACAGTAGTGAGACAAGGTTGTGGTCTTTCCCTCTCCTGTTCATAATCTATATGAATGCTCTTATACGAGAATTTAGAGAAACAAGACATGGCTTCATCCGCATTAACAGAAATCTACAGCTGGACGCAATATTATTTGCAGACGACTTAGTGCTGGTTGCCACCTCGGAAGATGATTTACAGCATTCAATGTATAACCTGAAACTAGTCTCAGAAAACTACTCAATGGAAATATCTCTAGAGAAAAATAAGATAATGGCATTTTGTGGCACGGAACCAGTAGGAAGTAAGATCTGCTTGGATAATAACATTTTGGAAAGAGTAAACGATTTTCAATACCTTGGTTACAAACTGTCTTTCCTTGAAGAAATGGACATACCCGAGAAAATCTTTAAATTCAACAGATGTTTAGGAATCATCAATTAAGTTTTTAGACTATCATTAGTTCAGAAACACACCCGAACAAGAATCTACAAAACCTTAGCAAGACCAGTACTTTGCTATGGTAGCGAAGCGTGGACCCTGAGGAAATGCGATGAGAGACGAATAACTACTGCCGAAATGAAGTACATGCGACGAACAGCAGAAGTCACTAAGTGGGATCACAAACTAAACACAGAAGTGCTGAATGGTCTTAACAGCAGACCTGTATTGGAATACATCCATGAATACCAAAGAAATTGGCTAGGACACCTCAACAGGATGGACAGAAGCAGGATCCCTAAAGCAGTAGTAAACTACTGCCCCGGTGGGAAGAGATCTCTAGGTCGCCCCAGGACTTATGGCGTGAAAATTCAAATCTTTTGTGTAGACCGTAGCAGTTCTTCTAGGATTAACACATGAAAGGAGGAGGAAGATGATGATGAAAAATAATATTGTGAGCATGAATAGAATTAAGTATTGGTACTGTAAAGTATTCTTGGACGTCATATCCTATATAGAATGGATCGCACTTATGCTAGGAACCCTGCTAAAGATCATCGCACACCGCTGACGACTCAAATACACATCTACAAAATATTTATGCTATGAAAAACGACTTGGCAATAAGTGAGAAACCAAATATCTCGGAACGTTAAAGGGATTATAGGTAGGTGGGTTTTCTCAAATCGGTATTTCATAGCATGTATTTACTCTATCTAATGAATAAACAAGTCCAAGCTTTTTATAAAAGTACAATATAAATATAGAAAAGTCCAATATTAAGTCAAAGATTTTTTTATACTTCCCATTTTTTTTCATAATAAACATATTTATCGCAGATGACCTCGCTGTTCCGCCCCTTAAAACAACATGTTTACAATCAAATCCAGGGTTGGCAAAATAACAGTTTTTTTAATAAAACATTAAAACACTTTTTTGTTTTGTTTTAAACAGTTTTTTTTTATATTCTGAACTTGTTTTAAACAGTGTAATAAAATGCTGTATTTTTAATACTTAAATATAAATACTGTAGAGATCATCTTGACCAGAGTTGTATGGTAAGTAATAGACCAATGTTTACAACTAAAATCAGCCAGCAGGGAAATGTAGTTACCAGCTGGGAATTTTGTTTTCTCTATAACTTATTGTTGGCTGTTGTGTTGTGTTGTTTGTGTTAGGTTATGTTTGAATGGTGGTGTATTCTACTTTTTTGTGTTCTGTTAATTGCTGTGTAGAAAGTGTTTACTTAGCAGTATAATCAGCTTATTGCAGTTATGAGTTCAACTGGCAGAAGAAAAGATCCTGTATGGCAACATTTTATCGAATGCAAAAGTTCTAAGGGTAAAACAATTAGGGCAAAATGTAAGTTGTACAAGGAAGACATGGTTGGGTTAGTTGCTAGAATGAAACAACATATAGAGACAAAATGCCCTTATAGAAACAAATCCATGCCTGCACAATTTGAGGATAATACTGACTGTGTAGTCATGGAAATGGAATATGAAAATGAAACCCAAATCAAAAGTTCACTAATATCCACCCATCAGCAGCTTGCATCACAATCACTTCAATCTCATTCCAATTCTACAGGTAAGAAATATTTATACATAATTAAATTAATAAAAACCAAAGTGAGGCAAATTTTATAGCTTATGTTCAATAATTAATTTGTATTTAAAAAGAAATAAAATTCCTAGTGCACTTTTGTTCAAATTGTTAGTTTGCAAGAAATATATATTATTTAAATTACAATTCTATTATGCTCTTGAAAATATTACATACTGGTACTGTGTAAGTTATAGGTTTTATTAAAAAAAAACAATGTAGCCTCATGTCAAAGTTATGATTAATACTGGTCTTACCCAATCAATCATATTGTTTATACCTGCACCGCCTTGTGCTTTTACGTTAAACAAAATAGCAGAGATATGAGGAATACAGTGGAAGCAAAAACAGCAAAAACTAAACAGGATCACGTAGGGAACGAGGAAGGAATACTTCTTTCGATGCGTGCTGGGCCCAAGATTCCGAATCGAAAGAAAGATGACTTCCACAGAAAGTAAGCCAAAACAAATGTTTAAGATAAAATCAAAAAAAAATTAAACTTAAGTAATAGAGCAAGGGTCCCAGAGACCGTGTTAGTCGTAACTTCCCTACAGTGCGAAGCCAAGACTAAGTCGAATCGGAAGACAAACGAGGAACTCAAATACGAGAAATCATAAGACAGAAGCAAATATTGTACTTACTGAATAAAAATATATTAATAATAAAACAAACACATGTGTACTGATTACAAATTAGAAATGAAAATAAAACACGAGCAACTTAAATGTAAAATAAAAGGAATCTAGAAATAAATTCAAATCATAATAGCAACTAATTGGAAACGCGATTCAATAATATAACTTAAAAAAGATGAAGCAAAATTAAAGAAATTAAAGAAATTTGTGGGATAGATTACAAGAACGACTACTTACAGAGATGACATGATCTGGACTAGCATGTCCAGTGCCAAAAACAGAACCCAGACGCTCATGATGTTGTGAAATCATCGGGTAGGAGGTGAAAGGGTGGGGGGGGGGGGGGGGGTGGAGGAGTGCGTATGTAGGGAGACGGGGGGTGGGGGGATGACACAGAGTTACGTAATATAACGAAGTCGGAGGAAGTAACACAAAATTAACACATAAAAATAAACGAAATGAAAATTACATTAAATTACTTGACATTACCGGGACAGGAAATAAAAGAAAAAAATCAATCAGCTAAGAAATATGCTTCGTAGGAAGATGTAGGCTTACGCAGAGGTAGAAATGCCGAATCACAACGACATACGATGAAACAAAGAAAGTAATGTGGCGCATGGACAGTGATTGGCACGATGACCATCGCTCACATACATTTCAATAAAACAGAGGGAGAATCTGACTGAAGACGTGAGACTCCGCTCCGTAACTTCGCCGATTCCATCCACAAAAACAAGGCTCTGATGCGACAATCCACCGGAGGTCGTCATAAAAGAACGCCGAACCAGGTGGTGACGCAATACAGAGCATAATTAAGCCTCGTTGAAAAATAGCAGATATTTCAGACCTGAAAGATTTACGTAAAAAATAAAACCGATTACATGAAAGGGAGGGATGACAAATAAACACAGAGACTTCGCTAAACTAACGTAAACAAAGGCGAAGGGACTTGGGTTCATGGATCGAATTCACATCATCATAAGGAAGGGAAATTGTAAGTGAATCAAAGGAGACACAAAAATAAAATAAAAAATGGATAAACAGAAATTCAAAATGACCTCAAGTTAGATAAATTCAATGACTGAATCGTACTTACATTTAGTTGCTTTCTGGGTGCGGGCAAAAGCCCGACACGTGCACACACGTCCGTCTATAAGACGGCTCAAATTGGAAGGAAGACCTTCTCTTAAGGAACGCAGTAACGCGCCCGAGAAAAATAAGACGCAGAACACGAAGGGGGCCAATGGGAGAAGCAAAGCTTAGCAACAAGTTATGCTTCAACCAATGGTAAAACTGTGTCAGTAGGGGTGAAAAGTTTCACCATCTGGTGAAACGTTTACGCAGAATTACTACGTTTGAACGCAGTAGGTGTGACAGAGAAACCTATGTCACAATAATGCGACATGAAGGAAATGATAATAATAATAATAACAATAATAATATGACAAAAAATAATGAACCTGATAAAAACGGTTCATACCAATACAGATATGTTGGGCTAAACGGATAACATTGGGTTTGTTTTATTACAGATGATGAACCAGCTTCCAGTTCACGTTCTGTGGTTTCAGCACCATCAAGATCAAGAGGAAAATGTACATTGTCCAGTTCTCCATCTTCATCTTTTATTCAAGGCCCTGGCCCAAGAATATTGCAAGGAGGATTGGATAGGTTTACAGTACACACATCAGCCAAGGAGAAAAAGCAATTTGATTTGCAAATAGCTCGCTTTATTTTTGGCACAAATTCTGCTTTTCGGCATGTTGAACATCCCGAGTTTGTAAAAATGATTCAGCTTCTTCGGCCTGGCTATAAACCACCCAACCGAAAGCAAATTTCAGGTGAACTTCTTGACGAAAATTTTGCTGAAGTGTTGGCCAAAGTAAAGAAAACTTTGGTAGGAAAATCTGTATGTATGGCTTTAGATGGTTGGAGCAATGTGCATAACGACTCACTTCTTTGTGTGTCGCTTAGTGATGTAATGGACCACTCTACTTACTTAACCGAAACCATTGACACCGAAGATAACAGCCATACATCTGATTACCTCTTAATGGTAGTAGAAAAAACAATTAAAAACTGTGAAACTTCTTATGGCTGCCATGTTCGAAGTTTTGTCACTGACAATGCTGCCAATATGGGGAAAATGAGGGATGAATTGGCAAAAAAAGATATCAAAGAAGTGATAACTTATGGTTGTTCAGCTCACCTGCTTAATCTGTTAGCACATGACTTGGAAGTGGTTGGCATTACAGAACATGTTAAACAAATTATTAAATACTTCAGGAACACTCACTTTGCAGCAGCCAAGTACAAACAGGCTGGCGGAACAGCTCTTGCTCTTCCTACGGATGTATGCTGGAATCCTTTAGCGGACTCTATAGAGTCCTATTTGGGTAACTGGCATATTATTGTCAAAGTCTGCGACTGAAAATCGAAGTGCCATTGAACCAATTATAAGTGCAAAGGTAAATGATATCAATATGAAACAAAATGTTCAAGACTATCTCAAAAAACTTAAGACTGCATCAGTCTCACTAGATAAGATGCAGCGTGATGACAGTACCATTGGGGAAGCAGTCGAGGTTTGGCTTGACCTGCTCAATTTTTTCAAAAATGAAAACAATCCCAATGACTTAAAGAAATTCATGAAACTATTTAACACCGCTGTAACTGATACCCATCTCCTTGCCAATCTCATGGATCCACACTATCAAGGACAGAGACTGAGTGAAGAACAATATCATTCTGCTATGGAGTATGTTGAAGCTCACCACCCAGATGCAATGCCTGACCTAATTAGGTACAAAGCAAGATGTTCACCCTTCAAGGAATACCTGTTTGGTCCTGCAATACTAAAAGAAATTAAACCCCTGACATGGTGGGTGGCACTGCAGAATAACATTCATCACACAACTTCAGGCCTAGCACATCACCTGCATAGTGCAGTTACTTCATCAGCTGGGATAGAACGTCTTTTCTCCACTTTTGGGTTTGTGCATAGCAAAGTCAGGAATAGGTTAGGGACTGAGAAGGCTGCCAAACTAGTTTGTGTTTTTCGTGAATTCGACAAGAAACCTGTTGAATAAAGACAAAGTGGCAGTGACATTTGGATTTATAATATTTTAAATACATCCCTATATTTTCTGATGGGTGTTCGCTTGCAAAATTTTTTAACAAGGACATCAAAACCATTACAAAATCACTCTATAAACTTCATATTATGATGTAAAACCTTCAGTAGAAGGCAGAGAAGACCACTGTACTCTACTGTATTGCAAAATGATTAATTAAAAATATGAAAACCAAAAAAAAATCTTCTAAAGAAACATATTTTATGATGATGATAATTGTTGTTTTAAGGGGCCTAACATCGAGGCTATCGGCCCCCCCAAAAAACATATTTTAGACGGTTGTTTGAAGCATTGAGTTTAAAACTAATTTTAAACAATGTGCATTGTTTTAAACAGTTTTAAACACGCTGTTTAAAACATGTTGTTTTAAACATGCCAACCCTGATTCAAATCATCCCTAAAATGTGTATTATTATAATATTCTTGATGAATATCATTCAATATTAAGATGCCTGCATTTGCCTATCCGCTGTTTTACACTTGAGGAGATTTTATAAAAATTAAAAAAATCTTAAATAAAGTTCATCCGTCGCCTATTGCATTTTTGTACACTGTGTTTGCATGACATAAAATCTTCACTTCTTTCAATAAAAATAAAAACCATTATCACTTTCTTTCCGTGACTTTTCTATTGTCACAAACATCATTTAAATTCAAATTATCGAAACTGGTCATCCACTTAATGTATTTATTAATCTCATGTAAATTCTTTTCTGGATTAGGGAACCACCCATTACAATTTGGGTACTATCGTGTTGATGGACTGAAAAACATTTAATTTTGACTACGGTACATGAACTAGCCAAAGAAAGGCATAAATAATAATTGAATAGAAATGAAGTGAATCAGAGAGATTTACACAAAACACCACACTTAGTGAATCCTATACAGTATTAACGATGTTTAAAATTTTCCACTTAACATTCAAATGCAGTGATATTTTGAAACATTAATACATGCTGATATATACATGTAAGCAACTCGTAAGTGCCTTGTGGATACATGCTATTAATTGTCAAACACTTTGATATCACGGAATTAATATTTTCCCCGTTGGAAAATATTTTGGACTCGCTGTCTGCAATGTTTATGCTTTAAAGGCAAGTTATTTGGCAAGACTGTAGAAGTGTTTCAATGATGAAGCCCTTTGTATAGACCAGTGGTTCTGAACCCGTAGAAGTCTGCGGACCACTCAGCCTGAAATTGAATCATGTTCAGTCCCCCCCAAATACACCTTATAATTTGTAACCCTTTTTCAGCACCTTCCCCATAAGAATATTCAAACATGATTAAGCAAAACAGTTTATACAACGCATTATTTAATATTACTATCAATTAATGTACAGTACAACTTAATTACTAATTATTTAATAGATCAAAATTCCTACATAATGTAAAAAGTCTCAATTGAGGCTATTAGTATCAAAAGGTACAAACTCCACCTCTCTGCATTTTACAGTAGGAGTAATTTTTTTCCAATGCATTTGTATCCACTCTATCTGGATGGTTTTTGTCTTATACATAAAGTAAATGGTTTTATGCGAGTAGCCGAAGAAAACCAAGCATATGATTAATAGTATATTTTAAATTTTATTTTGGAGATTGTCCCTTTTGATTCTAACTGTACGATTTTTGTGGATATTGCTCTGTTCGATATCAACATGGATGGAGATTGATATTTCTGTTATTAGCATACACTCCTTGTATTGGCATAAATGTCATTTACGGTAACAAAAGAAAGGGGTTGTTTGAGTCTTCAGTCTTTTGACTGGTTTGATGCAGTTCTCCATGCCTCCCTGTCCTGGGCTAATCGTTTCATCTCTACATAGCTACCACACCCTACATCCGAGGCAATCTGTTTAACATATTCAACCTTGGACTACCCCTACAGTTCTTGTCCTCGACCCTTCCTTCCATAACTAAGCTTGCTATTCCTGGGTGTTTTAGTATATGTCCTACTGTAACGTATTCTCCTTTGGGAGTTTGCATTAACCAACACAAGTTACTCTCTTGTAATATTAAATAAAATATGGCCTACACTGAATGACCATGTTATATGTTTTCCAAAGATGCTTACTGAGTTTATTAGATATTTTAGTTGGGCGCCATTAGGACACAACATAAAGCTGTACCCTAAAAATTTATAATGAAATAACTAGCTCTTAAGAAACACTTGAGACACTCCTAAAATCAGGCCATGGCAAGATTCCATCTTTAACCCTAGAATCATTTGTGTGGAAGAAAGGCTTGTCTTAAATATAGTTCTAGCTACTGGAAAGAAGGGCTTCATCTGAATAAAAGAATTTAATAATCAAAATTGACATTGTGGTAATCATGAGAAATACGAAAGTGAGCTTTAGAAAATAATTAAAATACCACATGAACGTATGAGAATTGGAAGTATGAAATTTACTTGAAATGCAAACCTATGAATTTACTGAATTTAAATTATGAAAAAAAGGAAAATCGAGAGCTTGAGTATAATGTTGCATTTAGCTCACCACCGAAGATTATGCGTTCTTCGTCCGCCATGCCGATATCGCTCGGTAGATTCTTGTAGATTGCCATCTTCTTCGTTTTGAGCAGCGTTGTGTTGAATTATACGAAAGTTCGAAATGTGCTGAATAATGGTGGTTCCAAATCCAGTAGCCACTTATGTGGACTGCTTCGTCACTGCAGAACACATGATATTTATGGCTGATATTGCCATAGAATTTCTCAGCGAAAATAACTTAATGTTCCGCATGGAACGAAAATTACAAAGTCCGTAAACATATGTTTACGCGGAATGATTTCCGTCACAGTCTAACACACCTCACATCACCGTAATATTTGAACATCGAACCTCTCTACCTCACAGTAAAAATTTGAACACCCTTCCGGCACCGTCATAATATTTGAACATCGAACCTCTCTATCTCACAGTAAAATTTGAACACCCTTCTGACAATGTGATAATATTTGAACACCTTCCTCGTTGCTTTCCCGGGTACTTATATCCCGCGTCAACTGCCCCAAGAACTTCCGTTCGTCCAAATGAAAATGTGAAACTGCGTCCGCCAATCAGCGCTCCACTTCCGTGTTCTTCTTCGATTTTGTCAGCCCCACCTCTTCACGTGCTTGGCTGAGCCGTCCAAGTCTCCCAACTCTTCTTTCTTCTTCCTGGGTTTTCCAGACAAATATTCCGTTCTCGTAATTCGCCTTCTCTCACAACGAAGTCTTCCCTCAAGTCCGTTGCGAAATGTGTTATTGAGCAGCGTGTCTATATTTAGGCCATAGAATCCCAAGATGACTCAAGCCCTCACTAAAACTCTATATGAATATTAAAACCTAGCCTTCCGTATTCTCATATATTCACGTCGCGTATTTTAAAATATTAAATAGATCGTATTTTCTATTATATAGAAAATCTATCTATTGATTCTAAATATTTAAAGCTCAGAAAATTAAAAAAAAATAACAATAATAATAAAATTAACAATTTACCAACTTGGCCCAACATCTGCCGCGTTGATTTCACGTACATGGCGACAATCTGACCTGTGTCAGTGGCGTAAAAGCCCCCCTTAAAAACAGGTTACACTACCAACCTATCTCTTCTCTTCATTAGCAGTTGCCAGAAACATCTCTCCTCTCCCACTCGTCTTAATACCTCTTCGTTTGTAACCTTATCTATCCATCTGATCTTCATCATTCTCCTGGAACACCACATTTCAAACGCTTCAATTCTCCTCTTTTCTGCTGCACCAACCGTCCAAGTTTCACTTCCATAGAGTGCCAAGCTCCAGACAAAGGCTTTCAAAAATGACTTCCTAATACCTAAATCTATATTCGATGTCAACAGATTCCTTTTCTGAAGAAATGCTTTCCTTGCCTGAGCCAACCTACTTTTTATATCCTCTTTGCTTCGTCTATTACTGGTTATTTTGCTTCCTAAGTAACAGAATTCTCCTACTTCCTTTAGTCCATTACTGGTTATTTTGCTTCCTAAGTAACAGAAGTCTCCTACTTCCTTTAGTTTTTCACCTGCCAATTTGATGTTCATAGAGATATCTGATTTATTTTGGCTGCATTCCAATATTTTTGTTTTACATTTATTAATTTTCATCATGAATTCTTTCCTTAAGACAGAATCCATACCATTCTAAAACTCATTCAAATCCTCTGGCGTCTCGGCCAAGATGACTATGTCATCAGCAAATCTCAGAGTTGAAATTATTTCTCCTTGAATCTTCACCCCCACTTTAAATTTTTCTCTAATTTCCTTCATTGCTTGTTCAATGTAAAGATTGAAAAGTATGGGTGATAAGTTGCAGCCTTGCCTCACACCTTTCTGAATGCCAGCTTCTCCCTCATGTCCTTCAGCTCGAATGACTGCTGTCTGGTTTCTGTAGAGGAGAAATGTGTAAACTAAGGATAATTGTTGCAATGAAGTGCCCTTTAATTTTGGACGTACATATTTCAACATAAATTTTACGATTAAATACAACTGATATGTAATTTGAGAACACGACATTCTTTGATTTGGATTACAGCATCAAAGCTAATGATGAACACTGGACAAAATCACCCCGTGATTGATCTAATAATCCTCATTTCTACTCTTTTTAATGTTGAAAGTATTTTTTAAATGACTCGAAGAGCACTCAGACTATTGGGGTACAGTTTAGCAAAAATGTAAAGTTAGGCTAGTTTGACAATATTGTGCCACACGTTGAAAAGCTAGAAGACCCGGAAAAGTGTCAAAATGTATGTCTTCAAAATCTCTTTCCAAAATTGTGAAAATTCCTTCCAGATTAAATGATATTTTTGAGAAAACTTGCTCAAAATGCTTGTTTTTAAAGAAGAGCTTGTTCTACAGATTTTAAATGAAATTAAGGTTTCATTGTTTTAATCTATTCTTTAACTTCAATTTGTGGGAAGCAGATTTTTGAATTTCTAAAATCGGAAGTAGATACAGTGGAACTTGGATAATTCGAACCTCAAGGGACCAGTAAAAAATTCGAATTATCCAAAAATTCGAATTAAGAAAGTTCTTTGAAAATGGTCGAGAAAATATATTGTATTACGTTTACATAATGATTTACATCCAACAAAGTAGATTTACAGACAACGGTTCTTTATAACGACTGTATCGTGAATAACCTCAAAAGTTTCAAATAAAAAATAAAACCAAAATGTACTATTCACCTATTTAACGACAGTACTAATCCAGCAATCTATTTAAGTCTTAGAGAAATCTACTGTTTTTCAAAATAGTTTGAGGTTTTTACCAGTTTCCTACAATTAAGTCTCACAGCCATCACAAAAGATTCTAACAAATTTAGGGAACAGAAAACAGAACCACTTACTCGGAACAGTTTTTTCGGGAACTGGCCTAACTGACCCAAATGCTTGGCTTCCGATCGGCTTTTTACACTAAAAACTTCAAATTATCCAAAATATAATTTGAATTAACCACGATTTTTTAGCATTGATTGTATATAAAATGCTAGGGACCAAGAGAAACATTCGAATTAAAGAAGGTTTCGAATTAGCCTCGTTCCACTGTATTTCGATTTTGATTCGACCATGTATGGGTTGTTCCTAGTGCTCGTAGTGATAGATTTATGCCACAAAGGATGTGGTCTTAAGCGTTAGACTACGTCCTTTGTCGTATGTAGTTCACTAAATCTTGTTTAGCAACAACTGATTTCCATTTCCTTGGATCTCGACTCCGATTCCTCGTTTTTGTGGGTGAGACAGGTGTCAAGTTTTGCGGTATAGTATCCATCACAGAACACCTAGAAGAAAGTTACAGCTTGTTTTGATAATTGAATATGTTAGTGCACCTTCATATAGTCTTAAAACGCAGAAAATACCTACGATATAACTGCAAACTACGAGAAATTGGCATACGTGAGTAGGGCAGTCTCTATCACTCCATTGAACCAATATGGCAGCACTAACATGACCGGAACGGACTAAGCTGATTGGTAGTAGTGGAGATTGTCCCACTTTTTTCCAACAGATGCGGAGATTGTTCTGTTTGAAAGCAACATTGTATTTTCATGCCCTAAGTCGAAGGGATTTTGTTCTCTTTGAAAGAAACAAACAGCATAATGTGGTAGAGGGCTAGTTGCACAATACAACGGTGTCAGTAACTCAATTTCGATGGAAATTGGAGATTATTCCTTTTGATACTAATAGCCTCAATACAAATTTATGTTCAAGCAACAATTTTGTTTAAAAAGAACATTGGAAAATAATTTTACCTCAATGGTTTCCTTAGTGTGCCTTTTGTTGCTCAGAGCTAACCTCAAATCACTGCTTGCACATGGCCAATTTCTTTGTTTGCTTTTAATCAACAATAAAGACTAGAATCCCTGCTCACACACAAATGTTGTCGAAAACTCCGCGAGATACCCCAAAGCACTTTGCCGAATCTTTGGGTAAGATATGGCTTTTTTACACCACAACTCTTGTAGGTTTACACCTGATTCAAACAAGTCCTTGAAGATACTGTCATTTTCAAGTTCAATAACCTTGTCTTGAATATTATCAGGGGGATCCTTAGGCTTGACAATGAAGGGATTTTGAATCAGTTTTTTTTATAGCATGAATCTCACTGCTACCATATTCAGGGAAATAACGAGCAAATTAATCCTTAAGAGTGCCTAAGTGACTGAGTACGTGGTGTTGTACCTTGTCTGTAACAGTGGCGTAATAACTGTTGTCAGCAAGGGTTTTCAACGTCTGGAGAGAATGAAAGTTTCTCTCTTCACCTTTGGCTATCCAGAGATCAATTTTACACAAAACCGCATGAAGTTTGTCCTCAGATACAAATACTGTATATTGACAACACATTCAAACTTTTCGTTTCCAGAACCTTGAAGTTGTAAGTTCAGCTGGTTCAAATGGCCCAAAAACATCTACTAGATATGTGAGTTGCATCACAAAAGTTGCTTCACTTGATTGTTCCAAGAAATGCTGCATTTTTGTCTCAATAAAAATACTTTTAGTTAGTTAGTTAGTTATTGTTTTTTTAAGGGGCAGAACTACGAGGTAATTTGCCCCTATAAAAATTTAGCTCTTCTCTCAACTCATAAGTGTGCCAACATATTGCCATTTGACAGCCAACGAACCTTAGTATGAAAAATTAGTGTCTTGTGCTCAGAGTCTAATGCTGCACATAACTTTTTGAAAATACGAGTGTTTAACGCACTACACTTTTAACAGCATTCACAATCTTTATGGCCAATTTCATTGTATTCGACAAGTCATGCTAATGCTTGGCGATGAATTACGTAGTGCATCGCCATTGTTGAAGGGTTCTTCTGTTTCACCAACATTGCTAAGCCTGAACGTGATCCTAGCATCCAGCCTCGTCCACTCTATGCCATGCCTCTGAAAGTAATCACAAATGATTTTCATGACATCTTATCCTTTCGATGTTGTTTCCAATTCTTGGGACAGTAACAGTTTTTCTGTGATTGCATTGTTGTCTCCTAAATACCAAACAAAAACTAGCTACTGGCAGCATTGAGCAACGTCGGTACTTTCATCACATTGCAAACTGAAATATGGAGACTATTTTACAAACCAGCTGATCTTCAATGTCATTGGATATTGTATCGATCCGTGCCTTCACAGTATCATTCGATAGGGGAATTGCTTGAATTTTCTTAGAAGCTTCAAAGCCTAAAACTTGTTCGACTGCTTTAATCAAACATGGCTTCAATAGGGTTTCACCAATAGTATGCGGTTTCTTTGCCTTGGTGATTAACAGAGAACCTCTAATTAAGCTGCAAGGGCTTTTTCAGACCATCTATATGCTGTACCAGTTTTCCCTAATTTCATCCTCTTTTAAGTTTTCTAATTTTCCAGCGAAGAATTCTGGTGGCCATTCACTCAAGTTAGAATGAACTGTCTTTAAATGACGTTGTAGTTTTCCAGGTTTTAAGGCTTCATTGCTGAGGACAGCAGCACAAATCATGCACTGGAGTCTATTCTCCTTATTTATCTCAATTGCAGTAAATCCAAACTTGATATAATCACTGTCACATTTCCACTTTGGAACCATTTTCTATAGAAAAAGTACAAACACGCACAATAATATCTCGCAATGTCAGTAAACACAACAAAAGCTACCGAAATGAATTGCAGTGCTCTGGAAGGCTCACAGCTAGAGGCTAAGCAATTGAGTTGCCGACTGCTGTCAGCCAGTGTGCATGTGACTGGCGCAGCGTGTGCAGAATGGCAGAGACAAGCAGGAAGTGTTCACGTGGTGAAGCTAGGGTTCCAACGTTTGGCGGAGTGAGGGGGGCATGAACGGTAGCCATACAATTAATAATAATAATAATAATAACCACTAACAAGGTAATTAATATGGGCAGATAACACGACAGTTGTATGCAACTTCAAGTAAGGGTTGTTTGCATCGAACAAAACCAATAATAACCTGAATAATTTTAATTAATGTTTTTTGCCCTACTTTCTGGTTGTTTAATGTTAGTGAAAGTATATTTGCCACAATTAGAACATAAGTTATGAAAATTATTTTGTATCATATTCTAATAACAATTATTTTAATGATATTTCAATTCAAAACCTGATGGTCATCACCGCGGATACATTCAGACGATTCTTGTTCAACGGATATCGTTTTCGAAATCCCCATTTATTGGCCACTTTCTTTTATACGTGCTGTTGGACCCTTTTCTTCCACGGACCACTCCCAAGGCACTTGGTTAAGAACCACGGGTATAGACAAAATACATTTCATAAAAATTGCAGAATATGTATTTCTACTCTTCAATTTCTTTTTACATGCTGTAATTTATTTCCCAAGATCAGGGAGTAGTTACGGTTGGCATATGGTGCACTAGGCTGTTCTGATACTTTTTGGATTCTTTCTTTGCCTTCCGGTTCTCTGTCATTCTTTCAACATGCCCTAGCCATCTCAGTCTATTGCTTTTTATTTCAGCTACCAAATCTAGGTTTCCATATAGTTCTCTGATCTCTCTCTTGTTTCTGATTCGCCAAAATCCACTATCATTCTCTGGCCCAGATATTTTCCTAAGTATCTTCCTTTCCCATCTTCGTAATAACTCCTCATCCCCTTGCGTCATAGTCCATGCCTCTGAACCTTAGGTCACCAGTCTCACTACTGTGCGATAGATAATTAATTTCAGATTCCTACTTGGGCTTCTCGTCTGGAATACCTTGCCTAACACATAGTAACTCCTGTTACCAGCTGCAATCCTGGTATATATTTCTTCTCTTATGTTGTTATTTTTTGTTACTATTGACCCAAGATATTTGAATTCCTTGCGTTGTTCATATTCATTGCCATTTAAATGCACTTGATATTTGAATTCCTTGCGTTGTTCATATTCATTGCCATTTAAATGCACTTTTGTCGTTCACTGTATCTTCTCCTGGATGCCAGCATGTACTTGGTCTTTGACTGGTTCATCTTTAACCCCATCTCAGCGCCATACTTTTGTAACTTTCCCAATTTTCTTTCAAGATCCCGCTTCCTCCTAGCCAATATGTCAATATCATCTGCATATGCGGGATCTTGTGTCACTCGGTTCAATAATGTTCCTCCTGGGATGCAATCTTGTGTCATTCGCATGACTTTCTCTAAGGCAATATTGAATAGGAGTGTAGAGATTACATTACCCCTACGTAATCCCTCATTAACCTCAAAGGTCTTTGATAATATACCTTCACTTTACACCTGGTTTTGGATAATGTCATTTGTACCAGTCTTATAAGTTTACCAGGTACTCCTGCCTCTTGCATTGCCTTCCATAACTGATCTCTCCTGATGTCATATGCTTGTTTGAAAGCTGTGAACAGCTGATGTACATCAATATTGTACTCATAGCATTTCTCCAGTATCTGCCTGATAGTAGAGATCTGGTCAGTAGTGGACCTGTTATTTCTGAAACCTCACTGGTAATCCCCTAAATATGCTTCCACGTAGGTTCTCAGCCTTCCTGCAATGATTTTTGCTAATACTTTATAGACGATACTAAGCAGTGCTATTCCTCTGTAATTTCCACAATCTGCTTTGTCATGTTTCTTATGAATGGGACATAGTATTGCCGTATTCCATTCCTCTGGCATGTCTTCTTTGTTCCATATTTCCACAATAAGTTCATGTAAATTCCTTGCTACTTTTTCGCTGCCATGCTTGATCATCTCAGCTGTGATATTATCCTCCCCTGGAGCTTTGTTGTTTCTGAGTGTTTTAACAGAATTTTTAACTTCCTCCAGTGTGGGTTCAGCGATTGACTCCAGGTTCGCCTCTTCTCCATCTTGTTCTTGTCCTGCCTCTTGTACCTCTCCATCCTCTGCATTATCTTCGCTTTCCCCCTCCACCCATCTATCTAGGATCTGATTTCTACTACCAATGAGATTTCCTTCCTTATCTTTACAAAAGCTTGCCTTAGGTTGAAATCCTTTCTTGATGTATTTAACCCTAATGTAGAATGATCTTGTGTCTTGCGCAGTGTTCCTCTCTTCTAAGTCTTTGATCCACTGCTTTTTATAATTCCTCTTTTTCCCTCTGCATTCTTTGTTTGCTTCCTTTCTCTTCTGTTGATATACCTCTACATTTCTACTTGTTCTTCTCTCTTAACATTTTTTTTCTTGCCTCGTTCCTTTCTTCTATCTTCCTCATGCATTCATCATCGAACCATCCCTGTGTCTTTGTTTGCTTCCTTTTACCCAATACATTTTCAGCTGTCTCGTGTACAGTATTATTTCTTTCACAACTGACCACCTTTCTTCAATACTTTTCTCTGTCCAATTATCAACTGTGTTGAGTCTATCGGTCATAACTTTTTGATATAACTCTTTTGTGCTTTCCTCATTTCTTAGCTTCACATCATCAAATCGAGGTGTAATAGCATTCTTGGTCTCTCTGTAGCTAGCTATCCTTTGTTATATTTAAATTCTTACTAGGTAGTAGTCGCTTATCCATCAGCTCCTCGACAGCTATCCACTTCCATCACATCCGAAGCATGCCGTCTGTCTATGAGGACATGATCGATCTGGTTTTTGGTGACCCCATCGGGTGAGCACCAGGTAACTTTCCTTATATCTTTCCTTTTCATCCAGGTACTTTTGATGATCATGTTATTGCTCATAGCAAAATCGTTCTTCCTGATACCATTATCGTTAAAGACCTCATGTAGGCGCTCTATTCCCGCTGTTCTCCTGAAAGCACTTTCTCTTCCCACTTGATCATTGAAGTCCCCCATAATCACCTTCACATCATGCTTTGCCACCTGTGTTAATTCCTGTTCCAACTGTTCATAAAAGGTATCCTTTTCTGCCTGCTCTTCCTCTTCTGTTTGTGCATATGTACATATAAGGGATATGTTGAAGAAGCGAGCTCTGTCATAGTACACACAATCTTTCATTAACAGGTTTAAAATTCAATATAGCAGCTTTATGCACTCTGTCAATAATGAATCCCGTGCCTCCATATCCTCTATCTCCGCAGCTATAAAACAGGATGTGGTTCCCAGTTGTCAATATTCCACTTCCTTTCCACTTACGCTCTTGGATCGCAGCTACTGTTACCTTATATTTCTTCAGTTCCTGTTTCAAGTTCTGTAATGCTCCAGGCTTACCCAGTGTTCTCACATTCCAAGTAGCTAGATACATGTACCGTTACCGTTGCCAAGGTCGTTTTTCCATTGAATCCGTCCGGCTTTGTTTGTCCTTTGGTTCCATAACAATTGCTTTTTTACGGGGTAGGGTTGTTAACCCCACGCCCAACCCCCAACCTGGAGGACCAGGGTACTGCTCTTAGTCTGGCTCATCACTTTAGACCTGTCCAGCTTGGGTGGCCCTACCAGGAGCTTAAGCTCCCGCTGGCATAACTCTAAAGATCATCTGAGCTCGCAAGCCTCCAATGGTCACCCGGCATCACCAAATTGCCTTCTTCAAGGTGGCAATACCGGTGGAAGGAACCCATGGTCACTGGTAATGTTAATATTAAGTGAATCGACACTTCCACATACACTTGTTCGAGGTCATCGAGGATAATATGATGTATAAGCATGACAAATGTTTTTCTACATCAGAATAAATGTGATCAATATATTTCCAATCTTTCTCTATTAAGAAAAGGGTATATGTTGATCAGATTGTTAAGTTTCATAGCAAGGGCAAATGATGGGGATGGTTCCTAACTAAAGGCCACAGCCGCCTCCTTCCCGATCCGCCCCTGAATTACAAATGCACACACTACTACAGGGTGTCGAGCGATATGGGATATGTGGGAAATGTAGGGGAATTTTAGTGACCCGGGAAAAATGCAGGAAATATACGGGAAATTCGCATTTGATACGGGATATTTTGTCAAGTCTCCAAAGTCTCTTCTTAGCCTCCAAACGCTCGGTAGAGTCCTCCCGCTCGGCCTTCTATTTCACCTGTAGACCGCGCTGCCACCCGCAATTTGCGCTACCGATAGAGCGCTAAGCGGGATGAGTACCCAGCCAACATTGAATGCATGCTTTGCCTGGCTAATCGCCGGCCGTACCCTCTCCGCACGCGCCGCACTCCTTGCTGACAATGACAGACAGGAATCAGTCTGCATTGTTAGTTAGTTAGTTGTTGCTTTAAGGGGCGGAACTACGAGGTCATCTGCCCCTGAGTCCGCATTGTTATTCACAGAGGAGACCAGTTGTTTTTTCGGCCTGGGTTTCTCGACAAGAGCAGCCCTTAAAGAAGCTAACAGCTCAAGATCTCAAATTCCAGACGCGGATGTGCTGCAATTTGGGTTGCCAGACCGGAAGTAAACTGACTGACCCGCTTCAAAGGTGCAGAATGTCGAGTCCATTTCTGCTTCGTATGTTTCGCAGACGAGTGCGAACGTCTTCGGGTCTCGGCAGGTTGAGACGTGTCCGAAGTTCTCTTCCCAGAAATAGTAGAGATGGAGTTTGTCTGGTGGTAGAGTGCGTTGCTGTTCTAAATTGGCGAAGGAACTCATTCAGGTTGGTCTGCAGAGTTCCTTTGGTGGTTTTCATCGCGTAGAGGGCATCCAACACCGTTTGGACATACCATTCTGCTTGGCCATGGTTGGTACGGTGCTGTAAGCTTGTGGTACTTAACCACTGTTCTGCAGGAAAGCCTTGAATTCTTCTACGATGAACTGCCTACCATTGTCTGAAACGACGATGACTGGGGTGCCGTGCGCTGTGAACAAGTCATCCATCAGGGCGATTGTTGCTGCAGCTGTTGTGGAGGTCGTTGTCTTGACCTCGAGCGACTTGCTGTAGGCGTCTATAACAATCAGAAGCATGATGTCAGCTACTGGGCCCGCGTAGTCGATGTGAATGCATTCCCACGGTGCCTTCGGGTACTCTCAGTGATGCTCGCGGAACTTCGGTGGCGCGTGCGCATTTGGTGCAAGACTTCAGGAGCTTCTCGATGTCGGAGTCGATGCCAGGCCAAAACACAAAGGAACGCGCCATTCCCTTCATTTTGACGATCCTTAGGTGAGCTGCGTGCAGGTCGTCGAGGATGGCATCTCGCAGTGCAGGTGGAACCACTACTCTGCGCTCGTACATCAAGCAGTTGGCAGCGAGCATGTATTTCACCTCGGGTGCCTTGAAGTCGTGGTGGGTGAGATCTTGGCCTCCTTCCAAAGTTTGACAATTCTGCCGAGATCAGGGTCCTTCCTCGTCTCTCATGCAATGGCTTCGGATTTGACGGGTAACTGCTGCGTCTGGTGAACTGTAAAAAAAGTCAGTCATCGTAATCCTCTGTTTCCTCCCTCTGTTGCAAGATTGAGTTTTGGATCTTGTTGACGGTCGATGGTAACGGTGCTCTGGAGCAGTAGTCAGCGTTGGCATTTTGCTTCGACGTTTTAAAAATCACGGTGTAGTTAAAGTGTGCGAGGTAGTCGGCATAATTGGCCATGCGACTAATGCACAGTACTGATAACTACTTCTCCGGATGTGGATCTTCGTAAGGGGCTTGTGATCCGTAATCGGCGTGAAGTGTCGAGCGTACAGATAGTAGAAAAACTTCTGTACTGCCCAAACGATGGCGAGCGCTTCCTTGTCGATATGGGGGTACCTTTCCTTCGTCCATGACATTGTCCGACTAGAATATGCAATAGGCCGTTCTAGTCCGTTGCCGGTGTGACAGCACTGTGCCGAGAAGGGTTTTGCTAGCGTCCGTTCCCAGCAAAAGTGGTAGTGTTGGATCGTACTGCATAAGGACCTGCGGTGAGGTTAGAGAGTCCTTGATGTCCTGGTAGGCCCTGTCGCCGTCTGGTGTCCATATGAAAGGATGCTTCAACAGCATGTCTCTGAGTGTTCGATCTCTCATTGACAGGTTGTGGATGAAGGCACTGTAGTATGTCGCTTTACCCAAAATCAGCTGGAGTTCCTCTGGAGTCGTTGGCTTTTGCGAGTCTCGTATAGCTTGGATGTGTGCATCAGACTTATGAACGCCTGAAGCATCGATCTTGTGGCCAAGAGCTTCCAGGAAAGGTTCTGCAAAGCTTCATTTTGCTCGGTTGAGCTTGAGACTGTGTTGGCGAAATCGCTCCAGTGCAACGGTGAGGGCCTGTATCAGATTGTCAAAACCATCAGCAAAAAAATGGTGTCGTCAAAGAAACTCACATCATTTGGGAGTTTCTGCTAAACCGTGTCCATTCACCGTTGCCAGATAGCGGGAATGTTGGCTGCTCCATAGACAGCACGAGTTGGACGGGTGAGGGCTTGGCTAAACTCATCGTCGACCTCGAGATGATTGTACACGTCTGTGACGTCCAGGTGACAGAAGAGGGTGGCACCACGCAATTGGTTGAACAAGTGTTCCACTTTCGGAATCGGGTGTTAATCGATGATCCGCGGATTGAGAGTAGGTTTGTAGTTGCCCGTGATTCTCAACTTGCCGTTCTTCTTCACAACGACACGAGTTGTTGATGCCCACTGGTGTAATGAAGTATTACTGACCATAAGATCGAACAATTAAAGGTCTCCGTATCAGACGCATTCGGAGTTAATTCAAAATGGAATAAGGTTTGAACTTTAGGAAACATGGGCTAAATAACATAGTACAAGAAATGAGAAAATAGAGAGCAAGAAGCTTTAACATATATATTCACTTGCAAATCATTACAGGTTAACAATTTGATAGAAATAAAACAAAACAACGATTTCTTGACAAAAGAATATTTGTATCTGTCTATGAACATTGAGACAAGGTAATGATTCTTATGCACAGCTTAATTAAATTGCTTTTTGCGAAAGGAAAATTAGTGACGCAGCTGAGAGCTGATGGCTTGCAGGGAGCAAATCCTGCCATACCTAGGAAAAGAAAATAGGGAAACTGAAGAAGTTACTAAAAGAATAAATAGCCTATGAAGGGAGCTATTTGCTGACAGGGGCTCAGTCCTGCAGTACCCTATGGAAGTTAAATGCTTGGGTAGTTGCCAAGATGCAACAGAAATGTTTGCAAAGTAGATGCAATGGCAGACACAGGATGCGTGAACTGCATGTAAGTTAATCATTAAAGATATCCTAAGAAAGGGAGATGGCATAAGCAGGTAGGCAAGTAGGCCTATTATCTGCATGTAAACCATGAGATGTGAAGTGCACAAGAAAGGTGCAATGAAAGATGCAGATATACACAAGAAATAATGAGATTATTCCCAAAAGACACAAAAGAATGGCTAAAGTAAGCCGATATGTTATTCCGCCTAGAGGGGGAGGGGGAGAAGAGCACAAAGATATTAAAATTGAGGAATCTTCTAAACCGGGCTTGTATAAAGCTAACATGATATAACAGAAAGAACATGAAATAACACTGAATATAGGTTATGTAAAAGTACTTATCTTTTTAGAACAAAGTGTGGTTAACATCCCACGTGTGCGTAGAACACTTGAGTACAAAGAAGATGACATAGTTTTTGTCACGTGGACACTTGTTGAATAGTAAGGCTGACCTTAGCTATCGCAAAAGTTAAAGACTTGTAGTTTGAAGATGAAGTGATAATATTCACTTAGTAAGAACTTTCTTAGGAATAGATTTCCGTAGCACTTGAAGATGTATAATTGACATCTTAATGTTCATGTCGCAGGAACACGATGAAGTGTGATCCAAGTTTGATCACTATAAAATGTCTCTAGGACAATGACGAAGGTTGCAGGAACACTTCGTAATGCAGAAGGTACAGATGAGAAGTTTCAACGTTGAGGTTTATCGTCCGGTTCGCAAGACGGGTGTCCAGCATGGTGACTGGCGATTAAAGGCACAAAGAGGCTAGGAGAGCTAGTCTCGTTTATAGGTGAACAGCTGAGGTTCTAGTACATTCCATGGCTGACGTCAAGAAGAAGCGTGGTGATTGGCTGGAGCAAGGCCACGTCATGGCGAGGACCAATAAGCGCGTAGCTTACAGAGCCCAGTATACCATGTGAATTAACACTTGGAAAAAATGTCTTGAAGGCGAAGCATGACTTATACTCTAATAAGTGCGTAAATCATTTTAAATATGTTTAGATTAAACAAGAAAGTGAAATACAAAATTAACTGTCACTAGCACATGGTGACGAAAAATGAGGTTATGAAATCAAATTCTGGTCTGACTTTTGACATTACCAAAACTTACAAAATTAACAAATTAATTATTCGCAAATGCAAACACCCACTCTGAGTAGTCTACCCTCTTGCAGAAACCAGATGCGATTTTTGCGTCTATTTCTTTGGCATAGTCAACTCGCAGGGCTACAGGAATGTCATGTGCTCAGGAGAAGATTGAGGTGGCTCCATCCTTCAGGTGCATCTTCACTGGTGGGCCTGACAGCTTTCTGGGGGTATCGCTGAAGACATCCTGGTAACGGTTGAGGGTGGCGTCAAGTTCCTTTTGCTGGTCCAGGGACAGAGACTGTTTGAAGGTAGAGTTGGTGGATCGGTTCTGGTTTTCCATAATGCTGCTCGAAATTGGTATCTCGCACAAACTCAGAGATCCACTCTTGACCAACGAGTGTCTCAAATTCATCGTCGCCGATGTAGAGGTCGAGGTTCCTGGAGATGGTGTCATGCCGATGCAGTTAATACGGTGGCCAGAGTAGATCGCAAAAATACGATCAACCTTCTGTAAAACACAATTTGGTTTGATCATACCTAACCTCAATTCACTCATCATCGAACAGGGGACGCCGGTGTCGAGTTCCATCTTGACGGTGGTTCCCTCTATGATGACATCTATCAACTGCTTCCCTGGAGACTGTGTTGTTCCGATGACCTCAACTTTGTTGAAATGATGTACGACATCAACGCTGTTAACTGGTTGTTCTCCTTTGGTCACGTGATTTGTATTCCGCTGCTTTGGTTTGGACCTACAAACTTCAGCAATGTGACCTTTCTTGCCACATGTCCGGCATTCATTGTTGAGGAACCTGCACTGACTACGTGGATGTTCCCCATCACACCCAGCGCACAACGATTGGTTACTTGATGTTCCCTGATTTGCTGAGTACGATCCTTGTTGAGGCCTTGATTGGTCAGATTTCTGTTGACAGTTGGTCGATATCCAGCGTTGCCATTGGTAGCCACCCCTCTGCGACTGTGGGTTTTTGTACCCTATCCGATTGGTTGACTCAGATTTTGAGGTTATATTCGAATTCTTAACCTTGTCAGCAGTGCGCAGGCTATCTCATGCGCAGCGATGAAGTTCTCCGGTTTCTTGGCAATAATTTCGTCACACATGTCCCTAGATTCCAAACCTATAAGTAGTTGCTCAATTAGCATGCGGTCTAAAAATTCTCCGTACTCACAGTGTGTTGCTGCTTGTCTTAACCTGAGAGTGAAGCTGGCGATCGACTCCCCTGCTCTCTGCATGGCGCTCTATAACTTTATGCTCTCTGCATATTTGTTGTGGCTGGCGTCGAAATGGTTCAACAATCTTGACTGTATTTCACTGTATGAGAGAGTTTCCGGGTCGACGGGACTTACGAGGATCTTCAAAGCTTCGTTAAGTTCGGCGCCCAAGTGGACTCGTGCGTTTTCCGGGACCTTACTCAGACTGAGCGCCCAGGTGAAATGCGTGAAATAGTCCCCTATGGTGGTTCCATCAGCGGCGTGGTATGCTGGTATTGAAACTGTGGTGGTCTAGGCCGTGCCGGTGACGGACTCATTCGCAATGTCGCCTCGCGTGTTGGATTCCCTGAGAGCGCTGGCAATAATTCCAGAAGGATCCTGAAGATGTTCTGTGGATATTCCTTCTGCCATGATGAAGGGAGATGGTTCACTGATAGGCTACACTAACGTGCGTGGGAGTTGAGCTTCGTTCGGTAGCATGTTTCGCACATGTTTCACTTTCTTATGGGTACACGTTATTTATCAATTCCACTTCTCACACCACTTTTGTGTTTTCTAGTCTTTGTATGTAATAAGATTGACAATTCCACGAACCGATCAACCATATCACTATTTATTATGAGAACCGAACGATGTACAGATCAGTGAGCAGCAATGTATAGACGGCTCTGGTGAGATTGAGTAATCGATAACTGAGTCTCTGGTGGTGTCCATGTGTTACCAACTGTTGAGGGTGAAATTTCTTACATACAGTACATTTCTGTGAGTTCGAATACACAACAGTTTTTTGTCTTATTTTGTGTATGACTAGCCTACAGTTCCTATTCAGAAATTAGTACTGTCAAAAGAACTTAATTTTGTGTTGTGTATAACTGAAGTTCCAAGTAACAATCTTGTCTTTGTCAAAATGACTTATTTGATTTCATTTTGCATTATGTTATTTTCTATTACCTATTTTGATAAAATAAATCTAAATTAAAAGGTATTCGTGGCGTGTGGAATTTTACTGTTTTTAGCCTTTCCATGGTCTTTGGGGAAAACATACGGCTCTACTTTCGCAGGGGAGATGCACATACCAAATTTTTTTAAAGTCTGTGTAAACACTCGCTGCAAATGCGTCACACATGCATAATTTTCAAAAACAACAAGCAATATCTCACAGCTCTCAGCATTCTACTATCAAACACCCGTCACCAATATGTGGCTACAAAATACACCACACAAGTGACAGAATTCTTGTTGTATGGGCAGGCATTGTTTTAGTCGCTTGTTAACCACCGTCTGTGTCGGATTCCCTTTCATTGTCATTGTTTCGTTTACTTTTACTTCGCCAAAGTTCGACCCAAGGACTGGACACATGCCGTACAGCATGTACAGAAAGAAATACTGAAGGCGTTCTTGATATCGCGTTGGATGAAATGATTATTAACTTTGGCAATTCATCAAGCTCTGACGAAGACAATGATGGTGGTGATGATAAGGAGAGTGAAGGGATGGAGGGTGTCAAACCCTTGCCAAGTTACTGAGGATAATTTATTTATAGGTGTCAGTTCGCTTGCCGCAGTCAATAATAGAGCACAAGCTCAAGTGTTCAAATTACCGCCTGTCATTCAATAGCCTACAACTCGACAATATAAAACCACGGCAATAATATCGCCAGTGCTCAGTGCTAAATATTTATTTTCCTTAACTTTACTTTTGCATTATCAAGAAAGCTAATATTAACCGTAGAGAGTCATGATTCAGGGAGTGTGCATGGTGTTATCAGTCAACTACTGTAAACTGTGAACGACCTCCACTCAGACTCTTGTTAAAGGATAATTGTTGCATGGTGAGTGTTTTTCTATTCATTAGCTGTAGAGTGTTTACCCTGTTTGTCGTATTTATTGAATTGAATACCGATGATAAAGGTATCATAGCTTCGGTGCGTAATTTATTTATTCATCTAAGTACCGTATTTCTCTGTTTGAATGTCCTCGGCTTTGACTCGGGGTCGACTTTTAATATATATAACGTATAATTGTACAGAAATTTTGTCTGAAGTGTAGCGCTGTGCATTATTCGAATCGGTTGATTTACAACAACACTAAAAACTAGGCAACACAGCTCAGCTGTTTCAATCTCCTGCCATATCCTTCATGTTCTTTCTTTCGAAATACAGGGTGTAGGCGAGAACCATGCTCAGAATTCTTGCCGTGTGGCGGTTATGTTATGTGGCGACCATGGGTGGCGTAGAGGAAAAGTGGGGCAAGGCTAGTGACAGGAAGGCGGTCAGTACCGAATGCGCGGGGGTTAGCAATACTGTATTTGTCCCATAATTCACGCGTGTAATGGCGGACACACCTACAATTTTACTATACAAGTCGTGATCTGAAATGGGATAGTGGGTGGGTAACATCTATAACTACATGACCCCCAAAATTATTTATTCATTATTACAAGGGGTATTTTGGCTATTTTCAGTAGTGTAGAAAATTGTATCGCCTTGTTCTGGTCTCCTTTGCTATTTCCATACTATTCAGTCACTTCCCGTAATAGTACAATACTGCAACGAGCCTATAATGGCAATAATTAAGACACGAGTATGTTTATAAAACGTGCGTAGCAAGTTTTATAATTTCCATACAAGTGCCTTAATTACCATTATAGGAGAGTTGCATATGACTGTTTATGTTCGACGATAATTATAACTTTATTATATGTTGTAACATAAATATTCATAAATATCTGTAGGATTCAGTAACTTAAGTTAGTGAACAGAGAGCGCTGGGTGGTTTGCTGACTGAACAGAGTGCATGCGTGGGTCAAAGAATTTCGAAAGCAGAGACCATTTACTTTGCTTGGCAATGCTATTGTTTACAGCCTGCATGATATCTAGTGCCGATCAGAACTAGCATTCACTAATATTGTCTACGAAGTCGTTTGAAAGCAATGCGCTGTGTAGAAATTGGAGTTAGGGATATTAAGGTACAGTGCTATTTCTTGTCTCATATTCCCCAATTTATTTACGCGAACATATGGGATGGTGCACTTTCCATGTCGGTAATTTATGTTGAAGGATACTGTGTTGCTAACTTCTGGACGTAGATTCATAAATTTCTTGCATATGTCATAGTATTTTCTTGTTACCGTAAAGGTTCGTGCTGATTTTGTCTTTGTGTTTGGGATTGTAACTACAATGGTTAATCCGATATCCAATTTGAACTTTTCAAATCACGTAATTCATGTCCGACATGTTGAATTTTGAGCGCATGTGGGAAGCTATCCTTACCTGATTGGTCAATGAATGAGCTCTGATTGGCTGGAGAAACTGTTTCATAATGATGAATAGTACTATAATGACCCTCATTATGATACAGTTTTCTGACATTTAATATTTATATTTCGACATCATCGAACATAAACTTTTATTATGTGACACTCCTATTCTCTACTCTCTGAACCCTCTTCAGTAAAACGGTCATTTATCTCAGTAAAACAGTCATTTATCTCAGCTCTCCTTAGGTAAACGGTATTTTGTGTTCGTAGCATCTCATCCCATCTGCGAGAGAGTTCACTCGCGCGCACGCGCATTGCTCACACTACGGACTAGGCCTAAATCTCGCCATCACCCCTGGGCTGCGGAAGTATCTCCAAACGTGCAGTTACACTTACCATACGCTAGGAAAACTTGATTCGCGCTTTAAGAATCATTTTTCAGCCATTCTGTATGCGAACTCTTGTCTTAGAGGGTTCTAAAATATATGGGAATTTGGTAGATTTTCATATGGGAGATATACGGGAATTTAAAAACAGGTCATCGCCCGACACCATGTACTACTACAGACATTACAATAACACAGGTTATCAGACAATTTCTACAAACCCAAGTTTACAGGGCTAAATGACCACAATGTCCAAGTCCCTGAAATGAAACAACTGATATAATACTTCAATCTTTTTGGGAGGAGTGTACTATATATTCAAATAAGTCAGTATGTTTATTCCTCTTTTTTTATTTCAGGAGTCAACATGGGATTTCTTTGTTCCACGATCATGGTTTTGCAATGCAAGCAACACAGAGATGTGAAATTGATTGACTGTCTTCCTTAGGAAAGTTGTCACAGTTCTGATGTTCAGGTGAACTTCAGAAGAACCTATGTATCCAGTTAGACTTATCTTTTCATGATTTGTCATTGTTAATACTAATTGCTCAGGCTTTACCAAATATCAATACTGTTAAGTTCATATAAATATTTAAGTTTTTGATTTCTTTGTCTATGTTACAAATTTTTGCTTATTTTGAAGCATTTTTATATGATTGCTACATTAGAGCAAGATGGATATAATTTGCATTTAAATCATATTGAAGAGTATTCATGCATGATGTGCTTTTAAATAGGGAAGCTTGCACCTGTACTTGCTCAAAACTAGGCTTCATCAGATTATTAACGCACGAGTTTTGTGTTATGTGTACCAAGATGATTTATTGGTAGCCTACTTGGATAAAGAAAGTTTTCCCAATCAAGCATAACATTTTTAGGACACAATCCACTTACCTGGCTAATTTAAGAATTTAAAAGTTACGTAAGTCCCTAATCACTGTCCATTTCCTTCACTTTTCTCTACTTTCCAGGCAACTTCAGGTTGGCTTTGTGAACTGTAGATATCCTCTTAAGACACTCTCCCAATCAGCTACAAGGTCAGAAGGGATACATAATGTGCATTATAAACCTTAACATTAGATTTATAAATTCTTTTCATCTTTTATTATTCAGTTTTTGACCATTTTATTGAAAGGTTTGCTTCTAATTTTAAATAAAAATAAATTTTAAATCCAGTGTACGGTATTTACCTGATCACAAAATTAATACAAAATTTTGTCCAGAAGAAAATATAAATGACCATTAAATCTTCCATCCACATACTCCTAAAATGTATACCTGAAAAGCTATTACTTTTTTTAAATTTGCTGCAACTTGGATAATCAAGAGTTTTGATTGGCATAAGAAATGGATTGTGTCAAATTTGTGTATCATGATTAGGAAAAGTTTTATTTAGTAACTGTAACTGAAGGACCAAGGCATAGCAAGGATTATTTTCTACCTTCCAGTTGACTTGGTCTACTGTAGTTATAAGTATTGGAGTCTTGGCAGAAAGACTATACACCCTCAAGAAAGTGTGGAGCCTTAGTTTTCTCAATCCCCATTAGCTACTAGGCTAGATAAAGCAGGTTACTTTGACTTTATCTTTGTGTATATTACCAGACCATCATCAGACAGGAACTGACAGAAGCCATTATTGGAAATCGTACATGCAACGAGCAGAAATTTAAGAAATATTTGTGGGCATATTGCATTCTTACTAAAATGGTTGTGAGTAGTTCCCAGTTAATTTCTCTACAACTAGTCATTGTCCTGGGCATTACAAGTAACTACAACCTTCATGATTACAGACTGGCTTCACGAGGCTTCAGTTAGTTAATTAGTTGATGCCAAAGTCCATTTTTATCCAAATGGCTATAAATAAAGTGTGTTGATAAAAGTAAGGAACTGAAATACATTAATATTGTATTTCTTTAGTCGGTAATTTTTAAGTTAGATGTACTGTATGGCTATTCTACAGTACTTTATAATAACTCCATTCCCAAGTCTGTTATTGTTTTTTGTTTTTTAGTCTTAAAGAAGGATAGTTTGTGTACTGGAGAGCTTATGGTTACCTCTAGAATAAGTTTATTATATTTTAGTCTGAGAAGAGTTTATGTATGAGAGTAATTAGATAAGTCACCCTCTTTTTAACCAAAGATATTTGTATTGTTCCTCTTTTCATTCCAAACTTGGAAGAGTTGTGTGCTATACTTAACAATATTATGAGACTGGAACCTCAAATATTTTGTTACTACCATCTACTTACACGGTTTGAATATGTATTTATGCAACATGTTTTTGTGAAATGATTCCACAAAAGTTTTGTAACAACCTAGCAGATGGGGGAAAAAACTACTCAAACTTTGGAAGTCATAGTTGTCGAACTGGATTCTTTAAGATTGGTATGATGAGGCATGTAGTATGTAGAAGTTGTAGCCGCGCATGCTGGCTCCATTTGCCTTAATGCTTTATACTCTTCCATAAATTTCACGTAGTCTTGCTCCAGACCAGAATGCCTACTCAGTCTTCGTTCATGTAACTGGAATTGCCTAGATGCCATCGTAAATGAATCGCCAAGTTTGTCCGGATCTTCGTGGAATGGTAAGCGAACCACAAATCTTCCCGCATGATCTCTTGTAGTGTGCTGTACAAAGTGCGCCTCGCATTGTTCTTCTTTAGTTAGCGGAGCCCGAGCCCGGCCTACTTCTTCTATTTCCCAAAATGTCTGAAATTGATTCTGAATATCGACGTTGGTCTTCACAATGAATGATGCTACCGACCACCGTGTTATAGTGGAAGGATGAGTCCTGTTTCATACCTCCCTTATAGAATCCAACCAAATTCAGTTTCATGCTGGACAGGGTGTTTGGAGTCCCTTGTTACCTTACCAGATCGGTAAATGTAAGCACAAATTTCAGCCCCTAACAAATTTTCGATCTTACTAGGTTGGTGACGGATCTGCTAGAGGAAGATTCTTAGGTAGATTCCATTCAGTAGGATCGATAACATGCCCTGGTAGGTCGTCAGTGACCTTGGTAAGTACCAAGCAATTAACCGATGCAGTGAAATTGTTGGTGAGAGAGGATATTTCAAGACGTACACTATGCCTTGTCTCTGAAGTGGTGTCTCCTATTCCTTGAATTGGAACTCCCCTGTCTTGCCTAGAAAGTTTCAATCGCTGAGAACAGGATTCAGTAATAAAGCAGGATTGAGAACCAGGATCAAGCAGTGCCGTACATATCTGCCATCTTCCTGTGCTATCCCTAACCTTGATACAAGCTGTGGACAAAAGAATGTGCATAGTTGGCTCTATCTTGAATGTGCAGTAACTTATTGTTCCTGACCTTCCTTCAGATTGCCCTTGCTGTTCTGAGCTACCATTCCTAAGAGGATTGTAAGAGTGACCAATTTGATGTGATTGTTGTGATGCATCCAAATGTACTAGTGTATGGTGCCACTTGTTGCAAACACGGCAGCTGCCTTATTTACAGTCATTAACTTTATGATCCGACTTGAGGCAATTATAACACAAATTCTTGCTCTTGACAAATTCCCTTTGAACATGAACTGCTACCTGTGCGAAACTCCTACACTAATGAAGTGCATGGGTCTGACTAAAATATATACATTATGAATTTTTGCAACATATGATTGCTGGAATTGTGCGTCATGTTTGTGCTTGTGGGGAACAGAAGATTTAATGTTTGTTAAACTAGACTAAGGTACGTTAGAATTTACTATTTCAATTGATTTGCACTTCGTTTCGAGAAAATTTACACAGTTCTTGCAAAGTTGGACATTTCTTGGAGTTAAGGTGGATTCATATTCCATGCGTATTGATATGTCTACTTTTTCCAGGATTAATTGTGACACAAGTAATTCTTCCAATGGTACGTCTAATTGTTATGCCCTTATGGCATTCAAGTTGCTCAATTCTTGGTTGAGAAGTGCCTGCAGATCACTTGCTGAAGCCTTGCTCCTAGACTGTAATGTGAACAATTGCCTCAGATGAGCAGAAGCAATTTAACGAGGATTGTCAAACGATTAGAAATTGTATCCAGGGCTATATCAAAATTAGAGCTGGTGACTGGGAGGTTGGCTATGAGATCATGTGCCTCGCCTGTCAATGAAAGGAAAATCCACAGCCTGCTTCCAGTCGACCGACCGGGTCAGGGAATGGAATGAATGAAGCCCCCATATAGCGGCATGGATATGAACTGTGCCGGCTGCCGAAGCCTGTCACACTCGCCTGGGCATTGATTAAATGAATGACAGATGAAATGAAATGATAGTGGAGAGTGTTGCTGGAATGAAATTGTGAAGGAAAACCGGAGTACCCGGAGAAAAACCTGTCTGCCTCCGCTTTGTCCAGCACAAACCCCCATAGTGACCAGGATTTAAACCACGGACCCAGCGGTGAGGGTTCGGCGTGCTGCCGCCTAAGCCACGGAGGCTTCCTCGCCTGTCAATGAACTCGGTAAATAATGAAGCCTTTGCATGTTGTCTAGATCTGCATTGTTGACAATAAGGCTCATGAATATGTCGTAGTAATACCTGTAGTGAGTTACTTCGCCATTAAATGAAGGGATTTGAATTGTAGGTAATTTAATTCGTTTAGAGCCTGAACTACGGTTGGAAGTGGAATTTAGATTGTTGTCACCTGACCTAGCGCTGACAGAACCATTGTTAGTAACAGTCAATTTGGTCATTTTTGTTTCCAGATCAAAATACATAGTTTCTAACACATCCCTATTTTTAGTGTGCAATTGAATGTCCTCAAACAATTCCAACTACATTTGAGCCCCTTCGAACTTATGACGTATGACAGGCAATTCCTTCAATCTGACGATTATGGCTTCGTTATCTAACTCCTGAAGTTCATTCACAAATTTTGCCATGCGCGTGAGGCTACCTTTAGCTACAGCACGTGCAGTAATTAATAGTTTTCTATTTGCCTCATCCATGCTGACAAACTAGGAATAAGGGTAAGATGATAACAATGAGCAATAGGAGTGAGCAATGATAAGTAAATAAGCCATTCTAGGTACCTTTAGCTGTTATGATATGAAGAATGCATCGTGTCCGTTCGGAAGCAGTCCACACTTTTACAATATAATTCACACTTCACATATTTAAACATAATCGTCGCATCCGGCCCTGGAGGTCCAATATGTTGGGGACGCAATTTCTCTGGTAGCATGTAATAGGCCAGTGGTGGAGCAGGTTCACGAGGCAAGGAATCTAATACCAAAACACACTTATGAAATCAATGCATGGAACGAACTATAGATATATTCACAACTATATACAAACACAATGTTATTCAACACTGAATAAGGCATGTCTAAGATGCCACGGAAGCATGCACGATTACGCCATGAGGTAGTGACTAGACGGCATGTCCATGTTCCATGTTTGTACCGGGAATGTCAACAATAGCCATCTTCTTCTTTGTTGCTGTCTGTTAATGCTGGTCTTAACAGGGCAGCCAACCCATAGCAACAGAATACTCTTGAGTGCGCACTGGGAGGGATAATTAACACATTAAAACACATTATATACATAAATAAACATGAAGTCCAGGCACAACAATTAGTGCAAATGAAAATATTAGGCCTCTGTATAAGTGCGATGGTGTTGGCGCAGTACATTGAGGTTATCAGCTGCAAAAAGTGTTGGTGCTTTCAAATTTTCTTTGCACTCCGATCATTTTCCTGCAGCGCTATGTGATGAAAAATGACACTATTGCTCCCTCAGGAGCTCGGGACAGCCAAAGTTTTCCGATGTGCTCCGATTATTTTCCTAATGCTCTATATGGCAAAGACGACTCTATTGCTCTCTACTTTTCTAACAGCCAATCCGATATAGGCAGCATCTTTTATTTCACTTATTCCTCTTTCTAATGAAGTTTTTCAATTCGGTAGTAAATTACCATGTGCGGGAGTTAGTAAATAGTCGTTTCCATGATAATTATCATCATTGTCATTAGAGGAAGATGACTTGGAAGTTACGTCATTATTCAACCTATCACCACCACAAAAAGTCTTCCTCAATTGTTATTTAAAAAAAGAACATTTCTATTAGTTTGTAAGTTTGATGTGTCAGTTCAGTAATAGTATTCATTATCATCCATAAACCAAATAAATAAATCCACCGGGCAAAACCAGATGCTATTGCTAGTATACTACATTAATATACGTAATTGAAAGAAATCTTATATATTAAAATAATTGGGAAGAAATTTCCTACGGCCCATTAGGCCTACGGAATTTTCAACCCTAAAGTAATTCAGCATGCCTCAAGTGCCTACAGTTAACTGACACATTTAGAACTTTGCAACTGGTGTGTACGAACTTCCTACCATTTACAGCATTTGAAGATTGGCTTGAATTGTGGGACTCCTTTCGTTGGGCACTCTTTGTCCCGTGTCAATCCCTAAATGAGGAAAGCTAATTGTTAGTATTTTTAAGCAATAATCATAACTACTCAAAGTATGCTTGTTGGCTTATAGCTCAAGCATGATGTACCTAGCTGCTTGAGCTGGATGATGTGTCGATTTGAATAACACGCCCTTGTATCTTCCCATCACTAATTGTCAGTGTTACATAGGAAGATTTTCCGAAATGTTTGTGAATAGAGTTAAGGAAACATCAAACAGTGGTTGAACTGATATGGGCTTCCGAAGCCCAGCTGTAGTTCTGGCATTAAATTTGTTCTGCCTAAATTGTGTGTTCTCGTAGAAATAAATCTACTAAGGTGATATGCTATTTAATGAAGTTTGATTTCATTCTATTACTTGGAACAGTAGAAAATGTCTGAATTTCACAATGTGTATTTAATTTAATGCATATTTATGGTTTTTGATTGAATTCAGGACTTAGAAGATTATCATTTGAGTTTTGATCAAAGTTTTTTTCCCCCTTGGGTTTATTAAATTATGCAAATGTTCGTCATATAACTAGATTAAACATCCTGATGAGGTATCTTAGCTATCTCTTCAGTGATGCATCAAATTTAGACATGCTGGAAGAATCATGGCATTGAAAATGTATTGTAAAAGAGAGATTTGAATATAAACATGAACATATTTTTGGTGGAAGTACATGAACAACGAAATGCATGGCTAAAGAACTGTATACAAAATCATGAGCAGTTTTCTGTTGTGCTATTTTTCCCACAAGTTAAGTACCTGTGCAATTCATCTTTAAATGAATTTTCCCATGCTGATGTGTGAATTTTTGTGTATTGACAAAATGTGTATGTGTGTGCATGTAGTATAGCATTGTTGCTTGGTTGTATAAGGCAGGGGCCGATAACCTAGATGTTAGGCCCCTTAAAACAACAACAAAACAACGTATAAGGCAGGAAAGGAAAATTCATTGCTCATTGTGACTCGCAGATTTGTGAAATGATACAAAACAGAACAAATTTGCTCTTCAAATCTGCTATTGTACCCTCTGGCATTTTCACCTGCTAATAACTCATATTTTGTCAAAGTAATCGTGAATAAGTAAATTTTATGGTTTAATCTCAAATTTTGAGACTTTAAGAATTATGTTTGAAACCATCTTTCTGCGTGGTGGAAATTTTTCTTTCTCGTTATGCGAAATATGCTAGTGAAAGGAGAGATTACAGTGATTTGTAAACGATAGATGGCTTTACATAATTTAAGTATATTGTATCAACTGGTGTCAATAGTTAATTCTCAATAAAACAGTCCAACTCCTTCCAGATTAACTAGGGAAATGTTTGAAGTTGGACCCAATGGGCAAGGTTTTTATAAATCTTTATTGGGTGGAAGTAGTTACAATGTATGATGATGTTTTTAGGGGTGCAACTGTCAAGTAAATAGGCTGAAGGCAGTAGTAGAATTAATGGCTTAGTTGCAGGATATATTGCTTCTCAGCAGGGTGTGCTGTTTAATAAGAAATGCAAAGAACAATGCCACCTAACTGTTAGCCAAGTACATGGAATAGTTTGCTAGCATGATATTATCAGGAGATATGTCAATTCTTTTCGGCAAATTGTCGAGGTTAATAGACGACGCCCATAATATTACCAGCTAATACCTGATTAACTCACAAAATTGTCTTGTTTTATTAATTTTTTTATCTGACTTTCTCAAGAATTTTAAGTAAGTCTATTGAAGAAATTTCTGAGTCCCCACTCATTAGGTCTCTGCTCACTGCTTTGGGAGTGATGGAAGCAAACCTGGATGATGGAACAGTGATATTCAACCAGTGGTTCCCCTACCCTTCCTTTTTTTTTTTTTTTTTTTTTTTTTTTTTTTTTCCATACCATATGATACTCGATTCATATACCTAGGTATATTATCTTATCAAGAGATATTCTTATCAATTGTTCTGTTTTAGTTTATAAGTGTTTCGACAAAAGTAAGAATGGGAATTTGTTAATAATGAAAATAATAGAACATTGCATTAGTTATAGCTGCATAATTGACAACAAACATTTTTAGTGTTAATTACATTAATAGACAGTAGTAGGGACAGATGACCTCGCTGCTTCACCCCTTAAAACAACAATCATCCAAATTATTGTTAATGGACCCATAGAAATTTCTAGGTATTTATTGAAGCATTTTATTTTTAATTAAAAATAGTTTTTTTTTTTTTTTTTTTCCCCTCTCGGAAAATTGTCCCGCTAGGAGAGATTTAAAATTATTTGGCGCGCTAGGCAGTGGAAAAGCTAGATTGGCAACCCTGAGAGGACTGAGTTATACATTGTCATGAAGACGTACGATATGTTGCCTCGTGGGGAGCCAGGCCGAAAGTCTACAACAGTACATAGCAAGAGTTATAGATCCATCAGCAAGTATCTTATAATCTTCTGAACTCCATAACCCTTAGCGTATGCTTCCTGCTCCACTCCTAATTAATTTTTGCACTATGAACAGCAGTAGGAAGTGAACACTGCAAAACAAAATATAGTTATGTTCTATGAAATATATTTCCAAGTCAGTTGTTGGTTCATCATTGTTACTATCACTGTCCACTAACTATTCTAAAATATCCAGTTCCGTGTGCGAAGATGAAGGAGACTCCATGTTTACATTCAATCTATATAATCAGTAAAACTGTCATAATCATTTGAGAATAACGAAGGTTAAAAACTCATTACAATTGCCGCAAACTATCATAAATAGGGATAGTTGTTCTCTCGGAAACCACTAGATGGCTTCACAATACTGGAATACAGCACAGAAGTCATACGAGCACTGTATGTACAAGCTATCGTCATGTCTTGTGGGACTCTACATCGGAGCGGAAGTTAAATATTTTTTTGTTTGAACTCCTCTCGACATAGGCGTGCAAAAGGTTAAGAATTTTTTTAGCTTATTTTTTTATTATCAGTTCCTGTTTTATTTTTTGTCAAATTCCTTTTAACTTTCGTTTTCCCACTTGGAAACTCATCAATCGCAAGTTTCAAGTCCAATGTACAAACTTGAGATCTTTCAATTGAGATAGCTACTAAACCAGTTAAGCAATTTTTGGACATATTGTATGGCTTCTTAGGTATTTATTATCTTGTTTGGAGAACTACTACTCACCTGTGGCAATAGTTACTAACAGTGTCAGCAAAATTAAACACTCAACATCGGGAAAGCTGATGGCTGCTTGACTGCATTACTGCATATTAATAACAGCTCTGAAAGCTCTTAAATATTTTTCCATTTCATGCTGTTATCTACAATGTACACCTAGCCTCTCATTGACTCACAATGTGGTTGTATATCTCCAGAGTATGACAGCTGATTCTCAGCACATGTCACTGTCCCTCTCAACTGATGTGAGAGTTGTTGCATCATGTGATGGCCAAATGCCCAAAATCTGCTACCTCAATGGGCATGTGCTCTATACCCATGTCTTTCAGTGTGATCCTGATTGGACTGCAATTGCTGCCCCTTGTTGTCCCATCATGGAGAGCGTTGGGAAAGTTGGTTTATTGTTGCTCTCTGTTGCTCCATGGTGAAGTTCTAACATGGATATACTGTATGGAGTATATTGAGGGTCATTATCTTTGTACGCCCCGGCAAACTATGGCGTCATTTGGCTGGTCAGGTCCGGAGCGAGTGGACTTCGCAATACCCCTCTCCGCTGACTCCTATCGTTAGTTCACACGTGTTTTGTCATTCATATAGACGTGTATCTGCAAAGCTTAGACATTAATGTTGCACGTTAAGCGAGTATTGTGATAGTTGGCCATGCCAAGAGACCAATTCACATTGCGCGAACGTGTGTATATCCATAATTCGTACTTGAAAAGCAGAAAGCCTTGTTCTGAAACAAGACGAAATTTCGAATCACGTTTCCAGGAAGACCTGTGCCTAATGCCAGTACAATTAGGAGGCTCACTAAACTATTCAAGAAAACAGACTCCCTAAATAGTCTAATAAAAAAGTTAACAGACAACGTTGTGTTCTTACAGAACACAAATTAGATGAGATTGCTGTCCATTCTTTCATCAGAAGAAAAAGGAAGACTGTAGTTTTACGTAACCGTGAGTCTTGTGATTATGAGCCACGGGATCTCCTTTTTATGTGGAATCCGAACCACAGGACATGGCATTTCACTTTGAAAATCTCACATGCATTAACCGGGAATCGAACCCAGTCCACCTTGGTGAGAGGGCAACAGCTGGACCACTGAGCCACCACGCCCCCTTCATCAGTAGATGTCAGGTGTGTGTTACAAGAGAGGGAGGACATTTTCAGCATCGACTATGAGTACTGTACGTACACATTATTGAACATGTTTTGTAAAAGTGCTCACCACCACAGACTGAACCGTGTATGCGCGCCCGCAAGCAGTGCCAGTCAACGCCGGCTTAGGTTGCGTGTTTATCGGGGCGCACAAAGATAATGCATGTACATGTGTAAATTTGTATCTGGGGCAAGTGCAAATAATTGAGTTTTATTGATGCTATTATTGTATAGAGGAAGTAGCTTAAGCAATCTGGATGAAAAGAAACTTTCCTTTAGGGAAACTTTTCTGCTCATTCAGTTATTTTATCATGACTAGGAAGTCGTCCTTCATTTACTTTCCATTATTTAATTTTCCTTCTACTGAGACTACATCTGTGTCTTTGGTTTGGCCTGTTAGGATTATCAGACAGTTACAAGAACTTCTTAGTGTAACCTAATTTCTATTGATTTTTCAGGAGTCTTGTTATTATGACTGGATAGCTCAGTGCTCATCACTAGCCAAACAATATTTTTTCATCTGCTATTACAGATTTGGCTACAAAAGGCTATATTCCTTATAAATATATCCAACCGTTTAGGGGTTGTAATGGGCTATATTGACAACTCTCAAATATAAATTCCAGTGTGAAAATGACAACCTATTGGAAAAGAGAATGCTTGTTCTGAATAATTGAAATCTTGTAGCTATGGAAGATGTGGAACATGCAAAAATGATCTCTAATATCTCGTTTCAAATTGGAAATACCATTCCCTTCCCTTCCTCCTGTCCAATTACAGTTGTGCCAAATAATGTTTATTTTGCTGTTTGTTAATTGATGCAAATGCAGTGTTTGTTCTTTACGACTGATGTATATTTAAAATTTACCATTCAACTCTGTGATATTTCATTCAGAATTATTCACTGTGTTTGTCCTCTTTAAGTTTCATATTGGTTGCAATTATACATTTGTTTTTAAGTGATACGAGGGCTGGCAATATTTTAGCCGAGTACCGTTCTAATCTAAGAAGACTGTTATATTTTTATACATCTTGGGAATACATATTGTATATAAATATTACAGATATGAATATCCTAGGTTTGACATTTACAAAAGAAAAAGAATAGGGGGATCAATGTTTACAATATTGTATATTCCTGTAAACACAAAAATTTGTTATATAGGTATTATGGTCAATAAATCTATTAGTTTTTCATTAATCTGTTATATTTTGTAATGAACTCGAAACACACCCACCTTAACAACTCCTTATTACCAATGAAGGTTATTGCAGGATATAAAGACTGCATGTCAGAAAGTATTTCCTATCACCAGAGGCTTACAACTAGTGGTCTTGAATATTGATCTAATTGTAGTTCTGTAGGATAGTTAGGTAGATATCTATGGTATGTACTGTTCTTAGTCAGGGGCAGATTGTGATAACTTATATGAAGAAGTGGTTTCAGTTACAAGCAGTCGAAGAGAGTGTTGCAGCGCTGAGCATTAATTTCAGGTTGTGACCACGGGATCCCAGGTAAGTCCTGCATTGCTTTCACTTACTTGTGGGGGGGCCCTTCTCTTTCATCTCCACTGTTGATCTTCCTTAGTCGGTACATGATGCTCCAAATTGTTACCAAAATACTTGTAGCCACGCCGGAAATTTAAAAAAAAAACGTTCAGATCGCCACGAGTGGCTTTCAACACAGCCTAAGCTTCATCCAAATTGACCAAAAAGTTTCTTCTTTCTCCTGCCAGGTGATTCTCAGAATTTGTGCGGCATTCTTGATGAAAGTGTTAATAGTTTTTAACTATGACCCAACTTGCTTGCAATGGCTCTTGGTGTGCCCAGATTGCTGCTAGCCTAGCTGAGTGAATGGAATTATTTCACCCGTCTTCGATATTCAGTGTAATGCTGGATATATTCTGGCTAAATCTCCACTGAATTGACTAGTTTATACTTCAAAAGTTTGGTGCTTTTCAGTCGGTCAGTCGGCCCCCTGTTACTGGTGCACGAGTGAAGTTGAAACTGCTTGCTGTTGTTAGTGCGGAAGACATCCAACCAGATAAGTAGCCTATACTATATGGTATTATCAAAATTAACCATTCACAACAAACATATAGTCACTCCAAACAGACAAATTCCAGAGTTCTATCACCATTGTAGCATTTCACCAAACATAATATAGAGTACAACTAACATATACCGACAAGTTGCATTACCAATACTGCAACTATATAAGTGTACATATTGTAAATATTTTCACCCGTATTGTCAAACATAGATTTTATAGCCTAAGTGTACTGTAATGGATCTGATGATCGCTTGACGATCAAAACTGGTCATCCTAGTTTATTTATTAATCTCATGTAATTTCTTTCAGGATTAGGGTATAACCCAACCCTTTTGTGTACATTCGTGTTGACCGACTGAAAAGCACCAAACTTTTGTTTACTAAGGCAACACTGAAAAATGGCTTCAAACCACATAATGTAGTTTATACTTTATGAAGTTTTGGAGTTGAATCTCTACAAGTGAATTCCAAGTTTTGAATCTGAAGTGCTTTCAAGTGCCTCACTACAGCTCTGTCCCGGCTTATAGCAATTACCGTATATCTCTCACCAGCAGTAGGGGATCTGCCAACTTCGATCTATCTGCATTTTTCTAAATGGGATGCTTCTTCCTTATTGGCTGAAATAATTCCTTTATCCAGCACCAAATCGCTATTTTGGGGTGAAGATCTCTCCCAGTTACACACTTCTATATTGGTGTCCTGTAGCAGTATATCCCTATAAAAAAAATCAGAAGGCTACAGTTTTCTCGTCATAAAACAATTTATTCTAAAAAGCTGTTGAGTATTGTTCCGACATCTATTAGAATTAGCCTGCTGGCTGCCGAGGGTCTCCCATTGTTGCTGCTCCCTTGCGTCTCTTCCGGTATCTTCATAAGCTGTTTATGATGGTCCAAGTGATATCTATTGTGAGTTGTTAGCTCGGCGAGTGAGCTCAAGAAATATATTATTGGGGGGTTTGTAAATTAACTATTTGAAAGCCCGATATGTAAAATGGTTCGGTTAGCTCAAATTATAATTGAGTGTTTCGCCCCAGTGTACCATTGGGATCGTCAGTTGGTATGGTACACCTCACCAAGACGCGTGGCTATACTAGGCCCAAAACATCTGTGAACATGGGCTCGTCCAGTAGCGAGCGTCCTGCAGAGCGGTGTTGCTGCGGAGATTTAAGCGAAAGAATGCACGGCTCGCAGTATAAACACAACCTTCACCCTGGACACAGGCGCTCCGAATTTAAATGTGTGTACGAGATGGAGAGTCTATCGTAGTAATATCCATGCTTCCAACGAAGTTCGCGTATTCATACAATTGTGATATGAGGCAGATAGCCTATAAATATAAGTTGTCAAACAAAAGTTAATCATGAACGCAGTATTCAGTCCATGTGAGGCTGTGCATTATTATTATTATTATTATTTATTTATTTATTTATTTACATTGTTTAGACCCAAAGGATCACATTAAGCAAATTATGTTTTGGTGCTGTTCTTCTTGTTCTTCCAGAACTCCATCATCTCACTGTCGGACTCGACGATCCTCCGTCCATCCTTTCCCTGGTCTCCTTGGTCGATCTTCATGTGTGACTTCCGAACTGTGGATCTTATGTCAGAATGTCATTCGATCGTCTATGTCTATTGGTATGATGTTGGCACTTTCGAGATCAATTTGGACTTGGGTAACCCAGACTGTTGTCACTTTAAGTTTTCGTAAGTAAGTCAATATTCTCTTTGTTAGCCGGTCGTCATTCAGTCTCATAATGTGGCCGTAGAATCTCAGTCGTCGCTTGCGGAAATCTGACTCGATGTTAGAGTATCTCTCTGTGATTGTGTGTGATTGCAGACGATATCCATCATCTCTGAGTTTAGGGCCCAATATTTTACGGATGATTTTTCTCTCAGCCTTCTTGATGTTCTCAAGATCCACTTTGTAGTTGAGGTTTAGTGTCTCGCTGGCGTAAAGTGTCTCGGGTTTGATGACCGTCGTGTAGTGTTGAATTTTGGTGTTGATGCTCATGCATTTCTTGTTGTAAATATTTGCGATTTTTCCGTATGCTTTCTGCAATTTAAGTTCACGAGATTTTTGCGCCACTCTTTCCATACCTGTGGGTTCAATAATTTCACCCAAATACTTGAATTGATTAACCCTGTTTATCATACCGTACTCTGTGAGTAAATTTTGTGCTGGAATGTGTTTTGTCGATATAAACTCTGTCTTTGTGAAGGAAATTTGTAGTCCGACCTTTTCAGCACACTCTTTTAAGACCTCAATCTGAAGAATTGCCGTTCGTTCATCTGCGGAGAGGATTGCAAGATCATCCGCGAAAGCGAAGCATGTCACGTCGATATTATCCGTTTGCCTTCCTAGCATGACGGGCTTCCAGGTGTTCCGACTCCTCAGTTCATTTCTCCATTCTTTCATGACCTTCTCTAGGACGATATTAAAGAGTAGAGGGGAGAGCCCATCACCCTGCCGTACACCTGTCCCGATGAGGAAAGGTTCAGATACTTCACCAAGGAACTTGACTTTGGAAGTTGTTTCAGATAGGGTCTGTTGGATGAGGCGTCGTGTTTTCGCATCGAGCGTGTATTCTTCGAGTATATTAAAGAGGGATAGGCGGTCGACAGAGTCATAAGCTTTCTGAAAATCGACGAATACGCAAATGGTTGGGAGATTTCGTAAAGCTCGAAGTTTCAGTGTGGACTTGAGGTTGAAAATTTGTTCAGTACTTGATCTGTTTGGTCTGAACCCTGCCTGGTATTCACCAATGAGAGGCTCGAGCTGTTCTTGTGTGCGTTGTAGGAGGCAAGCAGAGAAGACTTTGTAAGGTACAGAAAGGAGGGATATCCCTCTATAGTTATTCACATCCAATCTGTCTCCTTTTTTGTAGAGTGGGTGAATGAGTGCGCATTTCCAATCATCTGGGAGTTTTTCACTTCGCCAGACTTCTTGGATGATCTGTGTAATTTCCTGCAGTGATCGTGGTCCAAGATTTTTCAGCAGTTCCGCGACAATTCCGTCTTCTCCTGCTGTCTTTCCATTCTTGAGTTTTTTGATATGGCGAGTGATTTCTTCTTGTGTTGGTGGATCAGCGTCTGGCTTGACGTGTTCTGGGGTCGTATGCAAGAAACGTTCAGGTGGTTCGGGACAGTTAAGGAGCCCAGAAAAGTAGGTCGCAAGTTCATCGCAATTTTCACGATTAGTAAGTGCCAGTTTTCCATCCTGTTTCCTAAAGGTTAAATTTGGCGGTGCATAACCCTTAATATTATTCGCGAAGGTCCTGTAGAAATTCCGACTATCGGAGTTTCTGAAATCATTCTCCATGGACTTAAGTTGCTCATTGATATAATCACGCTTGACTTTCCTGATAGTCTTGTTTGTCTGTTTGCGGATGTCGAGGAAGTGTCCCAGGGTTCCTGGTGATCTACTGCTGTTGTATTTTTGGAATGCGATTGGCAATGGCTTGATCACACTCAGAATTCCACCATGGATGTTTTGTCTTTCTTTTTAGCGGGATCAGTGCTTTAGCTTGTCCGATAATTTTGCTACGAAAGTCGTTCCAGTTATTCGCCGGTTCCTTTACCCATTCCTCTACAATATTTGTTTCTTGAATCATAGCTAAATCGAATTTCGGGATATATGGTTTGCGACGGTGAACTCTCTTTGGGGTGAACTTTACTTTGATTCTTGTAAGGTAGTGATCAGAGTCAATATTCACGTCTCGTCGGACTTGAACATCGTGAATGGTTCTGTAGTGGGCGTAGGAAATGGCGACGTGATCAATCTGATACTCGCCGAGATGTTGGATCGGAGATCGCCATGTTTTCTGTTTATGCGGTGATTTTCTAAAGTGCGTGGACATAATTTTAAGGTTGAATTGGTGACAGATGTCAAACAGACGCGTGCCGTTAGTGTTCGTGTTTTGGTGTGCGGAATATTTACCGACGATTTTTCAATAGATTTTCTCTTTGCCAAGTTGAGCATTGAAATCTCCCATGAGGATTTTAACGTCGTCGCGGTAAATTTTGCTCATGATGTTCTCAAGTTTATTCCAGAATTTTTCAACCGTTTCAGGGTTCTTCTTATTGTCAACATTGGTGAGGGCATGCGCATTGATGAGTGTGAAATTTTTGTTGGCGCATTTGATGCGCATGGTCATGAGCCGACTATTGACGGGTGTAATTTCCCTGACGGAGGTGATAATAGATCTGTGTACAAGAAACGCCATACCGAAAATTGGTGCGCCCCTTGCGACTCTTTGTCGTGTTTTGCTTTTAAAGATGCGGTAGTTTCCGTAGTCCATAGTGTCGTTGTCTGTCATTCGTGTTTCTTGAAGAGCAAGGATGAGAATTTTTTGTCGGTCAATTTCCTGCGTGAGGTCATATAATTTACCTGTTTGGATCAATGTATTAATGTTTATCGTTCCAAGGAATGATTTCTGGTTGTAGGGAAGTTTACCAGAGATCTCCGATACTCTCTGTTGCGCACGTCTGAACTCCCCAGAATCCGAAAGTTCAGTGGCCGTCTGTTGACGGGTGGATTGTGTACCACCTGGGGTAAGATTGTATTTACTTGCACATTCCATGTTTGCTTGTACTCAGTACTTGGCCTAGCAGATACCAGGACCATATAGGACCAGAGGTTGTTGAGGCCTTTGGAACTTAGATTTTCAGCCGAGCTCACAGAGCTAACAGACGCTGACCACTCGCCGCTGGATACCAGTACAGACGCTCATGGACTTAAGTAAAGCTGACATCTAACCAAATACTAGTATAGATGCCTTTTATCCTATTAATCCCGGATACAAGGCCGCCTCGTCCGCCATTAACACTGTTCTATAGATCATCTATACCACCATCAATGCCGTTGAGGACTTCACCGTAACCCTGGCAAGGGACCCTTACAAGGTACTACCAGTCGGGTCAGCTGGACCTCGGTTTTTTAAAGAGGTGTTACTCCTCTATCACTCACCGCTTTGTCCTGGCTTGTGACAGGCAGAGCCTGGCTTCCCAAACATTGGGTTCAGGTTGGCGGGGTTATTATTATTATTATTATTATTATAAATATTATTAACATTATTATTGTTATTTTTACATGACTTACATTATACCGCATGTTATTCTGTGTAACATTGGTTGGACTCTTTATAAGGTAAAAGAATGGGGTCGTTTATCGGGGACCACCATGTGGTGTAGTGGCTAGCATACATAGCTGTCACCCATCAGGTCCGGATTCGATTCCAGGCTGTCAATAAATTTAGTTTTAGTTTGAGGCTTAGAACGGGTTACACTATGCCTGACAAGGTAAAACTGAGAAGAAATGGGTTTCCTCGGCTCAATTACAAATACACAATTGCAGACAACACAACAACATCAACAAAGGTTATCGGACAAATATTTTTTCTCTCTTTATAAATAAATATATTATATATGTATGTCTGATTTACGAGAATTTGTATTGGGTAATTTGTCCATCACTTTAGAATGGTAACTAGCATTATCCATTACCGTATTATAATAGATTCATCCTCCAAGTAATTCAAAAAGTGATGAACAAACCAGTTTTTGAATGATAATCTGACTCTCTGCTTTGAGTACGGGAACGAAAAACCCACTTACTGTCGCGTATGAACCCCGTTTTCGCCGACCCTACATGGCATATTATCAGCCTGCTAACTTTTCTTACAGGTACTCGAAGGCCCCCTCTTCCAGACGAATCTTGCCATATATCCTTCCTTGAGTGATTCTGGTTAACCCATGTTTCATCCAGATAAAAGAAAGGTCTGTTATGACCAGAAGTCCTTAGGATATGCACAGTACGCAAAAAATTTAGTCTGGCAGCAACAATGTCGCTTCGTTCTAAAAGGAATTTCCTGCCGTCATTGGTTCGCTTGTATTTGAAACCGAGGGATTTCAGCAGCGTGTGCATGGAAGATACAGAGCCTGTATAATTTTCTCCTTCGTTAAGCACACCAACTTTTTAGCTGTCGGAAATTCACCTTGATCGTATAAATCGAATATTGTTCGACGCAAAACACACTTGTCAAAGTCGTCCAAATTTCTTGCACGTTTCGGAGCTATGCGATGTTTGCCCGGTGATCTAAACATGGGAACATTCCCTATTTCAGAATTATTTCTACTCTGAGAGAGAATATTGGACACGGTATGTGCACTTACACCGCAAGCTTGAGCCGTCAGCTCCCGGCTCTGTGAGAAATTAGTGTTATCACGTACCTCTATTCGACAGCTTCTTGAAAAAGCTGTACACACTGAAAATTATATTTCTCGCCTGACTGTGTAAAACTTTACGAGCACTACCCCTGTCACGTGCTCGACTACCACTCGGCTTGCTAAGAGACATTGATAGCAATGTAAAACTTCAGCTCACAGCACGTCTTAAAGCTCCACTACTGTTCACTGAATTGATACTGCAATACTGTCACTCTATAAATATTGTAGTTAGTATTTCCCCCAGAACACTTCGTTATCTTCCCCCAGTGAACCTAAATATTTTAACACCTACATCATTCTCTATCTAATTAGCCCTTCAGTTCAAGGCCAGTTGTTATCTCCCGAACGGCTGGTCGTATCGCTACCGGGTTTGGACAGTCGGCTTAATTTTTTTTATCTCATTAAAATAATTGAAGAATTGATTATTTTCGTGCGCGCAGAGAAATAACGATTTCGTACGGCACAGCGGACCTTGAGAGATGAGTTAACTAGGCAACGCCGCGCTATGCTACTGGCTGGCGCGGTCGAGCAATTGAATCGGGCTCCTCCCTCATGTTCACAGTTGTTTTGGGTCTGGTATAGCACATACTGAGAAGGCCATTACAAGACACAAAATAGATGTAGTATTGATGTCACGAGTAATGCCAATGTGCTAAGGGAGTCAAACTCCCTTTCACAAAAACAATCAACTTTACCTTGGTAATCCAATTTGGTTTCAAATATCCCCAAAGGAAATGGTTTCCATTTGAGTGGATGTAATATCAAATATGTAAAATGGTCCGGTTAGCTCAAATTATAATTGCCAGTGTTTAGCCCCAGTGTACCATTGGGATCGTCAGTTGGTATGGTACACCTCACCAAGACGCGTGGCTAGCACATACTGAGAAGGCTATTACAAGACACAAGATAGATGTAGCATTGACGTCACCCAGTAGGCCTGCCATGAACTGGTGCAAATTTCCTTACTTTAGTGTTGTGTTCATGTATTGTAGATGGAGTACATAATGTGGATACACATTTTCCAGTGTTGGAGGTGTGTTGATGTGACTTATTTTCAGTAACGATGAACGCTGTGATGAAGGATACGGCATGCACTCATATCACAGAAATACCTTTTTGATACGGTATTTTAAAATATTTTATGTTTCTTGCCTGAAATGAGGACAATGTTTGGGCACTGAGTTTTGAGTCTGAAATTGTTGCTCTATACTTTATCACAATGTAGGTCATGTACCAAAAGCTATTTAGTCCAACATATTGAAAATTCATTGAATAGGCGGGAGAGTTTTTAACTGGAAAAGACCGGCGGAATATATGAAAACAGGCTATTTAGTTCTTCACGGACCTACTTGTTGGAGGTTTATTACCATTTGAACATTCATGTTTATTGCTACTGAGCTGGATACGTCCTTTTCCTCGACCATGTGTGAGTGTTTTGACTGCAGAATGTATAATAATAATAATATTAGCCGCCCCGGAGGTCCTGGGTTCGATTCCAGACTCTGCCACGAAATTTGCAAAGTGGTATGAGGGAGGACTGGAACGGGGTCTACTCAGCCTCGGGTGGTCCAAATGAGTAGGGGGGGGGGGTTCGATTCCCACCTCAGCCATCCTCGAAGTGGTTTTCCGTGGTTTCCCACTTCGTCTTCAAGCAAATGCCGGGGTGGTACTGCCCCCGTAAAATGAATTATTTGGGATGAAAATGGGAATATTTTTTCGAAGCCCATGATAAAATTTAACCAAGCAGTATTGAGGCTGGATGTTGGCAGAAACCAGTCTAGAGGCGACGTTGAGCAGGAGGGAAATTCAGTCACGTGATTGTATTGCGCAATGGAACTTTCGAGAAGCTTAGAATCAGCCTAGCAACAGCGAATAATCCCAGGAATTGTTTAAACATTGTTATAAATTATCCGATTGGATATGAGCTTACAGCCAATAAGAAGAAGTTTTAGAGAAGACGGGAGTTCCAGCAACTAAATTTTTATGGATATTTAATACATTTAAGCCCAAGAGAACGAATTTATATTATGGTAAAGAGAAGATTATGATAATGAAATATTTCGTCGACAGCAGGTCGCAATTGGAAGGAATAAGCGATTTGCTAGAGCCCGCTCGAATTTGAGAGGGAACGAAAAAAGGCGGCCAGAATCGGTGGACATGGAGGGGAGATGCCAAGCATCGAGGTTCTTTATTATCTGAATGTTGGAGAGGTCGGACGTGTTTTACCAGAAGAGAGAGGAGTTTCGAGTGTTTCACCGAGCTTGTGAAAGGTTGACTCGTGGAGATAAGGTATAGCGAGCAGGGACGTATTTCCCACTAGGCACACTAGGCACGTGCCTAGGGGCGGCACGGCCTGACGTCCGACGGGCGCCGCGGCATCGGGTGAATTGCCGTTCCAAGCGCCAGGCGCAGTGACCGAGAACGGCAGTCAAAGGGAGCTTACTTTGCATTTTCTCACGTAAATTTGAAATCTAAATACAATTCATAAACTTAAAAAAATCTCTTTTACAAGTCAAGTGTGAAGCTTTGTTTTATTTAATATGGGTATATTTTATGCCGGTAGTCAACAGACTGGCAACACTGCCAGTCAGTGGGGATACAGCAGACTGTCAAAGCTAGTGTATTATAAGTCTGAATTACCAATAAAGCTCGCTGACAGCTGTCAAAGCTAGCATGTGGGGAGTTGCCACTGAGGCAGATCATGACGCATAACATTCCAAGAGGCTTGCAGGAAGACACGAATACTGAGGAAGTTAGCCCCCCTGCCTGGCGGTCTAATGACCGTGACGAGTGAACACACACTGAGTCAAACCATGTGCTTATTGCTGTGTCGGCATACATTGCAATATTGCTCACTGTTGGCGCCATGGAGACCGTTACCCCTCTCGTCTCCACTCCTCCCTCACCTCACCCATCAAGCGTATGACAGCTTTCAGCGAGCATCTTTTGTAAATCAGATTATAGTCGTTCGCTTAACGTCTTCACGTTCAGGTGTTGTCCTTACCAAGTCGTTCACATTGCCACATTGCTTAGATAAAGTAAGTGTGTTATAATTTTATTTTTTTATAATGTTGAACTAAAAAGTACCAATGAGTGAAAAACGTCGGAAGCTTTAGTGGTTCAGGTTACCGCAAAATCGCAAGTGAAAAACGTGAAAAAGAAACTAACTTTTTGAAAAATATTAAGACGGTTGACAGTTTTTTTTAAACCTCTTGAAAAATCCAACGAGAGTGGAGAAGGCTGCTCATCTTGGGAACAGTACAACTTCAACGAAAGTGGTTCAAACAATGAAAATAATGATCAAGAAACAAGTGCCCCTGAAACGGATAATTTTATATTGAGTGGTGATAACGAACGTAGTTCCGACAGTACACAAATAAGTAAAAGTTCAAATGATACCTTTTCACAGCAAACTGATATAAATGTTACTGTTAGTGATGACCCCATTGAGTGGAAAATAAATGACACCACGATCGAAGTATTATTACACAGAGGAATCAATCAGTATAAAGATTGTAATTTTAAAAACTCTAAAAGGGATTTTGGCAATAAAACCAGATATTTAAATAAACAAATCTTTAGTAGGAAATTACATAATGGAGAACTCATTTCAGGAGATTACTTGATGTATTCAAAAGGTACAGGTTCGGTATTTTGCGCTTCCTGCAGATTATTTGGCTTTCAGAAGACGTGTTCTAAACTAGCCAGTGAAGGTGTTTCGGATTGGAAAAATATTGGAGCGATTTTGTCTGCACATGAAAGCTCACAAGAACACATCAATTCTGAACTGGCACTTTTGGACCCGCAAGAGAAGAATTGGAACGCTAGACAGTCAATACGATTCCATCGTCGAAACTAAAGGAAGTATTGGAAACACGTTTTGGAAAGAGTGTTCGCTGTGGTGAAAAAGCTGGCAAGCCGAGGACGTCCGTTTCGAGGAGCTGATGAAACATTTGGGTCTCTACACAATGGGGAGTACATGATGTCACTGGAATTAGTAGGGGAATTCGATCCTTTTCTCGCTGAACACATATGTAAATTTGGTAATCCAGGTTCAGGGAAAACGTCCTATCTGTCTTCATTTATTTGCAATGAGGTACAATAAAGAAGAATAGACTGCCATACTTCAAGACCAGGATAACTAGCCTTGGACAGATCAACCAGACCGAATACGCCCAAGAAATCCAGCAAAATCTAAATCACCTGAAGCAACAAAACCACCTAAGCACACAGCACCTCTACTCAGAACTTATAAAATGTATAACTTCTACCGGCAACAATGTTGGAAAGCGCTGGAATTCGCAACTCAGTGTTTTGTTGTGTTTGTTTTTGCGTCCTTGTATACGGAAAGTCTCTGATGTTATGTGTGGCGGCTGGCGGAACGTGACTTTTCCCGTTGTCTGTATGTTGACATTGTTTGACATTCTGGGAGGGCCAATGTGTTAACCTGTCGTGTTTTCGTTATCACCGTTGTGTGGACATTTCTTCCGCAAGACCTTTGCCTTGTATAATTATCTGTAATTCATGTCTAGGAAGTATATTGCCCATATTCGGGGTGATCCAAATTTTTCAATGACTTTTGGCCGTAGAAATGTGGTGTTACCTGTTTCGTGTCTGTGAGATTGGCGTCCCTCGTATTTATGTTAAAGAACCTTCCCGTGTTCCTGATTGTGTGGCTCAACCGTTTATGTGCATGTGTATGGCACTATTGCAATGCCTTTGCCACCTCTAGTGCATGTTTAAAGCGTGTACAGTAATAGTATGTCATTCATATGGATATAATTTAAACGTTCTAATGCCTATTATCATTCTTGGCTGTACTCTATGGGGCACGGTGTCTGTATGGGACCCTATGGTCGTGTCTGCAGGGGATGGTGTGTGGATGCTATTTGTGCGATGCTGCTCGTGTAATTTGTGTGTTCCCGCGTCCATATTCCTGGTTTTAATTTGGACGTAACTGCGGGTTGCCTTAATTTTGGCCAATTTCCGTCTAGGTGGGCGTAAATTTTGCCCTATGAATGGGTCTATCCGGATTCTTGTTTTCCCCGGCGTCCGATTTTATTGGGCATTCGGACCCGTGATCCCGTGTAATGCTCCGTGTTTTATGTCTGCGTTGTCTGTTGGGATTTGTGCGTCCCTAGTGTGGATTCTGATTGTGTTTTCGCGCCAAAAATGCCATTGGCCAGCGTCTTTTTTGGCACGTTTGTATCGTGTTTCTGTGTGTTCGCCCATGCCTGGGTCTAAGGCCTCGGTATTACAATTTCTGTACTGTATGTACCATGGCGCGCGTATTGTGTGTTTGAGACATGCGTATGAAAATATACGTTAGTGTGAGTATTTTATGCCATTCGGGACGATCCTCGTACCCTAATTTCGGGAGTTATCGTGCTTTGAAATTGGCGTGAATGATCGTGTCTACTACGCCGGGACAGAGCGCTGTTAGTCTGCCTGGCGCACGCGAAGGTCGGCTGCTCATGTATGTGTTATCGCTGACCTGGCGATAGTATTAAGTTGCAATTGTGTGGGCAGTACTTGCCTGCCTGTTTGCGGCTCGCTGAACACATGTGTCAAGACAATGTGCGTAGTTTTGCTGATGCGCCTTTCTAATGTCTGCATATACAGCGTGCCTTGGGTCCCTTGTAATGTAAAAAACCCTACCTCTGTGTATGTTTGTGACCCCAAATTTTGTGTTATTGTGGGCCTGGGGTGAATATATTCCTGTTAGTGGTAGTTAGATGTCTTTATGTACGTGTGTCTCCGGGCCGCTAGACGCGTGTTTGGTGACTAGGTGTCGGAGGTGGTTTTATTATTTTGTGCATATTAATTCCTGTTAGTTTGACTGTCCCTTATTGCTCTATCCTCCAATTGGATAGTTACCCGACCTTGCACTCCTGGTGTTCAGAAGGTCGCGGGTTCGAGACCGTCTTTGTCCAGGGTAGTTATTCCTGGTGCCTTTTGGGCCTGTGTCTCCGGGACAGTTCTGCCAAGTGTATTGACTGTTTTGTATGGTATTTACGTTTAGTGTGTGACCTCAAAAATAAATAATGGTATTTTCCCCTGAACTGTGAGTGTTACCCCATGGTGTTTATGCTTAGTTTGAGCGCTGTTATGGAGGACAAGAAAAATTCATGCTATAGGCAGTGTAGTAAATAGCGTACACCTATGGGTCAAATATATACAGTTCAACTTGGATAATTCGAACTTCACGGGATTAGTAAAAAAACCAGTTATCCAAAAATTCGATTAAGAAAGTTCTTTGAAAAAAAAGTAGGGAAAATGTATTGCATCACGTTTACATAATAATTTACGTTCACCAAAGCAGATTAACAGACGATGGTACTTTATAATGATTGTATCGTAAGTATACTCAAAAGTTTCAAATGAAAAATAAAACCTAAATGTACTATTCACCTATTTGACGACGTTAGTAAGGCAGTAATCTAGTTACGTCTTAGAGAAATCTGCTATTTTTCAAAATAGCTTGAGATTCTTGACTGTTTCTTACGATTAAGTCTCTCAGCCATCACAAAAGAATCTAGCACATTGTAGGGACGGGAAATAGAACAACTTAGTCATTTCTACTTAGAAAGACCCGCCTAAGCTCTGTGATGTGGTTTGTTGCTTAGGCTGCATTCGGAACAGTTCTTTCAGGAACTGAGCCGCATGACTCAACTGGTTGGCCTCCGATTGGCTTTGTACATTAAAAACTTTAAATGATCCAAAATATAATTTGAATTATCCACGATTATAAACCATTGATGGCCTATAAAATGCTAGGGGCCAAGAAAAAAATTCGAATTAAAAAAAATCGAATTATATAATTTCGAATTAGCCCCGTTCCACTGTATATACATGTAAAATGTACAGTTTTGTGTATAAGTCTCTGCGAGTCTGCCGTTTACAGGGGTGGAACCTGTCCTTTGTGTATCAATTGTAGTGTTTCCTATATGTTAAAGAACCTTCCCGTATGTATATTTGTGATGCAAGTGACATTAGTGTATGTTATATACAAACCCTGGTGTCTATTTAAGACATGTACGACATGATCTGTAAGTACCTGTACATATAATATAAATATGATGTGTCGTCTGTGGCATTGTCGCGTCAGTGTGTCTACAGCCATGGCTTCAATTTTATTATGTTATGTGAGTTGCCTTTTTCCCGGGCCGCTTTCCATTATTGGAAGAATGGATCTTTTCATAGTGAAAGTTGTTATCCACGTCCTAGCGTCATTGCCCGAGAAGGTGAATACTTTCGCCCTATCACTAAGGCATAGGCCCCTGATACCCATTGGGGTGCTTCTTTACTATTTTCTGGAGGGGTTTGTAGTAAAGTAAGTCTGGGCCTACCTTCACCGTAGTGCCTCGATATCGGCCTGAGTGTGCTTGTGCCTGAGGGGCTGATTGCGTGCCGCGCTACCCTGGCAGTGTCTATAGGGGTGTGTGTCCTCCTGTCTGCCTGTCCTCGTGGGGTAGGCAATAAAACCTTTCTTACACCCCGTGTATTGCGTGTCTGCGCCTGGGCAGTGTGCACAGGCGTGCGTTTTTCACCCTGAGGGGCTGAAGGCAACACCCTCTTATGCATTTGTACTGGGGATGCACATGTCGGTGTCCGCCTCCATTCTGGCGAGATCGCCCTCTGAACTAGCGGTAAGGGTCGTGTATTCGTCTGTGATTGTCCTGGCAATGTGTTGGAGGGTAGTCTGGCCGATTTCTGGTCTATGGCCACGGTAGACTCCTCCCCTTGTGTTTGCCTATGTGTGTAGGTTTGTGTGGGCTTATCGTGCTGTGGCACGGTCTCTACGTCCTCAGCCCATGACATGGTTACCTCCCGGTTTCTCTCTGTGTTACGGTGTGTGCCTGATAGCCCTGGCGTCAACTCCCTCTCGTTCGTCCGTTTTGAGGGGGTTGGCGTAGGTTCTGCCCCTCGGTCTGGCAAAATTGCCTCCCGAACCGGAGCTGTGTTCATGTGAGCTTGGCCCTGTAGTGTGTTGGAGCCTAACCTGGCCGTTTTCTGAACTGTGGCCACGGCGAACTCCTTCCCTTGTGTGGCGGAACGTGTTGAGAGGAACATCCTCGCAAATTGCTGCGTTAATGTGTCCATGCCTATGTCCTCTCTAGGCTGGGCTGGTGGTCCTGCCATGAACTCAAAAATGGCCTTGTTAGCCTGGAGCTCCCTATATTCTTCCCAAATTTGGGCGTACTGCCTATTGAGGCATATGGCCTGTTCGGCAACTTTGGTGCCATTAGTCCCTATCCGTTGGTGTTCCCTGATGATTGTTTCCCATTGCTGGAACATGAATTCGTGTCGGCAGTGTAGCTGCCAGTGTGCCTTAATGATTTGTGTACGGAGGGTGGGGATTTTCGCTCGAATCTTCCGATTCCTGGCGCTGCGGAGTGGCCGGACAAGTGCCCTTATGATTCGCATATACTGGGCGTGCAGTAGTTGCCGATACCTTCTGAGGTAGTCCTGTCTTGTCTCAAAGACCTTGTGCCAGGCAATTAACTCCTGGTATTCCCCAATGCTTCTCAGCACAGCTAGACGGTATATAGGGGCCATGCTGAATCAAGTCTATGTATAAAAATAACTGTGTGTGTTTGGCAGTGTATTATATATCAGATTCTTTCCAGGGGGTGGGGCTGGGTGGGTTGACTAAAATTTCCCTTGTGTTTCAAGAGTGAAGGGGGAAAAAATAATGCTTTTTCTCAAAAAAAAAATTTTTTTTACTATCGCTTGGCTGTGTGCGGTACGGATCGTTTCTACCACGAGGGCTCGTTGTTTGAGTCCTACCCTTATTGTGCATGGTAGTAGCGCCTCCACCAAATATGTTTTAATCCCTTGGTTGGGGGGTAGTTTGGGATAAAACACGTTGTGTCACTGTGCTAATTTAGAAGATTGTTCCTAGGTGAGAGTAGCTTCCCGTAGCTGGGAGAGCTTACTAGTGTAGTGTGTTGATGTTTAGTGTTTAATCTCTATGGGGTGTTCCTGCAAGATGCAAGTATTTGCTAGGGGATGGATCTCTAAATGCAGGCTACTATGCTGACCTGCCAGCTGGGCGGGATGAGTAATACAATGGACGTGCTAAGTCAGCGGCTCGACGCTAGGCAGTCGAGTCGCGTGCTGTGAGTACAATGGGGCCTGACGAAGCAATTACCGGCTTCGACGGTCACGGGCAATTGTGACGAAGGTCAGGTAGGGTATGAGGACGTGAAGAGGAGTGTAATTAGTAATGCAAGTGTAGCTTACTGACCATGTATTTATTGGCCAGTAAATGTAGTTTGGTATGCCCCTCTTGGGAAGTTTAGACAGGTTTGAAATACAATTTGGGTGTACAAGTTTGGGGTAGGTGTATACAAGATTTAAAGGAATCTGAGCACGGCTGAATCTCACCTGGTGATAAGCTGGAACAGACGTCAGGCAAGGCCGCTGGCGACGCACAGAGTATAACAGATCGAACAGATCAGACCATGGCTCCAGTTTGGACTCCATTCTTATACCTCCCGGCGCTGCGTGGTCAGTATTGCGTAAATGTGGCTGCCCTAGATAGTTGTTAGTGTAGATGTTTGTGTGTGTTTTGCAAGTAGTTGGCTAACCTCCCAGGCTGGGTGGCCGCCGCTTGCTGTGTATGGATAATGTTCTGGTCTTATGGTGTTGCCAGTTGGGGTGGTTTTGGTAAAAGATGGGGGGTGGCTCTCAGGGGGCACTGCCCCCCCGGGCTGTACAATATACAATCAATAATGTCTAAAATTAAAATGACGTGCAAGATTTATCCTATACTCAGCCGTCCAGCGGGGCTTACCCTTACTCGGACACAAATAAAGCCAACCGGCCGTTGAATTAGATGATTCATTAGCCGGTCGGCTGCATTTGTGTGCGTGCGTGAGTTAAGGATCACTCTCAGGTGCCACCCCCACCCCTGGACGACCAACGTGGGGAGGGTGTCAGAATGTGTCTAGGGGCGGCAGATATGTAAATCCGTCCCTGATAGCGAGGCGAGAGTTAGGAGATTGCCGCGCCTTGAAACTAAGTGAAGTTTCGATGAACTTATATGCCGCAATTACTTCAGTCTGATCCACTTCAGAGACATCATTTTGACTACAGATTGTAGCTTACAATCGTATTTAGTATATTACGAACTTTGGGAAAATTAAGATGATTATTTCAGAAGATATAAACGTTTTTGTGAAGCGTGAGGAAAGTGTTTGTTTCCAGCGTGATAAGACACTTTTGTTCGAGCGACTACAGCGAATGCACCAAACACAAGTGAGTAAGAGCGAGTGTTAGCATTGATTTTGTGGAACTGTATAACAACACCAGTAGGATGAAGATGTATTCTATGTTGAAGAACATTATTAAGTCTGCTAATATGAAGTTAATTATGAACTAAATTAGTGTGTGCGCCAGGAATACAAGCAGATAGAAGCAATATAGTCAGCGATGGAGCTTCGTTAGAGGAGTTTGTTCATGAATGTCTACTTGATGAGCGAACATGAGACTTGATGTACAACTACATTCTAGTGCATTATTGTCAGACATGAGCTCGACATTAACACCAGCGACTGCAGAACGATGTTCATATTCCATCTACATGAATATTCGTTATGCGAGTGAGGTCCACGACATCCTGTTCGAATGTCTTTCGAAATGGGAAGCTGAACTTTTGACACTTCTCGTTGTTTTGATGAAACTGTACTATGACGGAGTAAGAAGAGACATCAAGATTATCAAGAGATCCAGGGTATACCCGGTCACAATGAAGATGATGATTGGAGGTCCGCAGTTCGATCCCGGTCGGAGCTTGCTGATTTCCAGTAGGGGATTTCGTTCCTTTCCTGAGGTCACGAGTTCTTGGAGACGTGCTAGGATCCAACCCGGATCCTTGGAAGATGTAACGACCGAGTATTGAGCTTCTAGACTTCCAGACCAGGTAGCCGTGTTCACTAAACTTGTAGTTAGAGCTTTATAGTGACATTATTGAGCAAATCCTTTATCAATATTTCGACACAATATTTATGTATTCCATGTATAGACATTCTATTCTTCGAGATCATTCGTAGTAATCGTATTTCGACGCTTTTAGCTTTGTTTGTTTGAAATCCAGTTTCTGAACTGAGATATTTTTTTTTCTTGTTCGAGGAACAAGCATTTTTGTCATTTCCTTTAAGGAATAGTAATTTATTTTCGACGTTTATAAATTCATTTCGAAATCAGGTGATAGACATTTTCGTCCATGTTACCGATTAAATTAATTTTAATTTGTTTAATTTGGGCATTTTATCCGTCGAGAAGAGGCATCAAGAGAGAAGATATTATTAGTGATATATTGTGAAATATCATGGCATCGTTTGGAAGAGAAACATTTAACGTGGAAACGATTATTATCGTTAGAACTCATGGACATTCGTTCAGAATGGAGATAATACGAATATGATTAACTGTATGTTTTATTGAAGAAAGCCATGAACTTTCAGCCATTTAAAATAATTTGAGGTTAGAATCTTCTTGGAAGATTTATTATCATCCGACGTTAGGGAAGTTCTTGTTTGATATCCTCGTCGTGATCGATTCTTGTTGGACACACATATATAATTTTGTGATGAAGTATTCACGAGGAGTACCGTAATATAATGACACGTTGTAGACATGATATTCCTTCATCGGTGAAAGTTGAAACCATAAATGTGAAGTTAAGATACAGTATTTTTATTAAATGTATACACAACAGTTTAGATTTATCTTAGTAACATTTTTAAAGTAATAGTGAGGAGGTCTTTCACGCTTAGTCCAAAGGTCGTTGACATGTATAGATTAATGGCTTAACAACTGATGTTATTGTTTATTAGACCAGCGGTTGGTTTGACAACGCTGAGGAATTATGCCCTTTTTAAGGAATGCCAGTTTAAAGGAAGTGAAGTTGATAAAAGTCTGCCCGCAAACCGAACTACCGGGCCATCAGACATAAGCCCTATATTCCTGAAAAACACCTCTGCATCTCTCAGCATCCCCTTTTCCATAATACTCAACTGGTGCATGACATCCGGCACTTTTCCTGACTCATGGAAAAGAGCTGACGTCACACCTGTCTTTAAATCAGGCAGCAAGCACGAAATTTCCTCATACAGACCAATATCAATCGTCCCTATACTCTCTTCAGTCTTCGAAAGAATAATACATAGCCGTCTCCTCACTTTCACCAAACCTCACCTCTCAGAAGAACAACTGGCTTCGTCCCTGGATAATCATGTTTAACAAATCTGACTGTTCTGAACCATCACATAATTTCTGCAATTGATCAAAAATCTCAGCTAGATGTAATCTACGTTGACCTGGCCAAAGCATTTGATTCCGTGAACCATTTCCTTCTCCTCCACAAGCTTGCTTCACGATACAACGTACATGGATCCTTCCTGTCCCTAATACAAAGTTTCCTGTCCAATAGGCAACAACGGGTAGTGCTTCCAGGGTCTGTATCGTCCTGGCTCCCAGTCTTATCAGGAGTAACTCACGGCAGTATCCTGGGACCCCTTCTCTTCGTGCTGTATATGGACGATATAAACACATGTGTGCAAAATTCTCCGTGTTCCATTCTTCTGTACGCTGATGACCTCAAGATATTCAGAAAAAAATCCAGTTCTGACGCCCGCGCTTAGCTCCAGGAAGCATTGAATGCATGTACTGATTGGTTCAACAAATGCAGGTTATCTCCAAATCCCAAAAAGTGCTTCAGTGTGTCTTTTTCACTGCTGAAATCTGGAAATCAGGCTGACTATAAAATTTGTGGAAATAAATTGGATACGGCTTCTCAGGTAAGAGATTAAGGTATTATTCACGATGATAAACCGACATTCTCTCCCCACATTGACCACATCAAATCTCGCGCAATGCGCAGTCTCGGCATTCTATACAGATTCACAGAAATTAAAGACCTCACTGCACTTAAATTATACTTCACCACATATGTTCTCCCTATCCTAGATTTCTCTTCTCCAATTTGGTCTGCCTCGGCTATAACGATATTTCTAAATTGAACAGTGTCTTTAATTTATTCATATCAATAGTCAAAGCTCGTAATCCTTCACTAAGGCACTTTGCCAAATCCGACATTCTAAATCAGCTCAATATACTCGACCTCAGAAGCCGTCTACAATTTACTGACCAGTGTTTCCTACATAAAATTATGAATGGTTACACAAAATGTAACATGCTACTAAGCTACTTCCCACTCCATGTTCCCTCCCGTTCAACACGTCAGAACCATTTGCACCACATACCTCGCCCACGTCTTGAAGTACAGAAGCGCTCTATTTCCCACCGTCTGCCAACCCTTAGCAACTCCCTACCAAATATTGACATATTCTCTCCCCATAGAACATTCAAACATAACATTAGAAGATCCCTTTCATCCTCAATCCCTACCCCCTCACCCTCCTAATCACCCACTACCCCAATCATTCCCTACGTCTTTCCCGAGATTTGTCCCTTGCTGCCATCACTGCCATTTGTTACCTGTTGTTTTTGTTAATATTATTTAAAATTGTTAAAATATTAGTGTAAAATAACCTATTTATGGTTGTATCTAATAATTATTAATTAAATAAATAAATAAAATAGTGGTTAAATATGTATGTAATTCCGTGGCAGTTGGCATACGAGGTTTTTGCGAAGGTGTTTCCGCATTTTATATTACAGTCATTGCGTGGGCATGACTATGTTCGGCAAGGCATAAAAGTGTGAGTTAACAGTGCTCTTTATTTCATACACGGCTTTGGATAAGTGAAGACAGGAGGGTCACAATTGAAATTTAAACGGGAAATGGATATTGACATCTGTTATGTTTTACTCTTATTAATATTATTAAACCCGAGTATGTAACGACATATGTTTAACCTTGAGTGGTCGAATGTATTTGATCTATTATGACACCAGACCAGAAAGGAGAGAAAGGTGATAGTATTTCTGAAGCTGTAGAAGCTTATGAGGATCCCAGTTAATTGCATTTGGCAGAACTGTGAGATCGGAGCTCAGGCTCATGTGTATATAGACACTACTTATATTAAATGATAATAGCTCATGCTATTAGTGTCATTTTCAATTCATTCATCATTAACTTTCTTTATTTGCCAATCGAGTGTAGGATATGTTAGGTATAGGAAGTTTATCGATTGTTTAGCGTAGTGGTTAGCGTATGAGTGTTGATGTGATTGAATGTGGTTTGTTTCTTGTTCAGTGTGAATGAAATGAACTCCATTGGGACGTCACAATGCGAGAGTAAGAAAGGAATAGTGTGTAGAAGTTTTGTTTCATTAGCGTGTAGGATGTGTGTATGATTTACGTATTTCTCTGGCGTGAATCCGTTCCATTTTAACATCGCTTGTGATATGATAGAGAGGTGTATTTGTGGTCAAGGCTGGAATAGCGAGGGTTTGTTAAAACTAGTTTCCATCCAAGGTCAGCGCTCGGCCACGCAAATGAAAAGAGTTGTTGCGAGCCAACAGGCAAGCAGCTATGAATCAGCCAGCTCTGCGAATGTAACGGAGTCTGTTATATAATCTGTCGCGTGCTACTAGCGCCCAGGTGCTCACTGGAGCGCGTCAAAGAAATGTAAAATACGCAGGGGTCTTTAAGTGATGTATAGCTTGTTATAATGACACAAGCCGCCCCAAAATCTGTCACAGTGTTCGTGGAACGCAGTATTGTCAGTGGCGTAAATGTGAAGAAGTAAGAAAGGGAGTGTGTTTCATTTAATGTATGAATGTTTAGATTTAGTTTACACCATTGTTATTAAATTGTTTAGTTTGTTAGAAGCCGCGTCGTTTCGATTTATTTTAGATATAAGGAGATGCAACTGTGAAACCCATTATAGGTCCAGAGGCTGACCACGAGATCCCCGAGAACGAAAGGTAGGTGCTCTATTTCGAGCTAAGTGCATAATATGTTATTCACAGTTTCATCGTAATTTCCGCCACGTATATTCGTGAGGGTCTTGTTGGAGTGGATTCTTGACTAGTATTTGCGCCGGAGCTGTCAGGGTCTACAAATCCAGCGGTGCTTCGGATATCCAACAGACCGCCTCTAGAATATACGGGTACTGTAAGGCCACGGCCGCCTCCTTCCTTCTTCCTCGCCTATCCATCGCAATCTCCCATCCCTTCCCATCCCTCGTGAGGCCCCTGTTCGCTTTGCAGGTGAGGCCGCCTGGGCGAAGTGCTGATCACACCTCCCCAGTTGTATCCATCCTGACCAGATGTTCCCTGCTCCAGGACACTGCCCATAGAGGCGGTAGTGGTGAGTTCCCTCGCTGAGTCCGTGGGATCCACCAAACTTTAGGGTAAATTGACTAAATAAAAAATAAATAATAACATTATTTTCTTTACGTCCCTTTTAACATCTGCGGCTTTTAGAAACGCCGGGGTGCCGGAATTTTGCCCTAAAGGGGAACTTTAACGTACCAGTAAATCTACCGACACGGCTCCTTCAAATGCCAGCTGACTGCGCCAGGATTCGATCCAGCAACCTTTGGAACAGCAAGCGAGAACGTTACCGCTGAGCCACGCAGCCAGCCTGCAAAATTAAATGTTATCACTTATCACATAGCATATTGACTTCTGTAAGATCCAGGCTCTGAGCTGTGTGTTTGTTGTTGTTAAAGTAGATCTATAGCAATGTGTATCAGACGCGACCAACTCTCGGTTAAGGATTGAAGGGAGATTTAGTTGCAAAAAATTTGCACATCTTTAGTGGTTTGTTTTTACTCCAGCAAATTTTCATATAAGTCGCCTCCGTAGCGTAGCAGTCAGCATGGTTAGCTTCCGCCCCGGAGGTCCTGGGTTCGATTCCCGGCTCTGCCACGAAATTTGAAAAGTAGTATGAGGACTGGAATGGGGTCTACTCAGCCTCGGGTGGCCCAAATGAGTAGAGGGGGTACGATTTCAACCTCAGCCATCCTCGAAGTGGTTTTCCGTGGTTTCCCACTTCGTCTTCAAGCAAATGCCGGGGTGGTACTGCCCCCGTAAAATGAATTATTTGGGATGAAAATGGGAATATTTTTTCGAAGCCCATGATAAAATTTAACCAAGCAATATTGAGGCTGGATGTTGGCAGAAACCAGTCTAGAGGCGACGTTGAGCAGGAGGGAAATTCCGTCACGTGATTGTATTGTGCATTGGAAGTTTCCAGAAGCTTAGAATCGACCTAGCAACAGCGAATAATCCTAAGAATTGTTTAAATATTGTTATAAATTGTCCGATTGGATATGAGCTTACAGCCAATAAGAAGTAGTTTTAGAGAAGACGGGAGTTCCAGCAACTACATTTTTATGGATATTTAACAAATTTAAGCCCCTTGAGAGTGAATTTATATAATGGTAAAGAGAAGAATATGATAATAAAATATTGGAAATATTTTATAAGTCAATAGCAGGTCGCTATTGGAAGGAATAAGCGATTTCCTAGAGCCCGCGCGAATTTGAGAGGGAACGCAAAAAGGCGGCCAGAATCGATAGACTTGGAGGGGAGACGCCAAGCATCGAGGCTCTTTATTATCTGAATGTTAGAGAGGTCAGACGTGTTTTGCCGGAAGAGAGATGAGTTCCGAGTGTTTCACCGAGCTTGTAGAAGGTTGACTCGTGGAGACAAGGCATAAGCGAGGCGACAGTTAGGAGATTACCGCTCCCTGAAACTAAGTGAAGTTGCGATAACTTATATGCCGCAATTACTTCGGTCTGATCCACTTCAGAGACATTATTTCGACTACAGATTGTAGCTTACTATCGTATTTAGTATATTACGAACTTTGAGAAAATTGAGAAGAGTATTTCAGAAGATATAAACGTTTTTGTGAAGCGTGAGAAAAGTGTTTGTTTCTAGCGCGGTAAGACACTTTTGTTCGAGACTACAGCGCATGCACCAAACACAAGTGAGTAAGAGTGAATGTTAGCATTGCTTTTGTGGAACTGTATAACAACACCAATAGGATGAAGATGTATTCCATGTTGAAGAACATTATTAAGTCTGCTAATATGAAGTTAATTATGAACTAAATTAGTGTGTGCGCCAGGAATACAAGCAGATAGAAGCAATATAGTCAGCGATGGAGCTTCGTTAGAGGAGTTTGTTCATGAATGTCTACTTGATGAGCGAACATGAGACTTGATGTACAACTGTATTCTAGTGCATTACTGTCAGACATGAGCTCGACATTAACACCAGCGACTACAGAACGATGTTCATATTCCGTCTACATGAATGTTCGTTATGCGAGTTAGGTACACGACTCTCTTTTCGAATGTCTTTCGAAATGGGAAGCTGAACTTTTGACGTTGCTCGTTGTGTTGATGAAACTGTACTGTGACGGAGTAAGAAGAGACATGAAGATTATCAAGAAGTCCAGGGTAAACCCGGTCACAATGAAGATGATTGGAGGCCCGCAGTTCGATCCCGGTCGGAGCTTGCTGTTTTCCAGTAGGGGAATTCGATCCTTTCCTGAGGTCACGAGTTCTTGGAGACGAGCTAGGATCCAACCCGAATCTTTGGAAGATGTAAAAATGAGTATTTTGTAATACTCTATCTTGAGCTTCTAGACTTCCAGACCAGGTAGCAGTGTTTACTAACCTAGTAGTTGGAGCTTTGTAGTGACATTTTTGAGCAAATCCTTTATCCATATTTCGACACAATATTTATGTATTCCATGCATAGTCATTTTGTTCTTCGAGATTATTTGTAGTGATCGTCTTTCGACGCTTTTAGCTTTGTTTGTTTGAAATCCAGTTTCTGAACTGAGATATTTTTTTTTTTCTTGTTCGAGGAACAAGCATTTTGTCATTTCCTTTAAGGAATAGTAATTCATTTTCAACGTTTATGAATTCATTGAGAATTCAGGTGTTAGACATTTTCGTCTATGCTACCGATTAAATTAATTTTTATTAGTTTAATTTGGGCATTTTATCCGTCGAGAAGAAACATCAAGAGAGAAGATATTGGTAGAGATATATTGTGAAATATCATGGCATCATTTGGAAGAGAAACATTTAACGTGGAAACGATTATTATCGTCAGAACTCATAGACATTAGTTCAGAATGGAGATAATACGAATATGACTAATTGTATGTTTTATTGAAGAAAGCCATGAACTTTCAGTCATTTAAAATAATTTGAAGTTAGAATCTTCTTGGAAGATTTATTATTATCCGACGTTAGGGAAGTTCTTGTTAGATATCCTCGTCGTGATCGATTCTTGTTGGACACACATATATAATTTTGTGATTAAGTATTTACGAGGACTAATATAATGTCACGTTGTAGACATCATATTCCTTCATCGGTAAAAGTTGAACCCAGAAGTGTGAAGTTACGTTCAGTATTTTTATTAAATGTATACACAACAGTTTAAATTTATCTGAGTAACGTTTTAAAAGTAATAGTGTGTAGGTCTGTATCGATTAGTCCAAAGGTCGTTAACATGTATAGATTACTGGTTTAACATTGATGTTATTGTTCATTAGACCAGCGATTGGTGTGACAACGCTGAGGAATTATGCCCTTTTTAAGGAATGCCAGTTTGAAAGAAGTGAAGGTGATAACCCTTTGATAGTTGTTATATATATGTATGTCATTCCGTGTGTAGTTGGCATACGAGGGTGTTGCGAAGGTGTTTCCGCATTTTATATTACAGTCATTGCGTGGGCATGACTAGGTTTGGCAAGGCATAGAGGTGTGAGTTGACAGTACTCCTTATTTTATACACGGCTTTGGATTAGAGAAGACAGGAGGGTCACGATTGAAATTGAGACGGGAAATGGATATTGACATCTGTTATGTAATACTCATATTAAGATTATTAAACCCAAGTATGTAACGACATGTGTTTCACCTTGAGTGGTCGAACGTGTTTAATCTATTATGACACCCGATCAGAAAGGAGAGAATGGTGGTAGTATTTCTGAAGCTGTAGAAGCTTATGAGGATCCCAGTTAATTGTATTTGACATAACTGTGAGATCGGAGCTCAGGCTCATGTGTATATAGACACTACTTATTTTAAAGGATTATAGCCTATGCTATTAGTGTCACTGTAAATTCATTCAGCATTAACTTTCTTTATTTGCCAATCGAGTGTATGATATGTTAGGTATAGGAAGTTTAGTGATTGTTTAGCGTAGTGGTTAGCGTATGAATGTTGATGTGACTGTATGTGGTTTGCTTCTTGTTCAGTGTGAATGAAATGAACTCCCTTGAGACGTCACAATGCGAGAGTATGAAAGGAATAGTGTGTAGAAGTTTTGTTTCATTAGCGTGTAGGATGTGCGTATGGTTCGCGTATTGGTCTGACGTGAATCTGTTCCATTTTAACATAGCTTGTGATTCGATGGAGAGGTGTATTTGTGGGCAAGGTTGGAATAGCGAGGGTTTGTTAAAACTCGTTTCCATCCAAGGCCACTGCTCGGCCGCGCATAAATGTGGAGAGTTGTTGCGGACCGACAGGCAAGCAGCTTTTAAAACAGCCAGCTCTGGGAATGTAACGGAGTTTGTTATGTCATCCGACACGTGGCGAAGGTCGCGTGCTCTTAGCGCCCAGATGTTCATTGTGAAGAGCGCCAGAGGAACGTAAAATACACAGGGGTTTCTAATGGATGTATAGCTTGCCGTAATGACACAAGCTGCCCCAAAATTTGTCACAGCGTTCATGGAATTCAGTATTATCAGTGGCGTAAATGTGAAGAAGAAAGAAAGGGAGTGCGTTTTTTATTTACTGTATGAATGTTCAGATTTAGTTTACACCTTTGTTATTAAGTTGTTTAGTTTATTAGAAGCCGCATCGTTTTGATTTATTTTAGATATAAGGAGATGCAACTGCGAAACCCATTATAGGTCCAGAGGCTGACCACGAGATCCCCGAGAATGAAAGGTAGGTGTTCTACTTCGAGCTAAGTGCATTTTATGTAATTCACAGTTGTATCGTAATTTCCGCCACGTATATTCACGAGGGTCTTGTTGGAGTCGATCCTTGACTAGTATTTGCGCCGGAGCTGTCAGGGTCTACGAATCCAGCTTTGCTTCGGATATCTAACAGACCGCCTCTAGAATATACGGGGACAGTACCTACTGTAAGGCCACGGCTGCCTCCTTCCCGCTTCCTTGCCTATCCATCCCAATCTTCCCCTCATAAGGCCTCTGTTCGCTTTGCTGGTGAGGCCGCCTGGGCGAGGTGCTGATCACACCTCCTTAGTTGTATCCACTCCGACCAGATGTTCTCAGCTCTAGGACACTGCCCGTAGAGGCGGTAGTGGTGAGTTCCCTCGCTGAGTCCGTGGGTTCCACCAACCTGGAGGGTAAACTCGATTTTAAATATATATATATATTCATAGAATGGTTAATAGAATTAAATCACGTCGTATATAATACACATAATACAAATTTACAAAATATAGAATACCGAATCACAAATTTGTGTGTGTTTTTAGTACGGTACTGTATCCGAAATACCTACCGTCAGCTTGTTGATATCCCTCGATGGTAGCTGGATTGCAGAACTTGAAAACCCCGACTAAAAACCCCCAGATTCCACTCAACAAGAGACGGGGATAATGGGGCACAAGGATCACCTAACTGAGGGAACGTCAAGAAAAACCATAGCAACAAAAGAAAAATCGAGCTCAATAGAACACAAGAACGAGAAAAAACATGATCTCCACAGCGTGGAATTATACTGAAATGCCTGCAATGGTTTCCTTAACGTGACCTCCTATCGCAGCTATAAAGTACCACTCTAAAAGAATTAAAATAAAATTCTTCAAAATTTATTCACAAAGGCATTATAGCAGAAATTGCTATAATAATATTACAAGAAATGAAAAGCAATTGCAGCTTCAACCGGAAGCTCAAATCACAGTGATCTGAATACAACTTCTAGTCATTACTAGACACACTGTATTCACCATTAAAAAAAATGTTAAACACTCTTTAAGATAATACCCTACTCTGGCACAAGCAATGCCTCAAAAGCCTTATTGAAAATTAATTCCGCATTTTGGTAGGTCATTACTAATCCTACAGCTAGCAATATCATTTATGTACAAAATCTACATTGAAATATATATATATATTGAATGGCACACTCCAAGTGTGTTTTTCCTTTTATTTCGCAAGCCTCAGTTTAACATTCTTCCATTAGAGTAAGATCATTAGTTTCTTTTAACTGATTCGAAAATGTTTAAATTGGTCCTTTCCAACCAGGTGACAAAGCTTAATAGAGGTAATCTATCACTTTAATAATTATTGCACTCGCCAAAATAACTGATCAGGATAACTGTAACACCCTCGTCAGCATGGTGATTAAATCCAGAATATTAAGGTTGACATCACTTAATACATGTTTTAATGCTTTACTTTGTAGTATGCATGCTTCTAAGCAACAACAAAATGCTTGTAGTGAATCGCTGAATTAGACTTGAAAATAAGTCAAATTATATTTGACTACTCAATCACATATATCATGGGTTAGTTTCCATGAAATATCTTAATGTTTATTTAATTCTTTCACTGCCTTCACGCGGCTCTACTCTTATACATATGTACTCCCCTGAGTTCTCTATTCAAAATTAATTCATTATAATCATACATATTTTAACGTAACTGGATCACCCTCATTGCTTAATGACGAATTTCATTCTCAGCCGATAATTGTTGTTACTACATCGTTGTTTAAATTTATACATAGTTTACATTAGTTTTCAATGATGTTGGTTGGATTTTCTCAATAACAAAATATCCTTTTAGGATTAATACCTATGCTATGAGAGATTGCAATAGCATCGACTCTCCTTAATCAGAATGTATTTATACATTTATTGAATTTGGGATATACGCTGGTTAAAAAAGTGAATGATGTTTCAGAGATATATTATAGTCAAATGACGACAATCAAAAACAATAATAAATTCCTTCGACCAAGGATCTCAACTGCGCCTTCACGCGAGAGGCTGACGTGAATCCAAGTTAAATACAAATGAAGAGAAAGTTTATCAAGCCAATGTTCGGTACACCCCTGCACGGATGAATTCGAGAAACAAAGCAATGTCTCTACACCACCGGACATGGTAATCATAACAATTAGCACAGTTGTCTGGTTAGAAAACATTACCAGCCTCTGTCCTTCAACAACACAAAGAATGGTTCCTAACAAAAGCCAGAAATCGAACTCCTCTATATAAATATAAAATAAAACTTCACAAAACTCATAACTTGCTATCAAAATCAGTCTTCTATTCATAAACCAATCACTCGGATGTATAAAGTTCGAAGATGCAGTAGGAAAATGTAGCTCAACAGAAACACAATCTAACGATGCGAAGAATGTCACAAATTGACATAATAAAGAGCTCACCACGTTGATAAACTACACTGAATCACAAAATGCCTATCGATGTCCTCTTCACTACCCTAAGAAAGCTTCATGAAATATTACTGAATTTAAAATGAAATCTACTTAAACATACTTAAATACAAGCTGAAAATGGGTTGCACTTCTTATGGAAGTCTAAAACCTGTCGAATGTGAAATCAGTCATGATTAAAACGTCAAGCCTAAATTCCACAGTCCGACATACTACTCAAAAATATGCTAAAAATAATGGCGTAAATTAACATTGAAATATCTACACTTAGCTACGAGAGACGAAGTTGTGTAAGCTGTACCTTGTTGATAGATGAATTTCCAAGAGCGAGCATTGATACGCCCTGCATATCACACCTTTTCCATATGTAGCTGTAACTAGCACTCCACAGGTCGTCGGGACTCGAACCAGGGTACACCTTCTCCAATCCGCACGTTCTTCCCGGTTCAGAAGGCTATTACCCATCCTGGGTAAATAGTCAGGAATCGCTACTTCACGTCTCCAACATCTTCCTGCACACAGTTCGTTTCTCAGTAGTATCGCGTTCTTCATATCGGGCCGAAATATTAATGAACGAAAGACGAATGACTGCCCATGCGAATAGCATTCAGGATTACTAATGAGGTAGACACAAGTGGTCACACAATCGGAATCAGTCATCACTGGGGCCATGGCGATAGTTTATTGAAATGTTCGATACAATGCCGGTCTAGTAGCGTTCATGCTGCTGCGTTTTTTAGCCTGCCATTATAGAAGAAATGAACAGCACTAAAATTATTCCTCTTGACATCTTGATTAAGAATATGTCTGTTCGCGATGAGGAATAGTGTTTAGAGTTCAATAACATTGCTGCGCACTCGACATCAATGCAATAAAAACAGAGACTGCTTTTCAAAACGAAAGTTCACTGTGGTGACAGGCAGCTTGCTGTATTGAAATTACAATTTCTAATACTGCTTACCCTTGTAGCGGTATAGATTGCATCTCATGAAAACGAACAGAGTCCTTCGACACTGGCTCTGCATACACTTTAAAGTGTTTGATACAAACTTCGCGTCACATTGCAATAACGGAACGCGTTCTCAAGCTTCACAAAGAGATATGTTCTCAAGCGCTCCGTAGAGTTTATCTGCTCATAGCTGACTGTGTGTCCATCCACCTAGCTTCACGCTACCCCCACTCAGACGTGACAGTAATCGAACTGATCTCTCATTGGTGGATGTAAATCATAATTTATAATGTCCCCGACAGATACTAAACATGTATAGATAACAAAATACACATTATGCTGTTTTCCAGGGTCTCGTATAATGTTGCAAATCTTGCATGTTATTCTCTTTTCTTCTTATTGCTGATAAAAATGTAATCCTGGTGACCGATCAATAAACTGGGTCAATGGTCTCCATGTTGTAATCATATCCGCCTGGCTTCGAGCGTGCACGTCGATCCTCGGAAAATACCGTAATCGAGCGGCCGACTCCTGCTTCGGTTTGGAACTTGTGGATCGCACCGATCTTCAACATATACTTCAAACTGCACTATACATCATAACAATATGAGTATAATGGTACAGTACTGATCTTCCATGCATTTGCCGACTGATATTTTAGAACTTACTTCTTTTTTTTAAACGTCCTCATGTAAAAATTAAAAATACTATTTAATAATTATAATTAGGTCTACTGTATAGTCTATGCTACAGTTAATTCTGAATTAATTAGGCCAAGTGCTATGCTGCATTGATTCGCATGATTCCTTATTAATGAAGAAACTGTGAGGACATTTGAGACTGGGATACCGTTCTTAAAAAAGGTCTGAAAAGATATTAAGTTTTGGCACATCCATTTGTTTGTTTCTTAAATCAGCTAGTTAGTTATTGAGGTTTCAAGGGGCGGAACTACGAGTTCATCAGCCCCTTTTCTTAAATCGCTGAAAAATGAAGTCTACGTCAGAATGTAGTTGCACGCTTTGGCGGGAATCATAGGCTATATACAGTTACTTAAATTTGCGATCTTGTTTGCTAATGAAATGTGGGAGAAATAAAGGTCAATGAGGGATCTAGGAGGACTTAAGGGTAAAGACCTGTTATAATGGGAATTCGCAGCAAATATGGTAGAGCTGTTACCCTTACCGGTACTCTGACAGTTAGGCATATACAGTACTTTGCTTGTCAATCTAGAAGGTTAAACCTACAAGTGTCACCTAAGTTCAGTTTTCTGAGTATTGTGTGACCTGTACCCAAATGCTGCACAAACATGTTCTGCCTGAATCGATGTACAGCCTAGAACCTTTTGGTATTGCTTCCCGACTGAGCAACTGAGAATGCCGTTTCCATGTGGATGTGCGTTTTAAGACTCGTAAATCCATAAAAAAAATACATACATTTTCAGATTTGGACATATGTTCACCCCTCTTAAAAGTGGGTTTCACCATATTGAAACTTCTTCTATAATGATACAGTTGTTTCAAACAACAATGAATGAAGCATCAAGAGCAGTTCTTATAAAATATCGCATGTTAGCAGTTTTACTATGGCCAAGCAATCTATGCAGCTGATCCTCGAACATGCAACAGAAAATTGTCAATAAAAGTACTAGATTTTTGTCTATGCCAGCCACCCAAAGAGACCACCTGAATGACTCACTGACAGTGGCGGCCGATGTGAGAAGGCCAGGACTCCCTTGCCTTTACTTGATGCTTTTTCCTCCTCCTTCAGGTATTGTTGTAGTTGTAGTCTCATTTCAGGGGATATGTACAGTACATGTACAGGGTATACCAGATGCATAACAAGCATCAAGTCGAGCAAGGGAGGCCAAAGCCCCTCTCATCGGCCGCCACTACTCATTGATAGTCATTTGCAAAACAGAATTATGAATGAATGAGTTTAATTCAGACAATATCTGAAGATGATATTGAAATAACTAGAAATCACTCATATTTCCCTTCTTCAAATCATGTGAATACTGAGACTTTAAATTCATTGCATCAGAGAGCCTTCAGTTGAACTGTGCCAATGCATAATGCTGTGGAGTTCAAAGATCCTATACAACACAATAATTGCGGCACCAATACGTTCAACAGCAGTTGGTAAGTGGAAATCCTGAGGACTCGGTGAACTGAGAAATCAGTTGGAGTTAGTTCACATATTATTGCATTTTATTATTGTATGAGTGGTGAAGAAGAGGTTTAAGCAAGACAGAGTCGGCATGATACATTATTGTTATATTCAAAATGTTCAAAATATCTATAAATTTACATTTCATTAAATATAGCAATCGATTAAATAGTCAGGTGCTTCAACGTTGGCCTCAATAATACCACAGGAATAGATAAATTGTATTTGTGAATTTTTTCCCTGAAATACCATTGTCATATTTTAGCACATGTTATATGCTCTCGACTACACTTAACAAGACCAATATTCTGTGCTGTGCTGTGAATACTGAGACTTTAAATTCATTGCATCAGAGAGCCTTCAGTTGAACTGAGCCAATGCATAATGCTGTGGAGTTCAAAGATCCTATACAACACAATAATTGCGGTACCAATACGTTCAACAGCAGTTGTATGAATTAGTCTTCTAGGTTGCCCATGGCTCCGAAACATTCATGCAATTTCCAATAACAGGAAATAGTTAGTTTGAGCCCTGAAGAGTATTAAATTTAATGAACACTTTTGAAGGAGTAGGCTATAGAGAATAGAGGGAATATTAACTATAGAGCTCTAGTCCATAGTTTTAAGTTGTTTTTTCACTGTTCCATACTGTTTCATTGTGTAACGTGAACAGTATATTATTTAGCTCATCGTTTCGACTCGCATTCATTTTGAAATGTGTATATTATTTAGCTCATCGTTTCGATTCACATTCATTGAGAAACGTGTGCACTATTTAGCTAATCGTTTCGATTCACATTCATTGTGAAACTTGTGCACTACTTAGCTGATCGTTTGGATTCACATTCATTGTGAAACGTGTGCAGTATTTAGCTGATCGTTTGGATTCACATTCATTGAGAAACGTGTACACTATTAGCTGATCGTTTGGATTCACTTTCATTGTGAAACGTGTGCAGTATTTAGCTGATCGTTTGGATTCACATTCATTGTGATACTTGAGCACTATTTAGCTGATCGTTTGGATCCACGTTCATTGTGAAATGTGAGCAGTATTTAGCTGATCGTTTGGATTCACATTCATTGAGAAACGTGTACACTATTAGCTGATCGTTTGGATTCACATTCATTGTGAAACGTTTTGTTGTAATTCTTATGCTCCGAGCAGGGATGAATGATCAAGTCGTTTTCAATATGAATGACGTCCTTTTATTTATCAAATTAAACAGCAAGTATCATCAAAAAGGCGCCTTTTGATTCTACTGCATAAAACATGTTTATGAGTTATCAAAAACTTCCCTACATTCAACATAGATACAATTTTGATGGCTGATGGCTTCAGATTTCACAGACAATATCTTACACATACATTCCGCCATTAGGTGTACATCTCCTTCTGGTTTAAAACAATTGTCAACTTAAAAAAGTAAAATACAGTTTTGATCTCATTGTTACCAACTTAGATTTACATTAGAGTTTATAGTCAGTTGTAAACATAATTAAATTTCAACACTCCTCCTTAATTATTTTACAACGAAGCGATTCAAACAATTTTCTATCGAGGGGTTTGGTCAGGATATCAGCAAGTTGCATGGAGCTCTCGACATGTTTGAGAGCAACAGTTTTGCCCACGTGTTCCTGGATGAATTTGCGTGGAATCTCTATATGTTTCTTTCCTTTTGTAGTCTTCCCCTCGTGTGCATTTTGCAGCATGTGGATTGCTGACTGGTTGTCAACAAACAGCGTGACTGGTTTGTCTGACTTCAAAATTTCGAGTTCCAGTCCAATTCTCTTGATCCAGCTGATGTCATCTATCGATGAGACAGCTGCTCGGTATTCTTCTTCTGCTGTTGACGTAGCAACGAGTCGCTGCTTCTGTGTGTACCAAATGATTGGTCCTCTTCTCAACAGTAGAACACCACTTGTTGAGCGCCCTGTTACGGTGTCCCCACCATAGTCTGAATCTGTATATTCCACAAGTTTGTCGTCTCCATTGAAGAAAATTCTATGGTCTGGAGTTCCCTTCAAATACTGAAATACCTTGTTCACCATTTACCAGTGGCTCTGCATGGCTTTGCCGTTGAAGCGGCTCAAGTAGTTCACTGCGTAGCAGATATCCGATCGGGATAGAGTAGAGTAGACTTCCCACTGCTTCTCGATATGGAGTTGTAGGTGGCGCTGGTCTGTCGTTGATTCTATCTTCTTCGTTTGTCACCATTCCTTTCTCCATGGGTGTTGCACTTGGGTTGCAAGTGTCGAACCGAAAACGATTGATGATCTTTCTGGTGTATCCAGACTGGTTCACAAAATTTCCTTCATTCTCTATTCTGACTTCCATGCCTAGGTACGTGAATTGCTTCTGAACTGATCGTTGGTAAGTGATTTCAAATTCCCGATTTATGACATCCAAGACTTCAAAGATTTATTTTTCATTATATCCAGCGATGAGCCCGTCGTCGACGAAAAGAGCCATCGTCAAAGTTCTCTTCTCGTTATAGTAAATGCAGGGGTCATCGTTAGTGTTCACTAGTCCCAAGTTTCTTCTCAAGAAAATCTGACATTTTCTCATTCCACTTTCTTGGTGCTTGTTTTAGTCCATATATGCTTTTCATTAGTTTGCAGACTCTGCCAGTACCATCTTCAAATCCTTCAGGTTGATACATGTACAAGTTCTCCTCCAAGTCTCCGTGCAAGAAGGCTGTCTTCACATCGAAGGGAACGAGTTTCATCTTCTCAGTAGCGGCATGACTTAGAATCAGTCTAATTGAAGCATGGTTTGCTACTGGACTGAAGGTTTCTGAATAGTCAACTCCTTCTTCTTGCTCAAAGCCACGAGCAACAGTCGTGCTTTTATTCTCCTATCAGGCTTCTCTCGTAACACCCAGCGGCAGGTCAGGGGTCGAACTTCTTCTGGACATTTCACTAATTTCCAAGTTTCCATCTTCTGTAAAGATTCAAATTCTTCTGTTATGGCTTTCAGCCACTTGGCATCTTTCAACGCTTTGGAAATAGAGATATCCTGGATTTCTCCTATCATGGCTAGGTTGGAACTCTTTCCTCTCCGGAGGTAGACCATGACGTAGTCTGATAGTTTGGCAGGTAGCTGAATATTTTGACGATTGCGTAGTCCTGGTCTTCTTGGTTGTCCATCTTCTTCTCTGTCTTCATCTCTTCCTTCGTTTCTATCTTGTCTCAGGTCTATGCTGTCTTCATACTCATCTTCTTCAATCAACTCGTTCTCGTTCACGGCCATTTCAACCTCTGTCAGGTTTCGCTCATCTTTTTCTCCTTCATTAAACACGATGTTGTCTGAACTTACAACATCACGTTCTTCAGGCAGATAGACTCTGTAGGATGGAGAGTCCATGTCGTATCCAACAAATATACCTTTCCTAGACTTCTTGTCAAGCTTGCTTCTCTTGTGGTTGGGAGTCAAAACGTAGCAGTCGCTTCCGAAGGTTTTCAGTTTGTTCATGTTGACCTGCCGTCCAAACCATATATTGGCTGGACTCTTTCCTTTGACCGAACTTGTGCCAGTCTGGTTGATCGTGAACACCGAATAGTTCACTGCTTCTGCCCACAAATTGTCCTTCAGATTTCGTGCATGAATTGCTGTCCTTGCTGACTCTACAATTGTTCTCATTTCACGTTCCACTCTTCCGTTCTGTTCTGGGGTGTAAGCTGTTGAAAAAGTGTGAAAGACACCTAGCTTCTCCAGCAGCTTACGTGTGTTGGCATTCTTGATCTCGGTTCCATTATCTGATCGTAGAATTTTCACCTTTCTTCCGAATTGGTTTTCCACCAGCCTCACGAAAACATCCAGTTTGGCTGCGGCTTCGTCCCTCGTCTTCAAGAAGTATACTGTTCGGAAATGTGAAAAATCATCCTTGAAAAGCAAGAAGTATTTTGCTCCTCCTAACGATGGTGTCGCCATCTCTCCCATATCTACATGGACCAGATCCAATGGTTGGGTAGCAACCTTCTTGTTTAGTAGTTGAGATACCCGATGTTGTTTCCCGTAGGTGCATCCTTCGCAGTTTCTCCCATTCCAATCATCAACGTATGGAATGCCATTCCTGTCCAAAGCATCCTTCACATACTTCAGGTTTTGGTGTGCGAGCCTCTCGTGCCAGGTTACGATCGAGGTGGCTACCATACAGGCTTCAGACTTCTCCTGGCCTAGCATCATTCTGTACAGGTCACCTTCTCTGACTGCCATGGCCACAATTTCACGATGATCAGACGTTTCAAATATTGACTTATCTTTGTTTGCGGTTTGGACACAACCTCTGTCGAGTATCTGACTGACAGATATCAAATTGTAGTTGAGCTTAGGCACGTAAAGCACATCCTTCAGGATGACCTTGTACCATTCTGTTCCGTTGAACGCCTCAAGTTGAACGATGCCGATACCAACACCCTCTAGTACAGTCGCATCTCCGATGACAAAAGGAGATGGAGTTTCCAATTCAATCAATTTGACGAACCAGTTCCTGTGTGATGTCATATGTTGTGTAGCTCCACAGTCCTGGTACCAGTGATTTCGTGTGTTACATTTCGAATTGAGACTGTTCAGCTCTGCAGTTGACAGTCCCACTGACGCTAGTGCGCGGTATGGGTGATTCGTGCTCTTCTGTTCACTCCGTTCTGACCTTTCATTTCCATTTTTGTTGTCATCCTTCTTTGTACAGTCTCTTGCGAAGTGACCTTTCTGTCCACACACATGGCAAGGGTAGTTTTCTTTACAATAGGCAAGATATTTGGCACAGGGTTTGTTTCTGCAGTATTTCTTCACATGTCCTTTCTGTCCACACTTAAAGCATTTTTTTAGCGTATGGCTTTTAGTGCCGGGAGTGTCCGAGGACATGTTCGGCTCATCAGTTTTGTAGCTGCTTCGAGACGGACACCCAATGGGTGAGCTACACGTACCGTTGGGGAGGAAAGTGGGAATGAAAGGTCGAGGAGTTGGAAGGTAGCGGCTGTGGCCTATAGTTAGGGACCAACCCCGGCATTTGCCTGGAAGGAAGATGGGAAACTGGAAGGTTGCCGGCGGGGGGATTCGAACCTCCTCGCCTCCCGGATGTGAGCGACTGCCAGCAGTCGTGCCGTAACGACCTCGGCTAACTCACTCGGTTTAAAGCAGCTGACTAGTGCGCTTCCACCTTGCCTGTTGCTATTGTTGTGAGCAGACTGATTTCCAGTTTTCTTCTCCTTTGCGATGAGTGCGTTGACTGCAGTTGCTTCACTTTCCTTTTTACCTTCATTGAGTCGATCCTCTTCCAGCCTCAATTTTCGATGAGTGTTTCAATAGTTTTGTCGGCTCTTGTCACATTGTCCCAGGCTGTTCTGAAATGGTGCAGCTTAGGTGGTAGCATACTCAGCATTCGTGTCAAGATCCAACTGTCTTTCACCCTGTCGTAATCTGATGACAGATCTTCGGCTATTTGTTGAATCTCCAAGCAATTCTAAACAGCTGATTTTTGGCTGTCAAAAACATAACCAAAAAATTTCCTTTGCAAACCTTCAACAGTAATATCAGACTTTTTACCATAAACATTTTCTAGCTTATCTAACATTTGTTTTGCAGTTTGGCATTTGACTAGCTTTTTCGCTATATTACTATTGACATTTAAACCTATAAGCGCTTGAGCTTCTACATCTTTCTTTATCCAATTACGTACAGGATCGGAGTTTGTACCTGATGGTTTGATAGTCAGACCTGTTGCAATATCAAAACATTCTTTTGTTCTCATAGCTAAATTAATTTTGAAACGCCAAGAATCATAATTGACATTTCCATGCAAATCTGTCAAAGATTCTAAATGAACCTTTACTGTATCCATGACTTGACTTAAAAAGCAAAATTAAGTTTCAAAAATATGACAAATTTACAAAAGTTTGATCTCACGAGATTTTACTATCTATTTTCAAACAGTTTTATAAATTTACTCTGACTCGTGTATAGGCTACTTGACTGACATTTTGAGGTTAGATTGACTTAGCTGACGTTTCACGGGCTGACGATGTGGTAGACGTCCTCTTCGACGGGGCTGACTTTGTCTGCGATGACTGACGTGGACTTTCTCGGCTGACTGGACTGACCTGACGACTGACTCGGCTGACTTTTCCTCGTTTTCCAAATTGTTTCCCGTAATGCTCGGCGTGTCTGACGTGTGAGCGGTACCTGGGCCGATAACCTGTTGTAATTCTTATGCTCCGAGCAGGGATGAATGATCAAGTCGTTTTCAATATGAATGACGTCCTTTTATTTATCAAAAATTAAACAGCATGTATCATCAAAAAGGCGCCTTTTGATTCTACAGCATAAAACATGTTTATGAGTTATCAAAAACTTCCATACATTCAATATAGATACAATTTTGATGGCTGATTGCTTCTGATTTCACAGACAATATCTTACACTTACATTCCGCCATTAGGTGTACATCTCCTTCTGGTTTAAGACAATTGCCAACTTATAAAAGTAAAATACATTTTTGATCACATTGTTACCAACTTAGACTTAGAGGTTATAGTTAGTTGTAAACATAATTAAATTTCAACACGTTTGCAGCATTTAGATGATCGTTTCGATTCACATTCATTGAGAAATGTGTGCACTATTTAGCTCATCATTTCGATTCACATTCATTGTGAAACGTGGGCACTATTTAGTTGATCATTTGGATTCACATTCATTGTGAAACGTGTGCAGTATTTAGCTGATAGTTTGGATTCACATTCATTGAAAAACGTGTGCACTATTTAGCTCATCATTTCGATTCACATTCATTGTGAAACGTCTGCACTATTTAGCTATCATTTGGATTCACATTCATTGATCGTTTCGATGCACATTCATTGTGAAACGTGTATTCAATGTGAAAAGAGTACATTATTAGCTGATCGTTTGGATTCACATTCATTGCGAAACGTGTGCAATATTTAGCTGATCGTTTGGATTCACTTTCATTGTGAAACGCTCATGTAAACAACCACGTGCTGTACCATTGCAGTGTAGCTCTATCACATTATAACAAGATTCAGGGGGTGCACTGAGATTAGTGTATACTTGTACCTTCCTCCACGACCGTGAGGCTCAATACACGCCATAAGAGAACAGTGAAATTTTCGTCGCTGGACAGGGATGCGTTGGAATCCACGAATTCATCCTGAATTACGTGTTTCCTGGGTAATCCACTCACTTCAGGTGAATGTCGTAATGATATTTTATTGGTCTCAGGACAGCTTTTCTATGGGGATGATTAACATGCAGTTATATCCTGAAGTTTAGCAATGGTCATTCCCTTTATTTTCACACAACACACTAGGCATACACTTGTTGTAATTCTGGTCTGAGAACTGGAACGGGGTACACTCAGTCTTGTGAGGCAAATGGTTGAGAAGAGCCATCTTGGAAGTGGTTTTCCGTGGTTTCCCACTTCTACTCCAGGCAAATGCCTGTATGGTTCCAAACTTAAAGCCACGGCCGCCTCCTTCCCATTCTTCACTTGAGTTTCTAATACACACACTAATACAGCCATCATAATAAGACATTTTATCAGACAAATTCCACACAAACCCAATTACACGGGGCTACATGACCGTCGCAAAGCCCAAGAAATAATAAAAGAACAAGTATACACTTGCCAATAAAAAAATAACATTAGAAGAAATGTGTGTAGACTAGAGGAAAAAATTATGTTGTTGTTAAATAGTTACGAGACATGAGAGGTCTTGTTGATCACCCTCAAGCACTTAAAATGAATCAATTGTAAACATTCAGTGAAACAAATCTTCATTTTTTATTGTTGGGGAATCTGGGAATATATCATGACATTTTTCAAAATTGGTAATCAACTTGTGTTCTTGTGTTGTTAAGTATATAATAAACTTCAGCTGAAAATATCCGACTGACAACTCTCAGGTGAGGTGCTGTTTGTAATTGCCGGTATTTTTAGTCTACTTTTCAAATTTTGCAAAAATGATGAAAACGTTGGCTTACGAGATCTACCCGGGTAGATGTGATTGTGTCTGCCGTTCTGTCTGTGTGTGTGTTCCTATAAACTTCTAAAGGGATGCAGCTATCCAAACCAAATTTGGTATGAGTGAAGATCTATAACAGGACATTTGTAAGTGGTATCAGAGCTATCAACGGCTGAAAAAAAACACACAAATGAGTTGTTGTTTCATTTGAAAGGCTTGGATATCGTGGTCGTTTAGCCCCTTGTACCTGGGTGTGTGTGTGTGTGTAATTTGTTTGTTAACCTGTTTTATTATGGTGGCAAAATTCGTGTGTGTATTAAAACACAATTAAAATTTGAACTCTAATTTGGTTAACTCAGAAGGTATGCATGGGAACTGTTTCAAAATTGGCTCGCATATATGCAAAGAGCAAAGCCAACTTCGTACAGGCCATGGTGGCCCTGGGAGTAGTGAAAGGTAGAGGCTTCCACCCTTTGTGACATCCGCACTAGATGGGATGGTGTTGTCACCTCCACGCCCGGCCGTCTTTGTTCCCAGGAATTAACCTGCTACTCATTTCTGGTATAGGCTGAGTGACCCCAGGGCTATTTGCGTTTCCGAAAGTGGTAGTTTTGTTTCTAAAATCCACTAACTATGTAGGGATCGAACCCACTCCCTTTCGGTTAGAAGCTCAGCGCCTCTACTGAATGCCCTTGCATATACGCAGTAGTCAATAATATTTCATATTCATTTTAGGAGCCCATGCACGACACGACATGATTCTACGCGTGCTGTTAGGTTCAATATTTAACTGCATGTAACGCCCATACTGGAAAAGGGTGGTGTCACCCTTTTAGGGATTTCGAAAGGATTGGGGTTTCGGACACAAGGATTGAATTTTACCTGATGGTGATGGAAGAGATCAAAGATTAAGATTTGGTTTTATGTTTATTGAATTTCTAAAGAACATATAAAGTTACTTTGAATAAATATAGTCTAAAATTCTCAATAAGAATAATAAGAATGCAAGTTTGCTAGTTTCTCCAGGAAACGAAAAAGGTTAGCAAAATTCCCTTATGAGGGATTAAACTTTTTATTGTTAACTAAAAGGCACATAATTTAAAACACATAAAAAAGAACCGTTAATGATTAAACATAATAAAGCTGGGTGTCTACTAGTATATGATACCACCTTCCTTGAGGTGAAAATACAAAACCATTTCGTTGTGGGCCAGCAAACCCTTGGCTGGAAACAGTTGGTTTGCCCGCACAGGGCTGATGACCGAGGTTGCGGGTAGATTGTCCACACAGGGCTGATGATTGAATTAGCAGTTCGAATTGCCCGCACAGGGCTGATGATTGAAGTAGCAGTTCGAATTGCCCGCACAGGGCTGATGATTGAAGTAGCAGTTCGAATTGCCCGCACAGGGCTGATGATCGAGGTTAATGTGCACACACTCCAGAGGTGCGGGCTCTGAGCCAAGGTTTTGGCGATGTTCAGTCGTTGGGTAGATTATTAGCTTGGGAATAACCTGACCCCCAAGGGAAGATGATAAAAAGAAGGAGGTGGGTTTCGGACTGGAGAAAAAGGATGGAGAAATAGGAGGAGAGTCCTACAAAAGTTATAAGTTTAACTTTAAATATACTAAAAGGCGACTGCCATTGCAAATCCGCTCTCCGATACCTAAAATGAGTAGGGACCTGGGCAAAGCTAACGGGAAACGCAGCTGGAACTTGGGCTGTTTGCAAGAAAGTGGCTTTAGTGTATTCCCTCTCAAGCATACATATCCTACTATGGGGAAGGGTGACGGTCTGGCAAGACAAAGAGTAACAGATTTATTGTGTATCTGTTCAAAGGAGTTTGTTTTTAAACAAGTAATTTGAAAAATGCCAATAATTTGAATCGGTTTCGATGTTTTGGTTTTCGAAATTGCAGAATTCCTAAGGAGCGACCAAATGCTTCCAAGAAGGATAGAGATAAAGTAATTATACCTTTGGGAATAATTTTGGTAAGTGTACCAATAGTTGCATTTGGAAATGGCTAAGCTTTCACCCAGCAAGGTGCCGACTAAAAGTTTAGACAATGAGAAACACTTATATTTTGAAAAACCAACCATAAGTGTTGGAGAGAATCTCCACAAGCAGGAAGCTGGCGTAGCGAGCTATGCTTGCCTTACTGGCCAGTTAGAATTAGCTATTAAAGCTAAGAGAGACTTTACCAAGTAACCAACTAAGAGTTCTTGCTCAAATGCAACAATTGGTGAAAACCCTATCAATAGATTTATTTGCGTTAAGTGGGAAGAGTCAAGGAAGACAGGATCTTGCCTAACCGTTATGTTAGAGAAATGATAAAGCAAGAAAGAAATTTTGAATTTATTTAACAATGCAAAAAGAGTGTAAGGAATTTAACAAATATATAATTTCAATTTTGTTAACAATTTGGGGTCGCAGACCTCCGAAAACATTTAAAGCTTGCGCCAGGCAATTAACAATTCTTTTGGTTTCAAACCTTTTTTATGTTTTAAAATCTTCGCAAGATTTTGAAATGGCGAAGATAAAATGAAAACTTTAAAGATATTTGAAGTGATTAAAGTTAGACAATAAATCAAGTACAAGGTGTGTAATTTAAGAATTTTTGAGTAAATATCTTAGAAAGAGTAACAACTTCGAAAGTAACAACAACAAAAAGCAGGAAGAATAAAATAGAAGTTTCTATAACTTCTTATATTAATGCTGAATTACTTGGTTGGATTATACAAATAGGGCAGGTCACTTATTGTGAAACCTGAAGAGAACAATCGAAAGGAAGTTTTTAGAACTCCTATGTTTAAGTAGGGATCACGAGACAAATGGGACAAGTTTCCCTTTCGTGAAACCTAGAAATAACTCACTTATGAGTTGAAAGAATTGTATTCCCTAATTAGAGGGGAGAAACAAGATAATTTGAGACGTGTACCAGACACGTAGTTATGCAGACATTAATTCGTTTTAAATAAATCAAGAGAGGGAGGGCACTTATTGAGAGTGACACCTCATTGGAAAAAGACCTAAAGAAACAATTTTATTATTATGGTTTGTTAGTAAGAGGTTTGGGAAAGATCAAATGGGATTGAGGATAAGTGTTCATGGCCGCATTTATAGTATTCGGACGAACGCGACGCGGATGAATTGTTGAACAAACACTGTTTTTCACTATAGTCTGTTGAAATAGATGAAAAGTTCACTGTAGTAGCACAAAAGTTTATGGCAAAGAAAGTTATTGCAATGATGGAAAATAACTGGTTACACTAGATACGCGAGAGTCTATTGCTTGAGAAAGTTGTAAATTACAGTTGAATACGCCAGAGAAAATCCCAACGGAGGAAGAAAATTTAGATATAGATCAGTAGTTCATAAGGAAGATTCCTTAGTTTGAAAAAGTATTCCCACATGTGAGTGTAAATTACATGACAGTATAACTGGTAGATAGAGTGCAGATTCTGGAAGGTTCCAGAGCAATCATGACTGAAGAATAGGGCAAAAGTTAGTCCAGCGGTGGAACGAGCTAAGTATTTTATAGACAGTGGGTAATTCAATGGTATCCCACGTTGTGAGAAGATCTCTCATTTAATAAGCATAAGAAATGCTGCTTCCTATTAATATTGGCTTAGACAGACAAAAGCCCAACGTAGAAAATCCCGCGAAGGATGATTATTGCCCCAAATATAGTAATCTCACACTGCCTATAAAATGATCATTAAAAGAATGTAGCTAATTAAAATCCATTAGTTGAAAAACGTAGAAGTAGTACTTAGCTTTGCTTCATGGCGAAGGCGATGATCCCTTTGACGGTTGATACTAAAATTCCAACATGGCGTAGAATTAAAAGATTGCCTCTTGAGTTGAGGAGGCGAGCTCTAGTTGAGCTTCAACTGACTGAGTCGACTGCCGACGTACAAGTGAGACACGCTCAGCGAAGCACGGAGGGAGCAGGGAAGGGAAAAGAGTGGGGGTAGGAGACAAAAGAAATACATATAAGAATAACCAACATTGAAACGTTAATTTCTCTTGATGAAATGGTCTTCAAAGAGTTGATAGCAGGCAACACTAGCGCAGCCTGGAGGGTGAAAAAGTAGACGAAGTTCTCTTGATCAAGTAGATGATAGCTGGCGATGGCGACGAGATCTGGTGGCCAGATTGATAAAGAAGTCCTCTTGTACCGGGAAGAATTGAGGAACTTCAGAGATTCGCTGCTAGATGACGCTAGGTGGGTCATGGAAGATATATATCTAGAACAGACTCACAGGTAACATAAGAGACATGGCCAACAAGGAGAAATCAGAAGATCACTGTTGGTGTTTGAGAAAAATGAAGGAATGAACTATAGCAAGGAGAAGTGAAAGCTTACTCTATCTTACCGTGTATTCCAAAGAATACACCAGTCGTGCTGACGAGAGTTGACCAGCAGGGAGATGTCTCTTGGTAATAACATCTCCGCTGGTTCGAGAAGTTACTTTTCCATTAAGCAGACTTTAAACTGAGTGCAGCGTTGTAGAAAATTGCCAGCTGGAGCAAGGGTTAGCCTGTGCAGCCAGACCCCGTGTTGTCGTGAAGCAGAGCCTCGGGCAAGGCCGTGTGACTCCAGAGGGTAATGACGCCCAGCAGGCTTGTAGCAGCAGGTGACTGATCTGGAGAGTCGATGAGCAGACCCGAAGACCAAAGGTTTTATAGCGGTAGTGACGTCATGGCAAGGTGTTGATAGCCGACCAGCGGGGGAAGGCAGGCAACCAATCAGCTCATAGACAAAGAAGGGACGCGTGAACGGCAGCTGGGTCAGCTCAGTGGTTTTGTGACAGTTCGCGAGAGAGGAACACTAAAAGCACACTTCAGAATAGGTGAGTAATGTTACAAAAATAATTGTAAAACATGAATACAATTGAAATATAAGTTGTACTTAAAGAATAAATATACAAGAACGGGGTTCATTCTGCAATTACGGCAAAGTAGAAAAATGGGGCATAAAAAGCAAATGTTTCAAACCATACGGGAAACTAACCACTAACAAAACTATTCGCAAAAGCGAACACATACTATAAATTGGACTTCAACCAAATTTCGTGAATGCATTGCGTGTGTACCTTAAGAGATGGAACTAAGTATATATTCAGATTCACCAGGACTGCCAATTGTTGATAAATGCTCTAAAATTTTAAACCCTAGTCTCAATATATCAGAAAATATGCAGGCTAACACTAAACTTTGCACTCGTATAGGACATAAAATTGCAGATAAATTTTGAATAACCCATGCATGACAGTGTTGCCAACATGAGTCTATGCATTCTGATAGAATCAATATTTAACTGCATGTAACTTCCATACTAACAGATGTATTTCTTCCAAATTTGAATCCGGGAGTGTTGCCACACATTTTATAACTTGAGTTAGGCCCTATATCTCAGAAGAAATACTTCAAAAATTGTTGCAAATTGATAGAGCATAATCTGAAAATGTTTGTAATAGATCACATATGAGTAAAGCATTAGCAATTGAAAATAAATCGGCGAAAAAATGCAACAAAGAAATGGTTGCAACAGCGGCGTCTCTCCCTCGAACCCGGTATAGCTGCCGACTTTGCTCGGGAGAGATGCCGCAAGTAAAATCATTAATAATAAAATCAAATTTATGCTAATTTCTTCAACTCTACTACAATTGAGTATTAGAACATACTACAAGACATATTTTGAAAAATAGAATTTATCTTTTGGAAATACTCTACCTCGTCAATACAAACTACGATTTATTTTGATTCACATTATAAATGTTATGTGTTTTAATAGTCTACAGGCCTCATTTAACAAACACATATGGACCCATTGTGCCTTATCTAATTTCCGGAATCCATTCGTTTTAATGCTAGTGCCTGAATTCCATTGTACATTTCTGCCTTCCTGAATTGTATTTCCTTTTTTTCAGCCTTTTTACAACTTCTCTTAAATTTTCCTCTTCCAATGAGCTCTTTTGACTGTGACTTTTGTACTGTGTAGGGATGCCATAAATTTTTATTACTGAAAATTATAATTTTATTAATGCAGCCAATGGCCATGTATTTTTTTCTTTTCAGGATGGGTCAGGGAAGGGATCACGAAAGGAAATCGGTCGTGGACCTATTGAAAGGAACCGTTACAGCATTTGCCTGGTAGTGAAATTGGGAAACCACGAAAACCATTTTCAGGACGGCCGAGGTGGGATTCGAAACCATGCTCTCCCGATGCCAGCGAGACACGAGGTAGAGCGTTAGTTCTCATCGGCCACCGCGGCCAATGATGTTAACAATGAAACCAATGAAATAAATTAGGTACGGTATTTTAAGAATCATCAGGTAAAAGAATACTCGAATAGATTAAAGTAGGGGGGGGGGGGGGGGGTTAGTGACAGTTTAAACCCACAGCCTACTTTTCTGCGAACATTGCCGATATCTCTCGAACGCCTGGTGTGATTTTTACAAATGAGGTATCGTTGGACTCGAGTTGACACCCCCTTTCCTATGGACGATTTGTTATATTTTTTTGAAAATTTTTGAAAATCTTTGGTTTCCAAAGTAGTCGATAGTTTGAAAACCAAACATGATAGAACGTTGTGCTATGGTGCAAACAAAAGGTCTTTATGTCCTTTATTTTTTATAATAAAACTTTTTTATTTTTTACGTTTTTTGAAAACACTGAAATTTTGAATGTTTTATATTCTGGAAACTAACAATTTTACAAAAAAGTTTGTTTGACGTAAATGAATGGTCCCTACCCCCTCTACTCCCAAAATAAATTTCAAGTCTCTAGGATAAAAACTGGTAGTAGTGTGGTGGTGACAGAGCTGACTCGCCCCCTACTTTCATTTAAACTTTGCCGATATCTCCCGAACGCATGATCGAATTTTAACGAACGAGGAATTGTTGGCGTTGGGATGACGTTCTCTTGGCTAAGAATGTGTGGTGGTATTTAAAAAAAATTGGTTTTTGGATTGGCGCTATTTTGGAAACGGTGAGTTTTGGAAAAAAGTTTGTTTGACGTTAATGAAAGGTGGGTATGTACTCTAGGTGGGCAGCAAGATTCAAGGGTGTAGGAGGGAAAAAATGATAGCCTACTTTCTCGCCAACATTGGCGATAATTGGCCAACGGATGGTCGGATTTTAACAAATGAGGTGTCGTTGGACTCGAGCTAACGTTCTCTTTCCTATAGACCACTCGTTATATTTAAAAAAAATTATAAATGTTGTTTTTGAAAGTAGGTGATAGTTTGAAAACCAAACATGATAGAACGTTGAGCCATAGTTGAAACGAATGATCTCTGACCTTTATTTTTTATAATAAAACTTTTTTTTATATTTGACATTTTTTGAAACACTGAAATTTTGAATTTTTACTTTTCTGGATATTATGAATTTTATAAAAGAGTTTGTTTGACATAAATGAAAGGTCCCTACCCCCTCGACCATGAAAATAAATGTCAAGTCTATATGGCAAAAACTATGCATTTTAAAACTTTTTTAATTTTTTACAAAGATACACAACCTGAAAACCATCCTTCAATACAGCAAGTCAAGAGCCAGACAATGGGTAGCTATATTTGTCGACTTCCAGAAAGCATACGACTCAGTGGACAGAATTACTCTTTTTAACACCTTGAGAGAACTAGGACTCAACGACAAGATCAATAGGCTGGTGCAAGCCACCCTGCACAACACCTCAGCCAGAGTAAAGTTTAGAGGACAGCTCTCGGAGAATTTCACCATTAAAACAGGGGAGAGACAAGGAGACGGCATCTCATGCATATTATTTAATTGTGTTCTGGAAAATATCATTAGAGAGTGGACGAGAATCCTACCAGAGAATACTGGATTACGGATGGGGATTAAAGCTGACAACCTAAGGATTCCATGCCTAGCCTTTGCAGACGATCTGACTTTATTGACAAATGACATACAGGAGGCTACTACTCAGCTCCAAACACTGCACTCAATAGCGGCTAAAACGGGTCTTTTGATTAACATAGGAAAGACCGAGTTTGTTACTAACATCAAGGATGCCCCTAGAATGATGAGAGTCAGTGATAACATCTACATCAAGAGAGTCAAAAGTGTAAAATACCTTGGGGAATGGTGTTCAGAGGACCTCAGCGAAACAGTGGCTCTTGAACACAGGAGACTCAAACTAGATACGGCTTACCATGCCTGTAGAAAACTATATGCTGCAAAAAATTTGTCGATGAATATCAAACTAAGACACTACAATGCAGTAGTCAGACCTTCAGTCCTCTATGCAGCAGAGTGCGTATGTCTAACTAAGAAGACCCCATTAAGAGCCCTCGAGGTACAAGAAAGAAAGTTCCTGAGACGGATAGTAGGACCAAGAATTCTACCAGATGGAAGCCGATGGTATCAACCAAATCGTGAGCTATATAAACACCAAGAAAATCTCATAGATGCCATCAGAAGAAGGCGACTAGGTTTTAAGGACATCTATTCAGAATGGACTCAAACAGGTTATCCCATAGGATCTTCAAGGCTGCTAACAAAGGCAAAGCTACTGGATTCTTGTGGAAGAAGCAAGTGGAGAAGGATCTTTCGGAACTCCATATAAATGAAAATGACATAACCGACCGGAGTAACTATCATACAGCTCTTAAAATTAAATCCTTCGTAACATCCCTCACAGAAGTTACCCACAGACCAAAAGACGAGGCTAGGAAATGGTCTGAGGAACGTAAGATTCAATTTAGCCGGAAAATGAAGGACTACTGGGCCATCAGGAAAGCTCGAGGTACCAACATTAAAGCAGCTGCCAAACCCACCACTAAGAACACCAATCGTGGCAAGCCTGACGATGACATCAAGAAACAGCTAAAACACAAGCACCGTGGTCCATAGATGGCCCTAACGAAATTTAAAAAAAACAGTGTTTGTAGACAGAGAGCCGGTAACGCTTGACGTATGTTACAACGAGGCTATGGCTGGCCATGGTGAATACAGGAAATGGCTATTTCGACGGGGCAGCAGGCCGAGGGAGCGCTTTTTGATATTTTGTTATGACGAACGAATGAAGGTGAATATTTTGAAAATCCCTTATGGCGATCTCGGTGACCGTGCCCGGAAGAAATGAATCGCTATTTTGGCAGGACGGCTGGAGCTGCTTATTACGGTGGTTTTGTGACATTTCCTACGACGGATGGAGGCGAATATTTGAAAATGTGTTAAGTGTGCTAAGATTTTTTTACCCTGAAGGGGATTTTTAACATGCTAGTAAACGGTAATAAGCGAGACTGCTGTCTGGCACAGTAAATGGTTTTAGAATATGGAAACCTATAACATTTGCTCGACCAAGTCATGTGCATGTACGCAAAGAGCCAAAACGGTAAGGTCATTGGCCTGAAATGTTATAAACTAAATATTGAACTGGGTAAAGTCATGTGTTTTAGGGTGAAAGTATGTGGTTAACATGATCATGTATTGAGGATGGCCGCTTGCTAGTAATTAGTATTACAGTAAAATGTTTAATAATAATAATAATAATAATAATAATAATAATAATAATAATAATAATAATAATAATAAGACACGCACGTTTTGAATGCTACAGAACTGTGTTGCTTGCTCGCACTCAATACACGACCGGACCAGGCCTTGTCAGACCGACTGCTGTGGCACAATAATGTCTACGTGGGCAGGAAGTAAAGGGTCAGGTTACTTGGCTGGTAGAGGCTAGAAGGTCTGTCGTTTAAGCAGACGTGGTAGAGGCTAGGAGGTCTGGCGTTTAAACAGAGAGGCAGCCATTATTGTTCCTTATTAAAAACATGAAACTAGTATAAGGTACACGAATCTTATTCAGATTGAGGAATGTGAAGAGGCGTGGGAACACGTGTGAGAGAGACAACATTTCAAGGTCAAAACGCTGAGAAAATGCAACTCTTTCTGTTGCTAGGCTAACTGATAACGATTGCGTTAGTGATGCACTTGCCATTTTAGCAAACGGACGTATACAGTAGAGCTCTGAACTGAACTTTGAAAGAAAAAATCCTTTTATTTTTTGGTAAGTGCCTATGAATGATTATTTTACTAATGTAATGCTAATGAACCTTAAATTTGTAGTTATTGATAAGGTAATTAATGATTTTATTTATTTATTTGTTTGCAGATAACCGGTATACCTTACATGTCTGAAATACAAGAAACCATTGCAAACCATGTCTGAGAGAGAAGAAACCATTGCACTTTTGAGCCCACTAGAAGGAAACAGCAACAAGCCACTGCAAGTGAAGGTGAGATTATTTTTTTTAAACTAACTTGTTTCATTTTTTGTTTCATATTTTATTTTATGAAATGCATTTATTAACCTAAATTTAGGTATTTATAGCGGTCTATTTTATTTATTTATTTTTAGAAACTTGGAAAGAAAAGCTTTACCGCCGTAGCAGTGACTGAAAACCCGAGACGCAGTAGAGTGCAACCATTGTTTCCAGGCAGTGAACTATTGAAAACTCGGGTAAGCCTAACTTAAAATGCTATTGTATTTTACCACTACTGAAATAAACTCTTACACAAAAAAATCATTACCTGTACATGACTGGGACAATGATTGCTTTCTTGATTAATGGCTATGTTGTTGTTGACTGGGAAAAGTACAAGGCCATGTTGGATTTTCTAAAAACAAAAATTTAAATTTAATTATGGGTGGTTCCCTATGGACTCAAACGAATATCCACAAGTTTGAACATGATAATGTGAACAAAATGACATGACATTCATTTTTGTTTATATATTGGTTAAAGGGGGGGGGGTGTAAATGACTGTAGCTTTATAAAAAGAAAATAAGCACATGGGTTACTGTTAGTGCCAACATACAGTTTATTTTAATGGTGTTTTGATATATTAATGTCAATTAACGTTAACGTTTTATTTACAAGTATTGATTGATTGATTGATTGATTGAGTGAGCGATGGGCTATTTTGTTTGCTTTTAGGTGTCGTTATGTGCCATTAACGTAGTGAACAGACAGTGAAAAAGGCATACATTATGCTTTAAAGTACTCTGTGCTCTTGTGCAACGTTAATAACTTACAATAAGAAAAAGTTTTATTATAACACATGGCGTTAGTATCAAATACAACAAGTGAGCAAGTTGGTTTACCACGTGGGTTAAATTTAAAATCAGAACATGATCATTGGTTAACATTTGAATCCTGGCCTGTAGGCTTTTTGTCAACACATACACTTGCAAAAGCCATTTTTTTTTTACTTGAACCGAGAAGATGTGGTGCGCTGTGTGTTTTGTCGTATTGAACTTTCACATTGGGAAGAAGGGGATGATCCCTTTAGAGACCATTTGCGATGGTCTCCTCATTGTCCTTACATGCTTGGAAAACAAATGGGTAACCTACACGTGTATTCATTTTACCGAACCACAAGGCCATTGACCGCTACTTACGTTGCTGAATCACAAATAACTAATAATAATAATGTATTACCAGCCAACAACAGTAGTGTCGATATATGTGGTCCATATGCCATAGACAGTGTTGAATTGGCGTGAGATATCAGCAAAAATCACAAAATACACGTGTTTACCCCAGCAACGAGTTTCCAAATTGTTTTTAAAAATATAACGAGTGGTCCATAGCAAAGAGGACGTCACCCCGAGTCCTTGGACCCCTCAAACACGCCTCTGGCATCATTGGTTCGCGAGATATAACAAAAAGTTTAAAATCACGTTTTTACCCCAATAAAACCGTGTTCCCGGCATTTCACCTTCTCGACACCAACATTCCCGTAAAGAGCGCAACGAGACGAAAAAAACGAATCCAAGCACGCTCTCCTAGCATCACTCCTTCCATTCCAAGGTCGCAGGGGCTCACAACTTGCTTTTGGAAGCAGCTGTCCCACCACCCCACTACTGTCAGGTTTCTATCCTAGAGACTTGAAATTTATTTTTTCATGGTAGAGGGCATAGGGACCTTCCTTTATGTCTAACAATTTTTTTGTTAACTTCCTAGTTTCCAAAATATAGGATTTTCAAAATTCAAGTGTTTTCAAACAAACATAAAAAATACAAAAGTTTTATTACAAAAAATAAAGGCCATAATGACCATTCGTTTGAGCGATGGCACAACGTTCTATCATGTTTGGTTTTCAAACTATCACCTACTTTCGAAAACAAAAATTTTCAAAAAAAATCTAAAATATAACGAGTGGTCCATAGCAAAGCCCCCTTCAGCCCGAGTCCAACGACACCTCATTTGTCAACATCCGACCATGGGTTCACGAGATATTGGCTTGGACTCACGCGGCGGCCATGACACTATTTAGAACCCCCCTTACCCCCCTGCTATTAATGCCAAATAACGTTAACGTTTTATTTACAAGTATTGATTGAGTGATGGGTTATTTTTGGTTTGTTTTTAAAGGTGTGGTCATGCGCCATTAACATAGTGAACAGACAGTGAAAAAACCATACATTGTGCTTTAAAGTACTCTGTGCAACGTTAATAACTTACAATAAGAAAAAGTTTTATTATAACACATGGCGTTAGTACCAAATACAACAAGTGAGCAAGTTGGTTTACCACGTGGGTTAAATTTAAAATCAGAACATGATCCTGGACATGACTTTTATTACACAAAAACATTTTCCTTTTTGCCAGCCTCCCACCGCCATACATCTGTGACGTCATAGCCAGTCTCAAAGCAAGTCTAAACTTGTAGAACATGTCATGTGACAAGGTTATGTTAAGTGAGCCAATCATTAACTTTAAAAGCACTCGAGTTCTTGGAATCTGTTCATGTAATTATTATTCTTGACAGTACTTTGGAAATTACACCTCGAAAAATATCAATCCCCTTGATTTTTTAAACTGTTATTATTATTATTATTATTATTATTATTAGCCAAGTCACTTTACTAAAATTTATTTTATGTGTATTAGCTGATATGAAAGTCTCAACAACCAGCCATGCTTGCTGCCACTTTTTGCTTTCACTTTTGCTCCCACTTTTGCTCTCATATTAATGCCAACTCTTATAACTATGAGCAGCAGCAAAATGTAAATGGAATAATATTTCTGATAATGTTCAAAACAAAAGTCCTGAGGTCTTGGGTTTGATTTCCCACTGTTCATGTAATTATTATTGTTGACGGTACTTTGGAAATTCCACCTTAAAAAAATGAAATCACTTGAATAATTTTTAACTGTTATTATTATTATTATTATTATTATTATTATTATTATTATTACCCAAGTCTCTTTACTAAAATTTAATTCATGTGTATTAGTTGATTTGAAAGTCTCAACAACCAGCCATGGTTGCTCCTACTTTTTGCTCTCATATTTGCTCCCACGTTTTGCTGTCACATTTGCTCTCACTTTTGCTCACACTTTTTTTCTCTCACTTTTACTCCCATATTAATGCCAACTCTTATAACTATAAGCAGCAGCAGAATGTAAATGGAATAATATTTCTGATAATGTTCAAAACAAAAGTCCTGAGGTCTTGGGTTTGAATTCTCAACTATGGTTTTCAGCCAATGAGTTACACTACAGAAAACTTTTATTTTTGTGTTGTGTTGCATGATAATTTGCCCATCTCGCGGTGTAGTGGCTAGTATACTTGGATGTTATCCCAGAGGTTTTGGGTTCCGTCTCGACTATGCCCAGAATTTAATTCTTGATCTGAGAGTTGGAAGGTTAGGTTAGGTGAAGTTAGGTTAGGTGAAGTTAGGTAAGGTTAGGTTGGATAAAGTGCGGTTAGGAAAAGTTAGGTTAGGTTAGGTTAGGTGAGATTGTTTTAGTAAAACACCACATTTGCCCCCACTTTTTACTCACACACTTTGCTCCCACTTTGTGCACCCACTTTTGCTCGCTCTTTTTACTCTCACTTTTTGCTCCCACTTTTGCTTTCACATTTGCTCCGACTTTCTGCTCTCATATTTGCTCACACTTGTTTGCTCCCACTTTTGTTTAAACTTTTTTTGCTCCCAACTTTTGCTCCCACTTTTGCTCCCACTTTTACTTAAAATTTTTGCTCCCACTTTTTTTCTCTCACTTTTTGCTCCCACTTTTGCTTTTACATTTGCTCCCACTTTTTGCTCCCATACTTGCTCCTACTTTTTTTTGCTCTCATATTTGCTCCCACTTTTGCTTTCACATTTGCTCCCACTTTTTGCTCCCATACTTGCTCCCACTTTTTTCTTGCTCTCATATTTGCTCCCACTTTTGCTTACACTTTTTGCTCCCACTTTTTGCTCCCACTTTTTTGCTTCCACATTTGCATCCATATATGCTCGCACATTAAGCTATTGTTCTTATTACCAAGTTGTCTTTACTAGAGTTTAGTCTATGCTTGCCAGTTGATATGGAAGTATCAGTGACTAGGTATGGTAAGCCTCATGCATTCTATAAAGGATATTCATATATTGTGAAACGAGCCAATAAAAATGGTACTGTTATTTGGCGTTGTTCAAAACAACGTTCAAAACAATGTCGCAGAGAGCTAAAAAGTAGAAATAGTGAGGTTTTAAGTGTCAGTGATCATCAATGTAGTGTACTACATGAAACATTATTGCTGTCAACAGAAAATCATAAAAATGCTAAAAAGCAAGTGCTACAAAACAATACTACTGCTGAAAATAATTCAATGTTCAATAAAACCTTAACATTATCAAAAGACACGCAGACTCTACACGAGGACACTGTAGAGGAAGAGGAAGAGGAACAGGAACAGGGAGAGGAACAGGAATATTTAACTGGTTTTAGTAATGTTGAGGATAGTGTTGAGGATAATAATTATGCTGCTTATGATTATAATGGTGATAATGACGTTTTATACCTATTGTTCGCCGTGTAAAAGAGATCTACATCACGCTTTGTTTTTAAAACTATAACACACTATCGTAAAGGCAAAGACTTGTATTAAGTATGCATTTATTGTCATAATCTTGTATACATTGCAATGTTAAATATTGTAACTTTGTAGAAAATAAAAAGGCATTGTAACATCATTTGCATTCATTTACAAACTTTATATACAGTACATTTTTTTGGTTTCATCATAATATTTTTAAAGACAATACTAAAAACTAAAACATTATTATTCTATACACATATTTTTTTTTCTTTCAGTCTATTGTCATCACTTATATTTTTCCATTATTATTTCACATTTTTTAAATTTAATTAAAACGGACCATGCACCTAATGTTTTTAAAACCTTCATAAATTAAGTGTACAAGTTGCACAGCATTATTCACTTCATCAAAAGCACTCTCCGTCATATCATTAAACCGTGTAGGCAGAAATGTCTCAAAATTTTCGCATACACAAAGTACACGAAAACCATATGCTGTTTTCAATTTCCGAATCTTGATAATCCGAAATGGAATATGCGTTGGCAATTCGCTGAGCTTCTTTGTCTCTAAGCCGCATGCTTGTCCAACAGCATTCAAATCAGTCATTGTAGTAGTCTATAAACAAAACAAAAGCATATCACGCTCTAAAACAGCTTGTAATAATATCTTGCATATAGGTATTTTGCACTATGCATTGCTAATAAATTATACTATTTATGAAAGAAATGCCCTAACTGTAGCAGATACTACTTTTCTGCATATAGCACAAGTGTTACGTTCTAATGCACACTTGACACATGCTATCATGTGTCCACAAGGCAAAAATACAACACCTAGTTCATCTTGATAACAAATTTTACATAATTGTTGGTCACACTTTTGTATCTGTTCGTGAGACAAGTCTTTTTTTTTCAGCCTCATGTATTTGCTCCGCGTGTTCTAACTCTAAAGGCACTTTTATCTCTTGTGCTGCAATCACGTTTTCTTTACGAATAGTGTTCACAAATTCCTGACCTTTAAGCAACACCATGTATCTAGAGTTAGGTAACCAACGAGCGTGTTGCACAAAAGGGTCATCAGTCATTTGCCAATCCTTTAAAGCAAATCCACAATAAAAACATATTGTTTTATCCCCTTCACCAGTATACAAAATCCAGCTTCACTTAGCTGTTTTGTAAGGTGTTTTAATATTGATGGCCAAACATTTTTATAAGATTCTAAACGTTCTTCAACAGAGCTGTACTATGGGTGTGCTTTAGCTTGCAAACTCCCAATTTTTCAAAAGCACACGCCAATTCAACACTGTGTATGGCATATGGACCACATATATCGACACTACCGTTGTTGGCTGGTAATACATCATTATTATTAATATTATTATTATTATTATTATTTAATTGTGATTCAGCAACGTAAGTAGTAGCCAATGGCCTTGTGGTTCGGTAAAATGGATACACTGGTAGGTTACCCACTTGTTTTCCAAGCATGTAAGGACAACAAGGAGACCATCGCAAATGGTCTCGAAAAGGATCATCCCCTTCTTCCCAGTGTGAATGTTCAATACGACAAAACACACAGCGCACCACATCTTCTCGGTTCAAGTAAAAAAAAATGGCTTTTGCAAGTTTATGTGTTGACAAAAATCCTACAGGCCAGGATTCAAATGTTAACAAACGATCATGTTCTGATTTTAAATTTAACCCACGTGGTAAACCAACTTGCTCACTTGTTGTATTTGATACTAATGCCATGTGTTATAATAAAACTTTTTCTTATTGTAAGTTATTAACGTTGCACAGAGTACATTAAAGCACAATGTATGTTTTTTCACTGTCTGTTCACTATGTTAATGGCGCATTACCACACCTATAAAATACAAACAAAATAACCCATCACTCAATCTATCAATACTTGTAAATAAAACGTTAACGTTATTTGGCATTAATGTATCAAAACACCATTAAAAATAAACTGTATGTCGAAACTAACAGTAACCCATGTACTTATTTTCTTTTTTATATAAAACTGCAGTCATTTACATCCCCCTTTAACCAATATATAAACAACAACAAATGAATTTCATGTCGTTTTGTCCAAATTATCTTGTTCAAACCTGTGGATATTCGTTGAGTTCATAGGGAACCGCCCATAAATTAAATTTTAATTTTTGTTAAAAAAATCCAATATGGCCTTGTACTTTTTCCGCTCAACAGCCAATATGGTCTTGTACCGTTTGCCAATACATAGCCATTAATCAAGATAGCAATCATTGTCCCAGTCATGTACAGGTAATAAATATTTTTTGTAGGGGTTTTTCATTAGTGGTCAAATGGAATAGCATTTTTAAGTTAGACTTACCTGAGTTTTCAATAGTTCACTGCCTGGAAACAATGGTTGCACTCTACTGCGTCTCGGGTTTTCAGTCACTGCTACGGCGGTAAAGCTTTTCTTTCCAAGTTTCTAAAAATAAATAAATAAATAAAATAGACCGCTATAAATACCTAATTTCAGGTTAATAAATGCATTTCATAAAATAAATGAATATAATATCAAACAAAAAAATGAAACAAGTTAGTTTAAAAAATAATGTCACCTTCACTTCCACTGGCTTGTTGCTGTTTCCTTCTAGTGGGGTCAAATGTGCAATGGTTTCTTGTATTTCAGACATGTAAGGTATACCGGTTATTTGCAAACAAATAAATAAATAAATAAAATCATTAATTACCTTGTCAATAACTACAAATTTAAGGTTCATTAGCATTACATTATTAAAATAATCATTCATAGGTACTTACCAAAAAATAAAAGGATTTTTCTTCCAAAGTTCAGTTCAGAGCTCTACTGTATACGTCCGTTTGTTAAATTGTCAAGTGCATCACTAACGCAATCGTTATCAGTTAGTTTAGCAACAGAGGGAGTTGCATTTTCTCAGCGTTTTGACCTTGAAATGTTGTCTCTCTCACACGTGTTCCCACGCCTCTTCACATTCCTCAATCTGAATAAGATTCGTGTACCTTATACTAGTTTCATGTTTTTAATAAGGAACAATAATGGCTGCCTCTCTGTTTAAACGCCAGACCTCATAACCTCTACCACGTCTGCTTAAACGACAGACCTGCTAGCCTCTACTAGCCAAGTAACCTGACCCTTTACTTCCTGTAAACATTCTTGTGCCACAGCAGTCGGTCTGACAAGGCCTGGCCCGGTCGTGTATTGAGTGCGAGCAAGCAACACGGTTCTGTAGCATTCAAAACGTGCGTGTCTTATTATTATTATTATTATTATTATTAAACATTTTACTGTAATAATAATTACAAGCAAGTGGCCATCCTCAATACATGATCATGTTAACCACATACTTTCACCCTAAAACACATGACTTTACCCAGTTCAATATTTAGTTTATAACATTTCAGGCCAATGACCTTACCGTTTTGGCTCTTTGCGTACATGCACATGACTTGGTCGAGCAAATGTTATAGGTTTCCATATTCTAAAACCATTTACTGTGCCAGACAGCAGTCTCGCTTATTACAGTTTACTAGCATGTTAAAGATCCCCTTCAGGGTAAAAAAAATCCTAGAACACTTAAAACATTTTCAAATATTCACCTCCATCCTTCGTAGGAAATGTCAAAAAAACACCGTAATAAGCAGCCCCAGCCGTCCTGCCAAAATAGCGATTCATTTCTTCCGGGCACGGTCACCGAGATCGCCATAAGGGATTTTCAAAATATTCACCTTCATTCGTTCGTCATAACAAAATATCAAAAAGCGCTCCCTCGGCCTGCTGTCCCATCGAAATAGCCATCTCCTGTATTCACCATGGCCAGTCATAGCCTCGTTGTGACATACGTCAAGCGCTACTGGCTCTCTGTCTACAAACACTCTTTTATTTTAAAAAAATTAAAAAGTTTTAAAATGCATAGTTTTTGCCCTAGAGACTTGACATTTATTTTCATGGTCGAGGGGGTAGGGACCTATCATTTATGTCAAACAAACTCTTTTATACAATTCCTAGTATCCAAAATAGTAAAAATTCAAAATTTCAGTGTTTTCAAAAAATGTCAAATGTAAAAAATTTTATTCTAATAAATAAAGGTCATAGAGTCCATTCGTTTCAACTATGGCTCAACGTTCTATCATGTTTGGTTTTCAAACTATCACCAACTTTCAAAAACAACATTTTTCATTATTTTAAATATAACGAGTGGTCTATAGGAAAGAGGACGTTAGCTCGAGTCCAACGACACCTCATTTGTTAAAATCCGACCATCCGTTCGCCATTTATCGCCAATGTTCTCGAGAAAGTAGGCTATCTTTTTTTCCTCCTACACCCATGAAACTTTCTGCCCACCTAGAGGGCATACCCACCTTTCATTAATGTCAACCAAACCTTTTTCCAAACTTCACCGTTTCCAAAATATCGCCAATTCAAAAAACAAACATTTTCAAAAATGTTTTTTAAAAATACCATCACACATTCTTAGCCAAGAGAACGTCATCCCAAAGCCAACAATACCTCGTTCGTTAAAATCCGATCATGCGTTCGGGAGATATCGGCAAAGTTTATATGAAAGTAGGGGGCGAGTCAGCTCTGTCACCACCATACTACTATCAGTTTTTATCCCAGAGACTTGAATTGTATTTTGGCAGTAGAGGGGGTAGGGACCATTCATTTGCGTCAAACAAACTTTTTTGTAAAATTGTTAGTTTCCAGAATATAAAACATTCAAAATTTCAGTGTTTTCAAAAACATAAAAAATAAAAAGAGTTTTATTATAAAAGTAAAGGTCATAAAGACATTTCGTTTGCACCATAGCACAACGTTCTATCATCTTTGGTTTTCAAACTATCGCCTACTTTGAAAAACAAAAATTTTCAAAAAATTTCAAAAAAAATATAACAAGTCATGCATAGGAAAGGGGGTGTCAGCTCGAGTCCAACGACTCCTCATTTGTAAAAATCCCACCAGGCGTTCGAGAGATATCGGCAATGTTCGCAGAGTAGGCTGTGGGTTTAAACTGTCACTACCCCCTACTGATTAACTTACCGGCACCTTCTGAATAGTTTAAATGTTTCCAGATCGCTTTTAAAATATGATATCAATGAGGCATCTCTACCGGATTGCTGTGCGGCAACTCACCCAAATGACAGTTAGGGGCGCCGCACCCTGTTGGCGTACCTCAAGGCTAACATGGCCGAAAATAAGCTTACGATCTACTACAGTAACGGTCAAGACGTATTCTGTACCTAAAAAAAGAAAAACGCAAAACAACTGTGAAACATAGACTCGTCCATTAGCGCGCGTCCTGCTGAGCGCTGTTGCCGTAATGAGACAAGCAGGAGAAGACACGGTTCTACACTCGCAGTACAGGGTAACTATTATAGAATACTATCAAGTAGGCCGATATCGCAGGTCCCGCTTTAGTCGCCCCTTTACGCTGACGTCACTGCGCGGACAAGCCATTGTCGCCTGAAGTAGAAAACGTGCTTTGTAATGTAGTTGTATGATCCATTTCGATGTGAAATAATGCACTTTTAACAATGGGTAGTCACCGTAACTGTGCCATTTCTGAGTACAAAAACAATGGCTGTAGAAAATCTGAAGTGATTTACCACTCTTTTTCTAACGATAGGGAAGTTCGAAAGCTGTGGATTTTAAGATGCAGACGAAAGGATAGCGTCAATGCTAGAACTGCCCGAGTTTGTTCTGCACATATTTTACCATAGGAATACGAATGGGACATTAAAATTGAATTATTGGGTTTGTCTCTGAAGAAGAAATTACGCGTTGGTGCAGTTCCTTCGAAGAATATACCTAACTGGCATCAGGCCCGACGAGAGGGAAGGGCAAGGGGGGCTGTAGCCCCGGGGCCTGGATTAGCTGAGGGGCCCGAGGCGGTAAATGGACTTAGAATGGGCAGCTTTATTTAATTTAATGTCAAAACTATAATGAAATTTTCTGGTGACAAACTTCGATGTAAACACAGGCAGTAAACAGTATACAAAACGCTACAAAGAGAACATATAATTAATGTTTTAAATAACCAATCCATTTTTCGTTTTCCGGAGAAATGGTTAAGTTGCCAGTGTCATCCATTTTATAACGTGTTAGAGTTCAAGAGTCCTTAACGTTTCTAATTCGATCTCAGAAAAAATGACTCTTTACTTCATACTGTGCATTTCTGAAAGGAGTGTGGGTTATTCTTGTAAATCCTGAACACGTTCAGATAGAAAGAAAACTGAAGTTTAGGGCACAGTGATCAAAATCGTTAAGTAAAAGAACAACCAATGAGAAACGAAAATTAAGGAGATTGGCTGAATAATTAAAAACAAGGTTAATTAATAATCAGTTGGATAATCTAAATTCCACGGATGGTAATGATGATTGAAGTTTTATGGGGCAGAACGGCGAGGAGCTTTTTCTTTGGGGAGGGGGTTAAAATTTGCAAGCTTAATACCGTAATTTCAAAATTATGTGCCAGGTTGTTATAGGGCCCGTGATCGCTCTCTACGACCCTGGCTGGCATTGGGACATTGTGCTACTGAGCAAAATGTATGTCAAAAAGACTACTGTTTATTTAGTATTGAGAAATATATCTGTCACGAATGGACCGACAGCGGTAGCTACACTCGCTAACGCGCAGCACTAGGCCTAGGCCATGGGGCCAAGCTCTCTGCGGACTCAGTAGACGTGGGTTCGAGCCCCACCATCGGCCGTCCTTAATATGTTTTTCTATGGTTTCCCCATTTTCAACTCCAGGCAAATGATGGGACGGTGCCTTCTGACAGGCCACGTTCGCTTCCTTCCACATCTTTGCCGGGTTTCATTCACCATCATTCATTTCATCTCTCATTAGCTCTTCTCATGAGGTTGGCGTCAGGAAGGGCATCCGGCCATAAAAAATCGCCACATAGACTTTCACCGTATCTCATCCTCGACCCCGTTAGAAAACGGGAATAATAATAATAATAATAATAATAATAATAATAATAATAATAATAATAATAATAATAATAATAATAATAATAAGGGGTAGACATAGGTTACATATCTGTCACGAATGGGAAGAAGCATTTTAAAAGAAATTTTATGTATTTGTACATTGATTGCTGAAGCTTGAGTAAGCCATGACGTGAGTAGGCTGATGTAAATATGTGTATTTCAAGACATAGCACAGACTAATATCCTAGCACACAAGGAGACGCCACGCACTCTATACCTTCGTGAAGAGACGGAGCTGCAGCATGCTTATAATGCGAGTAAATGGTTGACACTTATGGTTTAAGGTGCCATTGGCACTCGTTTTGACGCATTGATGCAGCAGTAAGGCAACTGCACAATCAGCATCCTTCCCTTAACAGGGTAAGACCAGGTGCAAGAGGGTTTGATGACTCACTTGCTAATCTGAGAATATCACAAGGTGACATGCCCTGGCATAGATGCATGTGTCTCAATGAAGCCATTCGCAAGATATATATCAATCACTTCACACCGATCGTGGAGTGTTGAAATTTAATTGTGAACATTTCCAGCTAATAACATTTATGATGGAATGAACCCTTACCAGATAAATTCGATAATCTGTCCAGGAAAGTAAAACATTTGTTCAAATCTGTAATCACTTCCTCTCCTCACAGACCAACTGGCTTCGACTATCGCCGTCACCCCTAAGTACTCTTCCTTTCAGTACGGTACCTAATTCTAAGCAGAACATTGCACTGTGCCAAAATTGCGAAATTACACATGTGCTGGCCTAACAAGGTCCAACAGTCTAGTCATACCTAGCTAAGCTAATCATTTCACCATTCACCTCTTGACGCATAACTGAGAAGAGACGGGTTCGATTCCCACCTCAGTCATCCTGGAGGTGGTTCACTATGGTTTCCCACTTCTACTTCAGGCAAATACCGGGATGGCTCCTAAATTAAGGCCACGGACACCTCCTTCCCAATCCTCTTCTGAATTAGAAATACACACACTAATACATCCATCACAATAACACACGCTATCAGACAAATTACACTCACATCCAAGTACACGGGGCTACACGACCACGATGTCGCAAGGGTCCTAAACGAATCAACAACATTCAGCCTAAAGTGAGTAAGTTACGTTAATGCAGCACCTCTACAAGACCACATTAAGTGCTAAAGAGAGCAGAATCTAAAAAACTGGGGGATTATTGCCATCTTATTCCAGAAACAATTTTAAAACATTTCAATTGTACGATCATCTCAATACAGCGATACTCTGTACAGCAGGGGTAGGGGTGAGTGAGCGGCTGTTCACCAATAAAAAAATATACATAATTATCTGAAAAGAGAGAAACTAGGATTATTTTCTTGTTCCGCCCACCCTAAAATCTTTATATAGGGCTGATGACCCTGAAGTTTGTATTTCATAGGTGTATTGCAATATAATAAAATGTACGGTAATACTTCCTTTAGGCTGACCGAAATTTGTCTCCCAAGTTTTCAAGTCTGCAGCCGCTCTTTCCGCAGGCTACAGTATAATATGGTGTCTCCTTGTCATCGCCTAAACCCTGATTATCGGGGACATGTGGATTTACATTCCACCGTTTGCCGGACTTGAAGTGGTTTTCCATTTCAACTCCAGGTAAGTGCCAAGGATGTTACCTACCTCACAGATCATGACCGCTATCTTCTGAATTCCTAACACAACCCATTCTTTGGAACCGTAGAGCATAACATTATATGCCCTAACACGTACAGTATATAAATAAATCGAGACGGGCGTCTCTTGCTTCGACAGTAAAATAATTATAATAGTAATAATACAAGTATAGTAGGTTATTTAATTACAGGTCAATCATAAACGGGAGATGTGCCAGCAAAAGAGTACAGTGCTTAAGGGAGCAATGTCAACGATGGAACCGTTGTCACCCAAAAATAAACAAAGCTGGATGAGAGTATCGCCAATGAGTCGACTTCTGCAGAAATAGTACCTTCAGAATCGGAAATTGACACACACAATTGACCATGGCCTCCTACCCAATCCTAACCCAAATTACAAAGAAACACATTAGTACAGCCATCATAATGACACAGGTTATCAGACCGATTTAAGACATACACCCAAGTACATGGGACTACTTGATTATGATGTTTGAAATGTTGTTTGTTGTTGATCTATTTATGGACTATGCTAACCCACCATAACTATGATGGATTGGTTTAAATATTGACATTTTCCATATTATTTTCGAAATATTTTCTGACCCGACAGCATAGACGTGTTCGTTGAGTCGTGCACCATAACTGCATGATTTTCCTGAGAGTTCTCCACACAGCACACTCCCTCCAGGAAAATGTCTGTATGGTGCATATTTCAAGTCTTGAGGCACCTACCTCAATCCTAAAAGCTGAAAATTACAATTACACGTACTGTAATGGGCTTATTGCTCCTTGCGTTGAGCGTACAAATGTAATGTTTTCTACTTGGGCGGACTATTCGCCAGAAAATACTACTGCTAAGTTTGATCTATGTTGGGCGCCAAGCTGGATACACTGTGTTCCAAGCTAAATTTATATATATTTAATATCGACCCCTAGCGTGAGTAGAACTTATGAGAAACTCTTAATGACTAGGCCGTGGGATGATTGAATCATCAACCCAGACAACATTTGATTGTGGAGAAGGATGTGGTATTATAACTATTGCTACCTACTGGAATTAAAGAATCTACTTTGTAATAATTGAATTTAATACACTTAGAAAATATGTCAGCATCTTGAATAAAATGAACACTGTTAACGGAGCATACAACTTTAACCATTGCCACGAACAAAATTACTTAATACGCCGGTCGGGAGAATAACGCGAATTTAACTTATTTCCAAATTTATGCTTTAAGAATTTATATTGGCGCTATCAAAAAACAGAGAGTGTGTGTCGTAGATTACGTGTGCTTACCAACGGAAACATTGTCTCCACGTGCTTGAAGTCTCGTAGCGTCTCATGTGCTGCATTGGTGTTGACGGCGTCTGGTCCTTCCTCGTGGATCAAAAGTAATCGTTACAGCTTGTAGTGGAGTCTATTCCATGAACCACAACACGTCGCTTGCCTTATCACTGCAAGACGCGTGGAACCCATGATCTGATGTGATCAGCGGAGTTAGCGTGAATAACTTGTCCCACTTGGGACTAACGAACAAAGTACCTCCTTACTGCTCCAAGCGTAAAGTCTTAATGAATGTCTACTCTCACTCAGCGCGTCAACTATATGCTTCAATCTTCTCCCACCAGGGTCTAGCTTAACACTGCGGCCTCGCTGCTTCGACCAATCCGCGTGCGTCACGTATCTCGCCATGCCCCTGCTACGTTGCCTCTTCTTCCTTGATTGGCTGGTCATCTCACGTGGCTCTTCCCGCCATGAGACTCCTTCCCCGTATTTATATTTTCCGCTTCCGGGCAAGACGTAAATCATACACGTTTTCTTGCTTTGAAGTGTTCCCTCGGATTTCGTAATTCTTTTGTACTCCAATCTATTCTTGTATTGAAATACCCAGTGAGTCACACACCACTCTCTCTTACCCCTAATGTATAAAATCCCGACTTTACGTATGAAATGATTTGCCGTGCAACATTATATTGGAATCATCCAATATAGATACGGATTTCTACTAGTAGAAATTCTATCTGTAATCTTCCAAATTTAAAAGCTCCAAAAAATGACGTAATAAATATTAATAATAATAATAATAATAATAAAAATATGAAATATGAAATTGAATAAACTGAAATAATTTAACTTGGCCGGATTATTGCCGCGTTTAACAAATATGATATAGTCCAACTAACTTGTGTTAGTGGCATAAAACCCCCTAGAAAATCATGTTACAATACTATTACAAAAACACAGGTTATCAGGCAAATTCAACACGTCCAAGTACATGAGACTGATGACCAGGTATATCCCAATCCCCTTACAATAGTTAAGAACAGAAATGTTGGATTCTAAGGTGTGTAAAATTTCATAGCCGTTAATTAACTCATATTCATTACGTGTTAAGTCCCCGTCGACATTTCCAAAATCATTCAGAAATATTCTAACATTAGTAGATCGAAACGTGTGTACAATTACGTAGCTATTAACTCGTATATGTTAAGAAAACGTGCCTCAAGCGAAATATATGCAGGTTCTGCAGTGCTGTAGCTGTGGGTCTCGCCTGTGTCCGCGAGGTGATGTTAGACCAATGGCTGCCAATATTCGTGCAGGGCTCGTACAGTTTGCGCCACGACTATTGGCCGGACAATCCCGGTTTCAAAGTCATACAGAGGACAGTCGGTGAGTCTCACGCATGTGCAATTGATACGTGAGTTTTCAGTTGCGCGAAAAGCTACTCTCATATCAATTGCACGTGCCTGTGGTTCGCTACCTGTCCTCTATACGACTGTGAAACCAGGCCTCGCCGGCCAAAAGCCGTGGCGTGAACTGTAATGGTACCCCCTGATCTCGCAGTATACACACGACCATCCCCCCGAATACAAGCCGCTCCGAATCTAAATGCACGTACGACATGGAGGGCTTACTAATCCTACGAATATCCATGCTTACAACTAAGTCCGCACATTCTTCCAATTGCGGTATGATGCAGATATACAGGGTGTAATTGATACACGTGAAGTCCGTTACACTGGCGATAGAAGACGGTATTCTAAGCAAATATCTTAATCAAATTTAGTCGTATCTTAATTAGTGTAGGTGGAATTAAATCACACAAATCTTCGGTCAATGTCCAGTAAAAGGGCTTAGATTGCGTTCCCCTCAGCAGCACAGCTGATTTCTCCCCACCTGCATCCCCTCCAACACTGTGGAATGTTGACCAGAGTCTGAAGTTGAGTGACCTCCTCGCTGTGTTTTCCATTGGCACAAACCTAGCCTATCAACGGCTCATTCACACCTCCATGGGGAGTGGCCAGCATGACTAGTAAGGTTTAGAACGCTGCAAGGTGTGCGTTAGTGGCGCTAAAAATTAAAAACGTGCCAATTGTTGCAGATTATCAGAAAATATTTAACTGTAACTAAACATGTTAGTATTTTAATCTTAGGGCATTTTCTTTCTATTTACAGGAGATGTGATTTGCGTCGCAGTTTTTAACGCAAGGAATGGTGAAGAATATGCTGCTTTCTGCGAGTCTCTTGAAACATTCTGCGATAAAAATGTGAGGAAAACATCTCTATCGTAGCCTATTCATGAAATCAGCGTAGATATTAACAAATTTTTAGGTTTGAATGTAGAATTAATAATAAAAATAACATTTACTTGTTTTTGAAAGCAAGTAAATATATTAGGTCATATTGTACCTTTTTAGATCACATTTCAGTATTTTTATTGCATATTTCTCGTTTCTTTAGGTCCTAAACATCCGAACCTTAATGACTAGTGAAGGTGGATATGTTTAGGATTCAGCCAGCCTTATGGCCTATGACATAACTGATTGGTGTACGGTATTGTGCCCGTTTAGACCGGAGTCCGCACGACCACATATGCATTTTACCAGGAATCAGTCAGCACGAGAGTCAAAGTATCCCGGGGCGCCAGATGGGTTAAAGCTAATCGCAAAAAAACGACATCAAAATAAAAAAATGCTTTACTGATTTTTGGCTCAATGCAACAATAAGATAGAAGGAGATTCACCTGGGCATAACACAACCTGTAAAATTATCTCATTTTATTCTAAATTTTAAAATTGACTGCAAAATGATGCTCAAGGTAACATCATTCCAGTGCGACGGCACACATTACTATTTACACAATGTACAGAAATTTTCCAACACATTGAACAAGTGCCCTTGGAGACACAAGTCTGATTATCAGTCCTGTAGACTGTGTTCCAAAATTATATCAATTATTTACGATGAAATCCAGTTCAAATTTAATTGTCTTTACTGGAAATATTGTAGTTCACTGGTTGAATTTCTAACATGATATTAACACTCGTAGAAATTCTCACTGTTTATAATTGTTTATAGAATTTTTTAACTTCCACTTATTTTTCCAGTTTCAAAAATATTGTCAAAAATATTATCTTTGACCCAACACTAATTATGTACACATATTAATAACAACATCTGAAAAGTATTTGACCCTTGAACATAGCATCGAAGAACTGTGCGAAGCACAACAAAATTTATTATTCTTCCAAAATTAAACATTTCGAGAAGTGACTCGATTATGAACTTCAAATTCCAAAGAAATATGATTTCTGAATCATCAGTTTGATCATAAAAAATTGTTGAACCATTCAACTATTCGATTTTCCACTTGGAATTATTATTAAGAAATATATTTATATTTGTTGCTATCTTAGTAACTTTCACAACTTGCAATTCTTGAACAGAATGCGGAAATAAGAATTGTAGCTTTATAATAAATGCATTTAGTTCATGACAATAGGATTGAAAACATCCTTTAAGTAATTCGTGGATACAGAATTATTATTTTTTTAAATTGGCAGTGGCCCATTCAATTATTTGTGTAAGAACACAATATCCCAACAACAACGGCAAAGGTCTTCCTCTGAAGAAGAATAAAATTTTATCATGACAAAACCGGGTTCTAGCAAATCCAAAGTATTATTGGAATACGTAAACAAGTTTGAAATAATTACTGATGGTTTGGTCATTCATTCGACGAAATGTGTGGTTCCAATACTCCTCCTATAAACCTGAGCCATAGAACCTGCTATTTGATTGATGCTCAAAAAAAACCTCCTCATTCCTGCGATTTAAACATGCGCACCTGGGAATGGCATTTCAACTACTCCACACACATACATTTTCTTGCCAAAATTTATACAATAAATCAAGCCTCTGCTTGTTATCAAAACTGGAAGATCTATAAACTTACAAGTTTATTTTATTTTACCATTCAGTTCAAACCGTGAAGTTACCACACTTGTGATATTCTCTATTTCACTTTCGAATGTGTGCCTACGTCATGATTTTATATAAACAGCAAAAAAAATCCTAATTGATACAAATATCATTGGCTTCATGTTTCATGCCTTTCCGTGTTATCTGAAAAATATACTTTGCTCAATGTAAATATTAACTGTTCAACCAGAACTATAATGTTGGTGGAATTCGGGCTGGCGCTATCCACTAGCTTTCGGGAAATCACCTGTTCCAAACTAGGAATGACTAAACTAATCCTTAAGCTCTCTCTCAACGAATGTGATTATTAGAAAATGTAAGATCCAATAATTATTTAGAAAAATTATGAAAATTATTATTATTATTATTGGATTATTATTGTTATTATTTCCTTAAATATGTTTAATTATTATTTCCTTATGTGAAAAAACCACATGTTCGACTCTTCGAATATGGACAAAATATCCATTCCTCAACAAAAATAAATATTAACTTCTACAGTTATATCGGCTGATTACCGTGATTCTCAAACAAAATGAACATTCAAATAAATGCTCGGTATGCTCGGTCATCGATCCTAAACTGTTCTGAGTGCTGAAAATACTCAGAATAACCCTAATGTGTCTAGCGTAAATCAATGCAAGATTTAAATACGAAGAAAAATAAATGTGTTGGTCATCTGCAGAAAATGAGTTTGTTCCAATTAGCTAGGCATAATATAAAAGTCAAATGTGGCTTACATTTCTCGTTGGTCTTGAAGCGTAGTGAACCTGGTCTGTACCAGATTTATCCAGATACATGCCCTATTGGACACGCACGTCTAATCCTTGTATCGGCCGCCATTATATACCCACAATCTGTCTAACACGACATAGTGGAAATATTTCTTGAAGTTTGAAGTAACTGCTGATCCATTTTAATATTGACTTCAATTAAATCCATAGCAGTTCGCTTAAATGGGGTCAGATCCAAATGATCTCTTCTCAAAAGCGTCAGTTGTAACATAACTCACGGTAATCTTTTCAGTACAGGAAAACACTGATAGTCTAAAACAATCAACGGCTGTTCTGAAGATCGTTCCCTGGGCATGGCTTCACACCATCTATCATGCGCGAAGCAACATATAGTTTCCCTTTGTCGGCTAATGAACAACACCGTGATAGACTGGCCTTCAATATACTGAAAGATCTGAGTGGTTATTTAGTTACAATTTGTGAAACTGACAAGTTGGATTAAAATATCCAAGTATTGAATTATTGTTACTGGACTGTGACAGAATAATATCTAGACAAAGTCTAGCATATGTCCATATAGAAACAAAGTGTTTCACCAATGTCCGTAGAAAATAACAATCACCTTAGTGATTTCCTCTACCGGAAACTTACTACGTTCCCCACGTATCGTAGCACTTTTGTGACTATCACAATTCAAAGATATCTTCTGCGTAGATTCGGCAACCATGTGCCTTGGCTCGACGTAGCAGCAGCACCTTGTCCTACAAGAGCTTGGTTTGAAGTGAGCTGCTTATGCTTGGGCCGAGCGGCTTTTATACAAAACGGTCGGCTCCACGCTGGATCACGCTGAAATCTGTAAATCCTCATATCTCCGGTGTCTCTGGTCTGATTCACATGAGACTAAGTGCATCCTCTTTCATTTGGCCGTGCCAGTAATCTGATCCAAGTATCAAGTCTCTACTCCATGGCTAAGTATTAATCACCAAATAGTCTCGACCTCTGCTATTATTTTCCACGTCACTTAACATCTTCTTGGCTGCATAAAGTTTCCATTTCAATCTAGAAGGAAAGGAGCGCGATATTCAAATATCTCAACTTTCAAAAGCGGCTGTAGCCTTTCCCTTGATACCTAGGTGTCTGAATCTTCGAATACCCATTCCTAGAATTGGGGACAGTATAGTAGACTACAAACATTAGAAAATTGAAATCCTAAAGATTTGGGGAATTATTGAAAGGAACCGTTGGTCAAAATTGTAAGAAGACAGTGCAACAACTATAATATTATTAATAATAATAATAATAATGAAATGAAAATCCACTGCCTGCTTCCAGTCTCCGACCGGGTCAGGAATGGAATGAATGAAGCCCCCATCTAGCGGCGAGGATATGAACTGTGCCGGCTGCCGAGGCCTGACGCACTCCTCTGGGGCAATGATTAAATGAACGACAGATGAAATGAAATGATAGTGGAGAGTGTTGCTGGAATGAAATGTTGACAGGGAAAACCGGAGTACCCGGAGAAAAACCTGTCTGCCTCCGTTTTGTCCAGCACAGAGCTCACATGGAGTGACCGGGATTTGAACCACGGACCCAGTGGTGAGAGGCCGGCGTGCTGCCGCCTAAGCCACGGAGGCCTTATTATTAATAATAATAATACTACTAATACTAATAATAAAAAAAAGGTTTTTAGACGCACTAATGTTCTAACTCCCTTGGGTACTCCTCGAGGGGTCGTACTCACTTGGCGTGTTGGTGAGGAACCAAGGGGGGCAGAACGAGATGGGTGAATTGGTTTTGGAGGAGCTTTGCTATGAACGCACAATGAGACCAGGAAGTAGTCTCGCCACGGGCTGACTGTGCTGAGTAGGCCCTAAGTACACTTGTTTGTGCCTCTCTATTCTTTGATTGTTAGATTGTCTTTTTTTCCCTTCATGTTCTTTGCTAACTCTTGGTCAGCCTTGTCTTTATTAAAAACGAGCATCTAAGAGATGAGATCCAGTGATCCACGCCGTGTTTTATTTTAATATACAGTTCACTTGTCCAGCACCATGGGTCATTCATTCATTTTTGGTCCTCCGAGCCGGATGATCGTTTTATTTAAGAAATAGAGACATATTTCATCATATGCGAAACCAACACGACAACAGAAGTCTGGTGTGCAAATGGTTACGTCTTCACAACATGGCAACATTAATTTGGTGCTTAGGAGCCAAGTCTTCTTATCACATCATTCTGAGCACGAAGGTTTCAGGAAAAACTGTAAATAGTACTATACAAGTAAGAATCCCTTCCCTATACATTCCTTAACCTTAAAATGGATGCAATATCGAAGCTTGTTAAACAAAGAGCAGTGATAAAAGGCAGAATCACAAGAATGAGTAATTTCGTAGAATCATTCAACAGTGAGCATTTAATACATGTATACTATACCAAATCATTTTAATATACAGTAATCAATATTTTATTAACACAACTCAACATCACATCCAAAAGTCATTCCAAAGACACTACGCTCAAAGATAACAAAACCAAAACTATGTAAATCAAAACACAGTATATTTTCTAAATCAAAACACTGTCTATTTTCTACAGGAAGTAGATTGCTCGAAAGAGCTTTAGTTCACTTTCTCCACATTCTCCCACCTTGCAAAAGGTAGTTTTGCAACACACACTCATAAACTGAAGTAAACATTCCAAAATTATAGTTGAACATTGAGCTCAGGAATGTGAACCACTATAAGTCTAGTTTCTTGAGTTGCCTAACAGTTCTACCACAACGAGTCTTGAATTCACTCTTCTTTTCAGTTCCTGAGTTACTGCAGGGAATATCTTCATTAAGGACCGGCTCACTTAGTCGGTGTTGTGAAGTGTTGATAGAATCACCTTTGTTAAGACAGTTTATCTCTAACGAATAAAGTCGCTGTACTGGACGAAGTAGAATGCCAGTTGCTGTCTTAATTTTAACCAGACGAGTCACACTGTCTCTTCCAGGTAACAGCTCCACCACACTTCCTAAGGGCCAGTTGATCCGTTTCTTGTTGTCGCTCTCCACCAGTACTATGTCTCCTACTTGTATGGATCCCTGTTGCTTTTTGCTCCGTAATCGGAGAAATCCCAGGTATTCTTTTTTGAAGCGATTTCTCAGGCTCTCCCGAACAGCTTGTAGGTAACGCCATCAGTCATTTAAACTGCTGGTTTGAATTTGGTCTAAGTCGGTTACATCATTACCCTCTAGGCTCTGTAGGAACATGGAGGGTCTGAGTGGCTTGAGTTCATCTTCTCAGAAAGATAAGTCAAAGGTCGGTTGTTCATCAGGTTCTCACAATCGCACAGAAGAGTACACATTTCCTCATAATTTAGGCAAGCTTTACCCAAATTACGGCGAAGCAAATCCTTTAGAATCTTAATCAACCTTTCCCAGAATCCTACCCACCAAGCTGCAGTGGGAGGGTTCAGCTTCCATTTAATCTTCAGAAGGCTGCACGTCCTCTCTATTTCAGTCCAATCCAATTGCTCCATGGTTCTGCGAAGTCCGGTGAAATTCGTCCCATTGTCCGAATACATGGTATTCACTCTTCCTCTTCTTGCCACAAATCGGCGTAGTGCTTGGATATATGCTACCGTACTAAGTGAAGTAATCAATTCCAGATGTACAGCCCGATAAACTGCACAAGTGAATATCACAATCCATCCCTTTTCTCCTCCTCGTAGGAACACAGGGCCGGCCAAGTCTGTGCCCGTGATCTGGAAAACACTCGATGCCTTGATTCGATCCTGTGGCAACGGAGGAAAAGGTACTTCAAAACCCTTAGCAGAGTTACGACGACAGATTACGCATTTCCGAACAACTGCTGCCACCGTCCTTCTTCCTCTAATTATCCAAACCCTTTGGCGCAACAAAACAAGCAGTGTGTGCGTCCCAGCATGGTTATGGAATCGATGAAATAGTTCAATCATTCCTTCAACCATCACAAGTTTTGATGGAAGTACAACTGGATAGGTATACTCAGGAGTGTCGTCAGAATCAACGACTCTTGACTTCATGCGTAGAATTCCTTCATCGTCTGTGAACACCTCCAGATTCTTCAATTGTTCTTTTCTCTCTTCTTCATAAAGCGTTTCATTCTGGATAAGGAAGTACAGTTTCTTCTCAGCATTGAGAAACTCTTCGCTATCAATTTTCGTAGATACATGGTCTCTACGATTCCTTTGTTTCAATCTCAAAATCCAAGCAATGGTCCTAACGATTTTGATGTATCGTGAACTTAATTGCAGTAAAATCGTTTCCACAACAGTGTTCTTAGCAGCTACAACTGTTTTCCTCCTTTCCCTGTTGACTTCTTCCAACAATGGTTCAGGACGATTAAATACCCATTCTTCTTCTTAACATTTAAGCCAAGACGGACCCTCCCACCATCTGGATCTCCAAAGTTGTGTTGGTGAACACCCTCTAGACAGGAGATCTGCTGGATTCAAGGAATGACCATTTCTGTCTTTGTTGGAAGCATCGAACACCGGCCTTATCTTTGTAGTGCCACCATCTTTCAGCACAGCTCTATGAGGCAAATAATGTGTAGGTCCATCCAAAACCTCGTTTTCAACACCTTCGATAGTCCCTTTGTTTACCCATTCCTGTAACACCTCATCATAATCCTGAAATTTCTGCATCCCTCGTAACTTTCTTGAAGTGTTCAATAATCGTTTCTGAGAAATTTCACGATTCGTTTCCAGAGAAGTACAACCATCAATCCAGGGTAGTTTGACAATGTAGCGCCCAGATTCCTCTTCTCTCTTCACAGTCCTATCGAAGAACATCTGAACTTGTTGTTCCCTTTCTTCCTTTTTTATCTGTTCGCCTGGATCTTTAATACCCAAAGTCTCAATTTCCCACAAATTCGCCACTCTTGTTGATTGAGTTAAAGTAAGTAGAGTGTAAGACGAGGCAGTAGTTGAGGTGCTCTCAGAAGAGCCCATAAGTGTCCACCCTAAACAAGTTCTCACAGCTACTAGACTCTTGTTTACATGTAGAAAGTCTGGCGTGATTATCTGAGCCCACACGTCAGCTCCTAACAATACCTGTATGTCAGTACTGTTGCCACCATTATTTTGGCCAACATCACTAAGTTATACTCCCTTGTCCCTCAGTAAATTAAACAAGTCAGCATCAACTAGGGGAGCACCTCCACAGATACTATCAGAGCCTAACACTGCAACCTCACATCTGTTTTCCTCGTTCATACCCAGCAAGGACTCGAGACAAACAGGTGTTGTTTTCCTATCTCCAAATAATTCTTGACTTTTTATGTAGCTTCTCTGCGATCCACTATCACACAGAACTCTTACTCTGTGCGTGGATCCACCAACAACTACTCTAGCAACTAAAGTCTGCAGATAGGTCACATGTCATTTATTACTACCTGCCATCATGCTAACATTTTTTGGGACTGAATTACCTTTTGGTTCATCTGAGGCTGTTTTCGCACACATCAAAGCGTAATGTTTCCCCTTGCAAAATGGGCACTTCACAAACATCTTACACTTAACACTGACATGTCCCGGTGGTAGACACCTTAAACAAGCTCCCTTTTTCTTTAACGTTACTTGGCGTTCTTCTTGAGAATAATCAATAGCTACAGCACAGTCTTGAGAAAGATGTGAGGTTCTGCCACAGAATATACAAGCCGTATCTTTGTTATTTCTGTTTCCCTTACTAACTGAAACATCCTCTATTGAAATTAAAGAAGCCGCTGAAGGTACGTCCCTATTCTTAGTCTTGGTCCTATCGTCTTGCTTAACTCGATCCGTCCTCTCGTTAACTTCAAAAGAACTATGTCTTAGCGTAAGCCGTTCTTCACCTTCTACCTCAGTCTTTAAGAAGGCTAACAATTCACTCAAACAACAGTCAGGTTCCTTGATAGACGTTTCTTTTGATACACGATACCTGTACCAAGTTCTAAACATAACCTCTGGCAAGGCACTCTCTACTAGTGGAAATAACATTGCAGCGTATTTCTCCTTTGTTACTCCCAAGGAATCAAGTGCTCTCAACTGTCCCTCCAGGCTGTCATACAGTTGGGCTATGGATCTTAAACTATCCTTCTTTAACACCAAGGATAAAAGTTCCCTAACATAGTACTCAATGAGTAACTCATCCTTCCCATACCTAGACTTCAACAATTCTATAGCCTTTTTGTAGTTTTCCTTTGAATGAGGAAAGTTTTCTACCAACTTCTGAACACACGAACCAGGTTCCATACACCGAATCAAATAAACAAATTTGTCTTCATCTTTAAGGCTGCTATCTTCATGTATTTTAGTAAATTGCGCCCAAAACCCAATCCAGCACTTCACGTTTCCATCAATTTTTTTCAGTTCTAGTTTTGGTAGTCTTAGTAGTCTCTGATTAGAAGTACGTGAACAGTTACTCGTATTAGCTTCAGAAACGGCTTGATCTCCAACTTGTAAGGCCTGCACTTTTTCCCTAACCTTAAAATATTTCAAGTCGTACTCACTGCAATTGTTGATCTCTGTTTCAAGCACGATGTCTTCAAGGTCTTCCATTTGCAGCAGCTCATTGTATACTTCATCATCCAGACGTTTTAACTTCTCGTATCGTTCCACAAGTGAAGCATATCTGCTACGAATCTCCACGTGGTCACCATCAGCAAGCGCCAACAGTTCTTCAAGCTTATTTACTTCACGTGTAAATACGCCGCGTAATACTCGACGTTCGGTCATCGTTGTTCTGTTTTATTTGATGTTGAGATTGCCAGTAATCCTGTCACGGTCGCCAGTTATATACCATACCAAATCATTTTAATATACAGTAATCAATATTTTATTAACACAACTCAACATCGCATTCAAAAGACATTCCAAAGACACTACACTCAAAGATAACAAAACCAAAACTATGTAAATCAAAACACTGTCTATTTTCTAAATAATAACACTGTCTATTTTCTACATCTACAGGAAGTAGATTGCTCGAAAGAGCTTTAGTTCACTTTCTCCACAATATAAAATCAGAGTCCGTTATAACACATTTTTAGAGTTAGAAAGCAAGTATTGGGTAGATTATTGGCTGAGGAATAACCCACCCACCAAGGGAAGATGATTAAGAAAAGGAAGTGGGTTTCGGACTGGAGAAAAAGGATAGAGAAATAGGATGAGAGTTCCACAAAAGTTATAAATTTAACCTTTAATGCACTTAGAGGCGGTTTCCACTGAAAATCCGTTCTCTGATACCTAAAATGGGTAAGAGCTTGGTCTAAGCTGACGGGAAATACAGCTAGGACTTGGGCGGTTTGCAAGAGAGTGGCCTTAGTATATTCCCTCTCAAGTAGGCATAAGACTACTATGGGGAAGGGCGTTGGTCTGGCAAGACTGAGAGTAACAGATTTATTGTATGTCTTTTCAAAGAAATTCGTTTTTGCAAAGTAATTCGAAGAATGCCAATAATTTGAATCAAGTTTGGTAGTTATAGAGTTCCTGAAAAAGCGACCAAGTGCTTCCAGGAAGGATAGTGATAAAGAATTATACCTTGGAGAGTAATTTTGGTAAGTGAACCAATGGTTGCATTTGGAAATGGCTAAGCTTTTACTCAGCGAGAGGCCGGCTAAAAGTTTAGACAACGAAAAACACTTATCTTTTGGAAAAAATGACCATAAGTTTTCGGAGAGGATCTCCACAAGCAGGTAGCTGGCGTAGCGAGCTTTACTTGCCTTACTGGCCAGTTAGAATTAGCTATTAAAGCTAAGAGAAACTTTAACGAGATTGCCACTAAGAGTTCTTTCTCAAAAGCAACGAGTGGTGAAAGCCCTATCAATAGATTTAATGGCATCGAGTAGGGAGAGCCAAGGAGGACAGGATCTTGCCTAACCGTTGTATTAGAAAAATGAAAAGGCAGAAACAACGCTTGATTTATTTAACAATTCAAAAGAAGTTGATAACTTTAATAAATATATATTTTTCAATTTGGTTAACAATTTTTAGGTCACAGACCTCAGAAGACATTAACGTTTGCTCCAGGCAATTGACAATTCTTTAGGTTTCAAACCTTATATATGTACTAAAATCTTTGTAAGATTTAAAAAGGACAAATGAAATGATTAAAGTTTAGACATTCAATTGAGTACAAGGAGTGTACTTTAAGAAATTTCCAGGTAACTGTTTTAGAAAAAGTTACAACTTCGAAAATAACAATAAGAAAAACATGAAGAATAAGATAGAAGTTCCTACAACTTCTTATATTTATACAGAATTACTGTTGGTTAATTATACCAATAAGGGCAGGTCACTTACTGTGAAACCTGAAGAGATAATCAAAAGGAAGGTTCTCGACCTCCTATGTTTTAAGTCAGAATCACGAGCCAAATGGGGCAGTTTCCATATCGTGAGACCTAGAAATAACTCACTCAAGAGTTGAAAGAATTGTTTTCCCTGATTATAAGGTAGAAACAATGTAAGTTTGAACCGTGTATAAAACACGTAGTTATGCAGAAATTAAGTAATGCTAAACAAACAAGATGGAAGGGCACTTCGTTGAGTGACACCTTATAGTAAAGTTACAATTTTATTAATATGGTTTGTTAGTAGAAGGTTTAGGAAAGATCGATTGGGATGGAGGATAAATGTTCATGGCCTTATTTAATGTAAACGAACGATCGCGACGCGGAAGAAATACTGAAAGCACTGTTTCTCACTATAGTCTTTTGAATAGATGAAAAATTCACTGTAGTAACACGAAAGTTTATGGCAAAGAAAGTTATTGCAATGATGAAAAAGAACTGGTTGCACTAGATAGGCGAGAGTCTATTTCTTGAGAAGTTTGTGAATTACAATTAAATGCGCCATAGAACATTCCAGCGGTGGAAGGAATTTCGCTATTGTAGTAATTTAGAAGTAAGATTCTTCAATTTTAAATAGTATTTTCACAAGTGAGTGAAAAATACATGACGACAGGACTTGTAGATAAAGTACAGGATCTGGAAGGTTCCAGAACGATCTTAATAGAAGAATGGGGCCAAAGTTAATCCAGCGGAGGAACTAGCTTGGTGAATTATAGACAGCGGGTATTAGATAATATCCCACGTGGTGAGAAGATTTCTCATTTAAAGAGCTTAAGAAAAGCTACTTTCTGTTAAAGTTGACTTAGACAGACAAAAGCTCAACATGGAAAATCCCACGAAGAATGATTACCACCCCAAATAAGTAATCTCACGCTGTCTATAAAATATCGTTAAAAACATGTAGAAGATAAAACCATGAAGATGAGGTTAAAACTTGAAGCTGTACTTATCTTGGTTGCATGTCGAAGGTGAAGTTCCCTTTGACGGATGCCTAGAGTGCCAACATGGCGTAGAGAGTAGAGAGTGCCTATTGGTTTGAGGAGACTGGCTCTAGTTGAGCCCTGACTGATCGAGTCAACTGCCGATTTACAAGTGAGACCCGCTCAGCAAAGCGCGGAGGGTCCAAGGAAGGGAAAGAGTGGGGGTAGGAGACAAAAGGAATACATATCAGAATAACCAACATAAGAAATTAAATTCTCTTGAGGAGATGGTCTTCAAAGAGGTGGTAGCAGGCGATACTAGCACAGCATGGTGAATGAAAAAGTAAACGACGTTCTCTTGCTCATGGAGATAATAGCTGGCGATGGTAGCAAAATCTGGTGGCCAGATGGATAAGTAAATCCTCTTGCACCAGGAAGAATTGAGGAGCTTCAGAGATTCGCTGCTAGATGACGCTAGGTGGGTCATGGAAGATATATATCTAGAACAGACTCATAAAAGATATAAGCGGCATGATCACCAAAGAGAAAATAGAAGATCACTGTTGGTGTTTGACAAAGAGGAAGGAATGAACAAGCAAAGAGCATTAAACTTTATATTCTCTCGTACCGTGTATTCCAAGAATACACCATACTGGGAGGGTCAAACACCAACAGAGAACAAATAAGCAGTTAAACATTCAAAGGTAATGGAGCGATCAAAGAAAGTGGTCTCGTGATCGGACCATTAGTGGTCAAGATTTTGGCCACCCTGACTCTCCCATCTCTTCCAGGATAACACTCGGTTACTCTACCAGAGATCCATACTAGGGGGGGGGGGGGGGGGTGAAACATCCCTAACCAAGACCAAGTCCCCCACTTTAATGTCGGGACTGGAAAGAAACCACTTCTGTCTCCGCTGCAAGGAAGTTAAATATTCCAAGTTCCACCTCTTCCAAAAAGAATTACGGAGGGCTTCAAGTTTACGCCAAACGATAGGTAGATTAGAATCCCTGTAAGAATTGGGAAGAGGAGGAGGAGCAGAAAGAGAAGTGCCAATAAGGAAATGACCAGGTGTAAGTGGAAGCAGGTCATCAGGGTCATTGGAAAGAGGAGTTAAAGGGCGAGTGTTTACTACACCCTCGATCAGAACGGATAGTGAATTGAATTCTTCATAAGTCAGAATGCGATTACCTAAGACTTTTCTTAAATGACGTTTAGTGAGCTTTACGCAAGATTCCCACCTACCACCGTGATGAGGAGCGTAGGGAGGTATAAAGCGCCATTTGAAACCCTTTGAGTAGGAAAAATTAGAAATTTGTTCCATGGCAGGAGAGGAAGTGAGAGCTTTCTTCCACAGGGAAGCTGCGCCCTGAAAAGTGGAAGCGTTATCAGAGAACATCTCGGAAGGAACACCACGCCTAGCAGTGAAGCGAGAGACAGCTGATAAAAAGTAAGAAGTAGAAGCATTCGTTACTAGTTCCAAGTGGATTGCGCCAATAACCATGCAAACAAAGAGAGAAACATAAAGCTAACCAAACAATTTGCGTTTAGCTTCAGGAGAATTTCGTTGATATTGGAACGGACCCATATAGTCCACACCAGTTAAAGCAAATGGGCGTATAGGAGAAGAGCGAAAAGAGGGCAGATCGCTCATTAATTGAGTATTGATTTTAGGTTTCGCTTTGAAGCAAGGAATGCACTTGTGAATTACAGAAGAAACTTCATGAATTCCATTTATAATCCAGTACTTTTCCCTTAAGAGGCAAAGCAGAGTGCGTGTACCAACATGCAGATTACGATAATGAAAGTCACGTATAATTAAGGAAGTTACGTGATGTTTGGAAGGCAAAATAACGGGATGCTTTTTGTCCTCAGAGAGCAAAAATTGCGAGAGCCTTCCACCTACCCTGAGTAACCCATGGTCATCAAGGAACGGGGCCAAAGCACGAAGACGACTGGATTTGGGAAGATCCCTTTTAGAAGAAAGTAAAGACAATTCAGAAGAAAAGGCTTCTTGCTGTGTCAGTTGTAAAACCTTAATGGTAGCGAGATTCAATTCATGATTGGTAAGGTGTGGTTTGGGGAGAAGAGGTTGGTCAACCACAAAATATTTCCATCTAAGGAGATAGGCGACAATTCGTATTAATTTATGAAAAGTAGAATAACGGGATAACAAAGGATGAGAAGCGTTGGAAACAAGACACGAAGCAATGGATAGAGGTACTTTAGCGTCAGGCAAGTTGGAGTTTGTAGCTGGAGGTTTAGAAGGCCATGAAGAAGAATCTTCGAGTAACCACGAGGGCCCATGCCAGTACAACTGGGAAGCTGCCAATTGAGAAGGTAAACAACCACGAGAGATAATATCGGCTGGGTTTTCAACACTGGGCACATGCCTCCATTGACATCCAGAAGAAAGAGTTTGAATTTTGGAAACCCTGTTTGCAACAAAAGTTTGCCAGTGAGAGGGGTTCTTGGCGATCCAAGAAAGGGTGATCATGGAATCGCTCCAGAGATAGATTTGCGAGAATTCGACTTTTAATACCTCCCGTAATTTCTTAACAAGTTCTGCAGCCATGAGTGCAGCGCACAATTCAAGCCTAGGCAAAGTGATAGTTTTAAGAGGAGCAACCTTCGATTTGGCACAAACAAGGTTGGAAACTGGAGAACCATAGAATGAACCGTGATAAACTAAATATGCGCAGCAACCGTAAGCTTTCTCGGAACTGTCCGCGAACACATGAAGGAAAAAGGATGCATTAGAATGAGCATTAATTAAATTCCTGGGAATTTCAATAAGGGAAAGATCCAACAAATTGCTGCGAAACGAGAGCCAACGATTAAGAAAAGAAAGAGGGACAGTGTCATCCCATTCACACTTGAGCGACCACAGCTCTTGCATGAAGAGTTTGGCTATAACGATAACTGGGGCAAGGAATTGAAGCGGATCAAAAATTTTTGCAATTTCAGAGAGAATTTGTCTTTTTGTGTTAGGAAGCTCTTCTGCGAGCGAAACTTTATAGATGAGAGTGTCAGTGCTAGTGCACCAATGAACTCCTAGTGTTTTTATGGATTCGGAGTTTCCACAAATTTCGACAGAAGAAGGATCTACGTCTTCGATGGGAAACTGGGCGAGAAACTCAGGGGAGTTGGAATTCCACTTATGAAGTGGGAAACCTCCATTCCTTAGCAATGCCTGAAGTTCTAAAGACACAAAAGAAGCTTCCTCCAAAGTGGGGAAGGACTGCAAATAATCGTCAACATAGAATGACGTAGTTAGTGCTTCAGAGGCTTTGGAATTAAATAAATGACCATCTTGTGAGGCTAGCAAGTGTAGGGATCGGATAGCAAGAAAAGCAGAGGTTTTAAGCCATAAGTAACCGTTTTAAGCGAAATATCTTAATGGGCTTACTGATTTCATCACGCCACAAGATTCTTTGGAGATCTCGTTGTTCGGGTTGAATTAACACTTGACGGTACATCTGTTTTATATCAGCTATGACAGCTATGGGAAATAATCGAAAGTTTAAGAGTATAGCAGATAGATCTGACTGAATAGCAGGACCAGAATAAAGAGTGTCGTTAAGGCTGTTGCCATTAACGTCGGGTGATGAACCACTGAAAACAACTCGGATTTTATCTTTTACAAGAGGGTTTTTCCACACGGGATGATGATTTAAATAAACCGTTTCAATTGGGGGGTGCAATTCATCATCAGATTTGTTAACAACTTCCATATGATCTAAGCTTTCATACTCATCCATGAAATCAGTGTACTGCTGTTTGACAAGGGGTTCTTTCTTGAATTTGCTCTCGATAGCAAAGAGAGCTTTTCGAGCTTTGGGCTGAGAGTTAATAAGTTTGGGGGGATTATGTAATCTTGGCATTTGAACAACGAACCGGCTATCAGAAGAACGAGTGGTGGTGTTCAAAAAAAGTTGCTCACAGAATTCATTTTCTGAAGAGGTTACATTAGGAGGATCAACGCTTTCAAGCTTCCAGAACTGTTCCAGGTCAGTATTGGAGAAGTAACATTGCGATGCGGGTTGGGGAGAACAATGGGGAAGTTGACCTGTGACGATCCATCCAAAATTAGTGTCTCTGGCGACCACGTTTGAGGATAACTTGCGAACCTGTTTACGAAGGCAATTCCAGAAAACATTGGCACTAAAGAGTATGTCAATAGGATTTTGCATGTTGAACAAAGGATCGGCTAGCCTTAAATGCGAGGGAATGTTTAACCCTGAAATATCCACCGAGTGACTTGGAGTGTCTTCTCCAATGCTATTGAGAATTAGACAATTAAGTTTAAAGAAGTTGTTTCTATGACAAATATCTCTTATGGTTAGCTTCGAGAATTGTAAAGCTTGCGATTTTGAGCTGTTGATGCCCGACACGTTGATAGAAGTGGGGTTTACAGGTAGGCCTAGTTTTCTAATCAAGGAATTAGACACAAAATCATGAGTTGCCGCTGAATCTAGAAGACCGCGTGCACGGACCCAGTTGCCTAAGTTATCCTGAACTTCGATTTGGACAGTAGACAACAATACTTGATCACTGCGAATGGACTTGGCATTTTGAATATAAGATGAAGCATTAGAACTGTTAGCACTATCATTTTTCGGAGAAGTAGATGCTGTCGATGACCTTGCCTGATCATGACGATGTAGCAAAGTGTGATGAGCTTTTTCACAATGGTAGCAAAGTCTTGTGGACTTGCAATTAGAAGCAGAATGAGTAGGCGCTAGGCAATTGAAGCAATGTTTGTTCTGGGAAACTAATTTTCTTCTGTCGTCGACTGACATTTCTTTAAAGGATTTACAGAGGTATAGGGCATGGGGATCTTTACAAAGTATGCACTTTAAAGGTTCGTTTAAACTCTTGCGAGGTTCGCTTTGAGTGTTTAAAACCATAGAGCTAGCAACACGACGTTCACTAGACCTAGTTGCGTAACCAGTAGTGTTTGATTTAAATTTAGATGAGCTGGACCCGGGTTTTTGGGTATCAGACGCTAAGCGTTCGCTTTTAGGTTTGATAGACATTAATTCAAATTTGGAACTCGGGGAAGAGGGTTCACTTTGATTAGCTAGAGCGGTTAAGAGTTGCCATCTAGCGTTTATGAAAGTGACTAAATGCTCGTAAGAGTAGTCGTCTTCTTTAGAAAGTTCAATTTCCCAAGCTTTGAGAGTAGCAGCATCAACTTTAGATACCACTAAATGTATTAGGAAGGTATCCCAATGTTCAGTAGGTTGATCTAATTGGGACAAAGCCTTAACGTGAAGTTGTGTAGTATCAACTAGAGTACGCAAACTAGTGACGTCATTGTGCTGTGACGCAGGCAGGTTGAATAGAGCCTTCATATGGCGTTGAATACGTAACCGTAAATTTCCATATCTTTCTTTTAATAAGTTAAAGGCAATGGGGTAATTTTCGGCACGTAGAGGAAGTGCTTCAACTAACTGCAAAGCTTGACCTCGGAGGATAGATCTCAAGTAATGAAACTTTTAAATGGCTTGAATGTCTTCATTGTCATGAACAAGGGAGCAAAATAATTCATAGAAAGAATCCCAAGTAGATTCATCTCCAGAGAAATGGGGTAAATCAATTTTAGGTAAAATTGGTTTGGGCTTATGAGAACCATCACGGAAGGAAGTTTGTGGTTCGTGAAGGGAACCAAGAACAGAAGCGTCCTTTTTCTGCTCCTCTTCGAGTTGGCGTATTATTTTGAAAGCAGAACCTATGCCTTCGTAATATTGGTTTTCTACTTCGACTCGATCTTCGGTTTGATTGAGCATACAAGTTTCTATTTCAGTTTGAATGTTACAATAATTTTCATAAGAACGTTCAAAATCCCTTACACGATGTTTCAACAAGTCTAATTGAGCTTCTGTGGGATCTAACTCATTTATGTACTTTCTGAAACGGGTAATTTGCCCTTTATAGGATGCTCGTTTAGAAGTAAGTTTTTCATCCTTATCCTTTTCAGTAGGAGCCATGTTAAAGAAAATAGATTGAAATGTAACTCACGAAACTGTGGAACCTTGGAAATGCTGTCAAGCTGGCAGCAGCAATAAGTAGAAAGAACGGGACACACCAAAGGAGACAGGAGCGGCCTCTTTCCCCTTCACAGGCTTTGCACGATGCGGTTATAGCTGAAAGATTCAAAGCAGATATTAATAATTTGCAAAGTATTGCCAAATGATCTTTCAAACAGAAAAATGACAAATGGACTCTCCCGGGTTTCTGGGACCAAATTTTGGGTAGATTATTGGCTGAGGAATAACCCACCCACCAAGGGAAGATGATTAAGAAAAGGAAGTGGGTTTCGGACTTTAGAAAAAGGATAGAGAAATAGGATGAGAGTTCCACACAAGTTATAAATTTAACCTTTAATGCACTTAGAGGCGGTTTCCACTGAAAATCCGTTCTCTGATACCTAAAATGGGTAAGAGCTTGGTCTAAGCTGACGGGAAATACAGCTAGGACTTGGGCGGTTTGCAAGAGAGTGGCCTTAGTATATTCCCTCTCAAGCAGGCATAAGACTACTATGGGGAAGGGTGTTTGTCTGGCAAGACTGAGAGTAACAGATTTATTGTATGTCTTTTCAAAGAAATTCATTTTTGCAAAGTAATTCGAAGAATGCCAATAATTTGAATCAAGTTTGGTATTTCCAGTTTTTGAAGTTATAGAGTTCCTGAAAAAGCGACCAAGTGCTTCCAGGAAGGATAGTGATAAAAAATTATACCTTGGAGAGTAATTTTGGTAAGTGAACCAATGGTTGCATTTGGAAATGGCTAAGCTTTTACTCAGCGAGAGGCCGGCTAAAAGTTTAGACAACGAAAAACACTTATCTTTTGGAAAACTGACCATAAGTTTTCGGAGAGGATCTCCACAAGCAGGTAGCTGGCGTAGCGAGCTTTACTTGCCTTACTGGCCAGTTAGAATTAGCTATTAAAGCTAAGAGAAACTTTAACGAGATTGCCACTAAGAGTTCTTGCTCAAATGCAACGAGTGGTGAAAGCCCTATCAATAGATTTAATGGCATCGAGTAGGGAGAGCCAAGGAGGACAGGATCTTGCCTAACCGTTGTATTAGAAAAATGAAAAGGCAGAAAGAAACGCTTGATTTATTTAACAATTCAAAAGAAGTGGATAACTTTAATAAATATATATTTTTCAATTTGGTTAACAATTTTTAGGTCACAGACCTCAGAAGACATTAAACGTTTGCTCCAGGCAATTGACAATTCTTAAGGTTTCAAACCTTATATATGTACTGTCCCCGTTTACCTGGATAGTAGGCTGTCAGATATCCGCCCCCTCAATCGGATTGCCAATTATCAATCGCACCGGCACAGTTACATCAATGAAAATGGCACTGACAGATACTATCGAGATAAGAGCACAGAAGTTCACAGGAAATCATTGTGGAACACACCAAAATAGACGGGGGTTCATACTTACCGTTACTTACCTCTTAATTATCTCGGGGTTTGAGTTGACAACAGGATCACTAAAGTCTGTTCACACAATAACCTCCACCATGACATTTAAAAATGAATCAGAACGAAGACGAGAACTTTGAACTGTACAAAAGCTTTATTTCAAATAAAGGGTCTGATTTTACTAACACAACAAAACAACGTGGCTATCAGTAGCCCAAGTCAATCTGACTACGTCCTCCAGTAGGACTTGCAAAAATTATCATACAACATGATATAAAACATTTTAGCTCCCAAGAGCTCCAAATAACGTAATATTCATAACACTATTGGATTGGAAAAGGACGTCAGGGTGTGACATATATAGAGCATTTGGTTTCCTTTTAATAAACATGAGAATGGTATTTATAGTCGCAAGGCCAGAGTGTGGACGACCTCACTCTCTGAGAACCAGATGTTGGCACAGCTGCGGGCTACCCTCCAGCCTGTTGCATACTGGTCAAATGCACTCCCTTCTCACATGCTACGTTACGTAAGAATACAGCCTGCGCTCTCAAGCTTTTAAATGTTTACAAGACAACTCACATTATATTTACGCAAATCTTTCAAGTACTTTGCTCACATCCTATTGGATCATTATGTTAATTTCTTAAACTTGTTAACTTCAATCCAAATGTTTAATTAGCTCTTAAATGTTAATAACAAAATCACATAAATTATTTATAACAATTAGAAATTGTTTATAATATTTGTCAAAGACAATAAAAAATATTATAAGCACGCCTTTAACATCACTCTCGTTCCATATTATTTTCAAAAATATTTACAGCAATTATTTACAATATTAATATTTGAATTATTTAAATTATTAATTTAAGAAATACATTAGCCACATGTTCATTCGTTTGGTAATTTTCATAATCGTGTTTAATATAATCGACCAATGAAGGTTAGTTATACATGTTAATGTCACAATCTGGTTTAATAAAGGTTTTAATAATGATTTGTGACGGCAACCTTCATTCAAAATCTTATCTCAAATTCTTTCAAAACTCGTGTTAATTATAACAGTAATTCACTTGATTAATTTTCAACGAACTATGACAATCTTACTCCAGCGGAAAATCCTTCGCTAACAAGTTAATGCACAATCTGCATTAAAAATATGCCCAAAATCATCATATATTAATCTATATGGCATTAAAAACTTCCACATAACTTACAAAACTTCCACAAATAATTCTTTAACATTAATTCCTGTGGGAACTTCCTTCATATTCAAGGGCATTATATCTCAGCGACTTTCAACACGCGCTGCACTAGCGATTATACATTCATAGTTCCACTTAAAAATTTTTATAATCATTAATTGTTTCAAAACTGTTTTTATTTAACCTTCGTGGATTTCATTCATGAACCGAAATGAAGTCAAAACTTGCCAATCACAAACAAATTTAATAGTGAATACGCTTATATACGCCTGTCTGGTCTATCAAAATTTAAGATTAACATCTTAAAAAAAATTGTAGTATGAAAATACTATCATCAAATAAAGTGCGACTAAAATGCAAAGTAGTCGAATAGAATCCAATTAGACTGGGGAATGCAAACATCGTTCTATAAATCTCTAATTGAGAAAAACTCCTAACAAAAGTTCTTGACTTTAATGCATTCAATAATTCCTTATTAAAGTTACTCTTTCACAAAGTGTCTATAATGCAATGTTCATTCATAACTGACGATAAATGTCTGTGTTGCAATCAATTCAAATAACGACTAGTATTTCCAAGATCGTCGACAACGTAAGAGATTTTAACGCTCTAAAATCATTTAAATGTTCTTCCTTCTTGATGATGACAGAAAATTGGTCAAAGTAATTAAACTGGGGTTGAATTACTTTAATAAAGTGACACGCTGTCTGAATTTAAATCTGCCATAAAAATCATTAACTTACAGTCAAATCGTGACTACAAAAAATATTAATTACTGAAAAATCCAAATATCAGTCTCAACTGATTCAAAATCGTTAACTATGCCCATGACATAACAATGTCTTAATAAATCGTCGAAAAAGGCATAACTCATCAAGGTGTACTGAGAATAAGAATCTCAAGAAGAAAATAGGGCAAAATACATGAGGATAAAAATATGGGAAAAATAGTTGCTCAAACATCATTAGTAAACTCAAATACAATAAACGTTCACGACTACCTTATCTGCCGATTGACGTTCCAGAGGAAAATTCCCCAAAGAAGACTGCTGATGGATCCATTTCACCACGTTAAAGTTGAGCTCCATCCTCGAAATAGGAAATAGCACCCTCGGAGAATCGAACTGCTTCCTTCTCCGGAAATCGCTCTGCTCCTTGAAGACGAATAGACATCCTTCCGGCAATAATCTTCTTTGTGAGTCGGGACTTCCCTGACCTCTCTTGAAAAATTCCCTGAAGTTCCAGTAGACAATCGTCATGAAGTTTTGTAGAAATTTCCGAAGAAATTATTCATATTCAGAGTATGAAATTGTTTCTATGGCTGTTCGATGGTATTCAGCCTTTAATTACGAAACATGGGTGTAGATGGTATTCACCGCATGTTCGCTTGTGTGGAATAGCAATTAGCGAAGTTCCATGTCGCTATCTTACTCCGTTGAAGTATGTCCCAATTGCAATAAGCCCTTTTAGCCTTCCATCTGCTCTTCGGTTGTAGTATTAGAAGAACAAACTGCCGTATTCAATTGCTCCATTATACTGTATCGTTCTGTAACCAAGCAATCTGAAGTCTTTCTATTCCACTCGCAGCGTCAGCCGTTGCGTTGATTCTGGCTATACAAAAGTGCTTCTCTTGTGGCGAGATAATCACTTTTGTCAGTCGTATAAAACTGCTAATATCTTTTAAACTAATCGGTCGAAATTGTTCAGCTTTTCTCTATTACTTTATGAAGCACAGCACAATACAATTAGCTTATCGGTGACCGCTAACTGTTCGAAGCTAAACTTGTAGAAGCTTTCTAAGGTCCGTTTCAACTTCACCTAGTTTGACTTGGATATCGTTAATATAGTGGCCTCGCCACGCGTTATAAAGACGATTCTTTTCACTGCTGTTCACTTCGACGTCTCACTATAATGAATGTATAAGAAAAGAACTTTCACAATAGACTTCGATGATCTGAGAATGAGATCTCAGAATAATCGGAGAACGAAAGAGACTCCTCTCTTCTGCGCAAGCCCTTTTATTAACTTCACGAGGGGCGTTTCCATCCCTTCCAAAGCGAGATACTACGTCATCGCTAAAAGTTCCAACTTCGTTAATACATGACGGATTTTCAAAATTCAAAAACTGAAAATAAATTTCACCAAAATTCCAAATCAATGCTTCTACTGCAAATGGATTTCCACAATTCTGCATTCCAAAAGTAATAAAAATACCATAGTTTCAGCAATCTCCGTCTTCCTTGAAACTATCGTTCATTGGTTCAAGCCTCTCCTCCAATAGCATAGTTTCTTCCTCAGCAGAATTCCTCGTTTCCTGCGACTGCGTCGTAAATCTTGGAACATTCTCGACTAAATGCTGACGTCACTGAGAATCTCAGCTCAAGTAGCTTGCTGGCATAACATTTACGTCATCCGTGCTTACGTCATGACTACCCACGTCATAACTATGACAGCCATAACTCTTCTTATAATTTCAAATATAGCCACCGTGGTCTCTACATAATTCAATTACGGGGGCAGTACTAAAATCTTTGTAAGATTTAAAAAAGACAAATGAAATGATTAAAGTTTAGACATTCAATTGAGTACAAGGAGTGTACTTTAAGAAATTTCCAGGTAACTGTTTTAGAAAAAGTTACAACTTCGAAAATAACAATAAGAAAAACATGAAGAATAAGATAGAAGTTCCTACAACTTCTTATATTTATACAGAATTACTGTTGGTTAATTATACCAATAAGGGCAGGTCACTTACTGTGAAACCTGAAGAGATCATCAAAAGGAAGATTCTCGACCTCCTATGTTTTAAGTCAGAATCACGAGCCAAATGGGGCAGTTTCCATTTCGTGAGACCTAGAAATAACTCACTCAAGAGTTGAAAGAATTGTTTTCCCTGATTATAAGGTAGAAACAATGTAAGTTTGAACCGTGTATAAAACACGTAGTTATGCAGAAATTAAGTAATGCTAAACAAACAAGATGGAAGGGCACTTCGTTGAGTGACACCTTATAGTAAAGTTACAATTTTATTCATATGGTTTGTTAGTAGAAGGTTTAGGAAAGATCGATTGGGATGGAGGATAAATGTTCATGGCCTTATTTAATGTAAACGAACGATCGCGACGCGGAAGAAATACTGAAAGCACTGTTTCTCACTATAGTCTTTTGAATAGATGAAAAATTCACTGTAGTAACACGAAAGTTTATGGCAAAGAAAGTTATTGCAATGATGAAAAAGAACTGGTTGCACTAGATAGGCAGGAGTCTATTTCTTAAGAAGTTTGTGAATTACAATTAAATGCGCCATAGAACATTCCAACGGTGGAAGGAAATTCGCTATTGTAGTAATTTAGAAGTAAGATTCTTCAATTTTAAATAGTATTTTCACAAGTGAGTGAAAAATACATGACGACAGGACTTGTAGATAAAGTACAGGATCTGGAAGGTTACAGAACGATCTTAATAGAAGAATGGGGCCAAAGTTAATCCAGCGGAGGAACTAGCTTGGTGAATTATAGACAGCGGGTATTAGATAATATCCCACGTGGTGAGAAGATTTCTCATTTAAAGAGCTTAAGAAAAGCTACTTTCTGTTAAAGTTGACTTAGACAGACAAAAGCTCAACATGGAAAATCCCACGAAGAATGATTACCACCCCAAATAAGTAATCTCACGCTGTCTATAAAATATCGTTAAAAACATGTAGAAGTTAAAACCATGAAGATGAGGTTAAAACGTGAAGCTGTACTTATCTTGGTTGCATGTCGAAGGTGAAGTTCCCTTTGACGGATGCCTAGAGTGCCAACATGGCGTAGAGAGTAGAGAGTGCCTCTTGGTTTGAGGAGACTGGCTCTAGTTGAGCCCTGACTGATCGAGTCAACTGCCGATTTACAAGTGAGACCCGCTCAGCAAAGCGCGGAGGGTCCAAGGAAGGGAAAGAGTGGGGGTAGGAGACAAAAGGAATACATATCAGAATAACCAACATAAGAAATTAAATTCTCTTGAGGAGATGGTCTTCAAAGAGGTGATAGCAGGCGATACTAGCACAGCATGGTGAATGAAAAAGTAAACGACGTTCTCTTGCTCATGGAGATAATAGCTGGCGATGGTAGCAAAATCTGGTGACCAGATGGATAAGTAAATCCTCTTGCACCAGGAAGAATTGAGGAGCTTCAGAGATTCGCTGCTAGATGACGCTAGGTGGGTCATGGAAGATATATATCTAGAACAGACTCATAAAAGATATAAGCGACATGATCACCAAAGAGAAAATAGAAGATGACTCTTGGTGTTTGACAAAGAGGAAGGAATGAACAAGCAAAGAGCATTAAACTTTATATTCTCTCGTACCGTGTATTCCAAGAATACACCATACTGGGAGGGTCAAACACCAACAGAGAACAAATAAGCAGTTAAACATTCAAAGGTAATGGAGCGATCAAAGAAAGTGGTCTCGTGATCGGACCATTAGTGGTCAAGATTTTGGCCACCCTGACTCTCCCATCTCTTCCAGGATAACACTCGGTTACTCTACCAGAGATCCATACTAGGGGGGGGGGGGGTGAAACATCCCTAACCAAGACCAAGTCCCCCACTTTAATGTCGGGACTGGAAAGAAACCACTTCTGTCTCCGCTGCAAAGAAGTTAAATATTCCAAGTTCCACCTCTTCCAAAAAGAATTACGGAGGGCTTCAAGTTTACGCCAAACGATAGGTAGATTAGAATCCCTGTAAGAATTGGGAAGAGGAGGAGGAGCAGAAAGAGAAGTGCCGATAAGGAAATGACCAGGTGTAAGTGGAAGCAGGTCATCAGGGTCATTGGAAAGAGGAGTTAAAGGGCGAGTGTTTACTACACCCTCGATCAGAACGGATAGTGAATTGAATTCTTCATAAGTCAGAATGCGATTACCTAAGACTTTTCTTAAATGACGTTTAGTGAGCTTTACGCAAGATTCCCACCTACCACCGTGATGAGGAGCGCAGGGAGGTATAAAGCGCCATTTGAAACCCTTTGAGTAGGAAAAATTAGAAATTTGTTCCATGGCAGGAGAGGAAGTGAGAGCTTTCTTCCACAGGGAAGCTGCGCCCTGAAAAGTGGAAGCGTTATCAGAGAACATCTCGGAAGGAACACCACGCCTAGCAGTGAAGCGAGAGACAGCTGATAAAAAGTAAGAAGTAGAAGCATTCGTTACTAGTTCCAAGTGGATTGCGCCAATAACCATGCAAACAAAGAGAGAAACATAAAGCTAACCAAACAATTTGCGTTTAGCTTCAGGAGAATTTCGTTGATATTGGAACGGACCCATATAGTCCACACCAGTTAAAGCAAATGGGCGTATAGGAGAAGAGCGAAAAGAGGGCAGATCGCTCATTAATTGAGTATTGATTTTAGGTTTCGCTTTGAAGCAAGGAATGCACTTGTGAATTACAGAAGAAACTTCATGAATTCCATTTATAATCCAGTACTTTTCCCATAAGAGGCAAAGCAGAGTGCGTGTACCAACATGCAGATTACGATAATGAAAGTCACGTATAATTAAGGAAGTTACGTGATGTTTGGAAGGCAAAATAACGGGATGATTTTTGTCCTCAGAGAGCAAAGATTGCGAGAGCCTTCCACCTACCCTGAGTAACCCATGGTCATCAAGGAACGGGGCCAAAGCACGACGACGACTGGATTTGGGAAGATCCCTTTTAGAAGAAAGTAAAGACAATTCAGAAGAAAAGGCTTCTTGCTGTGTCAGTTGTAAAACCTTAATGGTAGCGAGATTCAATTCATGATTGGTAAGGTGTGGTTTGGGGAGAAGAGGTTGGTCAACCACAAAATATTTCCATCTAAGGAGATAGGCGACAATTCGTATTAATTTATGAAAAGAAGAATAACGGGATAACAAAGGATGATAAGTGTTGGAAACAAGACACGAAGCAATGGATAGAGGTACTTTAGCGTCAGGCAAGTCGGAGTTTGTAGCTGGAGGTTTAGAAGGCCATGAAGAAGAATCTTCGAGTAACCACGAGGGCCCATGCCAGTACAACTGGGAAGCTGCCAATTGAGAAGGTAAACAACCAAGAGAGATAATATCGGCTGGGTTTTCAACACTGGGCACATGCCTCCATTGACATCCAGAAGAAAGAGTTTGAATTTTGGAAACCCTGTTTGCAACAAAAGTTTGCCAGTGAGAGGGGTTCTTGGCGATCCAAGAAAGGGTGATCATGGAATCGCTCCAGAGATAGATTTGCGAGAATTCGACTTTTAATACCTCCCGTAATTTCTTAACAAGTTCTGCAGCCATGAGTGCAGCGCACAATTCAAGCCTAGGCAAAGTGATAGTTTTAAGAGGAGCAACCTTCGATTTGGCACAAACAAGGTTGGAAACTGGAGAACCATAGAATGAACCGTGATAAACTAAATATGCGCAGCAACCGTAAGCTTTCTCGGAACTGTCCGCGAACACATGAAGGAAAAAGGATGCATTAGAATGAGCATTAATTAAATTCCTGGGAATTTCAATAAGGGAAAGATCCAACAAATTGCTGCGAAACGAGAGCCAACGATTAAGAAAAGAAAGAGGGACAGTGTCATCCCATTCACACTTGAGCGACCACAGCTCTTGCATGAAGAGTTTGGCTATAACGATAACTGGGGCAAGGAATTGAAGCGGATCAAAAATTTTTGCAATTTCAGAGAGAATTTGTCTTTTTGTGTTAGGAAGCTCTTCTGCGAGCGAAACTTTATAGATGAGAGTGTCAGTGCTAGTGCACCAATGAACTCCTAGAGTTTTTATGGATTCGGAGTTTCCACAAATTTCGACAGAAGAAGGATCTACGTCTTCGATGGGAAACTGGGCGAGAAACTCAGGGGAGTTGGAATTCCACTTATGAAGTGGGAAACCTCCATTCCTTAGCAATGCCTGAAGTTCTAAAGACACAAAAGAAGCTTCCTCCAAAGTGGGGAAGGACTGCAAATAATCGTCAACATAGAATGACGTAGTTAGTGCTTCGGAGGCTTTGGAATTAAATAAATGACCATCTTGTGAGGCTAGCAAGTGTAGGGATCGGATAGCAAGAAAAGCAGAGGTTTTAAGCCATAAGTAACCGTTTTAAGCGAAATATCTTAATGGGCTTACTGATTTCATCACGCCACAAAATTCTTTGGAGATCTCGTTGTTCGGGTTGAATTAACACTTGACGGTACATCTGTTTTATATCAGCTATGACAGCTATGGGAAATAATCGAAAGTTTAAGAGTATAGCAGATAGATCTGACTGAATAGCAGGACCAGAATAAAGAGTGTCGTTAAGGCTGTTGCCATTAACGTCGGGTGATGAACCACTGAAAACAACTCGGATTTTATCTTTTACAAGAGGGTTTTTCCACACGGGATGATGATTTAAATAAACCGTTTCAATTGGGGGGTGCAATTCATCATCAGATTTGTTAACAACTTCCATATGATCTAAGCTTTCATACTCATCCATGAAATCAGTGTACTGCTGTTTGACAAGGGGTTCTTTCTTGAATTTGCTCTCGATAGCAAAGAGAGCTTTTAGAGCTTTGGGCTGAGAGTTAATAAGTTTGGGGGGATTATGTAATCTTGGCATTTGAACAACGAACCGGCTATCAGAAGAACGAGTGGTGGTGTTCAAAAAAGTTGCTCACAGAATTCATTTTCTGAAGAGGTTACATTAGGAGGATCAACGCTTTCAAGCTTCCAGAACTGTTCCAGGTCAGTATTGGAGAAGTAACATTGCGATGCGGGTTGGGGAGAATAATGGGGAAGTTGACCTGTGACGATCCATCCAAAATTAGTGTCTCTGGCGACCACGTTTGAGGATAACTTGCGAACCTGTTTACGAAGGCAATTCCAGAAAACATTGGCACTAAAGAGTATGTCAATAGGATTTTGCATGTTGAACAAAGGATCGGCTAGCCTTAAATGCGAGGGAATGTTTAACCCTGAAATATCCACCGAGTGACTTGGAGTGTCTTCTCCAATGCTATTGAGAATTAGACAATTAAGTTTAAAGAAGTTGTTTCTATGACAAATATCTCTTATGGTTAGCTTCGAGAATTGTAAAGCTTGCGATTTTGAGCTGTTCATGCCCGACACGTTGATAGAAGTGGGGTTTACAGGTAGGCCTAGTTTTCTAATCAAGGAATTAGACACAAAATCATGAGTTGCCGCTGAATCTAGAAGACCGCGTGCACGGACCCAGTTGCCAAAGTTATCCTGAACTTCGATTTGGACAGTAGACAACAATACTTGAGCACTGCGAATGGACTTGGCATTTTGAATATAAGATGAAGCATTAGAACTGTTAGCACTATCATTTTTCGGAGAAGTAGATGCTGTCGATGACCTTGCCTGATCATGACGATGTAGCAAAGTGTGATGAGCTTTTTCACAATGGTAGCAAAGTCTTGTGGACTTGCAATTAGAAGCAGAATGAGTAGGCGCTAGGCAATTGAAGCAATGTTTGTTCTGGGAAACTAATTTTCTTCTGTCGTCGACTGACATTTCTTTAAAGGATTTACAGAGGTATAGGGCATGGGGATCTTTACAAAGTATGCACTTTAAAGGTTCGTTTAAACTCTTGCGAGGTTCGCTTTGAGTGTTTAAAACCATAGAGCTAGCAACACGACGTTCACTAGACCTAGTTGCGTAACCAGTAGTGTTTGATTTAAATTTAGATGAGCTGGACCCGGGTTTTTGGGTATTAGACGCTAAGCGTTCGCTTTTAGGTTTGATAGACATTAATTCAAATTTGGAACTCGGGGAAGAGGGTTCACTTTGATTAGCTAGAGCGGTTAAGAGTTGGCATCTAGCGTTTATGAAAGTGACTAAATGCTCGTAAGAGTAGTCGTCTTCTTTAGAAAGTTCAATTTCCCAAGCTTTGAGAGTAGCAGCATCAACTTTAGAAACCACTAAATGTATTAGGAAGGTATCCCAATGTTCAGTAGGTTGATCTAATTGGGACAAAGCCTTAACGTGAAGTTGTGTAGTATCAACTAGAGTACGCAAACTAGTGACGTCATTGTGCTGTGACGCAGGCAGGTTGAATAGAGCCTTCATATGGCGTTGAATACGTAACCGTAAATTTCCATATCTTTCTTTTAATAAGTTAAAGGCAATGGGGTAATTTTCGGCACGTAGAGGAAGTGCTTCAACTAACTGCAAAGCTTGACCTCGGAGGATAGATCTCAAGTAATGAAACTTGTAAATGGCTTGAATGTCTTCATTGTCATGAACAAGGGAGCAAAATAATGCATAGAAAGAATCCCAAGTAGATTCATCTCCAGAGAAATGGGGTAAATCAATTTTAGGTAAAATTGGTTTGGGCTTATGAGAACCATCACGGAAGGAAGTTTGTGGTTCGTGAAGGGAACCAAGAACAGAAGCGTCCTTTTTCTGCTCCTATTCGAGTTGGCGTATTATTTTGAAAGCAGAACCTATGCCTTCGTAATATTGGTTTTCTACTTCGACTCGATCTTCGGTTTGATTGAGCATACAAGTTTCTATTTCAGTTTGAATGTTACAATAATTTTCATAAGAACGTTCAAAATCCCTTACACGATGTTTCAACAAGTCTAATTGAGCTTCTGTGGGATCTAACTCTTTTATGTACTTTCTGAAACGGGTAATTTGCCCTCTATAGGATGCTCGTTTAGAAGTAAGTTTTTCATCCTTATCCTTTTCAGTAGGAGCCATGTTAAAGAAAATAGATTGAAATGTAACTCACGAAACTGTGGAACCTTGGAAATGCTGTCAAGCTGGCAGCAGCAATAAGTAGAAAGAACGGGACACACCAAAGGAGACAGGAGCGGCCTCTTTACCCTTCACAGGCTTTGCACGATGCGGTTATAGCTGAAAGATTCAAAGCAGATATTAATAATTTGCAAAGTATTGCCAAATGATCTTTTAAACAGAAAAATGACAAATGGACTCTCCCGGGTTTCTGGGACCAAATTTTGGGTAGATTATTGGCTGAGGAATAACCCACCCACCAAGGGAAGATGATTAAGAAAAGGAAGTGGGTTTCGGACTTTAGAAAAAGGATAGAGAAATAGGATGAGAGTTCCACAAAAGATATAAATTTAACCTTTAATGCACTTAGAGGCGGTTTCCACTGAAAATCCGTTCTCTGATACCTAAAATGGGTAAGAGCTTGGTCTAAGCTGACGGGAAATACAGTTAGGACTTGGGCGGTTTGCAAGAGAGTGGCCTTAGTATATTCCCTCTCAAGCAGGCATAAGACTACTATGGGGAAGGGTGTTGGTCTGGCAAGACTGAGAGTAACAGATTTATTGTATGTCTTTTCAAAGCAATTCGTTTTTGCAAAGTAATTCGAAGAATGCCAATAATTTGAATCAAGTTTGGTATTTCCAGTTTTTGAAGTTATAGAGTTCCTGAAAAAGCGACCAAGTGCTTCCAGGAAGGATAGTGATAAAAAATTATACCTTGGAGAGTAATTTTGGTAAGTGAACCAATGGTTGCATTTGGAAATGGCTAAGCTTTTACTCAGCGAGAAGCCGGCTAAAAGTTTAGACAACGAAAAACACTTATCTTTTGGAAAACTGACCATAAGTTTTCGGAGAGGATCTCCACAAGCAGGTAGCTGGCGTAGCGAGCTTTACTTGCCTTACTGGCCAGTTAGAATTAGCTATTAAAGCTAAGAGAAACTTTAACGAGATTGCCACTAAGAGTTCTTGCTCAAATGCAACGAGTGGTGAAAGCCCTATCAATAGATTTAATGGCATCGAGTAGGGAGAGCCAAGGAGGACAGGATCTTGCCTAACCGTTGTATTAGAAAAATGAAAAGGCAGAAAGAAACGCTTGATTTATTTAACAATTCAAAAGAAGTGGATAACTTTAATAAATATATATTTTCAATTTGGTTAACAATTTTTAGGTCACAGACCTCAGAAGACATTAAACGTTTGCTCCAGGCAATTGACAATTCTTTAGGTTTCAAACCTTATATATGTACTAAAATCTTTGTAAGATTAAAAAAAGACAAATGAAATGATTAAAGTTTAGACATTCAATTGAGTACAAGGAGTGTACTTTAAGAAATTTCCAGGTAACTGTTTTAGAAAAAGTTACAACTTCGAAAATAACAATAAGAAAAACATGAAGAATAAGATAGAAGTTCCTACAACTTCTTATATTTATACAGAATTACTGTTGGTTAATTATACCAATAAGGGCAGGTCACTTACTGTGAAACCTGAAGAGATCATCAAAAGGAAGGTTCTCGACCTCCTATGTTTTAAGTCAGAATCACGAGCCAAATGGGTCAGTTTCCATTTCGTGAGACCTGGAAATAACTCACTCAAGAGTTGAAAGAATTGTTTTCCCTGATTATAAGGTAGAAACAATGTAAGTTTGAACCGTGTATAAAACACGTAGTTATGCAGAAATTAAGTAATGCTAAACAAACAAGATGGAAGGGCACTTCGTTGAGTGACACCTTATAGTAAAGTTACAATTTTATTAATATGGTTTGTTAGTAGAAGGTTTAGGAAAGATCGATTGGGATGGAGGATAAATGTTCATGGCCTTATTTAATGTAAACGAACGATCGCGACGCGGAAGAAATACTGAAAGCACTGTTTCTCACTATAGTCTTTTGAATAGATGAAAAATTCACTGTAGTAACACGAAAGTTTATGGCAAAGAAAGTTATTGCAATGATGAAAAAGAACTGGTTGCACTAGATAGGCGAGAGTCTATTTCTTGAGAAGTTTGTGAATTACAATTAAATGCGCCATAGAACTTTCCAACGGTGGAAGGAAATTCGCTATTGTAGTAATTTAGAAGTAAGATTCTTCAATTTTAAATAGTATTTTCACAAGTGAGTGAAAAATACATGACGACAGGACTTGTAGATAAAGTACAGGATCTGGAAGGTTCCAGAACGATCTTAATAGAAGAATGGGGCCAAAGTTAATCCAGCGGAGGAACTAGCTTGGTGAATTATAGACAGCGGGTATTAGATAATATCCCACGTGGTGAGAAGATTTCTCATTTAAAGAGCTTAAGAAAAGCTACTTTCTGTTAAAGTTGACTTAGACAGACAAAAGCTCAACATGGAAAATCCCACGAAGAATGATTACCACCCCAAATAAGTAATCTCACGCTGTCTATAAAATATCGTTAAAAACATGTAGAAGTTAAAACCATGAAGATGAGGTTAAAACTTGAAGCTGTACTTATCTTGGTTGCATGTCGAAGGTGAAGTTCCCTTTGATGGATGCCTAGAGTGCCAACATGGCGTAGAGAGTAGAGAGTGCCTCTTGGTTTGAGGAGACTGGCTCTAGTTGAGCCCTGACTGATCGAGTCAACTGCCGATTTACAAGTGAGACCCGCTCAGCAAAGCGCGGAGGGTCCAAGGAAGGGAAAGAGTGGGGGTAGGAGACAAAAGGAATACATATCAGAATAACCAACATAAGAAATTAAATTCTCTTGAGGAGATGGTCTTCAAAGAGGTGATAGCAGGCGATACTAGCACAGCATGGTGAATGAAAAAGTAAACGACGTTCTCTTGCTCATGGAGATAATAGCTGGCGATGGTAGCAAAATCTGGTGACCAGATGGATAAGTAAATCCTCTTGCACCAGGAAGAATTGAGGAGCTTCAGAGATTCGCTGCTAGATGACGCTAGGTGGGTCATGGAAGATATATATCTAGAACAGACTCATAAAAGATATAAGCGACATGATCACCAAAGAGAAAATAGAAGATGACTCTTGGTGTTTGACAAAGAGGAAGGAATGAACAAGCAAAGAGCATTAAACTTTATATTCTCTCGTACCGTGTATTCCAAGAATACACCATACTGGGAGGGTCAAACACCAACAGAGAACAAATAAGCAGTTAAACATTCAAAGGTAATGGAGCGATCAAAGAAAGTGGTCTCGTGATCGGACCATTAGTGGTCAAGATTTTGGCCACCCTGACTCTCCCATCTCTTCCAGGATAACACTCGGTTACTCTACCAGAGATCCATACTAGGGGGGGGGGGGGGTGAAACATCCCTAACCAAGACCAAGTCCCCCACTTTAATGTCGGGACTGGAAAGAAACCACTTCTGTCTCCGCTGCAAGGAAGTTAAATATTCCAAGTTCCACCTCTTCCAAAAAGAATTACGGAGGGCTTCAAGTTTACGCCAAACGATAGGTAGATTAGAATCCCTGTAAGAATTGGGAAGAGGAGGAGGAGCAGAAAGAGAAGTGCCGATAAGGAAATGACCAGGTGTAAGTGGAAGCAGGTCATCAGGGTCATTGGAAAGAGGAGTTAAAGGGCGAGTGTTTACTACACCCTCGATCAGAACGGATAGTGAATTGAATTCTTCATAAGTCAGAATGCGATTACCTAAGACTTTTCTTAAATGACGTTTAGTGAGCTTTACGCAAGATTCCCACCTACCACCGTGATGAGGAGCGTAGGGAGGTATAGAGCGCCATTTGAAACCCTTTGAGTAGGAAAAATTAGAAATTTGTTCCATGGCAGGAGAGGAAGTGAGAGCTTTCTTCCACAGGGAAGCTGCGCCCTGAAAAGTGGAAGCGTTATCAGAGAACATCTCGGAAGGAACACCACGCCTAGCAGTGAAGCGAGAGACAGCTGATAAAAAGTAAGAAGTAGAAGCATTCGTTACTAGTTCCAAGTGGATTGCGCCAATAACCATGCAAACAAAGAGAGAAACATAAAGCTAACCAAACAATTTGCGTTTAGCTTCAGGAGAATTTCGTTGATATTGGGACGGACCCATATAGTCCACACCAGTTAAAGCAAATGGGCGTATAGGAGAAGAGCGAAAAGAGGGCAGATCGCTCATTAATTGAGTATTGATTTTAGGTTTCGCTTTGAAGCAAGGAATGCACTTGTGAATTACAGAAGAAACTTCATGAATTCCATTTATAATCCAGAACTTTTCCCATAAGAGGCAAAGCAGAGTGCGTGTACCAACATGCAGATTACGATAATGAAAGTCACGTATAATTAAGGAAGTTACGTGATGTTTGGAAGGCAAAATAACGGGATGATTTTTGTCCTCAGAGAGCAAAGATTGCGAGAGCCTTCCACCTACCCTGAGTAACCCATGGTCATCAAGGAACGGGGCCAAAGCACGAAGACGACTGGATTTGGGAAGATCCCTTTTAGAAGAAAGTAAAGACAATTCAGAAGAAAAGGCTTCTTGCTGTGTCAGTTGTAAAACCTTAATGGTAGCGAGATTCAATTCATGATTGGTAAGGTGTGGTTTGGGGAGAAGAGGTTGGTCAACCACAAAATATTTCCATCTAAGGAGATAGGCGACAATTCGTATTAATTTATGAAAAGAAGAATAACGGGATAACAAAGGATGAGAAGTGTTGGAAACAAGACACGAAGCAATGGATAGAGGTACTTTAGCGTCAGGCAAGTCGGAGTTTATAGCTGGAGGTTTAGAAGGGCATGAAGAAGAATCTTCGAGTAACCACGAGGGCCCATGCCAGTACAACTGGGAAGCTGCCAATTGAGAAGGTAAACAACCACGAGAGATAATATCGGCAGGGTTATCAGCACTGGGCACATTCCTCCATTGACATCCAGAAGAAAGAGTTTGAATTTTGGAAACCCTGTTTGCAACAAAAGTTTGCCAGTGAGAGGGGTTCTTGGCGATCCAAGAAAGGGTGATCATGGAATCGCTCCAGAGATAGATTGGCGAGAATTCGACTTTTAATACCTCCCGTAATTTCTTAACAAGTTCTGCAGCCATGAGTGCAGCGCACAATTCAAGCCTAGGCAAAGTGATAGTTTTAAGAGGAGCAACCTTCGATTTGGCACAAACAAGGTTGGAAACTGGAGAACCATAGAATGAACCGTGATAAACTAAATATGCGCAGCAACCGTAAGCGTTCTCGGAACTGTCCGCGAACACATGAAGGAAAAAGGATGCATTAGAATGAGCATTAATTAAATTCCTGGGAATTTCAATAAGGGAAAGATCCAACAAATTGCTGCGAAACGAGAGCCAACGATTAAGAAAAGAAAGAGGGATAGTGTCATCCCATTCACACTTGAGCGACCACAGCTCTTGCATGAAGAGTTTGGCTATAACGATAACTGGGGCAAGGAATTGAAGCGGATCAAAAAATTTTGCAATTTCAGAGAGAATTTGTCTTTTTGTGTTAGGAAGCTCTTCTGCGAGCGAAACTTTATAGATGAGAGTGTCAGTGCTAGTGCACCAATGAACTCCTAGTGTTTTTATGGATTCGGAGTTTCCACAAATTTCGACAGAAGAAGGATCTACGTCTTCGATGGGAAACTGGGCGAGAAACTCAGGGGAGTTGGAATTCCACTTATGAAGTGGGAAACCTCCATTCCTTAGCAATGCCTGAAGTTCTAAAGACACAAAAGAAGCTTCCTCCAAAGTGGGGAAGGACTGCAAATAATCGTCAACATAGAATGACGTAGTTAGTGCTTCGGAGGCTTTGGAATTAAATAAATGACCATCTTGTGAGGCTAGCAAGTGTAGGGATCGGATAGCAAGAAAAGCAGAGGGTTTAAGCCATAAGTAACCGTTTTTAAGCGAAATATCTTAATGGGCTTACTGATTTCATCACGCCACAAGATTCTTTGGAGATCTCGTTGTTCGGGTTGAATTAACACTTGACGGTACATCTGTTTTATATCAGCTATGACAGCTATGGGAAATAATCGAAAGTTTAAGAGTATAGCAGATAGATCTGACTGAATAGCAGGACCAGAATAAAGAGTGTCGTTAAGGCTGTTGCCATTAACGTCGGGTGATGAACCATTGAAAACAACTGGGGTTTTATCTTTTACAAGAGGGTTTTTCCACACGGGATGATGATTTAAATAAACCGTTTCAATTGGGGGGTGCAATTCATCATCAGATTTGTTAACAACTTCCATATGATCTAAGCTTTCATACTCATCCATGAAATCAGTGTACTGCTGTTTGACAAGGGGTTCTTTCTTGAATTTGCTCTCGATAGCAAAGAGAGCTTTTCGAACTTTGGGCTGAGAGTTAATAAGTTTGGGGGGATTATGTAATCTTGGCATTTGAACAACGAACCGGCCATCAGAAGAACGAGTGGTGGTGTTCAAAAAAAGTTGCTCACAGAATTCATTTTCTGAAGAGGTTACATTAGGAGGATCAACGCTTTCAAGCTTCCAGAACTGTTCCAGGTCAGTATTGGAGAAGTAACATTGCGATGCGGGTTGGGGAGAATAATGGGGAAGTTGACCTGTGACGATCCATCCAAAATTAGTGTCTCTGGCGACCACGTTTGAGGATAACTTGCGAACCTGTTTACGAAGGCAATTCCAGAAAACATTGGCACTAAAGAGTATGTCAATAGGATTTTGCATGTTGAACAAAGGATCGGCTAGCCTTAAATGCGAGGGAATGTTTAACCCTGAAATATCCACCGAGTGACTTGGAGTGTCTTCTCCAATGCTATTGAGAATTAGACAATTAAGTTTAAAGAAGTTGTTTCTATGACAAATATCTCTTATGGTTAGCTTCGAGAATTGTAAAGCTTGCGATTTTGAGCTGTTGATGCCCGACACGTTGATAGAAGTGGGGTTTACAGGTAGGCCTAGTTTTCTAATCAAGGAATTAGACACAAAATCATGAGTTGCCGCTGAATCTAGAAGACCGCGTGCACGGACCCAGTTGCCAAAGTTATCCTGAACTTCGATTTGGACAGTAGACAACAATACTTGAGCACTGCGAATGGACTTGGCATTTTGAATATAAGATGAAGCATTAGAACTGTTAGCACTATCATTTTTCGGAGAAGTAGATGCTGTCGATGACCTTGCCTGATCATGACGATGTAGCAAAGTGTGATGAGCTTTTTCACAATGGTAGCAAAGTCTTGTGGACTTGCAATTAGAAGCAGAATGAGTAGGCGCTAGGCAATTGAAGCAATGTTTGTTCTGGGAAACTAATTTTCTTCTGTCGTCGACTGACATTTCTTTAAAGGATTTACAGAGGTATAGGGCATGGGGATCTTTACAAAGTATGCACTTTAAAGGTTCGTTTAAACTCTTGCGAGGTTCGCTTTGAGTGTTTAAAACCATAGAGCTAGCAACACGACGTTCACTAGACCTAGTTGCGTAACCAGTAGTGTTTGATTTAAATTTAGATGAGCTGGACCCGGGTTTTTGGGTATTAGACGCTAAGCGTTCGCTTTTAGGTTTGATAGACATTAATTCAAATTTGGAACTCGGGGAAGAGGGTTCACTTTGATTAGCTAGAGCGGTTAAGAGTTGGCATCTAGCGTTTATGAAAGTGACTAAATGCTCGTAAGAGTAGTCGTCTTCTTTAGAAAGTTCAATTTCCCAAGCTTTGAGAGTAGCAGCATCAACTTTAGAAACCACTAAATGTATTAGGAAGGTATCCCAATGTTCAGTAGGTTGATCTAATTGGGACAAAGCCTTAACGTGAAGTTGTGTAGTATCAACTAGAGTACGCAAACTAGTGACGTCATTGTGCTGTGACGCAGGCAGGTTGAATAGAGCCTTCATATGGCGTTGAATACGTAACCGTAAATTTCCATATCTTTCTTTTAATAAGTTAAAGGCAATGGGGTAATTTTCGGCACGTAGAGGAAGTGCTTCAACTAACTGCAAAGCTTGACCTCGGAGGATAGATCTCAAGTAATGAAACTTGTAAATGGCTTGAATGTCTTCATTGTCATGAACAAGGGAGCAAAATAATGCATAGAAAGAATCCCAAGTAGATTCATCTCCAGAGAAATGGGGTAAATCAATTTTAGGTAAAATTGGTTTGGGCTTATGAGAACCATCACGGAAGGAAGTTTGTGGTTCGTGAAGGGAACCAAGAACAGAAGCGTCCTTTTTCTGCTCCTCTTCGAGTTGGCGTATTATTTTGAAAGCAGAACCTATGCCTTCGTAATATTGGTTTTCTACTTCGACTCGATCTTCGGTTTGATTGAGCATACAAGTTTCTATTTCAGTTTGAATGTTACAATAATTTTCATAAGAACGTTCAAAATCCCTTACACGATGTTTCAACAAGTCTAATTGAGCTTCTGTGGGATCTAACTCTTTTATGTACTTTCTGAAACGGGTAATTTGCCCTTTATAGGATGCTCGTTTAGAAGTAAGTTTTTCATCCTTATCCTTTTCAGTAGGAGCCATGTTAAAGAAAATAGATTGAAATGTAACTCACGAAACTGTGGAACCTTGGAAATGCTGTCAAGCTGGCAGCAGCAATAAGTAGAAAGAACGGGACACACCAAAGGAGACAGGAGCGGCCTCTTTCCCCTTCACAGGCTTTGCACGATGCGGTTATAGCTGAAAGATTCAAAGCAGATATTAATAATTTGCAAAGTATTGCCAAATGATCTTTTAAACAGAAAAATGACAAATGGACTCTCCCGGGTTTCTGGGACCAAATTTTGGGTAGATTATTGGCTGAGGAATAACCCACCCACCAAGGGAAGATGATTAAGAAAAGGAAGTGGGTTTCGGACTTTAGAAAAAGGATAGAGAAATAGGATGAGAGTTCCACAAAAGATATAAATTTAACCTTTAATGCACTTAGAGGCGGTTTCCACTGAAAATCCGTTCTCTGATACCTAAAATGGGTAAGAGCTTGGTCTAAGCTGACGGGAAATACAGCTAGGACTTGGGCGGTTTGCAAGAGAGTGGCCTTAGTATATTCCCTCTCAAGCAGGCATAAGACTACGATGGGGAAGGGTGTTGGTCTGGCAAGACTGAGAGTAACAGATTTATTGTATGTCTTTTCAAAGAAATTCGTTTTTGCAAAGTAATTCGAAGAATGCCAATAATTTGAATCAAGTTTGGTATTTCCAGTTTTTGAAGTTATAGAGTTCCTGAAAAAGCGACCAAGTGCTTCCAGGAAGGATAGTGATAAAAAATTATACCTTGGAGAGTAATTTTGGTAAGTGAACCAATGGTTGCATTTGGAAATGGCTAAGCTTTTACTCAGCGAGAAGCCGGCTAAAAGTTTAGACAACGAAAAACACTTATCTTTTGGAAAACTGACCATAAGTTTTCGCAGAGGATCTCCACAAGCAGGTAGCTGGCGTAGCGAGCTTTACTTGCCTTACTGGCCAGTTAGAATTAGCTATTAAAGCTAAGAGAAACTTTAACGAGATTGCCACTAAGAGTTCTTGCTCAAATGCAACGAGTGGTGAAAGCCCTATCAATAGATTTAATGGCATCGAGTAGGGAGAGCCAAGGAGGACAGGATCTTGCCTAACCGTTGTATTAGAAAAATGAAAAGGCAGAAAGAAACGCTTGATTTATTTAACAATTCAAAAGAAGTGGATAACTTTAATAAATATATATTTTCAATTTGGTTAACAATTTTTAGGTCACAGACCTCAGAAGACATTAAACGTTTGCCCCAGGCAATTGACAATTCTTTAGGTTTCAAACCTTATATATGTACTAAAATCTTTGTAAGATTTAAAAAAAGACAAATGAAATGATTAAAGTTTAGACATTCAATTGAGTACAAGGAGTGTACTTTAAGAAATTTCCAGGTAACTGTTTTAGAAAAAGTTACAACTTCGAAAATAACAATAAGAAAAACATGAAGAATAAGATAGAAGTTCCTACAACTTCTTATATTTATACAGAATTAATGTTGGTTAATTTTACCAATAAGGGCAGGTCACTTACTGTGAAACCTGAAGAGATCATCAAAAGGAAGGTTCTCGACCTCCTATGTTTTAAGTCAGAATCACGAGCCAAATGGGGCAGTTTCCATTTCGTGAGACCTAGAAATAACTCACTCAAGAGTTGAAAGAATTGTTTTCCCTGATTATAAGGTAGAAACAATGTAAGTTTGAACCGTGTATAAAACACATAGTTATGCAGAAATTAAGTAATGCTAAACAAACAAGATGGAAGGGCACTTCGTTGAGTGACACCTTATAGTAAAGTTACAATTTTATTAATATGGTTTGTTAGTAGAAGGTTTAGGAAAGATCGATTTGGATGGAGGATAAATGTTCATGGCCTTATTTAATGTAAACGAACGATCGCGACGCGGAAGAAATACTGAAAGCACTGTTTCTCACTATAGTCTTTTGAATAGATGAAAAATTCACTGTAGTAACACGAAAGTTTATGGCAAAGAAAGTTATTGCAATGATGAAAAAGAACTGGTTGCACTAGATAGGCGAGAGTCTATTTCTTGAGAAGTTTGTGAATTACAATTAAATGCGCCATAGAACATTCCAGCGGTGGAAGGAAATTCGCTATTGTAGTAATTTAGAAGTAAGATTCTTCAATTTTAAATAGTATTTTCACAAGTGAGTGAAAAATACATGACGACAGGACTTGTAGATAAAGTACAGGATCTGGAAGGTTCCAGAACGATCTTAATAGAAGAATGGGGCCAAAGTTAATCCAGCGGAGGAACTAGCTTGGTGAATTATAGACAGCGGGTATTAGATAATATCCCACGTGGTGAGAAGATTTCTCATTTAAAGAGCTTAAGAAAAGCTACTTTCTGTTAAAGTTGACTTAGACAGACAAAAGCTCAACATGGCAAATCCCACGAAGAATGATTACCACCCCAAATAAGTAATCTCACGCTGTCTATAAAATATCGTTAAAAACATGTAGAAGTTAAAACCATGAAGATGAGGTTAAAACTTGAAGCTGTATTTATCTTGGTTGCATGTCGAAGGTGAAGTTCCCTTTGACGGATGCCTAGAGTGCCAACATGGCGTAGAGAGTAGAGAGTGCCTCTTGGTTTGAGGAGACTGGCTCTAGTTGAGCCCTGACTGATCGAGTCAACTGCCGATTTACAAGTGAGACCCGCTCAGCAAAGCGCGGAGGGTCCAAGGAAGGGAAAGAGTGGGGGTAGGAGACAAAAGGAATACATATCAGAATAACCAACATAAGAAATTAAATTCTCTTGAGGAGATGGTCTTCAAAGAGGTGATAGCAGGCGATACTAGCACAGCATGGTGAATGAAAAAGTAAACGACGTTCTCTTGCTCATGGAGATAATAGCTGGCGATGGTAGCAAAATCTGGTGGCCAGATGGATAAGTAAATCCTCTTGCACCAGGAAGAATTGAGGAGCTTCAGAGATTCGCTGCTAGATGACGCTAGGTGGGTCATGGAAGATATATATCTAGAACAGACTCATAAAAGATATAAGCGACATGATCACCAAAGAGAAAATAGAAGATCACTGTTGGTGTTTGACAAAGAGGAAGGAATGAACAAGCAAAGAGCATTAAACTTTATATTCTCTCGTACCGTGTATTCCAAGAATACACCATACTGGGAGGGTCAAACACCAACAGAGGACAAATAAGCAGTTAAACATTCAAAGGTAATGGAGCGATCAAAGAAAGTGGTCTCGTGATCGGACCATTAGTGGTCAAGATTTTGGCCACCCTGACTCTCCCATCTCTTCCAGGATAACACTCGGTTACTCTACCAGAGATCCATACTAGGGGGGGGGGGTGAAACATCCCTAACCAAGACCAAGTCCCCCACTTTAATGTCGGGACTGGAAAGAAACCACTTCTGTCTCCGCTGCAAGGAAGTTAAATATTCCAAGTTCCACCTCTTCCAAAAAGAATTACGGAGGGCTTCAAGTTTACGCCAAACGATAGGTAGATTAGAATCCCTGTAAGAATTGGGAAGAGGAGGAGGAGCAGAAAGAGAAGTGCCGATAAGGAAATGACCAGGTGTAAGTGGAAGCAGGTCATCAGGGTCATTGGAAAGAGGAGTTAAAGGGCGAGTGTTTACTACACCCTCGATCAGAACGGATAGTGAATTGAATTCTTCATAAGTCAGAATGCGATTACCTAAGACTTTTCTTAAATGACGTTTAGTGAGCTTTACGCAAGATTCCCACCTACCACCGTGATGAGGAGCGTAGGGAGGTATAAAGCGCCATTTGAAACCCTTTGAGTAGGAAAAATTAGAAATTTGTTCCATGGCAGGAGAGGAAGTGAGAGCTTTCTTCCACAGGGAAGCTGCGCCCTGAAAAGTGGAAGCGTTATCAGAGAACATCTCGGAAGGAACACCACGCCTAGCAGTGAAGCGAGAGACAGCTGATAAAAAGTAAGAAGTAGAAGCATTCGTTACTAGTTCCAAGTGGATTGCGCCAATAACCATGCAAACAAAGAGAGAAACATAAAGCTAACCAAACAATTTGCGTTTAGCTTCAGGAGAATTTCGTTGATATTGGAACGGACCCATATAGTCCACACCAGTTAAAGCAAATGGGCGTATAGGAGAAGAGCGAAAAGAGGGCAGATCGCTCATTAATTGAGTATTGATTTTAGGTTTCGCTTTGAAGCAAGGAATGCACTTGTGAATTACAGAAGAAACTTCATGAATTCCATTTATAATCCAGTACTTTTCCCTTAAGAGGCAAAGCAGAGTGCGTGTACCAACATGCAGATTACGATAATGAAAGTCACGTATAATTAAGGAAGTTACGTGATGTTTGGAAGGCAAAATAACGGGATGCTTTTTGTCCTCAGAGAGCAAAGATTGCGAGAGCCTTCCACCTACCCTGAGTAACCCATGGTCATCAAGGAACGGGGCCAAAGCACGAAGACGACTGGATTTGGGAAGATCCCTTTTAGAAGAAAGTAAAGACAATTCAGAAGAAAAGGCTTCTTGCTGTGTCAGTTGTAAAACCTTAATGGTAGCGAGATTCAATTCATGATTGGTAAGGTGTGGTTTGGGGAGAAGAGGTTGGTCAACCACAAAATATTTCCATCTAAGGAGATAGGCGACAATTCGTATTAATTTATGAAAAGAAGAATAACGGGATAACAAAGGATGAGAAGCGTTGGAAACAAGACACGAAGCAATGGATAGAGGTACTTTAGCGTCAGGCAAGTTGGAGTTTGTAACTGGAGGTTTAGAAGGCCAGCAAGAAGTGTCTTCGATTAACCACGAGGGCCCATGCCAGTACAACTGAGAAGTTGCCAATTGAGAGGGTAAACAACCACGAGAAATGATGTCGGCAGGGTTGTCAGCGCTGGGCACATGCCTCCATTGACATCCCGAAGAAAGAGTTTGAATGTTGGAAACCCTGTTTGCAACAAAACCTTGCCAATGAGCGGGCTTTTTAGCAATCCAAGAAAGGGTGATCATGGAATCGCTCCAGAGATAGATTTGCGAGAATTCGACTTTTAATACCTCCCGTAATTTCTTAACAAGTTCTGCAGCCATGAGTGCAGCGCACAATTCAAGCCTAGGCAAAGTGATAGTTTTAAGAGGAGCAACCTTCGATTTGGCACAAACAAGGTTGGAAACTGGAGAACCATAGAATGAACCGTGATAAACTAAATATGCGCAGCAACCGTAAGCTTTCTCGGAACTGTCCGCGAACACATGAAGGAAAAAGGATGCATTAGAATGAGCATTAATTAAATTCCTGGGAATTTCAATAAGAGAAAGATCCAACAAATTGCTGCGAAACGAGAGCCAACGATTAAGAAAAGAAAGAGGGACAGTGTCATCCCATTCACACTTGAGCGACCACAGCTCTTGCATGAAGAGTTTGGCTATAACGATAACTGGGGCAAGGAATTGAAGTGGATCAAAAATTTTTGCAATTTCAGAGAGAATTTGTCTTTTTGTGTTAGGAAGCTCTTCTGCGAGCGAAACTTTATAGATGGGAGTGTCAGTGCTAGTGCACCAATGAACTCCTAGAGTTTTTATGGATTCGGAGTTTCCACAAATTTCGACAGAAGAAGGATCTACGTCTTCGATGGGAAACTGGGCGAGAAACTCAGGGGAGTTGGAATTCCACTTATGAAGTGGGAAACCTCCATTCCTTAGCAATGCCTGAAGTTCTAAAGACACAAAAGAAGCTTCCTCCAAAGTGGGGAAGGACTGCAAATAATCGTCAACATAGAATTACGTAGTTAGTGCTTCATAGGCTTTGGAATTAAATAAATGACCATCTTGTGAGGCTAGCAAGTGTAGGGATCGGATAGCAAGAAAAGCAGAGGGTTTAAGCCATAAGTAACCGTTTTTAAGCGAAATATCTTAATGGGCTTACTGATTTCATCACGCCACAAGATTCTTTGGAGATCTCGTTGTTCGGGTTGAATTAACACTTGACGGTACATCTGTTTTATATCAGCTATGACAGCTATGGGAAATAATCGAAAGTTTAAGAGTATAGCAGATAGATCTGACTGAATAGCAGGACCAGAATAAAGAGTGTCGTTAAGGCTGTTGCCATTAACGTCGGGTGATGAACCACTGAAAACAACTCGGATTTTATCTTTTACAAGAGGGTTTTTCCACACGGGATGATGATTTAAATAAACCGTTTCAATTGGGGGGTGCAATTCATCATCAGATTTGTTAACAACTTCCATATGATCTAAGCTTTCATACTCATCCATGAAATCAGTGTACTGCTGTTTGACAAGGGGTTCTTTCTTGAATTTGCTCTCGATAGCAAAGAGAGCTTTTCGAGCTTTGGGCTGAGAGTTAATAAGTTTGGGGGGATTATGTAATCTTGGCATTTGAACAACGAACCGGCCATCAGAAAAACGAGTGGTGGTGTTCAAAAAAAGTTGCTCACAGAATTCATTTTCTGAAGAGGTTACATTAGGAGGATCAACGCTTTCAAGCTTCCAGAACTGTTCCAGGTCAGTATTGGAGAAGTAACATTGCGATGCGGGTTGGGGAGAATAATGGGGAAGTTGACCTGTGACGATCCATCCAAAATTAGTGTCTCTGGCGACCACGTTTGAGGATAACTTGCGAACCTGTTTACGAAGGCAATGCCAGAAAACATTGGCACTAAAGAATATGTCAATAGGATTTTGCATGTTGAACAAAGGATCGGCTAGCCTTAAATGCGAGGGAATGTTTAACCCTGAAATATCCACCGAGTGACTTGGAGTGTCTTCTCCAATGCTATTGAGAATTAGACAATTAAGTTTAAAGAAGTTGTTTCTATGACAAATATCTCTTATGGTTAGCTTCGAGAATTGTAAAGCTTGCGATTTTGAGCTGTTCATGCCCGACACGTTGATAGAAGTGGGGTTTACAGGTAGGCCTAGTTTTCTAATCAAGGAATTAGACACAAAATCATGAGTTGCCGCTGAATCTAGAAGACCGCGTGCACGGACCCAGTTGCCAAAGTTATCCTGAACTTCGATTTGGACAGTAGACAACAATACTTGAGCACTGCGAATGGACTTGGCATTTTGAATATAAGATGAAGCATTAGAACTGTTAGCACTATCATTTTTCGGAGAAGTAGATGCTGTCGATGACCTTGCCTGATCATGACGATGTAGCAAAGTGTGATGAGCTTTTTCACAATGGTAGCAAAGTCTTGTGGACTTGCAATTAGAAGCAGAATGAGTAGGCGCTAGGCAATTGAAGCAATGTTTGTTCTGGGAAACTAATTTTCTTCTGTCGTCGACTGACATTTCTTTAAAGGATTTACAGAGGTATAGGGCATGGGGATCTTTACAAAGTATGCACTTTAAAGGTTCGTTTAAACTCTTGCGAGGTTCGCTTTGAGTGTTTAAAACCGTAGAGCTAGCAACACGACGTTCACTAGACCTAGTTGCGTAACCAGTAGTGTTTGATTTAAATTTAGATGAGCTGGACCCGGGTTTTTGGGTATTAGACGCTAAGCGTTCGCTTTTAGGTTTGATAGACATTAATTCAAATTTGGAACTCGGGGAAGAGGATTCACTTTGATAAGCTAGAGCGGTTAAGAGTTGGCATCTAGCGTTTATGAAAGTGACTAAATGCTCGTAAGAGTAGTCGTCTTCTTTAGAAAGTTCAATTTCCCAAGCTTTGAGAGTAGCAGCATCAACTTTAGAAACCACTAAATGTATTAGGAAGGTATCCCAATGTTCAGTAGGTTGATCTAATTGGGACAAAGCCTTAACGTGAAGTTGTGTAGTATCAACTAGAGTACGCAAACTAGTGACGTCATTGTGCTGTGACGCAGGCAGGTTGAATAGAGCCTTCATATGGCGTTGAATACGTAACCGTAAATTTCCATATCTTTCTTTTAATAAGTTAAAGGCAATGGGGTAATTTTCGGCACGTAGAGGAAGTGCTTCAACTAACTGCAAAGCTTGACCTCGGAGGATAGATCTCAAGTAATGAAACTTGTAAATGGCTTGAATGTCTTCATTGTCATGAACAAGGGAGCAAAATATTTCATAGAAAGAATCTCAAGTAGATTCATCTCCAGAGAAATGGGGTAAATCAATTTTAGGTAAAATTGGTTTGGGCTTATGAGAACCATCACGGAAGGAAGTTTGTGGTTCGTGAAGGGAACCAAGAACAGAAGCGTCCTTTTTCTGCTCCTCTTCGAGTTGGCGTATTATTTTGAAAGCAGAACCTATGCCTTCGTAATATTGGTTTTCTACTTCGACTCGATCTTCGGTTTGATTGAGCATACAAGTTTCTATTTCAGTTTGAATGTTACAATAATTTTCATAAGAACGTTCAAAATCCCTTACACGATGTTTCAACAAGTCTAATTGAGCTTCTGAGGGATCTAACTCTTTTATGTACTTTCTGAAACGGGTAATTTGCCCTTTATAGGATGCTCGTTTAGAAGTAAGTTTTTCATCCTTATCCTTTTCAGTAGGAGCCATGTTAAAGAAAATAGATTGAAATGTAACTCACGAAACTGTGGAACCTTGGAAATGCTGTCAAGCTGGCAGCAGCAATAAGTAGAAAGAACGGGACACACCAAAGGAGACAGGAGCGGCCTCTTTCCCCTTCACAGGCTTTGCACGATGTGGTTATAGCTGAAAGATTCAAAGCAGATATTAATAATTTGCAAAGTATTGCCAAATGATCTTTTAAACAGAAAAATGACAAATGGACTCTCCCGGGTTTCTGGGACCAAATTTTGGGTAGATTATTGGCTGAGGAATAACCCACCCACCAAGGGAAGATGATTAAAAAAAGGAAGTGGGTTTCGGACTGGAGAAAAAGGATAGAGAAATAGGATGAGAGTTCCACAAAAGTTATAAATTTAACCTTTAATGCACTTAGAGGCGGTTTCCACTGAAAATCCGTTCTCTGATACCTAAAATGGGTAAGAGCTTGGTCTAAGCTGACGGGAAATATAGCTAGGACTTGGGCGGTTTGCGAGAGAGTGGCCTTAGTATATTCCCTCTCAAGCAGGCATAAGACTACTATGGGGAAGGGTGTTGGTCTGGCAAGACTGAGAGTAACAGATTTATTGTATGTCTTTTCAAAGCAATTCGTTTTTGCAAAGTAATTCGAAGAATACCAATAATTTGAATCAAGTTTGGTATTTCCAGTTTTTGAAGTTATAGAGTTCCTGAAAAAGCGACCAAGTGCTTCCAGGAAGGATAGTGATAAAAAATTATACCTTGGAGAGTAATTTTGGTAAGTGAACCAATGGTTGCATTTGGAAATGGCTAAGCTTTTACTCAGCGAGAGGCCGGCTAAAAGTTTAGACAACGAAAAACATTTATCTTTTGGAAAACTGACCATACGTTTTCGGAGAGGATCTCCACAAGCAGGTAGCTGGCGTAGCGAGCTTTACTTGCCTTACTGGCCAGTTAGAATTAGCTATTAAAGCTAAGAGAAACTTTAACGAGATTGCCACTAAGAGTTCTTGCTCAAATGCAACGAGTGGTGAAAGCCCTATCAATAGATTTAATGGCATCGAGTAGGGAGAGCCAAGGAGGACAGGATCTTGCCTAACCGTTGTATTAGAAAAATGAAAAGGCAGAAAGAAACGCTTGATTTATTTAACAATTCAAAAGAAGTTGATAACTTTAATAAATATATATTTTCAATTTGGTTAACAATTTTTAGGTCACAGACCTCAGAAGACATTAAACGTTTGCTCCAGGCAATTGACAATTCTTTAGGTTTCAAACCTTATATATGTACTAAAATCTTTGTAAGATTTAAAAAAGACAAATGAAATGATTAAAGTTTAGACATTCAATTGAGTACAAGGAGTGTACTTTAAGAAATTTTCAGGTACTGTTTTAGAAAAAGTTACAACTTCGAAAATAACAATAAGAAAAACATGAAGAATAAGATAGAAGTTCCTACAACTTCTTATATTTATACAGAATTACTGTTGGTTAATTATACCAATAAGGGCAGGTCACTTACTGTGAAACCTGAAGAGATAATCAAAAGGAAGGTTCTCGACCTCCTATGTTTTAAGTCAGAATCACGAGCCAAATGGGGCAGTTTCCATTTCGTGAGACCTAGAAATAACTCACTCAAGAGTTAAAAGAATTGTTTTCCCTGATTATAAGGTAGAAACAATGTAAGTTTGAACCGTGTATAAAACACGTAGTTATGCAGAAATTAAGTAATGCTAAACAAACAAGATGGAAGGGCACTTCGTTGAGTGACACCTTATAGTAAAGTTACAATTTTATTAATATGGTTTTTTAGTAGAAGGTTTAGGAAAGATCGATTGGGATGGAGGATAAATGTTCATGGCCTTATTTAATGTAAACGATCGATCGCGACGCGGAAGAAATACTGAAAGCACTGTTTCTCACTATAGTCTTTTGAATAGATGAAAAATTCACTGTAGTAACACGAAAGTTTATGGCAAAGAAAGTTATTGCAATGATGAAAAAGAACTGGTTGCACTAGATAGGCGAGAGTCTATTTCTTGAGAAGTTTGTGAATTACAATTAAATGCGCCATAGAACATTCCAGCGGTGGAAGGAATTTCGCTATTGTAGTAATTTAGAAGTAAGATTCTTCAATTTTAAATAGTATTTTCACAAGTGAGTGAAAAATACATGACGACAGGACTTGTAGATAAAGTACAGGATCTGGAAGGTTCCAGAACGATCTTAATAGAAGAATGGGGCCAAAGTTAATCCAGCGGAGGAACTAGCTTGGTGAATTATAGACAGCGGGTATTAGATAATATCCCACGTGGTGAGAAGATTTCTCATTTAAAGAGCTTAAGAAAAGCTACTTTCTGTTAAAGTTGACTTAGACAGACAAAAGCTCAACATGGCAAATCCCACGAAGAATAATTACCACCCCAAATAAGTAATCTCACGCTGTCTATAAAATATCGTTAAAAACATGTAGAAGTTAAAACCATGAAGATGAGGTTAAAACTTGAAGCTGTACTTATCTTGGTTGCATGTCGAAGGTGAAGTTCCCTTTGACGGATGCCTAGAGTGCCAACATGGCGTAGAGAGTAGAGAGTGCCTCTTGGTTTGAGGAGACTGGCTCTAGTTGAGCCCTGACTGATCGAGTCAACTGCCGATTTACAAGTGAGACCCGCTCAGCAAAGCGCGGAGGGTCCAAGGAAGGGAAAGAGTGGGGGTAGGAGACAAAAGGAATACATATCAGAATAACCAACATAGAAATTAAATTCTCTTGAGGAGATGGTCTTCAAAGAGGTGATAGCAGGCGATACTAGCACAGCATGGTGAATGAAAAAGTAAACGACGTTCTCTTGCTCATGGAGATAATAGCTGGCGATGGTAGCAAAATCTGGTGGCCAGATGGATAAGTAAATCCTCTTGCACCAGGAAGAATTGAGGAGCTTCAGAGATTCGCTGCTAGATGACGCTAGGTGGGTCATGGAAGATATATATCTAGAACAGACTCATAAAAGATATAAGCGACATGATCACCAAAGAGAAAATAGAAGATCACTGTTGGTGTTTGACAAAGAGGAAGGAATGAACAAGCAAAGAGCATTAAACTTTATATTCCAAGAATACACCAAGTATGACACAGTTCAATCTCAGTTGGAAGATGAGGATGTAAACACAGATCAAACAGGGGACAGAGAAATGTTGATAATATTCAGTTTAAAGGCTAGGATGCAAAACATATTATATCCATCACAAGGTGACGCCAAAAGTGAATCCAATATCATAGCCAGTACGAATGACAATATTAACCTCAAATTGCCAGCAATCAAACTACCAACATTCAGTGGTATTATGAGGGTTGGTTATCATTTGCAGGCAATTTCACATTACTAGTGCACAATAATGCAAACTTAGGAACAATCCAAAAACATAATTACCTACTTGGAGCAGTTCGTGGTTCGGAAAAGGCATTAGTTCAAAACCTTCCAACCACTGAAGCAAACTATAATGTAGCTTGGGAACTATTGTGCACTAGATTTCAAAATAAGAGACTTAGCATCAAAGCATATTCGTGAAATCTTAAATATTTGTAGAGTTAAGAATGAATCTGCCGAAGACCTCAGGCAATTCATCAGTACATTCTCTAGCAATTTACAAGCACTGCAAGCATTACAGTTAGATACCCCACTTGAAGATGTAATTTTGACACAACATATCGTTGATCGTCCTGATTATGAAACTAGAAGAGGCTGGGAACTAGAGATAGGTTCTAACAAAAATCCATCTCTTAAAGAACTCACATCATTCATAGAGCACCGTTGCCAAGTCCTTGAAAGCATGCAACCTACTAGTAATCAAGTCAGGGTAAATGGTAGCAAGGAAAACTCATACAAGAGAAAGCCATCCACTTATACACATGTCGCATATATAGACAATAGACTTATCGTAACCAAGTATATACGCCAGGACTTTTTGCATGTGAATCATTTCTGAAGTTGACTGTATCAAATCGTATTCAGTATGCTCGAGATAATAGACTATGTTTAAATTGTCTTCAGGCGACACATAAAACGTCAGAAAGAAAATCTGGCCACTGTCGTAAATGCAACAAGGCACATAATACTTTACTACACCTTGAAAACAGTGGCAACAGCAGTAATGCAAACCAAATACCTTCTGACAATAAAGCACTATTTGCAAGCTTCGACACATCTGTCAAGGATGAACACGCAATTACTCATTAAAGAAACATATGCATTGTTGTGCACTGTCATTGTCAAAATAAAGGATCACAGGGGCAAATTTCCTAAGATTCGAGGTCTCTTAGACAGTGGGAGTCAAACTCACCTCATCACAGAAGACGTAGTCAACAGGCTGAATCTGCTATGTAAGAAAGATACTACAGCTGTTCTAGGCATTAACTACACTTCTTCAACAATGAAACACAGTGTTGACATACACCTTCAATCTACAGCTTCAGGTTTCAACGCAAACATAAACTGTGTAGTAGTTCCTGCCATCACAGGACAAGTGCCCTCTATAGAGTTAAATTACAAGTCATGGAATTTACCCAGCGACATCGTATTAGCAGACCCTAAATTCTACAGTCCACATAAGGTAGATTTGATCATCGGAGCAGAGCTATTTTACAACATTCTAAAGACTGAACAAAGAACACGGGCAGGTTTCCCTGTTTTACAAAATTCTCATCTAGGTTTGATAATTTATGGTAAATGCCCACAATTCAGCAACAGAAATACAATGTGCAACACAGTCACATCTCTTTTCATAAAAAAAGAAGATACTCTTGACATTCAGCTCAGGAAATTCTGGGAAATAGAAGAATTGCATACCAAACCTGAAACTCCAGAAGAACAACAATTCACATTTCATTTCAAAAACAACACGTACTTCTGAAGGTAGATATGTTGTCAAGTTGCCTCGAAAGGAAACTCTGTCTCCTTTAGGCAAGTCCCATGATATAGCACAACAAAGATTTTACCAATTGGAAACTTAATTCAAGAGAAATCCAGAATTGCAAGAGCAGTATTCACAATTCATGTCAGAGTATGAAATGTTGGGTCACATGAAGGAAGTAAGTGCAATAGATGATTCAGAACACTTCTACATGCCACATCACGCTGTATTCAAACAAAGCTCAACCACATCCACTAGAGTAGTTTTTTATGCATCAGCCAAAACCACCACAGGAATATCACTCAACGACACATTGTTAGTAGATAGATAGATAGTTTTATTATTTCCATTTGATCAAATACATGTATACAATATATTTTTGATATAGGACACGTCAGAATTTACATCTATAAAATAAAAGTACTAATAGGTATATACAGTAATACTAATACTATAACTAACTATAACTTATTATAACAGATCTTAAGAGATACAATCTTATTGGACAACTATTTACACCTTATTCTATTATCATAATATGAAAACTTAATTCTATAAATACAACAACTTACAGCTAGGTATTACAATTAAAATAGAAAAGTCAAATATAATTATAGATTTCATCGTTTCTATACACTAAGATATTCAACTACAGAGTAAAAACAATGGCACTGCAGATTAGCTTTCAACATTCTATCAAAGGTTTTTATTTTTGGGGCAAGTTTTATATACTGTTTTTTTTAGCGTATGGCTTTTATTGCCGGGAGTGTCCGAGGACATGTTCGGCTCGCCAGTTTTGTAGCTGCTTCGAGACGGACACCCAATGGGTGAGCTACAAGTACCGTTGGGGAGAAAAGTGGGAATGTAAGGACGAGGAGTTGGAAGGTAGCGGCTGTGGCCTATAGTTAGGGACCAACCCCGGCATTTGCCTGGAAGGAAGATGGGAAACCACAGAAGACCATCTTCAAGGTTGCCAGCGGGGGGGATTCGAACCTCCTCGCCTCCCGGATGTGAGCGACTGCCAGCAGTCATGCCGTAACGACCACGGCTAACTCATCCGTTTATATACTGGGGTAGTTTATTGTATAATTTAACTCCTGTGTGATAAGTTCCTTTTTGATATATGCTTGTGTGTGTGTGAAATATGAATGTTTTGGTTTTGTCTTGTGTTATGCCTATGAATATCATTGTTTGTTTTAAGGAAAAACATCCTTATTCATTAAATTATTTTTACAAAACATAATACTTTCAAAGATATATATGCAGGGCAGAGGGAGAATGTTTAAATCTTTAAACAGAGGTCTACATGATTCTCTAGTGTTTACATTTGCCATAATTCTAATCGCCCTCTTTTGTATCCTAAACGTGCTTAGTACATCTGGCGACATACCCCAAAATATGACCCCATATCTTAAGTATGAATGGAAATAAGCAAAATAAGTATTTCTTAATGTGTGCATGCTAGTGCAGGTTTTCAAAATACGTAACGCAAAGCACATCGAGTTCAGTTTAGTATTCAGATATTGTATATGTTTATTCCATTTCAAGTCATGTTGTATCCATAGTCCTAAAAACTTTGTTTAGTCCTAAAAACTTTGGCCAACTGTACAGCAAGATCTGTGTTCGATTGTGTTGAGATTCAGAACCGGTAACATTGCATTTGCTGGAGACATTTCAAAAATGTATAGACAAATTCTGGTTCACAAAGATGACGCTAGATTACAAAGAATCATATGGAGGGAATCTCCCCACACACCTGTCAAAACTTACGAATTGCTAAGAGTCACATATGGCACAGCTTCAGCTCCATATTTAGCAACTCAGTGCCTCAACCAACTAGCTGAAGATGAAGCAGCTTCTTTTCCACTTGCATCAGCTGTTCTACAACGAGACTTTTATGTTGACGATGCTCTATGTGGTGCTTCAAACATTTCGGAAGCACTACAGTTTCAAAATGAACTCATTACTTTACTTAACAAAGGATGCTTTCCCATCAGAAAATGGTGCTCGAACCATCCAGCAATACTTGAAGCTGTTCCACCTGAAGACAGGGAAATGAGTTTACCTTTCCAGTTTGACAATAACGATACAATACAAGCATTAGGTTTATCATGGCATCCCACATCAGACAAATCTTTAATTGCAACTAAAATCAAACATGTTCCTGCAAACAGCCGCATTACTAAACGCACAACAACATCCACAGGGGCATAAATATTTGATCCATTAGGCCTCATTAGCCCATTAGTAATACCCTACAGAATATTCCTCCAGAAATTGTGGTTACACAAACTTGATTGGGATCAGCAGTTATCTGATGACCTGTCCTCAGAATGGAATGCACTCCAAAATCAGCTAATACACCTTGATCACATTCAAGTGGACAGATATGTCTTAGGAACAGGAAGGTGTAGTGCCATTGAAGTACTTGGTTCCTCAGATGCATCTCAAACAGCATATGGAGCATGCATCTATCTTCGGTCTGTCGATCAACAAGGAAAAACCTTCAGTCAAGCTGTTGTGCTCAAAATTCAGAGTAGCTCCAGTCAAACAAGTTACACTTCCTCGTCTTGAATTACTTGCAGCTACATTGTTGGCACACTTGATTCAGAAATTCATTCCGATCCTAAATCTAGAAATTAATGAAACCTATTTATGGACAGATTCTACAGTAGTCCTGTCATGGTTGGCTTCCCCTTCATCAAGTTGGAAAACATTTGTAGCCAACAGAGTATCAGAAATTCAGCAATTAACAAATGTAGGAAATTGGCATCATGTTTCATCTCAAGAAAATCTTGCAGACTTAATTTCCCGAGGAGTTAAGTCTCATGAGTTGTAGCAATCTACACTATGGTGGTCAAATCCATTATGGTTATCAGAATCTAAATGTAACATGCCTCAGACCACGATTGTTGAGAATTACCACACCACATTGGAAGAACGAGCAGTATTTACACTACATATCATTGAACACACTGACATCATTACTAGATTTTCCTCATTAACAAGATTGTAAAGAGTTCTTGCCAACTGCAAAAGATTTATCCATAACTCCAAACAGTCAACCAACAAAAAGACAGGACCTTTATCAGTTCAAGAACTTCAGAAGTCATTGAATACATGCATTCGCATAGCTCAGGCAGAATCATTCAGTGAAGAAATCAAAGATTTACAGAAGCGATGTGCTGTATCCAAAAAGAGTCAGCTAAAAATCTATGTCCATTTTTACATGACAACATACTCAGAGTAGGTGGTAGGTTATAAAACACATCATTACCATTTTCTACAAAATATCAAGTATTATTGCCATCCAAGCATCATCTGACATCACTTATTGTCAAACATGAACACCTACAGCAAGCCCATGCGGGACCAGGATTACTGTTAGCATCCATTCGTGAATGTTATCGGATTTTAAATGGTAGAAACATAGCCAGACAGCAAGTTCACAAGTGCCTAATATGTCATAAATTAAAGAGAGCAACCATTCATGAGCTCATGGCAAACTACCCCAAGCAACGAGTTCAAGCATCACGTCCATTCAGTGTCTGTGGCATTGACTATGGAGGTCCAATCTTATTCCGCCCTCTTAATAAGAGAAGTAACATTCCACTTAAAGCATACATTGCATTATTTGTTTGTTTTGCAACTAAGGCTGTGCATCTAGAAGTAGTCAGCAGTCTTACCACAGATGCATTCCTAGCAACATTACGCCGGTTCATTGCCAGAAGAGGCAAACCTTCAGATATTTATAGTGATAATGCTACAACGTTTACTGGAGCTAACAAGGAGCTACAACACCTTCATTAATTTATTATATCACATAGAGAGGAAATTGCGAGTAACCTAGCAAACAGAGGTATCAACTGGCATTACATTCCCCCACTATCACCCCATTTTGGAGTGCTATGGGAAGCTGGTATAAAATCTGTTAAGTATCATTTGCATCGAGTTGTTGGAAACTCTTCGCTAACCTTTGAAGGACTCGTTACGTTGCTCACACAAATTGAGGCTTTTCTAAACTCTAGACCCCTAACAGTTCTATCCTCAGATCCCCTTGATGCTCAATGTCTCACTCCATGTCATTTTTTAATTGGTGGCAGTCTAAACTCAATCCCTGAACCCAATCTGACTTTAATTCCAAGCAATAAACTTTCAATGTGGAAACTATTGCAACAAATGGTGCAACATTTCTGGACAAGATGGTACAAGGAGTACTTAACGCACCTTCAAAGTAGACCTAAATGGTTGTCACAGCAGCAAAACATCCAAGTTGACACAATAGCCATTATCAAGGAGGACAATCTTCCTCCTCTTAAGTGGAAAATAGGCATCATCGAGGAACTTCACCCTGGTGCAGATGGACTGGTGCGAGCAGTCACCATAAGAACTGCCAATGGAAGATTTAAGAGGCCAATAATGAAAGTGTGTCCCCCACTCGATGAGTGAAATATTTCCTTAAAGAGTGTTATTTGTTGATTGCATTCAATCAACAGGGGGGGATATGTTTTTGCCTCTCTATTCTTTGATTGTAAGATTGTCTTTTTTTTTCTTCATGTTCTTTGCTAACTCTTGGTCAGTCTTGTCTTTATTAAAAACGAGCATCTAAGAGATGAGATCCAGTGATCCACGCCGTGTTTTATTTTAATATACAGTTCACTTGTCCAGCACCATGGGTCATTCATTCAACACTAGTGTCTAAAAGTTAAGCGTAAGTTACGAATAAGCAGGGCAACAGGAAATGGACCGCAAATCGCACGACATATGCACCTACCAACCTTACGTGTTCGCTCTGTATAGGAAAGGAGTATTCCCTGCTTTGACTAGCGGCGTAACCGCAAGGTAAGCACAGTCAGTGCGCCCCATATTCCCTCAGTCGCGTTTGCCCTGTTATAGGGTGCGGAGTTTAGCCTCGTGGTGAACGTGACAACATAATGGCACAACGATGCCATTTTGACCACGTTTGGCAGGGACGCCTGAAAGCAGGCCAGACACAGACCAAAGTCGCTGTATCCTAGAATGTGCCACAAGTGTCATTTCCAAGCGTTGGTGACGATTTCGAGACACAGGAGTTGTTAGTCGTAGGCCAGTACCAGGTCGACCAAGAGTAACCACCCCACAGCAGGACCGATATCTGGCTTTAACCGACCGACGAAATCCGAGTGCACCTGCAAGACAATTGTCGGCGGAGCTTGCAGCCGTCCCAGGGGTTGCCGTTTCTTGGCAAACTGTGTACCGGAGGCTCAGAACAGCAGGGCTGTTTGCCAGACGTCCAGCGGTGTGCGTTCCGCTCACTCCAGCACGGAGACTGGCCCGTTTACTGTGGAGCCGTCGACGTCGAAACTAGACCATGGATGAATGGAGGCATGTGCTCTTCACATATGAATCCCACTTCAATTTGCAGAGCGATTCCCGTCGCACATTAATCTGGGGAGAACCGGGTAGCCAATAAAACCACAGGAACATTGTGGAACGGGACCAGTATGGTGTGAGGGCGGCATCATTTTGAATGGCCTTGCGGACCTTCATGGGTGGTCCGAGTAACACTGTCAACGCTCGGAGATACAGGGATGAGGTCCTGAGACCACATGTTCGACTCTTCAGAGGTGCGGTTGATACAGACTTCCTCTTAATGGACGATAATGCCCAACCGCACCACGCTGCTCTGATGGATGCGTTTCTGGCTGGGAAAGATATTCATCGCATGGACTGGCCAGCGAGGTCTGTGGATCTGAATCCTATATAACATACCTGGGATGCATTGGGGAGGCGAATTGCATCCCGTCAGCCTCCACCAAGGACCCTCCAAGACCTTCGCATTGCTCTTTCGGAGGAATGGGATCGACTGTCACAAGAGTTCATGGACCATCTGATAGAGAGTATGCCACGTCCCTGCAAAGCATGTGTGGCTGTTAGGGGTAACCATACACCCTATTAATAACATATTCTGTAGTGGAAGACATTGCCAAGTTTTGTCAGTTGTTGTCAAAGGTGTACCTTAGCTATCAGAACCTTTCTGACACGTTGTATGACATATGGTGTGTGATTCAGCTTCCGTTTGTTCAGCAATCCGTCTGACATTCCTATCAGGCGGTATTGCCTCGTTTAGTGAATATGCTTAACTTTTGGACACTAGTATAGTAATGCGTTTCAAGTAGTGAGGAGGGATGCGTGGAGTGCAAGGGGGGGGGGGGGGGGTGTTGACGACTGCTTACGTTATGAGTAAATAACAGTTGGTGCGTGCGTACACACTGAAGACAGTGTGGTGAAGGTTTATTGTGGATGCCAACAATCCACCTTGGAGATGATTAAATGATTGCAAAGGTTCGGTTATAGGGAGAAGTATGGGATAACTATAAGTGCGCACTCACCCAGAGATTGCAGAGATTGGTGCTGGTGACGTGATGAGTGGCGATGTCGGAGGTACGTGTTGTAGCGTGACGGTGTGGCGACTGACCTCGATGTTCCGTTCCTCGTGCTGTGCTAGCGAGTCATCGGTATTTGTTGACTTAGTAATGTTATTTTTCTTGTGTTTTGCTGCCCCACATTGCGTGCTATGAAAGTTGCTTCACGCGTGTGGTTACAGCGCTGTGTAGTTCCTGTACGGTATGCCTTATGCGATTTGTTGGGGGTTTTAGGGCGTTACAGCCTTCTAAGTGCTGGGGCTATAACAATCCCCCTCCCCCGGTAATACCTGTCCCCAGGTATTGTAGGGGTGTGTAGGTAAGTCTTTTACGTTCTCTTCTCAGGTCCACTGTTTCTCGTTTGCTTTTTCTTCCTTGTTGTAGTCATTCTTCTTGATCCTAGTGTTTGGTTGTGTCTGATGTCCATGTTGTTTTTGTTGTTGGTGAGATAAGTTCGCACTAGCCAAGGTTGGATAGGGTAGGTACATTTTTGTATGTGTACATAATATATTTTTGATGATGATGATGATGATGATGAGGTATGAGATTGTGTGCATAATATTGTTCATGGTGATGAAGTGTACATGGGTATTTGATTGTATTTTGGCAGCATTGTAGAGTTTCTTCCCCTTTTTATTTCTTATTGTGGATTTTTCTGAATGTTTGTTTTTATAGTTACAGTGATTTATAATGATTACAATTAAGATGATTGTGGATGACGTGGTTTTGTTTGTTCGATTTTTTGAATTGTTCTTTATTTGCTTAGGTCTGAGGTGAGTTTATTGCACTATCACTATTAGTATTTTTCTCTTTTGTGTTGGCGTGTTACCGTCTTCCAATATTATTTCTTAGTTACTCTCCCTTGGTTATGATTAAAATTACCCTTCCGACGTAGATGGGGATTGCTTCCTGAGAAGAGGAAACATTCTCCATGCTATGAATTGGATGAATGTAGATGCGATGCGTGTGGATCTGGGTATTGAATTTGTGTTGTTTATTGATTGAGTTGTGAGGTTAAGTTAAATTTTGGATGGTTCATAATTTTGAGTGAATTTGGAAAAGAAAAGAAAGTTGTTTTTGAATACGGTAAACAAGTCCATTATGTTTGGTGCCGTTTATCGGCCCTTTGTACTTATACTTAACTTATGTCTATGGTACCGTTCTATGCTAAGTCGTGGCCACCTTATACCTAGGGATGAAGATGGTGATTATTTTAAGTAGGGGGGTAATACGAGTTCTAACTCACAGCCTACTTAGCTGGTGACGTCACATACTAACCCGCAATACATTCAGGGGCAAAGCCGATATCTCCCGAACGCATGATCGGATTTTGACGAATGAGGTGTTGTTGAACTCGGGCTGACACCCCCTTTCCAATGGATAACATATTTCCACCCCAAAATAAAACCTACCCCTACTAGGGGGTGAAATAGTTTTTTTTGTAAATCTCACTTTCCAAGTGCGACATGTGGGAGTTTGAATGCTAATATGAAATTAAACGTTGTTGCATATAAAGCGCATGAGTACAGCCAATTACCGCTCTGATTTAACATTTTCGTTTTGTTGTTTTTACGCATGCGAACTTGCTTTTTTTGTCAGAAGGCAGGCTTTTTGAATAATGATTTATAAGTAGGGGAAGCGGGGTGAAGAGAGAGCTGACGCATATCCTACTTTCCTACAAAGTTTGCCGATATCTCGCGAACGCTTGTTCGGATTTTGATTTGTGACGGGTCGTAAGACTGGGAGTGATGCCCTTGTTCCTATGGAGAACGTATGTTTCCCCACAACTAAAAATTACCCCTACTAGGGGGTGAAATTTTATTACGATCTATTGCTTGCCCTAGTGACTTGAAATTTATTTTGAGGGTAGAGGGGGTAGGCAGCTTTGATTTATGTTAAACACACTTTTTTGTAAAAAAAATTGTCTTCAAAATATCGGCCATTTGAAAATGGAACTTTTTTTTGTTTTTTATCCTAGAGACTTTAAACTTGGTTTGTGGGTAGAGGGGTAAGGAACTTTCATTGACGTGAAACCAACATTTTTGAAAAATTTGTAATTTCAGAACTATAGTCCATTTTTCAAATATTTTTGTTTTGTCCTAGAGACTTAAAATTTGGTATGGGGGTAGAGGGGGTAGGACCATGGATTTATGTCAAACCAACCTTTTTGTAAAATTTCAAATGTTGAAACAATTGCCCATTCTGAAAATGAATTTTTTGAATTTTGCAGTTTAGAGACTTGAAATTTGGTATGGCGGTAGAAGGATTAAAGACCTTTCATTGACGTGAAACAAACTTTTTTGTAAAATCCCTAATTTTGGAACTATAACCCATTTTTTAAAATAATTTTGTTTTGTCCTAGAGACTTGAAATTTAGTATGGGGGTAGAGGGGGTAGGGACCTTTGATATATGTTGAATAACCTTTTTTTACAAAGATGTTAGTTTTCAAAATATAGGCCATTTTGAAAATGATTTTTTATATTTTTATTCTAGAGACTTGAAATTTGTTTTACAGGTAGAGGGGGTAAAGACCATTAATTTATGTGACACCAACTATTTTGTAAACTTTCTAATTTTGGAACTACACAAAAAAAATCAAAAATTTGTTTTGGGAGAAAATATTGAAAAATACATACTATTTTTAAACTGAGAGTTAGCTAGGTATTTTTTTGGGAAAAAATAAAATAATAAAAAAAATAAAAATAATTCCATTCGGTCACGGTGACAGTATTCCAATACAGCAATCGATATTTCGATGGAACGGTAGGTCGAAATACGACGGTTGATTTTTTTTCCGATGTGACTGGTCATGCTTGCAAATGCATGAATTGCTATTTCATGAACCATGGATCGCAGAGGCGTAAATGGTTTTCTAGCCACGATTGCCATGCTTGCAAATGAATGAATCGATATTTCACGAATCATGGATCGCAGAGGCATAGGCGATGCTTCATGCATTAATCGATATTTTTCAGGAAACATGGATTGGAGAGGCATATGCGATGGTTCATGCATTAATCGATATTTCATGAGCCATGGATTTCAGGGGTTTATGCGATGGTTCATGCATTAATCACTAGAAGACGGTCGGGTTTCAGCAGGAAAGGATAAGAGTGAAATCTTCTCATAAATATTTTTGAGTAAATGGGCCCATTGGACATTGGAACCCAATAGTTCCATCAAATGCATAACATCCTCTGTAATATCTTGAGGCACACCCTTGGCGGGAGGCATTGGAAGTGGGGGAGTGGGGGTTGGCCCCACCTGGGACGGTTGCAAGGAAGCAGAAGGGTGCACATAGCCTGAGGCTTTGTCCCCACGGATAATGGACAAATATGCATGTCGGTCATACTCCAACGGGGAAATGACCTTAGGGGGGCTCGTGACGATCGTAGTAAACTTGCGTTTCTTCTGTACAGAATTCGGTGTAAGAGAAGCTTGCTGTGTAAGGGGGGGGGGGGGGGGGGGAATTGCTGCGGGACTGAAAGGGGTTGAAACGGATGTCCTGATAGGGAATGGAGAATTTCGTGATACGTTTTATTTTCAGTGCACATCCTAGTTTTAATGTCAATTTGTTTTGCGTGGTACTCACACCTCGGTGAGCCACTCATATGATTTTCATCGCAATATGCACAGCGCACCAAAACCTGAGTACATTGAGTCGTTTCACGTCCTTGGGCGCAACGCCCGCATCTCGGTGCCCGAGCTCTACAGTTTTGTCCAGTGTGCCCATATCTTTGGCATCTATTGCAAATAATAGGGCGAAAGATGAAAACCTGCACTTCTAACATCACATGAAATATAGAAACATAGGTAGTCAAAGTTTGAGTTTCAAAGGCGATCTTCACCGTACCTGTAGGTAACAAGTCGACCTTCCCATCCGTGGCTTTTCTTCTGTTCATGCGTTGAATTTTTACAATGGGTCAAGGCGACTTCAAATATTGTAATATTTCATCAGACCCACTCTATGTATATTAACTGAGGGAATGAATGCCTTTAAGCTTTATTCTGTGAGCAGTGGGTTCTGAAGAAAATTATTTGCATCCCGGGAGGTTCGAAAGGTGACCTGAATTCTATTCCTACCTTTGCGGTGGATTTCTTGTATTCCAACAATCCTACGTTCGTAGAAAAGTTTACCGAGACCCATCGGATGTAAATTACCTATCCTGTTGGTGGGATCAGAAGATTCCACCATGACATAATATGGTCCACTATGGTGCTCATAATACATTGGGGGTGACTCATTCGCAGTAGATGGCGGTAGGTGGTATGACGGGAGCTATAGAGATTGGTTGTGTAGGTCGTGTATCTGGCGAGGGAATCATAGGGGTTACATTAAGGACAGGTGCCGTGAGATCAATGACTTCAGTAGTAAAAAATTCCATCCCTTCCTCAGGAGGACGCGTATCTTCACCCCCTCCACTATTATCACCCATGTTGTCGTCAGAAGAATGGTATGTGACCTACACAGGAAGGAAACACACACACCAAGGAGGATATATGGGTAGAGCTGCAACTTAATGCAAAATTTTGACACCAACCTATTGCTCGACGCAAGTAGTTCCAACTGACAATACGAGATGGCGCGACGATGCACTCTCCAGCGCGATCCGTCCCCGACCTGGCCTACTCGCTCCTCTCCCCTCCCGGCTCGTACCTACCCCACCCTTTCCCCTACTCTATCCCCCCGCCACTACTTTATATTCCTTTCTTTCTTTCATATTTTAGTAATTGGTCTAATAATAGGCGATTACTTCCCCCTGTGATATCAGGTAGAGAAGAAAACATAGGCTCTATCAGAATAGTTGTGGATGTTTCCACAAAGCACATGGCATGACATAGGCCTACCCACAGATTACCTACTAGGCCTACCCCACAGATATGTACAAATAGAAAGAGTAGGCTACTATACTACAATATTAAAAATGAATTGTTAGACAAAATTACAGCTGCACACCAGTATTATTTAATTGTCCGTGCGGTACTTCCTATCAATCGAATTAAGAAATATCACGTTTGAATTACGGGAAGCGTTGGAACAACCAGCTCGTAGTTTGAATTATATCGATAGTATCTGATATCGTTTTCGAGCGCAGTGTATCGACTAAATTCGATGTGTGATTCAATATAATTCAATTTCTTCGTATAATATTGTTCGAAACCGATTGTATTCCTTTCTAAGCACTGCAATATGTATTTACTATTGATATATATTCAAATATTAATTAAATATACAACATTAACAAGAACACTCACCAATTTTCCGATTTTGCTGCCATCTATAGAAGTACAACTCAACTACATCGTCGTACGCGATGACAGCTAGCGTTTTTAACGTTGTCAGCAGGTACTACTACAAGGCAAGCTAGCGTTGGTACCAAAACAACCTATAAAGTTTCACCCCCCAGACACACACTAAAGAATCAAAATGGTAGGACACACAAAAACCTATTGGATACTCTCACCAACAAGTATTTCTACGGAGCAGGTATACGTCAACCGTCACACTCGGAGGGTCACACGATACTGGAGTGGACATTTAAGAAACTAAGGCTGGGCCTGTATCCATAGATGTTCATGCTTGATTGTTCATCGGTTGGAAATTGGTGCTGCTATATGGTGGCTTATGTAGTTATCATTGGGAAGAGGAGTGCACGATAACTTCACTTTAAAGCATATGCTCCTTGGATATAGACCAAAACATATTATCTTTGATGTAGACTTTGACAGTGTTTTTGAGGTTAGATTTACAATTTGTGAGAAGTGAGAGACACGTCAGTGCCTTGCGTCAGTGTATATTTGCGATTCGGTAGTAATAGTTTCGCAGCTTATTCTAATTTTTTTAAAGGACATACGATAATTTCTTTGTTAAGGTATTATATCATTTAATGTTTACCTACTATCAATTTTCAAAATGTGCCGGTTTCAATTTTTGCATTATTTTACGTGCCACGTTAGTCATTCCCATTCTCTCTTACAAATCGCATGATATTGTTGCGGAACTTCTTAATTTCGTTCCGCCAAGTTAGCATGAAAAAACTAATATTTTACCTCATTAACGATACGTTGAACTGCACATGTCGTGCCAGATACTTGCGTCAATCCTTCTTTCCTTTTAGTTTGTTCCGTTATTTTGTGAAATGCGAATTTTCATACAAAGATTCCTGTTAGAAGCACTTCTTTAGTTGTGGTGATTGCTTTCTTTTTTTCTTGACAGGCCCTGTAGACTTTTTCTATTCATTGATGGGCAGCCTGATTCGTGCTTTGTATATCATGAAATGATTGACCTAAATGAGATTAGGGATGTTCATTGGAATCTCTTGGATTTTGAAGCTTTCTGCAAATTTATCCAATATCTGCTGGACAAATTTAGTGTTTATTAGGCCCATACTTTTATCTACATATTTTTCTTTTGAGATTACCAAAAGGGCTACCGGTACCTGTGCTGTGGCGGGGACGAACCTCTGACATGCATGTTGTGGGGTGGCAAATAAGCCAATTTTGGCGAGCGCAATAGGATGAAAAGCTTCAAGTTGAGCAAGACGAGTAGGCTACTTTGATAAAAGGAAAAGGGAAACAAATAGACCCTACTTTTACTTCGACTTGGTTAACTTCATTAAAATGTAAATCGCTGTTAAAAATGGCCTTCCTTCATAGAATGTAAGATTTCAATAAGATGATCTGCTAAAGACTAAACGGCCTGCTTTACACACATCTAGAAAAAATGACAGTAAACTAACCGGCATTGGTTGAAAAATCATTAATAACACTAGGCTATTGCTGTTGCTTCAATTAGGAACTTCGGATATCTTCCGTCAACAGGCCTGTATAAAAGTGCTCTTGACATATTCCAGTTGTGAATGATAAGTGGGCTAAGAATTTATTTAAATTACAAGTTGATACAACATGTAATAATTAGGTGTCGATAGGCTGCTATGTTTGGTGAAAATCGAAAGAGTCCTTCTAAATTTCTACAAGGGTGAAGTTTAAATTGAATATGATTTTATTCGAGCCAGTAAATCTACTGACAAAAACCGGCCATGGTGGCCAAGAGTGCTAGCGCGATCCCTTGTGCCTTACTGGCATCGGGAGAACATTGGTTGGAATTCTACCTTGGCTGTCCTGAAAATTCGTTTTCGAGATTTCCCATTTTCACCATTAAGCAAGTGCCGGGATGGTTCCTTTCAATAGGTCCATGGCCAAACTCCTTCCAAAATTCCTTCCCAGATCTGTTCTGATAATATAAATGGCCATTGGCTTTATTATTATTATTATTGATTAAGGATAAGTGCGCACAATGTGCATTACATTAATTATTTACAAACTTCTGTAAGCGATGACAACCTTTTAGTACACACGAGAGCGTGGTAAGTATCGCATGCCTTTTGACACAATTTACAAATGCACTCTGGCGTGGGCACATGGAACACCTCAGTCTCACAAATCCTGTGGTGAAAACCGTGCACCGCGAATCAGGTCACTGTGTGTCTCAACTCCTAGGCAGTGCCCTTCCATTCTGTTGACGTAATGGCCGTCGTGGAGTAGAAATCAATTGGGATCTCCTTCTTTTTTGCAAGTAGTTCTTGTAGCAAATTGTTGTATTGTCTTGTGGATGGTAGTTGGTGAACCAGTCGGAGTTCCTCTATAAAGAAAGGTTCCCCCGCTAGTTCATACGCCAGTCTCGATGGGGTGAATTTTGACAAACAAAGCAGTCTTTTTAAGAATAAGGCTTTCACTTTCTCTAAGTCTTTCAGGTTATTTTTGCTTAAATTAACCCATATTATATCCAATCCATACGTTGCAATTGGTGTAACTTTTGTTTTAAAGAGTCTCAGTGCCGATTGCAGAGACATATCCCTGAGATGACTAATGCCGTTCATTGATATGACAGCACAGATCATTTTATCTTTGATCATCATCATCATTTCCCCTTACCCAGCTCCTGCCGGGTCGGGGTATTTATGGCACTTCTCCACTTTTCTCTTTCCTTCCACCATTCTTCTTCCACGATCTTGTCCCAGTCCAGATTTCTTTTTCTTACGCTGTTCTTCACTGAATCAATCCACCTTGTTCTAGGTCTTCCTCTTGCTCTCTTACCCTTGCACTTCGCCTCCAGCATCTGTCTTGGTATTCTATTTTCCTCCATCCTCTTTACATGTCCAAACCACCTTAGTTTATTCTTCTCAATTCTCTCATTTAGTTTTCCCATTCCAACTTCCTCCCTAACATCTTCATTCCTCACTCTGTCTTTCCTTGTCTTTCCTATCATACTTCTTAGGAATTTCATTTCACTGGCTTGGATTCTACTCTCTTGCCTGCTTGTCAGGGTCCAAGTCTCAGCTGCATAAGTTAATATGGGAACATAGTACACTTTATACATTACCTCCTTGCTTTTCCTTGGTACTTCCTTATCCCAAACAAGTTTCCTTACACTTTGATAGAATGCATTGCTCTGCTGTACTCTCCTGCCAATCTCCATGTCCAACCTACCAGTTTGCATCAATTCACTTCCTAGGTATTTGAACGTGTCCACAATTTCCAAACTCTGACTTCCAATTTTCACAGTGCCCTTTCCTTGTCTTTCCCCTCTTGTCATCACCATGGTCTTGCTTTTCTCTATACTGATTTTCAGGCCGTACTTCTGAATATTTTCGTTCAGTGCATCTAGTTGTTTTTGCACTTCTTCGGTGTTCCTTCCCCAGACCACAATATCATCTGCAAATAACAGTAACTTCATTTCTTTATGTCCATATGCTTCCTTTGTTTCCTTTACAATTTCATCCATCGCCATTATGAACAAGAGAGGTGACAGCACACTCCCCTGTCTTAGTCCAGTCTTGTTCCTAAACCAATCTGTCTTTCCAACTGGGGTCAGTACCCTGCTAAGACAGTTGTTGTTCATTGCTTGCACCATTTCCAACATTTCTCTACCCAGTCTCTTCTTAACCATGGTTTCCCATACCTTCTCTCTGGAGACACTATCATATGCCTTTTCTAGAAAGTCATGATCAAATCCTCTCCATATTCCCAGTTCTTTTCCATCACCTGCCTCAAGCTAAAGATTGGGTCCACTGTGGATCTTCCACACCTGAAGCCATACTGTTCCTCTTGCAACTCTCCTTCCACCTTTCTTCTCATTCTTCTTTCTAATATCCTTTCCAGTATTTTTACTATCTGTGATAAGAGGGTGATCCCTCTATAGTTATCACACCCCTTCTTGTCCCCCTTCTTAAACACTGGTATTATTAGCCCTTTCTCCCAGTCTTCTGGTACACATTTCCGTTTCCACACACACATTAGCAGTCCATACAACCATTGCATACCAACAGGTCCAGCAGCATTTATCATTTCTACACTGATTTCATCCGCCCCTGTTGCTTTTCCCATCTTCATTTTCTGTACTGCTAATTCCACCTCCAGCATTGTTATATCATCTTCTGTTATAGAGTCGTCAGGTTGTCACTTCCATCTCACCAGTACAATTGCTCACATTCAATAGCTTATCGAAATACTCCTTCCATCGTCCCTTTATCTCTTCTGGGTGTGTTAACAACTCTCCATCTTCCTTTTTCACCAGCTTTGTGGTAACTTTTTCTTTCCTCTTACTTCTTAGAAGCCCATACAGCATCCTTTTACTGCCACTTACATCTGTTTCCATTCTTCGTGTAAATTCTTCCCCTTTTCTTCTCCTACCACTTTCTTACACCTCCGTTTGCTGTCGTGATACTTCCTTTTGCTTTCTTCTGTTTGATCTCTGTTCCATTCTTTCCATGCAGACTTCTTTTCTTTCACTGCTTTCCTCACTTCCTCATTCCACCACAGAGTCTCCTTCTCTTTCACTCTTGTTGACGTCCTACCACAAGCACTCTCTGCTGCACCAACAAATGCCTTTTTAAAGTGGGACCATTCCTCTTCTATTTTTTCCTTTCAGTAACTGGGATTTGTTGCTTCAATCTCTCCTGAAAATCTTCCTGTACAGTTTTGTCTTTCAATTTCCATACTTTTATTTTACTTTCTCTGATCTCCTTTAGGTTTTCCAATTTTTCCCATCTAAATGCTTCTCCTGGTAAAGCTGTCACATCTATCAGCTTTCTGCGATTAGTCCTTTCCACCAGAAAGTAGTCAATTACTGATTTTGTTCTTCTATCGCCCCAACCATATCTCGTAATTTTCCTGCTGTTTTTCTTCCGAAACCATGAATTATGAATTACCCACTATCAGTCCATTCCTTTCACAAGTTCCTCTCCTTCCCGGTTCTTTTTCCCATATCCATATGGTCCAATGACTTCTTCCTTTCCTTGTCTCTCGTTTCCGACTTGTGCATTCATATCTCCCATGATCACTTCTACATCTGAAATTACTCTTTCTACATCCTCCAGGAATACTTCAATATCTTCTTCTCTGTTTCCAGTCTGTCGTGCATACACTTGTATGATGACTTGATGTGACGTGTAAATAATTTCCCTTGTATTTGCGAAGTAATTCCTAGATATTTGTAATGACTGGTTTGAAGCAAAGGTTCATCTCTGAGGTAAAGAATGTCATCTTTGGCAGTTCTTCCGCCCTTTCTGAATATCATTGCTACCGTTTTCTGAAGGTTTATTTCAAGATTGTTGTTTTGGGCCCATATTGCAAGTTGATTCAAGCTGTCTTGTAGCTCTTCTCTTGACGACGATTTTGACTTTCTGGGAACGTAAGAGACATACCACATCTGCAGTCGCGACATTAAATAGAAGAGGACTTAGAGGGTCACCCTGAAGTACTCCCATTGTTTGATTGATAGGATTAGATATAGTTATTCTGTTATCTATTTCTACCTGGTTGTTATGTAGAATATCCTTAATCAATCTGGTGATGTAGTGGCGCTCCAGACCAATCATTTCGATGAGTTTCTTTACTAGTATGCTTCTATTAATGCGGTCAAAGGCCTTAGAGAAGTCTATGAAGGCTGCATATACTTTCTGCTTTGGAAGCCTTAAAGTGTCCTGTATTATGTCGAGCAAGTAATTGACAGCTTGCAGTGACGATCTCTGCCTGCGGAAGCCAAACTGCTCTTCTGGAATTTTATCGTCTATCAGTTGTGTCAGTCTTGTTGTAAGTATTTTCATCATAAGTTTGAAGATAGTATCTTCCAATGCAATGCCTCTATATGCATTAGGATCACTGGAGTCACCTTTCCCTTTATATAGCATTTTTATTCTGGATCGTCTCCATGAGTCTGGTATCCTTCCCTGACGTAAGCATTCGTTCATAAGATCGGTCGACGTTCCAATGAGCATCGGTGCGGCTTCTTTAAGATGTTCATTAAAAATCGACTCTGGCCCACATGCCTTTCTATCTTTACTGCTTTTTATTACAAGTGAAAGTTCCTCTACTGTGATGGGATCGAAAGCACTTGTGTGAGGGACAGTATCTGGTCTGGTGTCTTTTTCTTGCAAAACGTGACCAAAGTGTTGTTCCCATGTTTCAATTGGTATGTCCTTAGGAAATTTCGGTTGTATGGGTTTCAGTGCTCTGAAGGGATCCTGTTCAATTTCTTCAATTAATATTTTCTCCTTCTTTTCTAAAAATACTTTCTTAGCCTTTTTGGTGATGATCTTATAGTGTTCCCGTAGATCTGCATATGTTTTCAGTGTTGTTTCCGTTTACTGCTTTCTCACAGCGTGAAGAGCATTGATTGTTCGTTTCCTTATTTGAAAGCATTCTTCATTAAACCATGGCTTGGCTTTCCTGGGTCTTTCTTCAACTGAAAGCGCAGAATTCAGCATGGAAATCTCTAAATTCCATAGTGCTTCATCAATGTTTCCTGCAATTATGGTATCATGTATGTCTGAGACCCTAATTGTTTGCAATTTGGTGAGATCCAATTTGCTCGGTACTTTGCTTTTGCTTCTTAGCGAAGGAGTTATCTGTTTTCCCTGGTAGGGGCGTGGTGGCTCAGCGGTCTAGCTGTATGCCTCTCACCAAGGCGGTCCGGGTTCGATTCCCGGTCAATGCATGTGAGATTTTCGAAGTGAAATGCCATGTCCTGTGGTTCGGATTCCACGTAAAAAGGAGGTCCCGTGGCTCATAATCACAAGATTCACGGTCACGTAAAACTACAATCTTCCTTTCTTCCTTGTTTTCCCTGGTAGAGAACTGTGGCAATGGGTAGGTGTTTTCTTACGGTGACATTGTCAATCACACGCTGTTGGAGAACGGTGAAACCCTTATTAATGAATACGAGGTCAATTGTACTTGACCCATTTTGACATATGTATGTTTTGTTTCTTTATTGTTAGTCAGTGTTAGGCCTTCTTGTTCCATGTAATGCAGAAGTGTGGACGCCTTACGAGAAGGTACATCAATGCGACAGTTGAAGTCACCAGCTACTATTAGCGCATCATTCCTCGCTACATGACTTAACGCTACAGTTAGATCGTCTATTAAATCTTCTTCTCGAAAATCTGGTTGAAAGTACGCACAAATTATGTATAAAATTGGTGTCTTCACGATTAGTATGTTGTTAGTTCGGTGCTTCACTGTAAAAGGGGATAGGCTGGTTTTCAGCAGACAAGAGATACCTCCTTTAGGCCTTCCAATGTTACTTTTGATGGCGGTATTATGGATGCAGTAAAAACCTTTTGCTCCCCAGTCTTCTGTAAGAAAAGTCTCTGTTAACAGGTACTATGTCATAATTATCAAAAATATTATTTGGAGCTAGTTGTAATGCGTTCTTTATACCTTCAATGTTTCATAGAATAATCCTTAATTTATGTTGCCTTTCTGCTATATTATTACTATAAGTTCTAATTTCTTGTTCTGGGCACTCATTTCTTCGCATCTACTGACACGATCAATTATATTTAAGCACCCTCAAATGCTGATGGATGGCACTATAAGTCTGAGCTGGGATCAAACCTTAATCTTGGATTTTGTAGTCCGCACATAACTTATAAATTTAAGAAAGTTAATTGCGAAGTGAGGAGAGGAATTTCTATTGCGAGAACTGGGCTGTTTTGGTTTCGTTCATATTAAATTTATGCGTTGTACACTGTTAAGTTTAACTTACGAGCCCCCCCCCCCCCCCAAACTTGAAACTAGAAATGTTTCTGATTTATGGTATGTGTACTTTAAAGTATCTGCAATATTTCGTTATTTTAATTGTATTGCGTAAGTATTGAAAAAGGAGAGTTGATTTATTTCACTACTTCATTAGTAGTGATATTATTTTATAGGGAATAAAAATCCTAAATATCAGTATAACCCTTGGCATCATAACCCAGTAAGGGCCCTGGCATACCAAGCAACCGTTCCCTAGCCTTTCGGCATACAGATTGCTGGGCGACAAGTGGTCACCGCGTCTGGTGCTCTTGGCTGTTAATCTTGGTTTCCGTGACTGTGTTCAGATAGCTTCTCAGTTGTCCTCTCGATACTGGGTGCACCCTGTTACAGCCCTCGTGTATGTTTCTAAAATTCCTGACGGAGCTAGGAATTTAACTTGAGGCTTCCGGGTGAGAGGTAGGTGCGTTACACCGACCTTATGGGGCTGCCATATATCGGTATAAATAGTGGATTTACTTTTGTGTTATTTTGTATCAAAACAAAGTAGGTTTAACTTACCACAGAAGGTTTTGGAAAATCGATTGGTCGGTGGGCGGTTCCAATTGTCACGGAATTATTAAGACTGCAGTTGGGGACAATATAATCCTCCATGAATGTGAAATATAATATATTAACTATGATTGCATCCCATAATAAGTAGATTGTTTCCCCATCACTACAGGGAATGAATTGAGAAAATTAATTTGAAATAAAAGAAAAAACTAAATTATATGTTTTTCAGTCGGTCAACACGTTTGTACATAATTGTGATGGGTGTTGCCTATTCTCTAAATCTGAAAAAAATTACATGAGATAAATAAATTCACTTAGATTTTTTTTTCAGGTTTAGGGAATAACACCCATTACAGAGAGAAAAGAGTAACCTACTCAGTATTGCAGGATTAGATTTTAGGTCATACGGGGAAATTAATTTCGAACACCATAATAAACAAGATAATTTATTTCTTGGAATAGTTTGTGTACGACTGTGAAAGAATTTAAAAACTAATGTTCAACTCCATTGCGTCAGTCATTTCAAGAAGAGTCAAATCAACAAATACTGGATATTCATGAAATGACTGATTTTACTATCTGACTGTGACATATATATATAAGTTAATGATCAACAGCCTACTTTTCACATTTTGCAAAAATAATGAAAAAGTAGACTAATGAGATCAATCCAGGCAAATGAGTGTATGTCTGCCCGCCTACCCCACTATCAACTCCAGAATGGCTGCAGCTATCGTAACCAAGTTTGGTATGAGTAAAGACTTATACCAAAATATCTTGCAACCATATTTGAAAATGACTTCAGTGCTGCCAACTGCTGAAAAATCACAATGGAAGATTGAACTCTATGTTGGATAGGCATGCGAACTGTTCCAAAATTGACACACACGTAGATAATAATATTTGAAATTAATTTTCTGAAGTCTATACATGACTGTTGCCAACATGATTCTATGAATGCTGATAGGTCCAATCTTTATATGCATGTGATTTAGACAGGGCTAACAGGGTGAGGTAGGGTTGTCAAGTACTAATGGCTCTTGCCTTTGTGGCAGGGTACCACACACACTATACACAGCTCACTTGCCCACGTAGGTGGTGGCAGGTGGGGAGAGCCAAGGACGTGACGTCACACGCTTGTGGCTTACTTCTTAGACTGTCCATAGGAGTGCAGCAGGATCTAGCTATGCAGGACCCTGATACCAGATATTGTTCCCTACCAGGTTTAATATTTTATTTTTTGAGCATCATGTAAAGTTACATTTACACCACCAGATCTCTCTGAATATATGTGCTCATACCCCATTTCTGCTTTCTGTTTATTCATGAAGTAAATTCGTTCTCACACCTTCGATTAAGCACCAACATTTCTATATTGAGGTAATTTTTATCTTACAAATCAATACTATACAGTATGCTGACGACATAACTTCCACACGGTTGATGTACACCAGTCCAGGACATGTCTCCCTACAGGATGGTTATTATACTTCGGAAGTTCATTCACTGAACATGGCAAAATTATCTTAGAGGTTTTCCTAAGCACAGACCTTAGAATGTAATGTATATCAAATGTCTTAAATACGATGTGGATTAAATATAAATATGCAATTGGATTAACTCATGAAAGCATTGGCTTTTGAGAATATTTTACTGAAGCTATCCTATCAACTCTACGTAGTGATTTGCTCTCACAGTTCCCATGTCAATGTTTGAATTGCAGAATAAGAATGTAGAAAATATAAGAAAACTCTTGTGGCCTACTGGCCTGGTACAAGTCTTCGAAATGACCACTGCTTGGATGACATATATAATTATTATTGATACCGTTTCAGTACCTCATACCGGAATTAAATTTCTTGGCAGAGCAGGGAATCAAACCCGGACCTTTGGGTCTACAGCCAAGAATTCTAGCCGCTACAGCACAAGGTGGTCTCTTTCAATGTCAGTGCAATCGATTGCACGATACCATGTAATTTCTACACTGCACGAACATTTCTTCATATTTTTTGGCATTACATAACCACTGGTAAGTTAGGGAGACGGTTGGCATACCATGACCTCGAAGCCGAATAGTTCCAAAAACTTGCAAACAGTTTTAGGCACTCCACCAAGAGATATACCTACAACCTGGTAGAAAGACAGAAACATATTTTGTAATTTCAGAGCAAAATTGTTTTACAATGAATACACTTCTGGTCTCCATACTGTTAAAATAATGAAAATTGACCTAAAACTTCAAAGTTAGAAGGGATTTCATGTCAACTTGCTTATTTTGTGGTATATATTGTGTGTAGGTAAATTCCATGAGATACTGTTTCAGGCAATGTTGAAAATAAGAATAAAAGATTGGGGCAGATGACCTCATAGTTCCACCAGTTAATACCTCAATAACTAAGAACAAACGATACATTATTTTAAGTTACGACAGAATATTGTTCGATTTTAAAATCCTGATAAATTTAATAACACGTGCTTCTCGAATCCACATATCAGTGAACAGCATCAATCTAGTCAGTGTGTGAATTCACAATCTTGTTATTGAAATACAGCTTTATAGTCCTAATATAGTTCGTTTTGTTCTACCCATAATTATTCCGGTTTCTATGAGCTAGGGGATGAAGTGAGGCAGTTTCCATGTGGGGAATGATATTACGGATAGATGCCCTTCATGACGCCAATCTCCTAAGAGGATTTAATGACAAATGAAATTAATGAAGTAAGGTATGGAGTGGCTGTGTATGGTCTTTAGAGCTCAGAGTAGACTGACTATGCACATTAATGTGAGTAGCTACCTTGGCTGGTTTGTGAAATTACGTCAAAATATATATTTTAACTCTCCTGATTCTATACCAGCCCCTGTTACTGTCACATGCATGGTTACCAATATGCTCTATTCCATTTTTAGGATTATTATATATCGCTGCTCTGCTGCATCACCCAAAACGTATGCAAATTCCTGTATCCTTGTTGCAGATCAGGTCCATGTACGTCCAAATATCATGTTTTATACGTCTTTGGTGTGTTTCTTTAATGTGTGACTCTCCCACCATGCTATTTTTGTCCTCCTGATTCACATAAGACATCATGAGCATAACAGACCACACGCATATGACAAAATGTTAGCTCTAGAGCACGTAGTGGCCAGGCTGTGTGCTCGGTACTAAACGCACTGCAGTATCCAGTCAAATGGACTGTGCTTGTGCGACTGAGCGCTGCAATGTTAGTGTAATGTCGTGTTGCACTCCTCAGAAATGGGTAGGGTAGGGCTGCGCTTCGCCGGCACGAGTGAATTTCTCGCTAGCACTGCTTCACCTCACCCTTTGCACGACCCATTCTCAAGCCGTCATTTGACTCCTTCTATTTAGATTTTAGATTTCCCCTCTTGTAATCGATGGACATTACTAGGGCTAGGATTTTTAGGCAAATAAATATATTTTTATGTAAATACATATTTTAAGCATTTTTTCTATAAATACATAAATTCCTGCTTTTCACTTATTAGCGCATAAAAGGACATAATATTTAAATTTTTTAAAATCAGTATGCCAGATCTTTCAGTTTATTGCATTTTTGTTCTGTGTTACTTCAACGGGGAAGAACCCGTGAGCTATCTAATCTTCATGCAGAGCGTATGTCAGCTTGCAACTGTGTTATTCTTAACTTGTCGCCTCGTGCCACTCACTGTGGAAGCCAGGGATTTCCTTATACATAGCCATATTGCACCACGTGCTGGACCTCCGCCTCCCCCAGCAACCTGGAACCACTGTCCCTCACATGTAGTTCATTTCTGGCACTGTATGTGTAAGGCAGTTCTACGATGCCTAAAGTAAAAACAATTACAAGTTATCATTTGTTGCAGAATTTAAAGATAATTTTACCTTTGATGGTGGCGTTCAGTTCTGCCAACCATGTGGGAAAGCAATCAAGGCTGAACAGTGATCTCTAGTTGCACAACACCTTAAGGGCAAGAAACATGTTGCCGCAATTTTGCGCCTTCAGATTAAGTGTTCAGCGATCATCGTCAGTCACTTGTGATGGACAACCCGAAGATGTATCTCGTTGCGTAATGTAATGCTTCAGCAGTCAGTGAGATATAGAATAAATTGCATTCGTGAGTACTGCATATTGTTTATATTCACATTAATAAACTAAATTTTAATTACATATTTTTACTTTTTTGTCACATATTTCGGGTATTTTTAATACATAAAAAATAAATATTTTCCCGATTTTTAGCACCTAAAAATCTGAGCCCTAGACATTACAACACAGCACAGGTATCAATAATTGGGAATTTTGTAGAAATCACTCTTTATAGTTTTGTTTTGTATATTTTTAGAGCTGGAGCTAATGCTATTAGCTATAGTGTCTTGGGCTGTTTTGTCGCTTCTGAAGCAACTGGATTGCTGTTGTTTCACCATCGTTACAGTAGGCTTAGTCATGGCTGAATGGCTTGCAAGCAACTTATCTCTTGTTATGCTGTGGTGTTGGACTACACAGGGAACATATCTTTGCCTGTGGCTACCTGGAGCTGTTTTTGTGCTGGTAGTTTACTTTTCAATGTCAATTAGAGAGCTTTATGCCCTGGTCATGTTTGAAATTATTTCAATGCATTGCTATCTGGATGACCTCTCAGGATTTTTGGTGGTAGAAGTGGCTGTAGGAAGCTAGTAGTTGCATTTCATCGACATTACTTACATGAATTTCAGAGCAGTTGCTGGAAAAGCTGTCCTTCTAAACACACATTGCACCAACATAAGAAGTTTTGGTACACTCACTGTAATTCATCCTCATTGATATTTTGTATCAGTGCAGTTATTTCGTTCTTGGTAGCCTCCAGAGTACACGGATTGTTTCTGGATACCTTTTGTTTGAGGTTCCCCCCACAAGTAAAAATCGCACGGCGCTGAAACGTATGAACACATTTCCTGGAAGACTTCTTCTTGAGAAGATAAGTTTCTACTAGGAAAATTCGATGCTTTGTTCTATACCTTACCATGTTCATGGGGCATGAGGCAGACTACAGTACTTTACAGCAAGTCTTAATTATCACAACTAAGGTATTTTGTTATCTGCGTATGTAATAAATGCTATGACAGCTTCCAGGGCTTCACGGCCTGCTGTTGTAATGCAATGCTATCTGAATGACCTCTCAGGATGCTCACATGCTATCCTTTTTAGGGCTCAAAATTAAAATGTTCTCTTTTCAAACTCAAATGCCTTTTGGAATGAATTTTAAGTGGTTGAAATCTCAACTTTAATTACCAGAAGTCAAGAGTAATGGTGGTGGTGTAATTTTGAGAGTTACTGGCTTTTAGTGCTGGTTATATGTTGGAAATATTTGCAGTGTATGGGATATTTTAAGCCTGCTTTTATCCCTGTAGATTTTAGTTTGTACAGGAATAAGAGGGTTCCTTTCTGGATGTCATTGGTACAAATATATTGAAGAATGAAAAATCCAGTCTGATGTGAATTAATGGTCAGATACTGGTTGTCAGAAATATACAGTGGTAATACAGCGAGGGCCTCCCTATAGACCAGAGCTTTCCAAAGGTCGTGCTGCGGACAGGTCGCAATGACTCGCCGTCACATTTATAGCATGTGCTGATAACAACAGCAGGCCGTGAAGCCCTGGATGCTGTCATAGCATTTATTACATATGCAGCTGGCAAAACACCTTAGTTGTGATAATTAAGACTTACTGTGAAGTACTGTAGCCTGCCTCATGTCCCATGAACATGGTACGGTATAGAACAAAGCATCGAATTTTCGTAGTGGAAACTTATCTTCTCAAGGAGAAGTTTGAAGTAAATTTGATCATAAGTTTCAGCGCCGTGTGATTTTTACTTGTGGGGGAACCTCAAACGATAGGTATACAGAAACAATCCGTGTACTCGGGAGGCTCTCGAGAACGAAATAACTTCACTGGTTGAATTACAGCGAGTATACCAAAACTTCCTACGTCGGTGCAACGTGTGTTTAGAAATTGAAGGACAGCATTTCCATCCGCTACTCTGAAATTCATATAAGTAATAATGATTATTAAATATGATGAAAAGTGTTAATGTGTCAAACTAGTTGGGCGGCTACGCTGCTGCTAGCGCCAGTGCCTTGTTCAACACTCGGCTAGCCACAGTGCGCCGGCCACCACGAGTCTCTGTTCAATAGGGAAGGTCCTCACTGTAGTATCCAAAAGTTCCCAGAAGCTGAAAATGTGTAGGGGTCTGTAACCCTGCTCTGTATAGCAGACATCACATTGATGATTGCATACATAAGAATTCTTGGCTGAAGCGCACATTACACTTGTCACAGCCACTGTATTTGCCCAATTTAGCATGTGAAGACTTCTAGCTCTTTCTAAATTGCAAATGGGTCTTTGTGGTCAGCATTTTAGAGGAGTTGAAGGCATCAAAGTAAATTTGACAGTGGTGCCACAAACATTCCAAAGGAGCAGTTCCAGAGATGCTTTCACAAACTGGAACCAATGGGAGAAAAAAATACAGAAAGGGTGTGAGAGTGAGTGGTGTTTCTTTTCTCTCTCTCTGAGTATGATTGGGCAAGATGGTCATTACATGGGTAGACACAAAGTGTAATGTAATGGTCAGGCATGAGATGAAATATTATGTATTGCATTTCCATACATATAGTGTATGAAGCGTAATTTCAGGGAACTTTTTGATACCTCCTCCTCCTAGCACGTTTCATAACCTTAGCTGTAAGATTGATTGGATACATTGGTTCAGTTCATCTCTAATATGTGAATCATTAATGTATTTTAATATTGTTGTTTGTTATTTGGTGTGCTATTTTGACAAGTGTTTGAAATAACATTTTCTTTTTCAGTTGCCATGAGATTTTGTGTAACAATGTCTATTCTTCTTCTACTTGCTACCACAACCCTTGCAGAGAAAGTTCCTTCAGCATCTGATACAGAGAAACGGGCTTCTACAGAGAAACTTAAATCAATTACGCTTCCCCCATGCCAAGCCTGCAAATCGCTTGTTCAGTCTTTCAAAAAGGTTTGTATGATGCACAACGATTTTAATAGCTCTTTAAATATCAATAAAATTCCTCTCCCCCAGAAAGAGGTAACACTTCATTCTCTCTTTCATAAAATGTTTTAAATTTTGTCTACCAAATTTATTCAAGAGTATTGTTCACTAACTTTAATATGACATTACACACACACATTGATACAGTCATCACAATAACCCAGGTTATCCAACAATTTCAATACACACCTAAGTACACAGGGCTGATGAGCAAGACATCATTAGTTCTAAAATAAATTAACAATGGAATTGGGTATTTTGGTGAAAATAAAGCTTGGTAAGATGTGGATAAACTCTCAATATGGATTTATTTCTCTAGATCACTATATCAATATAGACATGCATATTTTCTATTATTCTTGATTAAACTTTGCCAATGCAGATGGATTAAATAAAGTTATTTAACGTTATAGTGTGTCACGGTCCAGATGTGACAAAGGATCGAACCCTCAATTTCGAGACATTCGATTCTAAATAATGGTGTATATTTTTTTATTTGATGTTTTCATATGATATTTAATTATTTATTCAAATTGATATTCCAATCCTGATGTAATTTAACTAGCATTAGGAGGGTGATTTTTAGAGGTATCCCAGTCAGTTTTAATGCAGTTTTGGACCTATAATGATATTTATTTAGCCTGCTGGAAATGGGCAAGTCAGTGTAGCAATTTCAGATGTGTCTTGTTGTGACAAACACATTTCACAATATTTCCGGGAATACGGACTATTCTGAGCAGTGAGGAGAAACCCAGAGTTTGACCCGATGACTCGTGGCTGGAAGGACCTGGAAAGTCTGGCAACATTGTCTGGTGGTAAGTGGCGAGTGTAATAATTTGTAATTTGCTAATGCCAGATGTGTCATGTGTTCTAGACACGGTATTCAGCAGATGTGAGGACGGGGTGATGCTATTATTACTCGAGACGGTGAAGTCTTGGACACTTGATTTTTTGACTCTTAGGAGTTAGCCTCGATTTTGTGACTTTGAGAGGTTGACTCAATTTTGGAAATCTGTGGAGTTAAGTTCATTCTTTGAGACCTTGTGATTCAACTTGTATTATGGGAGCCAGGTGTTTGATCACTGGTGCTCAAGGGAACTTGTGATATAAAGACATATGATACGATATTGTATCGGACCTGAGCTGGAACGCTTGGATAAGTGGAAATTCTCTCACGAAAATTCCATACCTAGCCTTCAAAACACAATGCTTGTCTTTCGGATTCAAATCGCTATAAGCAGTATTGCGGATCCATGTCAGATCATAAGTTCAGGGAATCATATATTATTCTGTCTTTGGAGTACAGGCTAGTTATGCTTGAATGTACTGTAATTTAAAGTGTGAAGCGGATTCTGGAACAATCAAGCTGATACCGAGATCCCATATCAACTTCCACGAGATAATGTGCATTATTCATGCAATAAAGTAAATCTGGCGCCTGTAAGCCATGCAATTTATATTCAAGTCAGGCTGCATTTGAAATCGGCTAGAATCAATGTGCAAAAGTAATAGGCCGAATTCTGTGGGAAAACTAACCCCAGCATTAGTAGGAATTAGTCATCAGCTTCCAGATTTCATCAACTGTGAGTACCAATATCTTCATCTTCACCAAGGTTCCAGGAAAGTGTCATTATTGTGTTGCCATGTATATATGATTAGGGAAGGAATACGACAAAGGTTCCTGCCAAGTGGTATATATTATGTTTTTCAGAATACAGTTATGTTTTTACTGGATACAAATTTTATCATTTTTAGTAGTTCAGCAGTGTAGCTGAGTGGGAATGTCCATTGCTGTTGTTGACTTCGTTACGGTGTCCAACCCCCGCGAACCCCGAATATTATATCAAATTATTGAAATTGTTAAAGATTACCTAGGAAATTTATGTCTAGTAACAGCCCATGGATGCGTACAGTTACAATTATCGTCCATCTGTGGGACTAGCTATATTACTGGGTATTCGAAAGTTTCAAGTGGAATGAATTCATATAACTTTCTTTGACTCCAGTATGTCCAAATATTGGGTTTCTTGGTCCTGAGTAAATTATTAAACAAAATAGCATGTGTTAATTCTTTGGAATGATTCATACAGTTATTTTGCTAATGATTAAATTTATAGATACAGTATACAGTATAAAGTTATAGAATTGTTATGAACTAGTTTTAATCGATAGATTATTGCAAACTAGAACTTACTGCAAGTAAACTCTTCTAGGGACAATTTAGTGTATGCACAGGGCTAATAAAAGTTCTTTCTATGTATTGATGTGTAAGGTACTGGTGCTAGCATAAGGACTTCAAGGGAAACATTTGGACATATAGTTGTCAGCAAGCACAACCAAATGAAGAGTGTTTATAAACTGAATTGTTTGGCCGAGTGCCGATCACTGTTTGTGGTCCATATACCAGGTGAGTCAGCCACCCCTTATAATATTGCTTTTATGCAGCCCAACTAGGGTGTATTATCATGAAGGTCGATATTTCTTTGCTTACATCCCGTGTGGTACTAATGCACTGTAAGCATACCCCGCAAACGATACTGAACTCTATTATTCCCCCACCCGATGTGACTACAGACCGTTCAAATAATATGATGTACCTGCAGTTAATTATTGTAGTGCAACATATCATCTAAGTGTAGATGTCGTTCCAAGTGGCTGGGTATCGCAAATCATGAAATTAACACTTAAAACTATGATATAATGACGTGGAGAGCGTTTCAAACAGCGAACTAGAGGAGTAACGTACTCTAAGAGGCTCTTAATAAAAGTCTCTTTCAAAGCTGAGGCGTAGCTCAAGTAGAAAATCACTGGATTTCCAATTGATGGACCGGAGTAGCGAAGGTTTGAATCCCCCAATGGAAAAATATTTTTGCAACGTTATGAGGCTTCAATGCTAGATTCACATGTCATTGTGTGCCACAACATGCAGTCTAATGCCGTTATTACAGTGTTTGTGCGCTGCCCACTCTGCCCAGCTATACAGTGGGATTGAAGTCATTTCATTCATTCGTCATGTACTCCACGGACGAATACGTTGACATGTTTCTTGTTTACGGGGAGGCAAGAGGGAATTCCTTGCAGGCAATACGTCTGTATCGGGAAAGATACCCAGACAGGCGACATACGCAACATTGAAAGACGTTTACGAACAACAGGGGAACTTGGGGCGAAAACACCTGTCTTACAGAGGACCATAATGTCTGGTGAGAATGAGGAGGCAGTTATGGACGCAGCTCGCAGTGACCCTCACACTAGCACAAGATAAATTGCACAACAGGTGAACATAAGCCAGTCATCCTTAAGCCGTATATTGCATGCGCATAAATATCATCCCTACCATCAACAACTAAACCAGGAGCTCAATGGGAGAGATTTCAAAGCTCGGATGAATTTATGTCAGTGGCTGTTAGGAAATGTGGAATATGATGTAGCATTCTTATCAAAAATCCTATTCTCGGACGAATCGAGATTCCACAATAATGGTACCGTCAACCGCCATAACATGCACTACTGGAGTGCTGAAAATCCCCACTGGGTTCAACTGGCGGCAATGGGGAGTGAATGTATAGTGTGGAATTTTGGGCGCTTGCCTTATTGGACCATATTTTTTTGAAGGCCTTTTGACAGGCGAATGCTATCTACACTTTCTACACCAATAGCTCCCACTTCTGCTTGAGAATGTGCCACTTGGGGAACGTTTAATGTGTGGTTTCAACACGATGGAGCTCCACCACATGGTACGTTAGCTGTCCGCAACCATCTCAATAACACACATCCAGGAAAATGGTTAGGAAGAGGAGGACCCAGCAGCGTGCGGAGATGTGCATAAACCAAGAAGGTCATCACTTCGAGCATTTGCTACCGTAACAAACCATTGTGTTAGTGCAGTTTGCCCCCCCCTTCTCACTACCCATCTTGTCGTAGTCTGACCCTGATGACAAATCTTTCTTAGGGCCACATACACTTTCATTCACTGACAATTTGCATAGAAGGGGATATTTCACGAACATTATGAGATGGTAACAAACTAAATAAAACTTCAATAAGGAATAAGAGAATATCCTCGCCCATACTCAAACTTCTCACATGTAGGACTGACTCTTCTCCATGTTCGCCACATGCTTACCACATGAGCTATACTGCACCACGTCAAGCTACTTGTAGATTACAGCTCGTGTGAGAATTTCAAAATGATTGAAATGTCATTTTATCTTCTACAGAGGTTCCATTAACGTCTTAGATGTTATTGTGTAGGCCGTGAATGCAAAGATATCCGTTGTACTCTGTTGACTGTGCGTTCCAGAAGAGCAATTGTTTTCAGCACGAATATAAAACTGCATGTCTGCAGCACACAATGACCTGTATTGTAGCATTGAAGCGTCATAACGTTGCAAAAATATTTTTCCAATGGGGGATTCGAACCTTCGCTCCTCCGCTTCATCTATTGGAAATCCACTGGCTGTCGACTTGAGCTACGCCTGAGCTTCGACGGACATTTGTATTAAGAGCGTCTTAGAGTATGATACTCCTCTAGTTCGCTCTTTCAAATGTTCTCCATTTCACTATATTGTTACGGCTGTGAGTTTGTTTTGTCGCCTCGCCGCGTTGAGTCACAGCTGCCCCGGGCTGTGTGTGCTCTGCCTCAGTGTATTACATGCGCGTTACGCAACGGGCTGCGAAGTGAAAGGGATGGTCCAGAATATTCGTGACCCAGCCAGTGAAGGAAATCTCGAGAAGCCGTGTGTCCTGGACGGTTCTAGAATTCATTGAGTCACCAGCCTGCTATATAAGCGGCCTCAACAGTGAGGGGACAGAGTGTTTGAGGACAGTGTTTTTGAGCGAGTGTGATTTCACTGAGCGACAGATGTGTGGTGACGAAGTGCCGTGCGAGTTACGAAATCCAGTGACATTGTTTCCCCAGCTTGTGGACAGCGAAACAGCGTGTAGCAGGTTATCGTAAGTAACTGTAGTTTGTGTACATGATGGAGAGGTGCAGGTAGTTTCTGTCAAGGCCACCGTACTCATTAGCACGGATTAACTTCTGTGGTGTGTTGACAAGTGAAAGGGGGCAAGAGCTCTCCATAAGGAAGAGACTGGAGGAAACTGGAGTAAGGTTCTAATTGCTTGTATTTGCTGATGAGTAGTGTATCTTTCTGGCCGCAATAAAGTTAATTATTTCTTTAAAAGAACAATCTGTGTTGTGCTTCAACCCACCGTAATCCAGTTAACAAAAGTGTCACTGGGGGGGGGGGGGGCACGTAACAATATCATAGTTTTAAGCGTTAATTCCATGTTTTTCAATACCCAGATATTTGGCACGACATCTTAACGCAGATGATATGTTGCACTGCAATAACTGATTGCAGGTAAATCATATTATTCGAACGGTCTGTAATCACATCGGGTGGGGGAATAATAGTGTTCAGTATCGTTTGCAGGATATGCTTACAGTGCATTAGTACCATACGGGATGCAAACACAGAAATATCGACCTTCCTGATAATTCACGTCAGTTGGGTTGCATAAAAGCAATATTATAAGGGGCGGCTGACTTGCCTGGTATAGTGCTACACAGTGGCCAGGCCAGGCCTCCCTTGCCTTGACTTGATGCTTGTTCCTCCTCCTTCAGGTATTGTTGTAGTTGCCTCATTTCGGGGGATATGTATGTACAAGGCATAACAGATAATGCAAGCATCAAGTTGAACAAGGGAGGCCTGGCCTCCTTTCAACGACTGCCACTGTCTAGCACTGTATCATGCTGCTTATTTGGTAATATATCAAGTAATATAAAATTTAGATGTGATTGATCTGTATGGCACGTCGTCTCAGGAATAATTCCATCCTCTTAAACCAGAAGAGTTTTGGCTAGTAGCTGTTGTTATGTTATGTTCTTTTTTTTTTTTTTATAATTTTTCATCTTGACTGATATGGTGAGGTAATTGGTAAACAGAAGGGTTTTCAGCCTGAGCCAGAGTTTACTTTCAGTAGGGTGGCCCGTTCTGTTCTGTTCCTCGGTCCCTTCCCCTGCATGGGGTCCCCCAGAGCCAATCACCCGTCCAAGTTCTGACCATGCCCAATTTTGTTTAACTTGGGATATCTCATAGGATCTGGTTTTGCAACAATGGCCAAGTCATTGGCTAATGGGTAAGTATGGAAGCCATTTTTTTTTCTCCATACAACACTAGTTTGAAGTATAGTAATTTTTTATGTTTAACTGGTTCTCAGGGTATTGAAAGGACATCTCGTGGAAATTTTGCTGGTGGTGATACTGCTTGGGAAGAGGAGCGCTTAGGTAGTTACACTCGGAGTGAAATTCGGCTTGTGGAAATTGAAGAGAAGTTGTGTCTGGATGTTGAACGTGGTGAAGCACAGGTATAGAATATGGTTCTGTTGTCACTTGTATTCTTACTGACTTGACTTTTTTTTGCTGAAAAACTCGAATTGTTATGTAGTGAAATTGCAAAAGTTGTCAATTTGGATCCATATGGAGTAACTTTGGGACATTTCAACACATTTACATTTGGCTCCATACACAATTTTTGAAATCAGCCTTTACTGCAAATGATTATAAGTGAGCTTAGCTGTCGAATATCCGTGTAGCTGATGGACATAATATTGTTTGTTTTCACCAAGTCGCATAGTAATGCAAAGTGTGAATGAATCTTGAGCATAGTTAAGAAAAATAGGGCACAGTTCAGGTGGAGGCCATTTTTATTTTGAAGGCCAGAAGTTTTTAATCTATATTATGCAAACTCTTATGCTACTATTTTGTTTTAAATAAAGAGAAGAAAGCCACAGCTTTATCTTTTAAATCAGACTAAAATATATGCATGCATTAACATCTTGTGTGAATTTAATTATCTTTTTGGTATGTGCAGCAAGATAATCTTAACCACAAAGTTTCTTTTAGCCATGTGACCGTACCAATTACGTTGTGTAAATGGATATCTTGAAGATATTTGTGGCAGTTTAATCAGCTGAAATATTATGTCCTTCAGAATGTCATAGAGCATTTTATATTAATGCTGTAGAAAGAACTCTGCTTATTTGAAGTGAAGAGAATACAGGCATTTTTGTTATGTTTTACTGCATTTTGGTGAATGCTATTTCCTGCATATTCTGTCACACAGTGTTTTTTGCTGATATATCATTTGGTAAGTTGGCAGGTATGCTAGTATACCAGTAGAATAGGGCTTAAGTTGTGTGGGATTTGCATTAAGAACATTCCGGAACATTTACTCTTCTTGACTGACCCGCCATGTCTGCAGATTTACATCTTGTTGATAATCTTCAGGACCTTGTAGAACAGAAAGTAAAATGCCGGCAACTCGGCCTTCAATATCTGGCCATGTTACAGGATTTTTTGACACAGTTATCAAGTGAATTAATATCGGTATTTGTTATATCTGGAACCTCGTGGAGTACTTACTTGCTTACTTCCATTCGTAGATCTACTACAGTGCATTTGTTATGCTGTGATTTCAGCAGTAATATCTTCATCAAATTAATTATTTCCGCATGATAAAGATTAGAGAAGATAAAGGATCACAGTTTGTTAAAAGAAGAGTTGGTTACGAGAAGACTGATGGAGGAAATAAGAGAGACACATTGTATTCATCATACACTTATTCGTCAGTTGTTTAGAGCACTGATTTTATTGTTGGAGTCCGAACACTAGTTGTTTGCTGTTCTAGGATATGCCAGTTTATTGTGCATTATCATAAATTGTGTTTACTTTAAGTTTTGTACTTTCTTTTACTGTCTGTGCCCTGCAGATTTGTCATTGCTGTTCTATTTCAATCTGAAATGTTCCTTTTATGCAGTGCCACACTTTAGCAGAAGAAGCTGAAAGTTTTCTTGAAGATTGGTGGTTTCATAAGCAAGATGCAAACCCAGATCTACAGGAATGGCTGTGTATAACCTCTCTCAAGCATTGCTGTGCTGCTGACCATTATGGGGCAGAATGCAACCCATGTCCAGGCTACCCAGGGAAGATTTGCTCTGGAAATGGCAAATGTAAGGTAGGACTCACCTTTCCCTAAGCCTTTGTGTTCCTCAGTGCAGTTGTCATTATAATATAATATCAGGTTAGAAATTAATGTTCAGTTAAAGGTAAATAACATCTTATTGTTTGGTCAGCTCAGGAATTCTTATTTGTGACGTGTGTACTTGCTAAATTGATTGAGAGCTCTGTTTTTATATATGGCATGATTAACTTACTCCATTTTTCTACAGTAAAATCTGAGTTGAAACTACTTTGATTGAAGTTTCCATCATGCTTGGTTAATGAGAATTTTTATTTTTTTTGTAAGTGGAGATGGGACAGGAGGCTACCACCCTTTCTTGATACTGTTTTGAAAAGTAATCATGATACTAAAGTTGATACCCTGGGGAATTAATCCAGTTTATGATTAGCAGCAATTGACCAAAAGGGGATATGTTGATGGGCATAGGTCAGAGTCGGAGTGTGAGACTATAACTAGATATTGCAACTGTTGCCCTTTCAAATTTTGCTATGGGCATGGCTCTGAGAAGAAGAAAATGTGCAACCCGTTGATTTCTTGGAAATTTTGTCATCGTACTCAAACTGCTAGTCATATTTCAACAACCAGGTGCCATTTTGAGTCCCTAATTACCTTTAGTGGCTCAATATGCAAATTAATGAAAATTATTCTCTGTTGAGCAACATTTAAAAATGTGACAGGGCTTCAGAATTAAAACCTGAATCCCCTGCTATTTGCGCAGGCATGCTAAGCCTCTCACGCTGCAACCACAATTTATTTTCAATACAGATGGAGAGCCGCTAAGTGCCCGACGCATGATTGTGATTAATATCGCTAAGCTGCTTGAGGTATGCCTTCCCATTCCACACACAAAATGTCCCAAAATACAGTACATTTTGAGGTTCTAGGTGCTAGTTTGACCATCACACCCTACCATGCATATTTGAGACATACCTCTTAAATGTTCCCAAGTACCTCCAAATGCACTTTGAGGCATGCTGCTTGTGGAGAGCATAGAGACCTTGATCAGGTACAAGAGACTGTGATACCAGCCCAAGGTGGCATCACCCAATTCTGAGTGTGCAACAAGCATGATTGGTTAAGTTACCAGTACTTGTATTGTTCCAGGAAGTCTTATAGCTATTGCTATTCTCTGAACGTAGTTGATTATGCCATAGGTGTTCGTTTAGTTTTGGCTCAGGGCCGAATACTTCTGATATTTGTTTATTGTTATCTTTATCGAAAACCTCACTATTAATATACGTGTCATGACATATGTAAGGTTTTGAGAATGCCCACAATTATTTGACTAGTGATTATTCCCAATAACAAGCACGAAACAATAAAATTGTGCGTATTGCATTGTGTTTTGGCCTTACCTTGGGAACTTTGTGTACCACTGGTATAGCTAGGGGGATATGTGGGGGGAGGGTGTCCACAACAGATGTCATCAGATAGAGGTGTTACTTTCAGGCATGATTTTTTCTTGCATTTAGTTACAATGTTTGTCAAGTACTAGAAATTTTAAACCTTTACTTAGACCATGGTAGTTCATGCATATGTGTGTTTTAATTTTAAGGGCATACTTGAGGAGTTACATATCTTTGTGCTTCATGTTATTTACAATGAAAATATGTGATGTTCATTTTATGCACTTTCCATATTTTGAAAGATTTGAACAATAATGCATATCATATATATTATTTCAGTAGTATAGATCCCTCCTGCGGCGCTCACAAGCGACCGATTGTGAAAATGAGCATTCAAATGACAGAGAATAGACATTAGCAGTGACGAATTGTACTCTAATTCCATAAATATCAATAATTTCTTTAAAAAAATTACTAAAAAAATCTACGAAGTGTGCGATTTGCACACATATTAAGAAAATACGCTCCATAACTTCTGTCCACTTCACATTTTGGTCGCTGTGACGCCCGTTTCATGTCATTTTAACATTTTGAGGTCCTTCCTTTATCATTTTGCATGGATTTCGGAAACAGTAAATCTAAGGAATGAGTACTCAAATCGTATAATTTCATAAATATCGAATAACCGGTGAGTGTTACAGCACACTCGACACACAAATGACATTATCAGTGATAAATTGCATTCTAATTTCTTAAATATCAATTTTTGTAAGAAGTGTTGGATTTGCAAAACCTATTGGGGAAAGTTTGGTTTATGAACATGCGAGATTTCTCGCACGGGTCCACTAGTTATATTTTATTTGGCAAATAATCATCATCATCATCTTGCACAGTTTCCAGCCACTGGCCGGGTCTGATTGGAACACAAGCCTCTCCAACGTCTTCTGTCTTCCCGCCATCTCTCAGCCTCCACCCTTGTCCAGTCTTCTCCTCTCTTCTTCACGCTTTCTTCCACCCCCTTCAGCCACTTGTCTCTCGGTCTCTTTCCTTCCCACTTCGTCTCGTGTACTCGCCTGGGTATCCTCTTCTCCTCCATTCGTTTTACATGTCCATACCATCTAAGTCTAGATTTCTCTATACCATCCTGTAATGGTTCCTCCTTCATTAATTCTCTGGTCCTCTCATTTCTTATTCTGTCCATCTTTGTAGCTCCAATACTGCTTCTCAAGAACCTCATCTCACTGGCCTGTATTTTGCTCTTCTCCCTTCCTTTCATAACCCAGGTCTCCAAGGCATACGTCAGGATAGGGACATAGTACGTCCGATATATGATCTTTTTGCTGTTCTGAGGGACATCCTTGCTCCATAACATGCTTCTCACACACTCCTCCGAAATGCTTCTGCCTGCCTCCCCGCTCATTTATTTCTCTATCGTTTCTTCCATTATCTTGTATCAGGCTTCCCAGACACTTGAAACTCTCCACTTTCTTCAGCTGTTCCCCACCAATTGTTAATCCCGTTGTGGTTCTTTCCTTCTTCCTTGTTGTGATCACCATCTCACTCTTATTTATGCTAAATTTCATCCCATATCCTTGTATTATTCCTTCCCACACGTCCAACTGTTCCTGTACCTCCTCCTCCTAGTTTCCCCAAATCATCAAATCATGTGCAAACACCATTGCTTTCATCTTTCCTTCCCCAATTACTTGTGCCACTCGGGTCATTATGTCATCCATCACCACAATGAAAAGTAACGGTGACAGTGCACTTCCTTGTTTCAGGCCGTTTCTCTGTTCCAACCAGTCTGATCTCTCTCCTCCCACTTTCACACAGCTCACGCTTCCCTTGTACATCTCCTTTATCCTCTTTATAGTCCATTTCTCTACTCCTCTATCCTCCAGGGACTTCCATACTTTGTTTCTGCATACACTGTCATATGCTTTCTCAATGTCCAGGAAGGCCATCAGTAGATCTGTTCCATACTCATAGTGCTGTTCTTGTAACTGCCTTACAGCAAAAATCAAATCCACTGTGGACCTTCCTGCTCTGAAGCCATGTTGTTCTTCCCTCATCCCTCCTTCTATCCTTGTCCTAATCCTCCTTTCCAAAACTTCCTCAAAGATCTTTGCACAATGACTCATCAGTGTTATTCCCCCGGTAGTTTCTGCATTCTGTTCTACTACCTTTCTTGAAGATCGGGACAATTATTCCTTTTTTCCAGTCCTCGGGGGTCTTCCTTTCCTTCCATGTTGTCCTCATCACTCGGTACAACCACTGTATCCCCACCTCTCCTGCTGCACTCACCATCTCCACACTCAACTCGTCCACACCCGGTGCCTTCCCTCCTTTCATCTTGTTCACTGCATCTTCCACTTCTTTCCATGTTAAGTCCTTTTCTGTTTGCAGTTCATCTTCCTCTTCCCCGATTTCTTCCTCCTCACCATCTTTTCCATTTGGGTTCAGAAGTTCTTTAAAACATTCTTTCCACATTTTCTTCAGTTCTTCCCTATTTTCTATCTCTTGTCCCCTTTTGTTCACCATTCTAACATAATCCGTAGGATCCTTCCGCCTCTTTATTTTTTACCATCCCATACAGGACCTTTTTTGTACCTTCACTATCCTCCCATCATCTTTGTCCACTCTTCCATCCACTTTCTTCTCTCCTCAGCCACTACTCTCTTTGCCTCCTTCTTTCTTTTCTGGTACTCTTCCCTTGTCTCTACCGTCCTATTTTGATACCACCTCCTAAAGGCTCTATTCTTTTCCCTTACTATATCTTTTGTCTTCTCATTCCACCATGGTGTTTCCTTCCACCTCTTCTTACTACTTGTCCTCCCACAGACTGCTTCTGCTGCACCTACTAGTGTCTTCTTAAATCTAGCCCATTCCTCTTCCACCCCTCTTTCTTCATCTGTTGGAATTCCTTCCTTTACCATTTTGAGGTACTCGACCCTTCTATCCCCTTCTTTCAGTTTTAATATCCTTATACGTCTTTCCTGGTTCTCAGTCCCTTTCTTCTCCTTACTCCCTCTCAGGTTCATTACCAGCAATCGATGGTCGCTATCCAGGTTCTCCGATGGTATAACCTTGATGTCCGTGATGTTCTTATTTAGTTCTTTCTCATACAGTATATAGTCGACCACCGACTTCCTGGTCAAGTCATCACTGTACCATGTGATTGTGTGTCTCTCTCTTTTCTTAATCCAGGAGTTCCCAACTAGCAGGCTGTTCCTCTGGCAGAAGTCCAACAGTCTCTTTCCTTCCTCATTTCTTCCGCCCCAACCCTCTGGTCCTAGAACACTCTCATAACCTTGTCTTTCTCTTCCTACATGGGCATTGAGATCCCCCATAACAATCATATTTCTTCCTACCAGCTGCTTCTGCAATTCCTCTTCAAACTCCTCCTTCTCTTCAGAGGCGCAGCCTACTTGTGGAGCATACACTTGCACTATTTCTACGGTCTCTCCCCTCAGTGCTACTTTCACTTTCATCATCCTATCACTTATTCTCCTCACTTCTTCTTTTAAACCATCTCGTACTACTACTCCCACTCCATTCCTCTTTCCCTCTTCGTTCCCACTCCAGTACAGTCTATAGCCTTTTCTCAGTTCTCTCCTTCCTTCCCCTTTCCACTTTGTTTCTGCCAATCCCAATAAATCCAACTTCCTTCTTTCCATCATATCCACTATCTCCTCCACCTTCCCCGTCAGCGTTCTTAGGTTTAAAGTTCCAAATCTTAGTCCGTGTGTACAGCCGTGTCGTCTATTAAATCCATCATGTCCGAGGCTCGTTCCATTTTTGAAAGCATTTGGTTTCATTCAGTACTGGCTTACTGGGCCTATCGTAGCGTCACCAGAGCCCCGTTAGCCGTCACTTTTCAGGGTTCTTGTAGGATCTTCACAGCTACCGTAACGGTCCCGGGGCACACGAAGTCCCCACTGTACTTCGCCCCTACAGGCGATCCCCTACTTTGTGCCGTTGCCAGTCTCCCACAACGTGGACGATGGGTTGGACTTATGTTGACTTATATGATTGCATATTAACAAGTTTTCATATGATATAAAAGCATTTGACTTTAAACTTTGTACAGTACTGTTTGTAGAAAGTGAAACACCCAGAAAAAATGGTCGGAGACACTCCCAGAACAGGGGTCGTTTAGACCTGCGGTACCATACTTAGGGTGTGTTTCTATCTCCCAAAATTTTTAAAATGCGCCCCCCCCCCCCCCGTAGTCTTCGTTAAGCCGCCATTTTGCTCACGGCCTAGGGTGGAGGCTTAACGGAGAGCAGTGAATCAAAACTTTCTAAAATTTTCCGAGCATGATGTCCAAATCAAAATGTCCCTAATTGGCTGAGCACTTATTGGGTGCACAGCCGCAATCAATTCCGCCATTAACCTCAATTTAACATAACCTAAATTTACAAATATTAATGTTGGTGAAGGGTGGGTGACTTGTGGATTAGAAATTGTATAATATAAGCCATTTTTAGTGTTTCCTTCAATAGATTTGTGGATTTTCATTTTCATTGTGGTTTTTTGGCAATCTCGTTATCTTGTAGACATTAAGATAAATAGTTCTATTTCGGGAGCCTATCACTCAGTAGCGGTATATCACAACAGTAGCCTACTATTACGAATAGCTGTACTGTATTAAGAACAAGAACTGTAGAGATAGACCAAGGTTAGAATATGTTAAATAGATTGCTACGGATGTAGGGTGTGGTAGCTATGCAGAGATGAAATTATTAGCTCAGGGCAGGGAGCTGCATCACACCAGTCAAGAGACTGAAGACTCAAACAAAAACAACAACAGCAACAACAGATATGCATGCAGTTATGCCCTAGAAACAACAAAATATGCTAACAAAAATTCTTCGTTTATTTTAGCTTATTTCAATATAATAAATATCGCTGTGGTATTTGTCGACTTTCTTCTCATGGGGAGTCGTAAAGTCTTGCGTTACCTATGTTAAAATGGCGATATGAACACCCATTTTCTTAGGATTTGTTGGGTATTGAAATCTAATCTTACATGTTCATTAATTACTCTTCAGTACAATGATCCTCAATCACTAAAAAATATTTTTATAAAATGGCTGTGATTTTCTTAAAAGGAGATCAAATTTGTTTTCAAAAAATCTGACATTTTTTTAAAAATAATTTAATGAAGGAAAATTGTTTTCAGAGGCCCAAATTCACTTTATGCAGACTTAAAATTCTAAGGGTTGGTAGTCCTCATCTTCTTCTCTATCTTGCTGACCAAATGCTGCCTGCCTTATTTTACAGATAATGTTCTGTTTCATATATTACTAGCAGTAGTGCCCGGCTTTGCCCGGTGGATTTATTTGTTTTATGGATGATAATGAATACTACTACATAACTGGCACGTGATATTTAAACTAACAGAAAAGAAAATTAAAAATATAATTTTTTGTGTTGGTAGTGGGGGTGTTGAGTAGTACAGTATAATGGACATAACATTCAGGTCATTATCCCATAATGATAATAATGAATAGGGAGACGGCTAATTACTAACTACAGCACTGACACATGTAATTTACAACGAATTGAGAAATATGATTAGAAAGAGGAGTAAGTGAAATAAAAGACACTACCTAGGGCCTATATCTCAATGGCTGCTAGAAAAGTAGAGACCAATAGTGTCGTCTTTTGTCGCATAGCGACTTAGGAAAATAATCTCAGCACTTTGGAAATCTTCGGCTGTCCCGTGCTCCTGAGGTAGCAATAGTATCATTTATTGCCACATAGCGCTCAAGGATAAGGATCGGAATAAATTAATGTAAATTTGAAAGCACCAACGCTTACTGCAGCTGATAACCTCGATGTACTGCACCAGCACCATCCACTTAAACAGAGGCATAATATTTTCATGTTTTTTTTTTTTTTTAGCGTATGGCTTTTAGTGCCGGGAGTGTCCGAGGACATGTTTGGCTCGCCAGAGTTTGTAGCTTCTTTTAAGTGCACACTCATGGGGTGAGCTACAAGTACCGTCGCGTGTGGATTGTTGTCTGGGGAGGAAAGTTTGAATGTAAGGACGAGGAGTTGGAAGGTAGAGGCTGTGGCCTATAGTTAGGGACCAACCCCGGCATTTGCCTGGATGGAAGATGGGAAACCACAGGAGACCATCTTCAAGGTTGCTGGCGGGGGGGATTCGAACCTCTTCGCCTCCCGGATGTGAGCGACTGCCTGCAGCCACGCTGTAACTACCACGGCTAACTCGCCCGGTATTTTCATGATGATAACTGTGTTCCAAAGGGTATGTACCGTATTTACTCGAATACGACCCGCCCCCGAATAAGACCCGCACCCTGATTTTGAAGAACAAAATTAAAAAAAAAAAATTACTCAATTATGTACAATCTTAACTAAATAAACAGAATAGCATTTATCCAAAATAGTTTCCAACAGTTTTGAAGTCGTCCTAAAATAACACACATCAAACGATTAAAAATACAAATAAAAGTACACAAACACTTCATTCATCGTCATCAGAAGTACCAACTTCGGAACTTTTGTCACCATCCCACTAAATGTCGTCATCACTGACATCCATAGCATTCGAAATACTACATTTCTTGAAGCTCTTCCGTATGAGATCTCCCGAGATACGATTCCATGCCGTCAAAATCCACGAACATAGCAGCTGAACTTCCGGGCGTTGAATACGACCAGTTGGAGTCAGTGTGTGCTTATTGGCCGCCATCTGCTCCGTATACAGCTGTTTCAAGGCTGCTTTGAACGGGCGGTTCACGCAGACATCCAGTGGTTGTAGCATAGACGTCATCCCGCTCAATCACGAATACATGACTCGTCAATATCATATTTCCTACCGGGTTCGATTTCCAATAACTTCAGCTTCCCTCACAACTTTCAGCTTCTCACTCACATTAAACGACCGCAAACGCTTCGTACAACTCATGTTTACACTCGGAAAACGTGCGCGAGACCGTATGACGCCGCCTGCTTACGGTAAAACAAAGTGATAGCCGGAAGAAGGCTAGCACCATCTAGCGGATACTCGCAAAACCCGATATCGCGCGTGGCGGGCAATTTAAATCTTCAAAATCAGGATGACTCAAATAAGACCCGCACCCCAATTTTTCACGTCCGATTTTGTTTAAAAATGTGCGGGTGGTATTCGAGTATATATGGTACATTAAGTTTGGTTCATATCGGTGAAACGATATACCGTATTTCCTCGCATAATTGTCGCACTTTTTTAGCCTAAAATTCGTGGAAGAAAGCAGGGTGCGACGATTATGCGATGAATATTTAAGTTCAAAGAATATACTGTATCATTATTTGCTGCACGGGACAGTCATTCGCGTAGCATGAATCATACCTGCAGTCAGAGACAGGCTTCATTTTTCTAACAAGGTCACAACAGGTTAAAGCTCGCGGAATGTGCTGACGAAGCTGGCCACTCGCGTCGCGGTTCATAGCCCGCAGGCATAAAGACGAGAATTCTTTCTCCTGACAAGATCACGCCAGATTAGGCCTATAAACTCGCGGAATGTGCGCTGGACGCTCGCGTTACAGTTCATAGCCCGCAGGCATAAAGACGAGATTACTTTCTCCTGACAAGATCACGCCAGATTAGGCCTATAAGCTCGCGGAATGTGCTAATTGACGAAACTAGCCGCTCACATCACAGTTCATAGCCCGCAGGCATAAAGATGAAATTATTTTCTCCTGACAAGATCACGCGAGATTATACGCTCGTGGAATGTGTTAAGTGATGAGGCTGGCCGCTCGCGTCACAGTTCATAGCCCGCTGGCATAAAGGCGAGATCACTTTCTCCTGACAAGATCACGCCAGATTATACGCTCGCGGAATGTGCTAAGTGACGAAGCTTGCCGCTCGCGTCATAGTTCATAGCCCGCAAGCATAAGGACGAGATAGTTTTCTTCTTACAAAGCCGTGGCAGCATGTGTAACTTACTGGCGCACAAATACGAATATGCTATGCGACGATTATGCGATGAAATTTTATAAACCTATTTTAGTGTTTGAAAAGTGGGGTGCGACGATTACGCGGTGGCGACGATTATGCGAGGAAATACGGTAGATTTGTGCCAAAGGACATAAATGAAGGGAATGGAGTGGTATGTCCGAAATTTCATGTAAACAGTGTTAATCGTCGTGTTCTAAAGGGTAAGTATGTAAAATTTGGTACAGATCGGTGAAACGGTTCAGATGTGTGCCAAAGGGCCTAAATGCAGGAAACAGAGTGGTCTGTCCGAAATTTTAACCAGACAGTGTTACTCGTTGGATTGCAACGTGTAGGTATACACACTTTGGATCAGATCGGTGAACCGGGGTAGATTTGTGCCAAAGGGCCTAAATGCAGGTGTCTTTTTTTTTTTTTAGCGTATGGCTTTTAGTGCCGGGAGGGTCCGAGGACATGTTTGGCTCGCCAGTTTTGTAGCTGCTTCGAGATGGATACCCAATGGTTGAGCTAAAAGTACCGTTGGGGAGGGAAGTTGGAATGTAAGGACGAGGAGTTGGAAGGTAGCGGCTGTGGCCTATAGTTAGGGACCAACCCCGGCATTTGCCTGGAAGGAAGATGGGAAACCACAGAAGACCATCTTCAAGGTTGCCGGCGGGGGGATTCGAACCTCCTCACCTCCCAGATGTGAGCGACTGCCAGCTGTCATGCCGTAAAGACCACGGCTAACTCATCCGGTTAAATGCAGGTAATGGAGTGGTCTGTCCGAAATTTAAAGTAGATAGTGTTACCCGTAGGGTTCCAAAGGGTAAGTATACAAATTTTGGTTCAGATCGGAGAAACGGTGTAGATTTGTGCCAAAGGGCCTAAATGCAGGGAATGGAGTGGTCTGTCCGAAATTTCAAGTAGACAAGTGTTACTCGTCAGGATCTAATGGGTATGTAAGATTTGGTTGAGATGAGTGAAACGGTGTAGATTTTTTCCAAAGGGCATAAATGCAGGGAATGGAGTGGTCTGCCCAAAATTTAAAGTAGACGGGTTACCCTCAGGGTTCCAAAGGGTATGTATACAAATTTTGGCTCAGATCGGTGAAACGGTGGGGAATCGTATAAATAACAGACAGACAAACATTGAGCTTTATATATACAGTGGAATCTCGTTAGTACGTTTTTCAAGGGACTGAAAAATTTGGACGTCATATGCGGGAAAACATACTACCGAAAAACGCCATTCTGCATTTACAACGTATAAGAAAGAACGCGGCGTATATATGGACGTCAAATCGCCGACCTTAGTAAGTGCTACTACAGTCACGACATAAACATAGGTTATCAGTAACTTACACGGAATAAATACCGTATTTGCTCGCGTATATCTCGCACTTTTTTGACCGAAAATATGTGTGAAAATTTTCGGTGCGAAATATACGCGGGGAATGACCGTATTCCCGAAAAAACACAAAATTTGCGATGTAACAGTAGGCCTACTTGCGCAACTGTTGTGGCGCGCTAATCGCTATTTCGAACGTGTTTCAAGGCGGTGAATTTAGCCAACCGCGGCCGAAGACGCGGCGAACGATGTACAGCGTGCTAACACACACGCTGCGCCGTATTCTTGCACGCGGCCGAGCTCTGATGCGACGCAATGCGTAAAGACGAAATCATTGAGATTCGAGGAGACTGAACTGCGTTTCTCTGCGATGTAACAGTAGGCCTATTTCCGCAACTGACGTGGCGCGCTAATCGCTAATTCGAACGTGTCTCAAGACGGCGAATTTAGCCAACCGCGGCCGAAGACTAACGATGTACAGCGTGCTAACACTCACGCTGCGCCGTATTCTTGCACACGGCGCCTCGATCCCTAATCGGCTCGTATCGAAGTTCGGATCAACTCGTCGTTGCTCGCTCTTCCTGTTAGTAACGCTTCTGGTAAGTTCCTGGACAATGGCGACTGTTGTGGCGCGCTAAATCGAACGTGTTTCTACCTCAAGGTTATTACTGTCATTTATATGATGGCGTCAGTAATGAATGCGAGATATATGCGAGTACTTTTTTTCCCCTGAACTTTCAAATAAAAAAATGGGGTGCGAGATATACGCGAGCAAATACGGTAACATAAAAATGAATTACTGTACCTCTACACTACAGTATAATACAGGGTCTTTATTTCTGCTTAGCAAGGACATTCTCGCTCTCGCGCTCCGCCAGTGACGGCTCAGTTACCGGCGACCGCGCACGCATATGTTTGAAGCACGGGCTTGCTTGAACCAGTTCAATAAAGCGCTTTCTAGTTGAGGAAACTGTACCTCTCGCACACGTTTCCTTTTGCCGCTCATTCCTTCTTCAAATGCACGTTCGATTTCCTTCCTTTTGCCGAGAATAGTGTTCAGTGTAGACGGAGGAATGTTCCACTTTCGCGCTATATCCACACGCTTCATGTGAGGATTGCATTCCACGTCTCGAATGTATTTCATCTTCTCATCATTAGTTATCTGCCGTACTTTCTTCTTATCCATTTTGAAACACGCAATAAAATAGGTCATAACTGGACGTGAACACTAAGAACTAGAAGACAATAGTGCGGAATACGAAGACAATAATGCGCCTACGTGAGAAATAAACAAAGGGAAAGGGGAGGAGGGCAGCGGGAGAGAGACCTGTGTTGTGTCATAGCTATAGCCACTTCTACGCCGTCAAACACAATAAAATCATCTACACTGTCAATAACTATCAGAGACTATGCGGCAATATCGCGTCGTGTTTCCCAGAAGCCGAATTTTTTAATGAAATAAGAATAAAATACGGTTCACTAACACATAGTTCAACGGAAATTTGATCGTTGTAAGCGGGAATAGAGAACGTATTAAGGGGATATATCAGCATGAATTTAGTAGGATAGGGACTTGAGAAAGGGCAGCGGGAGAGAGACACGTCACCTGTGTTGCGTCATAGCTATAGCCGCTTCTACGCCGTCAAACCCAATGAAATCATCTACACTGTCAATAACTAGCAGAGAATATGAGGCAATATCGCGTCGTGTTTTCCAGAAGCCGAATTTTATACTGAAATAAGAATAAAATCAGGTTCGCTTACAAATAGTACAACGGAAATTTGATCGTCGTAAGCGGGAATAGAGAACGTATTAAGGGGATATATCAACATGTATTTTGTAGAATTGGGACTGGGACTTGAGAAAATCATCGCGCTAAACGGGAAAACGTCGTAACCGAGAACGTGCTAACGAGATTCCACTGTATATAGATTTTCTGCACCTTCGCGAATTAGTGCCGGCGATCTGAGATTATTTTTTACTTCCATTATGGGGTTTTAATAGTTTTTCATAGAGCATTTTTGTTGTCTTGTAGGTATGATTGATTTGACAGGTTAGGCCTGGACGTACAGTATTATTTTTTTCTGGTTTTGGGAATATTACTCATTACCATTAGGTTCAATCGTGTTGACCGACTGAAAGACATTTAATATTTCGTTTACTAAGGCAACACTGAAATATGTCTTCCAACACGATACAGACTTGGATCTTATGTTCGCTTAACGTATGATACATCAACAAGTCATCCTTGTAATCTCTGCAAATAATAAAAATATTTCCCACCAATATAGGCCTATTCATGTTGAACGGTAGAAAGTTATCAACCGTTGTTAAGGCAACATTGAAAAACGTTCATTTTAATCTATAGTGCGTCTCCACCTTAAAAGACAGTATGCGTTGAATGGGGTGCGCTGATGCCACATCTACTGCATATACGAAGTTCTGCAAGGCCAGACACTTGATGTAACTTAACTCTTATACATACGTGGTTTCACGCAAAACTCTGTAAATTTACGAAATATTTGTTTGTTATATATAATAGTACGAGATCCGGTAAAAGAAATTTATACCCTCATCTGTTATTTATTAGTGGTAAGAAATAAATGATTGATAATATACTCATTGACATATCGCGAATAGGTTGCCTAGTTAAATTGCGTACGGATAATATTAAATAATTAAATGTTTAATTAAATTTATTAAATTTACTTCTCTCATTAGTTATTTAAAAAAGTCGTACACTAGTTAAGAGAACGTACCCAACAGAATTGAAAAAGTCAAGGTTACCTTCCTCCCCCTCTGCACAATTGTGGGGTTGCCAGGTATAAGCAGGTGAGTAAATGTTATTGATATACTCTCATCAGTTATTTAATCGTATATTATATCAAATGAAAGCGTATTTTTTTCTGAATCTAACCGTATTAGGTTGCCTTATGAAAAAGTTTATCCAATCCATGGTTGCCTAGATTTTAGATGAAAATTTTAAATGCGAGCGGTGAGAGTGACAGAGATGCGCTTGCAACTCCACGCGACAGACAATGATGAAGCGAATTGTTATTAATGAAGATTTTTTCCCATAGTGTAAATGCGTTCTATAGATAAAATACAGAATTCAATGCAGATTAAATATTGACAACCATATCAAATTATTTTCACACACATTTATTTATTAGAAAATTACATAATTATATATGAATTGTTTTATTCATACAAAAATTTATCAATAAAATAGATCAGTAAAAAAAAATATTTGGATTCTGACTCATTAGAAGTGGCTACTTCAAATTCTAATTCTTCATAGTTTTATTTTTCTTCTGATACTGTGAGTACATCCTCAACTTGTAAAGGTGTGGGGTCCCATCTATGCTTCAAATAGCCATCCAAATCCAGCCACAATCTTCAGGATTTAGTTTAACACAGCTTGCATCTATTGCATGAAGCCACATTGAATTTACATAGATTGTTCGTAAAATGGTGGAATCAGATTGGAGTCCATAGCTGTAATCTTCTTTATGAAATGCTCTTTATCATTGTATGTTGCATATGTTTTTTGGAACTGCTGATATCTAGCGTCATTAATGTTGAAACAATTTTTGGTCTCATACAGAAGGGCAGTAATCTCCTGAACACGTTCAATTATTTCATTGACGAATAGATCTATTGGGTCCGTTAACGACGTGAATATTTCTTGGAAATCCTTTGGTTTGGGAAGTATTTTTTCCTTTGTCATAAAATGCAGCTGTATAATCACAGCCCGTAAATGCGTGGAAACCCAAGCATAAAGTGGGACCTATTTCATTGCAAGCTCTGTACAGTTAATACAATAAAGATCTTTCCTTTTACTTTTCTTAGATGAAGACCCCGCCGACCAAATTTGAGCCTCCGGAATTTTGTGGATAGTGGCCAGTAAAATTACTAAGACATCGGTGTCATTCGTTCGAATTAGGAGGCGCTTTTGATATATGGAACATCATCCGCGTATCTGCCTCTTCATGTTGGCATAAATAATCTTCTTCACATTTTACAACGTGATTTTCGATTGTATGATAACTAAAACATTGTTCTCTTACTGTAATAAACATTTTTTTAGTTTGGATTATTGACACGAGATTGTCATTTTCCCAGTAATTAGCCAAGAATTGCACCAGGGCTTCTTTGAAACGGAAATTTTTTAGACTTCCAAGAAAATCGCTATGCCTTGGTTGAAGAGGTCCTTGGATGACGTACTGTGCCCTTCCAGCAAGAAATATGGAAATCACAGTATGCCAGCAATGCTCAAATCGGGATTTTCGGGGTTATGGTATGTTCTCCCACTCTGTGACTTACACATTTTGGATTAAATAGAGGATACACTTCAAAAATAAAAACAAATTCAACTCCTATTTTAAAACATTTAATTAACCCAAATTTATGGCGCTACAAACAAATAAAACAAATAAACTATTGACCAAATCCTTCTAAACTTGTTCAAAGTGAACAAGGAAGATATAAAATTAAACAAACATTATATTAAAATAAATGGTTTCTTTCAAACCAACCAACTTATAATTCTTTTCACTTCCATAAAGTATCTCTTTTAAAAGTTCATGATGATTACGAGCTCCACTGGCTCGATACCTTCTAATATGAACGGTGTCATTCTTTTACACACCTCAATAATAATTTTATGAGTTTCTTGTAATTAGAACAATATATAATCATCTTTACAATATATGTGTTATTCCTTTACTTAAAATTCTGGGCATTCAACAATGTTCTCCACGTTACCATCTCTCTCAAGATCACAAATTCACTACAGTGATCGGGAAAATACCTGTGTACTCCAGAGTTACCGAAGACTACTAGAACAAAGTCAAAATTATGATTACTCCCGGAATCTAATTGTCCTCAGTGAACTCGTGAAATCCTACATCAATACAACATTACATTAGGGATTTTTATTTATTTGTCTTAAAAGACCATTTTCACATAAGAAAGCTACGATCTGAACTGGCAAGCGGTACTTTCAATCTACAAGGACCTCGGTTCAAATCCCGGGTCATTAACAAATTCTAAACACTCACGGTGTATCATTACTTCCAGCTGACGGTCTACTCCGACCCTACCACAACAAGGGGTCTGACCTTGTACACTTGATTTGATTTATGGCCAGGGAGGGAAGGCTCTATGTCTCGCCTCGAGACCCCTACATTCATGCTTTTAAACCAGCTATTTCCTTTCCACAGTTCTTTGAATAGACCTGGCGTTTCTTTCATTCAATCTTTAACAACATTTTATAGGTTCATAGACCACTTTCGTAACCTTGGCATTTATTAATTATGAAGTGTCATCGTTGATGGGTAAGAATAATTCAATACAACGACTATATTTAGGGGCTATAAGCCTCCGTGGCTTAGGCGGCAGCACGCCGGCCTCTCACCGCTGGGTCCGTGGTTCAAATCCCGGTCACTCCATGTGAGATTTGTGTTGGACAAAACGGAGGTAGACAGGTTTTTCTCCGGGTACTCCGGTTTTCCCTGTCAACATTTCATTCCAGCAACACTCTCCACTATCATTTCATTTCATTTCATTTGTCATTCATTTAATCATTGCCCCAGAGGAGTGCGTCAGGCCTCGGCAGCCGGCACAGTTCATATCCTCGCCGCTAAATGGGGGCTTCATTCATTCCATTCCTGACCCGGTCGGAGACTGGAAGCAGGCTGTGGATTTTCATTTCCACAACTATATGAGTCTGGGTTCGACTCTCTTAACTGCCTCGGGAACCATTCCCATACTGGAGGACTTACAACAATTCAGCGTTTAAGGCGACCTCAGTCTAACCTGCGCTCATCAATACAACAAATACGCTCCCTATTATTTAATACAATATAACACACATGGCCTCGGGAACTTATCCCATACTGGAGGACTTACAACATAGCTCAATTACCGCAATCAACTGTCCCTCAAAATTAATTTGCCAAGTATATTTAAATTTAACGCCTTCCTGGCGTGATAAATTATTTTAATACGCGACAATTCGCTACACATTACTTTAAAGCCTAGCGTCTTCCAAAGAACTGGTAAATTCAAAAATCAACATTTGATCTACATCTCCATTTTTTATATTTATCCTCCCCCGTGACGATAATTACTATATTTTAAGAACATGTATTCATATCTTGTCTTCATTCCTTACAAAAGCTCAAAAGCTATTTCTTTCATATAATTCAAATTTATCTTCATTTATATACTTTTCATTATTATTATTATTATTACGCTTGCTTTTACAAGATTTATCAAATATACTGATATTTTACTTCATACTTTTCCTCTAAAGGATTTATTCATTTCACATAATTATTTTATAATTTCTCAAATCTTATTTGTTCAGACCGCGCTCTTATTCTGTTATCTGTTACTCAACAACATCCCTATTTCTCAAACTCCGGTGGATTGTACACAAACACTTCCCCAACACCAAAACATAATGAAAATGATTACTCACATGTTCAGACGGTCCAATGCCGTACCTCCCAACGACGTTTCATTTTTGCCCACTATTTGTGATTACTCCATTTTGCACAAATTCATTTCATATATTGACATATCTTGACACACATATAACTCAGATATATTAAACACTGGTGACATTTTAAAATACACTGGTGTATTCTTCTATAATACACAATAAAAATCACTAAAAAATATTACTCTTTAACACATTTTTTTTATATATTTACACTTCACAGATTCTAATCACTAAGGCTCTATTAAACCTTTCACACGTGATTTCTTGACCTCCCGTCTCCAAGGGTGAAATTCGTAAATGTCTGCTTCCTCACTAACCAATATGAAAGTCTCGAACCATCTACTTCTTCCCTGGAATAGTACTCCTTCGATTTCGGCTTCCTGACGATCAGCTATTATTATTATTAGCTCGAACTGCTTCTTTCTAGACCCTATTTGTTTTCTAGTAAAAGTCTGTCTTGTCCACGGTCCCCCAGATAATCTATCGGCGACCTATTGATGTCTAGCAACTAATACTCCTCGTAACTTAGTGCTTTCTATAGTTCGTTTGTTTCCTTGAAACAATGTCTAGAATTTACTTCTCCTTTCTGCTTATTCTGTCCTCGAATTCCTATTTTTCAGAACCCTCTGCGAACCTTATTTTGTCCCACCCTAATCGGGTTTTTATACGTTGATAGAATGTTTATCTCGCTGTTATGGTACTTCAAAACTGCTACGATATTTTCGGTCGTTTAATTGGACTGTATTTTTGAAGACCTATCGCCTGTTTTCTAAGTTCGCAGCCTATTCTGACTGTAATTACTGAACTTTTCACTGTAAAATTTATACTGGCGGAACTAGATCCTGTAATTAGGATTTTCCTAATTTTCCACACGGCGATACTTTGATAATAATACTTATCGGCCACTCCTTACGGATGCACGTTGGTTGTCGATACAGCGACGCCCTCTGGCTGTCGGCTACTGGCTATATGATGTGATGTAGCATCTCCCCTCAAGGAGTCTGTCGTGAACTGCATGATTGGTCTGGCTTGGCCTGGACTTTTATACTATTTCGTCAAAAAAAGATAAAATCCTTGTCTTTTTCGTGACCAACTTTTGAAATAATTGTCGCACATTTATAAAAATTGTATCTCCAGAAAGCTCGTTTTCTAAACGTCAAATGACCTCACTGCACATGAAAATCGATCGTGCATTTCTGAGATATTAAATAATTTTTAGTCTTCAGCTGTGTGGGTGTTGCAGTTGATTTTTTAATTCCCCACTCCTCGGGTCTCAGTAAACCCCCAATGACGTAGGGCTACGTTTGCACTTCTTTTCTGGGCCATTATTAAAAGCTTTTTCTCCACACAAAAATCTCTAATCCGAAATGATTCACAATGCTGTATTTATTTACTTACTTTTATTCTTGCATATGGGTTAAATTTAATTATTCTTCTTCTGGCACAGTTGCGCTGTTGCCGTTTTAATGCAAGGTAAGGGCGATTTCCGAAACGTGCTCTCTCTCATACGCCTGGAACGTTCCACTCCTTCTATTTATATTCGTGACCGGCTCCTTATCAATGAGTCAGGCATGATCTCATTTCCTGGCCACCTGGGTCCAGCTTCTTACACAACGTTATGCTAGCATCCTTGCTTGAAATCTTTCTATGTTCCTCTGAAGACTGTATATTTCCTTCCTTTTACAAAATACATGGATTCGACCCCCTTTGAGCCAATGGTACATGGGTTCATCTCTCCCCTCCTTAGGTAAATAAATTTTCGAAAAATTTTGAGGAAATTTATTTCAATTATTCATAAAATCTTATTTTTCTTTTAATTGTCGATGCCATCATAACGTTTATCGGTACCTTCTGATCTTTAATCCTTTTAAAATCCCACGATAATTTGGGTTTTTCCACCTTTTAAGTCATATCCGGTAATACTGTGGGTTGGGTACGTTCTGTCCCTACCCTTTCTTTCTTTCTTATTTGTCTGGATTACAAGTTTCCAGAACATAATTCTTCATCATGGGTGTGGTCTATCCCTACCCATTTCCTTATTTCATCATTTTCTCTTCTTAGATCGAAATTTTCTTCTTCAACCAAATCAATTATTTCTCTTATTTCCCAATACAGTTTCTCCAATTCGCATTCGCACTCGAATGGTTGAGCTCTGTTTCCTTTTCCTTCCTTACTCTCGTTTCTATCAAAAGTGGATTCATCATCTCTAAATTGTTCCATTACCAGGGCTTGTTCATTTGCTTCATCGAAGTCTGCGGGAGGGTAATATACTTTAGATTCGCTGAGTTCATGGTCACTTCGTGATTCGTTTCACAGTGCCGAATTCTATAGGCATTATTTCTTAAGTCTCTTATTATTTGATACGGTCCGTGGTACAATTTCTGGAACTTTTTGTACACGCGGTTCCCTGGATCCGAATGCTAATAGTGGTCGATGATACCTCTTGTGCCTGTTTCTTTGCCTTGTATCAGCTTGAGCTTTTAGATGCTCAAAGGCTCTTCTAATACGTACATCTCTTCCAGGCTGAGCGTCTGCTGGCCTAGGAATTACCAGACTCCAAGGTCTCTCTGGTTGCTCATTCCGATGTAACGTTATTGGTATCTCTCCCGTAGATTCATGGATTGTATTGTTTATACAAAATTCGATAATATCCAGGATATCTATCCATTTCCAATTTTCTTCGGCACAGTATATTCTACAATACTTGGCCGTCTCCCTCATCACTCTTTCCACAGGATTTGCCTCAGGATGGCGAATACTTGACAAAATCTGACGTATTCCAAGTCTTTCTAATTCCTGTCTGAACTCTACACTTGTAAAACAACTACCGTGATCCGACAACAAATTCTCGGGTTTTCCCAGAATCGGTATCACTTTTTCTTTGAGTCGTTTTAACACCTATTTGGTACTAGTCTTCTGTATGGGACCATTTTTGTGAACACATCCATAGCCACCATTATGTGTCGATTTCCTCGCCTAGCCTTTGGCAAAGGTCCGAAATTGTCAATAGAATTGATTTGACCTGGCCTCTCGGGCAACAATGGTATAGGCTTTTGTCTCATCAAAAATGCATTTGGTTTAATCCTTTGACATAGATCACATGTCTTTAGCGTATCCCTTACAGTCTCTCTCAGTCTCGGCCATACAAATGCTTCTTTCAGCATCGAGACTGTTTTGTCGACTCCCATATGTCCGAACGATCTATGGGCTAACCATACCATCTTTCTCTGCAAAATCGCAGGTACAACGATCCTCAATCGTGTATGGTCAGAGTCCACAAACTTATATAACAATCCATTATAGAATGTGTAATCTTGAGCTATCTTATTAGCTTCCGTGTACGCCGGTGTTCTCCTTATCAAACTCCCTTCAAGGAAAGATATGAGCATGTTCATCCATGGATCCTCACGTTGTCGTTGACCAATGCTTCTTAACTCATTCAGAGTACGCTGATCCCTGTCTTCCAAATCAATAGCCATTACTTCCTCTTCTGTGGACTCTGGCTGTCTACTTAAATAATCTGGAACTACATTTTCTTTCCCTGGGCAATACTCTATATGTACGTCAAACTGTTGAATGTATAAAGCCCAACGCATCAACCTTTGACTGGATAAATCAGTCTTCAACAAAAAGGTTAAGGCTTTATGATCCGTCCTTAATGTGACTTGAACCCCATATACGATCTTTCGCCAATATTGCAACGCGTGCAATATCGCTAACAGCTCGATCTTGCTGATTGTATAATTTTTCTCGTGTGGTTTCAGTCTCCGACTTGTGAAAGCTAGATAATTTTTCTTATCAGGATTATCCGGGTTTTCCTGATATAGCATTGCCCCTATTCCAATCTGGGATGCATCTGTTTGTATAATAAATCTCTGATTAAAATCAGGATATCCTAGCTTCACATAGTTTAAGAGCATTTCCTTGGCCTCTATAAATGCTTTTTCTGTTTCCTCCGTCCATTTCCACTTGCCCCCCTTCTTCAGAAGGTCCTGTAGTGGTGCAACAGTTTTGGTGTATGATGGACAATGTCCTGAGAAAAATCCAATCAATCCCAAAAACTGGCGAACGTTTTTCTCCTTCAAAGGCCTGAGAAAATCTCTTATCGATTCTAATTTGCATGGGTTTGGTTTAACACCATCCTTATCAATCACATGCCCCAAAAATGTTACTTGTCTCTGACAAAAATTTGATTTCTTCAAATTAATCTTAAAGTTAGCCTTTCTTAAATCTTCCAATAATTTCTTTAACTTTACCAAATGTTCCTCAATGTTTTCCGAGGTAAGCAAAATGTTATCCACATAACGGATAGTGCAATTTTTCACTTCCTCTGACAGGTTTCGATCAAGCGCTCTTATTAAGGCAGATCCCGCGGTCTTCAAGCCAAACGGACATCTCCTGAAGCAGTATGTTTGTTGGTCGAACTGAAATCCAGTTGAAAGACTGGTTTTCTCTTCCAGTTCAAGATGATGATACGAAGAAGTCATGTCAATATTGGTGAAAATCTTCTTGCCTTTGAATTTCCTCAGTATTTCTTTTATGGGTGGTGCCGAATCATTTTCTGGTATGATTTTTGCATTCAAATTCCTGGCATCTAAACACACCCTTACTGAGCCATCCGCATACCTGCCAACTTTTACGGTTTATCCGTAAAATTTACGGAAATTGCAGCATTTTACGGTTTTACGGACGAACGGTGTCATTTTACGATTTCGCGGACAAAAATTTGAAACGATAATTTACATTCGATAATACCGCCCACTTCCGTACAATCGATTGTTTGCGTGGGTCGAAGGCAAGTCCACGATAGTCGATAACTCGTTCTTTGATATGATTCGTACTTTTAACCGTGTGATGGCTGTGTCGTCATCGTAATTGAATTTGAAGCCGGGATAACCGTTCTTGCATGTGAATCTTAGGTGTTGACAGGCTCTGCTTCGCATATTCTTTGTTCCGCTCCGTTCGCTCGTTGCGATTTAAACCATATTCTTTGACCACGTTAGTTGTTCATTGTTCGCGAAGTTGGCGTTCCTTGAATGTTTTCGTCTTTTAAGGTTATGGCATATTTTAATGAAGCGTTCGAGTTTTTGGCTATAACTTCGTGCTTCGCAGTTTCCTGTATTCCTTGGACTAATTACATTCGTTCCACGTGTGTGTGTGTTTATTTTTTTCTACCATGTGCATATTCTATCTTCACGAGGTTGACGTCGTGTTCATTTAATGGTTGGTGTGTTTTGACATGTTTTAATGAAGTGTTGGCTGTCTTAATTGTTTTATGTTATAATTTTATGTGACGTTCAGTGATGCAGGTTCCTTTCGATGTTTTAGTAGATATCGAGAATGAACAAATCCAACAAGAAACAGTACTTCCAGACATTTAAAGAATCATACTCGGTTGATTTTCCGTGCATACTAAAATCAAGAAAGAGATAAAAATTTGCCTTTTGCACGGTATGTGGGTGTGATATTAATATTGCATATGGTGGAAAAAACGATTTAAGTAATCATGTGAAGTGCGGTAAACACATTAGTTATGTTAAATCGAAGAAGATAGCAAGAAAATCAACACCTTTTTTGCTAAGTCTGGAAACGTTTACAGTGACGTAATTAGGGCCGAGTGTCTGTTTACTTCCTTTTTGGTGGAACACAATGTGCCCTTAAGTGCGGCTGATCATGCTGGAGCTTTATTTAAGAAGATGTTTCCCACATCAGAAGTTGCAAAGAAATATAGTTGTGGTCGCACGAAAACGACATGTATTGTAAATAAAATGGCAAAAAATGCATCATCTGAAGTTGTTAAGTGCCTTCAGAACGGACCGGATACAGATAAATTCCTTTTCTTTTCATCAGTGAGAAACTACTTTTATACTGCCTGTGACTACATCATCAACAAGTTTCCACTCAAGGATGACGTGTTAAAGAATGCTCAAGTTGCTAGGTTAGACAAAATTGAAGATTCACACTTATCTTCCATTCGTTTTTTCTTGGAAAAGTTTCCTATCATGTTATGCAAGGAAGAGAATGAAACTACAGATGAGGTGGTGAATGTGCTTCAGAGGCAGTTCACAGCTCTTCAGGTAGATGACTCTTTGGCTGCACATCAAGATGCTGCAAGTGATTCCAGTTGGGCACAAATATCAAGAATTCGTGGAGCCGATGGACTTCTTAAGTATAACCGAATTTTTAGAGTATTGCTCTCTATTCTCACCATACCCCATAGCTATGCAGAATGTGAATGTTTTTTTTTAGCTTTGTGAAGAAAAATAGAACACAGTTCAGGTCATCCATGTCCAATGAATCTCTGGAGTCTATTTCTATTTTGAAGACCAGGAGTTCTGGTCCCTGTTATGACAAAACATTTTCTCAAGACTGTTTGCAGGAAGCTAAAAAGGCCACAACCATGACTTAAAAGTCGAACTAGCATGTGATTTGCAGTGTGTATTATATTATTTCTTGCCTGTGTTACGTTAAACAAGTTTTATTGTTTAAAGCCTTTTTCAATTATCGTATATCAGCTTAATCTATCAAGGAAGTCCTGTTATGTCTGCTCCAAACCGATATTCACCACGCCTGCTGCTGATTAACATGGATTTCTTCTTGATTGTTATGTTCATCTACAAATCATGTAAGTAGATATGATTTCATTGAAGTATCCTGTTTAAAGCATGAATTATTGTATTTTGTAGCCCAGAAGTATTATTATTTTCGTCAAGCCGGGGTATGTCGAAAATCGTTAGATTTTTTTTGTCGCGCGTGAGTTTTACTGATAGCCCTTTTCAAAAGTTGGCAGGTATGCATCCGGTTTACTCACAATTACTAATGGACTAACATATGGTGTCGCCATCTTTTCTATAACACCTGCATTCATCATCTCCTGCAGTGTTTTCTTCGTTTGTGGGTAATGTTTTTCCGCAACCGGGTATGGTTTTTGTCTGAACGGTGCCCAATTTTTGACTTGGAATGCGTATTTAAAATTTTCAATCTTCCCTGGCTTGGAATCAAATACGTCCCTGAAATTTACTAGTAATTCCTTTAATTGTTCCTTATTTTCGAGGTTAACTTTAGCTTCCTCTATTTTTCCTGACGGGTTGGTTTCGAACTCAGTTTCCGAACTATCTTCAAGTTCTATATTTAGGACTTCAAATATCTTTTCTATGTCCTTACAACCTTCTTCCGTTACTTCTTCCACATGCCATACCTGTTCTCCTATTTTCACATCCTGTTCCTGTAAATTTATATTTTGTTCATCCACATCCTCTCTTTGAATCCTAATGCAGTTTTGCGCTAGGTCTATGATGACCTTGTTCTCACGGATAAAATCAATACCTAATATGACATTATATGGCAATTGATTTACCAGCAAAAAGCATTGCGAAATTTCAGCGTTACCCATGATCAGATCAATGTATACCTGAAATTTACATGTTAAAGATTTTTCAGGAATAATTCCCTTAATCTTCACACTTGATGTGGGAATTTTCAATACGCGGCCTCTTGTTTCCAATTCATTTAGAAGGGTTTGCGTAATTAAACTTATAGTTGATCCAGTATCAATTAATGCCCTGACCAGTAATCCTTCTATCCTTAGCATGATGATAGGTAGTTCTCTTCTAATAGGTGGGATTCCTTCCACATCCTCGTTAATTAGCTCATCTGGTCTTGCTATCCAATTCACAATCTCTACCTCCTCCCAGCTCCTGGTATGTTTCCACTTTTGATGATTTAAATTTGAAGTTTTTTTAAATCCTGAGGGCTTCCTTTCCCCTCATTCTTCAATTGAGCTTGTAGCTCCAAGCTTTGAGCTCCGTCTAGTCGGTCGGGTGATTTTCGGTTCTTTATTGCCTCACTCCAACGGACTTTTTGCCTTTCAGGTTCGTCTGGTCGTTCATTCATGTAACGAAGACTTTCCTGCTATCTCTCTTCTATTTCGGCCCGATATTCGTCATCCCTATCCTCTGGCCTTACGTTCCTTCTGGGATAATTTTCCCATCTCTTTCGGTTATCTTGCCTCTGATTGTTATTGTTATAGGGTCGGTTCTCTTGTTGCCTATAACCTGTATTCCTAGGATTTCTTCCTCGATATCCTCCTCTATAGTATGGCTGTATTTCCCTAGGCTCTTGATGTCCATATTCTCGACCCAGTCCCTGAGTATCAGTACTTGTGGACTGATTTCTGGTCGGTGGTTTCTCTCTATTTTCTTGACTGCTGGCCATATGTACCTGTTCAGTCTGTCTGGGATGCCTGGGAGTAACGTGTGAAGTCGTCATATCTAATTGACGTAATACGCTCTCCACTTCCACAGCACTTCTGGCTTTAGATGAGATTAACAACCTCTGGATCTCATATGGAAGTTGTCTTAAAATGGCGGCACACAGGTCGTTCTCAGCAGGAGCAATGTCAAGTTCCCGGAATTTACACAGCTGAGCGGTGAAAAATTCTGAGTACTTAGTTGGGGCATTTGTGCTGTACTTCCTAGAGTACAGATCTAGCCTCAAATTCTCTTGGACATCTGCTGCCCAATATAGTTTCAGAAACGCTTCTCTAAAACCCTCCACCGTGTCGAATGTGTACCTGAAACTCCTGAACCAGGTGAGACAATCACCTGCCAACAGCTTCTCAATTGCTCTCAGTCTCCGATCCTGAGGAACTTTCATTTCATTCAAGTACTCTGCGACTTCCTTTAACCAGTATTTAGGAGTAATAGACATATTATTACCCGTAAACTTCACCGGTCTGTCCTCATTTGACTTGATGATATTTATTATCTGACCATTTGTCTGATTCATGTACGGGGTTGACATCGCCATTGGATATCCTGGGTTCTTATAAGGGCTCTCCCCTCCTAAGTCCCTATCTGGATCTGTGCCTTGTTCACGGGGATCTACCCATCCTGTCTTTGGAAACTCATCCTGACTCTCAAATTCTAACTTCCTTTCTCTTCGGGCACTTTCTTCATTAGCCATGAGTTGAATTTCCATTTGACTGTTCTTATGTTCAGTCCCCTCCAACCGGGATCCTAATTCATTTTGAATTCTTTCCTGATTTTTCTTACTGGTTTCCAGTTCTCGTTTGAGTTGGAATTTCTCGTCCCTGAAGCTATCCCTGATTTCATTTAAGTGTTCTTCTACCTCTTTCTTGATGACCATGACCTGTTCTTTTATAATTTCTGGCTTAACGTCACCTTTAGTATCTAGGTCTTCTCTCATTTCCTTTATCTTTTTCTCCATCTCTTTTTCTCCTTTGTAGACTTTATCCTGGATCTTGTTCATATCCTCTCGGGCCTTTCCTTGTTCATCGAATATAATTGTTATGTCAGTCATAACCTTATTTATATCTCCCTTTGTGTCTCCCATTTGTTTTGTTAATCCTATTACGGTTTCCTGAATTCCAGTAACCCCTTTATCTATCCTCTCTATTTTTACGAGTTGTTCATCACGATCCCTTTTTCGTTGCGTGCTTTCATCCTTAAGATTCCCTTCGTATTCACCTAACTTCGTAGTAATATCCCCCTCATGCTTCCTCAACCATTCATCCACCTGTCCCGTGAATACGTTAAATTGCAATTCCCTTTTACTTGCATCGGCCTTACCTTGCTCCTTAACATCAGTTATTTCTGCCTGGACTTTCTCGACTTTTCCCTCGAGGTTTCCTACTTTTTTCTCAACCCCTGTAAATCTACCTTCTAGCCTATCAAGACTATCTTTTATCACCTTCCGGGAATTTTCACAAAGATTCATGTTAGACTTTATCTGATCTTCTAATTTTTTCTGCATACCTTGGATCTGGGTTACAAGTTCATTTTTACATCCGTCTACATTCTCTTTACAGGTTTTTTCCATGTTATTTAATTTAGTTTTATAGAACCAAAATTATCTTCTAAATTTTTAAAGTTTTCTTGACATTTAGCTTGGGATTTTACCGTACTTTCCTTCAAGATATTTATTTGGTCTTGCAATCCTGACTGAAGTGCCCCATTTTCCTTTTCAATTTTACTTGTGATTTCCCCTTTTAAATCATTTAACTTATTCCCAAACTCAGTGTTAAAACCTTGGAATCTGTTATTCATTGTTTCTTCTATTTCAGCCTTCAGTGCCTCATTATTTGCTTTACTGTTGGCTTTTATAGGCGCTAATGTCTCATCTTTTACAACTTTCAACTGTTCTGCAATGTTATCCCCATTTTCTGTTTTTATTTTATCCATCTCAGCCTTCAGTTCATTGTTCATTCTTATACAGTCGGCCTCGATAGATCCTAACTTTTGATTTATGGATTTTAACTCTTTTTTTATTTTCATCCTGTTGGAGGCCCAATGTATTGTCTATCGTTTCAAATTTGTTGTTTATAGCCTCCAATTTTTCCTTACTATCGGCTTTTATAGCCTCCAACTTTTCCTTACTATCGGCTTTTATAGCCTCCAAAAGCCCCTGCAATTCCTCACTCAATGCCATCTTATTTGAATACAGTGGGCTACTCATGCCACATCGCTGGTACATGCTTGAGAGATGGTAATCTGAACAATTGTGTCCCAATTTTCAAAAAATTTTTACCTTAGTACGGGTGTTTACTAAAACGTACCCTTTTGATATCTTTATTCAATCTCAGAAACCTTTATGGAAGTATTTAAAAATCCAAAATTTCGAAAAACCATTTTTTTTAATGAAAATTTTGATTTTTCGAGAAAACTCGGGTTTTCCCTAGGAAAACTCATCCCTGCGTTCTGGGCGCCAAAATTAAGTTGTTTGGGGGGTGTTTTAATTCAGGGTTGCTCGGTGTGAGTTTCTAGGGACCCATGCGGTCAGTTAACCTTATATGTTGTAGCTATTCCTATCATTATTTTTATTTTACATGAATATGACCGTCTTAAGTGATCCTCTAATTATTAATCCAAGCACAGTACTTCTATGCCCCCCTGTGCCCTTCCAGCAAGAAATATGCAAATCACAGTATGCCAGCAATGCTCAAATCGGGATTTTCGGGGTTATGGTATGTTCTCCCACTCTGTGACTTACACATTTTGGATTAAATAGAGGATACACTTCAAAAATAAAAACAAATTCAACTCCTATTTTAAAACATTTAATTAACCCAAATTTATGGCGCTACAAACAAATAAAACAAATAAACTATTGACCAAATCCTTCTAAACTTGTTCAAAGTGAACAAGGAAGATATAAAATTAAACAAACATTATATTAAAATAAATGGTTTCTTTCAAACCAACCAACTTAAATTCTTTTCACTTCCATAAAGTATCTCTTTTAAAAGTTCATGATGATTACGAGCTCCACTGGCTCGATACCTTCCAATATGAACGGTGTCATTCTTTTACACACCTCAATAATAATTTTATGAGTTTCTTGTAATTAGAACAATATATAATCATCTTTACAATATATGTGTTATTCCTTTACTTAAAATTCTGGGCATTCAACAATGTTCTCCACGTTACCATCTCTCTCAAGATCACAAATTCACTACAGTGATCGGGAAAATACCTGTGTACTCCAGAGTTACCGAAGACTACTTGAACAAAGTCAAAATTATGATTACTCCCGGAATCTAATTGTCCTCAGTGAACTCGTGAAATCCTACATCAATACAACATTACATTAGGGATTTTTATTTATTTGTCTTAAAAGACCATTTTCACATAAGAAAGCTACGATCTGAACTGGCAAGCGGTACTTTCAATCTACAAGGACCTCGGTTCAAATCCCGGGTCATTAACAAATTCTAAACACTCACGGTGTATCATTACTTCCAGCTGACGGTCTACTCCGACCCTACCACAACAAGGGGTCTGACCGTACACTTGACTTGATTTATGGCCAGGGAGGGAAGGCTCTATGTCTCGCCTCGAGGCCGCTACATTCATGCTTTTAAACCAGCTATTTCCTTTCCACAGTTCTTTGAATAGACCTGGCGTTTCTTTCATTCAATCTTTAACAACATTTTATAGGTTCATAGACCACTTTCGTAACCTTGGCATTTATTAATTATGAAGTGTCATCGTTGATGGGTAAGAATAATTCAATACAACGACGATATTTAGGGGCTTCCACAACTATATGAGTCTGGGTTCGACTCTCTTAACTGCCTCGGGAACCATTCCCATACTGGAGGACTTACAACAATTCAGCGTTTAAGGCGACTTCAGTCTAACCTGCGCTCATCAATACAACAAATACGCTCCCTATTATTTAATACAATATAACACACATGGCCTCGGGAACTTATCCCATACTGGAGGACTTACAACATAGCTCAATTACCGCAATCAACTGTCCCTCAAAATTAATTTGCCAAGTATATTTAAATTTAACGCCTTCCTGGCGTGATAAATTATTTTAATACGCGACAATGCGCTACACATTACTTTAAAGCCTAGCGTCTTCCAAAGAACTGGTAAATTCAAAAATCAACATTTGATCTACATCTCCATTTTTTATATTTATCCTCCCCCGTGACGATAATTACTATATTTTAAGAACATGTATTCATATCTTGTCTTCATTCCTTACAAAAGCTCAAAAGCTATTTCTTTCATATAATTCAAATTTATCTTCATTTATATACTTTTCATTATTATTATTATTATTACGCTTGCTTTTACAAGATTTATCAAATATACTGATATTTTACTTCATACTTTTCCTCTAAAGGATTTATTCATTTCACATAATTATTTTATAATTTCTCAAATCTTATTTGTTCAGACCGCGCTCTTATTCTGTTATCTGTTACTCAACAACATCCCTATTTCTCAAACTCCGGTGGATTGTACACAAACACTTCCCCAACACCAAAACATAATGAAAATGATTACTCACATGTTCAGACGGTCCAATGCCATACCTCCCAACGACGTTTCATTTTTGCCCACTATTTGTGATTACTCCATTTTGCAGAAATTCATTTCGTATATTGACATATATTGACACACATATAACTCAGATATATTAAACTCTGGTGACATTTTAAAATACACTGGTGTATTCTTCTATAATACACAATAAAAATCACTAAAAAATATTACTCTTTAACACAATTTTTTTATATATTTACACTTCACAGATTTTAATCACTAAGGCTCTATTAAACCTTTCACACATGATTTCTTGACCTCCCGTCTCCAAGGGTGAAATTCGTAAATGTCGGCTTCCTCTCTAACCAATATGAAAGTCTCGAACCATCTACTTCTTCCCTGGAATAGTACTCCTTCGATTTCGGCTTCCTGACGATCAGCTATTATTATTATTAGCTCGAACTGCTTCTTTCTAGACCCTATTTGATGTCTAGCAACTAATACTCCTCGTAACTTAGTGCTTTCTATAGTTAGTTTGTTTCCTTGAAACAATGTCTAGAATTTACTTCTCCTTTCTGCTTATTCTGTCCTCGAATTCCTATTTTTCAGAACCCTCTGCGAACCTTATTTTGTCCGACCCTAATCGGGTATTTATACGTTGATAGAATGTTTATCTCGCTGTTATGGTACTTCAAAACTGCTACGAAATTTCTGTCGTTTAATTGGACTGTATTTTTGAAGACCTACCGCCTGTTTTCTAAGTTCGCAGCCTATTCTGACTGTAATTACTGAACTTTTCACTGTAAAATTTATACTGGCGGAACTAGATCCTGTAATTAGGATTTTCCTAATTTTCCACACGGCGATACTTTGATAATAATACTTATCGGCCACTCCTTACGGATGCACGTTGGTTGTCGATACAGCGACGCCCTCTGGCTGTCGGCTACTGGCTATATGATGTGATGTAGCATCTCCCCTCAAGGAGTCTGTCGTGAACTGCATGATTGGTCTGGCTTGGCCTGGACTTTTATACTATTTCGTCAAAAAAAGATAAAATCCTTGTCTTTTTCGTGACCAACTTTTGAAATAATTGTCGCACATTTATAAAAATTATATCTCCAGAAAGCTCGTTTTCTAAACGTCAAATGACCTCACTGCACATGAAAATCGATCGTGCATTTCTGAGATATTAAATAATTTTTAGTCTTCAGCTGTGTGGGTGTTGCAGTTGATTTTTTAATTCCCCACTCCTCGGGTCTCAGTAAACCCCCAATGACGTAGGGCTACGTTTGCACTTCTTTTCTGGGCCATTATTAAAAGCTTTTTCTCCACACAAAAATCTCTAATCCGAAATGATTCACAATGCTGTATTTATTTACTTACTTTTATTCTTGCATATGGGTTAAATTTAATTATTCTTCTTCTGGCACAGTTGCGCTGTTGCCGTTTTAATGCAAGGTAAGGGCGATTTCCGAAACGTGCTCTCTCTCATACGCCTGGAACGTTCCACTCCTTCTATTTATATTCGTGACCGGCTCCTTATCAATGAGTCAGGCATGATCTCATTTCCTGGCCACCTGGGTCCAGCTTCTTACACAACGTTATGCTAGCATCCTTGCTTGAAATCTTTCTATGTTCCTCTGAAGACTGTATATTTCCTTCCTTTTACAAAATACATGGATTCGACCCCCTTTGAGCCAATGGTACATGGGTTCATCTCTCCCCTCCTTAGGTAAATAAATTTTCGAAAAATTTTGAGGAAATTTATTTCAATTATTCATAAAATCTTATTTTTCTTTTAATTGTCGATGCCATCATAACGTTTATCGGTACCTTCTGATCTTTAATCCTTTTAAAATCCCACGATAATTTGGGTTTTTCCACCTTTTAAGTCATATCCGGTAATACTGTGGGTTGGGTACGTTCTGTCCCTACCCTTTCTTTCTTTCTTATTTGTCTGGATTACAAGTTTCCAGAACATAATTCTTCATCATGGGTGTGGTCTATCCCTACCCATTTCCTTATTTCATCATTTTCTCTTCTTAGATCGAAATTTTCTTCTTCAACCAAATCAATTATTTCTCTTATTTCCCAATACAGTTTCTCCAATTCGCATTCGCACTCGAATGGTTGAGCTCTGTTTCCTTTTCCTTCCTTACTCTCGTTTCTATCAAAAGTGGATTCATCATCTCTAAATTGTTCCATTACCAGGGCTTGTTCATTTGCTTCATCGAAGTCTGCGGGAGGGTAATATACTTTAGATTCGCTGAGTTCATGGTCACTTCGTGATTCGTTTCACAGTGCCGAATTCTATAGGCATTATTTCTTAAGTCTCTTATTATTTGATACGGTCCGTGGTACAATTTCTGGAACTTTTTGTACACGCGGTTCCCTGGATCCGAATGCTAATAGTGGTCGATGATACCTCTTGTGCCTGTTTCTTTGCCTTGTATCAGCTTGAGCTTTTAGATGCTCAAAGGCTCTTCTAATACGTACATCTCTTCCAGGCTGAGCGTCTGCTGGCCTAGGAATTACCAGACTCCAAGGTCTCTCTGGTTGCTCATTCCGATGTAACGTTATTGGTATCTCTCCCGTAGATTCATGGATTGTATTGTTTATACAAAATTCGATAATATCCAGGATATCTATCCATTTCCAATTTTCTTCGGCACAGTATATTCTACAATACTTGGCCGTCTCCCTCATCACTCTTTCCACAGGATTTGCCTCAGGATGGCGAATACTTGACAAAATCTGACGTATTCCAAGTCTTTCTAATTCCTGTCTGAACTCTACACTTGTAAAACAACTACCGTGATCCGACAACAAATTCTCGGGTTTTCCCAGAATCGGTATCACTTTTTCTTTGAGTCGTTTTAACACCTATTTGGTACTAGTCTTCTGTATGGGACCATTTTTGTGAACACATCCATAGCCACCATTATGTGTCGATTTCCTCGCCTAGCCTTTGGCAAAGGTCCGAAATTGTCAATAGAATTGATTTGACCTGGCCTCTCGGGCAACAATGGTATAGGCTTTTGTCTCATCAAAAATGCATTTGGTTTAATCCTTTGACATAGATCACATGTCTTTAGCGTATCCCTTACAGTCTCTCTCAGTCTCGGCCATACAAATGCTTCTTTCAGCATCGAGACTGTTTTGTCGACTCCCATATGTCCGAACGATCTATGGGCTAACCATACCATCTTTCTCTGCAAAATCGCAGGTACAACGATCCTCAATCGTGTATGGTCAGAGTCCACAAACTTATATAACAATCCATTATAGAATGTGTAATCTTGAGCTATCTTATTAGCTTCCGTGTACGCCGGTGTTCTCCTTATCAAACTCCCTTCAAGGAAAGATATGAGCATGTTCATCCATGGATCCTCACGTTGTCGTTGACCAATGCTTCTTAACTCATTCAGAGTACGCTGATCCCTGTCTTCCAAATCAATAGCCATTACTTCCTCTTCTGTGGACTCTGGCTGTCTACTTAAATAATCTGGAACTACATTTTCTTTCCCTGGGCAATACTCTATATGTACGTCAAACTGTTGAATGTATAAAGCCCAACGCATCAACCTCTGACTGGATAAATCAGTCTTCAACAAAAAGGTTAAGGCTTTATGATCCGTCCTTAATGTGACTTGAACCCCATATACGATCTTTCGCCAATATTGCAACGCGTGCAATATCGCTAACAGCTCGATCTTGCTGATTGTATAATTTTTCTCGTGTGGTTTCAGTCTCCGACTTGTGAAAGCTAGATAATTTTTCTTATCAGGATTATCCGGGTTTTCCTGATATAGCATTGCCCCTATTCCAATCTGGGATGCATCTGTTTGTATAATAAATCTCTGATTAAAATCAGGATATCCTAGCTTCACATAGTTTAAGATCATTTCCTTGGCCTCTATAAATGCTTTTTCTGTTTCCTCCGTCCATTTCCACTTGCCCCCCTTCTTCAGAAGGTCCTGTAGTGGTGCAACAGTTTTGGTGTATGATGGACAATGTCCTGAGAAAAATCCAATCAATCCCAAAAACTGGCGAACGTTTTTCTCCTTCAAAGGCCTGAGAAAATCTCTTATCGATTCTAATTTGCATGGGTTTGGTTTAACACCATCCTTATCAATCACATGCCCCAAAAATGTTACTTGTCTCTGACAAAAATTTGATTTCTTCAAATTAATCTTAAAGTTAGCCTTTCTTAAATCTTCCAATAATTTCTTTAACTTTACCAAATGTTCCTCAATGTTTTCCGAGGTAAGCAAAATGTCATCCACATAACGGATAGTGCAATTTTTCACTTCCTCTGACAGGTTTCGATCAAGCGCTCTTATTAAGGCAGATCCCGCGGTCTTCAAGCCAAACGGACATCTCCTGAAGCAGTATGTTTGTTGGTCGAACTGAAATCCAGTTGAAAGACTGGTTTTCTCTTCCAGTTCAAGATGATGATACGAAGAAGTCATGTCAATATTGGTGAAAATCTTCTTGCCTTTGAATTTCCTCAGTATTTCTTTTATGGGTGGTGCCGAATCATTTTCTGGTATGATTTTTGCATTCAAATTCCTGGCATCTAAACACACCCTTACTGAGCCATCCGGTTTACTCACAATTACTAATGGACTAACATATGGTGTCGCCATCTTTTCTATAACACCTGCATTCATCATCTCCTGCAGTGTTTTCTTCGTTTGTGGGTAATGCTTTTCCGCAACCGGGTATGGTTTTTGTCTGAACGGTGCCCAATTTTTGACTTGGAATGCGTATTTAAAATTTTCAATCTTCCCTGGCTTGGAATCAAATACGTCCCTGAAATTTACTAGTAATTCCTTTAATTGTTCCTTATTTTCGAGGTTAACTTTAGCTTCCTCTATTTTTCCTGACGGGTTGGTTTCGAACTCAGTTTCCGAACTATCTTCAAGTTCTATATTTAGGACTTCAAATATCTTTTCTATGTCCTTACAACCTTCTTCCGTTACTTCTTCCACATGCCATACCTGTTCTCCTATTTTCACATCCTGTTCCTGTAAATTTATATTTTGTTCATCCACATCCTCTCTTTGAATCCTAATGCAGTTTTGCGCTAGGTCTATGATGACCTTGTTCTCACGGATAAAATCAATACCTAATATGACATTATATGGCAATTGATTTACCAGCAAAAAGCATTGCGAAATTTCAGCGTTACCCATGATCAGATCAATGTATACCTGAAATTTACATGTTAAAGATTTTTCAGGAATAATTCCCTTAATCTTCACACTTGATGTGGGAATTTTCAATACGCGGCCTCTTGTTTCCAATTCATTTAGAAGGGTTTGCGTAATTAAACTTATAGTTGATCCAGTATCAATTAATGCCCTGACCAGTAATCCTTCTATCCTTAGCATGATGATAGGTAGTTCTCTTCTAATAGGTGGGATTCCTTCCACATCCTCGTTAATTAGCTCATCTGGTCTTGCTATCCAATTCACAATCTCTACCTCCTCCCAGCTCCTGGTATGTTTCCACTTTTGATGATTTAAATTTGAAGTTTTTTTAAATCCTGAGGGCTTCCTTTCCCCTCATTCTTCAATTGAGCTTGTAGCTCCAAGCTTTGAGCTCCGTCTAGTCGGTCGGGTGATTTTCGGTTCTTTATTGCCTCACTCCAACGGACTTTTTGCCTTTCAGGTTCGTCTGGTCGTTCATTCATGTAACGAAGACTTTCCTGCTATCTCTCTTCTATTTCGGCCCGATATTCGTCATCCCTATCCTCTGGCCTTACGTTCCTTCTGGGATAATTTTCCCATCTCTTTCGGTTATCTTGCCTCTGATTGTTATTGTTATAGGGTCGGTTCTCTTGTTGCCTATAACCTGTATTCCTAGGATTTCTTCCTCGATATCCTCCTCTATAGTATGGCTGTATTTCCCTAGGCTCTTGATGTCCATATTCTCGACCCAGTCCCTGAGTATCAGTACTTGTGGACTGATTTCTGGTCGGTGGTTTCTCTCTATTTTCTTGACTGCTGGCCATATGTACCTGTTCAGTCTGTCTGGGATGCCTGGGAGTAACGTGTGAAGTCGTCATATCTAATTGACGTAATACGCTCTCCACTTCCACAGCACTTCTGGCTTTAGATGAGATTAACAACCTCTGGATCTCATATGGAAGTTGTCTTAAAATGGCGGCACACAGGTCGTTCTCAGCAGGAGCAATGTCAAGTTCCCGGAATTTACACAGCTGAGCGGTGAAAAATTCTGAGTACTTAGTTGGGGCATTTGTGCTGTACTTCCTAGAGTACAGATCTAGCCTCAAATTCTCTTGGACATCTGCTGCCCAATATAGTTTCAGAAACGCTTCTCTAAAACCCTCCACCGTGTCGAATGTGTACCTGAAACTCCTGAACCAGGTGAGACAATCACCTGCCAACAGCTTCTCAATTGCTCTCAGTCTCCGATCCTGAGGAACTTTCATTTCATTCAAGTACTCTGCGACTTCCTTTAACCAGTATTTAGGAGTAATAGACATATTATTACCCGTAAACTTCACCGGTCTGTCCTCATTTGACTTGATGATATTTATTATCTGACCATTTGTCTGATTCATGTACGGGGTTGACATCGCCATTGGATATCCTGGGTTCTTATAAGGGCTCTCCCCTCCTAAGTCCCTATCTGGATCTGTGCCTTGTTCACGGGGATCTACCCATCCTGTCTTTGGAAACTCATCCTGACTCTCAAATTCTAACTTCCTTTCTCTTCGGGCACTTTCTTCATTAGCCATGAGTTGAATTTCCATTTGACTGTTCTTATGTTCAGTCCCCTCCAACCGTGATCCTAATTCATTTTGAATTCTTTCCTGATTTTTCTTACTGGTTTCCAGTTCTCGTTTGAGTTGGAATTTCTCGTCCCTGAAGCTATCCCTGATTTCATTTAAGTGTTCTTCTACCTCTTTCTTGATGACCATGACCTGTTCTTTTATAATTTCTGGCTTAACGTCACCTTTAGTATCTAGGTCTTCTCTCATTTCCTTTATCTTTTTCTCCATCTCTTTTTCTCCTTTGTAGACTTTATCCTGGATCTTGTTCATATCCTCTCGGGCCTTTCCTTGTTCATCGAATATAATTGTTATGTCAGTCATAACCTTATTTATATCTCCCTTTGTGTCTCCCATTTGTTTTGTTAATCCTATTACGGTTTCCTGAATTCCAGTAACCCCTTTATCTATCCTCTCTATTTTTACGAGTTGTTCATCACGATCCCTTTTTCGTTGCGTGCTTTCATCCTTAAGATTCCCTTCGTATTCACCTAACTTCGTAGTAATATCCCCCTCATGCTTCCTCAACCATTCATCCACCTGTCCCGTGAATACGTTAAATTGCAATTCCCTTTTACTTGCATCGGCCTTACCTTGCTCCTTAACATCAGTTATTTCTGCCTGGACTTTCTCGACTTTTCCCTCGAGGTTTCCTACTTTTTTCTCAACCCCTGTAAATCTACCTTCTAGCCTATCAAGACTATCTTTTATCACCTTCCGGGAATTTTCACAAAGATTCATGTTAGACTTTATCTGATCTTCTAATTTTTTCTGCACACCTTGGATCTGGGTTACAAGTTCATTTTTACATCCGTCTACATTCTCTTTACAGGTTTTTTCCATGTTATTTAATTTAGTTTTATAGAACCAAAATTATCTTCTAAATTTTTAAAGTTTTCTTGACATTTAGCTTGGGATTTTACCGTACTTTCCTTCAAGATATTTATTTGGTCTTGCAATCCTGACTGAAGTGCCCCATTTTCCTTTTCAATTTTACTTGTGATTTCCCCTTTTAAATCATTTAACTTATTCCCAAACTCAGTGTTAAAACCTTGGAATCTGTTATTCATTGTTTCTTCTATTTCAGCCTTCAGTGCCTCATTATTTGCTTTACTGTTGGCTTTTATAGGCGCTAATGTCTCATCTTTTACAACTTTCAACTGTTCTGCAATGTTATCCCCATTTTCTGTTTTTATTTTATCCATCTCAGCCTTCAGTTCATTGTTCATTCTTATACAGTCGGCCTCGATAGATCCTAACTTTTGATTTATGGATTTTAACTCTTTTTTATTTTCATCCTGTTGGAGGCCCAATGTATTGTCTATCGTTTCAAATTTGTTGTTTATAGCCTCCAATTTTTCCTTACTATCGGCTTTTATAGCCTCCAACTTTTCCTTACTATCGGCTTTTATAGCCTCCAAAAGCCCCTGCAATTCCTCACTCAATGCCATCTTATTTGAATACAGTGGGCTACTCATGCCACATCGCTGGTACATGCTTGAGAGATGGTAATCTGAACAATTGTGTCCCAATTTTCAAAAAATTTTTACCTTAGTACGGGTGTTTACTAAAACGTACCCTTTTGATATCTTTATTCAATCTCAGAAACCTTTATGGAAGTATTTAAAAATCCAAAATTTCGAAAAATCATTTTTTTTAATGAAAATTTTGATTTTTCGAGAAAACTCGGGTTTTCCCTAGGAAAACTCAGCCCTGCGTTCTGGGCGCCAAAATTAAGTGGTTTGGGGGGTGTTTTAATTCAGGGCTGCTCGGTGTGAGTTTCTAGGGACCCATGCGGTCAGTTAACCTTATATGTTGTAGCTATTCCTATCATTATTTTTATTTTACATGAATATGACCGTCTTAAGTGATCCTCTAATTATTAATCCAAGCACAGTACTTCTATGCCCCCCTGTGCCCTTCCAGCAAGAAATATGCAAATCACAGTATGCCAGCAATGCTCAAATCGGGATTTTCGGGGTTATGGTATGTTCTCCCACTCTGTGACTTACACATTTTGGATTAAATAGAGGATACACTTCAAAAATAAAAACAAATTCAACTCCTATTTTAAAACATTTAATTAACCCAAATTTATGGCGCTACAAACAAATAAAACAAATAAACTATTGACCAAATCCTTCTAAACTTGTTCAAAGTGAACAAGGAAGATATAAAATTAAACAAACATTATATTAAAATAAATGGTTTCTTTCAAACCAACCAACTTAAATTCTTTTCACTTCCATAAAGTATCTCTTTTAAAAGTTCATGATGATTACGAGCTCCACTGGCTCGATACCTTCCAATATGAACGGTGTCATTCTTTTACACACCTCAATAATAATTTTATGAGTTTCTTGTAATTAGAACAATATATAATCATCTTTACAATATATGTGTTATTCCTTTACTTAAAATTCTGGGCATTCAACAATGTTCTCCACGTTACCATCTCTCTCAAGATCACAAATTCACTACAGTGATCGGGAAAATACCTGTGTACTCCAGAGTTACCGAAGACTACTTGAACAAAGTCAAAATTATGATTACTCCCGGAATCTAATTGTCCTCAGTGAACTCGTGAAATCCTACATCAATACAACATTACATTAGGGATTTTTATTTATTTGTCTTAAAAGACCATTTTCACATAAGAAAGCTACGATCTGAACTGGCAAGCGGTACTTTCAATCTACAAGGACCTCGGTTCAAATCCCGGGTCATTAACAAATTCTAAACACTCACGGTGTATCATTACTTCCAGCTGACGGTCTACTCCGACCCTACCACAACAAGGGGTCTGACCGTACACTTGACTTGATTTATGGCCAGGGAGGGAAGGCTCTATGTCTCGCCTCGAGACCGCTACATTCATGCTTTTAAACCAGCTATTTCCTTTCCACAGTTCTTTGAATAGACCTGGCGTTTCTTTCATTCAATCTTTAACAACATTTTATAGGTTCATAGACCACTTTCGTAACCTTGGCATTTATTAATTATGAAGTGTCATCGTTGATGGGTAAGAATAATTCAATACAACGACGATATTTAGGGGCTTCCACAACTATATGAGTCTGGGTTCGACTCTCTTAACTGCCTCGGGAACCATTCCCATACTGGAGGACTTACAACAATTCAGCGTTTAAGGCGACTTCAGTCTAACCTGCGCTCATCAATACAACAAATACGCTCCCTATTATTTAATACAATATAACACACATGGCCTCGGGAACTTATCCCATACTGGAGGACTTACAACATAGCTCAATTACCGCAATCAACTGTCCCTCAAAATTAATTTGCCAAGTATATTTAAATTTAACGCCTTCCTGGCGTGATAAATTATTTTAATACGCAACAATGCGCTACACATTACTTTAAAGCCTAGCGTCTTCCAAAGAACTGGTAAATTCAAAAATCAACATTTGATCTACATCTCCATTTTTTATATTTATCCTCCCCCGTGACGATAATTACTATATTTTAAGAACATGTATTCATATCTTGTCTTCATTCCTTACAAAAGCTCAAAAGCTATTTCTTTCATATAATTCAAATTTATCTTCATTTATATACTTTTCATTATTATTATTATTATTATTACGCTTGCTTTTACAAGATTTATCAAATATACTGATATTTTACTTCATACTTTTCCTCTAAAGGATTTATTCATTTCACATAATTATTTTATAATTTCTCAAATCTTATTTGTTCAGACCGCGCTCTTATTCTGTTATCTGTTACTCAACAACATCCCTATTTCTCAAACTCCGGTGGATTGTACACAAACACTTCCCCAACACCAAAACATAATGAAAATGATTACTCACATGTTCAGACGGTCCAATGCCATACCTCCCAACGACGTTTCATTTTTGCCCACTATTTGTGATTACTCCATTTTGCAGAAATTCATTTCGTATATTGACATATATTGACACACATATAACTCAGATATATTAAACTCTGGTGACATTTTAAAATACACTGGTGTATTCTTCTATAATACACAATAAAAATCACTAAAAAATATTACTCTTTAACACAATTTTTTTATATATTTACACTTCACAGATTTTAATCACTAAGGCTCTATTAAACCTTTCACACATGATTTCTTGACCTCCCGTCTCCAAGGGTGAAATTCGTAAATGTCGGCTTCCTCTCTAACCAATATGAAAGTCTCGAACCATCTACTTCTTCCCTGGAATAGTACTCCTTCGATTTCGGCTTCCTGACGATCAGCTATTATTATTATTAGCTCGAACTGCTTCTTTCTAGACCCTATTTGATGTCTAGCAACTAATACTCCTCGTAACTTAGTGCTTTCTATAGTTAGTTTGTTTCCTTGAAACAATGTCTAGAATTTACTTCTCCTTTCTGCTTATTCTGTCCTCGAATTCCTATTTTTCAGAACCCTCTGCGAACCTTATTTTGTCCGACCCTAATCGGGTATTTATACGTTGATAGAATGTTTATCTCGCTGTTATGGTACTTCAAAACTGCTACGAAATTTCTGTCGTTTAATTGGACTGTATTTTTGAAGACCTACCGCCTGTTTTCTAAGTTCGCAGCCTATTCTGACTGTAATTACTGAACTTTTCACTGTAAAATTTATACTGGCGGAACTAGATCCTGTAATTAGGATTTTCCTAATTTTCCACACGGCGATACTTTGATAATAATACTTATCGGCCACTCCTTACGGATGCACGTTGGTTGTCGATACAGCGACGCCCTCTGGCTGTCGGCTACTGGCTATATGATGTGATGTAGCATCTCCCCTCAAGGAGTCTGTCGTGAACTGCATGATTGGTCTGGCTTGGCCTGGACTTTTATACTATTTCGTCAAAAAAAGATAAAATCCTTGTCTTTTTCGTGACCAACTTTTGAAATAATTGTCGCACATTTATAAAAATTATATCTCCAGAAAGCTCGTTTTCTAAACGTCAAATGACCTCACTGCACATGAAAATCGATCGTGCATTTCTGAGATATTAAATAATTTTTAGTCTTCAGCTGTGTGGGTGTTGCAGTTGATTTTTTAATTCCCCACTCCTCGGGTCTCAGTAAACCCCCAATGACGTAGGGCTACGTTTGCACTTCTTTTCTGGGCCATTATTAAAAGCTTTTTCTCCACACAAAAATCTCTAATCCGAAATGATTCACAATGCTGTATTTATTTACTTACTTTTATTCTTGCATATGGGTTAAATTTAATTATTCTTCTTCTGGCACAGTTGCGCTGTTGCCGTTTTAATGCAAGGTAAGGGCGATTTCCGAAACGTGCTCTCTCTCATACGCCTGGAACGTTCCACTCCTTCTATTTATATTCGTGACCGGCTCCTTATCAATGAGTCAGGCATGATCTCATTTCCTGGCCACCTGGGTCCAGCTTCTTACACAACGTTATGCTAGCATCCTTGCTTGAAATCTTTCTATGTTCCTCTGAAGACTGTATATTTCCTTCCTTCCTTTTACAAAATACATGGATTCGACCCCCTTTGAGCCAATGGTACATGGGTTCAGTACTGTCTATCAAACTCCAGCCGACTTTGAAGTTCACAGTCTTTGATGGAAGGTGTTAGGTGCCTATCAAAAATGATGTATATTTGAGAGGCGTTACTTGAGCGCAATTTTAATAAGATAGATTCAGCAATCTTATCAAATGTCTGCGGCATAGAAGATCCAATGAAATATAAGTAATATAAACCGTCCATGATTTCAATATCGATACCGGTAGGCTCAACAGTTTTGACATACTTCAATACTTGGGCTAGCTTAGATTTATCCGTTTTTAATAAGTCACCAATACAGGAGAAAAGAGCAGGTGGCATAGGCGCTAAAGGAAACGTTAAGCAGTGCTCTAAGTTGATGTTTTTCTCAATACTAATCGCAAGTAATCGTCCGAACATGTCTCGTTCCACTTTAAGAACGGCCAGTTAACTTTTATCTTTACTGGTTTGAGCTTTTACGGCAGACTATGTTTGCTGTTTCGGGCCCCAGTGATATATTGTAAGAGAAAAAGGAACTGCAAATAATTTCCATTCTAAAGGAGATTCTCTCGTAAGTCGTAATTGTTTTTGTGATTTGCGTAACCTTGGTTTTTTTTGTGCAAGTTCCTCGCTTTGCACTGAGCTCCATAGCTACGATCTCGGAATGGTGAGTCAGCTGATCGGCCAACCGCATACTGATTGGTGGTATTTTACGGACAAACAGGTGTGAAACCTACGCTGATTAGTCGAGGCTGGCCACGGTGAGTGCAGAAGGGGATTGAAACCTTGTATGCTATGCGCAGCGATTGTGATTTGCTCCGTTTGACGCCACGTGTTTTTACTCTGCTAGCGTCACGTTTAGTGCATTTAATTGAGGTATTAATGTGTTCGTCGGTAGATAATTATTTCAACGAGTTGTGTCGATGATTGTTTCGTGTCGTGTGTCTTAATTTTTTCTCGTCACGTTATGGTGACAAAACCTCGAAAACGTTATCTCCAAGTGTTCAAAGAAAGCTATAAAACTGAATTTCCATTCATTTTACAATCTAGTAGAGGAAACCATTTTGCTCCTTTTTCCGTGTGTCGTTGAAATATAAATATTTCTCATGGTGGAAAAACTGACATTGTAACTCACAGCAACACTCTAAAATAAAAGGACAGTGCTAGTTGTTTACAGAAGAACAAAAACTTAGATACTTTTTTGTTCACGGGAATGAAGACAATGCTGCCATTCGAGCAGATAGTTTGTTCACAGCGTTCATCGTAGAACATAACCTCTCGTTATCATGTTCCGATCACGTGGGACAATTGTTTAGAAAAATGTTCCCGGATTCGTAAGTTGCCAAGAAATATGTCTGTGGCAGGACAAAAACATCCGCCATTGTTCATGAAATGGCACGTGACGCTGATTCAAAAATGACTAATATTTTAAAATATGGGCCTTTCGCGATCTCCACTGATGGTAGCAATGATAGGGATAGTAAGCTGTATCCTGTCGTCGTGTCATTTTTCAACAAAGAATCGAAGATGATTGAAAATCGTTTGCTATCCATGGAAAATTTGGAAGGTGACTCGACTGGTGCCAACATTGGTAATTTGCTTCTGCGTCTTCTGGAAAGACATGCTATTCCAATGGCAAACTGTATTGCTTTTAGTGCAGGCAATGCCCCTGTTATGATAGGGAGGAAAAATGGTGCTGCTGCGAAATTAAAAGAGCAGTGTAAAAACACCATTGCTGTAGGATGCCCATGCCATTTAATTCATCTGGCTGCTGAGGAAGGTGTTGATTCCCTTCCTGTAAAAATTGATGAGATAATGATTGATATTTATTATTATTATTTAAACAAAAGCTGCAAGAGGAAAGGTCTGAAGTTATATCAACCTCTTCACCAAACTGATGTTAGGAAAATACTGAAGCATGTGTGCACGCGTTGGTTGTCCTTGGGTAAATGCTTAGAAAGACTGATTTCACAGTGGAAGCCACTGCTGATTTTATTTAAGGATGAGGTGAACCAGTCCACTGGCACAAACACATCTCTCAAGTATTTCCAAATTCCCAAAGTAAAGGCATATGAAGATAAGCCTGCAGAAGTGGAATTTGGTGTTAGTGTGAACAACAGAGTACAAGATCAAGCACGTGTTATCATTGGCAAAAGGAAGTTGGAGATCAGTTCTTCTTCTCAGTCTGTAAGGAAAAAAGTGACTGAACCAAGGCAAACTGTTGGTATTTCAAGATAGGAAAGACTATTTCTTTTTCTGTCATCTAAGTTAAATGAGGCATTTTGCTTGTTTCTGGCATTTACCATCCCTACATTTGAAAAATCGCAAGCACCTCACATCCATCCATGTCCTAAGATCCATACTGATTGATTTGCTGACAGAAATTCTCAGTAGGTTTGTTAAGCCAGTGGCCATAAAGAAATATTGCACAATTTTAGAAGTGGTCTATCACACAAGAGAGAATCAGAAAGCTGATGATGATTTGGTAATTGGTTCAACAACATCTAGTTGTGTGGAAAATCTGGCTCCTGAGGAGAAGGTCTTTTATTTGCATGTCAGGAACTACTTCACTGCAGCCTCTGATTATGTTATTCATAAATTTAATTTGGACAGTTAGTTTTTTGTTAATGCTCAAGTGGCACAGATAAGGTCTTTGTCTACTGCTTCCTTTAGTGCTGTGAAGTATTATATCTCTAAGCTTCCAATTATGTTGCCAAAAAAAAAAAGACAGTGAAGATGATCACCAAGCAATGGATGCATTACAATGCCAGTTTTGTGTTCTCCAAATGGAGGATTTGCCATCTTCTATTGTGGAAGGAAAAAGAGCAGATTGTTCTTGGTCTGCAATAGGGGATATACGAGGTAGAGATGGGTGTCTGAAATATGACAGACTAGCTAGAGTAATGCTGTCAATATTAACAATCCCACACAGCAACGTTGAATGTGAGAGATTGTTTAGCCAGGTGCAGAAGACAAGGACACAATTCCGATCATCTCTGAATGACGAAAACCTCAACAAACTGTTAGTGGTTAAATCAAGCCTAAGTGGAAATTGCTACGAGCTGCAGTATGACAGGGCATTTTTGAAGAGAGCAAAGTCGACTACAAGATCTGTATTAAATCAGTAAGCAGTCTCAAGATTACCATCCACATGTATATACATCACCTAATCATAATTACCCTAGGTAAGTTGTTCATGGTAATTAACTTTATGAAGAATAAGAATTTTCAATCTTTCCGCCTATTCAATACTTTAATTTATGTCACAATTCAGGGATACATGTTTCGAGTCCCACTTTTGGACCCTTCCTCAGCCCACAATCTTATATTTAGAAAACATCTAAAAACAAAGAACATCGAAAATCTTTACGATGGCATGGAAAATACACATTACACAATAAATGGATAAAAACACTGACACAATATCTAAAATCTAAAAAATAGCATGCATCTTCACAAATTTCAGGTACACATTTTGCACTTGTTCTGTTCTATGTTATTATGAAGAACGTCATTTGACACTATATGACGACAGACACATTTGTTGACGGTCGATGTCTATAGTTGTTATATTGTTGGACACCTTTTGTGGCATGTCTTGTATTATAATTCCTAAAACACTTCAACTGATGTGGCTGAAGACGATGTTGGACGGCGATTGCTGAACATTTTGATCAAATTCTTTGTTACAAATGTGGCATTTGGCATCCTGTCTTTGATAAATTGAAAACTCTTCTGTCACACGGTATCTGAAATGATTGATCATATTTAGTACTGAGGTTAGCGGATTATAAAGAACTACGGAAACAAATCAAAAAAACGGATTTGAAAAACTTACGGAAAAAACAAAAGAAATTGGCATCTTGTTTATTACTCTTGACCCTGAAGACGACAAACGGTGCAAATTAGAACAATGCTTTGTACTTATAAAACAGCTTAGTAGAAATTGAGAAGTATTGGTCGTTTGAGTTTTAGAAATAGTAAAACTTACCGATGTCAAATGAAAACAGCCCTGCGAGATCATGTGGAGGTCAAGCTCCGCTGTGCGAGAGCAGCCTGTTACTACTGGGCTCGTGTGCCTGGCAGGTGTTACAAGTAAACAGGCTGCTCGGTGCGGAGAGGGGCAGTGGGGAGCGGGGCAAAGCTGTTTGGATGAGTGGGTGGGGGAACGGGGAGGGGTAAGGCTTAGGGATTGCAAAACGATTGGCTTGAAGGTCTATGGCGGTTTATGTGTTTTATCGTTTAGAACATGATCTGCTATCGTATCGAATACCGGTAATATGTTTGTCTCAAAAATGATGTCGTTTAAATTATTGGAATAATTTGATCTCTGGGATTTATTTATATGAATTGCTTCTAAGACGTTCATCAAACTGCCCTTATTGACATAATGTAAGATGTTCATGTCCTTGTCTATGGTCGTAAATTTATGACCGGATTCCTCCATGTGTGACGCCATTGCTGAAAATTTTCTGTGTTTAATGGCAGAAACATGCTCATTATAACGAATAAACCAGACACCCCGATTAGACCAATCTTTAATTTTAGAAACAGTCCGATATATAAACTGGCTAAATTCGCACAGCAATATCTGAACAAATATTACAGATTCAAAGCCAATTCATCATTTAAGAACACCATGCATTTTTGTGAAAAAACGATAGATTTAAAACTCAACGACAACAACACCATGCACTCCGTTGATGTCAAAGATATGTACACCAACATCCCAGTTGAGAAAACAATAGAAATTGTCCATAATAAATTGATTAACGATAGCTATCTTTCTAAAGTAGAAATAGAAGAGTTCATAGCAATTTTGAAATTTGTCACTAGTAACAACGTGTTCACCTTTAATGGGAAGATCTATAAGCAATTTGAAGGTCTCGCTATGGGATCCCCTCTTTCAGGCATTTTGGCCAACATCTACTTAGACCATCTGGAGCAGGAAAAAATTATTAATAAAATCAAAGGCATCGAGTTCTGGGGCAGGTATGTGGACGATGTTTTCCTAATCATCAACAACCAAGTACAAGACATAGATCAGGTACTGAACATTCTAAATAGCATCGATAATAACATTAAATTCACCTTAGAATCAGAAAAAGATAACAAAATTAATTATTTAGATTTAACAGTTACTAAAAGAGATAACCGGTTACAGTATAAAATTTATAGGAAGCCTTCACAGACAAACGTGATCATACGTCAAGATTCTAACCACCCGGGCAACCACAAAAATGCAACTTTTATAAGCCTCATTAACAGAGCCTTAAGACTACCATTGTCTGACAATGATTTGGAAAAAGAAATCAAAATAATACATCAAATAGCCAAGGTCAACAGATATAGTCGCAATTATGTCAATAATTTGTTTTATAAATTAAAAAACAAACCTGTTACTAAATTATCAAAATATAGTTCTACCAAAAAGAAAGTTTCGCCACTTTAACTTATATAGACCGCAGTATTTATACAGTAACAAGCGTCTTAAAGAAATACAAAATAGACATAGCCTACAAAACCAATAATTCAAATTTTAAAAAAAATTTCAATTCCAGTAAAATCAACGTCACGAATAAACACACGAAATCCGGAGTTTATGAGCTCAATTGCAACGAGTGCAAGGCTACGTACGTGGGGCAAACCGGAAGAAGCTTCTGTATTCGTTATAATGAGCCATGTTTCTGCCATTAAACACAGAAAATTTTCAGCAATGGCATCACACATGGAGGAATCCGGTCATAAATTTACGACCATAGACAAGGACATGAACATCTTACATTATGTCAATAAGGGCAGTTTGATGAACGTCTTAGAAGCAATTCATATAAATAAATCCCAGAGATCAAATTATTCCAATAATTTAAACGACATCATTTTTGAGACAAACATATTACCGGTATTCGATACGATAGCAGATCATGTTCTAAACAATAAAACACATAAACCGCCATAGACCTTAAAGCCAATCGTTTTTCATTCCCTAAGCCTTACCCCTCCCCGTTCCCCCACCCACTCATCCAAACAGCTTTGCCCCGCTCCCCACTGCCCCTGTCCGCGCCGAACAGCCTGTTTACTTGTAACACCTGCCAGGCACACGAGCCCAGTAGTAACAGGCTGCTCTCGCACAGTGGAGCTTGACCTCCACATGATCTCGCAGGGCTGTTTTCATTTGACATCTGTAAGTTTTACTATTTCTAAAACTCAAACGACCAATACTTCTCAATTTCTACTAAGCTGTTTTATAAGTACAAAGCATTGTTCTAATTTGCACCGTTTGCCGTCTTCAGGGTCAAGAGTAATAAACAAGATGCCAATTTCTTTTGTTTTTTCCGTAAGTTTTCCAAATCCGTTTTTTTTGATTTGTTTCCGTAGTTGTTCTTTATAATCCGCTAACCTCAGTACTAAATATGATCTATCATTTCAGATACCGTGTGACTGAAGAGTTTTCAATTTATCAAAGACAGGTTGCCAAATGCCACATTTGTAACAAAGAATTTGATCAAAATGTTCAGCAATCGCCGTCCAACATCGTCTTCAGCCACATCAGTTGAAGTGTTTTAGGAATTATAATACAAGACATGCCACAAAAGGTGTCCAACAATATAACAACTATAGACATCGACCGTCAACAAATGTGTCTGTCGTCATATAGTGTCAAATGACGTTCTTCATAATAACATAGAACAGAACAAGTGCAAAATGTGTACCTGAAATTTGTGAAGATGCATGCTATTTTTTAGATTTTAGATATTGTGTTAGTGTTTTTAACCATTTATTGTGTAATGTGTATTTTCCATGCCATCGTAAAGATTTTCGATGTTCTTTGTTTTTAGATGTTTTCTAAATATAAGATTGTGGGCTGAGGAAGGGTCCAAAAGTGGGACTCGAAACATGTATCCCTGAATTGTGACATAAATTAAAGTATTGAATAGGCGGAAAGATTGAAAATTCTTATTCTTCATAATTACTGTCAATACGGAACCTGAAATGAATAATTTTTCTAATAATTAACTTTAGTCTGACAAAACGTGAATATGTGGTAGCGAATGAGAATGAAAATCCACAACCTGCTTCCAGTCTCCGACCGGGTCAGGAATGGAATGAATGAAACCCCTATCTAGCGGCAAGGATATGAACTGTGCCGGCTGCCGAGGCCTGACGCACTCCTCTGGGGCAATGATTAAATGAATGACAGATGAAATGAAATGATAGTGGAGAGTGTTGCTGGAATGAAATTTTGACAGGGAAAACCGGAGTACCCGGAGAAAAACCTGTCTGCCTCCGTTTTGTCCAGCACAGATCTCACATGGAGTGACCGGGATTTGAACCACTGACCCAGCGGTGAGAGGCCGGCGTGCTGCCGCCTAAGCCACGGAGGCTTCTGTGGTAGCGAATGCAAAGTGTAATCCATCAGAATGATTGTATGCATTTTCTTTAAACACACAATTATGTTCTCTTAAGTTTAAATATTGGCCATACATATTACTCTATGACTGATGATTGTTTTCATTTTTGTGAATTTTATGCTGAATTCATACTTTGCCAATAACGACACGCAGGTATTTTGTGTACCCTCTTACGCCCACGCCACGGTATACTGCGCATGTTGAAATCTATAATTTAAAAAAAATCTTCCTATTTTTGACTTCCGAAGGTTGGCAGGCATGCGGTTAGTTCAGTATGTACATTTGAAAAAAAAAACAGTTTTACCTAGTGTGGAATGCCACTGTGATGTTTGAAGTGTTTGGTCTTTGAGTTTTGATGTCTTTGACATTCAGATGTTTTCTTTGTGTACCTTGTTCTTTGTGAATTAAAGATGTCCTGCTTTCAAATAGCTCTGTTTTAATTTAACTTGTGATAAAGTTGGAGACCAGCAAGAACATTTGGCGTCCAACCATGGGAAAATTTGTTTAATGTTTCTTGAGTGTGTTACTTCAGTTTATCAGTTATGGAGAAGATTAAAAAGTCTAGAGCAGTTTTAAGACGCGTGTTCACTACGCAGTACGTAACATTGGGGAAGCTTATCGATGCCGAACACGTGGACAGCCAGCAAGTTCGTAGTCAATTCGGGGTCTTTGAAGACAGTATGCTTACCATAAACCAAAAGGACGAAGAAATATTCGAAAGTCTGCTAGAGAACGACGCGACGGAAGGCGAGTTTGAGGCCCATTTGAATGAGGTGAGCCAGTACAAATTAAAGTTTGAAACTATAAAGGTCAAGGTCAGTGACCTCGAAAATCGGTTACTAAAAGTGGATACCAGTAACGCAAGTGAAATATCGCATACTAATGTTAGGAAATTCAAACTCCCGGTCATCGAGTTTAGGAAGTATGGTGGCGGTCATCGAGTTTCGGAAGTATGGTGGCGATGTGCGGGAATGGATTCCTTTCTGGAGCCAGTTTAGGAAAGTGCATGAAGACTCAAATATACCACCAGAGGACAAGTTTTTGTATCTCATGCAGGCAATGATTCCCGGTTCACGTGCTAATGACATTGTAAGTAGCTATCCACCTTCTGCAGAGAACTATCATTTAGCTATAGAAGCTTTGAAGAATAGGTTTGGCCGAGAGGATATCCTGATAAAAGTGTACATTAGAGAGTTACTTGGCCTAGTATTACAGAATTATAAGAGCAATAGGCTACCTCTTGGAAAATTATGACAAATTGGAGAGCCATATGAGGTCTTTGGAAGCATTAGGAGTAACTAGTGGAAAATGTGCATCTATTTTGTGCCCACTGATAGAATCTTGTATGCCCGAGGACTTTTTAAGGGCATGGCAGAGAAGTCAAGCATGTAGTGAGGTGACTCAGGCAGAATGTAGGCTATCAAATTTGATGACATTTATGAAACTTGAAGTGCAAAATGATGAACGTATTTCTCTTGCTTTATCAGGATTTGAGGTTAAGCCTACACATGTCAGGGCGCACGACAAGAAGGAGCCAAGGAATTCTGTGATAGAAAAACCTCCATACACCGCTGTAGGACTCCTCACAAAGCCAGAGAGTAAGACTACACATTTTACTTGTATATTTTGCGATTCAAATAGTCATGTTAGTGTGGATTGCTACAGGGCCAGGGATATGTCAATAGATGAAAAAATGAGCATAATAAAAGATAAGAAGTGCTGTTTTGTGTGTCTGAAACCGAATCACATTTCAACCAAATGCAAATCAAAACCTAAATGTGCAGTGTGTGACAGGAAACATGTGATTCTGTTATGCCCTGATTTGCCACGGAATGTAAATGCCAAGTCTGCTTCAGCATCTGATAAGTAAAGTCCTGCCCAGACGGATCAAGTACTTGCTAGTTTATCATGTGATTTAGGCATTGTGCTACCAACACTCAAGGTCATCCTTCGTGGAGAAAGCCACCAGCGAGAAGTGAGAGCAATTGTGGACACGGGATCGCAGAGATCTTATGTTTTGAAAAGCACTGCCAAAGAGATGAAATACAAACTGTTGGTGAGGAGCAAATCGTTCATTCACTCTTTGGAGGTCAGAAAAGTGATAACTGTTTCCACACCAGGTGAAAATCCACAGCCTGCTTCCAGTCTCAGACCGGGTCAGGAATGGAATGAATGAAGCCCCCATCTAGCGGCGAGGATATGAACTGTGCCGGCTGCCGAGGCCTGACGCACTCCTCTGGGGCAATGATTAAATGAATGACCGATGAAATGAATTGATGTGGAGAGTGTTGCTGGAATGAAATTTTGACAGGGAAAACCGGAGTACCCGGAGAAAAACCTGTCTGCCTCCGTCCTGTCCAGCACAGATCTCACATGGAGTGACCGGGATTTGAACCACGGACCCAGCGGTAAGAGGCCGGCGTGCTGCCACCTAAGCCACGGAGGCTTGTTTCCACACCAGGTACAGAATATATTTAAGTAGTCTTGATGGTCAATACAAGTGCAATCTTGAAGCTTTAGATCAGGTCAACATCTGTGACAATTTGTCTTGCCTCAATGGTGAAACCTTGGAGAAATTGAAAGACACAGGTATCACATTATCTGATAGGGCTACTAGTAGGCATCCAGGTCCCATTGAGCTGTTGCTAGGGGCTGATGTAGCAGGCAAGCTGTTCACAGGAAAAGTCAAAGATCTTACCCCTGGACTCGTTGCTGTACACACCCGTCTTGGATGGACGGTATTGGGTAAGGTATCTGAAAGACCTGAAAGAACTGATTCCGCTCTCATGGTGATATCTATGCTAGTCAACGATGTATCTATTGCCGACATGTGGAAGTTAGATCTCATCGGAATTACAGATCCAGCAGAAAAAAGGACTAAACTAGAGCTACAAGCTGAAGCTGAGCCACACTTTTTGGAGACTGTTGCGACGGATGATACAGGTAGATACCAAGTTCACTTGCCATGGTTGGATGGGCACCCCGCTCTCCCAAGTAACCTGAATTTAGCACTTAATAGACTTGACAACACTGTGAAAAAACTAAAAGGTGACCAGTGTTATGATGAGTACCAGCAGGTTTTCGAGGAATGGCTAGATGAGGGAGTGATTGAGAAGGTTCCAATGTCTGATCTTGAACAGGGAGGTCATTATCTTCCTCACAGGCATGTCCTGAAGGAGAACAGCACAACCAGGGTAAGGCCTGTATTTGACGCCTCTGCTCATGAAAAAGACGCTCCTTCGCTAAATGATTGTTTAGAAAAGGGACCAAATTTGATTGAGCAAATTCCTTCGCTGTTGTTAAATTTTCGCATGAAAAAACTTGGTGTGGTTGCTGACATTAAAAGGGCATTCTTGCAAATAAGTCTGAATCCTTCTGATCGTGATTTTCTTAGATTTTTGTGGCGAGACAAAGATGGCAATCTTGTAATATTTAGACACAAAAGGGTTGTGTTTGGAGTAGCACCAAGTCCCTTTTTACTTGGGGCGGTAATACGCAATCACTTGTTGACGGCACTTGCAAGGTGTGAAGAGGGAGGATCACAATACTCACAAACTACAGTTCAGACATTACTTGATGGCTTTTATGTGGACAACCTTCTTAGTTCAGTGGATGATGAGATGGAACTAAAACGACTTGTCAATGAAGCTACGGCCCTAATGAGTGAATGTAAATTTGATCTTAGGGGATGGGAATTTTCTGATCCTTTCTGTGCTCCAGAAACAAAACTTTCTAATGTCCTTGGCCTCATATGGGACAGAAGAAATGAATCCTTGAGTATTAGCCCTGGTAGCTTAAATGTTTGTGTTACTAAGGTGACTAAGCGGATTATCCTGTCGTTCGCACACAGGGTCTTTGATCCAATTGGCTTTACCTGTCCAGCTACATTGTTTCCGAAAATTTTACTGAGGACAGTGTGGGAACTTAAACTGAGCTGGGATGAAGAGGTACCTAGCCAAATCCAAACAAAGTTCTTACGATGGCTGGAAGAATTGCCTAGTATTTTGCAAATCAAGATTCACAAATGTTCACAAATGGTCTTTGCACACATTCTGTGATGCAAGTGAGGTAGCATATGCCGCTGTTGTGTTTCTTCGAGTAGAGACGGAATTTGGTGTGAACGTCCAGTTGATCCAGGCCAAAGTTCGATTGGCACCTACAAAAAGGATGACTACCTCGATTAGAGTTACTAGCGGCTACTATTGGTGCTAGAATTCACCACTCTGTGAGGGAAAGCTTTCCGGAGCTTAAACCCAGCAGATTTACCTTCAAGAGGGTGTTCAGGGAACAAGCTCTTACAGTCTTCTTGGTGGGAGGGTCCAAAATGGCTTCGCGGATCACCTGATCGTTGGTTGTTGTCCCTGGATGTAAATTATGATGAAGAAATTATTTCTAAGGAATGAAGAAAAACTGTGGTTTCCATGTCTAATGTCTCTGAGAATCTTAGTTCAGACTGGTATTTTAAGTACTTTCACAATTCGAAAAATTGGTTCGAATGAACGCATGGATGTATAGGTTCATTCACAATTGCAAAGCTTTTCAGTCGCAACATTTTGTCAGGAAACAAGGTTCCCTATCTGTGGATGAAATAATGCAAGCTGAAGTCAGAATTTGGAAATATGTTCAACGTGAGTGTTTCTCAAGTGTTGCGGATAAGTGCATCTCGGCTTTACAACCTTTTGAGGATCTAAATGGGCTTTTACGCTTGAAGACTAAAGTATCCTATCGCCCTGATTCAATGGACTTCCGTTTTGCTGTGATCTTACCCAAAAGTCATCCTGTTGTACAACGTCTGCTTCGACATATTCATGAGAAACAGTGTCACATGGGAGTCCAAGGCCTTGCAATACTCAGAGAGAAATATTGGGTAATGGGTGGGAGAAAGACTATTCGTTCCGTTGTGTCTAAGTGCATCGTTTGTAGGAGGCAAAACTCTAAAAGGCTGGATGCACCGGCACCCCCTTTACCTGTTGACAGAGTACGAGAAGCAGCAGCTTTTGAAATTACAGGCGTAGATATGGCAGGGCCTATTTATCTCAAGAACAATCAAAAAGCTTGGGTATGTCTCTTTACTTGTGGTGTAGTAAGGGCAGTGCATTTGGAACTCGTTTTGTCCTTATCAACTGACAGTTTTCTGCAAGCTTTAAGACGATTTGTTGCCCGGAGAGGTCGACCTGTGAGAATTTTTAGTGACAATGGGACTAATTTCACAGGTGCCAAAAATGCATTTTGGAAAATTGATTGGGACAAAGTGTTGGAGTATTGTTCAGTGGAAAGAATAGACTGGAAATTTAATCCTCCTACAGCTGCCTGGTGGGGTGGTTGGTGGGAGAGAATAATTGGCTTAACTAAACAGTTGCTGAGGAAGGTGCTCCGTCGATCATCTCTGTCTTATCCAGAGATGGAAACTGTGATTGTGAGCGTGTCCTAAACTCTCGTCCACTCACCTACCAATTGGATTCAGATGGCCTACAACCCACACCTATTACTCCAGCAATGTTCATTCAAGACATCAGGCAAGTAGGAATGCCCGAGTGTGATGTGATTGAGTCGACTAATCTGGATCAAAGACTGAAGTATCGTGCCAAAATTAAGGAAGATTTGCGGAGACGTTTCCGTAATGAGTACCTTGGTCAGCTCGTACAGAGAAGCAAAGGTAAAGAGTTTCCTAATGTTAATATTGGTGACGTGGTTCTTGTTGGGAATGACGGTGATAAACGGTTAGATTGGCCTCTGGCTACTGTGAGTGACTTGTTACTAGATCAAGAGGGCACAGTTCGACTTGTCAAATTGAAAACAGCCTCTGGAGAGCTACTTCGACCCATTCAGAGGATCTACCCCATACTTGAGGCTAAAAGTGAAAGTGTCATGCCTATTGAGGAACTGCTACAAGTGAAAGTGAAGACACCACCAACTTCCAAAAAGGATGGTGCCAATATAACTGCGACACGAAGTGGAAGAACAGTTGTGTTACCTAAAAGATACTTGGACTGAGATCTTGAAGTTTGTGTTTGCTTTACTGCAGTGTGTACAGTTGTTATTTGATTCTTGTTTAAAATGTCGTAATTTCCATGTGTTTCTAGTTGCTTTGGTAAGTTAATTGTTTCTGTTTTTGTGCATATTGTAAGCTAACTTCATACCATTTCAGTAGCTTAGGTGGGAGGATGTGATGTTTGAAGTGTTTGTTCTTTGAGTTTTGATGTCTTTGACATTCAGATGTTTTCTTTGTGTACCTTGTTCTTTGTGAATTAAAGATGTCCTCCTTTCAAATAGCTCTGTTTTAATTTGACTTGTGATAAAGTTGGAGACCAGCAAGAACAGCCACAGTCCTGCCTCTCGAGGTTGAGTACCCTGTTCCAGCCCTCAGACCAGAATTAAATTTGTTGGTAGAGCTGGGAATCAAACCTGGACCTCTGGGGTGACAGCCAGGAATTCTAGCCACTGCGCCACAAGGTGGAACCAAAAGTTAGTATGCCAGAGACTGTGCTCCAAGATGGATGTAAGTAAAGGTGAACAGTGGTCATAATGCAAATTATTCCTGATGTACCGTCTGCATCGTACAATTCAGAGGAAACATCCAGAACTGCTGGTCATAATCCTCCATAATAACACAACAGTTACACTGCAGCTTCTGTCTGGAACATTTTGCAATGGTGGGAGTGAATGGGAGAGTTTTGAACACACTCCTTACTCGCCTGATCTCAGTTCATATGTCTTTGATCTCATTCAATGAGTTGGTTGGTTCCTCAGTTTAGGGGCTGCGACAGTGGGGTCATGTAGTCCCGTGAACTTTGGGTGTGCAGTTATCAAGTGAATTTAACTGGTGACCTTGTACCACTGTATCATGCTGCTTATTTGGCAATATATCAAGTAATATAAAATTGAGATGTGATTGATCTGTATGGCACGTGGTCTCAGGATTACTGCTACTATTTTGAGAGAAACTGCTATTCATGTATATTGTGGAGAGCAACCATATACATTCACTCGCTTACTCGCTTTCCCTTCAATGGGAAGGCTTTCCCTACACATTCACTCGCGAGGGGAAAAGACTAACACGTAGAAGTGCTCCGTTTGACGAGAATCCCCATGTGTCTGATAATCAGTGTTAATTGTCATGGCTATATTAGTGTGTGTTATCTGTAATTCAGGTAATGACTGCAGACTATCAATTTTCAAGTAGTACCTACAGTACTTTTGCTACCAAATGCTACCATCGACATCGAGCTGTGGACTTGGTTACTAGATGCCACTGCAACTGGCACCAGGTGACGAACGTTGGAACTTATAGTGTGTTATCAAATCTAACCTACAAATTTGGCTTCACGCAAATGTAGTTAGTGGAAGGTTCTTTTTCATGCCATAAATCTATGACATGGGCCCACCGGCTTTAATTCCCCTCCGAAGGATGGGATACTGACTGATTTTTAATGCTCTTAAAAGATCCGACGATTTGGCCGGGTTTGAACCTCAGATCTTGGGTATAGAAGCTACGAACTATGCCACCGAAGCCGCCTCATTCTGTTAGTGAAGAAGTCATTGCGTGTGAAGTAGCTTGCAAATAAGGAGAACATCGTATCAGCCCACCATGCTGCAATACAGTGCTGAATTCTTTGAGGCATGGAGTCAATAAAGCCTTGGATGACTTCCTGAGGAATTGTGGTGCATGCTTGATGCACTGCACGGGTCAGTTGTTCCAGAATTGTACAAATTATCAATAGGGCTTAGATTCGTGGATCTGGCTGACCATTGTATGGTTGTGATGTCATGGAAAGTTTCCCTTGAAATGCGATCAGGTTGAATGTGGACATTTTCTGCGTTCAGGTGGCTTACGACCCCACATACGTAAGTGTTCCATTGACTCCACAACATTGTCATCGAAGGCTGGCGTGGTGTCGAGGAAGATCGATGTGGGTTAATGAATGGCTCCATGTCATCTTTAGTGATGAATCACCCTTCTGACTTCCCCACAGTGATCACCACAATTCTGTGCGACAACATACCATGAAGAAGCGACTGCCCAGTCCATATTGTCGAGAAGCACACAGGGCTAAAACCAGGCATTATGGTCTGGGTTGCTGTTGGCATTAATATGAAATCATAATTAGTGATTGTTGAGGGTAAAATGACATGATGGACTTCATACAAGTGTATGCACCACTGACTGGAAACAGAGAAGAAGATATTGAAGTATTCCTGGAGGATGTAGAAAGAGTAATTTCAGATGTAGAAGTGGTGATCATGGGAGATATGAATGCACAAGTCGGAAACGAGAGACAAGGAAAGGAAGAAGTCATTGGACCATATGGATGTGGGAAAAAGAACCGGGAAGGAGAGGAACTTGTAAACTTTTGTGAAAGGAATGGACTGATAGTGGGTAATTCATAATTCATGGTTTCGGAAGAAAAACAGCAGGAAAATTACGAGATATGGTTGGGGCGATAGAAGAACAAAATCAGTAATTGACTACTTTCTGGTGGAAAGGACTAATCGCAGAAAGCTGATAGATGTGACAGCTTTACCAGGAGAAGCATTTGATGGGGACCATAGTGCTGTGGTGGCAAAATTTAGATGGGAAAAGTTGGAAAATCTAAAGGAGATTAGAGAAAGTAAAATAAAAGTATGGAAATTGAAAGACAAAACTGTACAGGAAGATTTTCAGGAGAGATTGAAGCAACAAATCCCAGTTACTGAAGTGGAAAACATAGAAGAGGAATGGTCCTACTTTAAAAAGGCATTTGTTGGTGCAGCAGAGAGTGCTTGTGGTAGGACGTCAACAAGAGTGAAAGAGAAGGAGACACCGTGGTGGAATGAGGAAGTGAGGAAAGCAGTGAAAGAAAAGAAGTCTGCATGGAAAGAATGGAACCGAGATCAAACAGAAGAAAGCAAAAGGAAGTATCACGACAGCAAACGGAGGTGTAAGAAGTGGTAGGAGAAGAAAAGAAGAAAAGTTGGGAAGAATTTACACGAAGAATGGAAACAGATGTAAGTGGCAGTAAAAGGATGCTGTATGGGCCTCTAAGAAGTAAGAGGAAAGAAAGAGTTACTACAAAGCTAGTAAAAAAGGAAGATGGAGAGTTGTTAACACACCCAGAAGAGATAAAGGGGCGATGGAAGGAGTATTTCGATAAGCTATTGAATGTGAGCAATTGTACTGGTGAGATGGAAGTGACACAACCTGACGACTCTATAACAGAAGATGATATAACAATGCTGGAGGTGGAATTAGCAGTACAGAAAATGAAGATGGGAAAAGCAACAGGGGCGGATGAAATCAGTGTAGAAATGATAAATGCTGCTGGACCTGTTGGTATGCAATGGTTGTATCGACTGCTCAAGTGTGTGTGGAAACGGAAATGTGTACCAGAAGACTGGGAGAAAGGGCTAATAATACCAGTGTTTAAGAAAGGGGACAAGAAGGTGTGTGATAACTATAGAGGGATCACCCTCATATCACAGATAGTAAAAATACTGGAAAGGATATTAGAAAGAAGAATGAGAAGAAAGGTGGAAGGAGAGTTGCAAGAGGAACAGTATGGCTTCAAGAGTGGAAGATCCACAGTGTACCCAATCTTTAGCTTGAGGCAGGTGATGGAAAAGAACTGGGAATATGGAGAGGATTTGATCATGACTTTCATAGATCTAGAAAAGGCATATGATAGTGTCCGCAGAGAGAAGGTATGGGAAACCATGGTTAAGAAGAGACTGGGAAGAGAAATGTTGGAAATGGTGCAAGCAATGTACAACAACTGTGTTAGCAGGGTACTGACCCCAGTTGGAAAGACAGATTGGTTTAGGAACATGACTGGACTAAGACAGGGGAGTGTGCTGTCACCTCTCTTGTTCATAATGGTGATGGATGAAATTGTAAAGGAAACAAAGGAAGCATATGGACATAAAGAAATGAAGTTACTGTTATTTGCAGATGATATTGTGGTCTGGGGAAGGAACACCAAAGAAGTGCAAAAACAACTAGATGCACTGAACGAAAATATTCAGAAGTACGGCCTGAAAATCAGTATAGAGAAAAGCAAGACCATGGTGATGACAAGAGGGGAAAGACAAGGAAAGGGCACTGTGAAAATTGGAAGTCAGAGTTTGGAAATTGTGGACACGTTCAAATACCTAGGAAGTGAATTGATGCAAACTGGTAGGTTGGACATGGAGATTGGCAGGAGAGTACAGCAGAGCAATGCATTCTATCAAAGTGTAAGAAAACTTGTTTAGGATAAGGAAGTACCAAGGAAAAGCAAGGAGGTAATGTATAAAGTGTACTATGTTCCCATATTAACTTATGCAGCTGAGACTTGGACCGTGACAAGCAGGCAAGAGAGTAGAATCCAACCCAGTGAAATGAAATTCCTAAGAAGTATGATAGGAAAGACAAGGAAAGACAGAGTGAGGAATGAAGATGTTAGGAAGGAAGTTGGGATGGGAAAACTAAATGAGAGAATTGAGAAGAATAAACTAAGGTGGTTTGGACATGTAAAGAGGATGGAGGAAAATAGAATACCAAGACAGATGCTGGAGGCGAAGTGCAAGGGTAAGAGAGCAAGAGGAAGACCTAGAACAAGGTGGATTGATTCGGTGAAGAACAGCGTAAGAAAAAGAAATCTGGACTGGGACAAGATCGTGGAAGAAGAATGGTGGAAGGAAAGAGGAAAGTGGAGTGGTGCCATAAATACCCCGACCCGGCAGGAGCTGGATAAGGGGAAATGATGATGATGATGATGATGCTGAATATGACTACTCACTAGTTATTTATCGTATGGCTTTTAGTGCCGGGAGTGTCCGGGGACATGTTCGGCTCGCCTGAGTCTGGAGCTGCTTCCAGCGGACACCCTCAGGGTGAGCTACAAGTTCTGTTCAATATCAAGTAGTTCCAACTTTTGCTACCAGATGTCAATGATACCTAGTGGTGAACGTTGGAACTTTGTTAGAGCGTTCCGATGAAATCGAACCTAACAATTTTGGTTCACATAAGTTTAGTCTGTGGGAGGATCTTTTACATGCCATAAATCTATGACAAGTGACCTCCGGCTTTACTTCCCCTCCGAAGGAAGGCATACTGAAGGATTTTTAACGCTCTTAAAAAATCCGACGACTTCGGCCGGGTTTGAACCCGCTATCTTGGGCACAGCAGTTCAGCATGCTACCAACTATGCCACCGAAGCCGCTTACTACTCGCCAGTATGTTGACAGGATACTCAGTCCATTGTTTGTCCCTATGATGGCATACATTGCAAATGGAATGTTATCACATTCATTTGCTAGCTATAGATCAGTTGCAATAATTAGGTGAAGGAGTGAAGCCAAGAAGACTGCTTTCCAATGTAGCTTACATTATGGCAATGCGAAGACGCATTACGTCGTATGCTTTCAGTTGCAGATTCAATTGCCGTAGTGATTTTAATTCTGACAGAATTTAAGGTAACTCCTGTTACACGCTACACAGGACCGATGCATCCATAATTTTGCTCGGAGAGACCTTATTGTCATTGCAACCACCTAATGGAGGGAGCTTGGTGTGTAGGATGGGCAAGAATTTATGAAAACTGGACCAGGTCACAGTGGACCCAAACATTATTTATAAATGAAGTATGGTAGAGTGCACAAAGGGCACATGGACTACATTTCAATACTGCTTTCATCTTTAAGCACTATCAGCACGAAGGTGACTGAACACTCTTCTCGGAGGGATTATGCTGGGTTGCTGCACACTGCTAATCCATCCACGGGAATATGAATACACAAAGTATTAGAATATCGTTGAACCCATTGTTATGGACTTGAGCATCTGTTGGAGCAGGATTTAGTTTGATGGATGATGCTTCTGCTCATCACACCAACTCTAATAATAGGTGCTTGTGAAGACATGGTAGTTAGAAGATAACCTGGCTTACATTATTGTTGCCCAACATGGATTGTGTGGAACGTGCGTGGAGATTGCTTATCATCCCCAACCACGAGAAACCCTGCGGGATCTCATACTTGTTGGCATGTAGGAGTGGGACAACCTTCCCCAAGACATACTGGATGGCCTTGTACTAAGCATGTCCTGCCACCACCAAACCTGTCTCCGGTTTTCTGCAGGCCACCCACATTTAATGCACTGAAAATTGACTTTATTATGGCTGCAGAAATCGATGAATTTTTGACATGTTTGATAATTATGGAATAAACTTTCTTCCCCTCTCCCCTATTTAATTGTGAATTATCTCTCAGATTTCGGTGTTTTCTCGTTCTTTACTCCATTAAAGGGTACTGACCTTTTTTTGTTGTTATTCTTGCTCCAGACATATAGAATGTAGAATGCAAAACTTTTTGATCAGTGTGTGAGCAACATAGTTGAGTTTTGACATTAACTATGCCCCGCAGGGGCTCACATCTAGTGGGACGTGAGTTGGCGACCACAGGACCCCAGCTGAGTCCGGCATTGCTTCCACTTACTTGTGCCGGGCTCCTCTCAGTCTTCTTTCCTGTCGACCTCCGTTGGTCAACTCTTGTTCTTTTCCGACCCCGACGGTATTAGTGTGTCCGAGGCCTAAGGAGTCTTTCACTTTCTCGCCTTAATTGGCCCTTGTCTCATCTTTCCTTATCCTTCCTTATTCGAGGGGTCAGACCTCTTGTTTTCTTTTCATTATATTTCCTTTTCTCTTTAAGATTCCCACACTGTTTTTGTTAATTGGCTCCCCGTGTATCTAAATTCCCTTTAGCGATATTTTTGCATCTACACTCCATTTTGTAGGTATTTTCAATCTACGTTGCATTTTGTAAGTCTTTTTGATAATATATAATATCGTATGGCCTCGGGTGCCTGGTGCAAGCTTTGTTAATATTGACACCCAGAGGGTAGCTTGCATGTCGAATTTCGTCGTTCCTTTGAACGCTATGAAAGTCAAGGAGGTTAGATATCTAAACTTCTTGACACTACAGCGCTTTCAAGTAGAGAATGGAGGAACTTTGTGTTGGCGGAAAATCCCGAGATTAATTTTGCCATTTATTTTATTCGTATCAGAAGCAATACATCATGTAAAATTAGCATAGATAACTTTTTTAAAATAAAAACACACTAAAGGTACTTTCAAAATAACAATTAAATTACATCGCACCAAAATTTGGCAAGATCTCGTCCATTTGGTGTGGCCTGAACTACATCCTGCATAGTGCAAATGAGAGGGCAGGAGTTGCAATGGAGAAGGTGCTCCATGGTTTGTTCTTCTCCGCAGGCGCAAAAGGTTGACTCATCGGAAAGGCCCCACTTCTTCATATTGGTCTTAGATCGACCGACCCCAGACCGCAGCCTGTTCAGACTCTTCCATGTAGGCCACGACTCTTCATAACCGGCAGGAAGAGTTTCAGATGGAACCATCCATCCGTTGAGATTATTGTTTCTGGATCTCCAGGAAGTTAGCCTTGATGATTGAGGTGAATCCGACAGGCACTCAGTAGAGTGTAGGAAACTTCGCCTAGATTTCAATCGTTGTTGAGCAGGTTGATAATTATGTAGAGGATGTGTCTGGGAAACTTCTACTTTAGATTTTTCATGTTTGGCAGCTACTTCACGTCTAATATCTGGGGGAGCAATGCCAGTCAAGCAATATAACTTGTCACAAGGTGTAGATCTTAGGCAACCAGTTATAAGCCGACAAGTTTCATTTAAAGCAATATCTACCTGTTTGGCATGACATGATCTATACCAAACAGGGCATGCATATTCTGCTGCAGAGTAGCTCAGTGCTGAAGCAGTAGTTCTCATTGTTTGAGCTTGCATTCCCCAGTTGGTACCACATAACTTGCGAAGAATGGAATTTCGCGTAGATACTTTGTGCTTCGTGTTACCACAATGTTGTTCATACGTGAGTGCACGATCCAGAGTTACCCCTAGATATTTAGGTGTAGAGCAATGATCCAAAAGAGCACCCTCCCAGAAAATAATTTTGCCATTGAACACAGCCTACTGAATTCAAATGGGTTCTTTAACATGCCAACAACGCATGACATGAGTATCGTGATCTTTGTCGTCTTTTTGATGTAAATTGTTTATTGCGAGTGTTTTAAACCTCAATTGCATTTTGTAAGGATTGACAATCTAAATTGCTTTTTAATAATAAAAAATAATGTTATTGGTTTTACGTCCCTTTTAACGACACTGGCTTTTAGAGACGCCGGGGTGCCGGAATTTCTCCCCGAAGGGGATCTTTAACGTGCCAGTAAATCTATGGACACGGCTCCCTCGCATTTGCGCACCCTCAAATGCCAGCTGACTGCGCCAGGATACGAACCTGCAACCTCGGGCCCAGCAAGTGAGAACGTTACCCCTGATAAATTGCTTTTTAGTAAGTCTTTTAATATAGGGGATGGGACTTTTGTGAGTATTTTGAATTTCAATTGAATTTTGTAAGTATTTTCAAACTAAACAGCTTTTTGCAACTATTTTCAATCTAAATTGCATTTTGTATGGTGGACATTTTGCAAGTATTTTGATTCTCAATTGCATTTCGTGGGTATTTTGAATCTAAATTACATTTTGTATGTATTTTCAATCTAAATTGCATTTAGTAAGTATTGTCAATCCAAATGAGTAGTTTGAATCTACCGTACATTTTGTAAGCATTTTCAAATTCAATTGCATTTTGTAAGCATTTTGAATTTCAATTGCTCTTTGTGAGTATTTTGGATCTTAAATGGGCGTTTTTCAATCTGAATTGCATTGTGTATTTTCAATTCCATTTTGTAAGTATTTTGAACCTCAATTGCATTTTGTACGTATTTTCAATCTCATTTGCATTTTTTCAAGTATTTTGAATTTCAATTGCATTTTGTAAGTATTTCGACTCTACATTGCATTTTGTACGTATTTTGAACCTAACCTACTTATTGTGCATATTTGTCAATCTATTCCTTTTGTGAGTATTTTCGTTCTAAATTCCCTTTTGTAAGTATTACCGCTCTCCATTTTATGAGTAGTTACAATCTGAGTTTCTTTTTGAAAGTATTTTCCGTCTTACTTAATTTTCGTTCTGATTTCCATTTCATTGTCATTTTCGCTCTCGCCCAGACCATTAGGGGCCGATAACCTAGATGTTGGCCCCTTAAAACAATAATTATCATCATCAACATTACCTATGGTATAGTTCTAGTCATTCAGGAAGAGCTCTGGCAAGCTGTATTGTATGCAGGAAAGTGGGAAGGCTTTCCCTACACATTCACTCGCTTACTACCATACGCGTTTTGACATATAATGTACGGTACACATAATATGTTATTCATATGGACTCCTTCTGTGTATATGGGGAACAGCTGTAACGTTTTCAAGGAGAAAGAAATAGTGACGAGACTTAACTCGGACTACTTTTACGAATTATATCTACACTCTTATTCGTTATGGACCCTCATTTTCAGTGAATCAAAAATTTAAATAGTGGTGAAAAATCAATGAGCGCTGTTTAAAGTGGTAAATGAAATTCAATTACGGTGTTATTTCGCATAAAAATTCTGTTCATATTTAATGATTTGGCTTGATTCAACCACACTTTATTCTGTACACAATTTAAAAAGAAAACATTTTATGGACAATGTTACATAGAAATAACTTACTGAAAATTTTTAGACTGATTTATAATGATGGACTATGTATACTTAATTAAATAATAAATGAATAAAAGTAAGAACGTGATAAGTGAATTATGAACAATAAATAATAATTAAATAATTAATTCATAAGAAATAAATAATGAATATTTAATACCAAAAGAGTTGTTTCAGCTATTATGTGTACAAGAAATTATCACCCAGAGGTTTGACGAGAACAATATTTCCTTTGTCCTCGCATAGGGCACGCATTATGATTTCGTGGTCAAGTACGTATATATATAGAGTTGTTACACGATCGGCGCTGCTCTCGGCCGTTTGACGATATTCTTGCCGTCTTCATGGTAGAACATGGAGAAACATCGTGATTTACATAATTGGCGTCACTCTTGGTCGTTTAACGAGATTTTCATTGTTCTCGAGTTCAGGCACGGGAAAAATATTGCTTTGTTACGCAATTGCGCCGCGTGCTCTCTGTTTTTACAAGAATCCCCTTGTTCTCATCGTCGACTGCAAAAAGTCTCTTGTTATGCAATAGGCGCCTTTCTAGTCCGTTTAACGAGATTCACGTCCTTGCGGTCGGACCGGAGAATTATCGTGATGTCTCGCAATAGATGCCGCTCTCGGCCATTTTACGAGATTCACGTCCTCGTGGTCGAACACGGAAATGTATTGCGGTGTTACGCAACTGGCGCAGCACCCGACCGTTCAACGACATTCGCAGTTTGAGGCTTGGCATGGTTTAAAGTCGTGACCGGATATGGCCATGTTATATGGTCATCCCACTCGCAAGTGTGGTGATGTGATTCCCGTTGTCCCTCTGGTGTGGTCACGATTCTGCGGTGATCACAAGGCAAATAAGTATCGTGGTGCTATGCTGTCAATGCCGTTTTTGAGTGGGTTGATGCATATTTATCTCTCCGCATGCTTTTAAGTTTACAGTTGGGCGAGGGGAAAAGTCATGAGTAGGTTTTGGGATGTTTCGTAATCGGAAAGATTCCCACAGTCCTCATGGTTACAAGTTCGCGGTCGGTCACGGAAAAATATCATGATTTTACGCAGCTGGTGCCAGTCTCTGTCCGTTTGACGAGATTCCTGCAGGCAAGTCCGCTGGGTGTCTTGAGGATGTCATTTTGGTGAATGAACTTTTGAATTAGGTATCGAATATTATGAATTACTCGGGGAGAATTGTATGAATAATATTGAGGGTGGACATTTTTCTTTCAAATTACGAATTGTACAGCTTATCAAATTATTATTTTAATAAATTATGTGTCTGATGATACCAATTTTTAAGGAAAATTTGATATGTAACGGAATTTCGAATTAATCATACCATACGCGGGACAAAGAATGTCACTAACTTACGAGACTGAGAAATTTGTAAAATATTTCGTTGTTAAATTTGTAAAATATTTCGTTGTTAATTCACCATTTCGTGAAATAAAATAGTTTTGCGTTATTTCGTGGATTCAATTTGAGTAAGTTTCCAAATTTAGTGGTCTATGACGGAAATGAAATGTTTCATTTAAGTTTCGGAAGATTTCGCGAAAAGTCAGGGTTCCTAGCAATTGTATACAAATGAACATGTGTACAAGTCAAACACAGCTGGATGGAAACTTCTTTATTGGAGTCAACTTGGGCTGGAGTTATCTCTGGTGGGAAGAAGTCGCATCGAATAGTTGTTAAGAATGTGTATGTAAGCACAGCAGTTTCTGGCTGGCCGGGATTCAATTAACCATTGTTGAGAGTAGTTAAGAGCTGTGGTTAGGATTGCCGAAACCCCCAAAAGGAGCTTAACTGATAATTGACTATACATATGGTTAGACCATATGGCATTTGTTGGTGCAGCAGAGAGTGCTTGTGGTAGGACGTCAACAAGAGTGAAAGAGAAGGAGACACCGTGGTGGAATGAGGAAGTAAGGAAAGCAGTGAGAGAAAAGAAGTCTGCATGGAAAGAATGGAACCGAGATCAAACAGAAGAAAGCAAAAGGAAGTATCATGACAGCAAACGGAGGTGTAAGAAAGTGGTAGGAGAAGAAAAGAAGAAAAGTTGGGAAGAATTTACACGAAGAATGGAAACAGATGTAAGTGGCAGTAAAAGGATGCTGTATGGGCTTCTAAGAAGTAAGAGGAAAGAAAGAGTTACCACAAAGCTGGTGAAAAAGGAAGATGGGGAGTTGTTAACACACCCAGAAGAGATAAAGGGACGATGGAAGGAGTATTTCGATAAGCTATTGAATGTGAGCAATTGTACTGGTGAGATGGAAGTGACACAACCTGACGACTCTATAACAGAAGATGATATAACAATGCTGGAGGTGGAATTAGCAGTACAGAAAATGAAGATGGGAAAAGCAACAGGGGTGGATGAAATCAGTGTAGAAATGATAAAGGCTGCTGGACCTGTTGGTATGCAATGGTTGTATCGACTGCTAAAGTGTGTGTGGAAACGGAAATGTGTACCAGAAGACTGGGAGAAAGGGCTAATAATACCAGTGTTTAAGAAGGGGGACAAGAAGGTGTGTGATAACTATAGAGGGATCACCCTCTTATCACAGATAGTAAAAATACTGGAAAGGATATTAGAAAGAAGAATGAGAAGAAAGGTGGAAGGAGAGTTGCAAGAGGAACAGTATGGCTTCAGGAGTGGAAGATCCACAGTGGACCCAATCTTTAGCTTGAGGCAGGTGATGGAAAAGAACTGGGAATATGGAGAGGATTTGATCATGACTTTCTAGAAAAGGCATATGATAGTGTCTCCAGAGAGAAGGTATGGGAAACCATGGTTAAGAAGAGACTGGGTAGAGAAATGTTGGAAATGGTGCAAGCAATGAACAACAACTGTCTTAGCAGGGTACTGACCCCAGTTGGAAAGACAGATTGGTTTAGGAACAAGACTGGACTAAGACAGGGGAGTGTGCTGTCACCTCTCTTGTTCATAATGGTGATGGATGAAATTGTAAAGGAAACAAAGGAAGCATATGGACATAAAGAAATGAAGTTACTGTTATTTGCAGATGATATTGTGGTCTGGGGAAGGAACACCGAAGAAGTGCAAAAACAACTAGATGCACTGAACGAAAATATTCAGAAGTACGGCCTGAAAATCAGTATAGAGAAAAGCAAGACCATAGTGATGACAACAGGGGAAAGACAAGGAAAGGGCACTGTGAAAATTGGAAGTCAGAGTTTGGAAATTGTGGACACGTTCAAATACCTAGGAAGTGAATTGATGCAAACTGGTAGGTTGGACATGGAGATTGGCAGGAGGGTACAGCAGAGCAATGCATTCTATCAAAGTGTAAGAAAACTTGTTTGGGATAAGGAAGTACCAAGGAAAAGCAAGGAGGTAATGTATAAAGTGTACTATGTTCCCATATTAACATATGCAGCTGAGACTTGGACCCTGACAAGCAGGCAAGAGAGTAGAATCCAAGCCAGTGAAATGGAATTCCTAAGAAGTATGATAGGAAAGACAGAGTGAGGAATGAAGATGTTAGGAAGGAAGTTGGGATGGGAAAACTAAATGAGAGATTTGAGAAGAATAAACTAAGGTGGTTTGGACATGTAAAGAGGATGGAGGAAAATAGAATGCCAAGACAGATGCTGGAGGCGAAGTGCAAGGGTAAGAGAGCAAGAGGAAGACCTAGAACAAGGTGGATTGATTCAGTGAAGAACAGCGTAAGAAAAGGAAATCTGGACTGGGACAAGATCGTGGAAGAAGAATGGTGGAAGGAAAGAGGAAAGTGGAGAAGTGCCATAAATACCCCGACCCGGCAGGAGCTGGATAAGGGGAAATGATGATGATGATGGTTAGACCATTATGTACATTTATTATTTCTGATTTACACTTAGTTGTTTCATTTCATCACTTCATAGTACCAACAGCGGTGGCTACGCTCACTAAAGCACACCGTTATGTCATGGGGCCAAACTCTCTGCTGACTCGGTAGACGTGTGGGTTCGAGCCCCACCGTCGGCCATCCTTGGAATGGTTCTCCGGGGTTTCCCATTTTCAGCACCAGGCAAATGCTGGTACGGTACCTTCTAACAGGCCACGGCTGCTTCCTTCCACATCATCGCCCAGTTTCATTCGTCATTAATTTCATCTCTCACCCGGCATGGACAAGGAAGACCTACACTCGGCCTCTTAACCCGTGAGTGGTCGCGTCACGGTCTTTTAGACCGGGCGTATACATTTTTTACTCCTCCGAAATAATTTCACGGCGTAAAGCTTCCTCCCCTCCTATACCTTTCAATGGCCTCATCCACTGCACGTGTCTGCGTTTGCTGTTCCCACTTTCATTCCCAGTCAGTTAGTGGAGAGCTTTGTTTCACACGATGTACATGGAAGTGTACGCTGTTAAGCAGCCTCAGGGACCGTTTTCTGTTGATAATTCTGGACTCACTGTATTTTCAAGGCTAGTTCAACCGATTGGTGGATCTGGAAGATGTTTCGTAAGGAACTTAACATGTGTCACCTGGGTGGAATGCACTAATCCTGATGCTGCCCAGGATAATTCCGAGGATGAATAAATCAATAGATTAAGTGGGTTTCATTGTTTTGTTTTTTTTTTTCATTTTCAATACAGTACAATGTGTTTCGGTACAAAACCTGGTATTTAGTTTCATGGATATATTTTTCCATAATAATATTATATGTTTTGCTACAAAAAATTATATTTTATACATCCCGGTCATAATGACCGTGCGCGACCCATCACGAAACTATTTTGACGCGACCCCTCCTGGGTTAAGGAGGCCACACGACAAAAAAAAATCACATCATAGTTAAAACACATGATCGCTGAATAGTTCGATTCTTACCCTCCCCCACTACATAAATATCATAAACAATAGAAAAATCAGTGCATTTAATTTAGTGAATATCTGATGAATCTTCGTGTGTTCATTGACAATAGCTTCTCTTCGAGCAAACAGGTGGTGGAAGTAAACAGAAAAGCATTCTTGGCCCTCCACCCACTAAAGAAAATTTAACTATTTCTGCCGACTAAAACTCGGTTGACTCTCATAAAAACTTAAGTAAGTTATGCCCATTTTCGGCTATTGTGTTGTTGTTTATAGCCATATCAATTCACAACTAGCTAGCAAGCTACAGAAAGTATCTCATAATTCTGCCTCACATTATATGAATGGAGGGCACTGCATACTCCTAAATAATGTACTTACTACGTCCTCGTCTAAATATCTCGCAGAAAGGTTTCCTAGGCTTTCATCACACCATAGTTCAAATACATGATCGTTGAATAGTTCAATTCTTACCTTCCCCTGCCACAAAACCACTAGGTACTAGAGTTCCTGTACCGTCAATGCAGCGAGGCAAAGGAACTTCTTACCACAAGAGATAAGATCATCTACTCCAGAAACAACCAATATAAAACATACTAAATTTTTAAGAGAAGCTCGTAACCACAAGTAATGTCTTTCTGAGTGTAGGAACTCGTCTATTCCTCTTTTTCATTCCCTTTTCACTCTGTCCTCCTCCACTATCAATGGTTTCTCTACCATTCCACCATTATAAGACAAAGTAATTACCAATGTGGCTTTATCCCTTCTTTATTCTCTTCCTCCTCCTCATTCCTATTATTTCTTTCATTATCATCATCATAATCATAAGATAATGCTACTGCTTGGTTGGAGATAATTCTGAAGAACCGAATTGAATGCACGGTACTGAATTAGAAATTTTTTAGTTGTGTTATTTTAGCATTCGGTACAACTATTTCTTAGTACTAATCATCATCATCATCATCATCATTTCCCCTTATCCAGCTCCTGCCGGGTCGGGGTATTTATGGCACTTCTCCACTTTCCTCTTTCCTTCCACCATTCTTCTTCGACGATCTTGTCCCAGTCGAGATTTCTTTTTCGTACGCGGTTCTTCACTGAATCAGTCCACCTTGTTCTAGGTCTTCCTCTTGCTCTCTTACCCTTGCACTTCGCCTCCAGCATCTGTCTTGGTATTCTATTTTCCTCCATCCTCTTTACATGTCCAAACCACCTTAGTTTATTCTTCTCAATTCTCTCATTTAGTTTTCCCATCCCAACTTCCTTCCTAACATCTTCATTCCTCACTCTGTCTTTCCTTGTCTTTCCTATCATACTTCTTAGGAATTCCATTTCACTGGCTTGGATTCTACTCTCTTGCCTGCTTGTCAGGGTCCAAGTCTCAGCTGCATAAGTTAATATGGGAACATAGTACACTTTATACATTACCTCCTTGCTTTTCCTTGGTATTTCCTTATCCCAAACAAGTTTTCTTACACTTTGATAGAATGCATTGCTCTGCTGTACCCTCCTGCCAATCTCCATGTCCAACCTACCAGTTTGCATCAATTCACTTCCTAGGTATTTGAACGTGTCCACAATTTCCAAACTCTGACTTCCAATTTTCACAGTGCCCTTTCCTTGTCTTTCCCCTCTTGTCATCACCATGGTCTTGCTTTTCTCTATACTGATTTTCAGGCCGTACTTCTGAATATTTTCGTTCAGTGCATCTAGTTGTTTTTGCACTTCTTCGGTGTTCCTTCCCCAGACCACAATATTATCTGCAAATAACAGTAACTTCATTTCTTTATGTCCATATGCTTCCTTTGTTTCCTTTACAATTTCATCCATCACCATTATGAACAAGAGAGGTGACAGCACACTCCCCTGTCTTAGTCCAGTCTTGTTCCTAAACCAATCTGTCTTTCCAACTGGGGTCAGTACCCTGCTAACACAGTTGTTGTAAATTGCTTGCACCATTTCCAACATTTCTCTTCCCAGTCTCTTCTTAACCATGGTTTCCCATACCTTCTCTCTGCGGACACTATCATATGCCTTTTCTAGATCTATGAAAGTCATGATCAAATCCTCTCCATATTCCCAGTTCTTTTCCATCACCTGCCTCAAGCTAAAGATTGGGTCCACTGTGGATCTTCCACTCCTGAAGCCATACTGTTCCTCTTGCAACTCTCCTTCCACCTTTCTTCTCATTCTTCTCGCTAATATCCTTTCCAGTATTTTTACTATCTGTGATAAGAAGGTGATCCCTCTATAGTTATCACACACCTTCTTATCCCCCTTCTTAAACACTGGTAATATTATAATTTAATTATTATTAATGGTGTAAATAGTAGTTCTGATTTCATCATGATAAATTGCAGTCTTAACCTATGGTTTGTACCAAATTATTTTTAACTAATTATTTATGTACTGCCAAATTAATTCTAGAGTTAAGTGAACTATTTAACTATTAATTATAAAAATGTGTTGTGTACATCTTGGTTCTATGTAAGAGAAGGCCTTGTAGCCTTAACGATGCCAAGATATAAATAAGACATAAATAAATTAATTGTCGCTCGATATTTGGACTTTCATGGTTTCAAGGTTGAATTCTATTTTTTTAATTTTAATTTTTTTAATTTTTTATTTGTTAGGGTTCAGGCACTCGCAAAGGGAGTGGGACATGTTCTTGTGATCCTGGATATGATGGAGAGGTCTGCGACAGGTGTGCCCTCTACTACTATGAAAGTTACCGTGATGATAACAAGGTGCTGTGTGCAGCGTGCCATGTATCCTGTCAAGGAGCGTGCTCGCAGGCAGGACCTAAAGGTTTGTCTCCTCTCTCTCCTTTCATGCTAAATTTACACTGCTTGTACTTAACACTTGATGCAATTATTTGTTCATAAAATAGCAAAATTGCAATTTAATGTAGTTGCTTTCCAAGTCACATCATGCTTCTGTGTAAGTTCTCTTCAGAGAAGCTTTAGGCCAATGACTTAATTTCAAACTTTTCTACCTGCGAAACCCCATTTCATATAAAATATAGAATAATAATGTTATTGCTTTTACGTCCCTTTTAACTACTGTGGCTTTTAGAGACAACGGGGTGCCGGTATTTTTCCCCGAAGGGGATTTTCTATATGCCAGTATGTATGTATTCTTTATTGTCAGACAGATAGAATCCACTAGTGACAATATAATAAACAATAAAATTTACAAGTATAAACAAAACAATAACAGCAAACACGAACAAAAAATAGAAATACACTAGTCTATTATAAATCAACAACCACAACCATACAGACACGCACTCAAACATCCTATCTCAAGCATTCATTCATACAATCCCTATGTACAAGAAACATTGAAATAATTACAGGAAAAAACAAAACTATCTACAGTAAACGGAAAAAGGCAAAAACATAAAATGAAAGATAGAAGAAAAAGTTCAGAAACTGGGAAAAAAAGTAATATAAGAGTGACATTCGAGGATCTAGGTAACAGCAAACAAAAAATACATTACTTCAGTCGCTCGTACATTCAATCAAAAAAAACAATCAACCATTAATTCGACCACATGTTCAATCAATCAATAAATGCAAATAGAAAAAACACAAAATGCACACACTATTTTACAGCCCACTTGAGATGTTTCTCATAAGTTGATAGAGAGTCGAAGTGAATATCAGTAGCACTTTTACTCTCCATCAAGCTGTATGTTGACTGCAACCGTATCAGACATGAATTTTTATGTACATCAATTCTCGATCTGCCCCCATCGAACGTGTGCTTCCGTCTGGTGGTTCTCTGAGGGACGTGAAAACCCAAGTCAGCTAGCAACTGATTAGAGACAATTCCACCATTTACCAGTTTCCACAGGAATCTCACGTCTCCCACTGTGCGCCGACTGCTCAGTGGAGGAAGACCGTACACGTTGCAATAACTCTCATACTCAGCTCTATGGTACAATCGTCCACCCCTGTAACAGAGCCATTTGACAAATCTCTTTTGCGCACGTTCGATGGCGTCAATTTTATTACTGTGAAAAGGATTCCAGATCACACTACAGTACTCCAATTTAGGCCGAATGAGTGACTTAAATAATTTGGATATAGTTATGTCCGAAAAATAATTTAAACAATTTCTTTTTAAAAATCCCAGGATCTGGAAACTTTCACGACATATTTTTGAAATATGTTCATCGAACGAGAAATTATTTGTGATTTTCACCCCTAAATCCTTAATGGTTGACACTCTACCTAGCGTTTCATTATTAATACAATAATTAAACCTGGGTAGGAGGTTACGTTTCAATGAAACTGACAAGACTTTACACTTTTCAGTATTCTGTTTCAGTTTCCATGTTTCACACCATTCACTGAGTTGGTGTAGGTCTTCTTGCAACAACTCACAGTCATTTATAGTACTGATGGGCATATACAGTTTAAGGTCGCCAGCGTACATCAGGCACCTAGAATTATGAATTATACGAGGGATATCATTCACAAAAAGTATAGAGAGCAGAGGGCCCAATACAGAACCCTGAGGGACACCGGAAGTAACGTTTACAGATTTAGACTTATTATTATTAATTATAACTGATTGGGTTCTATTTGAGAGGTAACTTTTGAAGAAACGTAAAAGATTACCAGTTATACCAAAATTTGAAATTTTATGAAGCAATAGGTTGTGATGTATGCTGTCGAAAGCCCTAGAGAAATCAGTATAGATAACTTCAGCACTACCACGGTTATTCATAAAGGTGGATACATCATGAGTGAAGACTGCTAGGTTGGTAGCAGTGGATCGCCTAGGAAGGAAGCCGTGCTGAATTTCAGTGATGAATGGTGACACGTGGGGGTACACTTCGACCCGAACAATTGATTCAAAGACTCGTGCGAAAATAGAGATTAGTGATACTGGTCTGTAATTAACTACTTTCTGCCTGGAGCCTTTCTTTAACACTGGGGTGATATGGACTGATTTCCAGTAATCCGGAAACACTCCTTCACTGATGGCTTGGTTGAAAAGAATATAAAGTGGACGAGATAGCTGGTGACATAAAGATTTAATTATTTCTATAGGAATGGCATCAGGACCGGGAGACTTGCCAGAGGTTAGATTATGTAATTTATTCTTGATGCAGTCTTCGGAAATAGGGAAGTAAGAAATGCTGTCGTTACTGGAGGGTGGCAGATCAGGTAGGGGTGGCGGTATAGAATTTACAGGAAGGAATAAGGTTTCGAAATATTCAGAAAACAGCTCACAGGCAGAGTTTGCATCAGTACTGGTACGTCCGTCGTACTCGAGCGAGACCGGTAATCTGGTGTTCCTAGATCTCTGCTTAATGAAGGACCATAGTCTGTTCGGATTAGATTTCACACTGGAGTCTATGTCTACTGACACAGCTCCCTCGCATTTGCGCACCCTCAAATACCAACTGACTGTGCCAGGATTCGATCCTGCAACCTTGGGTTCAGCAAGCGAGAATGTTATCGCTGAGCCATGCATCCAGTCATAAAATATAGATGTGGAACCCCCAGCAAGATATAATTTTTAGGAACAGTCATTCAATTTTTTTCGGGATCCCAAGAATAAAAAACAATAGATGCAGGAAAACTATAAATGAAGGATTGTTTAATAAATGGTCGAAACTCCTATTTCTGATGAAATCACTTATAGAGGAAAAAGGTGTTAGACACCAGTCGAAGTATGCGAGGTTAAGTGTTCTACATCACTTCCTAACATTTGGCTTTTATGAAATGTATATTCAATCATTGTTGGGAAATTCATCTTTCTGATTTAATATCAAATTGCATATTTTTGATTGACTTAATATCAATCTATTATTCAATAGATTGCAAGACCACCTCCAATTCTTATCCTTAATGTTCACGAAAAACAAAAGGTGTATTGAAAAGAAATTTTGTGATTGTCAAGTATGAATGATTAGTAGAGATACGGGAAAATCGCAATTGCGATAAATGCAAATTTTACTTTTTCTGGAGTTTTTCAACTATTTGGTAACTAATATGACTATGTATACCCAGAATTTGCGAAACTGAATGTGCGACAAAGTGCGATAACTAGGGGTTCTTGCGAATTATTCCCATAAATGCAATAAATGCTAAAAGTGCCCAATTTACCGAAAATATTAAATATAATGTTTTCTTACATTTTCGCGCTGCAACTTTGAAATTCGGGAGTTCCTAGCATTGGAAATTTTGGCTAAATAATTGATATTTATGAGTAATAATCGATATGTACGAACATCAATTATTGTCGTGAAAACAATCGAATACGGTAAAAAACAATTTGAAAATGGCTGCTGTTATCGCCGCATAATATCCACTGTTTTACACCATAAAACGATGTTTTGGGAGAAATTATTTCGTAGTTCCATTTGGTTGTGCTAGTAAAAGGAATATTCCAATCGTTTGTGCAGATTCTTTATTAACAATTAGAGTAATAAGGTTATGCTTATATAGGTTTATATCGCGCCGGCCCTCATTTCTTGTATTTGATCATTATAAATAAAACTGTAAAGTACGTATCGTATTTTTGAATAGATGATGTTTGTGAGGCGTTCTCCTCGCTTTGGGGAATGTTGTATAATATGATGAAAGTATTCTCTACAATGTGAGAGTTATAGGTTATGTTACAAGTCGTCCGGCGATTTCTTCTTGAATTCGGATAGGCTACTGTTTTACAGATTGTCAGTCAAGAGTCACAAAAAGGTATACAGTGCACTCTCGGTAATTCGCGGTAATTAATGCACGAAATCGAATTATTGAAAACCGCGAATTATCCGCAGTTATTTTCTTAAGCCTAGTAAAAACATAAGTATTGATTAAAATATTGAAATATGCTTGAAATGTAAAATAATAATTAAAACACTTGATTGTAGTGTCTTATAAGACATGCTAGGCTAGAGGCAGGCCTATGTGGATTATGCCTACAATATTTTTTTATTTTTTTAAGTCATCCCATTTTGTTTCTTAGATCGTTTATTCTAATTTTCGAGTGCACATTTCCGAAGAAAACATTATAAGAGAACGAAAATTCATTTCGTTTTGCTATGTAAGAGATAAGTGTGACTAGAGACTGTGGGAAACTTTCAGGATTTCAGTTGCATCGCTCCCGCACTCGATATCAACTGGATCTCAGTTTTCCTCACCAACAGTCAAATTCCGTACTATTTCAACTTTGTTTTCATGTCTTACATCATAATCGTCTTTATCGGCGTCTAACTTGCCCGTTTGAAATATCGTCGTTACTGATGTCGGCAAGTGCTTGCTTTTGTAGCGGTATTTTTCTCTCATGACTGGTTGACTGCATGAAGAGCATCCAACAAACACGCTCTCGGTCACGCGAAAGTTTACGTCATTACGCAATAATCGCTGTTTACAATACGCAGTCCGTGCATCCACCCTTCACAACTCACAGGTCAGCGACCTTTGAGTGTGGCTGTTGGGAAAGGGAGGGTAGGTTCCCAGTGAAAGCGCATTCCTCTTGTATTGTTTGGGCTTCGAAGATTGGAAATCTATGCTATACCACTCGCGGCAACCTGCTCGTATGTTTCGAACATTGTGCAAGTAGGCCTACTGTTCCATCACAGAGAAACGCAATTCAGTCTTCTCGAATGTCAATGATTTCGTCTTTACGCATTGCGTCGCACGAAAATTCTTTTAAATGACGGAGAGATTGCTTTACTTAGCATGATGATTAGTTGCCGTGAGAATTTCTATTTAAAAATATATTTGGAGACCCGCGAATTAACCGCAAAGCGAATTATCCGCACGCGAATTATCGGGAGTGCACTGTACCAGTAATTGCATGTTTTCATATTCTGTTTAACTTAACTTGAGAAAACCTTTGAGACTGATAAAATGTGATCATTTAAATCTTTGGAATAGACATGAAAGGTGCACAACAAAGTACACAGGATTGTCAACATTTGTTTATACAAGTTGCATTGGCAGCAGTGTTAAGTCTCCTGTTGTGTGTGGTTCTTTTTTTAATAAGGGAGTGTTAGAAGTACTAAAATCCCAATATCAGTATTAAAGAAATGTAGAAACTTGACACTCGGCCTATACATTTTTCAGAAATGTGAGATCTCGGAAAATAAAGGCACCAGCCAGGCTACTTGGCAAGATTGAGCTCAAGTGCTGTCAGTTGGTTGTATGACGTTAGACGAGGGCACCTGAACTATGCTGAAAAGATCCAAAGGTCATTATGCAATCAACAATATCAGGTGTTGTGCAGCAACTCAAATTACCCTGAGCTGCTGGTGTTATTAGTACGGTGCTAACTCCACAAGCGAGATGAAGAGAACGTCGAGGGCCGGCGGAGAGTTGTATTAGTTCACTGATACCAAGGTGCCGATTGTTAGAATAAAGCAAGCTGTGGTCAGGTGACAATGCTCGTCTGAAGTTTACCGTGTGGCAGGTGGAATAACGACAATACCGGGTGTCCTGAACTCAGTGGACGAATTGGTTCAAATTCTGTGAGATGTCTTATGAAATCCTTTTGTGTGGTTCCCCTACTAACTCCTTGCCTAGTTCCATTGATATCTTTTAATAACTTGTCTTATGAGGTTGAATTCAAGGAGTGGCATTTGACCATTAAACCACCCGGAAAATGCACCTCTTCCATTGGCCTCATTTAAAAAGGAGTTTCCGTGCATATTAATTTTGAATTTAATTTTTATCATACCTGGTGACGAACTTTTAAACGCTACAAAACGCTCATTTTCATAATTCAAAATGCTCCAAAATGCTATTTTTGAAAATGAAAATGCTACAAAATCAATTTCAAAATACTATTTTCTCGTATCTTTAATGATTAGCATTCTAAAACACGAACATGAATTGTGTTGATAGCTGAGTGCTCAGATTTCTGTTCATTGTCGACAATATCACATCACATTGTTTGAAACAATGTGCTGAATTCGAATAGGCTAACTTTATCCTCGACTTGGAAATTTCTCATAACAGTGATGTGAGAAGACAAATTGCAACTAAAGAGTAGGTACTGTTTTTGTGTAAGAACTATGCAGAATTCTTTCTTCAAGTATTCACAGTATTTACATCATTCTTTTTACTTCAATTTGCGTGTTAGAATATTTCACCTTTCTGCAGTTGCGATATAGGCTGCATTTACAAATTTTGGTACATTGCCGAACAATTGCATTGCAGAAGTAACTAATGTAGCACCAAAGGCACAATGCATATCATATGCTTAAACCTGGTTTAGTCTACTTAATGCATGCAAGTTGAGAAGAATTGTGTATGTGCCGAGTAAGAATGAGGAGCGAATTATGAAATGAATCTTAAGCACAAAAATGAATCTAGGTGATTGTCGAGTTCTCAGAATTTGACCAGTCATTGGGAATATCATAACACATCATTTGAAGCGATAAACTGATTTCAATTAGGCAAACTTATGCCTTGACTCGGAAATTCAACATAATGGAGTCATGAGAGGTCAAATTAGAATTAAAAAGTACAGTATTGTTTTTGTTAATAAGGAGTTCACTGCATTACCAACATGCACAACAGTATTCAACACTTTTGTATTGGAACCTATCATGCCAAGAACTGGCCATGAAACACATGAATGGAGACATCGAAGGTAAACATTGGTGTACATGACAAGATGGACGCACATGGCCAGTGAACACTGTAGGATTAATCTCGGAGAAGATATAGTTGGGAAGGAGCACCTGCATAATAATTCATTCTTAAAAGCAAGTGATGATCACAGAGACCAAAATAATGAAAGCTCTAGGGCTGAAAATGTGGACAAAGCAGAGAAGGTTCCCGATTTGAATCTTGGTCTCAGCAAGTCATTTCAACTCGGTTTAAAACCCATATGGTTTGTACTCCTTGAACACACATGACCTAATTGCTGAAAAATCTAATTTGGTAATAGTAAAAATCGCTGCTGCATTCTCTGGGCAGCGGCCACTTGGTAGGCCATGGCCCTTCATGGGATGGTGAATCACAGCACCCAAAAATCCATTCCCTATTCATAACCTTTTATTTTTATTTTAGCACAATGAATACGCAACTAAAGCTAGGCGTCTGCCTTTATTTATGCATCATCATCATCATCATCATCATCAGCTTCTAAAGGCTAAAAGCCTTGTCGTTGCAGCCATTTCTTACGGTCTTTAGCAGTCCTCTTCATATTGACATACGAGTCACATTCCATTTCCTTGTGGGGGCATGGTGGCTCAGCGGTCTAGCTGTATGCCTCTCACCAAGGCGGTCCGGGTTCGATTCCCGGTCAATGCATGTGAGATTTTCGAAGTGAAATGCCATGTCCTGTGGTTCGGATTCCACGTAAAAAGGAGGTCCCGTGGCTCATGATCTACAGATTAACGGTCACGTTAAACTACAAGCTTCCTTTTTTTTTCCATTTCCTTGACAATGTTCTTGAGATTCGATTGTCTTGGTCGTCCCCTTGGTTTCTTCCCCAATATTTTTCCTTCAAAAATTACCTGGAGGAGTGTGTCATGTCTGAGTATGTGTCCCATGAATTTTGCTTTCCTTTTCTTGATGGTGTTAAACAGGCATCGATTCTCCTGAATTTGGTTCAGAACAAGCTCATATTTCTTTCCATCCAGCTTGTTCGGTGCATTCATCTCCAAAACCACATTTCAGCTGCCTCAAGTTTTGATTCTTCTCTTTTCCCAAGTGACCATGTTTCACAACCATAGGTCAACACACTCCAAACAATGGTCTTGAGAAATGACTTCCTTATCTTCAAGTTGAGGTGCTCATTTAGCAGCAAATTCTTTTTATTTTGAAAGGCTTTCTTCGCCAACACTATTCTTATTCGTACAATCAATCATGGTTCCGTATTGATTAAAATTCAAATATAAAGGGACAGGAATTCTGCTTGATCAATACAAAACTTATTTATATATAGATTACATTCCTATTAATACAATTTTAATTATAAACTAATTTAGAGTACCTACACTTTTAAGAAATTTTATAAAGTGAATCATGTTCACAGGAGAAGACCCATTTTTGAAATAGAAAAATAATTTCAACCCCCTTGAAATTACCTCCACGTCCCGGAAGATGGGGTGGCAAAAAAAAACTTTTTATATATATATAAGGTTACATTCCTGTTAATACAATTTTAATTATAAACTAATTTAGAGTTTTGTATTGATCAGGCGGAATTCCTGTCCCTTTATATTTAACACCATTCTTTTCTTAATTTCTGAGATGCATCTGTTGTCATAATTATTCACACTTCCCAAATAGCAAAATTCCGTTACTTGATCAATGGTACTATCATTTAACATTTGGATTTGATCATGACTTTCATAGATCTAGAAAAGGCATATGATAGTGTCCCCAGAGAGAAGGTATGGGAAACCATGGTCAAGAAGAGACTGGGAAGAGAAATGTTGGAAATGGTGCAAGCAATGTACAACAACTGTGTTAGCAGGGTACTGACCCCAGTTGGAAAGACAGATTGGTTTACGAACAAGACTGGACTAAGACAGGGGAGTGTGCTGTCACCTCTCTTGTTCATAATGGTGATGGATGAAATAGTAAAGGAAACAAAGGAAGCATATGAACATAAAGAAATGAAGTTACTGTTATTTGCAGATGATATTGTGGTCTGGGGAAGGAACACCGAAGAAGTGCAAAAACAACTAGATGCACTGAACGAAAATATTCAGAAGTATGGCCTGAAAATCAGTATAGAGAAAAGCAAGACCATGGTGATGACAAGAGGGGAAAGACAAGGAAAGGGCACTGTGAAAATTGGAAGTCAGAGTTTGGAAATTGTGGACACGTTCAAATACCTAGGAAGTGAATTGATGCAAACGGGTAGGTTGGACATGGAGATTGGCAGGAGGGTACAGCACAGCAATGCATTCTATCAAAGTGTAAGAAAACTTGTTTGGGATAAGGAAGTACCAAGGAAAAGCAAGGAGGTTATGTATAAAGTGTACTATGTTCCCATATTAACTTATGCAGCTGAGACTTGGACCCTGACAAGCAGGCAAGAGAGTAGAATCCAAGCCAGTGAAATGAAATTCCTAAGAAGTATGATAGGAAAGACAAGGAAAGACAGAGTGAGGAATGAAGATGTTAGGAAGGAAGTTGGGATGGGAAAACTAAATGAGAGAATTGAGAAGAATAAACTAAGGTGGTTTGGACATGTAAAGAGGATGGAGGAAAATAGAATACCAAGACAGATGCTGGAGGCAAAGTGCAAGGGTAAGAGACCAAGAGGAAGACCTAGAACAAGGTGGATGGATTCAGTGAAGAACGGCGTAAGAAAAAGAAATCTGGACTGGGACAAGATCGTGGAAGAAGAATGGTGGAAGGAAAGAGGAAAGTGGAGAAGTGCCATAAATACCCCGACCCGGCAGGAGCTGGATAAGGGGAAATGATGATGATGATGATGACTATCATTTAACATTACAGTATATTAGCTAAAATTGGTTGTTTCTTTTTATCAACCACCATTAATTTTGTCTTCGAGAATTAACTCTTAGCCCGAATTTTCCTAAGGATTTCTGAAAAACCTTTAACATTCTATTCATTTCACATGCAGAGTTTGCTAAAAGTGCAATATCATCTGCAAAGCACATTCGCTGTACCTGTACCCCATTAAATTTTAATCCTTTTGTTTTCTCTTTTAATGCATTTACTGCAGCTTCTATATAGATATTAAAATGATATGATGATAGAGGACAACCCTGCCTTACACCTCTTATTTTTGCTTCTCTTTTATTGCCTTTAACTGTTATTTCGGTAGTTTGATTTTTGTATAAGTTCATAATATGGCGCCTGTCTCTCCAGTCAATCCCGACTTTGGCCAATGTAAGAAATAAGGTTTTCCAATTGACATTATCAAATGCCTTTTCTATATCAATGAATACTATATAGGTTTTTCGATTAACTTCCAGTCTTCTTTCTAAAATCTGACGTAATGCTAGGATAGCCTCCCTAGTCCCTTTCCTTGTTTTAAATCCATACTGATCGCTATCCAGATATTGTTCAATTTTCATGCTTAGTCTATCTTCGATGATGACCAATAAAATCTTTGATGCATGTGAAAGAATGGCTAAAGTTCTATAATTAGAACATTCACAATCATTTCCTTTCTTGGGCAGTGTGATTGTTCGACTTTTAATCAAATCAGGAGGTACAATTCCGTCCTCATAGCATTTAGTAATGATTTGAGAAAGGCATTCCTTAATGCTTACATCACAACATTTTAAGAGCTCTGCAGGAATGTTATCTACACCAGTTGCTTTATTTCCTTTCAGTTTAGCGAGTGCTGCATAAAACTCTGCTTTAGTTATAGTTTGACCTTTATCATCTTCAATTAGTTCTTCATCTTCTACAGTATAAATACTATTGTCAGTAATATCTGGTCCATCATACAAATATTCAAGGTATTCCTTCCATTGCTCACATACCTTTTCGTTTTCAAACAATAGCTTCCCTTTGGAATCCTTAACTACGTTGCTTGTGATGCGTTGCTGATAGCTCAAAAATTTCACTTTAAAATAAGCTTTGTCAGGCTTCCCATTTTTCAGGTCATCCTCAATATCCACGCATACCTGCTTCATCCAATTTTCTTTCTCCTTGCGACATTTCATTGTTATTTGATTCTTTGGAGACTTATACGCTTGAGTGTCTATATTTCTAAATTTGTTCCTTTCTTCAATAAGCTCTCGGATATCCTGGGTCATCCATTTCTTTTTCGGTTCCAATTTTCTTTTGCCTAGTACTTCCGTTGCGGCTGTTTCTGAGCCATTTCTTATATCATCCCATCCACAAGTCTCATCCTTAACCAATTTGCTAACATCTTTAAATGTTTGTACTACATTAGGATCCTGAAGCTTATTTAAACACCTTCTCTTTTGTCTAAATGTTTTATTCCTCTTGAACCTTATATCACATTTAGCTGCAACTACGATGTGATCACTATCAATTTTCACCCCAGGGTAACTATGGCTGGCTTTCACTTGGTTCCTATATCTTTGTTTAACTATGATGTAGTCAATTTGCAACCTTCTTCTATCTCCAGGTGCTATCCAGGTGTAACGTCTTCTCTTGGGAACTTCGAAACAGGTATTAGTTATTACCATCTCGTGTTGCTCACAGAATTCCAGTAATCTTTCTCCTCTCATTGACATCACCCATGTCAAACTTACCAGCATATTTAACGTCATTCATGAGAGCCAACGGAAGCATTATAATCACCTATTAAAATAATGTTTGAATTCTCCTTTACTATGTCAAACAATTCTTCTATTTGATCATACATTTCTTCAATTTCTTCATCATCAGCATTTGAAGTGGGGAAATATGTTTGCATTATCACCAAATCAACTGGAATTGCTTTTACTTGTATCATTAGAAGAATTCTTTCACTAATGTGATAAGTGTTTACTACGTTGTGAGTCCATTTTCCTCTTAATACAATCGCTACACCACCATTTCCGGCTTTGGCATTTCCGGCTTTGGCATTGCCTGCGTGGATTACCCTGAAGTCATCAGAAATGATGTCTCCATTTCCTGCCCGTCTAGTTTCACACATCCCAAGGGCATCTAGATTCTTCTTAATCATAGAGTCTTTTACCTCCTCAAGCCATCCAGGTTGTAGAAGAGTTTTTACGTTCCATGTACCAATAGTGAATTTGCAGTTGTCATTGCAAGGGTTTCGTTGAATGACTACCGAAGAGGCCTCACTACTGTTTTCTCTCTTGCCGGATCTTGGTTTCCGATTCCCATGATCAGTAAAATCACAATCAATAGAGAAACTCATGATGGCTGCTATACTTGGGTTATCCTAGTATCGTTAATGGAGTGGTTTTCCGTTGCCTTCTCCATTCTACCTAGTAGCTCCTCTGCCTTAAGGATCAGTTTCCCCCTCCACGGACAAGAGAGTGCCCTTCTTCTACCCGCTCATCCTCCCTCCGAAGAAACCGTTGGCACTTGATAAAAGTGGTCGCCTTATTCCGGGCAATGTTCGGTGCCTGATATATGCCCATTATACGGACATACACCTTTTGCTCTATTAACTCGAGCACTGTACCAAAGGAGTCCTTCTCCACCGCAGGTGCTGTTGAGGTATGCATATGCATATCGAATATAAAACTAAAATAAACCATAGAAGCTGACCTTTCTGCAATTATAGATTTAAATTTAATAAAAATTTAAAAAATTAAACTAAATATACCTAATATAAATAAAATGTTGTTGTTTGAGTCTTCAGTCTTTTGACTGGTTTGTTGCAGCTCACCATGCTTCCCTGTCCTGAGCTATTTGTTTCATCTCTACATAGCTACCACACCCTACATCCGATGCAATCTGCTTAACATATTCTAACCTTGGTCCACCCCTACCGTTCTTGTCCTCGACCCTTCCTTCCATAACTAACTTGCTATTCCTGGGTGTCTTAGTATGTGTCCTTCCAACCTCTCTTCTCTTCATTAGCAGTTGCCAGAAACATTTCTCCTCTCCAACTCGTCTTCATCATTCTCTTGTAACACCACATTTCAAATGCTTCAATTCTCCTCTTTTCTGATGCACCAGTAGTCCATGTTTGACTTCAGTAGAGTGGCATGCTCCAGACAAAGGCTTTCAAAAATGACTTCCTAATACCTAAATCTTTATTCGATGTCAACAAATTCCTTTTTTGTAGAAATGCTTTCCTTGCCTGAGCCAACCTACTTTTTATATCCTCTTTGCTTCGTCCATCACTGGTTACTTTGCTTCCTAAGTGACAGAAGTCTCCTACTTCCTTTAGCCTTTCACCTGCCAATTTGATGTCCATAGAGGTTTCTGATTTATTTAGGCTGCATTCCGATATTTTTGTTTTATGTTTATTTTCATCATGAATTCTTTCCTCAGGCGTGTCGGCCAAAATGACGATGTCATCAGCAAATCTCAGAGTTGAAATTATTTCTCCTTGAATCTTCACTCCCTCTTTAAATTTTTCTCCAATTTCCTTCATTGCTTGTTCAATGTAATTATTGAAAAGTATGGGTGATAAGTTGCAGCCTTGCCTTACACCTTTCTGAACACCAGCGTCTTCTCATGTCCTTCAGCTCGAATGACTGCTGTCTGGTTTCTGTATGGATTGTAGATCACCCTCCTATCCCTGTACTTTATTCCAATCATTTTCAAAATGTCAAACAATTTAGCCCAATCAACATTGTCAACAGCCTTTTCTAAGTCTACAAATGCCATGAATGTTCTCTTATCTTTCCTTATTCTACCTTCCAAAATCAACCCTTGTTCCTCCATTTCTCCTGAAACCAAACTGGTCTTCTCCCAACTCCGTTTCCATCTGGCTTTCCATCCTCTTGTAAATTATTCTAGACAGGATCAGGCTGATTGTACGGCAATCTTTACATCTCCTACTTTCTTCGGTATAGGGTTGATGACATTCTTCTTGAAATCAGAGGGTACCTCACCTGTCTCATAATTCCTACACACCGAGTGACATAACCAGATCTGACCATCATCACCTATGCAGTGTAGCAACTCAGTGTATCATCTATGCCTAGTGCTTTGTTCCTGCTTTAGTCTTCCAATGCTCTGTCAAATTCTGATCTCAGTATTAAATCTCCTTTCGGTGTCCTTAATATTACAGCATTTACAAGGGAACGGATTGCGGTGTAAAATTCTAATCTGGTTGAAATTTAATACACTATATTCCTACAAAGTTGTACAATGAAGTAGTAAAAACCGCACGGGCCACTTTCAATTTCTAACGCCAATACTGAACGCCAAAAACCTGCCGGATGTTGGTATGACCGAGGAAGTAGGAAGAGGTAAAGCCAACCTTGAATCCTTGAAGCACGCGATGGCTCGCGGCCACCAGCTTTCATAGCAATCACTTTCAGCAAAGCAGCTTTGTAGACAAACTACCACATTCCAAAGATTAAAATTTGGAAGGTGTTCTAATTGAACTTCATCGTTGTCACTTTCTGACATTTGTAAATATTCTGACTGTTAAAGTAAAGTTTTTAACATTAATTGTTGTCTGTGCCTGTAAAATTAAAAACAGACGAAATAAAAGTGTCACACTTACATGGCTTGATGACGGAACAATTTGGGATTTGTTCATCCAAAACATCACTTTTGTTTTGCATAGCCCTACCGAACTGATAAGGGAGTGACGGTATGAGGGGACGGTGGAAGTTGGGGAATGCAACGCAGCACGTCAGGTCGCTGCCTGGTGGCCGGGAGCCATCGCGTGCTGCTGGGATTCAAGGTCAGCTTTACCTCTTCCCACCTCCTCGCTCATGCCGTCGCCCGGCAGGTTTTCGGCGTTCAAAATTGAAAGTGGCCCGTGCGGTTTTCACTACGTCATTGTACAACTTTGTAGGAATACTGTGTACTAAATTTTAATCAGATTAGAATTTTACACCGCAATCAGTTTCCTCGTTAGTCTTCTTTTCCCCAAAAGTATTCTTAATCCTTTGATAAGCTGTGTCTACTTTTCCTAATTTCAGACAATTTTCTCTTTCAACCATTCTTCTTTCGCTTCCTTGCATTTCTTGTTAACCTCATTTCTCAGACGTCTGTATTCTGCTTCCCCCCCTTCATCTCTTAAATTCTTGTGTTTCCGCCTTTCATCCATTAATATTATTCTAGTATATCCTGAGTGATCCACGGTTTCCTACCTATTCTTTCCTACCAATATTTTCTTCTGCGGATTTTGTTATTTCATTCTTCAAAAGTGCCCATTCGTATGCAATTCAAGTTTGTTTAGGGGTTTTCTTTAGTCCTTCCTTTATACTTTTCTTGAATCTTTCGTTCACATCCTTCTCATTCAGGCTGTCTATTGCCCATCTTTTTGGCTTTTAACTTTTCTTCAGTTTCTTCAACTTTAATCTGCATTTCATAACAACCAGATTGTGGTCAGAGTTTGACAGCACCGGGATATGTTTTACAATCCAAAATCTGGTTTCAAAATATCTGCTTGACCATAATGAAGTTGATTTGGTGATGCCCTGTATCTCCTGGTCTCATCCATGTGTATATTCTTCTATTGTGGTTATTGAATAAGGTGTTAGCTATGACCAACTCATGCTCGGTGCAGAATTCCACCAGCCTGCTTCCTCAATCATCCCTTTCGCCTAATCCGAAATCTCCTACTATCTTCCCTTCTCTTCCTTTTCCTACCACAGCATTCCAATCTCCCATTACTATACATTTTCATCACCCTTGACATACCTCAGAATTTCATCCATTTCTTCGTAGACCTTTTCAACATCTTAATCATCAGCTATAACATAGTTATTAAGAAATAACATGTAGTATTCGTTGTAATATTCATTGTGCTAAAAGCCTTCCCTAAGAACCTAAGCACGAGCTGCTACTGAAGGATACATTTGAACAGATGGTTTTTTCTTTTCACAGGTTGTGCAGCATGCAAGTCGGGCTGGGTAATGGATACAGAGAAAGGCTGTGAGGACGTAGATGAGTGTTTTAAATTGAAGGATGCCTGTAAGAAGAATCAGTTCTGCATCAACAATGAAGGTTCCTTCACTTGTATAGGTGAGAGCACATGGAATTAATAGGCCAAATCCCTAAATCCCACGGCAGTGTAACAGTATTTTTGTGTGGCATGTGTAGCGAGCATAACCAAGAGTGTCTGTAGCCGGATGTTACAGAGTAAGCTTTACGTGCTCAAATCCTCACTATTTTTGTCAGAAGAGAAGTAAAATTTATTTTTTTACAAATGTTATGAAATATGCATAAAAATTACATAGAATTGTTCATAATAAGTTTTATAATTCTATTTTTAGAAATACAGTACTTCTCGCAAATAGTTATGATACTCAGTCCTGTTGTAAACTTTATAGAATCAGTACCTACTGTATTTATACCTACTTCTTCCATGCCATTTTCGTGGGCTCTTGTGGAGCTTTTACAATTAGCGCTGGTCCAGTAATCACTACTTCAAAGCATTTCATTAATTTAGCACAGAAGACATTAACAAAATTATTACCATATTTACTTTCATGCCAGCCACACCTATTTGGTCAATTTTAGGATCAAGTGGTTAATATGTGAGCATTTTTCTGGCAAAATAATTTTAAGACAGGTATTCCTATAATGCAGTGATACTGAGGCATTGTGAATACCAAACATGATAACTAGCACATCACAGACTGCCAGAATTTTTGCTCGCGTGAAAGACCTTGCATGCGGGCAATAAACTGTTGGACAGCTGCACACTTCTCCGCCAATTGTAGCAACTCCTCACCTCTAAGGCTGAGTAGGCTGGGTAGGAGGGAGAGAGCCAGTCGGCTACGGCTGTGTGTAGTTGGGGCTGAGTAAGATAGTACAATACTCACACGGCTATGCATGTATTCTTTCGTAATCACGAAATGCACAGATATTGGTTAATTGCCAATTCAGTCAGCAAGAACATTAATGTAACGTTGTTACAGATTACTATTTGACATGAGCATTGAAAGTTACATGTTGGTTGTTTTGTTGGCCCTAATTCATTTTGCTTCTTTTATTCCACCATCACTTTCTTCAGCTTTATAGATTGTTTTATTTTTATTTTTATTATTTCACCCACCAAAACAAAGAGAACATAACAATTTATGTCATCAGGCATTAAACAGTAAAAAAAAAAAAAAAAAAAGGTTCTGCCAGTGGATATAGTGTTTTTAATCACAGTCAATGTAATTTACGTCCACTATATCAGAATTATAAGAGTTAAACATTATAACAAAATTTGATACAAAAAAACCTAAATTCTATGATACAGCTATTTTTATTTTGACAACTAATTAATAAAACTTCAATTGTCAGCACTGACACAAGCACAATCAGTTACGCAGATTGTCATCACCGAGTCTGTCGCGTAACCGTGGCTTATTAAGTTTCTTCCGCGGTGGCCGAGAGCGCTAATGCGCTACCTCGTGTCTCGCTGGCATGGGGAGAGCGTGGGTTCGAATCCCACCTCGGCCGTCTTGAAAATGGTTTTCGTGGTTTCCCATTTTCACCACCAGGCAAATGCCGGGACGGTTCCTTTCAATAGGTCCACGGCCGATTTCCTTTCATAATCCCTTCCCTGACCCGTCCTGAAAAAGAAAAATACATGGCCATTGGCTGTTTTAATAAAAATAAAAAAATTATTTTCATAGAGAAAAAACGTTCACAAACGTAGGTGGAACCAAACATGGCTATAATTTTGGTAGCCTCATAATGGAGGCATAGAAATTCTTTTTGCGGAAAACCTTCGTAAAATTCTTTGTCCTTTAAGCGCGAATTACACTGCGATCATTCAGTTCCATCTACAAATGAACAGGGGCATCATCAACTGATGTGGCAAAATGAAACTAGTGTAAAGGAAATAAATAATGTTTGATTAAGACTTTCGCGGCCCAGAATACCCGAGTCCTATACAAGGTCCGATCTCGTTCACTGCTCATCTCGGACTGAATGCTGTAAGATCAGTTAGCTTCCGAGCTCACCAAAAGTGCTGCCACCTACTGTACTTTTTCTGTGGACAATGTTACTAAACTCTGTGTCTACGTACTGTCTGTGCCATCTGTTGCTTCTTATAATCTCACTTGGTTTAATTGGTTTTTCTCTTGAGCAGGCAATGTCCTAACCTGTGATAATGTATGATAATGGTAAAGGGCGATCTCGACTATTAACGACCAATCTCTTCCCCGCCTTGCATAAACTAATGAGTACTCTTTAAGCGCATCAGGTCTATCGGGGCGTTTTGAACTCGTTAAATACTGCCTAATAGGGATGAACTCTCCAAGAATCTGTGTTTTAGGTTATCTGGGTTGTTAAGTTTAGGTAAATGAATTTCTATGGCTTCTTTTATGCGAAGTTCCCTGCCTTTTATTTCATAGTGTATGATTCTTAGGTCTATTTCTATAAACAAAAGTTTGATATTTATTTATCTCATGTAAATTTTTTTCGGGATTAGGGAATAACCCATTTCATTTGGGTACAATCGTGTTGACAGACTGAAAAGCATCAAACTTTCGTTTACTAAGGCAACATTGAAAATGGCTTCAAATACCATAATGTCTATTTCTATATTTGTGAAGGAACAGGAATGACTAACTCGTTATGGAAAGATTTGATCTCAGTTTTGCTAAGATTGAAATGTCCTAGCATATAATTTTCTTGAGTAGTTCTCCTCAATGTAGGTAGTGCTCATGTCATCCTCTATGATGGTTGTGTGATGTACTGTAAAGGACCAGTAAAATGAACGAAAATAGACTATGTTGGTTCTTCGCGGAACTACTTGTTCAATAGGGATTTTTTCTTGGTTTCAGGATGTGACAAATCCTGTTACTTAGCATCCATTGATCTTATTGTAAGAAATCTATATTATTAAAAGAATTTATGAAAACTAAAGTCAGTCATTACAGATATTCTACCGGGCTGATTTCCTCAATTCTTTTTTAGCCTATTTTCATTTTTGAAAAAATAGGCTTATGAGATCACCTTTTGTCCGTGTATGTGTGTGCGTCCGTGTGTCCCCCCTAATAACTTCTAAACGGCTGGAGCGATTTCAATGAAACTCGGTAAGGTAATAGTACTATTTTGGCCGACCCCGACCGTGCCCTTCAAATTTTATTACGTCTCACCAATCCAACATGGAGACTGTGCGAAATATTTCACCGTCATTCTATATCTCCGAAACTATTACTCATATTGCCCTGAAATTTTGGATGGTGATAAAGGGCACTACTAGAAGTTCACCTATGGGACCTTCAGAAACCTGTTAACTACAAAACGAACATAGCGGCCAAGCAAAATTGAAACATTTAAATAGACTTTTCTCGCGATTTAACCATCCGAACGCAGTGAAACTTGGTACAGCATATGACTATACAAATTGCAATGCACTGACATCTAATTTAGTTCAATTGTTTACTTAACCTCAAGATGGTGGCTGTGCGAAGTTTTAAAATTAACTTTTTATTTCTTGTGTCCTAATCATGCGATCGAAGCCAACGTTTGAATAATGAACCTACACAACAATCCTCATCTAGTAGTACATAACTCTATGGCCCACATATATTAAAATCCAACATGGCGACAATCCAAAATATTTAGACGGTTCTCAATATCTATTAATCTATGACAGCAATCAAACTGCAATTTTGTATGTTGATAGAGGCTATAAACATAAGTTCACCTATGGGACTTTTAATAACCTGGTGAGCAGAAATACAACATGGTGATGATGCGAATTTTAAAAATTCAATTGGACGTTTCTCGGGATTTAACCATCCGTGAGCAGTGAAACTTATTACGGTAGGTGCGTATATAAATTTTATATAATTCATTTCAATTATTTTCATAACTACAAGATGGCGGCTGTGCGAAATTTTTAAATTTTGTTTTCATTTCTTGTGTCCTAATCATGCAATTGAAGTTTGAATAATACACGTACAGATTATTCTTCATGTATTAGTACATAACTCTAAGGCCTATATATAAATATCCAACATGGTGACCATCCGTAATATTTATACCACTCTCTAGGAATCTAGGAATCTATTACAGCAATCAAACTGAAAATGTGTATGTTGATAGAGGCTATAAACATAAGTAGTGTATGTGAAAATAGGCTATATAGTTCTTAACGGAACTACTTGTTTTAAATGAGAGGTATATATGCCCAGATATGTCATCGGTCATATGAAACTATTGACTTCTCACCTTACTTGAGTTATATTAAAACACAAATTTTTCCTGATATTTTTCATTTTTTCTTCATTCAATCACCCATATATCAGGCTGAAACTGCTGCACACCATTGGTTTATGCCTAACAACACTCCAGAGATCAAGGGCTTCCTTTTGAGCAGTTGGTCACTGAAATCTGCTGCATCTGTGTGAAGTTCTTAGGTAACAACCAAATCAGCGTGTGTTTTTTTTTTTTAGAGTTTCTTCCATTTAAGCGACTATATCTCAGGTTGTCATTGCTGTACACCGTTGATTTAAATAATATTAAATATATTAAATAAATCAAAATCTCTCTTTGGCGCAGTTGGCCACTGAAATCGGCTGCCTCTGAGTGAAGTTCTGAGGTAACCAAATCAGCTTATGTTTTTTTTTTTTTTTCTCGAGAGTTTCTTCCATTTAAGTGACTATATCGCAGGTTGTAATTGCTACACACCGGGGGTTTAAGTATTAAAATATTTTATAAATCAAGATCTCACTTTCGGGCTGTGACCGCTCAAATCGATTGCGTTTGAGAAACAGACAGAGCGAGTAATATCAACATTGCTGGAATATCTACGGACTAACAGAGAGCCCCGACTTCGTAGGAAAAAGTAAAGAGGAAGGCGTGAATGGTGCTAAGTTAAAGTATTGTTTTTTGTGAAAGTGGATAGTGGAAAACAGATATGGTACTGGGGTGTTGTTAATTATGGGTAGGGTCACTCGATTTTCTTGAATGAAATGGTGCTGAATTCTTGAGTAAAAAGAGAAAAAATTATTGAGTAACGAGGGAAAATTCGTGGGTAGATAAATAAAATTCTTGAGTAGGAAACAAAAATTCTAGGGTAGAAAAGACAAATTCTTAGATAATATGGATCTTTGGGAAATAGAAAGGCAGTCAGTACTTTCAAATATTTATATTGTAACTTCAAAATTATCGGTTCAAAAGACAGAAATCGCAAACATTAAAGACAAAAAAGATATTTACAAACTTTACCTCCCTGCTTTCTTTCATGTTTTACATTCATAATTGTAGGATGACAGCAATTCCAAATTTCGAAATTTGTCATTGTTAGATTAGTTCTGAAATCCATCAACACACAAGAAAAGTTTGAAAAGAATCTTTCACAATTTACATTTGACACTGGAACCCACAGTGCCCTTAATGCACCATCAACAAAGGGTTGATGATCCTCACGCATTGCCTGAAGAGCATCTTCCACCGCTATTTCTGCATTTTTCTTCAGAATATCCTGATGATCCCTATGCGAGCACTCCTTCATCAACGGGAATACCGTATTTCCTCGCATAATCGTCGCACTTTTTTGCCAAAAATTCGTGGAAAAAAGCAGGGTGCGACGATTATGCGAAGAATATTTAAGTTCAAAGAATATACTGTATCATTATTTGCTGCACGGGCCAGTCATTCGCGTAGCGTGAGTCTGGCGTGAGTCATAGCCTGCAGTCAGAGGCAGGCTTCTTTCTTCTAACAAGGTCACGACAGGTTAACGCTCGCGGAATGTGCTGACGAAGCTGGCCATTCGCGTCGTGGTTCATAGCCCGCAGGCATAAAGACGAGATTACTTTCTCCTGACAAGATCACGCCAGATTAGGCCTATAAACTCGCGGAATGAGCACTGGCCGTTCGCGTCACAGTTCATAGTCCGCAGGCATAAAGACGAATTACTTTCTGCTGTCAAGATCACGCCAGATTAGGCCTATATGCTCGCGGAATGTGCGCTGGCCTTTCTCGTCGCGGTTCATAGCCGGCAGGCATAAAGACGATATTACTTTCTCCTGACAGGATCACTCCAGATTAGGCCTATAAGCTCGCGGAATGTGCGCTGGCCGTTCGCATCACAGTTCATAGCCCGCAGGCATAAAGACGAGAGACTTTCTGCTGACAAGATCACGCCAGATTAGGCCTATAAGCTCGCGGAATGTGCGTTGGCCATTCGCGTCGCGGCTCATAGCCGGCAGGCATAAAGATGACTATACTTTCTTCTGACAAGACCACCCCAGATTAGGCCTATACGCTCGCTGAATGTGGGCTGGCCGCTCGCGTCACAGTTCATAGCCGGCAGGCATAAAGACAAGATTACTTTCTTCTGACAAGATCACGCCAGATTATACGCTCGTGGAATGTGCTATGTGACGAAGCTTGCCGCTTGCGTCACAGTTCATTGCCCGCAAGCATAAAGATGAGATATTTTTCGTCTGACAAAGTCGCGCCAGGTTATAAAGTCGCGGCAGCATGTGCAACTGACTGGCGCACAAATACGAACATGCTATGCGACGATTATGCGATGAAATTTTATAAACCTATTTTAGTGTTTGAAAAGTGGGGTGCGATGATTATGCGAGGAAATACGGTACCCTTCAGTGACGGTATTTTGCTGACTAGGGCCTTCAGTTTGTCTCCTGCTGTAGACTGCGACAAGACATTCTGCCTGTAGAAGACCTCAGACACTGGCTCCAAAAATGTACGGGCTGGGTCCCCCAACATCTGGTTGTCCAACTTCGTATGCATATGGCCTGACGTCTTCTTTATTTCCTCCATCGCTCTGCCCCTAAGATTACCTTTCAGGGCATCCAGCTCTTCCTGGACCTTATTGCTGAACATTCCTGCAGCAACCACTTGTAAACGCTTCTTCAAATTCTGAAGTTTGGGATACACTTCTGCAGAAATTGGTTTGGAATTTGTCTCCAGTCTGAGCAATAGAGGCTTCATCATTGATGCTACAGATTTAACGAAAAGAGCTTGCACATAAAGCACTTGTAACTCCGATTCTGTATTATTCTGCAGATTCGAAGATGCAGCGGTGAATGATTCTTTTCCATCATTGGTTTGGAAAAACTCGAAAAGAATGGTCCAGTTATCTGCCAACCACTCAACTGCTTTCAGCCAGGAATTCCACCTTGTGGCAACAGGAATTGGAAACGTCCCAGCCCCCGATTCTTTCTCCTGCAGGAACTGTTGTTTCTTTCTGGCATGTAGAAATGTTTGCTTAATGGGAACAACTAATTTGTTCAGGGATGACAGACATTCTTTCACCACAACACTAACCAGACTGACCTTATGTGCCCAACATTGAATGTGAAGGGAGTCTTCTGGCAAGAGGAGTGACAACCCAGTAAAACATGAGGTCATGTATTTGGCCGAGTCAGTTACTAAGGCCACAATTTGGTCATAGTTCACTTTCGTGTCACGCAGTGCATCTGTAATCGTTCGAGCACATGTCCGTCCATTCACTGCCTCCAACGAAGTGACTGCCGCCACATACTGGTCCTGTGATGCGGAAGGCTCCACTATAGACAGCAGAACAACGAAAATTGCCCTGCCCATCTTGTCGATAGTTTCATCACACATGACAGCAACTTGTTTGTTATGTACGGCCATAACAACCTTTTCCTTCCTCGATTTTGCCAAGAGAGGCAAATATTCCCAACGAAGAACATTACTTCCTGGAAGGTCTCCACCGCCTACAATGTTCTTCTTCACCCATTTCTTGAAAGCTGGGTGATCTGCCTTTTCCAAGGTAATGTTAACTGATACCATCAGCTCTACAGTCGAAGAGACAAAATCCAGTTTGGCAGCCTAATAAAGTCAGAAAAAATCAAATAATGAATTTGTGCAATTAAATTATCAACAATTTATGCATCACAACCAACCACCAAAGATACATAAAATAGTGAATGCATCCCTCCACAGATGGGCTTGGCGTGGGAAGGGCATCCGCCTGTGAAACAAGGGCCAAATCCACTTGTGCGTCACAGTTCGCACCCGCGACCCCACAGGTGTGTGAAAAGCGGAAGGAAAAGAAGAAGAAGAATATCATACAGAGTTAAAAATACTTTATTTAGAACTTCCGCTTGCGATTTGAGTCAATTTTTAGAAGAAATAAGAAAGCATCATATTCCTCACTACGAATTTGTGTGTTCTAATTGCGTATGTGCGAACCGAAATGTTAACGAAAACACGAAAAGTTAATGGAAAGTTTCATTCATAAAAGTTAAAGATATTTTGTTTATCAACATGCTCGAAAAATTAATGAAAAGGCTATTTTGTTTATTGACAGTCAAAAATATTCCTGAACATTGTTTGTTAACAGTGTTTAATAACTAAGTTGACGAAAACATCTTGGTGTGGACGTACCTTAACAGACCACGGTTTTTACGTCACCCGCAACAAAATAAAAGTATTCACAAGAATATAACAATTGAATGTTACATACCTTTGCTCCTTTTGAACATTCAGCTGCCTCGAACATTGTTGTCTGCTGCTTGCGTATCTTTGCTGCTTCCACGTGGTAGCGGCTAGAAATGTGCTTTTTAACGGCATCAGAAGTTTCCCATGGTATTCTTTTAGTGCAAAAGCTGCAGAGCATTACTTCTCCAGACCTCTTCATTCTGTCCTGCGAGAACTATTTTATTCGTTCATCTAAGCTCACTTTCGGTGCCATGGTGAACTATCCTGATAAATTTGCGTGCGACCAAGACCTCGACAAATGGACTAGAACTATCGTCTTCTGGAAGTGCTCTTGCAACATTCTAAAAGGAACACACTTGAACATACAAGGAACAATCGATTGACCGGCCTCTCGATTAGCGTAGACCCAACTTGAATATTCCAATACATATACACAAAGCACAGTAAATGAAGTCTTCAAAATTTCTAATGTTTCTACATGTATCAGAATAAGAAAACATTACAGTAAGTTTCCAGAACCCTCCATATGTATCAGAATGACAGTGGATTATACCCAATATACGAATCTTACAGAAATTTCTACAGTTTTAGACTACACAGATTTTGAGGTTAGACGTATTCACATTACGTATTTGAGGTTATACAAATTTACAATACATATTTACAGGGTATAGTCGTACTTAGAATTTAATAAAGGATAATTAAAATGTATTAACATAATAAATGAACGTTTTACAAGAGGTAAATTAGGTGTAGGATGCCGTACATACGACTGATGTTACACATCCACGCCTTGAAAAGGTTGTAATAAAAGTCTGATAACGGTTTAATGCATTATTTCTCTAGTTGCGATAAATTTCGTGAATAAACCTAAAAATTCGTATATGGAGTCGAAATGTCAACATTTCGCGAATAGATAGTGTTCCAAATTACATTTAAATTCGTAACACATGTCCTATATGCCTTTCTCCTATCATATTTAACACTTTTGAAAATTTCGCGAATTTTGCGAGTTGCGAAATTTGAGTGTCCCTAATTATGGGTCTGGGGAGGAAAACCAATCTTGCTCAGCGAATATGTGAAAGGCACGATGCGTAACGAGTAAATGTAGTAAACAAACAAAAATTCCTCAGACAGATGCTGATGTGATTACATGGGTTGATCTTCAAATAAAAATGGTTTCAAAGTGATATGCATTGTTAGCGATGTGATTGTTTATTCTGTGTTATTTCGTATTGCCTACATAGAACAAAAATAAAGGAATGCAGCCGAAAGAAATCTGAAACCCCTATTGACGTCAAATTGGCAGGTGAAAGGGTAAAGAAAATAGGAGACTTCTACTACTTATGAAGCAAAATAACCAGTGATGGACGAAGCAAACAGGATATAAATAGAAGGTTGGCTCAGGCAAGGAAAGCATTTCTACAGAAAAGGAATCTGTTGGCATTAAATATATATTTAGGTACTAGCATTAGTGCCCAGCTTTGCCTGGTGGATTTATTTGTTTTATGGATGATAATGAATACTACTACAGAACTGGCGCATGATACTTAAACTAACAGAAAAACATATTTTAAAAATATAACTTTTTGTGATGGTAGTGGTGGTGGTGGTTGTTGTAGTGTGGTTAAAAGTAGTACAGTATAATGGACGTAACATTCAGGTAATTTTCCCGTAATGATAATGATAATTATTAATAGGGAAACAGCTATTTACTAACTACAGCACTGACACATGTAATTTACAAACAAATTTTAAAAAAATGTTTAGAAAGAGGAGTAAGTGAATTAAAAGACACTGCCTTGGGCCTATATCTCATTGGCTGTTAGAAATGTAGAGACCAATAGCGTCGTCTTTTGTCGTATAGCGCCATAGGAAAATAATCAGAACACTTTGGAAAACTTCGGCTGTCCCGAGCTACTGAGGTAGCAATAGTGTCATTTATCGCCATATAGCGCTCAATGATAAGGTTCGGAATGAATGAATGAAGGTAAATTTGAAAGCACCAACGCTTATTGCAGCTGGTAACCTCGATGTACTGCACAAACACCAATGCACTTTGACAGAGGCATAATATTTTCATGATGATAACTGTTTTAAGTGGCCTAAGACATCTTTTTGCACTAATTAATCCCTGTGACTGCAATTTATAAACAGCGCAAGATACAACTATTTTCGCAATTCTGCCCCAGAACACTGGTAGGGGCGACGTGATGCTGCCCGAATTGCCAGCCAACAATAGACTTATTAAAATATTCTTACAGTTACACTACTATGGACATGAAAGGTTCTAGGGCCCTAATACGTGGTTTTCAAGTTCATTTTGTCTGTTATTCTAAATGTAGGGAATGGAGAGCGTTGTCCAAAATATCAAGTGGACAGTGTTACCAGCAGGGTTTCAAAGTGTATGTAAAATTTGGCGCAATTAGGAGAAACGGTGTAGATTTGTGATAAAGGGCCTAGTTTAAAGTGGACAGTGTCACCCGCATGGTTCCAAAGGGTAAGTATACAAAATGTGGTTCAGATCAGTGAAACGGTGTAGATTTGTGCCAAAGGGCCTAAATACAGGAAATGGAGTGGTATGTCCAAAATTTCATGCAGACAGTGTTACTCGCAGGGTTCCAAAGGGTAAGTATACAAATTTTGGATGAGATCGGTGAAACGGTGTGTATTTGTCATAAAGGGCCTAAATGCAGGGAGTGGAGTGGTCAGTCCGAAACTTCAAGCACACAGTGTTACTCGTCGGGTTCCAAAGGGTAAGTATACAAATTTTGGTTCAGATCGGTGAAAAGGTGTAGATTTGTGCCAAAGGGCCTAAATGCATGGAATGGACTGGTCTGTCATAAATTTCACGTAGACAGTGTTACTCGCGGGGTTCCAAAGGGTTAGCATACAAATTTTGGTTCAGATCGGTAAAACGGTGTGGATTTATGCCAAAGGGCCTAAATACAGGAAATGGAGTGGTATGTCTAAAATTTCATGCCGACAGTGTTACTTGCAGGGTTCCAAATGTTACGTATACACATTTTGGATCAGATCGGTGAAACGGTGTAGATTTGTGATAAAGGGCCTAAATGTAAGGAATGGAGTGGTCGGTCCGAAATTTCAAGCAGACAGTGTTACTCGTCAGGTTCCAAAGGGTAAGTATACAAATTTTGGTTCAGATCGGTGGAAAGGAGTAGATTTATACCAAAGGGTCTAAATGTAGGGAATGGACTGGTCTGTCATAAATTTCACCTAGACAGTGTTAGTCGCAGGGTTCCAAAGGGTTAGTGTACACATTTTGGTTGAGATCGATGAAACAGTGTACTTATCACTAACCATAACGCCAGCGCATGCGGATAGAGCAGTTCGGGAGCGCTTGTTCTAGCGACTTACTGAACAAAAATCAATCTTTAAGGTTACCTCAGAGGTGTAGCCTAATGCTACATACCCTAAACTATTCCTCTTGAATCTGGCTTTCATATAAAAAAAAGAATTTTTCGAATCGGACCGGTAGTTCCAGAGATTAGCGCGTTTAAACCCACAAACACACAAACGCACAAACTCTTCAGCTTTATTATATTAGTATAGATTAGAAAGTCATTTTTGAAAGCCTTTGACTGGAGCGCGGCACTGTATAGAAGTGAAACATGGACTGGTGGTGCAGCAGAAAAGAGAAGAATGAGAGCATTAGAAATGTGGTGTAACAGGAGAATGAAGAAGATCAGATGGGTAGATAGAGTAACAAATGAAGAGGTATTAAGACTAGAGGATAGATGCTTCTGGCGACTGTTAATGAAGAGAACACATACTAAGACACTCAGGAATAGCAAACTTAGTTATGAAAGGAAAGGTCGAAGATAAGAACTGCTGGGGTAGACCAAGGTTAGAATATATTAAACAGATTGCCTCAGATGTAGGATGTCGAAACTATGTAGAGATACAACGATCAGTTCAGGAGAGGGAGACATGGAGGGCTGCATCAAACCAGTCAAATGATTGAAGACACAAACAACAACATGGAACAGAAGACAGTCACTATGAAATTCGTTTGGCTGCTGTTGTTAATATTATTAAGACGTGGTGTGCACATAAGAATTCTCTTCGATGAAAAATTAATAACCCTGCTGAATATATACGTTTAATGGTTGCTGATGGACAGTATGTTGAACTTCATAGTGTGAGTGATCTATTTCCTGAGTGTCTGTTCAGAGTAAACCATGAAAATAGTGACACAATTACTGACTATGCTTCTGGAGAGGCTCTATTCTGCATGACTTACTATTTTCTGGAATCTTCGACAAAGGACGTAGTAGTGTCCTGAAGAAGAAGAAGAAGAAGAATAGTAGTCCTACCAGTATAACTGCAGTAAAGAAACCTAGGGGTGTTGAAGAAGTACCTTTGTAAATTGAATTACAAAACGTACCATCTAATGGTGGTGAAAGTTGTATAACTTTCCAAACAGACAACTCTTGTAAAGATATTCCTTCACTTTCTGGCATAAGTTCTACAGTTGTTATTTCTAAACTTAGTAGGCGTAGGGCCACTTTGGCAGGTCATCATAAAATCAGTGCCAAAGCCAAGAGACAGCGTGTTGGCAAAATCGGTGTTAAAGAATTGAGGGTAGCTTTTTAGTGTACTGTTTCAGATGCAATTCCTGATGTGAATCCTTTCTCTATAGGTGGTCTTCAGAAATGTTGTCACCATTGCTATGCGTTGTGCTTTAAACCTGAGACGAATACACCAGGACGCTGCCCACTCTGTTGCTATGATGGACAAATCAAGCTACCACATATTACCAATCTTCTTCATCATCATCATCATCATCATGCACAGTTTCCAGCCACTGGCCGGGTCTGATTGGAACACAAGCCTCTCCAACGTCTTCTGTCTTCCCACCATCTCTCAGCCTCCACCCTTGTCCAGTCTTCTCCTCTCTTCTTCACGCTTTCTTCCACCCCTTTCAGCCACCTGTCTCTCGGTCTCTTTCCTTTCCACTTCGTCTCGTGTATCCTCCTGGGTATCCTCTTCTCCTCCATTCGTTTTACATGTCCATACCATCGAATTGATGAAGTTAAAAAGTTGTTTATTGGTAGCAATGAAAACTCAAAAAATTTCAAAGAGAATATTAGCCAGTACAATATTGCAAGAACTGTGGTTACGTAATACTCATAATGAAACTTATATCTTGGAATTCCAATATCGACTGACGCTGCCGAGCAACACGGGTTGTCTATTAAAATAATTGGAAGAAACTTCACCGTTTACTAAAACTGAATATCTTGACAAGTAATTTTGCTATGACTACGTTTGTCGGCTTGAGACACTATGCACGTTATGCACAATCAATCAAGCCCCAACTTATTTGATTCTGTCATCTGTTTTTAAAATAATTGAGGATATTCATTTCACCAAGATCATTCTTCTGGCCGGCCGTAGTGAGCGGAGAAGCGAATCAAATGTTCTTTAGCACGTATGCACCCAGGAGTCAGATGGCCTGTCCCGCTGCAACATGCAAGTGCCGGGCGGCTGGCTGTCATTAATTTCAGGATGCATTCTTAGAGGTAGTTTGTGCTCTCAGCTCGATGATTCATATGTGACGAGTCGCAGACGAACTCGATTACAGATGTTTTAACAAGTAGTTCCGTGAAGAACTAAATAGCCTATATTTGTTAAAATTTAAGATTCAGTCCTTATTCTTGCAATTAGATTGATTTAGAGTAATATCATTATCTGTGGAATTCTGCTGGTAGCACTGTCATTATACGATTTGCTATAGCATACACTGTACATACACAATTTGGCAGAAATCCAGTGAAAGTTATGGAAGTTATTGTCAGTTAAAATGAAACATATAAGCATACATAGAATTATTTTGGTAACACTGATATATATATTCCATTCTTCTGGTACCTTCCCTGTTTCCCAGATGTTTTCGATTATTCTGTGTATTTTGGGTGTAACATTTTCCTATATATATATATATATATTATTTTTATTTATTCGTTAATTCCCCATAAGGAGAGCGTTTCAACACGATCAATTTTCATGCTTTATTGTGGCCCTTTCTTCTTTTTTCCCAAAAACCTCTCATATACACATTATGCTTCCTCTTTCTCTCCTCCGTCCACTTCTTTCCCGGTTGTCTCTCTTTGGGAGTTTGCTCAAACTTCTGTTGTCTAAGATTTTCTCTGTATGTTCTCCTGTCTTGTCATGTCTTCTGTAGAGATGTTTAGTTTCTTGAGGTCTTCCACGGTTTCCTTTACCCAATTGGTCTTTAGTGTACTATTCGTAACTATATTAAAAATTTTCTTGGTCAGTCTGTCTTCGGTCATCCTATGTATATGTCCATAAAATTTTGCCCTCCTTTTCCTTATGTTGTTTGTAATCGTCTCTTGTCTGTTTGTACAGTTCTATTGTCGGTCTCTTTATCCATATTCCCTCTTTCTGAACTGGCCCGTAGATCTTTCTCAGAATTTTTCTCTTGTTTTTCTAATTCCTTGATTTTTGTTCGTCCCTTGATTGCTGTCGTATCTGAAGCGTATAAGGCCTCTTGTAAGACCACAGTACGATAGTGTCATAATTTGGCATTGATGGAAATACTTTTTTTATTGTAGTGGTTCCATATAAGTCGGTATGCTTTCTGCAATTTAGCGATCCTGTCTTCATTGGATGCAAAGTTCAGTCTTTCTGCAATTTAGCGATCCTGTCTTCATTGGATGCCAAGTTCAGTCTTGTTTTCTGTATAATCTCTCCTAGGTATTTGAAACTTTCCACTTGTGTTATTTTTCCATACTTGGTTTCCAGTGGGTGCCTGTCTGTAGATTTTGTGTCCTTGAACGTTTTTTCGTATGAGATTTGTAACCCTGTTTTGGCAGAGATTTCATGTAGTGTCTCTAGAGCTTCTTTGGCTTCTTTTCTGTTATTTGTTATAATTGCTACATCATCGGCAAAGGTCAGACATTTAATGTTGACTGTTCTTTCCTGGTGTTTTGCCATTTTTACGCCTTTGACTCCTTTTCCCCATGTCTTGATTATTTTATCCAAAACTGCGTTAAATAGAATGGGTGATAAACCATCACCTTGTCGCACTCCTGTCTTAATTTTGAAGGGTTCTGAGATCTCGCCCATGAATTTCACTTTGGATATTGTATTCGTTAATGTTTCTTGGATTAGTTTTCTGGACTTACTGTCCACCTTCATTTCTTCTAATGTGTTAAAAAGTGTTTATCTATGGAGTCATACGCTATTTTGTAGTCGACGAATGTGATTGATGTATTCCTGGACTTTCTCGTTGCTAATATTGTTCTCAGGCACCAGATCTGCTCACTGCACGATCTTCCCTTCCTGAACCCTCCTTGGTATTCTCCTATCTGTGAATCTATGTGAGGCTCTATCCGTTTTAACAGGGCTTTGGAGAAAATTTTGTACGCTACGGGTAATAGTGAAATCCCACTATAATTATTAGGGTTCGTTTTGTCTCCTTTCTTGTGGAGAGGGTGTATTAGGGTTGACTTCCATTCTTCTGGTACCTTCCCTGTTTCCCAGATGTTTTCGATTATTCTGTGTATTTTGGGTGTAACATTTTCGTGGTCTAATTTCCAGATTTCCAAAATTAATCCGTCTTCTCCAGGCGCTCTATTGTTCTTCGGTGATTTTATTATTTCCACAATTTTTTCAAGTGTTGGAGGTTTGGAATCCATGTTAGGTTCTGGCTTTTCGAACTGTAATCTCTTGTGTTATATATACACAGTGTGCGTGTTGCTCAAAATCTATCTTCAAATAGAGTTTCAAACTGTTTATGTGAACAGATTCTATGATATTGAGTCCAGGGTTCAAATGTTCTTAGAATGTTCCTAGGCTTTTGGTAGTCCCATGAAAAAATCCACAGCCTGCTTCCAGTCTCCGACCGGGTCAGGAATGGAATGAATGAAGCCCCCATCTAGCGGCGAGGATATGAACTGTGCCGGCTGCCGAAGCCTGTCGCACTCCTCTGGGGCAATGATTAAATGAATGATAAATGGAATGAAATGATAGTGGAGAGTGTTGCTGGAATGAAATTTTGACAGGGAAAACCGGAGTACCCGGAGAAAAACCTGTCTGCCTCCGTTTGTCCAGCACAGATCTCACATGGAGTGACCGGGATTTGAACCACGGACCCAGCGGTGAGAGGCCGGCGTGCTGCCGCCTAAGCCACGGAGGCTCTTGGTAGTCCCATAATCTCTGTAAATAGGCAAACTTGCGGCTGCTAAGGCACACATTGCACGTGGAAAACTTATGTGTGGGTCCGTAAATTAGTATGTCAGTTGCATCGAGTTAAACATTGAAAATTTTAAACGTGCATATAACTAAGTCTTAAATATCTCGACCTTACAATACGCTAAGTCTTAAGTTTGTTCCGTACACTTATTCAGACACATTGAATCTGAGGTTCAAAAGACTTGAGGTTATTAATTAACAGTTAGTAGCCATGGTTACTTTATGTACTGAAGCATATATCGCACATACAAAAGTTGGATAAAATCCATTTGCAGGTATGAACGTCGCATGCAGTTAAACATTGAACCTATCAGCACGTGTAGAATTATGTTGGCGACAATGCTATGCACGGGTTGTTAAACATTAATCTGAAATACTATGGGATACAAATGTGAATATTTTGAAAGAAATCCATTTTATTTTTGTATGGATGTTACATGCATTTAAACATTGAACCTATCAGGACACGTAGAATCATGTTGGTAGCACTGTGATATATGGGCTCCTGAAAATGAATCTGAAATATTATGGTCTATACGTGTGGCAATTTTGGAATAGTTCCCATGAATATCTTCTGAGATATCAAACTTAAAGTCGAAATTTCAACTGCAATTGTTTAGCATTTGGTAGAACTGACATTATTTTCAAATATGGTCTTCAGATTTTCTGGTAGAGATCTTCACTTCGGGCCGATAACCTAGATGTTAGGCCCCTTAAAACAACAATTATCATCATAGATCTTCACTCATACCAAATTTGGTTTGGATAGCTGCAGCCTATTAGGAGTTGATAGGGCTGTACACTTAAAAACAGCGAAGGACAGGCAGACACACATTTGATCTCATAATTCTACTTTTTCATAATTTTTCCAAAAGTGACGGTATCGTAATTGTCTGTTCGAGTTTTAAGCTTTAAGACATGTGACAGCAACTGTCGTAAGGAAAGAAGTGAATTAGGATTGTTGAAATTAATGCTGTGTTTTTTTTAAACAAACTTGTACTATGAACAAAATATGCTGGTACATTTTTAAAAATAATTTTGTGTTCATGAATTAGATGTGGCTTTCGTGTGCATTTCTAAAATTATACTTTTTACAGTTCGTGTGTTATTGAACCGATTGCTGGAAAGGAAATGCAAAAAATACTTATATAATAATCTGGCACAGAAATTTTTTCCTTTTCATAAATTATGCATGTCGTGCATATGACTTTCCCTAAAATAAACTCCTGTGACTCGTCACAGGGACCAAGGATAAGAAAGGGACAGAAATTCAGGATAAGACGGATAAGGGTATGGAAGTTGAGAGGTGAAGAAAACAGGGTAGAATACCTAAGAATAGTGAAGGAAAGCATCCCAAATGATGAACTGAAGACAGTAGAAGAGGAATTGGGTAGATTCAAGAGGACACTAGTAAGGGTGGCAGAAGCAGTGTGTGGAAGGACAAGCAACAAGAAGAGATGGAAAGAAACTCCATGGTGGAATCAGGAAACAAAAAATATAGTGCAGAAGAAGAATACAGCCTTTAGGTGTGGTTCCAAAATAGGACAATAGAGACTAAAACGGAGTACCAAATTCGAAAGAAGGAAGTGAAAAGAGTGGTGGCTGAGGAGAGAAAAAAGTGGATGGAAGAGTGGACAAGGATGATGTAGGAGGATAGTGAAGGTAAGTAAGAGCAGGAATGATATGACGGACTACGTTCGAATGGTGAACAAAAGTGGTCGAGGTGTAGGGAATAAGGATGAACTGAAGATCATGTGGAGGGAGAACTTTGAAGAACTCTTGAACCCGAATGGTGACCTTGATGAAGAAATAGAGGAACTGGGAACAGAAGAGGACTTAACATGGAGGGAAGAGGAGGACACAGTCAGGAAGATTAAAGGATGGGAGTCACTAGGAACAGAAAAAAACTTAACATGGAGGGAAGTGTAGGACGCAGTGAGGAAGGTGAAAGGAGGGAAGGCACCAGGTCTGGACGAGATATGTGTAGAGATGCTGAGAGCGGCAGGAGAGGTGGGGATGCAATGGCTATATCGAGTAATGAGGGCTGTGTGGAAAGAGAGGAGGACCCCTGAGGACTCGAAGATGGGGATAATTGTTCCAATCTTCAAGAAAGGTAGCAGAAAGGAGTGCAAGAATTATCGGGGGATTACATTGATGAGCGATTGTGCGAAGATCTTTGAGAAAGTTTTGGAAAAGAGAATAAGGGCAAAAATAGCAGGAAAGATGAGGGAAGAACAACATGGCTTCAGAGCAGGAAGGTCCACAGTAGATCTAATTTTTGCTGTAAGACAGTTGTAGGAAAAACATTATGGATATGGAATATACCTACTGATGGCCTTCCTGGACAATGAGAAAACATATGATAGTGTACGTAGAAGTAAGGTATGGAAGGCTTTGGAGAAGAGAGGAGTAGGAAAGCAGGCTATATGGACGATAAGGGAAATGTACAATGGAAGTATAAGCTGTGTGAAAGTAGGAGGAGAGAGATCAGATTGGCTGGAACAGAAGAATGGCTTGAGGCAAGGAAGTGCACTTTCACCGCTACTCTTCATTGTAGTGATGGAAGATTTAATGACCAGAGTGGTGGAAGTGATTGGCGAAAGAAGGATGAAAGTAATGGCGTTTGCAGATGATTTGATGATCTGGGGAAACAAGGAGGAGGAAGTACAGGAGCAGTTGGATGTATGGAAGAAATAGTACATGGATATGGAATGAACTTTAGCATAAGCAAAAGCGAGTGGATGATCACAACCAGGAAGAAGGAGAGAGTCACAACGGGAATAACAATTGGTCGGGAAGAATTGAGGAAAGTAGAGAGTTTCAAGTGTCTGGGAAGCATGATACAAGAAAACTGAAGAATCGACAGAGAAATAAATGAGCGGGGCAGGCAAGTAAAATTATTCAGGAAAAGTGTTAGGAGCCTGGTATGGAGTAAGGATGTCCCTCAAAACAGCAAAAGGGTCATATGTAGGACTTACTACGTTCCAATCCTGACGTATGCCTCAGAGACCTGGGTTATGAAAGGAAGGGAGCGAAACAGAGCACAGGTTAATGAGATGAAATTCTTGAGAAGCAGTATTGGAGTGACAAAGGTGGACAGATTAAGAAATGAAAAGAACAGAGAAATAGTCAAGCAGGGATCATTACAGGATAGGATAGAGGAATCAAGGCTTAAATGGTATGGGCATGTTAAGCGAATGGATGGGAGGAGGATACCCAGGAAGATACAAGAGATGAAAATAGAGGGAAAAAGACCAAGAGGAAGGCCAAGAGATAAGTGGCTGAAGGGTGTTGAGGACTGCATGCGAAAGACAGGAGAAGACTGGATCAAGGTGGTGACGGAGAGATGGTGGGAAGACGGAAGACGATGGAGAGGCTTATGTTCCAAACAGACCCGGTCAGTGGCTGGAAACTGTTCAAGATGATGATGATGACTCGTCACATAAAAATGTGATCTCTACAGGAGTGGTACATAATTAACCAGTAAAGTGAGTTCGATATTCTTGGGCATCATTTAGCTAGTTTAGTGGTGGTGGTGATAAATGTTGTTGTAAGGGTTTGGTTATTGCAAATTATGGATGATACGAATGTTAATACCTAAAAATAACATTTCTTAATCATGACGTATTGGACAGGCCACTGGGAAAATTGATAAAATGCACCACTATGACTAGCTAAATATTCTGTTACAGGTTCATATGACTTTTATTGTTTTATTAATTGTATTTTTAATTAGTGACTTCAAACCCACATACTCCAGTGCTCAAGTTGTGTTGATAGGAGGTATCTAGAGCAATGGTGGCAGCTTTGTTTTAAAACTCAAAAATGGCTACGATGTTTGGATGTTGAGTAGCGGGTTTGCTGTTGTTATCCTATATTTTATCAGCGTGCAGGTCATCAACCAAAAGATACAAAATCCGTCACATGGATATGGTTTTGTGATGTAAAGGACCAGTAGAATGGGCGAGAATAGACTATGTTGGTTCTTTACGGAACTACTTGTTCAATAGGAATTTTTTCTTGGTTTCAGAGTGTGACAAATCCTGCAACGGCTGCAATGGAGATGGTCCTGATATGTGTACAGAGTGTGCTGCAGGTTTCACTTTACAGGATGGTCTATGTGTAGGTTAGTATTTCATGTAAGAATATATTCTAGATCCAACAAATTCATATACAGAGGGGTCCAGAAAAATGTAGACACTCTTTGATAGTTAATATCTTTGGAACGAAATGACATACCGTTACAATTCTTGCGCGGTAGCCTAGTCCATTGTTTTGTCAACATTTGAAGAAGGTCACATGATGAGTGGCGCGGCAATCTTAGCGAGTTTTCCAGCAGATGACAGTGCAGCAATGAATGAAGAAGATTGTCGTATGAGCAACGCACGGCCGTATTGAAGTGGTACTGGAAGTACGAAAACATGATGTTGGTACAATGGCAATGACGTAATGTGTACAGAACTCAGCCACCAACACGTACAACAATTTAACGTATTCGGGATGAATTTGAAGCAGACGGTATTGTTAAGGATGTGCATAAGGATAGGTCTGGCCGACCAAAAACATCATCAAGTCCAGCTTCCAACTCTGCTGTGTTGCAACATTATACCAGGTCACCTCGAAAGTCTGTGGATCAGGGTGCACGCGAAAGCGGGGTAAGCCGATGAACTGTACAACAAATTCTGAAAGCTGAAAAGTGTACATTCCAAGATCGCTGCACGCTATGAACGAGTACGACCCGAATTGAAGGATTGAGTGCTGCAAGTGGTTTGGAGGCATGCTTCGCGAGGATTAACAGTTTGCAGGGTTGGTTATCTGGTCTGACGAGGCGCAGTTCAAACTGAACGGTACTGTAAACTGCCACAACTGCGTGTACTGGGCTCCTGAAACTCCTCACGTTCACGTGGACAAACATGTTAATCTACCGGGTGTCGATGTGTGGTGTGGTCTGTGATCGCACGGTTTGATTGGCCCGTTCTTCTTTGAAGGTATCGTAACTGGTGAGATATATCTTCATATGCTGCAAACATCGATTTTACCTGCCATCCGAGAGGTGTTTGGAAATGAATGATTTTACCTACAACAAGATGTCAGAGATGTCAGAGATGTCAGAGCCTACTTGGATGAAAATCTACCTGGACGATGGATAGGTCGGAGAAGAGCTGTTGAGTACCGACCACGGTCTCCAGACCTTACACCTCTTGACTTCTACCTATGGGGGACCTTGAAAAATGAAGTTTATCAACAGAAGCCAGTTACACTGAACGAGCTACGAGAAACCATCTAGGCGTCCTGTGCGACTATCACACCGGCAACACTGACAGCCGTAGTTCGGTCAGCAGTTCAGCGGTATGAACGTTCTTTGCCTGCTATAGTCCGTGTCATCTTAAATAAGGTACTAAACGAAAACAATGTAGCCTACTTTAACGTCCATCCCCTATGCCGACGTGCATGGTGGTTTATGGTCGAATTTCTTGAAGTTAAGTTGTTTTCTTGTGTCAGCACATTGTCGCCAACCCTGCTTATAATCTCGCCAATCCAAAGACCATAATACCACTAAAATTTCTTACCACACAGTTGCTGACTGGTGTCTCCCAGAATGCATTGTATCCAACATTATATATACATCTTTCACTGATGCCTATTTCATTAATTAATTTCGCAGTTTTCTTTGGAATGTCAAGTCTAATGAAGTTGCACAAGGTAAGTACTACTAAGATACGTCGATTAAAACAGATTCTACTGTTATTATAGAATGATAGAATCAGATTATAGAATATGTGTGTGTTCAAATTCACTCGCCTGAAATGATTCGAACGTTTTATGTAATTAATTTTTGCATACATTCTTTTTAGATTTCATCAGGATGCCTAAAACATGCGACAACAAGATTGGAGAAACTCTACAGAAGATCACTTGCCGAATGGATTTCGAATTTGAGTACGTAGCCCATGCGTATGCCTATATAAGAGTATAATGAACTAGGTTACTTTTTTGTTGTTTTATTTATTTTTATATTCAGTTAGGACACAAATAACGTAATAAAAACGTTAGTGATCTTAAAAATTTTGAAATAGTCTTCTGACTGCATTTTTTTGTATCATTCAAATCAAACATAGCCTAACTAAATATACACTCAGTAACATATTCTTCGGTTACATTTGCCTTCTAATACTGTAATTTATCTTACTCTCGACTTCAAAGTGCTGTGAGCCATTATGTTTTGAGTAATTTATAAATTGGTTTTGCAACATGACCTGAAACTATGTAGGCCTAACCTCCAATTCTAAATAATCATTTTACAAGACTTGGCTGTTAGGTAGGATATATAACATATTTTACATGGTGCAATGTTACTCATACTCTTGGAAGTATGGTTCACACTCGGTTAGTGGTAGTTCATTTGTGTTAATGTATTGGTGGTTATTTATGTACGTAGCTTATATGTAGTACTGACCGATACTTATTAGTTGGCAGATAAAATAATATTTCTATTTGTTTCATTTCATGGTTGCGACAGATTAGTGTGGTACCTCCTTATAATGCAACAAAGGTTGCCCAACATGAATCAATCGTCTGAAGAGGTATATACTCAACTGCACATGTGTCACAAATGCAAAATTTCAGAGAATACCACCAATATCTCATAGCTCTTGACATACTGCACCAGTGAATGTCTGGGCGAAAATTACTGATGTACTAAATTTGGGTAAGACAAAGCCATTGGTCGTTACTTGGTTCGATGACACGATCTGGACGAAGCCTTTGTTTGGTAATAGGTTAGGCCTATATGATTGTCTGGACAAAACTATTGTGTTGTTGTCGATGTATGGTACACAAAATACACGACACAGGTCTTGCGTAGAGAGATACTGGCTTCTGTCTGGCCGAAAATTACTGTTCCTACTAGATTAGGCAATGTCTGGCCGAAAATTTCTGCTTGTATTACAAGCAAGGGGGTCTGGGACATTAGCCCCAGTTTAGGCCTGTTTTTGTATGTAAGGCCTTATTAACACACAGAATTTAACATGTATGCATCGTTTAAACCAGGCCACGCCAACGTGAGCCCCGGTGCTACACCGAGCGGCACCGGTGCTTTTCATCTCCCTCCCCTCTTTCCTCCCCGTTTAGTGGCGGTAGCACAGTCAGACTTGAATGATGAGCAATGGATCGCTGACCTCGCTTTCATGAAAGACACTAGGGGGTATTTAAATGATTTAAATAACTCATTGCAAGGCAAAAACAAATTAATCGGTACTATGTGTGTCCATATTGAAAATTTCAAATTGCAGCTTGTGCTTTTTAAAAGTCAGTTTCCAAGAAGGAAATTGGTACAATTTTCCCTCTCTAAAATCCTTGAATTTAAGTACTTATGAACACATCAGTGGGAACACAAAAGTGTTACAGTCATTGCATAAAGAATTTGAAGATAGGTTTGAAGAAATAAAACAAGTAAAACCGGCACTCAAAGTTTTTATAACTCCTTTCTCGGTGCGCCCAGAGGATGCCCCATGAAGTCTCCAAGTTGAGCTGATAAAAGTACAGTGCAATCAATTTTGACAGCCCGCTATTACCATTACAATGGTGATTTGATATCATTTTATAAAGGCGTTGAGGAACAAGAATTCCCAAGGATTCATGCCCTTGCCCTAAAATTTGTTAGTATGTTCAGAACAACATTCGTTTGTGAATAAATGTTTTCAATTGTGAATATTAACAAAACATAAACAAGGTTAAGTTTGTCTGATGCTTTGTTGGAAGCTACACTTCGGATTGCAACTGTCGAAACGATTGTACCAAATATCGGCAAATTAGTGCTTCAAAGCGATGCCAAAGATAAAGAAAGAATGTTGAAAATTAGTGCAAAATCAGGAGTGCAATAAAACTATTACCGTATTTCTGTCTGTACACAAAATTGGCATTATTATTATCAGTTTTCATACTGGTACGCCACCTGACGCGCGCTGATTTGGCCAGCCCCATTCACCAAACAACAACACTCTCGCCTCTCTAAGCGCTCCTACTACACGTTCCTCTCCCACAGCACTGGTGCCGGCAGGTGCTCGCAAAGCACTTGAGTTGGCTTGGCCTGGTTTAAACCTTAGAAACACAACGTAGTGAAAGAATAGAGTGCAACATAAAACGAACACCACAGGTACCATATGTGTGGGACTGGCAACATTTTATTTATCCTATAAATCACGCCCACAGTAGCCGACACAACTGAAATTGGTAACGCTGTATGACGTATCACTCCCACGTAACTTTTGTAAAGTACAAAAATTAACCAAAATAACTGTAGTAATGTTCAGGAAAAAATCTGGAGATGATGTAGTAATGGATGTTTACTCCTCCACTGTCTTTAACCCACCCGCCGTCCCAAATAGGATCACGCTGAGTCCGCCATTTTTGCCGTTAATTATGCACAAGTACAGTATTGCCAATCCCGCAGTTACGGTACTACTTTGTATATGTGCGGTACCATGAAACAAAATAGTGCCGAGTTTGAACCAGTTCGCAATGGATTGTGCAAGCTGTTTTTGTCTGGACCAATAATATTGTTAGGTCGTTAGGCCATACAAACACCCATGTTTTTTGTCATGCACAGTGGGGGTAGAAACACATAATTTTCATCCAAACCCATGGTTTGTGCCTAGACCAATAATTTTTAGGTAGTGCGGCGCTGGTTTTGCCGCTTAGTTCGAAACGTGGAAACCTTGTGATTGGCGTTCATTACAGTGGTGAATACTCTTCTACATACCAAACAATCCTAGCCTGGGGCTTACGACCCAGACCGCCTTGCTTGTAGTGCAAGCAATAATTTTCATCCAGACAGTCGTCTAACCAAGAAGAGCCCAATTATTTCTTCTTTCACATAATTACAACATTACGTGTGTCGTCTAATGTATTTTGTATCGGACATGTTGGTAACTAATGACATCAATGTGTGCGCGTCATTGTGATCGCTCACTGCGGCAGTTTCACTTACTAAATATGCTGTCGAACATGGCTGCGGTGGTTAAATATACAATAAATAAAAACACATATTTACATGATTTAGCACATATATCCGGTGCAGAAGTGATCAAGGTTAGTAGTTACAATTGATAATGTCCCCCCCACCAAAAGATTAATTAAGGTATGAAAATGATATATTAACAAAGTGAAAGCAAAAAGGAAAAGAGTGATACGTGGTACAGAATTAATCTGAAATTTCACTACAGTATATAAGTCGTGTTATAAAAGGGGATACTTAGGACTCGGAGAGTCATACATTTTTTCTGTATCGACAATATGATTATAAAATGCAAACCGATTGTCTCCGGCCAGTCAATACTGTTTATTCAAATTGAATAAAGTAATCACTCGTCATGATAGAATGGTACATGTTTTGACACCTAGCAAATCATTGGTGTCTTCATCAGCCATGACTCATGATCTCAAGATAACGGTCACGTTAAACTACAAGCTTACTTTATTTCTTCATCAGCCATGAATTGGGCAGCACATATGAAGAATTTGGTTGTGGCATAGAAACATGAATGAACACACCTAAAAAATGAGAAGTATATCATGCATATAAAAAAACATTAAAAATTCCTAAAACATTTTGTTAATAAAACACGTTTAAAAAACCTCCATCGGGTTTAATCAGTCTATTCTTGAATCAGCCCAATGTAATTCTTGATGTTGATTGTGCCATAGTACATTACACTTGTTGCTTGAAAGAATACATTTGTAGTCATAGTATGAATTGATGGACACATACGATGTAGTTCATGACCCACGCGGAGACCTAACGTTAAAACCTAGCTCATAGTAATCCAATTTAGAAGCGTGCATTCCATTGACATCAATGTGTCCAGGAAGGGTGTCAAATCCCAACTGGAAAAAAACAACGAAAGCTAAGTGTGAAAACTCCAAAATTGGAAAAGGGGTTTTGAAAATCTCTGGAGTTGAATACTGATAGAAAAACTTCCGTATCAATGCAGCAAGATGTCACAATGTCGTGCTGTGGTGGTCGGGAGCGGTTCATTACTGAGGTCAGTGTGCTTGTGTTGAGGTCAGTGTGCTTGCGTGAAAGCGATAAGCAAGCCAGTTGAAAAAGGGGGGAGGGATAGTTGGAGTGAACATGATGGCATGCGGGGAGGGGGAAGGGGAAGAACAGGTCTAAGGTGAGGGGATGAGTTTCTCAAGGGGGGTTGTAGTTCGTTCTATAATTAATTAGAGTGTTGTAGAGTGCATTAATTTCGAAATTGATTTCATTAAGATTACTTAGAGGGGGGGGGGGTTCTTAGAGCAAAATCGATTTAAATTTCTTCCAGAATGTTCATGATGGTTTCCTTTGCTTTGCATTTTATAATAAAAGGGGGTAGCTTGTGGGTTACAGACAGCGAAGAAGAAAACATCTATTAGTACATCATTTCCACAATTATTATTCATCATTACACAAGGTACAGGGTCATTAAACATGTGCGCGCCAGTAAACACGGCAATAATGTGTACTTACAGTGCTCTTAGCCGATGCTGGAAATGTCCTCCCTCTCTTGTAGCACACACCCACACACCTGACATCTTCTGATGAAAGAATGTCTGTCAACTCTTTTATTATTTACGCAGCCTGTTTTCTTGAATCGTTTAGCGATCCTCCTAATTGCACTGGCATTAGGCACAAGTCTTCCTGGAAACCTGATTCGAAATTTTCGTCTTGTTTCAGAACAAGATTTTCTGCTTTTCATATACGAATTATGGATATACACATGTTCACGCAATGTGAATTGGTGTCTAGGCATGACCAACAATGACAGTAATCACAATACTCATTAAACATGCAACACTAACGTCTAAACTTTGCAAATACATGCCCATATGAATGACAAAATACATGTGAACTAATGATATGAGTCAGCGGAGCGCGCCAACTGCCGGCTGAACCGGGTGCGCGTGGCCGCGAACTGCACTTGTCACAGCCGGCTTGGCTTGCCGTGTTTACTGGCGCGCACATGTTTAATGACCCTGTATTTAGGCTAATTTAAGTATTCTACTTGGTTCATCACTCCAGAAGTGTTACCTCTATTACGTATGTAGTTTTGCCTTGAACATTTTTGGTTGAAGACGGGCTCTTATTTTATTTTCAAATATGCACTGAAAATTTTAAGCACTTTGATTTTTTAGAAACCATTTGAGTAACACTATTATAATAATGCTATTAATATTATGATCATGTAGAAATGAGGGGAAGTGTGGAGGACATACGCACATAGTAGGCATAGCCAGCAGCATTGGCGATAACTCTGCCTTCAGTTCAATGCTGACACTGAATTCCCTCTCATATATTCCGCTCTTGCAAGTTAAAGATCTCAGCTCTCCACAGAAAATTGTTTTGTGTTGGTATTTTGTAATTATAATTTTCGAGATATTACTCCGTCGATAAAGCTTGCCTTTAAACACCTGTATTTAACTCGTCAATTTGTCAGTGAATTCAGTGAATTTTCTGTAAGTGGCTTTTAATGTGCCAAGTGACGAGAGGTCAGGGGAGTATTCTACCGACCGTCTCGTGCTGTGCGGCTGGCATTCTTTGGCAGCTGGTCCAGGTTCGATTTCCGGCTCTGCCAAGAAATTTCAATTTTGGTCTTAGGGATGGAACAAGGTACACTTGGCCTCGTGAGGCAAAACTGAGAAGAGGAGGGTTCGATTCCCATCTCGGCCATCTTGGAAGTGGTTTCCCCACTTCTACTCCAGGCAAATGCCAGGATGCTTCCTAATTTAAGGCCATGGCCGACTCGTTCCCAATCCTCATCTGAATAACAAATGCACACACTAATATAGCCATAACAATAACACAGGTTATCAGACAAATTCCACACACCCAAGTACACGGATCTACATGACCATGATGTCGCAAAGCCCCAAAATCAACCAATAACAACTGCATTCTACCATTCCAAGAAGAAATCTTAAGAGTTGTCATTAAAGTCTTATGCCCCTAAAATCCACGACTAGTTCGAATGGTTTTAGGCCTAAGCATTGGAAGAACCATCTTCTTGCATCTCAATAGGGATTTGCCAATAGGCTTTCAATGGCTTGTCTCAATTCTGCCTCCTAGGTATATGTAGGCCTAATACATGCAAGAAATGAGTACTGTACTTATCAAAAATAAAGAAATAATAAGCTAGTATGTACCCTACTATTCTATTTCTCTCCTACTTCTAAATCCTTCCTTCCCTGAACACATCTTAAAACAGAATGGTCTGCATTTTTGGACTAATTATAAAAATGTAGCCTATTAGAAGAAATTTACGTGCTCATCTATAGCTCCCCGGCAAAACTGGAAAACGCCTTGAGTAAGTATTAATGTTTCTGTTCTTATGCCTTTTATATGATGCTTTAAAAATCAATCTAGAAGAGCTAATTTAAGTTAACTTCACTACCCTCATACTGCTTAAGAGTTAGACTGTTTAGTACTGATGACCAAGATGTCCCTAACTTGAGCAAGGACTGCGTCACAACTTTATGTAAAATGTATTTTCGTAAAAGGGCCTTTACTTAGTTTGGATCATTTGCGATACGTGTTACATGGATGTGTGTGCTAACTTTTTTGGTGTTAAATGATGTAAGTTGGCAACACCAAATGTGGTGGCCATGTTTTTTTTTTTTTTGGAACTTATTAAAGGTGGTTTTTGACTATAATGGGGGTCACTTTGAACACATGAAATAACCTTCCCCCCTTGCGAAAATTGTAACGGTATGTAATTTTGTTTTTATTCAAATTTTACTGTTCCTCCAATCAATACAAAACAATATGCGTCATTAGGGGCTAATCACGGTACATGTTTCTAACCCTTTTAAATATGGTTCTTCATCAGCCAACATTTGTCTTAACACAGCATACTATTAAAGACATAGATAATACACAAATACATACAACATTCAAACACATTAAAAACTTTTGCAATACATGATATTAAAACACTATTAAAATGTGGCCTGTCACAATTCCTTTGCCCTTCAAATGACATGAATAGTCGGAGTTTATTTCTGTCTCTAGGAAACCTTCATGCTAGGTTTAGCAGTGAGATAGTTCATATCACATAAAAACATTTTTAAAACCACATGCGTACTGTTGGTTCTATTTAAAAGTCACTGTTCATTAAATAGCACAATGCCTGTTGTTGCCTGTCCATAAAATTCTTCACACCAAAGTAGGTAATGAAGTTCTACTTGTTGTAGAGAAGAATGTGTTGTCAAATGGGTCTAAAAGATGGAAAGCTTATCCCAAATGAGCGGCTCTTGACGTAGCCTAGTAGTCCATCCCGACAGTTAAGGCAGTCCTATATTGAGCAAATTTAAATAGTGTAAAAATGACGAAAATAAGAATCAATGAGAATGCAAGTATGATAGCCAGAAAATAAATGAAAATGCAACGAACGGACATCCTTACCTTAGTGAGAACATTACACCTACCAGGTCAAGCCGGGTCAAACTTAATGCAGCGACTAGAAGTTCCTTAGCGAGGCAGGTCGTATAAGGAAAGAGGGGTGGGTCTAACAACAGAAGGAGTGGGGCAAGAGTGATAGGAGAAGTACGGACACCACAACAGGGAGTTAAGGAGAGGGGAAAGGGGCGAGGGAAAAGGATGGCAAATTCTCCCAATGTCATTTGGTTCCATAGATATTAACTATCAAAGAGTGTCTACATTTTTCTGGACCCCTCTGTATAGCACGGTAGATTGCATACATTTAATTACTATAATCAGGAATGCTAAGGCGTATTATAGTCTTAACTCATTGCAGTAAGACATTTTCTGTGCTTCACACTGAAGCTTCTAGTTTCTTCCTGAGGTCCCAGCTAAATCTCTTTAATTCCCTTCATAACTTTGTTTTGATTGTTCTTCTTCTGCGTCTGCTTTTACGGCCTCATTGGACCACTTCTTGGTCCTCTTCTTCAGTAAGTTTTCTTTCCGAGTTGCCCAGTAGCTTTTCATTTGCTCTGATCTTCTCAGGCGTTCCTCATCTGTAAATACCCTTTTTACTGTATGACGTTTGTCTATTTTTGGTTGAAATCTTATTTTTATGTCTCAGTTTTGTTTTTGTTGTTTTGTTTTGCAAGTCATCCAAGGTTATTTCTAATTCTTCTCTAATTTCCTTAATCCATCCCTTGTTGTTTCATATTCCAAAGTTTCTCAACAATTTTTCTAAATCTGGTTTCCGGTGTCTTCATAATGTGACCAAAATAAGAAATCCGTTTCTTCCGAATAGTACCAGTGATGGGCTCCAGTTCTCTGTATACCACTTCATTTGGTACAATCTGTCATTGTCCATCTTTCTGATATTTTTTATTTATTCATGTTCTAGCTATTCTTCTTTCTACGTTTAGAATTTTGTCGATTCTGTTTTTCTGAGTAACTCTAAAAAGAGTTTCGCTTCCATATGTCACGTCTGGTTGAACCACAGTCTTGTAATGTTTTAATTTTGTTGTGATTGATAGACATTTTCATTTATATGTAGACCATGTTAATTTTTGGGCGTTTATCATTTTATTAGTTCTTTCCTTCTTTCTTTCTTTCTTTCTTGCCATGCAAGTTTCTCATCTAAGTTGTAAGTTATAATTTCTCCCAAGTATTTAAATTGCTTCACTATTTTAACTTTCTTGTTATATACTGTTATGTGGTTGATTACAAGTGGATTTGCTACCATTATCTCAGTCTTTTCAAATATCTGAAGTCCAATATTTTGTAGGCTTATTATTAGATTTCTGGCTTCTTGAATATTATTAGCCAGTAACGCTAAATCATCTGCGAGTCCCAAGCAATTTAAGTTTATTTGATCTTTCTTGGTTCCAATTCTTATGCTCCTAGGATTTTCCCTGTACCATTCCCTCAACACGTATTCCAAAGAACAATTGAAAAGTGAAGGCGATAAACCATCTCCTTGTCTTAATCCTGTTTTATCGTAAACGGCTCGGATATTTCTCCTCTGAATTTTAATTTAGATTTGGTGTTTGTTAGAGTTAGTTTTATAATTTTTATTCATTTGGAATGAAGTCATAAGCTTTTTTTGAAGTCTACGAAGGTTATGACTTGTTGTTTTTGTCTACGTTTGTAGTAGTCCATTACTAATTTTAAGATGATTATCTATTCAGGGTAGCTTCGCCATGGCCGAAATCCACCTTGGTATTCTCCTATTTCCAGTTCTAATTGATCTTTACAATGATTATATAGAATTCGTGACATGATTTTATATGTGATATCCAAAAGGGAAATTCCTTGATAGTTGTCAGGATTTGATTTTTCTCCTTTCTTGCATAATGGATCTATTATAGCTGTAGTCCAATGGTCTGGCAGTTCTTCTCTGATCCAAATTTTTACTATGCATTGGTGTAATGAAATCTTTACTGGTTCTGCTGCATATTTCCACAATTCTGCAAAGGTTTGATGCTTCTCCACTCACTTTGTAGTTTTTGAGCTCTCTCTGATCTTTGTAGATGGATTGTGGGTGGATTTAGGTTTTCTGATGGTGTTTTAACATTGGTGTCTGTATTTATTTGATGCAGTTCTGGGGGATCTTTGCAATTTAGTAACTTGTTAAATGTTTCTGCTAAAATTTCTGTTTTTTTTTTTATTACTATGAGCTAACTTGCCATTTTTGTCTTTTAACATTAATGTTGGAGGTTCATATCTTTGTAGTTGTTTGCTAAAAATTTTGTAGTAATCTCATGAGTTTGTTTTCGCGCTATTTGTTTCGATCATCAGAAGTATATCCTTTTGGTATTGCCGTTTAACCCTTCGTATTATTTTTTTAGTTATCTTCCTTTGTTTTATGAGTTCCAAGTGTGATTCATCTGTTTTTTTACTCTGATACCGCAACCAGGCTTGATGTCTATCTTCTGCTGTTTTATCACACTCATCGTTCCACCATTGGTGTTTCTTCCTTGGATTGTTCATCTATTTGTTTCAATTGGGGAACTATTTAGTCTAGATCATCTGTTATTTTAATGTATCTAGTTCGTTCTTTGTATCCCTTGTTATTTATTAGTTTCTGAGGGTTGCATGTTCTCTTTCTTTGAGGTGAGTTTTTTTCTTTGTCAATTTTAATTTTAATCTTTATCATGTAATGATCTGATCCAGTATCTGTTCCTCTCAGAACTTTAACATTATAGATCTTCCTGTGATAGTTCTTATCCATACAAACATGATCTAGTTGCCAGTCACCTTTTTTCCAATCTGGATGTTTCCAAGTTTGAGTTTATTTGGTCTTCTCTTGAAGTAAATCTATTTGGAGATCATATCATAGTTCCTGCAAAATTCCACCAGTCTTATGCCATTCCTGTTTGTTCTTCTCTGTTCTGGCCATTTTTCTATTATGTCTCTATCTTTTTTCCCTTCCTAACTGGGCATTAAAGTCTCCAATTAAAATTTTGGTGTGACTTTTATTTATGTTTGTTGCTGTTTGATCCAAAAGTTCCCAAAATCCCTCCACATCTTCTTTGTGTTATTTCTTATTATTTTTTTCATTAGTGGGGGCATGGCCATTTAGTATGGTAGGTATATGCTCTATTTGCAGCTTTTAGAGTTATTGTCGAGAGCCTAGGGGATAGTACTTTGAATTCTATGATAAACTCTATTATTTTGAGATTGACTACAAATCCTGTTCCGAATTGTGGACATTGCTTCATTACTCTTTTTCCTGGTATTCACTTGTAAATTCTATACCCTTGTGATTCTATTGGTTCCTGATCAGTGTTTCTCATTTCTTGAAGCCCAGTTATAAGAATCCCTTTGCGATCTATTTAGTTTGTCAAAATTTTGAGTTTCACTGGCTGTATGATGGAATTTATATTGTGTGTTGCTATATAGTTTATCTGTCCTGTCTTCAGTCTAAATTTTGGTCTTTATCTGTCGGGGGTATTTTTAGATGCTCCGACTCATCTAGGGTATCTTTCAGGTGACTGCCCTTCGTATCCGAATCCAGTCTGCCTTGGCAATTGCAAGGCGGTGGAATATTCCTTAAAAGATTTCCTTCCATGTTTGACTTTCAAAGGTAGTCAACCTTGTATGGAGCAAGCTTCGAGTTACAAGTACGGTTGTTAACCATAGAGGTTGTGTGTTTGGTCCGCGAGAGCTATTTTATTTTGCTCAAGTCTGCCGGCAAGCCCGTGAGGACCACCCTATCCGCCACCTGGGACGCGCCACGTTGGAGTATCACCTCTCTGCCTGCTACGACACCGTAGTAGGTCCGTGGTTTGTATTGATTATAATATTTTATTTTTTTAATTTATTTTACAACTATGCACTTTCTTTCTCTCTTCGGCTTTTCCCAATTAATTGGGGTCGCCGGAGCCATCCAGGCTCATTTTGGTTTTGGCCGGGGATTTAAGGCCGGATGCCCTTCCTGACACCACGTGATTTTCCAGGTGAAAATTCCACCCCGATGTCACCGGTATTCGAACCCCGGCCGTCCGGGTGAAAGGCGAGAAGCTAAGCCACTGCGCCATCACGCTCCCCTTTACAACTATGCACTGTTTAAATATTTAACTTTTGTTTCATAAGCTTGTGGACTTTGCATTGAAGATTGTTTAGATATTGGTGACAATATTGAAAGCACTTCTAATAATCCCAGAGGCCAGTGAGCTGTTCTTACGGAAATAGAGTTTGTTCTTTCAAAGTTCTCTCAAAAATGAACTGTTTCCTCACTGTGGTTTGATATGAACTAGTCTAGAATGTTAAGTGAAAACTGATCCTGATCCATGCTGGACCATAGCCAAGGGGTGGCCAGGCTGGATACCATCTGTCCAAGAACAGAGATCTGCCTAAAGCAAATTTCAAATTGCTCTGGGAATATTGGCCATCAGGAAAGAGTTCTTAATTCAGTAAATATTTTATTTTTCATGTAATGCCATTAAATGAATTACTTCTTTATGTTCACAGATGAGAAAGAGTGGAAACGTGACTCGCACGCATATGTGACACGTTATCTCACATACACAGGTTTGTGTGTGGCTACGTGTATAGTGTTTCAGAAGAATGTGGTGGTAGCTAGTTTAATCGGCCTTACCGTAGCAGTGTACATTTCAGTTTCGGAATACATGCTCAGTTCGTATTCCAGAGATATTGGTGGTATGATGGAGTTACCTGCAGTGAAATAATGAAGTGAACTGATAGAAACTGGTGGCTGTGAGAACTTTTTTCTTCTTGCTTTGCTTGATATAAGTTCATATTAATAGTTCAAAAAGAATTATAATGACATTAGAGGTATTAGTATTAGTATGATTCTGTCTTAAAAGAAAGGTATTTTGTACAAAGTCTGTATCACCAGGTACTGAACCAGTTTGTGATGTTTTCCAGATGTATAATTGTGGGAGTATTTGCTGCTTGTTTGCCAGGGCTGTTGTTTTTATGTACAGTGCATCAAACAAAAGTGATACACACACTCTTGGGTAAGTTAACGGTACATGTTACATTGAGCTAGTAAACTCATGTGGCCCTCTAGCCATAGCATGGCTTCGAAATTGACGTAACTTGCGTGAGTTGTTAGTTAATGATTCCATTACACTACCTCAAATCAGAATTTAATTTCTTGACAGAGCCACGAATTAAAGGCAGCATCAAATTAGGCTAACCACTGCACCATAAAGTGTACTTCAGTGAGCTTCATTGCATGTTCAGTGTGTCTACCGGCACTACTGGTAACTAAAGTAACAAAAAGGCAGCTTATTTCATGTACGGGTAACGAGAAGTAGGTAATTTTTAATTGGAGGTAACAAAAAGTCCCTGAAGGCAGGTTAAATCGTTTAAACTCGGGTGCGCAGAGTGCGCAGGCCAATCTCAAGCACGCATGTTCGGCAATCCCACTTCTCTGCCTATAAAGTCAAGTCTCACATATAGCATAGGCCTAGAAATGACGGCTTATAATTGCTGGGGGGTTGAGCTACATCTGATTCGTACTTTCGTCTACAGATAGCATCTAACAAATTCACAATTCACATAGCTCAATTGGACAATTTACATCCTGTTTCCTTCGGGAACAGATATTTCCAATACAGATAGCATGCCACTTGCGTCTGCAGAGAACGAGAGTAGATGGTAATCGGTGAACATGAGGGAGCTGCAGATCACTGCACATGTACTAATGTTGCTTTCAGGCTTATAGATTAGATTTTCGAAGTGAGAAGTCTCGTCTAGAGGTTCAGAATCCACGTAGAAAGGAAGTTTGTAGCTTATAATCGCAAGGTTGAGGAGCATTGTGGGGTTTGAAGCCATTTTTCAGTGTTACCTTAGTAAACAAGAGTTTAGTGCTAAATTACATGTAATTTATTTCAGGATTAGGGCATAACCCAGCTCTTTTGGGTACATTTGTGTTGACCGACTGAAAAGCACTAAACTCTTGTTAGGTTGAAGAGCCATGTAATATTACAAGCTTTTTGGTTTGATGTAAGTCAATACCATAGATCTGTATGCATAGTCATAACTACTCGCACAGAACTGGGGCGTACCCATAAATTACTGTAATATCCAGACTAAATATAACATTTTTAAATATATAAAAAGCAAATATCACGCACTCATTGCCTTACCTCGGTAACCTCTGGATCATCATCAACTAGAGTAGTTTCCAACTACAGGTTGGGTCTGCTTGGAGGACAAGCCTCTCCATCGTTTTCTGTCCATCCACCACTTCTCTTCTGTCACTGTTGTCCAATTCACTTCTTTTCTCTCGACACTTTTCTTCACCCCCTTTATCCACCTATCCCTTGGTCTTCCTCTAGGTCTCTATTCCTTCCACTCCATTTCCAATATTCTCTGTGGTATTCTCTCTTCCCCCATTCTTTTCATGTGTCCATACCACTGTAGCCTTGATTTTTCAATCCTAGCCTGTATGTGTTCTTTAATATTTCTCTGACTTTGTCCATTCTAGTTACACCTATACGACTCCTCTGAAACTTCATTTCCACTTCTTGTATTCTGCTTTCATCTCTCTCCATCACCACCCAAGTTTCTGATCTAAACGGTAGGATTGGCACAAAGTATGTTTTGTATATGATCCCTTTACATTTCTGTGGCACATCCTTGCTCCATATCAGGCCGCTAACACTCTTGAAGAATCCATAGCACACCCTCCTCTATCATCTAATTCCAAGGCATTTCCCCCCTTTTCTTCAATGACACTTCCCAGATACTTGAAGCTCTGCACTCTCTTCAACTGCTCTCCACCTAACTTTATGCCAGAGTATACTCTGCCCTTCTCACGTGTTATCACCACTTCACACTTTTGCGTGGAAAGCTTCATTCCATAGGATGTCACTACTTCCTCCCATGCATTGAGTTGCTCTTGTACATACCTCTCCTTGTTTCCCCAGATCATCAAGTCATCTGCAAACGCCATTGCCTTAATTTCTTCCTCCCCAATATGCTGCGCTACCTTCTGCATCACTTCATCCATCACCGTTACAAAGAGCAAGGGCGAGAGGGCACTTCCCTGCTTTAGACCATTATTCAACTCTAACCATTTTGTTCTTTCCATACCAACTTTCACACAACTTCTGCTTCCCTCATACATATCTCCCACTCTCATCACTATTTCTGGATATAGGAATTTAATTTTTTCATGGAGGATGCTTTAAGTTTATAGGTAAGGGGTAAGAAAGTTTGTGAAATTCAGTTTCTAACGGGAGAAAAATAGGGGTTGAAGAAGAACTATCCTAAACCTCTTGAGTTACAAATGTGGAACTTGACATGCATGCTCTTTGATAAATTTCAAGGGATACGTGTCCTAGAAAGTTTTGATTTGATATATTTTTAGCCATGAAATTAGGGTCTGAATATTTCCTTAAACGTGTGTGTGTGTGTGGCTGAAACAGCTTGAGTGATACATCTCAAACTCTGGAAAAATACTCTTCTGACATTGGCATCTGCAGCTCCCTTGCATTCTCTGTAGACGTGAGTGGCGCACTATCTGCTGACGAGTATGTGAATCAGCTGTAGCTCAATCTTCCACCAATCATAAGCCAGCATTTCAGGACCTATGCTATATGTGAAACTTGACGTTACAGGCAGAGAACATCATAGGCTTCAGTCACCAAACAGCAGCGGAGAGAGCTGAACAGCCGATATCAAATAGCTTTGATATGATACTGTTAATGATTGTTCACTCACCATGTTCTCTTCACACACATTTCTTGGCATCATACTGTACCTGTGTAGTTATACCTGGTTAAGTAGAATGAAGTAGAAGATAAGACTGCTCCCTCCTTACTACTAGGAGTTCGAGGTCAATGTAACACAAAAAAAATAATCACTTCATCGTACAATTAATGTTGAAGTGAGATCCGCAAACATGCTTCACGCACAGGCAAATGTGTGACGTTGTCAACCTGTGACTCAATAGATTGTGGGGCAGGAGAAGAAAGAGAGTATGATTCCTGCTGTTGCACAGTCACGAAGGTGGGAACTGGTTTCGTGTTTGAATTTTCCCTCTCTTTTGTCTCTTTTGTTCAGTACATCCATGATTGTCGTATGAAGAAAGAAAGAAAGTGAACCTCGGAATTCAAAGGTATCCTGACCTAACTTAATTGCAAAGCAAAGACAGATTTGGATCGATTTGCTCCACAGCATATCTAAGGGCGTCATGCACTTGTTCTTTCCCGTTCGTGTTGCTCCAGATACCATTTCCTTTACAAGCTTTCGGTATGTGTGGTGTTGACTATCTTGACTTCTTCATCAATTTGATTTCTGGCGAGTTGTTGGCATCAGTGACGCCAACTTGGGGATTTCCCCCTAAATTTAGGAGGGATTCAGTTGTCCAAGAAGGAAAATTGGGAGGACACAAGTGCTGCGGAATTTTAGGAGGAAAGTTGTTTTTTGAAGATCCATTTATTTTATTGGTATTGCATGCTTGGCCTTCCTGTAGTATTGGTTTTATCTTACTTTTACTGAGCTTAACTCAAACACTGTTAGTAATCGTGCAACATGATTTCTCGTCGCTTCTAGAAGCTATTAACGTATGATCCCGTGAGCCTGCACATGTTAGGGTTTTCCATTCTCTTGTCATTTGCAAATGCAGTAGCCGGTCGTTGCTTTATTATATACACTGCTTATTATTACTGCCTACAAGCCTACTGCCTCTCAGCAGATAGAGCTTTTAATTAATAAGAACTACAGATTACTGTTGCATCAAAATAAAACAGACGTGCATATCACTTCCTCTCTTCCCTCCTTCCCACTAGCATTTACATCTTATTGCCATTTGTAGATGTAATGGGGAATCACACATTTCAGATCTAGCACATAGTTCATTGATCCGTTTGAATAGTTACCGCCACTATTGGTCGTGTGGGTTTGGGAGTCGGAGGGATTACCCGCAGTAAGTAAATGTAGCCATCTTGATAGGCCTGGGGAGGCAGTTTGCACTGTGAGGTCAACAGTTTTACTTTGCATCTGTGTGTATTCTTACTTTGTTAGTGGTGTGTATTTGCATATATCGGTTCAATTTGTGTCTTCGGCATCAAGATTATTTTTGGTTTTATATGAATAGTTTTTGTATTAGTGAATGTATAATTTTTAATCTGACGTAGTTTACAGCTGTTTATTTTTTTAATCATATTTTAAATTCTAATTATCATCACCGCAAGTACTGCTGGGTAAGAATTTGTTTTAAGGCGCATGGTTGATAAAGGATGAATACAAATTTTGGTTTAGACCGGTAGTGAAATGAAAGCATAATGCTCATTGTCCTTTGTGCAAGAAGGAATTTGATTTTGGGAAATTGGGAATTTTTAATGTCCGCTTCAGGGCCTGCAATGGGTGAGGCAAAGCAGTGCTAGCGAGAAATTTCGTGCCGGCAAAGCGCAGCCCTACCCTGCCCACTTCTGAGCAGTGCAGTACGACATCACACTAGCACTGCAGCGTTTAGTCGCACAAGCACTGTCCATTTGACCAGGTACTGCAGTAGGTTTAGTACCGAGGGCACAGCCTGGCCACTACACGCACTAGAGCCAACATTTGTCATATGCGTGTGGTCTGTCGTGCTCATGACTTCTCTTGTGCACGGGGAGGACAAAAATAGCGTAGTGGGAAAGTCACGCATTAAAGAAACACACAGGGAGGTTTATAAAAAACATTTGGACGTGATCTGCAGCAAGGATAAAGGAATTTGCATAGGTTTGTGCGATGCCTCAGGTGCAGCGAAATATATTTCTGTAATCCTAAAAATGAAATCAAGCTTATTGATAACCATGCATGTGACAGTAACAGGAGCAGGTATGGAATCAGTTGAGTTAAAATACTTCTTTAAATTTGTTGACGTAATGTTATAAACCAGCCAAGGTAGCTATGCACGTTGCCAGACTATCTTCAAACTGGAAAGTCCACTTACAGCCACTTCATGTCAACACTATACCTTCATTAATTCAATTTGTCATAAACTCCTCTCATGAGATTGGCATCAGGAAGGGCATCTATCCGTAAGATCATTCTCACATGGAAACTGTCTCACCTTATCCCCTGCCCCATAGCAACCGGAATAATCATGGGTAGAAACAAAAAAAAAACTGCATAGTATAAAGCTGTCTTTAAATAACAAGATTCTGAATTCGGCCACCGACTTGATTGATGCTATTCAGGTATATGCGAATTCGAGGAACATGTTTTCATAATTTTATCAGGATTTTAAAATCTAACAATATTCCGTCTCCACCTGAAATGATTTAAAGTCTTTTATTCTTATTTTCAACATCGCCTGAAACAGTACCTGGTACTTCATGAAAGTTACCTATACATACAATATACGGCAAGTTGACACTAAATCCCTAGTAACTTTTGATGTTTTAGGTCAATTTTCATTATTTTAACAGTCTGGAGACCATGACCGTTGTAAAACAATTTTGCTCTGAAAATTACAAAGAATGTTGTCTGTCTTTCTGCCAGCTTGTCTGTATTTCTTTCGGTGGAGTGCCTGAAACTGTTCTGTTTGTTAGGTTTTGGAACTATTCGGGTTTCAGGTTATGGTATGCCAACCGTCTTCCAACAAAAATACAGAGAAATGTGTACTGCTAATAGTTCGTGCAGTGTAGAAATTACTATATGGTATCGTACAGTCGATTGTGTTAATAATGAAAGAGACCAGCTTGTTGTGTAGTAGCTGACATTCTTGGCTGTCGCCCGAAGGTCCGGGATGATTCCCTGCTCTGCCAAGAAATGAAATTCCGGTTTGAGGTACTGAATTGGTCTCAATGACATGCAAGTCATCCAAGCGGTGTGCACCAGGCCAGTGGGTTACACGAGTTTGCTTCTTTTCTACATTCTTATCCTACAATTTGAACATTGATAGGAGTTCTCTGAGAGCAAATCACTATTGAGAGTTGTTAGGTTACCTTCCATAAAATATTCTCAAAGCCAATGCTACAAGTGCTTGTGAGTTAATCCAAATGCATATTAATACTTATGCACATACTGCATTTAAGACACTTTGATTTACATTGCATGCTATTTTCTGTGCATAGGAAAACCTCGTAGTTGATTTCACAATTTTCAGTGAATGAACTTCTGAGGTCTAGTAATCATTCTGTAAGGAGACTGCCACATATAAACAGAGAGTGCAAGAATTGCTTGAAATCATGCCGAATATAAAATTTGAGTTCATACAACCAAGGAGGTTGTCAGGACGATGATGATAATGAAGATGATAACTATGTAACGGTGATTTACTAGTTAAGAACCAAGGGAATAAAAGTAGCTGACACTTAAGACTAAATCAGATCAATGGAAAACATAAAGTTAACTTGCAGATTGGTTGCAAAACTCCAGGAACTATATAATCACCATATTTTATGAACGACTAATCCAGAAGTAGACTTGAAAGGGAGTAGCCTAGCACAATTAGGTAGAAGCAAAGGTTGCCCTTCATGGACGTAGCCACGACTCAGTATGCTGCAGGCACTGCAGAGTGCCTGAAACCCTAACTCACGTTCAGAAACCATAATTATGAAGGGGATTCCGTAGAAACGTCACGAATAACCGAAATAGATCTAAGGTACCAGCTGCTAAATTTCATAAATGTTATGCAATCCATGATTCAATTATTCCTCGTGTTAGAAGCAAAAATAAAATGGACATAATTTTTATTGGCCATAAGAAGGATACTAGGATTATGTTGGAAGCCACCATGTGAACCAACCATCAACGTAACAAGACAGATTGTTTAGAGCAAACGATTGGCTTCAAACGGAATTGAAAGCTTGTGGTACGTTTCAAATTGGCAAGAGGAACAACATCAAAATTGTTTGCCCATTCATAAAGTTTAGGTATGCCTAAGTATAAAAGACACAATATTCCTATCAATGGATCCATTCAATTTTTGAGAATCCATCTACTATGTACTCGGGAACAGTATAAGTCATAGTCTACTGGTACCTTATAGCATTGTATCACTTTAAATACAATAATAATACAAAGGGAAGAATTCCTAACGTCTTTAAACCCTGCCAGGACAGGCTGACCCGCTCTACAGTATGCGCTTAACTGAAGAGTTCCAGCAGAGATGGGGCTAAAAGGGGGAGCCTTGATTGTCAGGCACTAAAAGCACTTGCCGGCTGGCGTGGTTCCTCACCGCACTATACACCACTCGCTTGCACACGTAGATGGCACCAGGTAGGGAGAGTCGAGGACACTACGTCATGCGCTTGTGGCTTACTTCTTAGACTGTCTGTAAGAGTGCAGCCAGATAGAACATACCCTGGTCCCCATTTTCATGACATTCTTCTGAGGAATGGCAAGAAGAGCCCCCCCCCCCCTTTTTTTTACCCAGTCAGTTGAATATACTGTATGATGCACGTCGACTTGGTCGGTTCTTAAAAAACTGGTACGACGGCTTCCAAACACCATCATCAATATCCCAACCAGTTTTCTTCAATGCCATTTTATAGCTCCATTTAATGTGTGGAGCGAGCAGGTCCCAATCGTTGATGATTTTCCTCTCTGATGGCAATTGGTCCTTCATGTAAGTTCTCAAATCGAAGAGTAATTTGAGGTTAACGTTGATACCATCTGTGGAAACCTGCACAAGTTTCTCCTGCGAACTGTCATTTTCTGCCAATAACTTGATCAGATGGTCCAAAATATTGGCGGCAGTAGACTTCTCCAAGAAGAGAGACAAGCATTTTGTGTTGACTACATTAGAATCAGCATCCCAGTAGTATCCATCTGTTCCTTCTGAGCTACATCATTTAAGCTTTAGTCTATTGATATAGCAAAAAGTGGCTAGTTAATTCCACAGTCCAAATAATTTGGTAGATCTCATGCTATTCGCCTCTTGCCAAGGTGGACCGGGCGAAATGCCATGTCCTGTGGTTCGGATTCCACATAAAAAGGAGGTCCCGTGGCTCATGATCACAAAATTAATGGTCACGTAAAACTACAAGCCTCTTTCCTTCCTTTGATTTGGAAGATCAAGGATAAAATTATTGCTGAATTTGAACAGAATGGATTGAAAATTAAGCTGTTGCGAAAACCTGAACAGTGCGACGTGGATGAAGCGCTGCTTAAGTGGTTTAAGCAACAGAGAAGCTACAATGTGCCCACTAGTGGACCTCTTCTTACGGTGAAGACAGGGGAATTTGCCAAGAAATTATAAGATGAAGAATTTGTGAGCAGCAGTGGGTGGATTGACAGATTCAAATGTCACATTTATTCAGCAAAGTGAGCGGTGAAGTTTGGTGGGTACTTGACAAACTGTTTTAATTGTAGTGTATGTTCACGCAGGTTGAAAAGTGAATATATAAAATAAAATAAGGCTAATTAAATTTATTTTCCATTTTCTACCTCACTGAAAATATGAATCTTAGTTCCAACGACACTCGTTTATAACAGTAGTAGTGTTTAAATTACCAAGTGGCTGCTCAGCATAATGCCTCAGTGAAGGCTCAAAAAAGAAATAGATTGAGATTACGATCCCTCTTTAAGTCATTAGAGAAAATTTTGCTGGTTTGGGGTTATTCCTGTGCTTGCCAGCTGTGAACCTTTGAAGATTGTATGAATAATGACTCTTCAGTTCCAAAATAATTTCTGGATGAACATTGATCTTTTTTTATTAATGGTGCTTCCTCTAGTTCTATGTGTGACCAAATTTATGTTGTTTTTTTGGGGGAGAGGGAGGGGGGACTTGGAACATTTTTGTCACAAATTTCATGTAGTAGGATGTGCATGGTTATACTTGCATGAAACACACACCAAAGTGATTTAGTTGAAACTTGGTGTATGGCATTTCCAGCTCAGGAGATGATTGACCCTTAATCTTAAGGCTTGTTCAGATTTATGCTGATACAAAGTGTTATAAATGAAGCGTTTGAATGTTTGCACTCGACATTCTTGTTCCCATTCCTCGCATGCTGCCGCTGCTGATTATGATGTTGGTGTGAGGGGAAGGTCAGCCTTGACTGGCAGGCGGAGGAGGGATTAGTCTCGCTGCATGGCGGTGCATGTAAATACGTGACATGTTTAGGAATAAAGTACCATTTGCAAATAATACCGCTGCAGTCACTGACTTGCTGCATATGTTTAGTGAGCCACGGATGCTTGTGAGAGCAGGTCATGTCTATTTCGTGTGGTTTTCTGAAGGTTTGAAATGTTCACGACAATCTATTGGCCTGCCAACTGTGAAGTCTGGTCAGTTATTTGTTTTCAAAATGAACGACACGTGACACCAGTAGACATATACCGTCAATAGTGACTTCAAGGCAGCTGTGGAAGGATGGCTTTCATCCCACATGGGGACATTCTATGATGACAGGATACAAAAACTGGTGTCATGCTAGGGCAATCGCTTGAAAAATGGTGGAAACTATATAGAATAGTTGTGTAAAGTCCGTAGAATACTATGCAAAAAAACATGTCAAGCGAAACTGTTAATTTTATTTGTTAATTTCCAGTATCTTACTTTCTGAACAAGCCTCATATTTACATGTTCAAATGTACATCAATTCCAATAAAATCAAGAATTCAAGAGAAGAAATGAAATTAAACAACATCCAAACATCCACTATTATGGTTGAGTGGGTTAAGGCATGAATTGCAACGTGAATATGTTGTTGTGCTTATGGTTTGATTCCTGGCAGTATCAATGGCCATCCTGAGTGAGTCTTTTTCCTTGTTTCTTCCACACTTGCTCCTAGAAAATGGCAATACAATACCATTTCATGTCCTAGGGTTGGATACTCATACTACATTTAATAACAATATACCGGTATTCTATATATAATATAATTATACAATATACATATTATTAGACAAATTTTATGTACACACCAGAGCATGACAAGGAAGTATAAGTTGTAATATTCATTTTCCAAATATTGTGAGGAATAAAATTGCAAAGTGTCTTTGTTTTGCTTGTGCTTTATTTCATTTAATTTTGCCGAATTCTTTATTTCATTGGCATGTATGTCGTAAGCATGTAAATATTTACATTCACCACCACGTGGCAAGATGGTACCTCTCCTCGACCTGTCAGTCGAGGCTAGCTTTCCCATCACATCACATATCGGCAGCGGTAACAGGTGAGGACGAGGATGCCAAGTGGCAACATTTTAGCGTTAAATCTGAATGAAAGCCTCAAGCTTAAAAGTTCAATTTTCTCCCGAGCCTAAAATGAAGTAATACCAAGTTTCGTCAATTTTGTGTTCCTTGTTAGTACACAGGAATGGTTTCTCTTTGTCTGGTAATAATGGACATGGTATTCAGTAAGTTCTTGTTTTCTTGTTTAACAAGTGTTAACCTCTAAAGACAGTTTTGGCCTGGTGAGATTCATGGACATTGGTACAGGTATCCCTCGATTTACGCGATGAATTCGTTCCGAGTAATTCGCGTAATACGAATACGGGTAAAGTGAATGTATTATAATATGGGTAAGATAGGAGATACAGACTATTTCAAGGGGAAAATATAAAAGCCTAAGAGTGTTAAAGAAATGCAAACGAGTACTCATGGGTTCTCGGAATGATGAACCAACAGGGCTTGGATTTTGTGGTCTCGAGATGCATTTCCTCTTAACAACAAAGTGAGGCGATCTTTGGAGACTTTAAATCCGGGGGTCCCCTTTAACATATTGACAGAAATGTTCTGGTCGCACTTTTGCAGCTTTCTTTATTTTTTTCTGCTTGACTTCTTATGGTTCTCAAAGTTGATTCCAAGATTCCTGTAGCTCTGACAATGTCCACAGTGCACTCATTGCATTCATATCGCTTTATAACGTTCAGCTGTTCTTCAAGTGTTATTGATTTCCTTTGCTTTTTGTTATTGGAAGCATTTTGATCACACTTTCCCATGCCACCAGTCAACACTGAAACAACGCAACACAGCCACTCAGTACTCTTCTTGAGACTGACTACACGCCGCGCTCCGCCTTGCAGCGCTGCACACTCTGTCACGAAATCGTCCCGCAGGGTCATTGTGAATCCGCAACCTAACTTATACATATTTTTTAAATTTTATATACTTATGTACATTTTCTTAAATCGTGTTACAGCGAAAACACGTAACGTGAGAACGCGTATAACGAGGGATGACTGTACTACAATAGTAGGTTCATTGTTCTTAATTGTGAAGTGTTATTGATATGAAATACTATGAGAAATCTATTCTATCCTGTTTACAGCACACCAGAAATTTGCATTTATCTAGGCTAGGAAATTATTCAGCTATTGTAAGGCATTTCTTTAAATGACCAATTGTCTTGAGCATGATCTGAACCTTACATTTTGAAAACTAGCTGCAACGATCTCAGCTGTTAGTGTGTATGAGTGAGTCTGGTCACCAAGTGGCTTAAGACAACATTTGTGATGACATGTACAAATGGAAATGTTCCATTTTTAATAAATGTTACTTTTTTCTGTTACAAACATAGAGTTTCATTATTGTAGTGTATTAGAGTTTAATCCCAAGAATCACAAGAAACGGGAGGACAATGCGAGAAGTTACGGACTGGAACATTCTATACTTCATGTAGGACTGTGTGATGCAAATGGATGAAAATATTACCTGGGAGACTGGGAGACAACAGAACTCGCAAGCAAACGTTCCTTTAGATCCGATGGAATTAATTTGTTCTTGTACTGTCTAGTTCATATTTGCAAATTAAACCTGTGTGATTGGTGTGCTTCTTCAGCTGCAAGCAAGTATGTGAGTAGTTGACTAGAGTTTGTTTAAGCCTTGGTGAGAGGCAAACAGCTTAACCACTGCGCCACTATGCCTCGTTAATCGGTGAGAGTAGATGATGATGATTGCTGTTTTAAGGTTATCTGCCCCTCGGCGAGAATAGGTTTCGCGGTGTTATGGCGGTCACCAATAATCGGGGAGAGTACAGTAGGTATTGTGATGTTTTGCGGCAATCGCAAGGTTTTGGCAAGAGAAGGAACTATGGGATTGCAATGTATTTCATAATGGTTAGGATCTTATTTCGTTTTATTCTTAAACTTTCTGACTTAAGATTGCATTAATGGCGCCGCACAGTGTGTCAAATCCCAATTCTAGGAGGAAAAAAATTAATAACTTCGTTATTAGTGCTGGGATTCCATTAAAAGTTGACAATATAGGCTACCGTTTTCGAGGTCGCTGAATTCATTTCTGGCATCGTCTAAAGTGTACGATCTGGGGGGGGGGGGTAAATATATAGGGGTGAGGGATAAGGGGAGGTGTGTAAAAATGACCGAAAGCAACAAAAGAATTGTCCATTTTCGGTACCGTAGTAAAAATCAAGATTTGGATGTGTATATTATAGTTTGACAGTGGTAAACATACTATTTAAAACTGGATGAAATATGAATAACAATGAGACTTGCAGTCAAGTATTCTTGTTACACCTTGTTTGAGGGAATAGATGAAGTCACTATGTAAAATCATCCAGATTAAAAACGTATATTAGTTATTAAACATAGAACAACAAAATATGCACACAAAGTAACATTTATTTTCTATAAATAAAAATATATTTGTCAAAATCATACAAACAATATTTCTTTCCAGTCCTTTTAATGATGTAGTTTTAGTAAACACACTTCACACACGAAAACAATATTATTTCTAGAAAATCATGGAAATAAAGACAACATATATTGAATATTAGGCCTATTTCTCCAATTGCAAACAAAAATAAAACGTCCATTCGTCAATAATGTTCTCAATAATCTCATTCCACTTAATAATAACAAAATGTCTAATGTTCATTCGTCACCTGATTCTCCTGTAGAGTTCGGAGCATCCTAGTCATTGGTATACTGGTCTTCATCATTTGATGTCAAAGGGCCTTGCGAGTCATTAAGTAAGGTAAATGCACCAATGGTCGTCATGTTAAGACAGATTTAGTCAAGAAAATATATACAATTTGGTAAATTTAATCAACAAAAGCACTGTACCTAACCTCAAACACTAGGAAACTCTCAATATCGAAAATATTCGTTTTTGGAAAAATTACGTATTAAAAAAAAAAGGTTTTTACCCTAGTCATCGGCACGATGCCTTTGGATTTTTTTTTCTATATTCGTCACCCGTTTGCACCAATTGCCGTCACATTGTTAGTTTCCCTTGTCTGCTGTTTATAATGCATTTCTGTCAATTGTTGCGTAACACAGATTTTTCGACTTGGAGGCTAACCTTTGCGAATATAACAGTACCAGTAATTGTTTTTCAATAAAAATTAAATATATATAAAAGAAGAAGGCATCGGGAAGCGGGAATAGTGGGTAGAAGATATACGGGCATGAAAATATCGTAATTCTGCTCTAAACACATTTATTAGAAGTTATTTTTGTATTAACTTAGTGCAATCATAACTAGTAGAATAAGAAGTGTGATCTCTTCTCCCTCAATAGCACGTAATGAATACGGATCGGGTTGGCACTCGCCGCTACGCAGCGCTTCAGTCGATTTGTGATTGGTGATTTCCACGTGTGTTTATGTGCGATATATTAAGTATATAATCGGTCGGAGTGTTTTGGTGGTGTTCTGTATAAACTTTTATTGATATACAAGTGCTTACACAATTATCTCATAGTATTAATACCTGAAATGCTATTGTAGGAAGCATTAACTGAAAGGGAATTTAATTTCTTGTCGTGTGTTGAGGTTATCTTAGTGTGTTAATTTTATTGTTATTTAATGCAAGTAAACAGCAGTTTAGCCCTTACATTTTCATGAGTGCTTAATGTGAGTAGTGAAGACGCCTTGTTGTTTTGTACCAGGATGCAGAACTGGCTATGGGGACTGTAAAGAGGTAAGACGGTTTTTCAAACCCCCTAAAGATAAGAAACGTTTTATCAAGTGGAAAGGGGCCATACCAAGGAAGGATAGGGAACTTACTGAAAAGTCTTACATCTGTGATGCTCACTTTTCAGATGATTTAATTGTTAAATTTGAGATAGAAGGGAAGGAAGTACCTCTCCCAAGAACCAACTGGCGATTGAAAGACTATTCTGTTCCACATATATTTCCTAATTTGCCTAAGTATTTGTCCAGTACTGTAACTCGAAGGAAATCTCCCCAAAAAAGAAAATCGTCAGATAATCTTCTGGCAAAGACACCCCCCAAATGTTCGAAATTTGATTCTGAATCCGCTTGTGACAACAGCAATATCCAGTTTTCCAACATGCCTAAATCCAACGATTCTCAATCTGAAGTGTTAGAATTACAACAATTGAGGAACTTAAAACGGAAGTTGGCTAGGGCAAACAAAACGATTAAGTTAGAGAGGGCTAAAGTTTCTGTTCTGCCAAGTGAACTTGGTAGGATGAAACACAGACTTTCAGGACAAGGTGCCTGTCAGTGTAAAGAAGGGCTATCTAGGAAACAAAAAGTTATTGTGGACACTATGTTGCAAAAGTGTCAGAAAAAGAACCCCAAAGGTATGAGGTATGACAGTGAGTTTCTTTTGGATAGTTTTTTGCTACACATAAAATCACCCAAGGGTTATAGACATTGCCTGAAACATGGTTTGCTGCCCCTTCCATCTGAGGTGCATTTAAGGAGGTTGTTAAGGGTTTAAAATGCTCATATGGTGTAAATAAAAATGCTCTTGATGCCATTAAAGACTACTTCAGTGAAGAAAGAGATGAGAATAAAAAGACAGGGATTGTCATTTTTGATGAGGTGAAACTAAGAGAAGATGTACAATTTAATGGGTCCTCTTTGTTCATAGATGGATTTGTGGACTTGGGTAATGTAACACCTGAAGACCAGTGTAATGTGTTGGCTGACCATGCCCTTGTTTTTATGTTTGTACCTCTCTTACACAGTTGGGTGCAACCAGTTGCTGTCTTTGCTTGTAAAAATGCTACTCCTGGAGAGCTTTTGGCTAAAATATTAGTACAAATTATAATCCAACTTGAACAGGCAGGGTGTAAAGTGGTAGGGTTCACATGTGATGTCAGCCAATCAAACAAACAGGCCTGGAGGCATTTACAAATATCAGGAAAGGAAGGATATGTTAAGTGTTGTTTCTCTAACCCTGTTGATGGAAGTAGGAAAGTATGGGCTTTTTCAGACGCAGTACATATTTTAAAATGTATACGCAACCACTTCCATGACAAGCGTGCTGTCGTGTTTGATACAGACACAGTGGACTATCGCTTTTATGAACTTGTGTATAATACTGACAATTCATCAGAACTCGCTGGTGTAAAGGCATGCAGTAAATTGACTTTATCACATATACATCCAACGTCCTTCCAGCGGATGAATGCCCGACTTGCCTTTCAGTTATTTAGCACTAGCATGGCAAAGGCCTTACATTTTTTTTAGAGAAACTGGCATTCCATGTTTTGAAGAGAGTGGAGCGACTGAAAGATTCACGCAGGTGTTGAATGATATGGCCGATGCTTTAAATTCCACCACACCATCATTTGCATTGAGAAAAGATTCTAAACATCATAAAATTTTACTAGACATGTCTGTAATTCTAGATAATTCAGATAGTACTTTTGCTTCCAACAGAACATTAGAATCATTGAGAGTTACTATTCAGAGCACACTGGAAATTGCTGTTTATTTGTGGAGTCGAGGTTTAAACTATGTATTGACAGGCAAATTTAATCAGGATCCACTAGAGAGACATTTTGGCATCATGCGATCATTGACATGTGATGACCATCCTTCAACAGTTGATTTCTTGCACTTACACATGTTGCAATCTATTTATGTTCCAGTAAAAAATGTTTTATCAAAAGGAGGGAATTGTGAACTAAAGTCAGAATGCTCCTTAACATCATATGTCAACCAGATCAGAATTCTAGCAAAGAAGACTGAGAAGGAAAATAGGGACATAAAAGCATCAGTGTTGGGCAGCTTAGAGGAAAAGATTGTTTTTGAAAGTGGTTGTGAAAGTCTTTCAGTGCAGGGAGAAAATCCATCCGTCAGTGCCCTTGGTAGTGTTAAAAGATGTTTGGTTTACAATTTAGCTGGTTATATTGTACATCAGGCCCCCAGAATTCTGAAATGTGTTTCCTGTGTTGATGTTATCAAGACATCAGCAGTAACAACTAATTCTTTTGCCCTCTTTACAAACTTACGGGACAATGGCTCTCAAGTGGGACAAAACTATTTATGCCACCCTTCAGAGGCATTATTTAATGTCTTGCTTCAGGCAGAAGAGACATTAAGTGCCCACCTCTCATCTCCCTCTGGTTTCTGGGGTGACTTGTTTTATGATTGCATGGAGAACATTACAATTCAACCTTCAGGCTTGGGGTGTAATGAGCAACATGCAATTGAGACTGTACCAAAACTGATCTTTCACTACATGAAGTGTCGTTTCTACTTCAAGATGAAGGAACTCCGGAAGGAACTGAGATCAGGGAAAATGTCAAAATCTACCAGGAAATTTTCTAAGGTATCGAACTGAAGGTAAGAATTAAAAGAAAGAATATGACTCCTCAGTTTTGTTATTATTATTATTATTATTAAAAATTTGAATTATGTGTTTCACTTTCCGCTGCGAATTATATTCTCTCTTATTGTTCCTGTTTATTTCAGGTAATATTCCTTTTGAATGTCAATGCCCTACGCGAGTTGCGTTCGTACTGTTTATTTTTTATTTTTTATTTTTGGTTGTGTTGCAAGTCTGTTAAGGGAATGTAAAATGTGTAACAATGTGAAGAAATCCTTTCTGATAGCGAGGTTCATTTTTCAGTTTTTTTTTACGGTACCGATAGCTGGCAAAACTAATTACATTTTGAACTTGCTCTCTGTCTTCGCTTATTGTCGAAACTGAACTATTACAGGATACGACTTTATTAAATTATAATTGGGCACAGTAAAGTAAGTGTAGATGTCGAACTTATTAGCGCCTATGAGGATATCTTGCGGTGTTTTAACATGTAAAACAGGTCGCAAGGTTTTAAGTCTCGTAAGCGCCAATGCTAACTTACATCACAGATCTGAGCCAGCGCTGCGCTGCGGCAGACCAGGCGTACTAGGCCAGTGATATCACTTCTTATTCTACTCGTTATGGTGCAATGTTAATAATAATTGAAATTCGGGCAATATAACCACAAGAACGTGTATCTATGTAGGCTTCCCCGACCGATGTTCAAGAGCGAATGGTCATTTTCCGGGCTGTTATGCCATGATTTTTTTTTTTTTTTACGGGGGATTGGAGGCGTAGTCACATAAAACGTGAGACCAGACCATGGCATAACATAACGTCTGCGTTGAACAATCGCCGAGGGTGGTAGGTTTTAGCTGAGGATTAACTCTACCTAAGGGATGATGAAAAAAAAAGGAAGTGGGTTTCGGTGTGGAGAACAAGTATGGGTAGATAGGACGGGAGTCCAATACAAAATCATAAAACCAAACTGAAATAAGTCTTCAGTAAAAGGCTACACCACACAATGCCCGTGAGACACCTAAAGTGGGTAGGGACCTGACCACAGCTGACGGGAAATGCAGCTGGAGCTTGGGCTATTTGCAAGCAAGCGTTCTTTCCCTCCCAAGCCGGTATTCCCATACTATGGGGACGGGTGCGTGGTAGTCTGGCAAGGCAAAGTGTGTTAAGGGATACAGATTTACTGTTTCTCCTTTCAAAGGAGTTAGATTTAACCAAATGTCTTGAAAGGCGGAAATAATTTGAATTCGCCGTGATATTTTTTAGTTCTGGGAACTGTTGGATCTCCGGCAAACGACGGAATGCTCCCGGAGAGGGAAGCGATAAAGCAGTTTTTAATGCTTTTTGTAATAATTTTACTTGGTTTCTTGACAATTTTTTGAAGAATACCAATTGTTGCACTTAAGGAAAACTAAGCTGTTACCCAGCAAGATGCCGATTAAAAGCTTAGAAAAGAGGAAGAACTCAAGCCTAACTCTAACAAAACTTAAATTTGGAAAACAAACCATAAGTCAGAGAGATAATCTCTACAAGTAGGAAGCTTGCAGAGCTAGCTATACTTGCCTTGATGGCATGTTAGAATTGGCTATAAAAAACAAGAGAAACTTTGAAAATGTTATTACTTGAAGTTTTAATTTAAATGCTACAAGTAGTAAAGACCTTATTATTTTAGAAATTATATTTTTTCGTAAAGATATGTTAAGTTTAAAGGAAGAATCAGGGAAGAGAAGGTCCTGCCTAATTGTGATTTTACGGAGAAAGATAAAGAACAAAGGAAAACAACTAATTTAACAATAAATATAAACTTAAGAAACTTAACACTTGGTAGATTCAAAATCTTATTTTTTAAAAGTTAGAAGAATCTTTTCTTTGGTTAATTCTACAAATCTAAAGGTCTCAGACCCGATAAGGTAAAAGTTTACTATGAACAATAGTGTACAAGTTTCTAACTTGTTACGAGCACTAAACCTCTACAAAGGTTTTTAAACCGTGCTTAAAATTTGCGAAATTTCAAGGTTTTAAAAGCAATAAATTGTACAGTGAATATAACTTCTACAAATTAGGTAAGTTACAAGCGCTATTTCACTGCACTTATGGCAAGCCGACAAGCTAAAGACAAATTAAATCCTGATAGTTACAGGAGAAAGACATAGAAAATGGAAAGCGGAAATTGCCGCTATTTGAAACAGTAATTACAATATTATAATGGAACAAATTTGGGAGGGCGCTTGCTCGCAAGCGAGGCCTCATAGCATTTTAGATAGATGAAAATTTTAATTTAATTTATGCTAGTAAAGGTATTTGGGAGAAGGAAAAGAGGAGATTTAGGAAAACGTCCTGGCCAGATTTATTGCTCTCGTAGAACGCGGCGCGGAAGATAATTGAACGGGCACTATTTTGCACTAAAGTCTATTGATGTATTGGAAAAGTTCACTATTGCAGCACAGAAAGTTTATGTAACGAAAAGTTATTGCAGTTTTGGAGATCACTTAGTTGAGTTTTGACATGTTACTTGCGATGTACAAGTTTTAAGATTTACATAATAGTTCCAGAATTATAGCAACAATTAATTGATGCAGTAGTAGTCCCGCGGTGGGGTAGCGTGTTCCCTTATTTTGTGTAGGAAATGCCAGGTTTCTTGACGATTAGAAGGATTGGTTTACGTAGCAAGTTCTGGAGTTATGATGATGGTTGAATAGGGCAGTAAGTTCCCACGGAGGAAAAAGCTAAGTTTTATAGACAGTGGGTAATTTGAATTAAATCCCTCGTAGTGAGAAAGTGATCTCAGCTAATTTGTACAAGAGGTACTAAATTTTCAAGTTTTAAAGTCAGCTTGGATAGCTAGAGCATGTCAAGAAAAATCCCTCGAAGGCGAATATTGCATAATTGTTAGCAATTCCACACATTGCCTATAAAATTGTATTAAAAACCATTAAAACATGTTTAAAAACATTGAAGTTTTGTACTTAACTTGATTCTCTTGTAGGGCAGGCGATGGTTCCTGGTGACGGTTGAGTTAAAAAATTGACAGTGCGTCTAGTTTAAAATGTCTCGAGGACAGGAGACAAGCCCGTGAGAGGGCCCCAACTGTAAGTTTGACGACTGAAGCAGAAGTGAGAGCGAGCAGTTCCGAACTGTAGCCTTGACGGCCGGACAACAAGAAGTGAGCGAGCGGAGCGGCACTCCGATAGGGGTAAGCGATAACGCTCACGTCAGAGGCAGGAGGGCGAGGGGGTAGGGGAAGGAAACAACAGAGTTTATTGTATGAAGGTTTCTTCATGGAGTAGTTAGCTGGCGGTGAACACAAAGCCTGGTGGATTGGTAAAGAAGTCCTCCTGACCTGAGGCGATTGAAGAGCTTCAGAGGGTAGCTGTAAAATGCTGCTACGCTGGTTCCGTAGAAGCTGCACCTCTAGAACAAACTTACACAAAAAATAAGCAAGTGTACGGGGAAAATAGAATATAAGGGTTCGCTGTTGGTGTCTGCGGGGAAGGCAAATTAAATAAATAAATTAATGTAGAAAGTCAAAGAGCAGCAAAAGCCAACTCTGTCTGACCGTGTATTTCGAGAAATACACCAGAGGGTCTGACAAGATAAGACTGTAAGTCGTTTTCCACAAATAACAGTAGGTTGATGTTCTGTAATATTATAGCACGGTTTACTGCCAAATTTTGAGGGATTCGTAAAGACAGGCTTGGATTTCTTTTTAGGAAAGATTCACACCATTTCCTCCCTGGCAGCCCATCTTTGAAAGGAGAGTCCCTCTTCAATTCTTTTGTGAGGCACTGGACGCTATTTTGCAAATCGTCCTTTGTTACCAGCAACCCCGCTTTTCCTAGTGAGATAACCCATTGAACTAACCCCCTTTGTTAAAAAGGAACTTGGCCCCATCTTCCTCTCTCTAGTTTTTCCTTGAATTTTCTCCGAGAAGGCGTTTCTCGGAACACCATTCCTCTCCGCGGCCGTTGTAATACTCATGCCGTCCTCCTCAATGACCTTAATAGCAGCTTCCATTTGCTGAATATCGTAGGCTAATTGAGAAATGTGCGTTTCGACATATTACTTGAAAGCAAAGATTTATTCTTAGAATATATTTTTCATCTCAACTTTAAAAGAATCCCCATTAGCTCACCTAAAAACCCTACGCCTAGACCTACTGATAATAATAATAATGTTATTTGTTTTACGTCCCTTTTAACTACTGCGGCTTTTAGAGACCCCGAAGTGCCGGAATTTTGCCCCGAAGGGGGATCTATAACGTGCCAGTAAATCTACTGACATGGCTCCCTCGCATTTGCTGACCCTCATTCCAGGTGACTGCTCCAGGATTCGATCCTGCAACAGTAGGCGAGAACGTAACTGCTGAGCCACGCAGCCAGCGTAGACATAAGGCCGTCAAAGAGACAGATCTACATAATAACAGCACACTGTAAATTTTTATTGGTTCTGAAACGTTAACGCAAACTTTAACACTATCGTGCAGTAGTGTTCGTCACGCATGTGCTCTCAAGATCGTCAGCTATGACGACTATTGGACACGATGATCAAACGACAATTTAATTAATGCAGGGTGCTTCAGAACTACATTATAAGTACATTGCCGCTGTTAGTTAGGTCTTACAAGGAGATATGACAATGTGCCAGTTTTCGTCACAAATGACGAGCATTGGTAAAGTGCGTGTTTTTAAATCCAGTGTTCGTCACCAGCATTTCTAACCAAACTAGGAACGTGAGCACGAAATAGCAAATCGCATATGTTACAGAAACAATTTCCAACTATATCACACACTTGTAATATTTTAAAATGTCGGAACATAACACGTATGCACATAATTAACTCGCGTGCCCACTTAGCACATGCGAGAAGCAATACCGTACGCCGCGTCAAGACAGCTCAACTCACACGAGATGTTTGACGCTGGGAATCACCTATTGCATCGCACACATGATTTCGCAAAGTTGCTCCTTATCGGCAACGAAGGTATGACGAATCTCGTAAGACTTCGTGCGTTGAGAAAGACCCGTTGACATGCTTATTTTTTGTACTTATATACGAGAGTGACGAAAACTGGTAGAGTTACCTTAACTTAATAGCTTCCATAGGTAGATTACCAGGAGTTTTACGTGGCATTGTTCATCCTGCACTATCCCATATTTTTGTTAATATTATGTGATATCAACTTAATTTTGTTTCTTAGCTCCTGCACCTCAGTGTAAGTAAGAGTTGTAGGATTAAATGTATTCATAACATATTGAAATACGTATGACGTCTGTATGTCCCTCTTTACGACACGACCGCCACGCGTTGAAAAATTCTTCTCGCGGTAATGCCCACATAGTCACTGTAAATAAGAACATAAACCATCATGCACATTTGTGCGCAACCAAACCACTACATATCCGGAATCTACACTAAATTTCCTATCGAATGACGTTTAAAGTAAAGTGGCACTATGAGGCACTCATAAAGTAAATAATTTATTTAGCGCAGAAAGCTTGTATTACGCATAAAAGTGAGAACATATACGTCTTTTCACTATTCCATGAGCCGCAGAAGACAACACCTCGTTGAACTCACGAGAATCACAACGTTCGGTTCACTCCGACACCTCCTATCAAATGGCCTGATAACTGCCAGGGAGACGTTTCAGCACCTATCCCCACCATCATACGCACCGGACAGCGGAAAGGAAGACCCAAGGTCAGCATCTGGTTTGTTCACTATCGAATGGCCAGTTTTCGCTTTCATTTGCGGCAGTGAATTTTTTCCACCTAGATATGGGATTCGACACACTGTGCGCCGTTTGTCTTCCAACTTTCCTGGTTCCTTCTTGTATAGCACTTAATATCATATTTTTGTCAGTGCGCAGTACTTGTCCAACCCACTCCAGCATTCTGATCTTTATAAATCTGACAAACGAGGCGGAGTTAAAATATTTCGGTCTTAGGAAATGAAAATCTATGTGATTGGCTAAAACCAATATAACCTATTAACCCCGAGAGACCTCCATGGCTGTGGCTATTGACGTTCCATGAAAGGAATCAGAGAACAATGTTGAGTGGTTCAGTGCCTGTCCTTAAGTATCGGTTTCCCCAGGGCTGGATTTACCAATAGGCCCCATAGGCCTACGGGCGCACCATGCTGAGGGGCGCAAAATTAATACGCAAATGTCAGCAAATTTTCATAAAATGTTATAGACTACAATAGCCTACACGTCTACGTCCAACAAATGTTTTGCAACAGCAGATTTTTCGACTTCAGCTTTAGAATAGGAATGTTTTATGATTTATTAGGAGAAAATTCAAGTCTTGAATATTAATATCAGTTTAATTTGAATAATTCATTATGCATAGTTGTAGGTTGTATGATGTAGTAAGTGTATAATGAGTCTTAAATGGTTTATACTTATTTTAATATCCCGTTTGCCCATTTATTTATAGTTTATATATACAAATTTAGAAACAGTTGATTCTCTCATTATTTTAATTTATTTAATTGATTTTACTTCACGATACATTAAAATAAAATAAAAATTACCCTCACAAAGACCTTTCTGAGGTCTAAATTCTCCCTCCTTCAGGATGGTATGAAGAGGGGGTGGCAAAAACACATGGGCCTGGGAGCGCATAAAATCTAAATCCGGCCCTGGGTTTCCCCCGTGTTTATTAAAAAGTCAAGTCCAGAAAGTGCTGAAATGGTACCCTAGTTTCAGTCCATTGTTTAAATATTAATGAAACACGTAATCACACAGAATTCACACACGACCTCAAGTGCATAGGGCTGTTCATCGTATTAAATAAACCATTAAAACATCTTGTTATCTTAATATATAACTTTCCTACATATTACTCATTTGTTAGGACTGTTCTCTCAATTCACTATAAGAGTAGATGTAGCTGTTGTATCTACATCAGACAACAGAAACATCCCATCCATTTGTGAGATATTAAACCTCCAACAACAATATTGTTTGCAGAGTGTGACAGTGAATTACTAGGTGGACGCAGCTAAAATAAAAATATTTCCTTGTCTGCCTCTACAGTATAAAATACGTCTAGCTAGGCGTTTCACTTCAGAGCATGACGCCTCAGACAAGTTAGTTTCGCCTCTAAATATCTAAACCCGACGTGACCTATAGTTCTGCCGGCTTGTAAAGTGAACGGAATGCGATTGATCTTCCATCCCCTTACAAGAGTTCATCGCCCAGCGGGGGGGGGGGGGGGCGCGTTGTTATGAGGGCAATGGGCTTTAAATGGGAGTTGTGTCAAAAGATTTCAAGAGAAATCATTATAGCTGAATTGGAAATACAACTCTCGTTATTAGAATGATGTCAGTCTTCCAGCGGCTATTTGAAAGGCCTTGGTCGAATTAATTTGCCGGTGGCGCATGGAGCAAAATATTGGTTGTGTTGTGGTCCATGATCAGGCTTTTGTCTTAAGAAAGAAAATGCCAACTTTTTTAAACAGCCGATGCAAAATGTGACAACCATGCTATTAGTAGTGTCCCAATCCCTTCCAACCAGAAGGAACGGTCAAGACATCTGGCATCCAGAGAATGACAGTCGACACGTTCCTTGGGTGGGTCTGAGCGGTAGGATTTTGGGAATGAAAGGGCTCTGACCGGGGGATGCATTCGCCGTCGTAACTATACAAAACTTGACATGCTTAAGATGGCTGACCAAGCACATGTCCAGGCTCATGTGGCCTTGAAGCAGGCCCCGGGCTAAGGTGATAGACGCCCTGGTCTACTCGCGCCCTTTTTCTCATTTATCCGTTATAAAAATAGGATATATTTTGTTTTACAAACAACTACGTTACTAATATTGTATCACAGGAAATAATAAGAAAAGTAAGTCGTTCATACAATTTTTTAGCAATTTATTGATACATTAATCACACTAATAACCAAGATTAAAAATTCAAAAGTTAAATTTTAAAAGTACAATATACAGAAACATTTCATATCAAAGGTTATTTTCTGCCTTTTAACTTTGCAAATTTATTTATGATGTCAGAAAAGTCTGTGATAAGGGTTACGTCTTTTTCACAACACAATAGCAATAGAGAATTTAGTTTGCTGTCTGAAAGAGTTGATCTTTTCACATTCCTTAGCCGAGTCAAAACAGAAAATCCTCTTTATGCGGAGCAGTTGGTGACTGGTTACGTCAGAAATATTCTAGTTGCTACCTCAAAATTAGGTAAAGTAGTTTTCAAATCATTTTTGTGACGTCAAGAATGCTAGTAAATTCTTCCTGTCACAGTGAAAGTGTAGTGAAATAGCAGCAAGTGTAAATATTTGATAAAAGTGGTAAAATATTATAACAGAGGCTTAAAATCTATAAAGTTACTTTCCTTAGATCAAGTGTAATACGGAATATTGATAGTATTTAGAAATTCTTGTTGATAATTTAATAAACTTAAACTAAGTTGTGGGAACGTGTATCCAAAGATTCGGTGACTTCTTCAATCACTGTTTGAACCAAGTAGAGCAGTGGTGCTTTTACGAGGCTTCACCCGATTGGAAGATATACGTATTTCACAATCTTCTTTATTGGTAGGTAATTAGATTAATTCTATTAGGTAGTAATAATTAAATTAAATTTAGTGAAATTTGGTGTAAACATCTAGGCTAACTTAGATCTCTAGTATGACGAGAGTAAACAGTGTTAGTGTCTCGTCAGGTTGTGTAACCGTAACGGATTTATGCTCGTCGTGAAAAATAAAAGTAAAAAATGCAAATAAAATCATCACAAGATCTCAGGTAAAATTGAATGAGGAGAAAAGTGAAACCGATTGTCGTAATGTAGGCCTACCGCTACCGTCATGCGAATGTCATAACCTGAGAAACGAACTGTCCTCAAAAGACGAAATTATAAAGCTGCTAAAGGAAGATATTGCTAAGTTAATGGAAGAGTTGAATAAATTAAAAGGAAACAGAGAGGAAAGCAAGGAAACTTGGTCGACAGTGATTGCTGGTAAGGTAAGATTGAATAAGCCTAGGCCTATAAATGGAGTACATGTAACTGAAATTCCCGTCTCAAATTCATTTGGAGTGCTTGTCGAAGAAAATGATGACTTTCCTCAAGAAGAAAAGAAGAAAGTGATAAAGAGAAAATCCAGGAAGATGCGGATATTTGCGGATAGCCACGGGCGAGATGTAGCAGCAAGCGTATTGGAGAGAAGCCGAGAAATGGAGGTCACTTCGACAGTGAAGCCAGGAGCTCAAATTGCAGAAGTCACGAACGGGATGATAGGAGAGTGTGCGTCCCTTACTGCAAAGGACTACGCAGTGATCATCGCTGGAGCAAACGACGTCTATAGAAATGAGAGTAAAAAGGTAATCAAAGATTTAAAGGGTACATTGCCATCCATGCAAAAAACAAATGCCATTATTGTCAACATTCCGCAGAGATACGATTTAATTCCCAAATCATGTGTAAATGTAGAAATAGAGGCTACAAATGGAAAAATTCATAAAATTTGTAAGAGTTTTCCAAATGTCCAAATTGTAGATGTAAGTAAATAAGACAGGAAGTTCCACACTCGGCATGGCCTACACTTAAATAGATTAGGAAAAGAGTATCTTAGTGATGAATCTGCAAAATTGTTAATTCAAATGGTAAGAATAATTCAACAGTAATATCATTAGAGTGGAAACAGGGAAACTGGTAGAAGCCAAACGTGAGGTTTGGCATTCACATCTTTTGAAGTCAAATTTAACGGAGTGCAACAATGGTATTTCGGATTTGTCTAGCAACAATAATAACAACAATTATGATAATAATAATGTAAATAAATCACCAACACAAGCTTGCAAAAGTAACAAATTTAAAATTTACCACCAGAATGTCCAGTCTCTTTATAATAAAATTGATTACATAAATCTAATTCTTAAAAATGAACTTTAAGACATCTCAGCACTATGTATTTCAGATCATTGGCTGAAAGAGGAACAACTTGAATTAATTCAATTCCCAGGGTTTATACAAGCTAGTAAATACTCTAGATCTAATATTAGCCATGGTGGTACTTGCATCTTCTTAAGAAATAATTTAGATCTTGAACAGATAACAGCTTATGATTATCTAATTATGGAACAGGATTTTGAATTCTCTGCCGTAAAAATTCAGCAGTTTAAGTTAATAATTGTATGCGTATACCGTTCTCCGTCAGGAAAGTTTCCTCTATTTATAGATAAATTAGAATTGTTACTCAATAACATGAGCAAAGTAAATTTCGATATAATAATTTGTGGGGATGTAAATGTGGATTTCTTAAAACTTGATAGAAATTGTGAATTATTAACACAGTTACTAATTTCCTATGGACTGAAACCTACAGTAAATACACCAACAAGAATAACAAAATTTAGTAAAACCACTCCTGATCAAATTTTTATAAATACAGATAAATATCACCATTCAATAGAAGTCTATTGTCCGGGTTTTAGTGACCACCATGGACAAATACTGAGTTTTGAAGTATCCGAAGTAATCAATAATAATGATAATGGAGTAAAATCAAAGTGCAGGTCATCATTCACTGCATCAAATGTTACATATTTCAATGACTTATTAAATAAGGAAACATGGTCAGAAATTTATGAACTAGAAAATGTAAATGATAAATTTAATGCATTTAACAGTACCCTAAAACACTATTTTGAAATAGCATTCCCCTTTAAACGAAGAACTGTTCAAAATAACAAAACTAGCAATTGGATAACAACAGGGATTATAAATTCATGTCAAAGAAAGAAATTTCTACACAAATTATATAAACAATACCACACAACACCTGAATTCAATTTATACTACAAAAAATACACTAGCATATTAAATAAGGTAATAAGACTAGCAAAGAAAATGCATAATGATAATTTTATATCCCAATCATCTAATAAAAACAGGGCTATGTGGTCCGTGATAAAGAAAGAAACTGGAAAATCTGCTAAAATACAAAGGAACATTACACTGACCAGAAATAATAAAGTGATTAATAATCCAGAGGAAATAGCAAACACTTTTAATGACTATTTTCTGGGAATTCCACAAAAATTAATAAATAAATCACAGGTAAATACACTAAATTCTAATAATAAAATAAATATATGCAGTGATTCTTTATTTATAAATCATGTCACAAGTGAAGAGGTAAGAATAGTTATAAAAGAGCTAAAAAATAAATTCTGTGCTGGCATTGATGGCATCCCTGATGCAATTTTAAAGAAATGTGCAGAAAATATAATAAATCCACTTACGCACTTAATAAACAGTTCAATTCTCTCAGGAACTTACCCGGATATTTTGAAGTTATCAAAAGTAATTCCAGTGCACAAAAACGGTTCAAAAGATGAATTAGATAACTATCGTCCTATTACCTTACCAACTGGTATTGCAAAAATTGTGGAAAAAATTATGTATAAGAGACTGATAAGTTTCATAGAAAAAAATAAAATATTATCAAACTCACAACATGGATTTAGAACGGAAAAATCTACACAGACAGCAATTTACGAATGTAGTAATAGTATACTGAAATTAATTGACAATAAGGAACATGTAACTGGCCTATTCTTAGATTTATCGAAAGCATTTGATGTTGTTGACCATAAAATCCTCCTTACCAAACTAAATCAATATGGTGTTAGAGGTCTAGCTAATAAATGGATAGAGTCTTACTTAACAAGGCGTAAACAAATAGTAAGCTTGAGACACAAGGATGAGGGAACCAAATTACTTAATGAAACATTGTCCAATGAGGGAATTATTGAATTTGGAGTACCCCAGGGATCGGTTTTGGGCCCACTACTCTTTCTTCTATATATCAATGATATAACACAGAATGTTCATTCACATAAGGAAATTTTGTTTGCGGACGATACAACACTCGTAATAAAAGGTGAAACTAAACAGGTCATACAGCAGGCTGCTGACTCCGTTACAGGAGAGTTAACCAAATGGTCACAAGATAATCGCCTCATAATAAACTATAAAAAGACAGTATGTCTAAATTTCCACACTATACAGAATAGGAATCCTGCGATGCCCAATATAACATTAAATGGTCATCAAATAGAAAATAAATCAGAAACAAAGTTTTTAGGACTATGGATACAACAAGACTTGAAATGGAATAAACATATACAATATCTGAATACTAAACTGAACTCGATGTGCTTTGCGTTACGTATTTTGAAAACCTGCACTAGCATGCACACATTAAGAAATACTTATTTTGCTTATTTCCATTCATACTTAAGATATGGGATCATATTTTGGGGTATGTCGCCAGATGTACTAAGCACGTTTAGGATACAAAAGAGGGCGATTAGAATTATGGCAAATGTAAACTCTCGAGAATCATGTAGACCTTTGTTTAAAGATTTAAACATTCTCCCACTGCCCTGCATATATATCTTTGAAAGTATTATGTTTTTTAAAAAGAATTTAATGAATAAAGATGTTTTTCTTAAAACAAACAATGATGTTCATAGGCATAACACAAGACAAAATCAAAACATTCATATTTCACACACACAAGCATATATCAAAAAGGAACTTTTCACACTGGAGTTAAATTATACAATAAACTACCCCAGTATATAAAACTGGCCCCAAAAATAAAAACCTTTGATAGAATGTTGAAAGCTTATCTGCAGTGCCATTGTTTTTACTCAGTAGTTGAATATTTTAGCGTATAGGAGTGATGGAATCTATAACTATATTTTACTTTTTTAATTTAATTTTAATACCTAGCTGTATGTTGTTGTATTTATAGAATTAAGTTTTCATATTATGATAATAGAGTGAGGTGTAAATAGTTGTGCAATAAGATTGTATCTATTAAGATTTGCTATTATAATAAGTTATAAATAGTTATAATCTTAGTAATATATACCTGTTAGTTCTTTTATTTTATGCATGTAAATTCTGACGTGTCCTATATCAAAAATGTATTGAATGCATGTATTTGATCAAATGGAATTAATAAAAATCTATCTATCTATCTATCTATCTATCTATCATACATTTTGAAGTGCTGACATTCGTTTTCAAATTCACTTCCGATGTCATTAGAGTAGAACTCATAGAGTTTATTCGCAGCCTGTGATATGACGTCTTTCTGCGATCCCTTTTGTACAAGAATAGAAAGTATTTCAAATTTGTCAGATACATTTTCATAAGCTGTTTTTCACCTTGATAGGTTACTTATCAAAGAGTCAAAGATTTTAATGTAAACTTGGGATTTGAAAAGCGACCTTTTATCAAGAAAAGCTTCATCGCCTAGGCTCTCATCCGCAAACGTATTTCTGATTCTTATTATTTTGTAGTAGGTGTTGGGTGATTCAACTTGTAACAACTGTCATAAATAATTAGTAAGAAGGGTTTACTAACTACAGTCCTAAACTCCAAATTGATGGGAGAAGAAACAAACACCGACATCCATTGGTCACAACCGGAAGCAGACAGTTATTTTCAGAAAAGTATATTTGACTTGTACGGCATACAAAAACAAAAGAAGAACACTGAGAAATACAAAACAAAAGAAATACACTATGAGAATTTGTGAATGCCAACTCACACTTCCCCCCATTCACAAATTGCAAAAGAAAAAAAACATAAACCATAAAAAATACATAACTAGCCTTACACTAACAACAATCATTTGTATATCAATCCTTGTATGGTAACAATCCCAACTGAGGGTAGATTTTACGTAATTTTATCCTTGGTAACACCTTGGTAAATATATCAGCTAGGTTTGATTCTGTGTTGACATATTCAAATTCAATCTCACCCTCTTGCACACACTCTCTTAAGTAGTATAAATCTAACAAGTTATTTAGTTTTCTCTGACATTATTGGGTTTTTAGATAGTGAAATGGCTCCTTATGGTAATGAAGGAGGTGTAGAGCTTCCTTCCAATTTTGCACTTTAGGATTTGCATTAGCCTGGCTAACCTTACATACTTGGAAACTTAAATCTGGTCTAGTTGTACTGGATAAGTATAGGAGCTTACCAACAATTTTTCTATAACGTTTTTTTTAACTCCTCTGTGACATTGTTTGGTACAGTTGAAGGTAAAGGAGTACCACAACCTTTTGGGAAGGGTTCTTCTAGTGATTTAAGGACACTTGTCCGTATGTACATGTTTTGACTTAAACATACGTTTCTCTTAGACCCTTTAGTGACTTTGATCGAAAAAAATCTGAGATATTTCCCAAATTACGCACTTCAATCTTTTTACAAACCAATCTATTTTAGCTTGTAACCCCCACACACCTAGATCATCAACGTAAAGGGCAACATACAGGACATGATCTGGGCTAAAATAGAGATATGGATCGCATTTACTTTGATTTAAGCCAAGCTTGAGAAGTTGTGCAGTGATACAATTGTGCCAATCTTTACCGGTTTGACATAAACCGTAAATACTCTTGTTGAGTTTTAGCACATAGTCTGGGTACTCTACACTGCGAAAACCTTCTGGTTGACTTACAAATACTGTTTCCTTAATTTTGCTGTTAAGGTATGCCGATACAATGTCCAAATGCAAATTATCCCATTCACGCTCTACTCCTCTGGCTATAAGGGTCCTAATAGTTTTCCTTTTTACCACAGGACTGTAAGATTCAAGAAAATCTGTACCCTTTATCTGACTGAAACCTTGAGCTACTAAACGTGCTCTATACCTAAGTACTTCACCTTCTTGGTTTCGTTTAGTTTTATACACCCATTTGGTGCCTATGACAGTCTTGCCACCTGAATCTTCTGCAAGTGTCCTCACATTATGTTTTTCCAAGAGGGCAATCTCTTGGTTCATTGCCTCAAACCATTTATCTTTGTCATCTCGTGAGGTGGCTTCTTGAAAAGACACCGGATCGTTATATTCTGACCTCAACATGACAATGCGACATTTTACCTTGACTTCATTACAACACACACACTTACTGGGAAGTTTTCTCTCTCTCTACTCGACCTGCGTAATACTGTGTGTTCAGGCTGTAATGGAGCGTCTATTACTACATCAGAATCTGACAAAGAGGCATCACTATCACTTGTTACAGAATTTTCATTTCCTGATTCGGCTACTCCGTGTTCAAACACGTCACCTCCACACTATTTCTGCTCGACAAACACTTCTCCAACTGTTCTAAGTTCACAATCTATCTGAGTTACAGGTTTTTCCTAGGCTTTTACAGAAAAAGGAAATACATCTTCAACAAATTCTACATTCCTGGCTCTAATGACACATTTCTTTTCTATGTCCCATACACAGTAGCCCCTCGAGTCACCGGGGTACCCTAGCATTGCACCAACATGTGCCCTTGGCACTAACTTTTCCACATTGCGTTTATGGATCCAAACTTTACAACCAAATGATTTTAACATAAGCAATTCCTGGTCTGACAACTTTCTACCTGTCCACAGTTCAAATGGGATGTTCTTTACAGTTGATGACACACACCTATTCTTTATATAGCAGGCTGTGCTGATGGCTTCCCCCCAAAATTGAACTGGCATGCCTGACTGAATGAGCATGCACCTACTAGTGGTGAGAAGTTGCTGGATGAGGCATTCAGCAACGCCATTCTGTTGGGGAGAGTAAGTCATTGTTAACCTACGAACAATACCTTCCTTTTCAAGATAGTTACAAAACTCTGTATTTAAATACTCTCCACCGTTGTCTGAATGGAAAGATTTCAACTTGGTCCCTTGTGCTGTGTCCGTTAGGGCCTTAATCTTGAGAAACTCATTAAACTCTTATGCTTAAGAAACCTTACATATGAGAATCTGGTACAATCATCAGTAAATGTAATAAAATATTTGCTACCTCCAATTGATGGGTGCTCTAGCTGGCATACATCAGAGAACACAACATCTAATGGCTTCTGAGATACATGATCTCTTTCATTAAATTTAAGTCTTTTCATTTTACCTTGTTAACAAGTATCACAATCAACAGTCTTTTCTTTGGGTATGAAATCACGATCTGGAATGTTCAGAGCATGGCCGAAACGCTGATGCCATATACCGCTAGTTACAGCTTTGTTGCTCTTAGCATACACAACGTCCACCTCGTCATTACAAGTAAATTCTTTCCCTTGTTCTACCATAAAATAATCACAATTTACCTCATACATATTTCCAACGGCCTCACCCGTAACGCATACACCCTCATGATCTGACAATACTACTTTGCTATCTTTAATGGTTACGACTGCACCTTTCCTGTCAAATTGACCTACAGATATTAAATTGTCTTGAAGACCTGGGACATACAACACTCTTTTCAGTTTCAGGAAAGAACCTCGACACTTGTCAGATAGCTTCACAAGCACACTTGCCATACCACATGCACTGACTACGGATCCATCAGCTGTGTCTACACTACCAGAAACCTTTGAGGGTGTAATCATACAGAATATCGTTATAAGGTGTCTGATGGTCAGTGGCGCCTGAAACTACATACCACCTGCGTACACAATCAGATGCATCATCCTTGCTTTCAGTTGCCACATAAGCTTTTTACCTTAACACTACTAGCATTAACTGAACACATTCGTTTGCTGCCTCATCGTCCTTTACCGTGTCAATAACCTCACGATTCTTAACCTTAACATATTCCTCGCGTCCATTACTTCAATTCCGGGAAGTATGACCTATCTTGGCACAATTAAAACACAAAACTGAACCTTTCTTTCTTGCTTCATGAACTAAATCACAGAACTTCGCAATATGTCCCTGTTCTTGGCACTTGTAGCACATGAATCCACCACTACCTGTTGGCTTGTTGAGACTCTTGCTGCTGTTGACCACCCCCTTGGAATTGAAGCGCATGGCTGCCACCATTGCCTTCACGCTTTCATCCTCAGATTCTTCCTTCTTCAGCCTCGCATAAGTCTCCTGATCTCGCTCCATCTTTAGTTTGTCCAACTTGTTATTTCTCTCCTCCAACAATAGTTTGGCTCGCACTACCTTTACGCTTAAGTTTTCTTCATTGCTTTCCAATGAACGTAACAAATTTTCGTACTCCCGCTTTTCCAGTCCTCTGAGAATAAAAGCAGCTTTGGCCTTATCCGTAAATTTTATACCTACTCGTCCAACCGTGCACACCAAGTACGGTAAGCACTTTATCAACAAATGTACGCATGCTAATGTCACTAGTTTTCTTAAAAAGACACAATTCTTCTAACATCGTCACAATTTGAAGGACTCCGGTATCGCAACATGAAGTCAGAAGATTCTGCCATGCTTCCTTAGATGCCTCCGCTTCTTTGATATCACATAGGAAAGGGTCGGTGACCAAACCTATGAGCAAGTTTTTCGCGTCTTGATCTTTGCCCAGTTAGGCCTCGGAGTACTCTTTAATGGGTGTATCTTCTTCTTCTCCTGTATCGGTCTGTCGAGGGAAACCTTGAACCGCGTCCCACAGACGCCTTGTTTGAAGCAATGCCTTTGTTCGGGTGCTCCACGCTTCCCGATTGTCGCCCTGTAACCTCACTATTGCAACTACTCGCTCGCTGCTTCCCGTGGCTGTATCCATGTTAGTATGTATACTTAAAATAAAACGTACAAATAGTCCTCACAATAGAAAATCGTCCACAAAATTCACCAAAAACGATCTTGAATGCACGCTCAACTGCCGTCCACATGTGCGCCGCACATATCAACACCTTTTAAGGACCGACATTCTCCCATCACAAAGTCCACACATTAACAGCAATAGGCGTTTATCTGGGCTCATAACCTGTCATAAATAATTAGTAAAAATTAGTAGGACGAACTACAGTCCTAAACACCAAATTGATGGGAGAAGAAAGAAACACCGACATCCATTGGTCACAACTGGAAGCAGACAGTTATATTCAGAAAAGTACATTTGACTTGTACGGTATACAAAAACAAAAGAAGAACACTGAGAAATACAAAATAAAAGAAATACACTATGAGAATTTGTGAATGCAAACTCACAACAACTTCATGGCTGCTTGTTCATACTTGTCAAACTCATTTCTTTTTTCATTTAAATAGCTCTCCAAATTTGGAAGCTGCTTTGTGCCTACAACTATCACTCCACAAAATAGTGAGGAAGGCTATTTCAAATTTGTCAAACTTCTTTTCTAGTCCTGAAGCTTCAACTTGGACTACAGGCTTCTGAGTAGGGTCTAGAGATATTTCCTTCAGTGATTTATGTATCCCCTTGTAGCCTTTGACCAGGGCCTTTACAGCATCAGCTCTCGCTGATCATCTTGTTTGAGATAGGGATTTCAACACTGGAATTTTACTGGTTTCAAAATACCCTATCTATGGGTTGAATTGGGGAAAAAATGTGAAAAGGTTATGGACGAATAAAAAAAACACAATAGCTTCAGTGCAACACTCTGCGGCAGAAAAACCAACAAGGTTGAGAAAATGCGCTGTACAAGGGACAAACTCAGCAAAAGGGCAGTGTTGTTTAATTCTAGCTCTTAGGCCTGAGTAAGCTCCATACATATTTGCCGCGTTCTCATAGCTTTGTCCTCGGCATAACTCAATTCCGAGATTGAACCTAAAACTTCCTCTTCTAAACTACTTAAGGTAAGGCCCATTCCAGGGAGAAGCTTGAAGACACGTTCCTTTGGCCTTGGCTTAGCATCTTTGAAGCAAACGTAACGCAGAACCAATGCTAAGTTAATTGATCGGTGTGCGAACAATCGGGAGTAGAATCCACGATGAGGGCATAGTAGCGAGTTTAGGCCTAGAGTTTCCTTGCTTGAAGTGGCAGTAGGCTTGATAGTCTTAGCTCTTTGTGTAAAGAACGATGCTATTTTAGGCAATTTCTTTAGAAATTCTTGTTCGCCACTTTCCTTCTTGGCAGCACGTTTCCTGAATTCTGATCCACTTAATTGTTTGTTCATTTTAAAATAACTAAAGTAGACACATTTTCACAATCACAGTTGGCACGCAATTAAGCAATACCATTGAACTCTAGGTAATACTGGAATGCCGACTGTATGGGAGCAAAGTGCGGCTTCTGGTGCGACTAGTTACGCCTGGTAGTGCACGTCAAGGAGGCGATGACCAGGAAGCAGTTTTCAGTGAGGGTTACCATGGGAGGAGTTGTTCCATTAGTACCTACAGTTCAATGAGCAATACAAACAACAACCATTGTGGTTAGGAAGTTGACAAGGTCACGCGACGCATGCGCCAGTTGTAAATCCATGAGTATTGCCAACAGCGTCAACCGCGCATCACTGCCTACATTGTTGCCAACACTGGTATTCTTTACAGATAATACTGATTATATTATAATACTGTATTATACTGTAATATAATCATTATTAAACATAAATACTACGAATGTGAGCCTATGTGATATTTAATATTTCTTCTATTTTATATTCACGTAAATTATAGTTATTTTATCCTACTTTTTAAAGATTTCCATGTCATACTTATTTTTAATGTTGGGATTGTTTGGTCAACCTTTTTCTGCGTTCAGCGTCACCTAAATTTCGGCGCCCCCTAAAATTTGGCGCCCTGGACAAATGCCCAGTATGCCCGTTTATAGCCCGGGGCCTGCTTTGAAGTGAAGTTGAAGGGATGAGGAAGTAGTCTGGAGATTTGGTGTATAAACTTCGAAGTGACCGCCTAAGCTAAATTTAGAGTTAAAGATAAATGCATCCCTCTCTAGGTACATTCTGAGAACAATACATTCGAAAGTCCCATCGTCTTACGTTCGACCGCTCTGACAGAGACAGCTGTTCTTCCCACAAGTGCATTGTTAAGACAAAATATTGTCTTCTTCACAAAATGTTTTCAATCTTTGTAACATTTTTCACAGACATTTCATTGTAGCCTATTAATCAAATGACTGCCAGTCACAAATTTAAGTCACATGAAGGTAATAATTCAAAAACTCTCCGGTTGGGCCTTCCCTAGAATTCCGCTTCTTATCAAAGATTGAAATCATACATATTTTAATGTTGTTCACCTTGATTACACATTTACGGTTTAAAACTGCATGGAGGAGGTGGTGGGGTGCCAAGCCGGATACACTGTGTTCCAAGCTAAAGCTTAAAGATGGCGGCTATGGCTAGTAATATTTGTTCTCCGTGCGGGAAAAAAGTGAAAAATTGCGAAGAATTCGTTAGTTGTGAAGGGGATTGTGGGCGTAATTTCCACAAGGAATGCACAAGACTTTCGAAGAAAGCCTACGAGTCTGTAAAAAGTGATCCGCAAAAGGTGTGGAAATGCAATCGCGAGGATTGTCACCCTCCACTCAAGTTCAGTGAATGTGACTTGGTGAAGGAGGTGACAGAAAAGATTCAGTTGTCAGTAAATGAACTAAGGAACACTTTCATGAAGGATTTGAAAATAATTAAGCAAGCCACGGAATTCATTAACGAACAATTTGAAGATTTCAAAAATCTCACAAATGAGATAAAAAAAAGAACACTAGAATTGGAAAAGTCGGTGGCAAGTATCAGCAGTGATACAAAGCAAGCGTTAGATGGGTCAGAAGACCTTAAACAGTACACACGTAGGAATAATTTACTATTTAGTGGAATGCCAGAAATGCCGAGGGAAAATGTGTACGACCTAGTGATCCAAGCTTCCAGGGCATTGGGGGTTGAGTTGGGACTCCGTGACATCGATGTTGCCCATCGTTTGCCGGCGAGAGGCGGAGACGTGGGGCGAATCGTGGTGAAATTCACCAACAGGTGGCAGAAGGATGAAATAGTGAATGCGAGAATTCAGAAGAGAGTTCTAACAACCCAGGACATTGGACTGAATTGCCCATCACGCAATATTTTTATAAATGACCACCTATCACCCAGGAACGACTATATTACAAGAAGATGCCGGATCCTGAAGCAGAATGGGAAGATATTTGGAACCTGGACAAGAGACTGCAAGATTTATGTTCGGGAAGCTCGAGATCGTCCAAGCACACTCATCGGCGGTGAAGCGAAGATCGCCCACATCGAGAAAAAATACGGACAATAGGTGCTGCAGGTATCACACACCAAAAGTTGCATATATATTAAATGGACGGAGACGACTATAAACACAACGAAACACAAAGCTCTGTCGAAATTCATTGTGATTCTATAGAAAACTATAATTTACAGACTAAAAATCAGATCTTGAATTCAAAATTTAAATGTATCTACATCAATGCACGAAGTATTCGGAATAAGTTCGAGGGTATTATGCTCCTTATTGACGAGATTTTAGAAATAGATTTAATAGTCATAACAGAAAATTGGTTGTCAGACCAAGAAACGCACTATTATAACATTCCCAGCTTTGACTCACACCATGTAACACGAATCGGTACTGGAGGAGGTCTGTCAATTTATATATCTAGAAAATGGGCGACCAAAGTTATTAACACCATTAACAGTTATCACAGTATACTACAAATCGAAATATTTCAGAAACACAGAAGATATAATGTTATTGCTTACTATAATCCAAGGGAGAGTAATGCAAACGAATTTATGCTTGACCTTGAACACATACTTTGCAATACTAACAAATCAAACACACTACTTATCGGAGACGATAATGTAGATTTTCTAAAAGACAGCATTATTTACAGGGCCTATTCGTCTTTACTGAATTGCTTTAATTTTTATCCATGCAATACAAAACTGCCAACAAGAATAACACCTTCTTCTTCAACTTTAATTGACCATATACATTCTAACTTTGCCAATAATGATAATTTCTATTTGTATAATGTTATGTGTGACCTTAGTGATCATAATATTTTAATTCTAGACATTTCATCACAACCAGAAGTGAGTACGCAATCCAATAATCGTTCCAATATAGAAACATTTACGAAAATAAGTTATGCCAAACTGAACAATTTCTTTTCAAAAAATAAATTCCCAAATCTAACTACTGACGTCAACGAAGCATATGATCAGCTTTGTGATTTCATTAGTGATGGGCTTAAGACAGCTAGTATAAATATTAAGCAAAAACCACAGGTAAAAGGTACACACAAACCATGGGTAACACAGGAGTTTCTGGAAGCGGTAAAAAGAAAAAATAATTTGTATGCAAAAACTAAAACTAAAAACCCTTCAACTGAAACCATTAAAGAGTACACAAGATGCAGTAGGGATGTGACTAGAATGAAAAGTGAGCTGAAAAAGTTATACTACAATAATGTAATTAGAGAAGGGAATACGATAAAAGGAATGTGGAAGGCAGTAAATCAAATACTTGGCAAACCTCATAATACACGAAACATTGTTGAAATTGAATATGAAAACATACAATACACCTCTAGCCAAGATATATGTAAAGCATTTAACATGTATTTCATAAATGTTGTAGAAAACTTGGTTAAAGATACTCCAATGATCCCAAATTTGCAATCGAACCAGACGATCTGTAACTCACTATTCATAAAACCAACAAATGTGACAGAAGTTAAACAAATCATTCAAAACATTGCGAATAAAAAGAATTACACAGATGATGGAATAAATAACATACTCCTTAAGAGATGTGCCAATCATCTGGCTCCATTGCTTGCTGATATAATGAACTTGTCACTGCAAACAGGAGTAATGCCAGATAAATGTAAACTAGCAAGAGTGGTACCAATATTTAAAAAAGGTGATGTATCTAACCCCAGTAATTACAGACCGTTGTGTATATTATCCTCACTTGTAAAAGTACTGGAAATAGTAATCAAAAAACAAGTCCTGAATTTCCTAACAAAAAACAATTTTTTCTTCAAATATCAATACGGCTTCCTTCCCAAACATAGCACTGATTCAGTAGCATTTGACGTAGTGTCACTTATACATAAAGCATTAGATAACAATAAAATAGCAGCAGGACTATTTATAGATCTTGCTAAGGCGTTCGACACTGTTAACCATACCTTGTTGCTAAGTGAACTATCAAATGCAGGAATTAGAGGAATAGCCTTTGAGTGGTTTAAAAACTACCTGTCTAACAGGAAGCAGTATGTTAATATTAATAAAACTAAAGGGTCCATCTCTGATGTTAAATGCGGTGTCCCACAAGGGACAGTGCTCGGACCATTGCTGTTCCTGATTTTTATTAATGATATAGGTTATTTAGAGTTTACTGATAAAATATTTCTATTTGCAGATGATATATTTCTACTTTACGAGAGCGCCTGTGAACAAACGTTTATGCAGAATATGCAAAAGGATCTAAATATATTAACAACATGGCTTTCAAAAAGTAAATTAATCATAAGTAGCTCAAAAACAAAATACATGCTATTTCACAAACCAGCTTACAGTCCAAGCACTTGCAGCAGAGTTAAAATTGGTAATGTAACCATCGAAATGGTAAAACAATACACATATTTAGGCCTAACTTTGGACAATAACTTAAGTTGGAATGAACATGTCACAAATGTGAAAAAGAAAATTGTTAGTGTAATTGGTGTTCTAAAAAGATTAAGGGAGTATGGAATAAGCAATTAACATTTAAGGAGCATATATGCCTCTCTTATTCATTCTCACCTTATGTACATGAACATAATATGGGGTAAATGTGCACAGGAATCAATAAATGAGCTCGAAGTTCTCCAAAAAAGAGCAATTAAAATCATGTATGGTTACGATTTTAGGAAACCAACTGTACAAGTATTTCAGGAGACAAACATATTGCCATTACGAAGCCAGCTCAAATACTCTGAAGCTTTATTTATGTTTAAATATAAGCAAGATCTTATTAATCTTAATACTGAACTTCAACACACTCCTGAAACTAATATATCTATAAATGCAGATTCCCATAATGATGCAGATAGTACTGTTAACTCTCTATATAACTCTTTCATCAAACAATTGAATCTAAGGAACAGGCATAGCCAAAGAAAAATAACAAACAATACTAACAATAACAGACAGACTACTAACTTACCATGGGTCACAGCTGAACTCCTTACACTTATAAAACAACGAGACACTCTGCATGCAAAGCTCAAAAATCCCCTTCACAGAAATAATAATGATATGAACCAAGAATACTGTAGATGCCGGAATAATGTAACAAACTTAAAAAGAAGACTAAAGTCAAATTACTACTCAGATAAATTCAGAACATATGGAAACAATTCTAATAAAACTTGGGAGACTATCAAAGAAATCATACACAACAAAAAACCAACAGTTGAGACATGCACTTCACTTGAAATAGACAACAAAATTATCACAGACAATCAAGAACTATGTGAATCATTTAACTTGTTCTTCACAAACATTGCTGGAAGTCTAGCAAAAGCTATTCCTGAACAGAAGGAAATCCTCAGTAAGGACCACAATCAGTCAAATTCTCTCTACTTATATCCGACAGATGAAGCAGAGGTCAAGTCCATCATCACAAATTTAAAGAATAAAAAGAGCTGTGGATTAGATAGGATCAAGACAAATTTCATTAAAAACAATATACAATCATTTACTAAAATCTTGGTTGAAATTATTAATGAGTCCTTAGTTACTGGCATGATACCAGATGACTTAAAAGTGGCCAAAGTAGTTCCTATATTTAAGGGTGGTGACAAAAGAAATCCAAATAATTATAGACCTGTTTCTATTTTATCGGTAGTTTCAAAAATTCTGGAAGAAGTGGTAAAAACAAGATTGCTTTCATTTCTGAACAAGAACACATTCTTTCATAATATGCAATATGGATTCAGGGAAAATTCTAGTACTGAGGCAGCAACTATTGACCTAATAACAATGCTACAAGAAACTATTGATAAAAATAATATGGCAGTTGGGTTATTTATTGATCTCACAAAAGCCTTTGATACAGTAGATCATAAAATACTGTTATCAAAATTAGAAAATGCTGGTGTCCGAGGTATAGCACTAAAATGGTTCCAAAGCTACCTTATTGGAAGAAAGCAGCATGTAGCTTTGAATAAATGCATAAGTTCAGGAAAATATATAACTCATGGAGTTCCACAAGGATCTATACTTGGACCTACATTATTCTTAATTTATATAAATGATATTGTGGAATGTAATTTGAGAGGGCATATCAAATTGTATGCAGATGATACAAATATCTTCTACACTGGGAAAGACATAATTGAAATCATACAAAATGTGCAACAAGATATAAATACTCTCTCACAATGGTTCCAGGCCAATAAATTAACAATGAACCTACAGAAGACCAATTACATGGTAATTTCAAAGCAAAGCATGAAAGAAATCACACATGACAAAATATATATAAATAATATTGAAATAAAAGAGGTTAATCAGGCAAAGTATTTAGGTCTAATCATCGACAAACACCTGACCTGGATTGAACACGTTGAACGAATTGCTAAGAAACTCTCACCTATAGTAGGGATCCTAAGGAAACTTCGGTATCTTATTCCCCTAAACCTTGTAAAACAAATCTACTATTCACTTGTACATAGCAAGCTCCAATATTTAAATGTTATTTGGGCTCACTGCAGGAAATCCACACTGAATGATTTAATGACTATTCAGAATAGGGCTATTAGAAACATATTTAACCTTCCTTACTGCACTCCAGTAAAAGATCTGTACATCAGAAGTAAAATTCTACCCCTCAGCATAAGTGCAGATCTCCGAGCAGCTATGCTAATATACAAAATTAAACACAACACAATACTCTATAGCTCTCCCTACATCTTGAACTCGGACAATCATTCTTATGGAACTAGGCATGCGAAGGACGTAGCCTTATATATCATTCACTCTTCTAAATACGGTAGAAATAGTTTCAAGTTCTCTGCATCACAGTCATATAATAAACTTCCCGATGAAGTAAAAAGTGCACCAACTTTGTCAGTATTTAAGAGGAAAACTACGAAAGTATTGTGGGAAAAATTCGATGCATCGTAATACATCAAATAAGCTTAAAAATCCTGTGCTTATCATTTTAAGAGACCTTGGTCTAAACCATCTTAGATATAGTATCAACTTTACTAATAGGCCTATGCCCTTATTCATCAATTTGTGTTACCTTCAGAATTTTCTTCCTGGTGTGTAAACACACATATTACTGTACAATTCCTCTGTACGAGCTTATGGCTCTTTGGAATTAATTGAATAAATATCATTCATTCATTCAAAAAATGCAGGAAAGACATTCATACCCATAATACAAGAACAGCAAACCAGTTATACATGGAGTCAACAAACACAACTAGATATGGTATTAAAAGTATTTCCTATTCAGCCAGCACATCTTATAACAACATTTGAAGTATCCGAAATAATCAATAATAATGATAATGGAGAAAAATCAAAGTGCAGGTCATTCACTGAATCAAATGTTACATATTTCAATGACTTATTAAATAAGGAAACATGGTCAGAAATTTATGAACTAGAAAATGTAAATGATAAATTTAATGCATTTAACAGTACCCTAAAACACTATTTTGAAATAGCATTCCCCTTTAAACGAAGAACTGTTCAAAATAACAAAACTAGCAATTGGATAACAACAGGGATTATAAATTCATGTCAAAGAAAGAAATTTCTACACAAATTATATAAACAATACCACACAACACCTGAATTCAATTTATACTACAAAAAATACACTAGCATATTAAATAAGGTAATAAGACTAGCAAAGAAAATGCATAATGATAATTTTATTTCCCAATCATCTAATAAAAACAGGGCTATGTGGTCCGTGATAAAGAAAGAAACTGGAAAATCTGCTAAAATACAAAGGAACATTACACTGACCAGAAATAATAAAGTGATTAATAATCCAGAGGAAATAGCAAACACTTTTAATGACTATTTTCTGGGAATTCCACAAAAATTAATAAATAAATCACAGGTAAATACACTAAATTCTAATAATAAAATAAATATATGCAGTGATTCTTTATTTATAAATCATGTCACAAGTGAAGAGGTAAGAATAGTTATAAAAGAGCTAAAAAATAAATTCTGTGCTGGCATTGATGGCATCCCTGATGCAATTTTAAAGAAATGTGCAGAAAATATAATAAATCCACTTACGCACTTAATAAACAGTTCAATTCTCTCAGGAACTTACCCGGATATTTTGAAGTTATCAAAAGTAATTCCAGTGCACAAAAACGGTTCAAAAGATGAATTAGATAATTATCGTCCTATTACCTTACCAACTGGTATTGCAAAAATTGTGGAAAAAATTATGTATAAGAGACTGATAAGTTTCATAGAAAAAAATAAAATATTATCAAACTCACAACATGGATTTAGAACGGAAAAATCTACACAGACAGCAATTTACGAATGTAGTAATAGTATACTGAAATTAATTGACAATAAGGAACATGTAACTAGCCTATTCTTGGATTTATCGAAAGCATTTGATGTTGTTGACCATAAAATCCTCCCTACCAAACTAAATCAATATGGTGTTAGAGGTCTAGCTAATAAATGGATAGAGTCTTACTTAACAAGGCGTAAACAAATAGTAAGCTTGAGACACAAGGATGAGGGAAACAAATTACTTAATGAAACAATGTCCAATGAGGGAATTATTGAATTTGGAGTACCCCAGGGATCGGTTTTGGGCCCACTACTCTTTCTTCTATATATCAATGATATAACACAGAACGTTCATTCACATAAGGAAATTTTGTTTGCGGACGATACAACACTCGTAATAAAAGGTGAAACTAAACAGGTCATACAGCAGTCTGCTGACTCCGTTACAGGAGAGTTAACCAAATGGTCACAAGATAATCGCCTCATAATAAACTATAAAAAGACAGTATGTCTAAATTTCCACACTATACAGAATAGGAATCCTGCGATGCCCAATATAACATTAAATGGTCATCAAATAGAAAATAAATCAGAAACAAAGTTTTTAGGACTATGGATACAACAAGACTTGAAATGGAATAAACATATACAATATCTGAATACTAAACTGAACTCGATGTGCTTTGCGTTACGTATTTTGAAAACCTACACTAGCATGCACACATTAAGAAATACTTATTTTGCTTATTTCCATTCATACTTAAGATATGGGATCATATTTTGGGGTATGTCGCCAGATGTACTAAGCACGTTTAGGATACAAAAGAGGGCGATTAGAATTGTGGCAAATGTAAACTCTAGAGAATCATGTAGACCTCTGTTTAAAGATTTAAACATTCTCCCACTGCCCTGCATATATATCTTTGGAAGTATTATGTTTTTTAAAAAGAATTTAATGAATAAAGATGTTTTTCTTAAAACAAACAATGATGTTCATAGGCATAACACAAGACAAAATCAAAACATTCATATTTCACACACACATACAAGCATATATCAAAAAGGAACTTTTCACACTGGAGTTAAATTATACAATAAACTACCCCAGTATATAAAACTGGCCCCAAAAATAAAAACCTTTGATAGAATGTTGAAAGCTTATCTGCAGTGCCATTGTTTTTACTCAGTAGTTGAATATTTTAGCGTATAGGAGTGATGGAATCTATAACTATATTTTACTTTTTTAATTTAATTTTAATACCTAGCTGTATGTTGTTGTATTTATAGAATTAAGTTTTCATATTATGATAATAGAGTGAGGTGTAAATAGTTGTGCAATAAGATTGTATCTATTAAGATTTGCTATTATAATAAGTTATAAATAGTTATAATCTTAGTAATATATACCTGTTAGTTCTTTTATTTTATGCATGTAAATTCTGACGTGTCCTATATCAAAAATGTATTGAATGCATGTATTTGATCAAATGGAATTAATAAAAATCTATCTATCTATCTACCTCCTAAACTGAGACAAATTGTAAACTTAAACAAATTCAAAAAGGAAGCACGCAGGTACTTCCTGAAACTATATGTTGAAGAATATAGATGAACCCATAAAGACTGAATAAATGATCCTACCACCTTAATATATTCTAGTATATGTTGCTAAGCCATATTTGTAAAGGGCAGTCCCCCCTTGAGCTACCAGCTCACTGGGACTTTCTGTACCCTATAAATAAATAAATAAATAAATAAATAAATATAAATAAATTATGTAGCTGGCTCATGACGTCAGTGCTTTATCAAACTCAGCGGTGTCCATATTAGCAACTGGTGGTTAACTTTCGCTACCTCTTGCCCCCGAAGAATACCGAATGCTGACATAGAGTGGCCATACAGTGATTACCTGCGCTATACGCTGCCGAAGTCAACGTCACTTCCGCTCCGTTGCTAAGCAACTGGAGCAATACAACATGGCTCCCTTGTAGCTTGCTTCAGTCTTTGAGCCATCATTATTTCCTATTTGTATCGTATAAAACTGTACATGCATGGATGTCCAGAGGCAAGAAAGCATAGAAAAGTATATTTTCCACAGTAATTTAACATAGTTGTCCAGTAAAGTTGTAAAATATTGCGTACGATATGCACATTAAGCCTTAGAACATAAGTCGTAGAGATGTGGCCTACGATAATTTCTTAAATTAAGTGAAAACATGAAAATAGAACATTTCTGGATATTGTGAATCACGTCCCGTATGAATGACCAATATTACGGAAAATAAAGTACCGTAGGCCCTACCAGTAAAAGTGACGAATAAAATGAACTTAAGGTCTATCTGCAGTGCCATTGTTTTTACTCAGTAGTTGAATATTTTAGCATATAGGAGTGATGGAATCTATAACTATATTTTACTTTTTTAATTTAATTTTAATACCTAGCTGTATGTTGTTGTATTTATAGAATTAAGTTTTCATATTATGATAATAGAGTGAGGTGTAAATAGTTGTGCAATAAGATTGTATCTATTAAGATTTGCTATTATAATAAGTTATAAATAGTTATAATCTTAGTAATATATACCTGTTAGTTCTTTTATTTTATGCATGTAAATTCTGACGTGTCCTATATCAAAAATGTATTGAATGCATGTATTTGATCAAATGGAATTAATAAAAATCTATCTATCTATCTAATGCATAAGGGAACAGTTCAAAATATTTGGATGAGAGTTTAGGCCAAATATCATCAACAGCTATAGAAGAAACTAAGACTGCATTTCAATACAATTTGTGTGTTTACCACAACGCCGCGTTTGTTTGAAAACGAATCAAATCAACAAAGCCTAACCTGTGTGCTCACTAACAGGTTAGAGAAGTCTACAATTTAGGCCTATCGTCCTACCTCATTCTAAATAATGGGGCACTTTTCCTATCCTAGCTCTAAATATAGGGCCCAAGGCCACTAAAACTGACATGAAAATATCCGAGGCTCTCACCCAATAAGTACACCAAGCTGCTGACCACATTATCACACTGATTATTGTTACACATTAGCTGGTGTGCCACAAAATAGCTAAATAGAATTAGCTGGTAGGTCCTATATAGAGATTTAGAACAAAAATAACTACCCTGCATCTTCACGAGCAATCCTAGCAAACATTCACACAATATATCATGGACAGTCAAAGTGATACAAGTAGCCTACTTGATATGAAGTGGGCCAAAGTGTTGATGTAGAGAAATGCTAATCCCGGTACCATAACGATGATTTTCCCTGACAATCACAACAAGACTTGCCACTCCATCACTTCAGAAATAAGCAGTATTCATTGGCTTGAATAATGTCACTATACGGTACTGTAACTTTGTTACAGGGTGTAGGCCTACATGATAATAGTTTTCTGAAAGTGCAAAAAATAAAATATTGAGGCAGAAATTTTCACTCTGGGATAGGCCTAATTGTTATTTGGAAACACAATTGACTGCTTAAATAAATTAAGTGAAAAATCACCACTCAGAAAAGTTGTAGGATAACATTTATTGGTGTTAGCGAATCAGCTGTGAGGTTATGTAGGTTGTCGTTTATAATATTTATAGTATAAACCATATTTAATTACAACTACACTCCCCACATGAACCAAACACTCCTTTATGTGATATATATGTCCTAAATATCTCTCTGTATTAGATATACTCTATCCACTAAATGATGAAAATGAAAATCCACAGCCTGCTTCCAGTCTCCGACCGGGTCAGGAATGGAATGAATGAAGCCCCCATCTAGCGGCGAGGATATGGACTGTGCCGGCTGCCGAGGCCTGACGCACTCCTCTGGGGCAATGATTAAATGAATGAAAGATGAAATGAAATGATAGTGGAGAGTGTTGCTGGAATGAAATGTTGACAGGGAAAACCGGAGTACCCGGAGAAAAACCTGTCTGCCTCCATTTTGTCCAGCACAGATCTCACATGGAGTGACCGGGATTTGAACCACGGACCCAGCGGTGAGAGGCCGGCGTGCTGCCGCCTGAGCCACGGAAGCTTGGACTCTATCCACTAAATGATAAATATTTATAATTTGTAGTGCCCGCCATGCAATTCTTGCCTCAGGAGTGAGGTCAACTTTATTCATACTATCTCGCAAAATTCTCATATTTTATCCATAAAATGTCACTTCTATTTTGTAGCTCCAACACTGTAGATGATCTTCACCGGAGGCGTTTCCCTAATTTCACGCGTATTACACATTTTTATCCACAAAATTCAAGACGCTGCGCAGCGTTAATACAGCTTCCTATGTATAAAAAATCCTAGCAACCAGTTGTTTGGGTCCAATGTGGCTGCGCCCTTGCCGTTGCTAGGCGCGTCACTTCGGCAGCGTATTACCAAACGTCAGGTTCCCTCCGCCCATCTCCTCTCTCTCTCTGCTCCTTGTGTTTCCGGCATGGTGTGCAGCTAGTTGAGTATTTGAGACTGCCGGCACAGGTGCCCTGGGACTTGAAGTAAGTTCCCATCCCAGCATTTTCCTGGAGGGAGTGTGGGAAGAACCAAACTCATTATAGCCGGTGTCAGCGCAGGGATTCGAACCTGCGATGTCCGGACTTGCTGCAGCTGCCCTCGCGGCCGTGGTGCACGATTTAATGAGCACGGATACACCGCGGGATCCTTGAGTTTCAGAAAGTAAAAGTGTTCTGCTGATAATAAAAGGTGAAGCTCTTTTTTGGTCGCTTGCAAAAGAACCGTTGAATCCTTCATCAACCTACGAACAGAACTCAATAAAATTAGGGAAATCTTCATCACTATTCACTGCAAATGTCACTTTCTTCACATTTCACATAAAACACATAAAACAAATTCTGACTTGCATTCACCATAAACTCTGAATTCAGCGTTTGCAGACTAAACCCTGTACGTCAATACGTTAGTCAAGTATGCAGTTTTCTTCACCAGCTCTTTCACTGTCCACTCTATATTGTCATCCCTCAACCTAATACATAGATTTAAAATTATTTCTTAGCACCTCTTACTTACTGGTTTTCGTGGCTTAACCATTTTTACCACCAGGCAAATGCCAGGATGGTTCCTTTCAACATGTCCACGGCCGACTTAATTCCAAAATCTCCACCCTGTCCCTTCTTTAATTAGACCCAAGTTAGCGGTCACCTGGGCAATCGGCCTTTCACCATCCCCAGTTGTATCTGTTGTCAAAGTGTGTACAGCTCCCAGACTCTGTCCTTGCCACGGCAGAGGAATGATCCCTTGCAGAATCCGTGAGTGAAACTGAGCTGGGAGAATAAAGAAAACCAACTCTTACTTAATTAAAGTGTTGGAAGTTATTTTTCAGTGTTGCCTTTGTAATCGAAATCTAATGCTTTTGTACACGATTGTACCCAATTATAATGGGTGCTTGTCTCCCTTATCCTGAAAACAAATTTCGTGAGATTAATAAATATACTTGGATGACCAGTTAATCGTCAAGCGATCATCATCAAAACCTTTACAATTAGACTATTAAATCTATGTATACAAGTATGGGTGATGGCATTTTACAATATAATCACTTATTTAGTTGCAGCCATTATTAAACTAGCACAACTTGTCAAGATTTGATATATGTGATATTTTTTGTTAAGATATTGTTATACTCTGATTTACAATAGATGATCGGAGAAAGATGTCACCCGCTTGAAGGGTGAGGTGAGGAGTGGAGACGACAGGGGTAACGGTCTCCATAGCAACAGCGAGCAATGTTGCAATGTATGCCCACACAGCAGTGAGCACATGGTTTGACTCAGTGTTCTACTATGTCTTCACTCGTCACGGTCATTCGACCGCCCGGCAGGTGGGCTAACTTTCCCAGTATTTGTGTCTTCCTGCAAGCCTCTTGGAATGTTATGAGTCATGATCTGCTTCAGTGGCAACGCAGCATTTCCCCACGTGCTAGCTTAGACAGCTGTCAGCGACCATTATTGGTAATTCAGAGTATTGGCCTTCAAGTTTGCTTAGCGTGATACCCGTGATTGTTATTATAAGTCCCTCGGAACAAATTGACCCGTGAGTGAGAAAGTGAAGCTAGCCTGCGGGCCTACCTCAACTTCATTGACACTTGCAATGTAGAAGAGGGTTGGGAAGGGGCAAGAGGGGCCTAAAGGAGCAGGACTGCTTCTTGTGACATATTTATAACAGAGAGGTACTGTACAGTCAGTCAGTTCGGATCGTTGTCAGTGCATGTTTCTATCGTTCGTATTTTTGTGTTCGCAAAGGAAGTGATGCCGCCTGTGAATACTAAACTGAAGTTTACGACAAAAAGAGGACAAACGCGAGAGATTCTTTTCAATGTTTATAAAGAAGGAAGCTGACGAGTGTAAGAATAAGACATAAGAAGAGTAGCCTACAGAAGAAAATTGTTGAAAATACAACAAAGAGTATCGTTGAAGACGGTCAAGAGAATTTTAGCAGAACAGAGGCAACATGAGACTGATGGGAATTCATTTGGTACGCCAGGAAAGACACGGAAAGGGAGGAAACGTGTGGCCGACATTGACGATTTCGATAAGTGTGTTTCGACGTACAATCTATGAATTTCACATTCATGAGAAAACTTCTCCAGCAATATCCAAATTACTGCCTGTGTTACGAGAGAAGATTGGCTTTCAAGGAGGCTGCATCAGTTTGAGAGGCATTGTAAAAGAGTTAGGCTTCAAGTGGAAGAAGACTAGGAAAAATAGGCAGGTTTTAATAAAGAAACATGACATAAGAACACTGCCAGCTGGATCGCATCCCTCCTGGATGCTTTAAACTGCCTGCGTATTCAACGATTACAGCATTGGTTTATGCGTACAAGCTCGTTTCCAAATAAAGGCGCTAGGAAGCAGCACCAAGTCACTGTGGCAGACATACTGTAGCGTTAATTATCGCCCCATGTTGGTAGCGACAAATGTAACAGTTTCGCTAGCCCACACGTTGAACGACAAGTGTAACGGTTTGGCTGCCCCTAACCGTTGGGTGATAAATGTAACTGTTTACCTTTGCCTAAGCTATGTTGTTTTAATGGGCGCCAAGACCTCAACGCAATGCTGAAATCTAAATTTGTATTTAACAACGTCTAGCTCTGGTAGAACACCTTCAAGAATCTATTCACTCAGATCGTGGTATGATTTGATCATTAACCCAACAAACAATTGTATCAGGAGAAGGAATTGGTCTATATCTAATGCTACCTACTGAAAGCAAAGATTGCATTGTAAAAGAAATGAATTTATTATATAAAACAAGTATAGCAAAATTAATAATAATTATAAGTTTAAAATTTAAATTGGAGCGTTGCGATTTTAATATTACCGATAGAAAATTACGTGAAAACGGAGTCTGATAAATTGATTTTACTCTTATTTCCAAGCTATGAAGTTATTGAAATATGAAATATAAAACAAAGAAAAATGAGAGATTACGTATTTCTGCATCATTCGCGCTTACCACTGGAAATTGCCAAAGCATTTCCCTCGTACTTGATGATGCTGTGTGCTTCCCACAGTCTCCTGGATGTCGTCATCTTCGTCGATGTTTGATGATATACTGGTAGATTTGAAGATTTATGGTCCGAACCTCGGAACCAACACGTACAACCACCACGGTTAAGTTTTACAAAAGTTAGTCCTCCACTCCACGGAACATCGGAGCGACTCCCGCGTGCATCCGTACTCGTTAAGTTCTACACCGATTGTCCACGCTCCACGGCGCGCTGAACGATATATGCACACGTCGGCTCCCCACCTCGGTACCGACTTCCAGCTTACGTGGTCTCCACTGATTGGCTCTGCCACCCCGCTACTTCCCCTTCTCTGGCTCATTACACACGGCGCGCGGATGATGAAGTAGATTTCCGTTCCAACTATCCGCCTTTTCTTGACGCTGCGACCCACGCTTGCGTAATACTTCTTGACAAGAATCAGCCCGTATCTGAATTTCCAGTGAGTCATGTCTCTCATAATATCCTAACTGACGAAACTCCGTAAAATTCCGTAATCACATAATTTTCTATGATATTGTCGTTCGTAATAATTTGCTTGATAGCGTTTTCTAAGACATAGAAAACCTATCTGTATGCTTATAATTTTTATAAAATGCTCCGAAAATACCTTAATAATAATTATAATAAATTAATAATAATAATAAATTAACATGAAAAATTCTCTTGGCTGAACAATTTGCCGCGTAAATAAATATAGACTGGCTTCCTACTGACTTATGCCAGTGGCATAAAAACCCTCGAAAAACACGTTACAATACGTTTTGTACTGATGTTAATGGCGAAGTTCTGATTGGAATGTATTCTGAATTATTCTACAATGCTTTACTGCTGCGTGCACTTTTGTAAATCAGAACAGGGCAAGTTAGAATACCGGGGAATCTCTTTTCATGAGATACCATCGGACAATTCACTGCGTGAGACATGGTTACGTGCAATTTCCAGAGAAGGTGACACAGAGGATGCAAATAAATACCAGTAAATACATAAACGAATGAATGAATAAATAAGTAAGCAAATTAACAAATTAGCAAAAACGTAAATAAATACTTACAAAAATGAATAAGTAAATAAGTAAAAAATGAATAAGTAAATAAATAAATAAACAATTGTGAGATTTGAAGCCATTTTTCAGTGTTGCCTAAGTAAACAAAAGTTTGGTGCTTTTCAGTCGGTCAACACGAATGCACCCAAAAAGAGCTGGGTTATGTCCTAATCTTGAAATAAATTACATGATATATATAAATACACTAGGATGACCAGCTTCGATCGTCAAGCGATCATCATCAGATCCATTACATTTAGGCTATAACACCTATGTTTGAGAATGAAAATCCACAGCCTGCTTCCAGTCTCCGACCGGGTCAGGAATGGAATGAATGAAGCCCCCATCTAGCGGCGAGGATATGAACTGTGCCGGCTGCCGAGGCCTGTCGCACTCCTCTGGGGCAATGATTAAATGAATGACAGATGAAATGATAGTGGAGAGTGTTGCTGGAATGAAATTTTGACAGGGAAAACCGGAGTACCCGGAGAAAAACCTGTCTGCCTCCGTTTTGTCCAGCACAGATCTCACATGGAGTGACCGGGATTTGAACCACGGACCCAGCGGTGAGAGGCTGGCGTGCTGCCGCCTAAGCCACGGAGGCTTTATGTTTGAGAATACAGGTGAAAAATATATACAATATGTACAATTATTTAGTTGCAGTATTGGTAATGCAACTGTCGGTGTATGCTTAACGTAGTATATCTAATGTTACGTGAAATGCTAAAATGGTGATAAAAATCCGGAGTTTGTCTGTTTGGGGTGATTATATGGTTATACAAAATCAACTATGGTTATACTGTAATAATACAGTCTGATACTTATCCGGTTGTCTTCCTGACTGGAACTTCGAGTAGTTTCGTGTTCACTCTGGCACCAGTTTTGGTCGACTAACCTGGGTGTTAACTGGACGAAACTGGTTTTTCCTTTCTCCCCCCTTTGTTGCTGTGTGCTTTCTGAGGTCAGTGCTATGTTTATTTGTGTGACGTTGCCAAATCTAGATAAGAATGTATGTTATTGAATACAGGAAGATCTACAACTATTAAAGACCGTGGAACTGTCTTCGCCACGCGTGGACCAAAAAGCCATTCAACTAAGCGCTGCCCGGTCTATTGAAGACGTCCCGGCACCTTTAATACTACCACGCACACCGGCCTAGGTTTATTGCAGAAAAAGTACATAGTACACCTGATCCAGATAACATTTACCTATTAACCACCGCTATTTCCCCCATTTTTATCTAGCTTGGCTGTATCGCTAAGTTGTGTCTTGTTTCCTACAGGGTGTGTTTTTTAGTAGAGTGAAAAGGGGTGAACTCTCCATAAAAGTGTGTTCATTTAGATTGTTGGGATTGTTTCGTTTGGCTAGGTGAATCTCGATTGCTTCCTTTATGTCGAGAGTTCAGCCTTTCGATTCGTGATGAATTATTTTTAGGTCAGTCTCGATTTGAGTAAAGCTGTGCCCCGTGTCACACATATGTTCGCATACGGCTGAATGTGTTCCGTATCTTATCGCATTCCTATGTTCATTATAACGTGTATCTACTCGTCTTCCACTCTGTCCAATGTAATTAGCTTGACAACCAGTGTCTTGGCATGTAATCGAATATACCCCTGACTTTGAATACGGGTCTTGTTTATTTAGATTACTATTTTGTAGGTGCCTTCCGGTCGTATTGTTCGTTGTGAATGCTATTTTTATGCCTTGCTTTTTGAAAAGATTAGAGATTTTATGTGTTCGTATTCACATAGTTGTAGCGCGCAATTTTTTTCTCATTACTGTCCGGTTTGGGAATCGTTGTATCTTTATTTTTATGTTTGGCTATAATTTGGTCTATTTTGCTTGGCGGGAAATTGTTTTCCTTTGCTATTTGCTTAATGGTTGTTATTTCCTTATTATAGTTGTCTTTTGACATGGGTATGTTTAAAGCCCTTGCACCATTGAGTTGAACCCCGCTAATTTGTGCGTACTGGGGTGATTAGACTGATTATCGATTGTATGCGAGGTTTGTATGGCTTTCCGGAATATGGAATATGAAAGTTCGTTATCTTTACGTTCAATGGTTATGTCGAGATAATTTATTTTTCGGTCTGTTTCGGATTCCTTAGTGAACTTTGATTGAGTGGTGTATTAATGGATTGGAGAATTGTTTCTTCGCTTGTTAGTTCAGTACCGTAGATGCAAATTACATCATCTACGTATCTTTTCCATATTACTATTCCCTTTGTTGAAGTCTTTTCTAAGAACTCATTTTCTAGTGCATTAATGAAGATGTCAGCGATTAGTCCGCTTAGTGGTGATCCCATCGCTAGGCCTTCTGTTTGTGTGTACATTTTATTGTCGAATTGAAACACGTTTTGGCTAAGGACGACCCTCAGTAATCTCACAATTTCTTCAGTTTCTTTTGCCGAATTAGTGGATTTTAAGTTGTTTTCGATAGTGTTGATTGCAACAATAATAGGAATATTGGTGTACATGTTAGTTACATCGAAAGATACAAGCCTCAAGCTAGGTTTCATTTTAGGGTGTTCAATGCTGTTACTAATTCCGTTGTGTTCCTTACAGAGTTGTTTTTGTCGTTGGAAAGGCGGTGTTTTAAGATTTTTAGTAACTCTTTGCTGATTTTGTAATTAGGAGCATTCTTGCAATTGACTATTGGTCTCATTTAATTTAATTTAATTATAGGGAAATCCTTTTTGTGTATTTTAGGTTGTCTCCTCATTGACGGTATTTTCGGGTTCATGTTTATTAGTTTTGATTTTTCAGCTTTGGTCAATATGTATTCTGTTTCTTTTAATGCACTTTTTATTTGTTTTTGGAATTTGTTGGTGGGGTCTTTTGCTAATTCCTTGATTTCGTTGTTGTTTAGGAATTTGACTGTTTTTTCCCCAATGTATTCCGTTTTGTTCAAAATTACTGTGGTATTTCCCTTATCTGCTTTTGTGATGCTTAACCCTTTGAGCCCTGAACCATTAAACATTGGTGAATAATGTAATTTTAAAATTTCATAAGCCTTTATATGCTTCAGTTTGAACACTTAATTTTTTTCAAAACTCTTACTTATACATAAGTATAAGTTCTTTAGGTGGTACTTACAAGTACCGTCAGTCCTCTACAGGCAACAGGGAATTTACTGACTTCGTGTTTAGAATAGGACACAAATCATTATTCTTTTGTAGTTATTTACCAATGTAAAGAAATATGTTGGTTCTCTGGGTGATAGCTGCCTCCGTGGTGTATTGGTCTGCGTGTTTAGCCCTCCCCCACCGGAGGTCCGAGGTTTGATTCCTGGCTCTGCCACGAGATTTGAAAGTGGTATGAGGACTGAAACGGGGGTCCACTCAGCCTCGGGTGGTCCAAGTGAGTAGAGGGGGGTCAATTCCCACCTCAGCCATCCTCGAAGTGGTTATCCGTGGTTTCCCACTTCGTCTTCGGGCAAATGCCGGGAAGGTAACTGCCGTCAGGCAATAGCCGCCTCCTTCCCTCTTCCTTGTCTATCCCTGCCATTGTTCCCATCCCGTCCCATCCCTCATAAGGCCCCTGTTCGCGTTAGAGTTGCAGCCACCTGGACGAGGTGCTAGTCCTGCCTCCCCAGTTGTATCCCCGGATTCGATGTCAAGCTCCGGGACACTGTCCGTAGAGGCGGTAAAGGTGGGATCCCTCGACGAGTCCGTGGGAAAAACCTTCCTGGAGGGTAAACTGACTACGAAAACGAAAATGTTACATACAATAAATTTATTTTTGTCAGAAATAAATAGGCCTACCAAGAAATATACACGTTGCATAAATATGAAAAGTAGAAAATTAATATACTCTGAAACCAGAAGGGCAGATAGATTCAGAAGTGTTTGAGCCCAAGAAGTCATTGCTACACGTGTATCTCATGGTATTCAACAAAGCAGTTTTTACCCTCGTTGACAGGCGTCTTCGTTGGCGTAGTTGGTAGCATGCTGAGCATTTATGATCTCTTGTTGGATTTAGGGTTCTCCATGGCCACAGGTCGTTGAGCTACCGACCTTCTGTATTCTAACACTGAAATTGTACCAAAGAGTTCACAATAAATAATGTAAGAATTTAAGAACAGAATATCTAACATTCCCCAGAAAAGTTTCAGCTTTCGCCTTTTGGACTTGCGATCAACATTGTACAGAGCTCGCAATCGATCTGAAATGTCTACATCAGGTAGGCAATTTCCTCTAGAAGAAAAATTATTTATATCTTCTAATGTTAAAACCTTGTGGGCATTCATATCTCACACTTTATCATGCAAACAATGCTACAAGTACTACATATACACACTTGGGAATACCTCCGTGATGAACTTCCCGCCTAAACATTAGCATATTAGCAACCACTACTTTTAAATACGACTTCAAATGTTATGGTACTTAAAAGTACCATCAGTGCCCAAAGGGTTAAGTCATGTTCTTTTATTTTTTGTTTCAATGACTTTATTTATTTTAGTTGTTTGTTGTTTTGAATGTTATTGCTTTCGCCCTCTCGTTTGAGGATTTTTTTTTGGCTTCGTTGGTGCAAGATTTTTGGTTAGTTCCCTGTCTTCTGCTGGGAGCTTGTGACTGGCTATCTCGATATCTGTGATTAACTGTTTTATATTATGGTTCGTGTGTGCGTCTGTGCAGTTGTATTTCAAACCTTTGTCTAACATATTCATTTCATCTCGAGAAAAGGTTAAGTTTGTTCTGTTGTTTCACTGCTGTGGAAATTGAATTCATTGTTATTCGTGTGTTGTTCATTAGATTGATTGTTCTGTGTTTCTCCTAGTTTTTTAGTTTATATTCTAGCGTTTCGTACTTCCTCGTTGCTCTGATTTTAATGGTGTCATGTAGGTGCTCGGTAAAAATGTCCCATTGGGATGCGTGCCAGAAGTTACTTAGTTGCAATTGAATGTCGTATAGTTATAGGTTGATTTTTGGCTTTCTAATGTATGAAAATCTCAGTTTTTTTATCCAAAGCGCTTTGTCTTGTTTAGTTAAAATGATTGAGGCTGGTCTAATCGGTACGGTGTTAATTGGTACGTATTTAGGGGTGAGATTTAGTTCTATACATGTTTTGTTGAACCAAATTGACTTGTCTATGTTCATGAGTTTAAGCCTGAGTGTTTTGAACCTCTTGGCTTCACGATTTGCCTGACTGGCCGTGAACATTGTGAGGTTTGAAGCCATTTTTCAGTGTTGCCTAAGTAAACAAAAGTTTGGTGCTTTTCAGTCGGTCAACACAAATGTACCCAAAAAGAGCTGGGTTATGTCCTAATCCTGAAATAAATTACATGATATTAATAAATACACTAGGATGACCAGTTTTGATCGTCAAGCGATCATCATCAGATCCAATACACTTAGGCTATAACATCTATGTTTGAGAATTCAGGTGAAAAATATTTACAATATGTACAATTATTTAGTTGTAGTATTGGTAATGCAACTCTCGGTGTATGTTAAATGTAGTATACCTAATGTTAGGTGAAAAAGCTAAAATGGTGATAAAAATATTGAGTTTGTCTGTTTGAGGGTGATTATATGGTTATACAAAATCAACTATGGTTATACTGTAATAATACAAGCTGATACTTATACGGTTGTCTTCCTGACTGGAACTTCGATTAGTTTCGAGTTCACTCTGGCACCAGTTTTGGTCGACTAACCCGGGTGTTAACTAGACCAAACTGGTTTTTCCTTTCTCCCCCCCCCCCCTTTGTTGCTGTGTGCTTTCTGAGGTCAGTGCTATGTTTATTTGTGTGACGTTGCCAAATCTTGATAAGAATGTATGTTATTGAATACAGGAAGATCTACAACTATTAAAGACCGTGGAACTGTCTTCGCCACGCGTGGACTAAAAAGCCATTCAACTAAGCGCAGCCCGGTCTATTGAAGACGTCCTGGCACCTTTAATAATACCGCGCATACCGACCTAGGTTTATTGCAGAAAAAGTACATAGTACACCTGATCCAGATAACATTTACCTATTAACCACCGCTATTTCCCCCATTTTTATCTAGCTTGGCTGTATCGCTAAGTTGTGTCTTGTTTCCTACAGGGTGTGTTTTTAGTAGAGTGAAAAGGGGTGAACTCCCCATAAAAGTATGTTCATTTAGATTGTTGGGATTGTTTCGTTTGGCTAGGTGAATCTCGATTGCTTCCTTTATGTCGAGGGCTCTGCCTTTCGATTCGTGATGAATTATTTTTAGGTCAGTCTCGATTTTAGAAAAGCTGTGCCCCGTGTCACACATATGTTCGCATACGGCTGAATGTGTTCCGTATCTTATCGCATTCCTATGTTCATTATAACGTGTATCTACTCGTCTTCCACTCTGTCCAATGTAATTAGCTTGACAACCAGTTTCTTGGCATGTAATCGAACATACCCCTGACTTTGAATACGGGTCTTGTTTATTTAGATTACTATTTTGCAGGTGCCTCCCGGTCGTATTGTTCGTTGTGAATGCTATTTTTATGCCTTGCTTTTTGAAAAGATTAGTGATTTTATATGTGTTCGTATTCACATAGTTGTAGCGCGCAATTTTTTTCTCATTACTGTCCGGTTTGGGAATCGTTTTATCTTTATTTTTATGTTTGGCTATAATTTGGTCTATTTTGCTTGGCGGGAAATTGTTTTCCTTTTCTATTTGCTTAATGGTTGTTATTTCCTTATTATAGTTGTCTTTTAACATGGGTGTGTTTAAAGCCCTGTGCACTGCATTGAGTTGAACCCCGCTAATTTGTGCGTACTGGGTGATTAGAATGATTATCGATTGCATGCGAGGTTTGTATGGCTTTCCGGAATATGGAATATGAAAGTTCGTTATCTTTACGTTCAATGGCTATGCCGAGATAATTTATTTTTCGGTCTGTTTCGGATTCCTTAGTGATTTTGATTGAGTGGTGTAGGCTATTAATGGATTGGAGAATCGTTTCTTCGCTTGTTAGTTCAGCAGCCCCCAGGTACTCATATTTCATCCCCCCAGATACTATATTGTGGAGGGCACCCTCTCAGGTCCCCTACAATTGGTGGACGCGCTAGGTACCGCGACGCCCAAGGGATTACATACAACGTAATTCCATGGCACGGATCCCAAAATTACCTTTTACAAGCCAAGCATACGCCACTCAAAATTGAGAATTCTTTTCAGAGTACGGGTTAGGTATTATTCAGTACCCACCCAAGCCCGCCCCATCAGACATGATTTCCACAGCCACCCTTATATAGAAGCAAGCAATTTACCACCCCATAAGAATTTACGCCCATCCCATATGATAGAAAGGGGCAACATTATTTACTTACCCGCCCAACTAGATCCCCAGTGCCATAGACAGGATAGCGCCGGTGATATTTCATTCACCAACCCCGTAGAGTAAGGGGAGAGTATATAAAAACAGAGACACACCTTTCGTGGCTTGTACAGTCCGCATACACTTGCATTTCCCAGTGATACAGGAAAATAGGACGCGTGTAATAGTTAACGTACCCCCATTAAGTGTACGCCCTTGCACACACACCTAGTTAGCGCTCACAGCACAAAGCCCCCCGAGCAAGCTGGGAATTAGATATTTTTAGCATCCCCGCATTGGGAGGGCATACATATTCACACTTTTACGATCCCCTAGCATATCTCAACACTAGATATGACACCTAGTCGAAACATCGGATGTACCACGCACACAGGGGAGGAGGCACATCCCGCACTCTGATAGGGAATCGGAATTACGCTATACCCTCCTCAAAAGCCGCCAGCGCCGAATGTACAAAGTGCAGGTACATATACAGGCCTTGCAGGCGAGGGTAAGCGCGGCACAGGACAAATACATCCGCACCCCCACCGATACACGTGTCAAAGAACCCATTTGAATTCAGTAAGCCGAGTTCATAATGGCAAAATTAATCTCGGGAGTTTCCGCCAACACAAAGTTCCTCATTTCTCTACTAGAAAGCGCTATAATGTTCAAGGAGCTTAGATATCTATTACCTAACCTCCTTGACTTTCATAGTGATTCAAGGAACAACGAAATTCGACATGCAAGCTACCCTCTGGGTGTCAAATTACAAAGCTTGCACCAGGCATCCGAGGCCATACGATATTATATTATATACCGATACACGGAAAGCGCTCCTCACCCGGTCACATCGAAATTTGAACGACATCCATAGGGCATTACAGACAAAACATATTAAAACACAGAGGATCCATAACAAAATTAGCATGGTTTACGGTCACCTCCCTCCCAACGCTACCCTCGAGCGCATAAGGGCGCAGCATGCGATTTTGCATCGTCATTTCGCACAGCTTGTTGCCGAATATAGCTGGCTGAGCGCCTAGTTAATCGAGCTATACACAGCCCACTCCAATTAGGAAGGAGGGCGGCGTGGCCATTACATATATGCCACGTACCGCATCCTCGCTTATCAAGAACACACAATTACATACATTTAAGCCTCCACGTCCACATATTCCACCCTCCACGCTTATACTGCCTCCTAGTACGTTACTGCATTTGCGAGCGAACGATGGCTCTACGTCCCGCCGAAAAGCCATACTAGTTCACAGACAAATCCCATTTACACCCTCACAGGAGCCAAGACGGCTTAAACCTAAAATCACCCTCCTCCAAACGCCCCGAACACCGGATGCATCCCCTGAGTAGATTCCGGGTGCTAAAACTGCATTAGCCATCCGAGGGCAAAAGCGGTACGCCTTACGGTAGTAACTGGCTCTCGGCCTAGCATTGGGGCTCACATCACTAGACTCCAGGGCCATTTTTCCTTTTAGGCACCTAATATAGGTATACATAGAGAGTAAGACATGTCGAGGCTAGCAGCACATGTAGCAGCTAAACGTGTCCCAACATCCCCATACGTTCCCAGGGACATAATCTACCAGGACAACATGGGCAAAAGCGCCAAACGCGCTATGGCATCTGGTAGCCATATTCACAGCAAGTGTCGGTGCCAATCCCACACAATGCCCATCTACGACCTAATTATAAGTTGCATGTTTAATTGTTAAGAATGTACTACCATATATTGTATTATTTTAATTGTGTACTTGTATTATCCTTGGTTCAGACGGAAATCGCCAGAATAAGGATTGTCTGTACAGTGAAACACATGTTTCTACATTAGCTGCCAGCCCAGGTCATTCCCACCCAACCGGATACTGTCACCCGAACCACAACGCTGACACAGCGACTGCCACGCTTTCATAGCAACAGACGTGCACTGCAAGTCACTTGCCCAGGCACACGCATACACAGCCATGTGTACTTCCGAACATTCACCCGGAGTACATGCGTAAGATCGCGGAAAGCTCACTTCTAGTACACGACCACACATACAGTATAGGTCACATGTTAGTATGACAGGGAACATATTCACCTCACATCTTCACACTAAAAACCACACCCAGGCACAGGTCCATTAGTTGACCGACGGAAGATTCAATTACCTCAAAACAGGGTCCGCAGGACATACATGCCTTCACAGGATAACTATATACCCATTCTACACTGATAACGACCTACATACGGCGTAATTTTATATACATTCGGTAGCGACCGACAGAAGATGAAAATACCATAGTATAACAATTAGTTGCACCACATAACATGGCAACAGCAATTTTATACAGACACGCATCCTAGAATCACCGCGAAAGATGATGATACGTGTAGCCATACTTCCCACACAAGCACGAGGTGCACGGGTTACGGAAGCGACCTCACACCGAGGCAAGGTTACAACCTCCTTCCACTTAATTATCACCGAGTCAGATAGTTCTCTAGCAGGATTTATTCCATATAACGTGTCCACATACGATTACAAACGCAGCTTACGGTTAACCTTATGGACACCACAATAACACAGGTTAGCGGCCTTCAGCACAGACCAAGACTCCCTATTACAAGAACACAGGTTAGCATCCTTCACTATAGGCAAAGACTCCTTACCAAACCAACACGAGTTCGATGCATCCATAATGCTACCTACAAGCTATCACAATAACACAGTTTAGCGGCCTTCCGTACAGGCCAAGTAACCCCACAATTGGACACAACAGGTCGTCAGGACCACACACTTGTGGGAAAATTGGATGAGGACATACTTACATAGGTCACATAGTATCATACACTATAAATTCATGTTACATTCTCTAATACATTTCACTCAGTCCCAACACACGAAAGTGCGCACTGATCATGAGCTGTGACGCGCGGTCCATAGACACTCTGCCGGAAGCAGAAATGCCACAGATTGCAACAAGTTGATCCAAGCTCAAAAATATCCCGCCCCCCCCCCATGACACAGCATTTACACTCTACATCTTACACACAATTCCCCCCGTCCCCTATTAATGCGTGGCACTTGGTGGTCATGCAACTGCCAAGGTGCACATCATGCTTTTTCGCTCTTGGCTACATGTTATTCAACATTTCGGAACTATAATGCTAACAGCTTAGCGTAAAATAATTACCTGCCAACATGATTGTATCAGATATTGTATTTTTCTCCCGCATGCCATATTTTTACCCTAATAGGGATCTTTAACGTTGCATGCGACAGGAGGTCAGCTATAGCTCATACGTACCCATACCTACTTCAGTACGGACTCTTACAACCGCACTGTAAACTCAGTTCCTGCCCAATTACAATCCTAACCCTCACCAGTAGAGCGATCCTTACACTTAACGTTTTCGATACATCCCCTTAGGACCACAATTTCTTGGTCCTAATTAACCATCCGATCACCCAACAACTAAAACATTAACATGTATACATTCTCCCACTAACAGGAGAACACCCTCCCACATCCTCGACTTTACCGACTAATATGTGAGGGAATAAACGCAGCTGAAATTAGCTAGCCATCAGAAAGCCAGGCGCAACTAGGTGCACTGTGCCAAAACAGTCCCCCCCTACCCAGAATAAATACCACCCCACACAAACATACACTCGATTGACACTATAATCATAAGGTTTGTGCACAGAGGTGCACTTTGGAAAATGTGACGCTATTTTCCTTGGGAAAATGTGACGCTATTTTCCTTGGGAAAATAGGATATTGGTAAGTGTTGACCTGGACGAAGGGCCACCATTGCCCATGACGTAGACTTTGACGAACGACGGAAGGTCGACGCGGCGATGGCGTAGTGCGGGCAAAGGCCGAAGCTGACGGGTGTACCTAGCCTGTCCCCCGACGCGAAGGAGAGTTACACCCATTAAGCACTACTGTCAGCAAAGCCCGACCTGCAGGTGGACTCTTGAATTTTCGACGGGAGAACTGACCAACTCAGCGTCGGACAGGATAGACCATCCACCTAGGGACGACCCACTTGACTTGACTTTTAGTTAGCATGTAGGTAAGTTATAAGCTTCATTGCGCGAAGCTAAGTCCTGTTCACGAACACAGGTGAAGAAATAATGAATAATGAATGATGAATAATGATGAATAATGAATAATTTATAATGATGGATATATAAATTATGTTGAATCGCACGCCCGCTGAATTTGAATTAAATAAGAAATGTAGGGCAGTGCATTCAACGCCCGCGTACATGTTTGTCAGCGGACCTCGAGTCTTTTTTCATGTCGACGTCGCGTGTCGTGAGGGTTTGGGCAGCCATTATATCCATCACCGTTCTCTCCCTGGCCGAGGTATAGATCACCGGCCGTCTCTCTGATCATACCCCAGTGGGGAACGCCTTTGTATTGCCTTGCGAATGCGCCCTAGGGATCCTATGGTCCCTATCCTCTTTCAGGCGTTCCTTTGCGATGATATATGAGTTGCGAGATGCGAGATGCGATTGATGAGATGCGATATATGATTTGCGAGATGCGAGATGCAGGATGCGATTGACGAGATGCGATATATGATTTGAGAGATACGAGATGCGAGCTGCGATTAACGAGATACAACATGCGATTTGCAAGATGTGAGATGAGAGATGCGATATATGATGTGCGATGATCTGCGATATGTGACAACACGACATTTTGAACATACACCTACACTTATGGAAAGAGACACTTACACTGGAGAGATCGATCATCGATCGGCCTCGGCCTGCGATTTTACGCAGCCGTGTAAGCCCGACAACTCGATACTTCGGTATCAACATCATGATTCTTTACCGTTGCAAGATGCGCCGAGGCGAGGTCGCGACAGGCGACGACATGACGATGCCATACGACGACGACAGTGCGATCTGTCTACAGGGCCGATCAAGCGATTGGCGACCAGCGTCCTCTTATTCTTTCATGGCGATTACTAATATGTCCATACTTTGTTTACAGACTGAGCTCCAGCGTGGGACACCAGCTCACAGCATATAGTATCTAGGGGTACTGTCACTACATGTGGCGTTCAGACGCGCCATTCCCATATTATAATTTCCAGATGATCACGTGTGTTTAGGTACATTTTGTTCTCCATGTATATCTGTTTTACATGTCTTTTTACCCCCCACAGATAAGAACACAGCTGCAGGCGAAGAGGACATTGTCCACCATGGTTTACATTTCTTTCTTTCTTTCTTTCTTTCTTTCTTTCTTTCTTTCCCCACAGGTGGCGATTTTGTATATAGTCCCTTGAATATATTTTGCCCACGCCTTAATACTTGCCAGTCGCACCCTCTACCCCTCACAGAGCTAACACACCCCAGCTCTCACACTTTTTCCCCCACACATTTCTACAGTTATCAACTAATATCCGTCCCCTAAGATGGAACGTCCACCCACAGGGGACGATCCATAGAGGTTTAGTTTATATACGTTGGCCATAGCTTAGTTATGGAATAAGTTAATTTTAGCGACTCGAGCTTAAGCTACAGGACACAGGTTCCTATTTGTAAAGGTATACCAGATGGATTATATTGATCATGCGACAATTGTAGAAGTATATATTAGTGCTCAGGCACAGAGGATTTTCATGCAATTACGGCCGATATGACAAGGCAAACACCATTCAAAGGATTTATGTCTACACACTGTTTTCATGTCACACGCAACACGATTGTTACTATTATACATTATTTTATTTTTCCTTTCCTTTCTTTTCTTCTAAAGTATAACTTGTACAAATGCCTCCTTTCTTCCCCACACAACAAAACAATTTTTCTTACCCCCCCCCCCCTTAACTTACACACCGAGGCATTTCTTTTCCTTTTTCTCCTCTATCTGTTCTTTTACATTGTTCATTTTATGTATTTTGGCTACCCAAGGGCACTTTTTCATCCCGTCCAGGGTTGAAAGGACGGAGGGTACGCTAGACCCTACCGATGTTTTTCCCCTTGGAATGGCTCACATTGTTTGTATTACTGATTATATAGGGTCAAAATACCCTCCATGTGTATTTCACCGATGATAATGTCACCATGTTTTGTTTTTGTTGATTGTGTTTCATATTGTACCATGTTTTGACTTATGTCCATTTGTATGTGCCAAGGGCACCGAAGCTGTAATGATGTACGTAATATGTGATTGAATTATTGTCCCCCCCCAAACCAACACACCTACACATGATCGCTAGACACGAACCGGAGGCAAACACATTATACGAGGCACTTTCCACAAGACTCCCCCACTCTTCAGTCAACGCTACACCCCACCTTTCCATCTACGAGATTTTCACTTCTTCACCTCACCTCACACGGGGATAACCACACACCCCCACCGACGTCACCACCTTCTTTCCGAAGGGACATACTAGCAGATCAGAAGAAACCAAGAGAAGAAAAGAAGAGAGAAGGTATTAGAAGAAAGAAGCAGATGACCCTTCACACACACAAGACAAACTACCCCTACGGCCTAGTCTTCGTCCCGTCATCGAGGACGAATACTAGCTCCGTCGAAGGAGTTGTTGCATCCGGGGGATGCACCCCCATCCCCTTCTATCTACGACACATACATCTAAGCCTAATACATAGCAACAACCTCCAATAACCCTGCAACTTGGACTTCATCGACCCCGGCCAACTCCTCACATCCTGTGAAATGTGCAATTGTGCACACTCGACACTCAAAAGGCTATAAAGCTGTAGAGGTGAGGTAACTCGGGGTCAGTCTTCCTCAGTGTCACCTTGTGCCAGACCGCTGCCGAGAGCCGCTCCGACGACCGCCGAAGGGTAAGTATCTAAGCGATCACAACTCCTCACACAAACATCCACACTTTCACCCTCTAGTGCTTGGATTGTAATAAGCATCTGATTTATTAACTGCTCTGCCAATTCTAGGAGTACTTCAAGTCAGAAGTATCCATTAAATTCAGACATAATAGAAGCAACTGGTCTTTTAGTTTATTTCTTTAATTGTTAAGATCCTGCCCTTCATCCCTCGTCCCGGTAGGATCCAGGTAACACTTAGTTAATTGTTTCGTGGCGCCCGCAGCCAGCCACTCACCTACGTCACACTGCTTGTCTCGCTTATTAGCGCGAGCCGCCCGCTGCCCACGTTAGCAGTATTCCAAGCAGCAGCTCAGCTGTTCAGAGCTTCCAGCACCAAACCGCCCTTAATCCCGATATCGCATCCTCGAACCACCCAATCAAACAGTACAGTTGGGAGTTCTCCTTTCGAGCCGCTTCCACGCTCTCGATATCGCATCCTCGAACCACCCAATCAAACAGTACAGTTGGGAGTTCTCCTTTCGAGCCGCTTCATCGCTCTCGAACCAGGCCATAACCGACACCTCTTACACTCGAGTTCCAAGCAGCCCCCAGGTACTCATATTTCATCCCACCAGATACTAGATTGTGGAAGGCACCCTTTCAGGTCCCCTACAATACACAAAAAGGAGTGCCCAATGTGACCAATAGTGAATTGTAGGAATGCTCCTAATTACAAAATCAGCAAAGAGTTACTAAAAATCTTAAAACACAGCCTTTCCAACGACAAAACCAACTCTGTAAAGAACACAACGGAATTAGTAACAGCATTGAACACCCTACAAATGAAACGTAGCTTGAGGCTTGTATCTTTCGATGTAACTAATATGTACACCAATATTCCTATTATTGATGCAATCAACACTATCGAATACAACATAAAATCCAACAATTCGGCAAAAGAAACTGAAGAGAATGTGAGATTACTGAGGGTCGTCCTCAGCCAAAACGTGTTTCAATTCGACAATAAAATGTACACACAAACAGAAGGCCTAGCGATGGGATCACCACTAAGCGGACTAATCGCTGACATCTTCATTAATACACTAGAAAATGAGTTCTTAGAAAAGACTTCAACAAAGGGAATAGTAATATGGAAGAGATACGTAGATGGTGTAATTTGCATCTACGATACTGAACTAACAAGCGAAGAAACAATTCTCCAATCCATTAATACACCACTCAATCAAATTTACTAAGGAATCCTAAACAGACCGAAAAATAAATTATCTCGACATAACCATTGAACGTAAAGATAACGAACTTTCATATTCCATATTCTGGAAAGCCATACAAACCTAGCATACAATCGATAATCAGTCTAATCACCCCAGTACGCACAAATTAGCGGGGTTCAACTCAATGGTGCACAGGGCTTTAAACATACCCATGTCAAAAGACAACTATAATAAGGAAATAACATCCATTAAGCAAATAGCAAAGGAAAACAATTTCCCGCCAAGCAGAATAGACCAAATTATAGCCAAACATAAAAATAAAGATAAAACGATTCCCAAACCGGACAGTAATGAGAAAAAATTTGCGCGCTTCAACTGTGTGACTACGAACACACATAAAATCTCTAATCTTTTCAAAAAGCAAGGCATAAAAATAGCATTCAAAACGAACAATACGACCGGGAGGGACCGGCAAAATAGTAATCTAAATAAACAAGACCCGTATTCAAAGCCAGGGGTATATTCGATTACATGCCAAGACACTGGTTGTCAAGCTAATTACATTGGACAGAGTGGAAGACGAGTAGATACACGTTATAATGAACATAGGAATGCGATAAGATATGGAACACATTCAGCCGTATGCGAACATATGTGTGACACGGAGCACATCTTTACTAAAATCGAGACTGACCTAAAAATAATTCATCACGAATCGAAAGGCAGAGCTCTCGACATAAAGGAAGCAATCGAGATTCACCTAGCCAAACGAAACAATCCCAACAATCTAAATGAACACACTTTTATGGAGAGTTCACCCCTTTTCACTCTACTAAAATCACACCCTGTAAGAAACAAGACACAACTTAGCGATACAGCCAAGCTAGATAAAAAGGGGGGAAATAGCGTTGGTTAATAGGTAAATGTTTTCTGGATCAGGTGTACTATGTACTTTTTCCTGCAATAAACCTAGGCCGATATGCGCGGTAGTATTAAAGGTGCCGGGACGTCTTCAATAGAACGGGCAGCGCTTAGTTGAATGGGTTTTTAGTCCACGCGTGGCGAAGGCAGTTCCACGGTCTTTGATAGTTGTAAATCTTCCTGTTTTCAATAACATGCATTCTTATCTAGATTTGGCAACGTCACACAAATAAACATATCACTAACCTCAGAAAGCACACAGCAACAAAGGGGGGAGAAAGGAAAAACCATTTTCGTCCAGTTAACACCCGGTTTAGTCGACCAAAACTGGTGCCAGAGTGAACACGAAACTACTCGAAGTACTAGTCAGGAAGACAACCGGATAAGTATCAGCCTGTATTATTACAGTATAACCATAGTTGATTTTGTATAACCATATAATCACCCCAAACAGGCAAACTCCGAATTTTTTCACCATTTTAGCATTTCACCTAACATTAGATATACTACATTTAGCATACACCGACAATTGCATTACCAATACTGCCACTAAATAATTGTACATATTGTAAATTTTTTTCACCTGTATTCTCAAACATAGATGTTATAGCCTATGTGTAATGGATCTGATGATGATTTCTTGACGATCGAAACTGGTCATCCTAGTGTATTTATTAATATCATGTAATTTATTTCAGGATTAGGACATAACCCATCTCTTTTTGGGTACATTCGTGTTGATCGACTGAAAAGCACCAAAATTTTGCTTAAATAAGCAATCTGTAATAATTTATAATACAGCCATCACAATAAGACGGGTTATTAGACAAATTCAACGCTCACCCAAGTACATGGGCTACATAACCACGCTTTCGCAAAGCCCTTATATAAGTCAGCATCCCATTTTTCGGGGGCCGGAGGCATTTCTTTCCCCTGTCTTTTATTGCCCTTATTAATTTCTTTTCATCTCGTCAAGTATGTAAGTAGTTTTGGAAGTAGTTTTATTTTTATTATCATCTGTATAATTACGAGAAATTGAGCTAGACATTTTGCCCCTTAAAAACAATCACCTCCACCACCATGTATTTTTGCTATCCTTTATACTGAAAATTTGCCCGTAAGTATGTGTCTGAATACTTTTAGATTATTGAATAACAAAAAAAATGACTTAGTGTGATGTTTTCACGTCCGTCAATCTTGATATTAAGCCTCCAAACTTAACAATCCTTCGTTTCAGGCTTCTTCCCATTTAAAAAGCCGCGCTGATCTCAGTGGGTTGGTGCTGCAACCTAGCTGTGAATTAATATATACCTTGTACGCCCGTGAGTGTTGAATGGGCAGACAGTTTAAAGCATCCAGGAGGGATGCGATCCAGCTTACAGTGCATAAGAAACATGCGAGTATCTTACCTGACAGCCATAAAACATATACAGAGGAGAAGGTCGTCGCATCGTATATGAAGTCGAAACCTATATACATAGTAGCCATTCTACGCCTAAAGCCTGGACTGACGATAGCACATCGGGAGTGTTATCCCGTCTCGAGAGGAAAACGTCTGATTATACTCCATGGTGGTGGTCGGAGAGGTTTTGTTCCCAACGCGCTACTTATTTACTAGTTGGTAGCATAAAAGTAGTGAGGACGACCACAAAGATATGAAAGTGAATATTATATTCGTTGGTAAAGAGGGAAGTTGATCCCTTATTTGGAAGGCAATTCGGTGCTTGTTATTGACAACGCATCATACCACAACACGCAGAAATTCTAATAAGGATACAATGAAAAACTGGTTGCGGGTTAATAAAATCCCTTTTAACGATTCAATGCTGAAAGTTCACCTTTATGAACTTGTTAAAGTCCATAATCCGCGACACAAAACCTACATAATAGATGAAATAATGTCCGCTAGTGGACACACGGTATTGAGACTGCCTCCATACCATGTAGATCTAAATCCCATAGAACTCGTCTGGTCTGATGTAAAACAATGGATCGGTGCACACTGTCACCTCCAAAATTAATGAAGACAAACGCCTTTGTTAACAGAGGCTTTCAGAGTTTCAGGAAAGTAATTGGATTAGCGTTTGTGATCACGTAGAGAAAATAGAAAATAAGTCTTATGGACGAGAGGGAATAATAGAGCAGAGAATAGAATCGCTTGTAATAACTAGTGCAAACAATGCCAGCAGTGACAGTGGCAATGAAAGTGAATCTGATGAAAGTAATAGTGAAATGTCTGGAATCGAACCATTATATGATTAATGACTACCCGGTGATTGCTTTTAAAGTGAAGATTGAAAATGCATTGCCATTTGCTTGGTTAATTAATTATAATTATTAATAATTATAATTAATAATTTTCAATAGGAAGGAAGCTTTTACGTGACCATTAATCTTGCGATCATGAGCCACGGGGCCTCTTTTTTGCCTGGAATCCGAACCACAGGACATGGCATTTCACTTCGAAAATCTCACATGCATTGACCGGGAATCAAGTCCGGTTCACCTTGGAGAGGCCAACAGCTTGAAACTGCACCACCACCGCATGCAGATGATCAAAAAACGTTATATTCTCTGATGAGAGTGCGATTTATCGTAGCTCACGAAATCATAACGTCTTTATTTGGGCAAAAATCAATCCGCACTTTTATGAGGAAATTGAGTGCAATCAGCATGTTATGCTTTGGGCAGGGTTATTGGCAGACCATCTGTTTGGACCTTATTTCTTCGATGGTCCTGTGAACCAGCACAGCTACCTGAAACACCTGGCGGAGATTGAATATTAATAATACAGGGTGGTCGAGAAGTCTCTTTACATGTTATAGCATAGGGCAATAAATTTCGACATTTATTATAAATATTTATTATTAACATTATTTACAAATTATTGAGATAACAATTTCCCGCCGTGAACCGAGTCTCGCATTTGACACGTTCACTTCGGTTAGCGTGGGAAAGTCGTGTCACGTGTCACGTGTCACGTGGTTCGCTGCGTAGCTCACTGCGCAGTTAGCTGCCTTCAGTCGAAAGAGTTCAACCATGACGGATACAAGTTTTTTCACTGTTGAGGAGCGTTTGGTGGCTTTCTTTCGGGTTCACGGACGTCAGAATACGAAGAAGACAATGTCAGACATTTTGAAGGACTTCACTGTGAGGTTTGGAAAACCACCGCCATCACGACCAACGCTATTCGCGTGGGAGAAGAAAACCTTTGTGACAGGAAGGGTTCTCGATGCACCACGTAGCGGAAGGCCTACGACTCGTATCGAAACTTGTGCCGCTGTGGCGGAATTGATTGAACGATCGCCGGTGAAGTCAACCCGTAAGCGGTCTGCGGAATTAGTAGTCCGGCGATCGACGATGAAAGACCATATGCGCAAAGACTTGAAACTTTCATGTTTTCGGCCATCCTCAGTGAACGAGTTGAGTGATCGTTACTTGGAGCAACGTGTGCATGCATGTGAAATGTTGCTCGCACACTTCCCGCATGCAGATGATCAAAAAACGTTATATTCTCTGATGAGTGTGCGATTTATCGTAGCTCACGAAATCGTAACGTCTTTATTTGGGCAAAAAGCAATCCGCACTTTTATGAGGAAATTGAGTGCAATCAGCCGCATGTTATGCTTTGGGCAGGGTTATTGGCAGACCATCTGTTTGGACCTTATTTATTCAATGGTCCTGTGAACCAGCACAGCTACCTGCAAATGATTAACACGGGGTTGCTTCCACAACTAAGGGTGTTGTGTATTTACTTGAGTAAACATGATCATTCTAGAAAATGTTGTGTAGCCTATTTACTTCAGATAACACGAACATTCTAGTCTCTATACCCAGAATATTCCAATCTGGAACATTCGAATCTGGAACCTTCCATATACTATATATATGTGCACCCGCAGACTGTAGACGAGAGTTCCGCCCTAGTTCCGCGCATATTCTTCAGTTCCGCGCTAGTTCCGCTCCGGACCGCTCACGTTAGTCCACCTTGTGTATCGTTGTGTATCAACTAGTGTTAAATAAACCGTTGTTTTATATTAACAAGTGTATGTTATTTATCTTGTATCTCCCACGATATAACAGTGGTGTCAGAAGTGAGACTAGATAAATAACTTTGTGAAACCGAGTGAACTTTCTAACCTCAACGCAAGTGTTTGCACCGAACGACGTTCATCGCAGTGCGTGTTGGAAATACTAAACCGAGTGAACTTTCTAACCTCAACTCAAGTGTGTGCACCGAACTAAGTTCATCGCAAGTGAGTGCTAGAAATACTGTTCCTCACTCATCTTCACCATGCCGGACTTAACCTCTGAGCAACTCCAACAATTCTCGACAATGATCGCCGACGCTATCCGACAGACAATAGAGTCAACAACGGCATCAGAACCTCGACCGCTAAAATTTACAATGCAACCGTATCGTGCTACCGACGGGACGACTGTAGCCGACTATTTCACCCGCTTTACGTGGGCGCTTAACCTCAGCAAGGAACCCGTGGATCAGCATGCAAACTTTGCACGTGTTTACATGGGATCTGAACTCAATGCTGCCCTGAAGATCCTGGTGAGTCCCGAAGATCCAGAAACTCTGTCATAAAAAGAGATTCAATCTAAGCTGAAAGGCCACTTCGACGCCACACGCAACAAGTTTGCTGAGAGCATCACATTTCGGAGTGTAATGCAGAAGCAAGGAGAAACCATCGCTAGCTTCACCTTAAGACTGCGGCAGGCTTCAACGTTTTGTGAGTATGACACATTCCTTGATCGCATGTTAATTGAACAAATGCTCGCAGGGTTGAACTCACGAGAAATGTGCGACGAGATTATTGAAGAACAACCAGAGAACTTCACCGCAGCATATGAAATCGCTCACGCACTCGAAGCTACTCGCATTACCACCAACGAGGTCAAAACAGCTGCCGCTAAGTCTGAATCAACCAATCGGATTGGATACGAGAAGCCTCTGTCCAGGAAGAACAGCAACCAGCAGCTGCCACGCAGCAAGTCAGCTCATCGAAGTCAAGGGTCTTACAACCTAACCAAGCAGCACCAAGGGCCACACCAGGAAAACCGAAGTGCATCCCAGGACAACCAATCAACATGTGCAGGGTGCGGTGAAGCTCACCCTCGCAGTCAGTGCAGGTTCCTGAACGTCGAGTGCCTGAAGTGTGGCAAGAAAGGTCACATCGGTAAAGTTTGCCGATCGAAATCTAGGAAACATCGAACAACAAACCACGAGACCGAAGAAGAGCTTCCTGCAGAGAACCTCGATGTCGTGGAGTACCTCAGCAAAATCGAGGTCATCGTATCGGTCAACGCAGCACCTAAGCCACTAGTTGATGTCAGCATACAGGGAACCACCGTCAAAATGGAACTCGACACCGGCGCCCCCTGCTCAACCATGAGCAAATCAAAGCTAAGTATGATTAAACCAGGTTTTGTGTTGCAGAGAAACGTTCGTAACTTCGTCAGTTACACTGGCCATCCGATCAAATGCATTGGTAAAACGTCAGTGTGGACCACCATCGGAACCACAACCAGGAACCTGAAGTCGAATCGCTCTTTGGCCGAGAGTGGATTTCAGAATGTGTACGGGAGATCGACTTTGGTCACCTCTTCGCAAAACCCGACCCAATCCACAAGCTCTCAGACAAGCAGGCTCTGAACTTGGAACAACAGAAGCAGCTCGATAACATTCTATCTCGCTACCAGGATGTGTTCAGCGACACCCCCGGGAAGGTCTCAGGTCCCCCAGCGAAGATGCACCTGAAGGCTGGAGCCACACCTGTTTTCGCCCGAGCTCGAGACGTACCAGTTGCCCTCCGCGATGCCTACGCCAAGGAAATCGACAACAAAATTGCATCTGGTTTCTACAAAAGAGTGGACTACTCTGAGAGGGCAACGACAACGCACGTCGTCGCCAAGAAAAACGGCAAACTGAGGATCACAGGCAACTACAAGCCTACTCTCAACCCGCTGTTCATCATCGATGAACATCCGATTCCCAAGGTGGAACATCTGTTTAACCGAATGCGCGACGCCACTCTCTTCTGCCACCTGGATATGACCGACGCGTAGTCATCTCGAAGTCGACGATGAGTTCAGCCATGCTCTCACGCTTAACACGCCAACTCACGGTCTGATCCGCCCAACGCGAGCAGTATATGGAGCAGCTAACATCCCCGCTATCTTGCAGCGGTGAATGGACACAGTCCTGCAAGGTCACCCAAACGTCGTAAGTTTTTTCGATGACAGTATAGTATTTGCTGATAGCTTTGAAAACCTGATGCAGGCCCTCAGCACCACTCTGGAACGGTTTCGGCAACACAACCTCAAGCTCAACCGAGCCAAATGCGTTTTCGCTCAAACGTCCCTGGAAGCCCTTGGCCACAAAATCGATGCGTCAGGCATCCACAAGTCTGATGCACACATCCGAGCTGTACGTGATGCACCAAAACCGACTACACGAGAAGAACTCCAACTGTTCCTTGGTAAAGCAACCTATTACAGTTCGTTCATCCCCGATTTGTCCACCAGAGACAGACCACTCAGAGACATGCTGCTCAAGGACCCTCTCATCTGGACACAGAAGGCGACAGGGCATACAAAGACATCATGAACGCCCTAACCTTGCCCCAGGTACTCATGCAGTATGACCCAGCGTTACCACTCCTGTTGGCCACGGACGCCAGCAAGCCCGGCCTGGGCGCAGTACTGTCACACCGGCTCAGCAACGGGCAAGAACGTCCAACCGCTTACGCCAGACGAACGATGACAGCAACGGAGCAAAGGTTCCCTCATCTCCGCACGAGACTCAACTTGACCAGGCCACGCCGAGGTCACCGCGCAACCGACCAGGTCACCGCGCAACTGACCAAGTCACCGCGCAACCGACCAAGTCACCGCGCAACCGAACAAGCCACCATGCAACCGACCAAGCCACCACGCAACCTACCAGTTCACCGCGCAACCGACGTGGCCACCGCGCAACCGACGAGGTCACCGCGCAACCGACCAAGCCACCGAGCAACTGAGCCTGAGACGTGTTCGCTTCACCGAGACACCAGCAACAGCCCAAACACCACCAGCCACACCAGCTATACCTGTAGACAGGGCACCACCTATTTCGCAAACCCCTTTTATTCCCCGCAGGAGTACTCGCCAGAGCCGACCACCGTTGAGATTCTCTCCTGATTAAGTTTCCAAAATCATCCATTTAAAAGAGGGAGGTATTGTTGTGTATTTACTTGAGTTAACATGAACAATCTAGAAAATGTTGTGTAGCCTATTTACTTGAGATAACACGAACATTCTAGTCACTATGCCCAGAACATTCGAATCTGGAACATTCGAATCTGGAACCTTCCATATACTATGTATATATGCACCCGCAGACTGTAGACGAGAGTTCCGCCCTAATTCTTCAGTTCCGCGCTAGTTCCGCTCTGGACCGCTCAAGTTAGTCCACCTTGTGTATCGTTGTGTATCAACTAGTGTTAAATAAACCGTTGTTTTATATTAACAAGTGTATGTTATTTATCTTGTATCTCCCAAGATATAACAAAGGGTTAAAGGTATAAGTGACATCGTGACACTCTAACAAGATGGTGCTCCACCACATTTTGCTGTGAGTGTCCGCAACCGGCTAAATGAACATTTTCCAAACCGCTGGATTGGGCGTGGATCACGAGACCTTCCAGCACCACCTCAGCCCACCGGACAATGCACTACGGGGAATAATAAAAGAAAACGTTCGTAAACGACGATACGTGAACAACGATCAACTGAAAGATGGAGTTCGCATGGCATTTGAAACTATCACCCACCGCATGCTGTAGCGAATGCATACAAGAACATGGCCCCGGATCAACGTCTGCTTCGAACATGGAGGATTACATACTGACGTTGTTGATCGATGAATGGAATTGTTAATTGTAACCAGACATTGTTTACTCCAAATAAATGTTGAAATAAAACAATCCTGTTTAATTCATAACAATGTGTCCATGTCTAGCTGTCCTATGCTATAACATGTAAAGGACTTCTCGACCACCCTGTACATTGCTAAACTATATAGTCATAATATTTCCGTTACTATTTTGTTCCATTACACGTATTAGTGTCATTTAATTATTCTAATCACCCCTAATACAGTATATAACAAGCGAAATAAATAATGGTTGTTATCGTGTGAGTGACTGAGTGACAGTTGCTGTGGGAACAGTGTGTACTTCTGACGACTGACGGGTGACGTAGCGGACACCACCCAGCAGGCTGAGGTAAGCAGACTCTCTCTTAAGCTTCCTACTAGATTTTCACAAGGGTCACTTAGTTCTGAGGTTAATGGTCAGGTTAGAGTGGATTGCGAACTTAGCTGATTGTTTGAGCGATGTGTGGTCCGTTCTCACTTACGGCTCCAAGGAGCGCAATCCTATAGGGAATAGAGACTTCTGTCGGTCATTGAAGTAACTACTTGTAGAGATTCTGGTCTCTTCGCTTAATGCAACGAAGCGGAGCAGCGCTTGGTAAAGCAAACCAGCAAGGAAGGTGCCTTGAATTATTATTGAAATGAAATGACGTCGCGTTCGCTTGGTTAAAAGCGGTGGCGTGCCGTATAAAATCCAATGAAAATATATTTTGAGTTTGTGGCTGTAGATTTATATGTGTACATGCGATTTTATATTGATCGGGAAAATGATTGCCTTTTGCCAGGACATCTAGCACAGTTATGTGTGAAATTTTGATGAGGTATGGTATTACATGGACGGATTTTTACTCGACATTTTTAACAATTTTCCGTTGGATATATTATATAACACGCAAAAGTTACATTCATTTGCACAACTAGTTTCCATGTGCTATTGAATATCGAAATACATACTTCACGGTACAAATGGGTATTTATAAAAGTGCTACCTCGAACGGCCTACTGTATGCTCTAAATATTTTAATGTAGCCTAAAATTCCGCAATAGAAAACCTCAAAATCATAGAAAATCATTAATCTAACTCTCTTTCCTTTAATACGGTATTAAAATGCGCGATAGCACACAATATCATGATGTGGCGTAGTCGGTAGCATGCTGAACTGCTATGCCCAAGATAGCGGGTTCAAACCCGGCCGAAGTCGTCGGATTTTTTTAAGAGCGTTAAAAATCCTTCAGTATGCCTTCCTTCGGAGGGGAAGTAAAGCCGGCGGTCCCATGTCATAGATTTATGGCATGTAAAAAATCCTTTCACAGACTAAACTTGTGTAAAGCAAAATTTGTTAGGTTAGATTTCGTCAGAACGCTCTATCAAAGTTCCAACGTTCACCACTAGGTATCATTGATATCTGGTGGCGAAAGTTGGAACTACTTGAAATTGAACGGAACTTGTAGCTCACCCTTTAGGGTATCCGCTGGAAGCAGCTACAGACTCAGGCGAGCCGAACATGTCCTCGGACACTCCCGGCACTAAAAGCCATACGATAAATAAATAAATCATGATGTATGATCACTTTTGTGATATTTTCAATGTTTAGCTTGGCCCATTTGTCGGTCAAATTTTATTTATTGTTACTGAGATCCCCGAATGGTAATTATTTACTTACAATTGTTAATTGCTTAAACCATATGCATAATCTTGTTATCAATCACTTATTCATAGATATTATAGTTCTCACCTCGAGTGTTTCAGTCTCGCTATCTCAGGCGTCCTCACTCATGACATACCAGATATCTACTGGTTGATCCACTGTCTGCTGAGTAGTGTCGACTGACGTCACCCTGACTTTCGTTCGACCAATGGCAGGTCTTTGTCTGGTCGGGCGATCTCCAAACTTCGAGAGAGTTCTATGGTCCCTATTTAAGACGCCGCTTGCTGGCGTTCTTCATCACTTCGGATCAACCGCCACTTCTGAATCACTTCAACCCGCTGGTCACCGCTACCTCTCATAACACCATCGCTGATATCTACGCTAGCGAGCAGTTACGTCACAAGATCTGCACCATGACGTATTGCTCAAGATGGCAAGAATAATTGCCAGCCGCTGTACTCTTCAACATCACCTTAGAGGGGATACTTGGAATCGTCCTTCAAAATATCTCTGGATCAGCTCTTGGAAACTATAAATGTCATTCCTGCGCAAGAAAAGAAAGTTGACATTTTATCGATGGTGCACATAACTCTAGGCCATGTACGCCTCCTTCCAAGTAAACCGTGAAGACTTTTAAATCAACGTGTGCTAGCTGGAACTTTTTAAGGAGCTGGCTCTTCAACTCTCTTCAACTCTCTTCAACTCTCTTCAAAGATAAGTTCAATTTTATAAAGAGCTTATATCATACCAGTTATTACACTCTTAATTATTTTTTATGGTTCTCTCTTTTTATAAACTGCATTTTTATATATTAAGCTCAACTTTTCTCCAATCAAGCAAGCTTTTCATGGACCTTTCTATAATCTGGGTTCTGTAATCAGGCCCTCACACTTTGCTACATTTATAATTGTTAATTTCTGTAATAAGCACTTAAGTGCAATTTGTTTGTTCATTATAAATTTATTATTAGGAATAAAAATTGTTAATGCATTGCTCCCTATATTGGTTTTCTAGTCACGTATTTCATGCTCAATATCCCCGCACCGTTTCAGTCTAATTTTCTTGACCACAGTAGTTATTTTGGCCAGGCTTTCGCCTGATGCGTTTCGTTCTCCCGTATGGGGAAGTTTTAGAACAGAATTTATACTCCTCCATAGTGTTGGTGCCTCACCCCCGGGAAACATATCTGTTGCACCCTGGATCCCTATTTAAGTTTAATATTGTGAATTTTGCATTAACAATTTTTCAACACTAATTCACATTGTACGTTTCAGCTTAAGGCGCATGTGCGGCAGAGGAGAGAAACGTAAGCTAAGCCGGTTTCTTCCGCATCAGACTAAACCTTACTACATAGCAAGCTGTCATCCTCTGACTTCCAGTACTCGAAGTCACAATATTGACGTGAGTAACAAACAACTTGTAATATGCCTAACCTTGATGAAAAACTTAGCAACTCCAGAGCCTCTTGTAAGGGCAAGCTCACACGGTTTCGTACTTTCTTAACTGAACTCGAACCCCAAGAGCATAATCTTGACATAATTTCGCAGAGGCTTAAGAATTATGAACAAGCCTTTGAGAAATATGATGAGATACAATGCAGTATAGAAACTCAGCATCCGGACCAGCAAAGTGATAGGTTGGAAGTTGAAAAATTATACTATCAGGGATTTGCTGAAGCTAAACAGCTTATTAGGGCTTTAACTTTAAAAGAAAAACAAGAAGATCAAACTTCTGCAGCATCTTCTACATCTTCTTCACGCATTATATTACCCAAATTAGAAATACCCAAATTTACTGGTAAAGACATAGAATGGGAACCATTTTTTGAATTATTCAATTCTTTAGTACATGAGAATACTTCTATACCAGTAATACAAAAATTTCACTACTTGCGTCTGGCAGTTCAAGGCAACGCACTTAACCTGATTCAAGCACTTTCTTCGACCAGTGATAATTATGAAGTTGCTCTGAATCTTCTTAAGGATAGATATGGGAACATTCGTTTATTTATTCAACGCCATATACAAAGCTTATTCGAGTTACCTAACGTGCAAGCAGATAACAGATTATCACTTCGTAAGTTGATTGACACCGCCGAGTTACACGTCAGAGCATTGTCCAATTTAAACCAACCTGTAAATCACTGGGATTTATTTCTAGTTCACCTCATTTCTGCAAGATTGGATGCAAATACATTAAAAGCCTGGGAAACAGAACTTTCCCAGAATTTGCAATGCACTTATGAGGCGATTATTAACTTTTTGAAGGCCAGAAGCCAAGTCTTTTCCGCCATAGCTAATCAAAAAACTAGTAGTTCAGATTCAAAAGCCTTCTCAAAACATAAGGTTAGCAGTTCTAATCAAAGAATTTTAAGATCACAGGCTCTTCCTGTTGATGCTCGGTCACCTAACCAAATGCAAACGTGCGGTCTGTGTCAGCAATCGCATAATTTATACAATTGTGATGAATTTAAATCTTTATCAGTAGATGAAAGACGAAAGTTCATTACGAACAAAAAACATTGTTTCAACTGTTTGTCAGGAACGCATATGTTAAACAATTGCCGTTCACAACGTTTATGCTTTCATTGTAGGGCAAGACACCATTCACTTTTGCACAGGCATGAAAGACCACGGTTATCAGGACCAAGCAGTTCCAATACCAAGTCTAACTCGGAGACTTCTCAAAATAGTGCGCAGTCGTATGCTCAAAGTTCTACCTCGCTTGGCAAAGTCCAGGTTTTATTATCTACCGTGCAGGTTCTATTGAAAAATTCTCACGGAAAATGGGTATCTGTTAGGGGATTATTGGATAATGCCGCTACCAACAATTTTATTAATGAATCGTTGGTACAAAAGTTAGACCTTCCAAAACATCCTATCTCAATAGAGGTTACAGGAATAAACTGCTCTAAATCACAATCCTTAAGCTTTGCTAAAGTGGATCTGAAGGACTCTAATAATCTTGGTACGCAGTTGCAATTAGATTGTTTGATTATCAAGTCTATAGGCAACAATATTCCTGGCACTTCTTATCCTATTCAAAGTTGGAATATCCCGAATTTTGTCCAGCTAGCTGACCCTCATTTCAACAGAGCTTCACCCGTAGAGCTTCTTTTCAGCTCAAGCGTATTTTGGCAATGTCTTCATTCCAATAAAGTAAAAATTGCTCCTAATGTTTTCTTCCGCGAAACTGATTTTGGTTGGATTGCTACTGGCCAAATATACCGTAATCCTATTCAAACTGTATCGAATTGTTATTTTGTTGGTACCGATTTGAGCCAAGAGCTAACCAAGTTCTGGGATCTTGAGAATGTTCAGGCTACTTCTTCTTCTTCTTCTTCTTCTAACGAAATTTGTGAAAAGTTATATAAGGAAACCACTGTCCGTAATACTGAAGGCAGATTTATAGTAACTCTTCCACGTATTCCCAATCCTCCCGCCATTACGGGCTCGCATTCTAGAGCACTTAGGGCAATATTTGCTATTGAAAATCGGTTCAAACAAGATGCTTCTGTCAAAACTCAGTATGCTTCCTTTATGGAGGAATACGAATCATCCAATCACATGGAGGTAATTTCTAAATCAGAAGAAATTGACCATCCTTTAAATGAAATAGTTTATTTAAATCATCATCCGGTATGGAAAAATTCCTTAACACAGGACAATATAAGAGTAGTTTTCAATGGCTCATCACCAGATTCCAATGGAATCTCTTTAAATGATACCTTGCAATGTGGTCCCGCGATTCAAACAGATCTCACCTCTGTTTTGCTTAATTTTCGAAGGTTTCCTATTGCTGTAATCTCAGATATTAAGCAGATGTATCGGCAGATTCTCGTAAATTCTGAGCAGCAAGATCTGCAAAGAATATTGTGGCGCGATGAGAGTTCCAAACCCATAAAGATATTTAGATTGAAGACTGTGACATATGGCCTGAAGCCTTCAGCCTTTCTTGCGATTCGGTCTCTCCACATGTTAGCCGAGCAAGATGGTCATCTGTATCATCCTTTGGCCTCTGAGTCATTAAAAACGGCATTTTATGTCGACGATTTCTTGTGCTCTTTCCCTAATATTTCTGAAGCGCTCCTTGTGTGCGAAGATTTGAAATCCCTACTCCTAGGAGGTGGTTTTCCGCTCCATAAATGGACTTCAAATTCCACTGAATTTATATCAAAATTTTCATCAGAGGTCCCAGTTGATGAATTTGTTGCCATTCCTACTGATGAAGCAGCCGTAAAAGCATTGGGTGTTTTTTGGCGTCCTTCTTCTGATACCTTCTCTTATCAGGTACATCTGTCAGAATCTCCCCCTGTAACTAAGAGACAAGTTCTGTCAGAAATCGCAAAGATCTTTGATCCTTTGCAATATATTGCTCCTATAGTTATTGTTGCAAAAATGTTCTTGCAAAAGCTTTGGTCATTAAAATCAGACTGGGATGAAAATCTCCCCCTTCCTCTTGTAGAAGAATGGTTAGAGTATCGCAGCAGTTTGCTGGATCTCTCCAAGGTTTCTATACCCCGCCCTTTAATTTCTAATCCCTTATACCAGCAGTATGACCTGCATGTATTTTCTGATAGTTCAGAACGAGCTTATGGCTGTTGTGCATACATAGTAGGACGTTCCTCAGACACTTTCCCTGGATTTTCTAATTTAGTGTGCGCTAAATCTAAGGTTGCTCCACTTAAAACAGTATCATTGCCGAGATTAGAATTATGCTCTGCTTTAATGGCAACAGAATTAGCTATTAAACTAAATGTCAGTTTAAAGGTAAAATTTTCCCGCACATTTTTTTTGGAGCGATTCTTCTATTGTATTAGCTTGGATTTCCAAGCCTTCTTCTCATTGGAATACCTTTGTGGCAAATCGCGTTTCTAAGATTCATGAAGTCTCTCATTCTGAACAATGGAGACATGTTCCTAGCCGTGAAAACCCCGCGGATATAATATCACGTGGTTGCACACCTAAAAAATTGATTTCTTCAGACCTGTACTGGAATGGTCCTCCTTGGCTAAGTCAGGAATCATCTTGCTGGCCTCGCTTAGCTAATCAATCTGTAGAAGAAATACCTGATGCCCGTAATGACCCTGTCACGTCGCATCTTACTTCTACTTCTACTAGCCTTTTTCATAGATACTCTTCATTTGATAAATTGATTCGTGTAGTGTCTTATATCTTCCGATGGAAATATTTAGTAATTGATCAACCATTGAAGCCTCAACCCTTTCTTTCCAGAGTAGAGTTAGAATTTGCTACTTGCAAGATTTTGTTACTTGTTCAGCAGGAAGTATTTGCTCCTGAAAAGCAAGCTCTTATAAGTGGTAAAGATTTACCCAAGTCTAGCAGGCTTTCACCACTCACTCCTTTTCTAGACCAGGACGGCATAATACGTGTGGGTGGAAGATTAGCTATGTCTAGTTATGAGGATGGGAAAAAGCATCCCATCATCCTTCCTTCAAAGCATCCTATCACTACCCTTATAATAAAAAAGTTTCATTATAAACACCTTCATGCTGGCACTCGCACCTTGCTCTGTCTAATTCGTGAACTCTACTGGATCATCAATGGCGTTCATGAGGTTTCTTCTGTTGTCAAAAAGTGTATACCTTGCTTCAAGGTTAAACCACGGCCCGCCACGCAGATTATGGGTAATTTACCTCCATTTCGTTCGGAACCTAGTAAGCCCTTTGCTCTTACTGGGATCGATTACGCAGGTCCTTACATATATCAGACCAATCCCTCTTCATCTAAGTGCAAAATCTTAGGTAAACTCTACATCTCGTTATTTGTATGTATGGTGACGGGAGCTATCCACCTTGAGTTGGTTACGAACGCTTCTGTATCCTACTTTTTGGCCGCCTTTTCTAGATTTGCTGCTAGAAGGGGTGTTCCATCTGAAGTTTTTTCAGATAATGCAAAAATTTTTGTAAGCGCTTCTGATCTCTGGAAAAAAGTGTTAAGCTCCCCTTCTGCTAAAGAAAAAATTTCCAACTTTTCCTATTCTAAAGGTTTCAAATGGCATTTCACCCCGCCTTATGCTCCCCATCATGGGGGCCGATGGGAGTCCTGCATCAAACTTACTAAAAGACAGCTTATGAAAACTCTTGGTCCTACCATACTTTCTTATGAGGAATTCAACTCTTTGATTATTCAAATTGAAGGTATTGTAAATTCCAGACCTCTGACCCCTCTTTCAAACGATCCTAAGGATCTTTTACCTTTAACACCCAGTCACTTCCTGATTGGCTGTTCGCTTGCTGCTACTCCGCCTTTGCTGGTTCGACGCTGTGATCCTAACTTACCTATCTTTTGGAGAAAAGTAGAATCTTTGCGCTGTTCTTTTTGGCGCCGATGGAAGTTAGAATATCTCAGCTTGCTAAATAGGCGTGAGAAATGGCGGCTTCCTCAACCAGATGTACGAGTGGGGGACATGGTTCTTCTTCGAGACCCATCTCCGCCTCTCGTGTGGAACCTAGGTAGAGTTATTCACTGCCACTTTGGCCGTGATAAACGTGTCAGAGTTGTTGATGTTTTAACTAGTAAAGGTCGTTATACTAGACCCATCTCTGCTATTTCTGTTTTGCCTTTCGAGTCTTAGTTTCTCCTCGTCTGTTATCCATGTTTTGTTTTGACTGATTCTTTTGTTTGTTTTCATTCGGAGTTCTCGGAGCATGATCACTTTTGTGATATTTTCAATGTTTAGCTTGGCCCATTTGTCGGTCAAATTTTATTTATTGTTACTGAGATCCCCGAATGGTAATTATTTACTTACAATTGTTAATTGCTTAAACCATATGCATAATCTTGTTATCAATCACTTATTCATAGATATTATAGTTCTCACCTCGAGTGTTTCAGTCTCGCTATCTCAGGCGTCCTCACTCATGACATACCAGATATCTACTGGTTGATCCACTGTCTGCTGAGTAGTGTCGACTGACGTCACCATGACTTTCGTTCGACCAATGGCAGGTCTTTGTCTGGTCGGGCGATCTCCAAACTTTGAGAGAGTTCTATGGTCCCTATTTAAGACGCCGCTTGCTGGCGTTCTTCATCACTTCGGATCAACCGCCACTTCTGAATCACTTCAACCCGCTGGTCACCGCTACCTCTCATAACACCATCGCTGATATCTACGCTAGCGAGCAGTTACGTCACAAGATCTGCACCATGACGTATTGCTCAAGATGGCAAGAATAATTGCCAGCCGCTGTACTCTTCAACATCACCTTAGAGGGGATACTTGGAATCGTCCTTCAAAATATCTCTGGATCAGCTCTTGGAAACTATAAATGTCATTCCTGCGCAAGAAAAGAAAGTTGACATTTTATCGATGGTGCACATAACTCTAGGCCATGTACGCCTCCTTCCAAGTAAACCGTGAAGACTTTTAAATCAACGTGTGCTAGTTGGAACTTTTTAAGGAGCTGGCTCTTCAACTCTCTTCAACTCTCTTCAAAGATAAGTTCAATTTTATAAAGAGCTTATATCATACCAGTTATTACACTCTTAATTATTTTTTATGGTTCTCTCTTTTTATAAACTGCATTTTTATATATTAAGCTCAACTTTTCTCCAATCAAGCAAGCTTTTCATGGACCTTTCTATAATCTGGGTTCTGTAATCAGGCCCTCACACTTTGCTACATTTATAATTGTTAATTTCTGTAATAAGCACTTAAGTGCAATTTGTTTGTTCATTATAAATTTATTATTAGGAATAAAAATTGTTAATGCATTGCTCCCTATATTGGTTTTCTAGTCACGTATTTCATGCTCAATATCCCCGCACCGTTTCAGTCTAATTTTCTTGACCACAGTAGTTATTTTGGCCAGGCTTTCGCCTGATGCGTTTCGTTCTCCCGTATGGGGAAGTTTTAGGACAGAATTTATACTTCTCCAATGTATGCAATAATATTTTTTCAGAGTTAGATGTAGGCCGAAACTACCGGTAATTCTGATCAAGATGTGCTGTAGGTAGAGGATAGGGGTTCAGGGAATAGCATTATTACTCAAAATGCTTGAGCAATACATGTTGGCAAGGGGTAGAACGCATACCATAGGCTATATTAAAATCCAGAACGTTTGCCTACATCAAACAGAACAACTGTCAACATGTCATCCAGTAGCGTGCACACTACTGAGCACTGTTGCTGCATCCAGACTGGCGAGAGAAACGAAGAGAAGACACCACTCTACGCTCACAGTATACACATGGCCTTCCCTTTGAACACAAGGCGCTTCAATTTAAGTGCATCTCTGAGATGGAGGGCCTAATCCTATGAATCTCCATGCTTACAACGGAGTGCGTACATTTTTACTATTGCAATATGAGGCAGATATAGTTATACGAAGTCCACAAGTCCACCTCCAGGTGTAGCGACTAGCATTCTTGGCTATCGCGCAAGGGATGCGGGTTCGATTTCTGTCTCAGCCAAGCAATTTAATTCTGGTCTGAGGGCTGGAACGAGGTAAACTCAACCTCATGAAGCAAAACTGAAAAGAGGTGGGTTGAATTCTCACCTCAGCCATCCTGAAAGAGTTTCCCATGGTTTCCCATTTCTACTCCAACAAATACTGTGATGGTTCCAAACTTAAAAGCCACGGTTACCTCCTTCCCATTGCTCACCTGAATTACAAATCGTCGTCGGCCAATACTCGTATCCGAGTGTATGTTTCTTTCCTGCATTACTAATTTGTATTCACTCGATGGTGATGTCGCAGGTGACTCAACAGACCAATTCTCGCATAGAACATACGGCCGCACACGATGCATATGATGGAAGGTGAAGGACGTGGCAATATCTGGCGCAGCTTTCTCCTGTGACAAGTTTCCATTTCCTGCCTTCGGCGTTCTTCTTCAAAATGTGAAACCGCATCTGAGGTGGCTGCACGCCAACGTACGCGATCTTCCGCAAGTGTATGCCAATTATCGGGGTCAATGGCTACACTCCTCAAGGTTTGTTTAAGCTGGTCTTTGTAACGCTTCCTAGAGGTCTCTTACCCGAGCTGAGCTCGCTGTATAGGATTTTCCGTTGGAGTCTGTCGTCATTCATGCGTTGGACATGACCGATCCATCTAAGCCGGTGACAATGATGATGGCCTCTATGCTCTTCATCTCTGCTCTTTCGAGTACCGCAGCATTCGTTATATAGTCATTCCATTTGATGTGCATAATGGAGCGGATTTTCTGCAGGTGAAAGCGTTCCAGTTGTTTGATAATCTGGCGGTATAGGGTCCAGGTCTCACATCCATAGAGCGTAGAAATGACAACAGCTCGGTATACCATTAGTTTTGTACATATTCTTAGATCTTTGCTCTGGAATACACGACGTGAGAAACGTCCAAACGCTGCATGGGCAGCACGAATCTGTTATCCACGTCCTTCTCAACAGTACATTGCGTAGACAGAATACTCCCAAGGTATGAGAAGTGATCGACTTGGTCATGTTAAAACAAGTGTTAGGTTGGCAAGGGTTATAACAAAATGTTTTTCTGTTATGTTGGTTATGAATGTTGTTTGTTCTTAAAAAAATAAAAGAGTAGTACACTGCTGTGCCTTGAAAGTGAAAATGGTGAGTAAATCATTGAGTGAAGTGAAACCGAAAATACTATAAACTAAAGAAAGCAGACTGAAAATGTTTAATAAAATATCAAAACCAGAACAGGTTATGGGAGAATCCTTATGTTGTGTACACTCTGGTAGGAAAGGTAAATCGTTGTGTAGATCATGAAGGTCATATGGGTAATCAACATCAACGTCTAGAATGTATCCAACAGGGTCGTCTTTCTTTAGCGTTTCTAGATCAACAGTATCTGGAGAAACCCACTGAAATCCACCGTAAGGAAGGGAGTGACACATAGCCCACCCGTATTGGCTGTTAGCATCATCATAGGTAATAAACTGTGATGGTTTCTCGGAATCATAAGTTTCCATGTATTAATTGTTAGCTTCAGTATACCGATGAGACACCTGGCATATGCCTCCACGTATTCCAGACTCTATTAAAAGAATCTGATAGTAATCCTGTAGCAATTCCAGTTCAATTCCAGTGTAAAGGAGCATTGCCTCAAAACTTAAATTCGGTGAAGTAAAAAGTGTGCAGAATCCACTCGGTGTGCTTCTAGTGTTTTGTTTCTAAAAGTTTCAAAGCTGTCTGCAAGAAGGAGTACATCTGAAGTTAGGTAGAGGTCACTATATTCCCCTAGAGTTTTAATTTTGAACTGATTCCACACATTTTTGGCATGTTCATAGTCTTCTTTGCTAACATCTTCTTGACTTAATTTGTTAAAGAATGCCTATTTTGGAGGTAAACACGTTTCACTTAATTTTTCCCATGAATCAATGTAATCATAACATAATACACCTTTACGAGTCATGAGCGTTGCATTTTCTTTACCAAAGTACTTGTCTGTTTCAGGGTATGATGTTAAGTTGGCAACTAAGTTTTCCAAACTACTCGGCATTAACCGAAACGTATCCACAAATCGAAGTTTTACATTTCCTACATATATGGTGAAGGAGATGTACTTTTCTTTGGAGTTAGGAATAACATCAACTCTCTCAGTAGTACACCCCAATTGTTTTTCAATAAAATTTGCATCGTATCCACTCATATTATGTAGAAATACAGGCACCAAAATACAGTTACAGCACTTCCACGGTATTCACCTATAATATGACAATGACCTCTAACGTTCCAGTCCTGTTTGGTAAACGGTTTATGACACAAATAACAGGTTTCAGAAGATTGGAACTCTGCTTCTTGATCCTGAGTTAAGGCCTTTGGAACATTTAAGCTGTAAAGGGGATCAGTTTCATTAGCTATTCAGATCAAACAGTTCATAAACTTTTTTGCAGCTTCAGGTCCGAGATAAATGAGAGGTTGTCTTGGAAGGTTTGTATTTATGTGTTCCACAGCTGGTGAGGGTTTAACATTATTACCAAAGCTCATAGGAGCATGGCTCTGGTATGGCACTGTATAACTTGCCTCAGGATTAAGTAGACATGTTTGATATGGAAAGAGTATTCTTTCGAAATTTGCATAATAACTTAAGGTATTCTCAACAGTTTTTCCACATTTAAGAATTTGACAATTGGGTTTTTAATTGGCATTTCAACCCTAGCAATGTCATTCAGGATACACAAAGCTCTATGTTCCTTTAATTTTTCCATTCCTTGTTGCCCATATCGATTATCAAAGTGAGTAAAACACCGTTTACACGTATTTATCTTATGTCCATGGCGGGTAATCTGATGGTCTACTAGTTTATCGATATCTTTGATACAGCCGTAGTGGTTCTGGCCAGATAAAGAACTCAGCAGAAGAAGGTCGCGATGGTCTTGCAGCACTTGATCCGCAAACTTTAGAGGAAACAGTTTGTTGTTTTCTTCCAGTCTAAATACATTGATGGATAAGTCATTGGCTTTCTCAAATTTTTTGAATGTCTGCTAGCGATGTAGGAAACGATATTACTGAAAAATCATACTTGTTTTCCAGATCCTTGTATTTACTAAAGCGTTTAGCATTCGTTTTAATTAGTTTTGCTAAAGTGGCATACATAAATCACTTTTCATCTTTCAAGTTTTGAGGATTATTGCAGGCCTGCCTTGTTTTATATCTGCTGGTAATGGAATATATGTGCTTCCACGCAAGGGATTGTACTTATTGATTTGCAATCGTACTCCTTCAACTGCTAACAAAGCCTAATTACAGCCTTTTTGCTCAGATTCCTCCATTTATATAGTTAACTTTGTAAATTATGTTTCCAAGAAACTACTTAAGTCTGTTTCCAGAAATATAGGCTGATTACGTGTTTTAAAAGCACGACCAGTAATTTCATTGGTAGATGTATGAATGAATCTACATTCAGCCACAAGATTAACTTTTATTGACTTGTGCATTGCTAGTTCTTTCTGCATAGCATGTATTATTTGCTGTTTGGACTCTTTAAGGTAAGAATTTAAATCCTTACACGTATCACAACGTCTAAAATAGGATTTAAGACGACCTTCAAAAGACGTTTCATATTCAGTAAGTCCATTTTTGTCAGGAACCATTGAGAGTAAGTAATGTTTTGTAGGTTAATTTTTTGTCTTTTAGCTGCTGACACAACATTACAACAGTCTTCATGGCGACGTCCGTTGTAGACATCGTTGAATTTACTGCCACAAGTTTTGCACTTATGAAATTCACCACACGATACTTCGTGACGCTTCCTATGTTAGTCTCGAAGAAACGACTTTCCACCCCCTTTGCACATATAGTTTGGAATAGTTTCCTCCATTATGGATGTTGTTTTCTGCAAACAGCTCTTTACTGCGTATGGCAAGGCTGCAGACTGGTCGGTGAGACGGTCTTATACGATGTGAACACTGTAAAAGGTAGTAGTCAACTGATTGTATTCTTGCTAAGGGTCCTCTAATATACCCTAGACAAGGCTAACAGCTATTTACTGTGTAGTACATGGCTAGAGACTGGTTGTTTCGACTGTCTTTCACGATGTGAACACTGTAGCAGGTAGTAGTCAACTGACAATATTCTTATACCCTAGTCAAGGTTAACAGGTACTTACTGCATATGGCAAGGCTGTGCACTGGTGGGTTAGACAGTTATTTTTTGTTAAGGATCCCCTATATACCCTAGACAAGGCTATACATATTAGTTCTGAACACTTAGTGGTTAATTGTATATTGAATTTATATACACAGCTTATAGAAGTACATTTTGCACGCGGTCAAACTTTGCGAGATAGTCACATGCAACACGAAAAATATTTTTTGCTACCTAGCGGTGAATATGAGCACTAACTGAACTACTAGCATGCTACCTAGCGGTGGATATGAGAAATAACTGAACTACTAGCATGCTACCTAGCGGTGGATATGAGCACTCACTCAACTACTGGCATGCTTGCCCAATTATGGACGCAATTGCTCTTACCACTAACAATACACACAGGGGTTTGCTTTATCGTTTAATTTTTTTTGTCGTGGAGCCTCCTGAGAGGCCGAGTGCAGGTCTTTCTAGTCGACGCCCGTGGGCGACCTGCGCGTCGGGATGAGAGATGGAATGGATGAAGATGAATGAAACTGGGCAAGGATGTGGAAGGAAGCGGCCGTGGCCTGTCAGAAGGTACTGTCCCAGCATTTGCCTGTAGTTGAAAATGGGAAACCACGGAAAACAATTTCAAGGACAGCCGACGGTGGGGCTCGAACCCACGCGTCTACCGAGTCAGCAGAGAGCTTGGCCCCTTGACCCAACGCAGCGCTTTAGCCCGCGTAGCCACTACTGTCGGTATCGTTTAATACAAATATATCTTGTTAGAATGACATAACAAAAAATAAATGGCCCAATTGTATGGGAATGTTGGATCACCTAAAATGTAATACTATGCAAGTGGTTAACATTTTACAATCAGCTTATGTATTGGCTTTTATGTTGGCTTTTATGTTGGCTTTTTGTATTGACTTTTTATGTTGGCTTTTTGTACAGGCTTATATGTTGGCTTTTTATGTTGGCTTTTTGTATTGGCTCTTTATGTTGGCTATTTATGTTGGCTTTTTGTTGTCCTTATGTTGGCTTTTTCGTATTGGCTTTTTATGTGGGCTTTTTGGATTGGCTTTTATGTTGGCTTCTTCATGTTGGCTTTTTTGTTGACTTTTATGATTGCTTTTTTGTTGGCTTTTTGTGTTGCCTTTTGTATTTGCTTTTATGTTGGCTTTTTCATGTTGGCTTTTTGTGTTGACTTTTATGATGGCTTTTTTGTTGGCTTTTTGTGTTGCCTTTTGGGTTGACTTTTATGTTGGCTTTTTGTGTTGGCTTTTTATGTTGGCTTTTTTGGCTTTATGTTGGCTTTTTGTTGGCTTTTTATGTTGGCTTTCATGTTGGCTTTTATGTTGGGATTTATGTCGGCTTTTTAAGTTGCCTTTTGTTGGCTTTTGTATTAGCTCTCTCATATTTGCTCTTTCTTGTTGGCTTATTTGGTCTTGGAAAGTATCTCAACCCATTTTTATGGCGGCATAATGTTTACCGCCAAGTTTGTAAGCAACAACAACACTAAAATTCAAAAAATGCGAAGTACTCTAAAGTTTATGATTGACTCTCAAATCATTCTCTTACCTTTATCCCACACCTAGTCAAAACAATATAATTTTAAAATTTTCCTCAAAGGTTAAATTGGGAAAGTAGGCTATAAGGTGTGTTCGAAAAGTAACGAGCCGGAGGCTGGAATGCGCAAACCGATTACTAACTACATCGGCTAATCGTGGCGTGTGAAACGAGGTGTGGTTCCGACCAGAGCGTGGAAGGTCACAGCCCGTCGCTAGAGGGCACTCGTGCACATCACGTGACGATACAAAGCGAGCAGCAGCATGCATCAATAGTTCAACGCTGCCAGTCGCATTGCAAACAGTGAAATGGAGGCGTCAACCGAAGAGCAAAGAGGTGTTGTTCGGTTTCTGACAGCGGAAGGAGTAGGGGGAACGGACATTCATCGCCAAATGTCACAAGTGTACGGCGAACACTGCATGCCCCTTGCAAGGGTCAAGGCGTGACACAAGCGCTTCAGGGAAGGACGGGTGTCGTTAGCCGATGATGCCCGGTCTGGGGCACCCGCCCCCCCCTGCATTACCGATGACAACGTCCAGCTGGTCGATGCACTCATTACCCAGGACCGCCGAGTGACAGTGAACGCCATAGCTGCTGTGGTCGCTCCACGACAATGCACGACCTCATACGGCCAACTCAGGCGCGGCACTCTTGCAGAAATTCAAATGGGAGGTTCTCGGCCATCCTCCATACAGTCCAGACCCCTCTCCCTGTGCTTACGCCATGTTTGGTCCCCTGAAAAGGGCTCTGCGGGGCCAACGATTCACCTCGGATGCCGACGTCCAGCTGTACGTGCGGAACTGGTTCACATCGCAGCCCAGAGAATTTTATGAGGCAGCCATTCACCGCCTCGTGTCACAGTGGGACAAGTGCATCAACAGCCAGGGCCAATACTTCTAACATACAGGTAGGGGTTCCTGTAATTATGCCTCCGGCTCGGTACTTTTTGAACGCGCCTTATATACTGTATGTTTAAACTAAAAATCAACGGCTTCGGTGGCGTAGTCGGTAGCATGCTGAGTTTCTATGCCCAAGATAGCGGGTTCAAACCCGGCCGAAGCCGTCGGATTTTTAAGAGCGTTAAAATCCCTCAGTTTGCCTTCCTTCAGAAAGGAAGTAAAATCGGCGATCCCATGTCATATATTCATAGCATGTTAAAGATCCTTCCAATAATTACACCTGTGTGAAGCTAAATTGGATAGGTTAAGAATGTAAACAACGCTCTAAGGTTTCTACGTTCGTAGCCAAGAGCCGACTGCGGTGGCGTCTAGTAGCTAAGTTCTGAACTTGGCCTAGTAGTCATTGACGGTGGCGCTTGGCGGCAAAAGTAGGAAATATTTGAAAAATTCTAAGTTGCAGTCTGTACTTAAATTTAAAGAAAAGATAACACACACTAATACAGTCATCACAATTAACACCGGTTATCAGACAGATTCTACACACACCCAAAGTACACGGGGCTACATGACCGCGTTGTCGCAGCCCCTAAACTTAAGAACCAACCAACCAAACTAAAAATCCTACGAAGTCATATGTTAACTCTTACACCTCCCTCTATCCCAGTCTCAGCCCAAAAATAGAGTATTTTGCAAACTTTTCCAAAAATATTTGGAAAGTAGGCTATATGTTTAAACTAAAAATCCTCAAAAACATATGTTAACTCTTACACCTACCGCTATCCCACTCTCATTCCAAATATAGTGTATTAAAAAAAATCAAAATGGGTTATATTTCCAAAATTTGTTTGACAAAAATAAAAGGTCCTTAACCCCCCTCTACCCGTAAACCAAGTTTCAAGTCCCTAGGACAAAAAACAAAAAAGTTCAATTTAGAAAGTAAGCTATAGTTTTAGAACCAAACATTCTAAAAAGTGTTATGTAGGCTTAAAAGAATGGATTTTGTGTCCTTTCTTTTTATAATAAAACTTTTTTTGAAAACAGTTCAATTTTCGAAGTGGCTAAATTAGGGAAAATTGAAAGTTTACAAAAAGTTTGTTTGACGTAAATGAAAGGTCCCTATCCCCTCTACCCCCCAAATAAGTTTCAGACCTCTAGTACAAAAAGTAACAGTAGGTTGTAGTAGGTTAGTAGTGACAGTTCTAACCCTCACATTTTATTTGTTCCCGACTGTACCCTCAGCCAAGTAAGATTCGACATATCTCGCGAACCAATAAGGCTAGAGAACTGTACGAGGTGGCATATGACTCAGAGTGACACCCCTCAATGATGAGTTCACGAGTTATCTCGAATCTTACTTGACTGAGGGTACAGTCGGGTACAAATAAAGTGGGTCAGAACCCCCACTACGTTGTGATACGTGTAAGGATTTAAATTCAACCTTAAAGAGTCCAAACAGCAAATAATACAAGCTATGCAGAAAGAACTCGCAATGCACAAGTCAATAAAAGTTAATGCTGTGGCTGAATGAAGATTCATTCATACATCTACCAATGAAATTACAGATCGTGCTTTTAAAACACTTAAGGCTGTATTTTTGGAAACAGACTTAGGTAGTTTCTTGGAAACACAATTTACAAAGTTAACTACAGAAATGGAGGAATCTGAGCTAAAGGGCAGTAATTAGGCTTTGTTAGCAGTTGAAGGAGTACAATTTGAAATAAATAAGTACAATCCCTTGCGTGGAAGCACATATATTCCATTACCAGCAGCTATAAAAGCTAGACAAGCCTGCAATAATCCTCAAAACTTGAAACATGAAAAGTGATTTATGTATGCCGTTTTAGCAAGACTGGTTAAAACGAATGCTAAACAGATTAGTAAATACAAGGATTTAGAAAACAAGTATGATTTTTCAGTAATATCGTTTCCTACATCGCTAGCAGACATTCACAAATTTGAGAAAGCCAATGACATATCCATCAATGTATTTAGACTGGAAGAAAACAACAAACTGTTTCCTCTAAAGGTCGCGGATCAAGAGCTGAAAGACCATCGCGACCTTCTTCTGCTGAATTCTTTATCTGGCCAGAACCACTACGTCTTTATCAAAGATATTGATAAACTAGTAGGACATCAGATTACCCGCCATGGACATGAGATATATACGTGTAAACGGTGTTTTACTCACTTTGATAATCTATATGGGCAACAAGAAATGGAAAAATTTAATGAATATAGAGCTTTGTGTATTCTGCATGACATTGCTTGGGTTGAAATGCCTATTAAAAACCCAATTGTCAAATTCTTAAATGTGGAAAAACTGTTGAGAATACCTTAAGTTATGTATGCAGATTTCGAAAGTATACTCTTACCATATGAAACATATCTACCTAATCCTGAGGCAAGTTATACAGTGCCATACCAGAGCCATGTTCCTATGAGCTTTGGTAATAATGTTAAACCCTCACCAGCTGTGGAACACATAAATACAAACCTTCCAAGACAACTTCTCATTTATCTCGGACCTGAAGCTGCAAAAAAATATATGGACTGTTTGATATCAATAGCTAATGGAATTGATCGCCTTTACAGCTTAAATATTCCAAAGGCCTTAACTCAGGATCAAGGAGCAGAGTTCCAATCTTCTAAAACCTGTTATTTGTGTCATAAACCATTTACCGAAGAGGGCTCGAAAGTTAGAAATCATTGTCATATTACAGGTGAATACCGTGGAAGTGCTCATAATAACTATAATTTGAGGTGTAAGATACGCTACCCCGTTCCTATATTTCTATATAATATGAGTGGATACGATGCAAATTTTATTGAAAAACAATTGGGGTGTACTACTGAGAGAGTGGATGTTATTCCTAACTCCAAAGAACAGTACATCTCCTTAACCAAATATGTAGGAAATGTTAAGCTTCGATTTGTGGATACGTTTCGGTTAATGCCGATTAGTTAAGAAAACTTAGTTACCAAATTAACATCATACCCTGAAGCAGACATGTACTTTGGTAAAGAAAATGCAACGCTCATGACTCGTAAAGGGGTATTTTGTTATGATTACATTGATTCATGGGAAACATTAAGTGAAACTTTTTTACCTCCAAAAGAGGCATTCTTTAACAAATTAAGTCAAGAAGATGTTAGCAAAGAAGACTATGAACATGCCAAAAATGTGTGGAATCAGTTCAAAATTAAAACTCTAGGGGAATATAGTGACCTCTACATAACTTCAAATGTACTCCTTCTTGCAGACAGCTTTGAAACTTTTCGAAACAAAACACTAGAAACACACCGAGTGGATGCTGGACACTTTTTTACTTCACCTGGTTTACGTTTTGAGGCAATGCTCCTTTACACTGGAATTGAACTGGAATTGCTACAGGATTACGATCAGATTCTTTTAATAGAGTCTAAAATACGTGGAGGCATATGCCAGGTGTCTCATCGGTATGCTGAAGCTAACGATAAATACATGGAAACTTATAATTCCTAGAAACAATCACAGTTTATTACCTATGATGATGCTAACAACCAATCTGGGTGGGCTATATGTCACTCCTTTCCTTACGGTGGATTTCAGTGGATTTCTCCAGATACTGTTGATCTAGAAACGCTAAAGGAAGATGACCCTGTTGGATACATTCTAGACGTTGATGTTGATTACCCATCTGACCATCATGATCTATACAACGATTTACCTTTCCTACCAGAGTGTACGCAACCTAAGGATTCGCCTCTGAAAAAACTAATTCCTCATCTTGGAAATCGAAGGAGATATGTTGTTCATCACATGGCACTTAAACAGGCTCTAAATCATGGACTGAAATTGGTAAAAATGCATCGTATGTTAAAGTTTAAACAAATACCTTGGCTAAAGGCATACGTTGATTTTAATAACAACCTTAGAAAACAAGCCATAAATGATTTTGAGAAAAATCTGTACAAATTATTTAACAATGCAATTTTTTGAAAAAAAAAACAATGGAAAATATTCGTAAAAGAATAGACATACGTCTTGTGACTGACAGTAAAAAGGCTGAAAATCTAATAGCTAAACCAACATTTATCGACAGAACAATTTATTGTCCTAAACTAGCTGCTTTCCACATGGCTATACGTAACACTGTATTCAATAAGCCTATGTATATTGGAATGAGTATACTGGATATTTCAAAAACTCTAATGTATTCCCACCACTTTGATGTCCTGCTACCCTATTATGGGATCGAAAATCTTAATCTTATGTATATGGATACGGACTCGTTCATTTTTTTGGTTAACACCACAGATGTATATCAAGACAAGTTGGATTTCCCAGAACACCTGTACAAATCAGATTCTCCTACTAATCATGTGTGTTACTCTTCATCAAACAAGAAAACGTTGGGAAAATTTAAAGGCGAGGCTTGAGCACAAATTATAAAAGCATTTGTTGTACTTAGAGCTAAAATGTATGCTTTAGACATAAATGGTAAAGAAATAAAAAAAATTAAAGGTATTAGCAGCGGCGTTGTCAAAAATTGTACAAGCTTTCAAGATTATAAGGATTGTATCATGAAAAACGAGGTAAAAAGAGTACCAATGACCATTATTGCTCCTTAACAACATGACATATGATCTATAAGACTAAACAAAATTGCTTTGGGTCCTGGTGATGATAAAAGAGTAACTGATTCGGATGGTGTAGCTTCACAAGCCTGTGGTCATTACTCAACCGTTGTCCATGCTTAAAGGGTTAAGGTATGGATATGAAAATCCTAAAACAAGAAATATATTATTGTAAAACAATAGCACTAAATTAGAAAAAAGACACCAATCAGGCAACAAGAAAATAAACAAATAAAAATAGAAAACAAATAAAACCAATTGTACAATTTAAAACAAAAAAAATAAAGAAAAAATGTATTATGTGTAAATATTGTAAATGTATTTAGATTAATAAAAATATTGTATGGATACTGCTTGTACATTTTAATTACTACCCACGTCCCACTCCCAATCCAACTGTTAACCTCTAGTAATCTTAAGAAATTACCCTTAGTTAAGCTAAAACTGGGTAGCCAAAATTATAGTATAACCCATTTATTACCTTTATGCTTTGGGATAAGGTATACAGTCTTGTTATATGTAATGAAAAATTGTTTTTCGCAAATATGAACTATCGACATGGACTAAATCAAAAAACATGTAAACAACAATATTGGAAAATCCATGTTTCCATATTGACATAATTCAAAAAACTTAAAACTGAAATGTTTAAAAGTGTAAATGGTAAATTGGCAAATTGTAATATGTGAAATATGAAAATGAAAAGAAAAAAATAATAAAAGCTTTTACATTTTAAAACTTAACTGACTTTGTAATCCACAGTGCAGGTGTTAGCTTTACCGTACTTTCTATAAGACTAGCATAGAGATAGTTGCGTGTGCCCTTATATACTTTGTGTGTGTGTGTATTAGCATTAGCCTTTGGCTTAACTTTAAAATCAAAAAATCTAAAATGTAAAATCCAAACAAAACTAAAATCTTAAAATCTTGAAAAGATGGTATATTGGCTTTCACGGCCGGTGAATTAAAACTCAGCAATTCTTCTAGATGTGTGCCGTGTCTTGCGTGGGGTTTCGCCTAGGACACCAAGCTGGCTCATCGGCGGGCTCTTGGTGTCCCCGCCCGGACCCTCACAGGAGTGACGAACTGCGCGCCACCTCCCTTTATATTAGGTGCAACTGCACCACTTGACTGCGGGAACTAAAAGCTCAAGCAGCCTTAACCTCCCTATGAAGGCTTCCAAAAATATGGTATATTGGCTTTCATGGCCGATGAGCCAGCTTGGTGTCCTAGGCGAAACCCCACACAAGACACGGCACAAACCTACAAGAATTGCTGAGTTTTAAAATCTAGAAATAAAAAATCTAAAATGTAAAAATAGAAAATCTTACATGCATTAATTTGAATCTTTAAATGAGGTTTCTGTGGGATAGGTTAGGTTATGTTAGGTAAAGTTAGGTTATGTAAAGTTAGGTTAGGTTAAGTTAGGTTAGGTGAAGTTAGGTTAGGTGAAGTTATATGAGGACATGTTTGATTAGGTTAGGTTAGTTTATTAATAGGGCCCAGATTCATATGCACTAAAAACTACAAAAATATGCATGCACATATGCACTAAAAATGTTGAAAATATGCACGAAAATATGCACTAAAATAAAACAAACACACTTACCAGACGTATTATTTAATTATAACTCAGATTTTACATTGATGTCATGTTTCATTCCTTGCAAAATGTTGCATGGCAGTAGGTTATCAATAGTTTTTCAATGTTTTCAGAGGACAATGACTTTCTGTTGTCGGACAGAATTAATTTATATGCAGAAAATTATCGTTCTACGTCGACGGACGTAACTGGGCAATACTTGTACACTGGCACTGACTGTTCTGAACATTCTTCTGATAAAGACTGCCTGATTCCACGTATGTAGTTGCTTATGAATTGAATCTTCATCAGTCCTGTGTTAGAGTCCAACACCGCACTGAGTTCCCTTTTCACTTTTTCTCCAGTTTCACCTGGGACACCATTTAAGGAACTAATGGTGTTTTGAATTAATTGAAGGGATTCGTGTGTAGGGGTGCACCGCGAGTTTCTAGGCCCTTGATCGCCTTCGAAAGTGACGAATAATGCACATGGATGAAACTGATATCTTGATATACAGTTTCTGATTCAAATGCGCAGTTTGCTTCACGAACACACGCAGCATGACAATCGTAAATACTTGTAACTACATCTTTCACTTGATTAAAGTACTCCTGGTAGAACGATACTGCGGATAACCAAGTTCCCCATCTTGTGAGAACAGGTTCCGGTTTAAGGGAAACCTGAGGCAGGAGAGTTTTGTACAACTGTACACGAGCCGGTGCTTTTAGGAACAGTTTCTTCCCACTTGAAATTACTTTGTTGACAGATGGAAAGAGCGTACGTATCTCTTCTGCAATACGATACAATCCATGGCCCAAACATGTCACAAGGATGAGATTTGGAAAAAATACTCCGAGAGACTGACCAGCTTTCAACATATACGAAACTGCATCTGTGACTAAACGGCGCACTTTGTAACAATCAGTTTCTGATTCAATAGGCCACATAAGTCGCAGGGAATCTTGCAACTGTAGCGTGTTTTTTTTTCTAGCACTTCGCACGAAAGTAAATGAGGTTTGCCGGGTTCTTCTGGACATAATTTATCCACTATGAAGTTCGCAATGTATCGACCACACGAATCTGTTGTTTCATCTATCGATATCCATACACAGTTCCTCCTATGTCAGACCGTATCGAATCCACGACAGAAGTGGGAAGTGAAAGTAAATAGTTCTTCATAAGCGTAGATTCAACTGGTATCCTTTGATTAGCACAATACTTTTCAAGAAACGAGCGTAGATGAGGATTGTTCAATTTATGCAGTGGAATGTTGCTGCATACAAAAGCTTCACAGAGATCAGCAGAAAATGTACTAACTTCACACCTTATTTTAATGTCAGTTAAAAGTAGATGTTGCGTATTGTTACTCTGTTCTTTTGATATGCATTATCGTTCTAAATATGGATTTGCATATGTGCATATGATTTTTTTTAAATCCAGGCCCTAGTTATTAATGTAAGTGGATGCGTGTAGTGACCATTTTGTGCATTAGCCCTGTGTGTAAAATAATAAACTAACTATTAATAAAATAAAAATTTATAAGTTTAAAAAAATCTAAAGATAACATGTTAGGTCAGTGACCTTGAAGTTTAGTCTTTTTCGGAAAATCTAAAATGTGAAATATAAAATGAAAAAGAATCTAAAATTTAAAACCTTAAATCTAAAATCTAAAAATCTAAAATCTAAAAATGTAAAATCAAAAAACTAAAATCTTAAAATCTAAAATCTAAAAATCTAAAAATCTAAAAACTAAATTCTAAAAATTAAAATCTACAATTTAAAAATAGAAATTCTTACATGCATTATTTTAAATCTTAAGATGGGGTTTCTGTGGGTTAGATTGTTGGTTTAATGACCTTGCAGTTGAGTGCTTTGACACGATAAAAATAATAAATAAAAATTAAATATTTAAAAAATATTAAAAGAAGATAAAAATAAGTAATTAAAAATCATATAAATAATAAATTAAATAGATAATTAAATAATAAATAAAAACAAAATAAATAATGCATAGTTAATAACAAATAAATAATGATTTGAAAAGCCCGCCATTCAAGAGTGCTGTTGTGCGTGGCGGCCATCTTGCGCATTAGCCCCTGCGCCAGCAATAACTCTCCCTCTATACAGTCAGCATAGGGTCGGTTGCGCGCGGCGGCCATGTTGTTCATTAGCCCATGCGCCAGGATCGGCCTTTATATCCTACTTATGCACACTATGTTCACTGCTACACTCATCTGTTAAACTTGATTACGGCACAAGCTACGAGTCAGAATACCAAAGTACGCATATTCTTCGCAGATCTGAATGAAATACAACGATTTGTGGTGCTGAATTACGTTGTCGGCAGGAGGATTCCTCATGCTTCCATTACAAGGTGGAATTTAAATCTAGGACCGTTGAAGTAGTGTACGAGAATAGAAGCGCTCTTATTGAGTGTCTGGAACAACTCGAAAGTAGTCAGCAGTTTTTAAATTGCGCGCGCCTGACGCATGGTTTAAACCCCCCTTACACCCCTTCTGCACAGTTTTTGTCCTAGAGACTTGAAATTTATATTAGATGCAGAGGGGGTAAGGACCTTTCATTTACGTCAAACAAACTTTTTTTTTTGTAAAATTCCTAGTTTCCAAAATATAAAAATATCAAAATTGAACTAAAAAAAAGTTTAATGTAAAAAATAAAGGACATAGTGACCATTCTTTTAAGTCCATAGAATTTTTTTTGAATGTTTGGTTCTCAAACTACAGCCTACTTTCCCAAGTGAACTTTTTTCATTCTTGTCCTACAGACCTGGGACTTGGTTTACAGGTAGATTTATGTCATTGATTTATGTCAAACAAACTTTTTTTTTGTAGAATTCCTAGTTTCCAAAATAGTGACCATTTTTCAAATTTTATTTTTGTTGTCCTAGAGATCCGAGACTTCGTTTACTGGTAGAGGGGGTGAAGACCTTTCATTTATGTCATTGAAACATTTTTGTAAAATTCCTAATTTTGCAAATATAACCCATTTTCAAAATTTATTTTTTGCTGTCCTAGAGACCTGAGACTTGGTTTACAGGTAGAGGGAGTAAAGGCCATTGATTTACGTCAGACAAACGTTTTTGTAAAATTGATAATTTTGGAATTATAGCCCATTTTCAAACTTTTATTTTTGTTGTCCTAGAGACCTGAAACTTGGTTCACAGGTAGAGAGGATAAAGACCATTGATTTATGCCAAACAAACCTTTTTGTAAAATTCCTAATTTTGGAAATATAGTCCATTTATGTCAAACAAACTTTTTTGTAACATTCCTAATTTTGGAAATATAACCCATTTTGGAAATATGTTTTGGAAAAATTAAAAACTACACTATTTTGGACTGAAAGTAGGTGTATGAGTTAAGATATGACTTTTTAGGATTTTTAGTTTTAGCATACAGCCTACTTTCCCAATATTTTTAGGAAAATTTTGAAAAAATACACTATTTTTGACTAGGCATGGGATAGAGGTAAGAGTAAGTGTTGAGAGTACTTTGGATTTTTTGGAATTTTAGTGTGTTGTTGTTGTTGCTTACAAACATGGCGGTAAGCATTATGCTGTCATAAAAAGGGGTTGTATACTTTCCAAAACCAAAAGAAAAAATCCACTAAATACTTTGACAATATTAACTTATCAAATAAGCCAATTCCTAAAGCCAACAAAAGTCAACAAAAAGCCAACAAAAGGCAACAAAAGCCACCAAAAAGCCAACAAAAAGCCGACAAAAAAGCCATGTAGCATGCTGGTAGTTGAGTGAGTTGTCATATTGACCGATAGATAGCATGCTGGTAGCTGAGTGAGTATTGATATCGACCGCTTGATAGCATAATGGTCGTTCAGTGAGTGAGTGTTTATATAGAGCGCTAGGTAGCATGTTGGTCGTTCAGGTAGTTCTCATAGTCACCGCTAGATAGCGGAAACATACGTTGCGTGTCGCATGCGGCTATTTAACAAAGTTTTACCGCGTGAAACACGTGCTTGTATAAGCTTTGTATATAAATTGAATATACAATTAACTACTAAGTGTTCAGAACTAACATGTATAGCCTTGTGTAGGGAATATTGGGGTCCTTAGCAAGAAAGAGTGCCTAACACATGACAGTACAGCCTTTTGATATGCAGTAAGTACCTGATAACTTTGAGTAGGGTATAAGAATATTTTCAGTTGACTACTACCTGTCACAGTGTTTACATTAGGAAAGACCGTTGAAACAACCAGTCTTTAGCCTTGTCATATGAAGTAAGCAGCTGTTACCCTTAACTAGGGGTATATTAGAGGACCCTTAGCAAGAATATCACCAGTTGACTATTACCTCTCACGGTGTTCACATCGTGAAAGACTGTCAAAACAACCATTGTACAGCCTTGTACTACACAGTAAGTAGCTGTGGGTCTTGACTACGGTATATTAGAGAACCCTTAGCAAGAATACAATCAGTTTACCACTACTTGTTACAGTGTTCACGTCGTGAAAGACCGTCTCACTGTCCAGTCTACAGCCTTGTCGTACGCTGTAAAGAGCTGTTGGTCTAGACTGGGGTATATTAGGGGACCCTTAGCAAGAATATTACCAGTTGACTACTACCTCTCACGGTGTTCGCATCGTGAAAAACCGTCTCACCGACCATCTTCTAGCCCTGTGATACGCAGTAAGCAGTTGTTTGCAGAAATCAACATTCATGATGGAAGAACCCACTCCTAGCTATATGTGTAAAGAGTGTGGAAAGACGTTTCTTCGAGACTATCATAGGAAGCGACATGAAGTATCGTGTGGTGAATTCCATGAGTGCAAGACCTGTGGTAGTACATTCAACAATGTGTACAACGGACGTCGGCATGAAGAATGTTTTAATGTTGTGTCAGGAGCTAAAAGACAAAAAGCAGAGCCTACAAAACATTACCTACTGACATTGGTCCCTGACAAAAATGGACTTATTGAATATGAGACATCTTTTGAAGATCAACTTAAATCCTATTTCATACGTTGTGATACGTGTAAGGATTTAAATTCATACCTTAAGGAGTCCAAACAGCAAATAATACAAGCTATGGACAAAGAACTAGCAATGCACAAGTCAATAAAAGTTAATCATGTGGCTGAATGTAGATTTATTCATACGTCCACCAGCTAAATAACAGATTGGGCTTTTGAAACACGAAATCAAGCCATATTTTTGGAGACTTACGTAGTTTCTTGGAAACACAATTTACAAAGTTAACTACTGAAATGGAAGAATCTGAGCTAAAATGCAGTAATTGGGCTTTGTTAGCAGTGGAAGGCGTACGTTTGAAAATAAATAAGTACAATCCCTTGCGTGGTAGCACATATATTCCATTACCAGCAGCTATAAGCGCAAGAAAAGCCTGCATTAATCCTCAAAACATAAAGGATGAAAAGTGTTTTATGTATGCCATTTTAGCAAAACTGGTTAAAACGAAAGCTAAACGCGTTAGTAAATACAAGGACATGGAAAACAAGTATGATTTTTCAGTAATATCGTTTCCTACATCACTAGCTGACCTTCCCAAATTTGAGAAAGCCAACGACATATCCATAAACGTATTTGGACTGGAACAAGACAAAAAATTGTTCCCTCTAAAGGTAGTGGATCAAGAGCTACAAGACCATCGCGACCTCCTTCTGCTAAGTTCATCACCCGGACAGAACCACTACGTCTTTATCAAAGATTTTGATAAACTAGTAAGGCATCAGATTACCCGCTGTGAACATAAGATGTATACGTGTAAACGGTGTTTTATTCACATTGATAATCAATATGGGCAACAAGGATTGGAAAAATTAAAAGAACATAGAGCTTTGTGTGTCCAGCATGACATAATTGGGTTGAAATGCCTATTAAAAACCACATTGTCAAATTCTTAAATGTGGAAAAAATGCTGAGAATACCATACGTTATCTATGCAGATTTCGAAAGTATACTCTTAACATATCAAACATGTCTACCCAATCCTGAAGGAAGTTATACAGTCCCATACCTTCCAAGCCAACCTGTTATTTATCGTGGACCTGACGCTGTAGAAAAGTTTATGGACAGTTTGATCTCAATAGCTAATGAAATTGATCGCCTTTACAGCTTAAATGTTCCAAAGGCTTTAAATGAGGATCAAGAAGCAGAGTTCAAATCTTCTGAAACCTGTTATTTGTGTCATAAACCATTTACCCAACAGGACTGGAAAGTTCGAGACCATTGCCATATTGCAGGGGAATACCGTGGAAGTGCTCATGATAACTGTAAGTTGAGGTGTAAAACACGTAAGCCCGTGCCTGTATTTCTACATAATATGAGTGGATACGACGCAAATTTCATTGTAAAGAAATTGGGATGTACTACTGAGAGAGTGGATGTTATCGCTAACTCCAAAGAAAAGTACATTTCCTTCACCAAATATGTAGGAAATGTTAAGCTTCGATTTGTGGACACGTTTCGGTTAATGCCGAGTAGTTTGGAAAACTTAGTTCCCAACTTAACATCATACCCTGAAACAGACAAGTACTTTGGAAAAGAAAATGCAACGCTCATGACTCGTAAAGGGGTATTTTGTTATGATTACATTGACTCATGGGAAATGTTAAGTGAAACGTGTTTACCTCCAAACGAGGTATCCTTTAACAAATTAAGTCAAGAAGATGTTAGTCAAGAAGACTATGAACATGCCAAAAATGTGTGGAATCAGTTCAACATTAAAACTCTAGGGGAATGTAGTGACCTCTACCTAACTTCAGATGCACTCCTTCTTGCAGACAGCTTTGAATCGTTTAGAAACAAAACACTAGAAACACACCGGGTGGATGCTTCACACAATTTACTTCGCCTGGTTTATGTTTAGAGGCAATGCTCCTTTACACAGAAATTGAACTGGAATTGCTTCAGGATTACGATCAGATTCTTCTAATCGAGTCTGGAATACGTGGAGGCATATGCCAGGTGTCTCATGGGTATGCTGAAGCTAACAATAAATACATGGAAACCTATGATTCTGAGAAACCATCGCAGTTTGTTACCTATGATGATGCCAACAACCAATACGGGTGGGCTATGTGCCACTCCCTTCCTTATGGTGGATTTCAGTGGGTTTCTCCAGATACTGCTGATCTAGAAAAACTAAAGGAAGACGATCCTGTGGGATACATTCTAGACGTTGATGTTGATTACCCTTGTGACCTTCATGATCTACACAACGATTTACCTTTTCTACCAGAGTGTACATAACCTAAGGATTCGTCTCTGAAATAACTAATTCCTCATCTTGGAAATCGAAGGCGGTACGTTGTTCACTACATGGCACTTAAACAGGCTCTAGATCATGGGCTAAAATTGATACAAATTCATCGTGTGTTAAAGTTCAAACACAGACTTTGGCTAAAGGCATACGTTGATTTTAATAACAACCTTCGAAAACAAGCCAAAAATGATTTTGAGAAAAATCTGTACAAATTATTTAACAATGCCATTTTTGGAAAATCAATGGAAAATATTCGTAAAAGAGTAGACATACGTCTTGTGACTGACAGCAAAAAAGCAGAAAAACTAATAACTAAGCCTACATTTATCGACAGAACAATTTATGGTCCTAAACTAGCTGCTTTCCGCATGGGTAACCGTAACATTGTATTCAATAAGCCTATGTATATTGGAATGTGTATACTGGATATTTCAAAAACTCTAATGTATTCCCACCACTTTGATGTCCTGCTACCCTATTATGGGATCGAAAATCTTAATCTTATGTATATGGATACGGACTCGTTCATTTTTTTTTGTTAACACCACAGATGTATATCAAGACAAGTTGGATTTCCCAGAACACCTGTACACATCAGATTATCCTACTAATCATGTGTGTTACTCTACATCATACAAGAAAACGTTGGGGAAATTTAAAAACGAGGCTTGTGGACAAATTATAAAAGCATTTGTTGGACTTAGAGCTAAAATGTACGCTTTAGACATATATGGTAAAGAAATCAAAAAGACTAAAGGTATTAGCAGAGGTGTTGTCAAAAATTGTATAAGCTTTCAAGATTATAAGGATTGTGTCATGAAAAACAATGTAAAAAGAATACCAATGAACATTATTGCTTCTAAACAACATGACATATCATCTATAAGACTAAACAAAATTGCTTTGTGTCCTGGTGATGATAAAAGGGTAATTGATGCTGATTGTATAGGTACACATGCCTATGGTCATTACTCAATCATTGACCATGCTTAAAGAGTTAAGTTATCAATATGAAAATCCTCTACCTGTATATAGCAAATACATAAAACAAAAACAATTTAGGATATAAAACAACAACACTAAAATAAAAAACACCAAAAATAAAAAAATGGTAGTCATACTCAAAAATGAATAAAAGTAGGAAACAAAATGAAAACAAAGTCTGTAATTATAACAAATGTATTATACGTAAATAGTGTAAATATATTTAAAATGAATAAAAAAATCTTGTATGAACACTGCTTGGACATTTTTAATTACCACTCACCTCCCTCTCCTAATCCAAACTGTTAACCTTTAGTTATTTTGAGAAATTCCTTTAGTTAGCTAAAACTAGGTAGTCAAAAGTATACCTATATGCTTTGGGATAAGGTATACAGCCTTGTCATATGTAATGAAAAATCGTGTTTGACAAATATGAACTTTGTACATGGACTAAATAAAAAAACATGTAAACAACAAAATTGGAAAATCCATGTTTCCATATCACCAAAATTCAAAAACGTAAAACTAACATTAAAAAAACTGGAAATGGGAAATGGTAAATTCACCAATGTGTAAACAGCAAAAATGGAAAATCCATGTTTCCATAACATGAAATTCGAAAACATAAAACTGACATTTTTAAAAACTGTAAATGGGAAATTGGGAAATTGACAAATGTGTAAACAACAAAATGGAAAAAAATTAAGCCGCTTGGGGTAGTGAAAATGTTGTACAGTACCCTATAAAACTAGCATAGGAATAGTTGCGTGTACCCTTATACGTTTTGTGTATGTGCATTAGCCTTTGGATTAGCTTATGTTAGAATTGGTAAAGTTAGGTTAGGTTAAATGAGGTTAGGTATGTGACCTTGTAGTTTACTCATTTCGAAAAATCTAAAATTAAAATCTTAAATCAAAAAATCTTAAATTTAAAATGTAAAATCTAAAAATCTTAAATCTAAAATAAAAATAAAAACGTAAAATCTAAAATGTAAAATAATAAAAACTACAATGTAAAATGAAAAATCTGGAATCTTAAAATCTAAAATCTAAAAATGAAAAAATATAAAATGTAAAATGTAAAAATAAAAAATCTTACATGCATTAATTTAACTCTTTAAATGAGGTTTATGTAGGTTAGGTTAGGTTAGGTAAAGTTAGGTTAGGTTAAGTTAGGTGAAGGTAGGTTATGTTAGGTTAGGTAAAGTTAGGTTAGGTTAGGTTAGGTTAGGTGAAGGTAGGTTAAGTTAGGTTATAACTAAGTTTATTATTTGTGCTCTTACATTTGCTCTCACTTTCAAGTTAGGTTAGGTTAGGTTAGGTGAAATTAGGTTAGGTTAGGTTAGGTTATAACTAAGTTTATTATTTGTGCTGTTACATTTGCTCCCACTTCTTTGCTCCTATCTTTTTGGTTCCCACTTTTTGCTCCCACTTTTTCTTTTTGCTTTCACTTTTTGCTACCACTTTTTGCTCTCATATCTGCTCACACTTTTAAGTTAGGTTAGGTTAGGTTAGGTGAAGTTAGGTTAGGTTAGGTTAGGTTAGCATGCCATATGAGCAACTGGTTGCGTGCAGTGACCATTTTTTGCATTAGCCCTGTGCTAAATAAACTATTATATAAATACAAATTTATAAGTTAAAAAATTAAAAACAAATGTTAGGTCTATGACCTTGTAGTTTAGTCATTTATTGCAAAATTTAATATCTAAAATGAAAATATCTGAAATCTAAAATCTTAAAATGTGAAATATAAAAAATTTAAAAATTAAAATCTAAAATTTAAAATCTAAAATGAAAAAAAAATAATCTTACAAGCATTCATTTCAAATGTTTAAATTAGGTTTTCTTTGGGTTAGAGAATTTTTGGGTTAATGACCTTACAGTTTAGTGCTTTGACACAATAAATAAAAAATAAAAAAATAAAAATTAAATATAAAAATAAAGACATTAAAAAAATAATTAAAAATTATACAAATAATAAATTAATAAAAATAATATTAAATAAATAATAAATACATAATAAATATTCCATTTAGCAACGTTACACAGGTGACCTCTCCCTGTGACGCCATCCACGGCCTCAGGGCGTGGCGGCCATCTTGCCCATTAGCCCCTGGCCCAGCTATGACACTTCCCTCCATAAGAATAACATAGGCTTGGTTGCGTGCGGCGGCCATCTTGCCCATTAGCCCCTGTCCCAGAACCGCTTTATTTATCCTACTTCTGTATATGCGAGAATATTTCCGGGCTGTTTCAGGCACCATTCACCTCTTGCATTTTCTCGTAGAAAATAGGTTAGCAAATACCTTCAGTGAATGTGTCAGACTCTTGAAAATTCTTTTTACCGTTCCTAGGACAACATCAGAAGCAGAAAGATGTTTTTCAACTCTGAAGAGAATAAAGACCTTACGCAGTTCGATGGCAGAGAACAGACTAACAGCACTGGCTATGCTATCCATAGAAAGAGAGTTTGTCAGGGACATTGTGGATTTTAATGAAGCAGTGATAGACAAGCTTTCCTCTATTAAGGAGCGTAGGATGGATTTTACATACATGCAGTCTGCGTGGGCTGAGTAAATCTATTAACAATTCTAATGCTCTCATTATATGCTGTACTTGCACCTTTGATTGCTAAAATATTTGAAGTGTTGCATGTTATTAACCAGGCTCATTACCAGATGAAACCTGTCATACAGGTGCGTCTTTGTGCGTGTGATTGATAGAGAGATCGAGAGGGAAAACGTTGATCTTCACTAACTATGCTGATCCAGGGTTCGAGTTCTGGTTGAGGCGAATGATTTGAACTCACTGTGTTCGAAATCGCTCATTGTAATGTTCATAACTATCTGTACGAAATTTGAGGTACCCCATGTATATTGTTTATCTTTGTAGAAGATTAAGGGTACGCCATTTGAAGTGAGTGCTCTTTTCTGTTGAAGCCCCAGTCCTTTTTAACACGAGCCGCCACTGGTGTTAACCGACTAAAAATATTAAATTTCGAATATATTATTTATTGGGTTCAGAATGTCCCAGTGAACTGGTGGCTCAAGGGGGGACTGCTCTTTACAAATATTGCTTAGTAACTTATTCTAGCGAAAGCCTCCGTGGATTAGGCGGCAGCACGCCGGCCTCTCACCGCTGGGTCCGTGGTTCAAATCCCGGTCACTCCATGTGAGATCTGTGCTGGACAAAACGGAGGCAGACAGGTTTTTCTCCGGGTACTCCGGTTTTCCCTGTCAAAATTTCATTCCAGCAACACTCTCCACTATCATTTCATATCATCTGTCATTCATTTAATCATTGCCCCAGAGGAGTGCGACAGGCCTCGGCAGCCGGCACAATTCAAATCCTCGCCGCTAGATAGGGGTTTCATTCATTCCATTCCTGACCCGGTCGGAGACTGGAAGCAGGATGAGGATTTTCATTCAACTTATACTAGCATATACTAAGGTGGTAGGATAATTTATTCAGTGTTTACTGGTTATCTTCTATATTCTTCAACATATTGTTTCAGGAAGTACCTGCGTGCTTCCTTTTTGAATTTGTTTAGTTTTGTATTTGTCTCAGGCTAGGAGGTAAGTTGTTATTAGATGTGCTGACTGAATAGGAAATACTTTTGATACCATATCTGGTAGTGTTTGTGGAATCCATGTATAGCTGGTTTACTGATCTACATAAGCTTCCTGCGTTTCTTATCGGAGAAACACTTTTTATGTGCTTTGTTGCTCTTTCCCTGGCGTCCCTAGAAAATCTCCTTTAACTGCCTATATCCAAAGGATTTTTCAGACGGATATAAATATCAATACTTATCATTAACTAGACATTTAGGAGTTGAAATGAAATTTTGCAAGCTCATGCTTATTCCTACCTTGGAGAATGGACGGACAAAAATTTGCATTGACTACATTTACTTTATCACCTCATTTACATTTTGCCTACCAAGCATTCACAAGAGTTGCATCTTTGGGAACTGTAATACACACTATCAATGACGTCTCTTGTTTTCCTTTTTAATCCCACCCCTTAAGGCTGTGCGGTCAAAAATTGAAATTTTATTTTTATTTTTATTTTTACTCTTAATCTCTAATGTAGGTCTTTGTGAGATATTATACGCGTTTTGAAGAAAATAACGACGGCTCGTTTGCTGAGGACATGGCTTCAAAGTGGCTATTTTGAGCGTTAAAGGTACAATCTCCACGACGAAACTAATAATCGGAAGACACCGAAATTTATGTACAACAACCCCTGTAGTAGTACCTGCAATAGGAACAATTCTTATTACGAAATTCAAATTTTGTATTAACCTCTTCAGATTTGAATACCATTTTTAGTGAGAAAAAATTGTTATATTAACTTCAAAGTTTTATTAATTTGATGTGGCTCTTATTCTGAGCAGTAGAAAAGTTCGATAAAGAAATTTGGTTCAGCGATATACCCGTGGTGATTGTACCTTTCAGACTCTACAAAACGCAGGTTGAATCAGTCACACACACATACACACACGCGCGCACACACACAGCGGTAAGACAAGGTCTTGGGCAAGAGCGCGCTCGGGCACCTGCCTTATCCTCTCCTTCAACACCTTTGCTATCGCAGCTTCCGCCTCCCTCCCGCCCTGACTCATCATGCCAGTCCACACGACCACAGACTAGAGCAGAGTTTACCAACCTTTTGAAGTTCACGGCACCCTTGGGAATAACATTAAACACTAGGGGCACCCTTCCTTGAATCAAAAAAAAATTATGTTTCATATGTAAATTTATTGAAATATTTTATAATAAGTAACGTACACCATAACATAATACAGTCTACTTTACTACAGTCAGTGAGTAAAAATACATCAAAATTTTGTTCGATAAATCGTTAATATGAAACTTGTGATTGATGCTTAGAGCACAGGTACGTGATATCGGGCCTTGCAGTTGACAATGAAACACGCAAATCATCCTCAAGGTTATTCAGTCTATTTCTTGCTTTGGATTTTATTGTCACCAGAGCAGAGAAGGCTTGCTCGCATAGATAGGATTTTGGAAAGGGCGAAAGTGTGTTAATTGCTTTCTTCATTAGGTTAGGATACTACTCTCTCCGCTGAAGCCCAAAAGTAGCCACCGACGCCTCACTCTTGGTGGACTTACTTTTGAGTGTGGAATCGGCACAAAGATGAATAAATTCATCTCGTTCGCAACCAGTGAAATCTATTTCCTCGCACTATCTATGAAATCAAATGGTGAGACAACCCAGTTGACATTCATAGTGGAAATAGATGGAAAGTATGTATCTATTGCTTCTTGCAATCTTGATAAGTGATCACAAATGCGGTCTTTCAGCTTACCCAGATCTTTATCTACTGCCAGATGAAGAAAGTTTGAAAGATCTCCTTTCTGAACTGCAGACGTCCAAGAACTAAGTTTTCTTTTAAAATCTTTCATTTTATTGGTTGAGGAAATTATTGTTTCCTGTCTACCCTGCATTGAAACATTCAGTTAATTCAGTTTATGAAAAATATCTGCCAGATACGACAGTTCCAAGCACCAAGAATCAGTTAGTAACAGCTCATAAAATGTATCTTGATTTTCATCTTTAAAAAGAGTTTTCACCTGTTCTCTAAGTTCAAGAAACTGCTTCAATACACGACCCCGCGACAACTACCTTACTCTGTATGAAGTAAAAAAGAGGTATGAGGTGCATCCGTTGCGAGACATAACTGTTTAAAAATCCTGCACATTAAAGGTCGAGACTTGATGTAGTTCACCATTTTCACAACTTCGTTAAACACTGCAGCAAAATCTTGAGCTCTTGCAGTAAAAACCTTCAAATTTCCCAGACATAGATTGTGCACCATCTGTACATATACCACAACAGTCTTTCCATGCCGGCCGAAGTCGTCGGATTTTTAAGAGAGTTAAAAATCCCTCAGTATGCCTTCCTTCGGAGGGGAAGTAGATCCGGCGGTCCCATGTCATAGATTTATGGCATGTTAAAGAACCTTCCACTAATTACACCTGTGTGAAGCTAAATTATATATAGGTTAAACATTTGACTAGCGTTCTTAGGTTCCTACGTTCGTCGTCAAGAGCCGACTGCGGTGGCGTCTGGTAGCTAAGTTCTGAACTAGTAGTCATTGACGGTGGCGTTTGGCAGCTAAAGTCGGAACTATTTGAAAAATTCAAAAGACTGCAGTCCTTACTTGAATTAAAAACAGATAACACGCACTAATACAGTCATCACAATTAACACCGGTTATCAGACAGATTCTACACACACCAAAGTACACGGGGCTACATGACTGCGTTGTCGCAGCCCCTAAACTTAAGAACTAACCAACCAGTCTTTCCATGTAAGATCTTGGTCATTGAGAAAGGAATTAATAGAAACAAAAATATCATGTCCTGAGGTTGTAGTCTCCAGCGGTCTACAGAACAGAAACGCCTTATTAATATCTTTATCATCAATATATCTGGTAAAACCAAGGAGTTGCAGTTTGTCACCACTATCGATACTCTCATCTACTTGCAAAGCAAATGCTCTATCAGTTTTTATTTTCCCCACGACTTGTTCGTTGATATTGCAAACATTTCAGATATCCTGCGACTGATTGTGTTGTTGGAAAGAGGAAATTTCGAAATTTGATTACTGCTCCTTCACCAAGTATTGTTGAAACTATAATTTTCCATGCAGGACCTATGATTTCCTCTCCAAGAGTATGAGGTGTGTGTGTGATTTTTTTTCCTATCAGTTCTGCTACTTTAAACGAGGCTTCAAGAGCAGTATCACTTATGGTCATTCTCTTAACCATTCGCACAGCTGTTTTTTTTCTCCCCTTCTAGTACACGTGAAAAATACATCACACTCTTCCCAGACCCACTAGGATGCTTAATTGTGAGATGCCACTTCAGTTTGCTAGGTACCATGGCCTCGTGTTTCGCCACAAACTAAACACACAGGGATAGGGTTTTCCTCGTTCTTATTCCACGTAAATCCATACACTACGTAACTGTCCTGGTATGTTCTTTTCTTTCGTTTGTCTTCTTTATGTTGAATTCGACGGTTCGGGAGTAGGAGCCGACTGCTCACTTTCACTCTCCAGGCGTTTACGTTTAACAATGAACTTGTCCATAGCTGAACACTGCTACTGTAATCAACGCCAAGAAAACATGTTAAAGTGGCGTAGGAACGGGTACACTTTTATATATTTATATATATGTAAGTGACTGATGTGAAACAGCTCTTGTCAAAGCATTTCGGCCCTGAGTGGCACAACAGAGAGGATCTAGGCTTCTACCGAGACTTGCTACTATGTGGCGAAGACATAGCTCGACAAAATGTATCTGAAGTAGAAGAAGAAGAAGAAGAAGACCCCATGGAATGACGTTGCTGTGCAGTCCAATGGACTCTATTTCGCCTAGTTTGAAAAGCTGTGAGCATATTGTGAATGGAAATTTAAGGTTGAAAGGTTACTTTTATTGTATACTGGGTAGTTTCTTAGAGAACTTTAAAATATAGCAATAATTTCACTTTCACATAGAAACCATAATTACTGACTTAATGAAACTAATCCAAAACTACTTAAGTCCTAGATCCTGTATCAAAACTGCTTAAGTGCAATATATTTTCTATTGTTACGTAAAAACTGCTTTTACTGTATTTTTAAAACATACATAAAATGAAAACTAATCGTATTTTGTAACTATTATACAAACTGTTTCTATTTAAACGCGCACGGATAACACAAGACAGTTTTTTGCCCTTTCTCACAAATTTCATGAAATTGACTTAGGTAGTTCTGGAATTGGACGACTCACATACATATCTTTATAACCTCTGTTATTTATTTTATTTGTTATTTAATTTCCAATGAATTTGTTATTATTAAGTCCCTTTTTTTTTAAATTTTATTCTTTGTTTTCTTACTGTCAATACTTTATATTGTTATACAGTCAGTATAAAATGGTGTACTTCGTACCTGTATCAGATTATTACTAAAAAAAGATGTTTCAATATAGAACAATATGATATGTAAATGATTTTCCAAATCTGAAATAATAAAATTTATTTTCATGGGAATATTTGCTCATAATAAAATATGTGTGTGTTTCGTTTACAGAATGTTAAAAATTATTTATGAGTTACTTTATAAAATTCTGTAAGTTATATTCGCAGAATAAATCATGTTTAAGATCAATAGAACTTTATAGGCCAGGCGACAGGTCGAAAAACAAAAGCCTCAATAAGGAAATAATTAGTGGAAAGCAAGAAATTGCTTTAATCGCTTTATTTTAACCCAGATATTACTCTCCCAAGTTTTCCCCCTCAAGCGAAGTCGGCGTTGGCCCTTCTGGCCCTAAGAAGGTACATTTTTTTTTTTTTTTTTTGCTAATATCTCCCAAACTATCAACTTTATCAACAAAATGCCTATTATGAAAATAATCTAGAGTACATTTTCTACAAAAATGCTCTCTACCTTTTGTCTCTAATGTGAACTGTTACGATGCTACGACCATTCAAATTGGAGCCCTTTTAGATTCTTGCGGAAAAGCTATGGAAATGATATGCCATATCAAAGTTTCTACATATTATAAAATATTTGTCAGCATTCCAGGTGCACATGCTGTTAACTTGTTACAAGTATAACAGATTTTCAATGTAAACAGCTGTGGCCTCAATTTCTCCGTCATCGCTTTCATCGTCTGTATCGGTACTTTTGTCCGACGTAACAGGGCGCTCAAGATTAACATCGATGTCTCCGTCACAATCATCCATATCATCTTCCTCGGCAGCATTTGTACATGACCGTCCCATACAATTCATGCAGATTCTGGAGCATCGGAGGCCCGTTTTCCTGCAACCACAAGCTGCGTTACATCCTTCCGAACATTTGCTGGACACTGTGTTTAGAAGCGTTTGTGGCACCGGATCCCTCGTAGGTATGGGAGCCAAACCACATTGAGAATTTTTCCAGCCCCAATCCAGTGGATTTGTATCATTTCCATACCATGTTTGGATTTGATGATATGTTCTTAAAGAGTGATAACGTGCCGCTGATTCGGTGGGAGGTAAGCTTGCGAGATTAAATTGATGTTTGCTTAGAGATTTTTCAATCAGTTGGAACCGCAGCTCATTCAGGGTATTTCCCGTGGTTTTGTTGTCATAAAGCCCAGCCAAAACCAACTGGCCCGCTTTGTCAATTTCATCGGGGTTTGCGTTCACGTCTCGGAAAACCCTAACAGCTGTCTGCAGTTCCTCATTACTCTTCAGCAGTGTTACGAATTTCATTTTGCACTGCCTGTGAAACGAAGACGTTATATCGCACCCACTAAACGCATGCAAAAAGAGGAAGTTTTCTTGCACACATGTTGGGAGATTGAAACTTGTTGTGCAAAATAGTTGTTGTTTGGTTGAACCTTGGCCGGGTTTCATAAAATACATTTTCGTGGAGGGTGGCACACAAGCCGCCAAGATGACCAGGATATCTATATCTTCAGCCACTATAATGACTGAATTGTCGGGCCGAGATAACTCGAGTGGGGTGGTAACGATCAGCACATCGGCATGTGGAGCTTGTCTGGTTTCGATTCCTTCGCTTTCGAATTTGACGCGCAACAAGTCGATCAATCTTCGTTTGTTTGTGACACTAGACAAAAAGTTTGCTTGTGGCATAGGTGCCGTCATGGACTAATTAAAAAAAAAAACATTAGCAGCTTCATGCTTGTGCGATCGTCGAAGACGTTCAACGGACTTGGTACTGCGAGCTGCTGGGTCGTCAGGATACCCAACGAAAATAATGACACTGTTTTTAAAGTATCTTTTAACGTAACTCGCATATTTGGCACTAATGTCGACAAAAGTATCGGTTTGGTGCCAAATTACACGGTGCAGAAGATATCCTCCTTCGAGAACATGATGTAGGTCCTCAAAATGGGCTCATCGGTAACAGGATCGAATAATTTATAGAACACAGACTTTTGCGTCTACGCATTCCCGCTTTATCAAAGATCGCAACCGGATTCGGAGCTAGTTCAAACTGGAAATATTGTTTCAATTCTGCATCGGATTTCTTTGCAAGGCAAATGCATTGGAAAAGCACAAGAGGATCACCAGGAATATCCGTGTTGCGGATTTTTAGCCTATTTTCAATTTTGAAAAAATAGGCTTATGAAATCACCTTTTGTCCGTGTGTGTGTGTGTGTGCGTGTGTGTGTGTCTAAACGACTGGAGCGATTTCAATGAAACTCGGTAAGTTCATGGCGCTATTCCCGGCGACCTCGACCGTGCCCTTCAAATTTTGTTACGTCTCACCAATCCAACATGGCGGCTGTGCGAAATATTTCACTAGCATTCGATATCTCCGAAACTATTACCGATATCGCCCTGAAATTGTGTACGGTGATAAAGGGCACTACTAGAAGTTCACCTATGAGACTTTCAAAAACCTGGTGACTACAAAACCAACATGGCGGCCAAGCGAAGTTGAGACTTTTAAATAGACTTTTCTCGCGATTTAACTACCCAAACGTAATGAAACTGGGTACAGCAATTGTTTATACACATTGTAAAGCACTGGAGTCTAATTTAGTTCAATTGTTTACATAACATCAAAATGGCGGCTGTGCGAAATATTTCACTGACATTCTATATCTCCGAAACTATTACAGATATCACCCTGCAATCTTGTACGGTGATAAAGGGTACTGATACAAGTTTACCTATGTATATTTCATAAACCTGTAAAGTACAAAACGAACATGGCGAACAAGCGAATTTGAAATATTTTAATAGACTTTTCTCGTGATTTAACTCTCTGAGCGCAGTGAAATGTGGTACAGTAAATGATTTTGCAGATTGTAATGCACTGCCATCTAATTTAATTCAATTGTTTACATAACCTCAAGATGGCGGCTGTGCGAAATTTTAAAATTATGTTTTTATTTCTTGTGTCGTTATCATGCGATTGAAGTGAAAGTTTGAATAATGAACCTAGGCAATAATTGCCCTTGAATGGTACATAACTCTATGGCCTATACATATAACAATCCTAAACGGCGAGCTACCGAAATATTTAGACGGTTCTCAATATCTATGAATCTTTTACAGCAAACAAACAGATTTTTTTTATGTTCATAGAGACTATGAACATATGTTCACCTATAGGACTTTGAGTAACCTGGTGAGCACAAATCCAACATGGCGGCGACGCGAAGTATAAATATTTAAATGGACGTTTCTCGCGAATTAACTATCAGAGTGCCGTGAAACGTTTCACGTTAAATGCTTATTCAAATGTAGATCCACTGGCATCTAATTTATTTCAATTGTTTGCATAATCACAAGATGGCTGCTGTGCGTAATTTTGAAATCTCGTTTTTACTTCTTGAGTTCTAATCATGCGATTGAAGTTTGAATACCACACGACCACAATAATCTTAATGTAATAGTACAAAAATAAAAATCCAACCTGGCGACCATCTGAAATATTTAGACGGTTCTCAATATCTATGAATCTGTTACAGCAATTAAACTGAAATTTTGTATGTTGATAGAGGCAATTAACATGAGCAGGATATATGAAAATAGGCTGTATAGTTCTTCACGGAACTACTTGTTATTTTCGAATTTACCGCGCGGAGAGGCATCACGCCATTTTTTCTAAGGAACTTCACATCGTGAAAATTGTTGCCGGTTATGCCTTTTTGTGCTGCTATTCCAATTTCATAGGTCATATGACAAGTGATTTGTCCATCCCCGACAACTCCTGTGCTTAACGAAACAACGTGTTGTCCACGAGGAAAGGGCTCTTGAGTTGATAACCATCCAACAAATTTTCTCAAGTCCGCATCATCCCGCGAGATCCGCGCACACCGTGCATCCACATGCTGTTCTGTAGTCGAAAACTCAATATTGCAAAATGATACTAATGGTAGGTATTTTTCCACAGCTGTTTACATTGAAAATCTGTTATACTTGTAACAAGTTAACAGCTTGTGCATCTGGAATGCTGACAAATATTAAAACATGTAGAAACGTTGATATGGCATATCATTTCCATAGCTTTTCCGCATGAATCAAAAAGGGCTCATCTTTGAATGGTCGTAGCATCGTAACGGTTCACATTAGAGACAAACGGTAGGGAACATTTTTGTAGGAAATTTACTCTAAATTATTTTTATAAGAGGTATTTTGTTGATAAAGTTGAAGATTTGGGAGATATTTGCAAAAAATTGAAAAATGGTACCTTCTTAGGGCCAGAAGGGCCAACGCCGACTTCGCTCGAGGGAGAAACTTGGGAGAGTAATATCTGGGTCCAAATAAAGCGATTAAAGCAATTTCCAGCTTTCCACTAATTATTTCCTTATTGAACTACCTGTCGCCAGGCCTATTATGCGAGTTGCAATCTTCAATATATATCAAAATAATATATATATTACAATTTGCCTTACGTCGCACCGACACAGATACTGTAGGTCTTATGGCGACGATGGGATAGGAAAGACTAGCAGTGGGAAGGAAGTGGCTGTGGCCTTTATTAAGGTACAGCGCCCATTTGCCTGGTGTGAAAATGAGAAACCAGGGACAACCATCTCCAGGGCTACCAACAGGGGGGTTCGAACCCACTATTTCCGGAATGAAAGCTCACAGCTGCACAACCCTAACCACAACCTCACTCCGTGAATCATATCATACTATATCAAAATATAATCATAATAGGCCTATATCATAATATATTCTTTTTTATTGGGCTGGACGGAGGGAGAATACCTACTGTCGACCAAAGTATTATGTGCACTCGAGTTTGAAGGGTGTTTGTGAAGTAACCAATAGACCTACATAAAATCCAATACCATCATCATTTTCGCCGTTCTATTTTACGTTAGTTCATGTAGGTTTGGAATTTTTAATTTATATTTTAATATTTTTTATCGCGGTTGGAACACAAAATGTGCCCATTTTTAAGCGTGTTTCAACCATGCGTCACATTTAAGAATTATTATCTCAAAAACCCGTCATCAGATCAAATGCAAATTTTAACACAATATACATTGGAATGTTGTATAACTGGTTTATTAATTTCAAAATTTTGTGTGTCCAAGAAACAAAGTTGTTATCATTTTTGCAAGGTAACTTTTTCTCGGTTCGGGGTGGTTGGAAAATATCGCTCTTGGTCGCGTTGTAATCCTTATACATCAAGAAGTTATGCTGTATGACTGTGAAATACGTAAATTAATTCACTTATTTTATATCGGTTTGTATTTGTTCGTGGAAATAGGGCATGATTCACCTGCCAGCCGCTCCGGGGTAGGCTGTACAGCGTTGCTGAGATGGAGCCCATCACTGCCGAGCGAGGCGAGGTCGTATTTCCCCGTTCAAATATAAACCGATATAAAATAAGTGAATTAATTTACGTATTTTAAAGTCGTTCAACATAACTTTTTGATGTATAAGGAATATAACGCGACCAAGAACTACATATTCCAACCACCCCAAGCCGAGAAAACGTTACCTTAGACAATAGATAACAACATTGTTTCTTGGACACGAAAAATTTTGAAATTAATAAACCAGTTATACAACATTCCAATGTATATTGTGTTAAAATTTGGATTCGATACAATGAAGGGTTTGTGAGATAATAATTCTTAAATGTGACGCATGGTTGAAACACGCTTAAAAACGGGCACTTTTTGTGTTCCAACTGCGATAAAAAATATTAAAATATAAACTAAAAATTCCAAACCTACATGGACTCACGTAAAATAGAACGACGAAAATAATGATGTTATTGGATTTTATGTATGTCTATTGGTTACGTCACAAACAACCTTCAAACTCGAGTACACATAATACTTTGGTCGACAGTAGTCCACAAATTGGCAATACGGCTCGGAAAGCAAGTCTGGTTTGTTTTTCAGATGCAAAGCAACGCTATCAGTGAGAGAGAGAGAGAGAGAGAGAGAGAGAGAGAGAGAGAGAAGGCGTTGAGGGACGAGGAGAAGCGGGGGGAGTAGGGGCGGAAGGAGGTGATAATTGAAGGGTAGACACGTCACTAACACAAATGCAGCGGCTGCTATCGGTGATACAGTAGTGCTGCCATCTCTTGCCATGCGATTGACGGCGGTGGAGATCGCACAGCCTTAAGACAACAATAACTAACTTTACCTAGTTCCTAATTGTTTAAGACATTTTATTACCGGGATCAGTTAATGTATTTGAACATTTCTTTTAAAATTAATACTTTTAAATGTATGTTGTGCACGTTTTGTTGTTGTTGTTGTTGTTGTTGATATTTGACTATTTCAAACTTTGTGAGCATGTTTCTTGCACTAGGCTACTAGGAAATTACTGTAAGTAATAATCACACGGAGAAGTAATGGTTGTAAACAGCCTACTCCCTCCTAAATCTCTCTGGCAATCCAAGATTCGAAGGGTATTCTAATTCTAATTTGAATTCCTAATCCGAGCAACGCCGGCTAAAATTCTAGTTCATAAATAAATAAATAAATAAGTGAATACATAAATAAATAAACGTTCAAACAAACGTTCAAACAAACAAATGCCATTGTAAAATCCAGCTAATTCGGATTCTAGGGGAATCTGGGGTCCCATGAAAACCCCTTGGCCAAATATGCTGGTTCTGGCGACACTACTGATTTTCAGTAAGTACAATCTCCTGGCGCCTCTCGACTTATTCATTTGTCCCTGTTTCCCCAATACTCACGACAAACTTACGTCCATGAAGGTACTGTACTAAAATGTATAGAAAGTAAAACCATCACTGTCTACAATTCTCAAGCGGTGTCATAAGGTTTGACAACACCGCCCATCTGTCATCTGGGAGGCCTAGCGCAAGCACATGGTAATTGCTAACACTGCGTAAAAACATAGATTTTGACGCCAATTTTTTCCGAAAATACAACAGAACATAACGTCCGCTAAATCTACACACAAATATCACAAATAAAGGATACATATTATCATGCTATGTACTGTCGATTCCCGATACGGTAATACTAAAATGCTGTACTGTATCTCAATGTCCCAATGTCTGAAGTTTCCTTTTCTTGCTGCTATGCTCACTGCCGTCATTGACGCGCTCAGAGAAAATATTTAAGACTATTCTTACGAACTTAGAGACTGCCTTTGGTAATAAATTCTTAACTTTGTGTCCACAGACGCGCTCATCATAGTCACAATAGGCCTCCAAGCTTAATTTTGAAGGTCTAACAATAATGCTCCACTGGTCACTTAATTTAAAATTAGGTAGGCCTAGCTTACTAATTAAATCTACCTAAAGGCACTTGCCAACTGAGTACAGTTCATAATGTACTGGAATATAGAGGCCACATGAAGATATATACCAAAACTAAATTACTAGGCACTAAAAGTCCACCCCGCTGTAGTGATCAAAACGTAGTGATATAACCAGTTATTTTAATAGTGCTGCAATAATTTGACTTACAGGCAGGCATCTGAAATAGTTTAATGAAATATTAGTGAAGAATTTGTTGGTTAAATTAACCTAAGCAAGACGGCGTCCTAGTGAAAGCGTAGTGCAAAAGCAGCTAGTGTAAAATATAAGTGGTAAAACATTATAACCTAGGTTTAAAATCTATAAAGTCACTTAACTTAGGTCAAATGAAATACGGAATATTGATAGTATTTAGAAATTCTTATCGATAATATAATAAACTTAAACTTAGTTGTGGAAACGTGTATCTAAAGATTCGCTAACTTCTTCAATCACTGTTTGAACCAAGAGGAGCTGTGGTGCTTTTACGAGATTTCACCCGATTGGAAGATATACGTATTTCATTTTTTCTTTATCAGTAGGTAATTAGGTTGTAATAGTTAATATAAATTTAGTGATATTTGGTGTAAACATATAGGCTAACTAATAATCTCTAGTATGGCGTCAGTCAACAGTGTTAGTGTCTCGTCAGGTAGTGTAACCGTTATGGATTTATGCTCGTCGTGCAAAATAAAAGTAAAATGTGCAAATAAAATCATCACAAGATCTTAGGTAAAATTGAATGTGGAGAAAAGTGAAACAGATTGTCCTAATGTACCGTCATGCGAATGTCATAACCTGAGAAACGAACTGTCCTCAAAACATGAAATTATAATGCTGCTAAAAGAAGATATTGTTAAGTTAATGGAAGAGTTGAATAAATTATAAGGAAACAGAGAAGAAAGCAAGGAAACTTGGTCGACAGTGGTTGCTGGTAGCAAAAGATCGAATAAGCCTAGGCCTAACAATGGAGTAACGGAAATTCCCGTCTCAAATTCATTTGGAGCGCTCGTCGAAGAAAATGATGAATTTGTTCAAGAAGAAAAGAAAAAAGTGATAAAGAGAAAATTCAGGACGATGCGGATATTTGCGGATAGTCACGGGCGAGAAATAACAGCAAACGTTCTGGAGAGAAGCGGAAATATGAAGGTCACTTTGACAGTGAAACCAGGTGCTCCAATTGCAGCGAGCGGTCCCGGACGGGATGGTTGGAGATTATGCGTCCCTAACATCAACGGATTTTGCAGTTATCATCGCTGGGGCAAATGACGTCTACAGGAACGAGAGTAAAAAGGTAAACAAAGATTTAAAGGGTACATTGCCATCCCCGAATAACACTAATGTAATTGTTGTAAACATTCCGCAGATATATGACTTAATTCGCAAATCATGTGTAAATGTAGAAATAGAGGCTAAAAATGGAAAAAATACTAAAATTTGTAAGAGTTTTCCAAATCTCTACTTAGTATAAAACAAAGTCCCCGATTCTTGGATGTTACGGGTAAACTCGAGAACCACTGAATGGATTTTGATGCGGTTTTCACCATTCTGTAAAGGATATCTCGAGGATGATTTCTGTAGAAAATCATTTATTTATGATCAAAGGAAGCCGAGCAGTAACGATTTCAGTGGAAACGTCGAAAGAAAACCTGGCGTCCAAGCGCTTTGTATGCTTACGCTGAGCAAACCGTTAGAAAAGTCTAAATACTATGAGTGTAAGAATTGTTCAGCAAGATAAGTTCTACAAAAAAAGTCCGTGAGAGCATATGTCTATCTTCAATACATCGCCCACTATAAGTGTTTTTACGTTTTAATTTCTTCCAACCATGTCCATTCAACTACTGAGGCGACAGTTTACGAGTTAGCTAAGGGCGAGTCTATCCCTGTTACAGCCTAGCTAGCGGGCGAACCTATTGCCCAGATACAGCCAGCAGCAAATCGTCGAGTCGTGTTGAATTAAGACTTCTGAGAAGGGTGGTTGTGTTTGGAGTTTCCTTGGAAGTGCAACTCTCATTTCGCCTGTGAACTTTTCGTTCCGCAAAATTCACAGTCAATTTAAGATTGGACGGAAGGGGGATTATATTATATTAAATTATACTGATTGGCGTATAATCTCTACTTTGTATAAAACAAAGTCCCCGATTCTTTGATGTCACGGGTAATATCGAGAACCACTGCATGGATTTTGATGCGGTTTTCACCATTCTGTAAAGGATACCTCTATATTCAATATATCGTCCACTATAAGTGTTTTAGATTGGACGGAAGGGTGATTTGTGTTTCATGCACCTCGCCATTCTTAAATTACGTCTGACAAGAATATGTTGCACATGCATCTCCATGATAATATAGTTAATTGCCCAGTCAGTGATTTTAACGCATCATGCCGAGACGTAATACGGATATAGATCGTAGTTCATTGACATCGTAAAGAAGCGCTTATCATAACTGCATTCATAACTGTTCCCGGTCGAAGCCGGGCCGGGTTGCTAGTTATAGATATAAGTAAATTAGACCAGAAATTCCACACTAGGCATGGCCTACACTTAAATTGGTTAGGAACAGAGTATCTTAGAGATGAAAGCTGCAAATTTGTAAATTCAAATGGCAATAATAGTGCAACAGTAATATCCTTAGAGTGGAAGCAGGGAAACTGGTAAAAGAAGCCAAACCTCAGATGAGTATCTTTTGATGCCAAATTTAACTGGGTGTAACAATGGTATTTTTGATTTGTCTAGCAACAATAATAATAATAATAATAATAATAATTATGATGATAATAATAATGTCAATAATTCACCAACACAAGATTGCAAAAGTAACAAATTTAAAATTTACCACCAGAATGTTCAGTCACTATAATAAAATTGATTACATTAATCTAATGCTTAAAAATTAACTTAAAGACATCATAGCACTATGTATTACAGAACTTTGGCTGAAAGAGGAACAACTCGAATTAATTCAATTCCCACGGTTTATACTAGCTAGTAAATACTCTAGATCTAATATTAGCCACGGTGGTACTTGTATCTTCTTATGAAATAATGTAGATCATGAACAGTTAACAGCTTATGATTATCTAATTATGGAACAGGATTTTTAATTCTCCGCCGTAAAATTACAGCAGCTAAAGCTAATAATTGTATGCGTATACCGTTCTCCGTCAGGAAATGTTCGTTAATTTATAGATAAATTAGAATTGTCACTCAATAACATGAACAAAGTAAATTTCGATTTAATAATTTGTGCGGATGTTAATGTGGATTTCTTAAAATGTGATAGAAATTGTGAATCATTAACACAGTAACTAATTTCCTATGGACTGAAATCTACAATAAATACCCCGTCAAGAATAACAAAATTTAGTAAAAACACTCCTGATCAAATTTTTACAAATAAAGATAAATATCACCTTTCAATAGAAGTCTATAGTCCAGGGTTCAGTGACCTCCTTGGGCAAATACTGAGCTTTGAAGTACCCGACAAATCAATAATAATGATAATGGAATAAAATCAAAGTGCAGGTCATTCATTGAAACACTATTTTGAAACAGCATCCCCCTTTAAACAAAGAGCTATTCAAAATAACAAAACTAGCAATTGGATAACAACAGGGATTATAAATTCATGTCAAAGAAGGAAACTTTTACACAAAATATATAAACAATACCACACAACACCTGAATTCAATTTAAGCTACAAAAATACACTAGCATATTAAGTAAGGTAATAAGACCAGCAAAGAAAATGCATAATGATAATTTTATTTCCCAATCATCTAATAGAAACAGGGCTATGTGGACCTTGATAATGAAAGAAACTGGAAAATCTGCTAAAATACAAAGTGGTTAGGATCTGTCAATGCGAGACCTCCTTTTTCGGGAAGGACTAGAAGTGAAGCTTCTAGTCTAATAAGAAAATGAACTTTACTAAGTAGGAACAGATTGAACATTGATGAGTAAATAGCAATGGAAACAGTTTGCCAATAACAGGGGTATTTTATTCATAAACAACTTTCAAAAGATTAACAATAAATAAATATATAAACATGTAATGGAAATGTGACCTTTGACAGGCCTACAACAAGCGAACAAGATTTCATAAGCTTGAAAAAGATTAACAATAAATGAATATATAAACATGTAATGGAAATGTGACCTTTGACAGGCCTACAACAAGCGAACAAGATTTCATAAGCTTGAATGCCAACAACCCTGAGAATAAGTAACCACTTTGTGGCCAGTTAGTCTGAAGTAGAACTATGCAGGGTAAAATAGTGAGTAACTATAGTGCTCAAATGAAGGCTTAAAATTTAGCCTAGGACTGCACACAGAGAGTAGGCTAGTTTATTTACAGAAAAAAAATCAACATTAATTAACATGCCAGTAGGGATAACATCCTGCTAGTCGCTTGATAGTTATAAGACAAAGTTGTTTGCAATTGAAATGGGAGCATTCCCAAGAACACTTTGATAGATTAAATGAAGAACAAGCCATTCACTTCGTCAGATAGGTGAACTGGTGTTAAGCCCAATAGTTTGTACAAAAATAGAGAAAAGAATGATTTGTTTTGAAGGAAAGTTAACATGCGAAAGAGAGAGAACAGCCGTTTTCTCATAGCCTACAATTTAAAGGCATAATACATGCTTAAACCACTTAATAGAAAGAAATAAGTTGAGTTTGGCATAGTTTGACAAGTTGTTTAAGTCAGGTAACAAACCCTAAAAAGAAAGATATATTTTTAAGGTTTAGAAATTTTTGAGGTTATAATAAACACTTAGCTTGTTGGCGTTGGTGTAGAGGAATTTCCACATAATATAAATAGAGGAAGAGCGTGTTGATCACTTTTTTCCGTCTTGGAAATGTTGAAGACTTCGTGCCCAGCACAAAACTGACGTAGGCCAATCATCGATGTAAACTTAGATAGACTTTGTAGAACTCGGTTTTGATCACTTTTTTCCTTCTTGGAAATGTTGAAGACTTCGTGCCCAGCACAGAAGAAAATTTGTTTATCGTTTTTTGCTCACGACAAACTGACGTAGGCCAAGTATCGCTGTTAACTTATATAGATTTCGTAGATTTTAGAATGCACTGCTGGTTTGACTAGAAGCATTTTACGATGTATTAGCACACAGCGTTGATACACATTCAAGCGTTGTGCAAACAGCGTGAAGACAGCTGACGACGAGTGACTGGCATTGTGACTTGCTGGAGACAGACTGTTGATGTAGGCCAGGGCAGGCTATATACCGGAGATCACGCGGAATGCGTGATGCGGACAGGTGGCGTCGGCCAATCCGAGAGCATGGAAAATTCTCGAAAACTGCTGAGGCCAATCAGAGCAAGGGGCCAACTGAAAATGAACCTCGTGACCAACATTAGTTCCGGAAATCATTACAGTGTCATGGAACACGTGCTAGCAAGAACAGATTGAAGAAAAATGGAATGACATGACAGGTGAGAGGTTATGTTATAATAAAAATAAGTGAACTTTGTAAATTTCACTGAAAAGTGAACATACTGCCAGAGGGGCAACAGAGAAAAAAAACAAAACAAAAATAACATGAGAGAGAAGAGCTAGAGTGGCAGAGGGCAAATGACTGAAATATTACGAACACAGTGTCCTGATGAAGTTTTAAGTTTGACCATTCGAACTCTAGCATCTCTGCCATGATAGCATTTTATAACACGACCAGTTTTCCATACAAGAGGAGGACTTGGGTCTTTGAGAAGAACCAAATCACCCTCCTGAAGGTTAGGCTGAGAGAGCTGCCACTTGTTCCTCCTTTGGAGCGAGTGAAAATACTCAAGTCTCCACCTCTTCCAAAATTGAGCTTTAAGGGATTCTATCTTTCTCCACAAGATAGGCAAAGACAGATCAAGTTTACGATCAAGCAACGGGGGAGACGCAGCTAAGGAACTGCCCACCAGAAAATGACCTGGAGTCAAAGGAAGGAAATCACAAGGATCGTTGGAAAGAGGAGAAAGAGGTCGTGAGTTGACAATTCCCTCAATGAGTATAATTAAAGAATTGAATTCTTCGTAAGTTACAATACTAGAGCCTAGAGTTTTCTTTAAATGATTTTTTATGAGTTTCACACAAGATTCCCATCGTCCGCCATGATGGGGAGCGTAAGGAGGGATGAAATGCCATTTGAATTGGTTTAAGTGCGAGTAATTGGAGATTTGTTCTTTCGCACGAGGGGAACAAAGGGCTTTATACCATTGCTGCGAAGCTCCAACAAAGGTTTTGGCATTATCAGAGAAGACTTCTGAAGGAATGCCTCTTCGTGAAATGAATCTAGAGAAAGCGGAAAGAAAGTATGAGGTGGAGGCACTAGTTACGAGCTCAAGATGAATAGAGCCAGTGACCATACAGACAAATAGAGAAACGTATAGTTTTCCAAGGATTTTCCTTTTAGCACTGGGGTGATTTTGTTGATACACAAACGGACCGGCGTAATCAATGCCGGTGAAGGAAAAAGGCCTGCAGGGAGCTGAACGAAATGGGGGAAGGTCAGCCATGAGTTGCTGATTAGGTTTAGGCTTAGCTTTGAAACAAGTAATACATTTATGTATAACAGAAGTGACTTCGTGTAAACCATTAATAGGCCAGTATTTTTCCCGTATCAAGCATAGAAGGGTTCTAGAACCAACATGCAAGTTTTGATAATGAAACTGACGAATGATTATCCGAGTGACATGATGTTTAGACGGAAGGATAATAGGGTGCTTTTTTTCATCGGAGAAGTCAGAAAGAGAAAGTCTGCCGCCCACTCTTAACAAACCATCGTCATCTAGAAAAGGGCATAAGGCAAAAAGCCTGCTGTGTTTCTTGAGAGTTTTACCTTTAGCCAATATGTTTATTTCGACTGAGAATGCCTCTCTCTGGGTGAGCCAAAGAACTTTGATGGTGGCAATTTGCAGTTCAACAGCCGAAAGAAAAGGCTGAGGGAATAGAGGTTGATCTAGTACTAAAAATTTCCATCTGAGCACATAAGCAGTGACGCGCACTAGTTTTTGAAAAGAAGAGTAACGTTCCAACAAGGAAGGAGTGTTGGCAGTTACAAAGGCAGAAGCTTTTTTGCTGATTTCAGGAATATCCTCTAACGGGAAATTAGAGTTGGAAGGTCGGTTTTGAATTCTTTCAGAAAGCCATGAAGGGCCGTGCCAGTTCAAACAGGATTGAGATAGTGACTTAGGTGAACAACCACGAGAAATGAGGTCGGCGGGGTTGTCTTTGCTAGAACCATGGTTCCATTGTTCTGGTTTAGAAACAGTTTGAATTTTCTCAACTCTGTTAGCTACAAAAGTTTGCCAATTAGAAGGAGGTTTAGAAATCCATGCCAAAGCAATAGAGGAATCTGTCCAAAAATATGTGTGCGAGAACTTACAGTTGAGTGTTTGTTTGAGTTTGTTAGCTAATTCGGCAGCAAGTAGTGCGGCACAGAGTTCAAGACGAGGTAATGAAACGGGTTTCAAAGGCGCAACCTTAGATTTAGCACATATCAAATTGGAGAAAAAGGGGGAGCGGCTTACAATGTAAGCACAACATCCGTATGCTTTGGTCGAACTGTCAGCAAAAAGGTGCAAATCCAGGACAAGAGAGCAAGAGAACGGAACTAGCACTCTAGGAATGTCTATTAATGAGAGATCACAAAGACTGTGCCGAAAGGTAAGCCACTTTTGTAAAAGCGAAGGAGGAATGGGATCATCCCAATCCGAGTTCAATGACCATAGCTCTTGCATAAAGATTTTAGCTAGAACAATTACGGGTGCAATGAACTGAAGCGGGTCATATATCTTAGCTATTTCTGATAGCACTTGTCTTTTGGTTTGTGGAGGTGAGGAAGACAAATTTACTTCGTAAAAGAATGAGTCAGCTTTAGGATACCAGTGTATTCCCAAAACTTTAGTAGCATCCTCCAATTTACAAAGCTCTACTGGAGTATCAACAGGACAATGTGGCAAGAGATTGGATAGAAGTTCCTCAGAGTTTGAGTTCCAACGATGAAGTAAGAATCCTCCTCTGCTAAGTAAAGTTTTTAAACTTTGAGAGAGTTCGATAGCCTCAGATACATTCTTGAAAGAAAAAAGAAAGTCATCAACGTAGAAGGAATTTTTCAACAAAATAGGAGTTTCAGAAGTAAACAAGTGACCATCTTGGTCGGCAAGATGTTTCAAAGTACGAATGGCAAGAAAAGCCGATGGTTTAAGCCCATACGTTACGGTTTTTAATTTAAAGATCTTGATGGTTTTGGTAGGAGCATCACGCCAGAGAATTCGTTGAAGATTTTGTTGTTCGGAATTAATCAGAATTTGTCTATACATTTGTTGTATGTCGGCTATGATTCCAATTGGAAATAGACGGAAATTTAAAAGAATAGACGGGAGATCAGACTGAATGGCAGGTCCAGATAGGAGAGTGTCATTTAAGGAAATGCCATTGGCATCAGGGGCAGAACCATTAAAAACAACTCTTATCTTTTCTTTGGTGGAGGGATTCTTCCAAACGGGATGGTGATTTAAATACACTGAATCTAAAGAAGGGTCGAAATCTTTAACAGTCTCCATATGGTTTGAAGCTTCATAATCCTCCATGAATTCAAGGTATTGTTTGCGAGTGGAAGGATCTTGCTTGAGTTGATTCTCAACTGCAAATAAAGCTTTAAGAGCTTTCGGATAGGAATCACATAAAGAAGGAGGAGAAGAAATGCGTGGCATTGTGACAATAAATCTGCCATCTGGGTTACGAACAGTGGTTTCTAAAAAATGTTGTTCACAAAATTCATCTTCTGATGAAAGAGAAGGAGCAGATTCAATGGACTCGATTTGCCAAAATTTTTCCAGACGCTGATGAAGATCTGCATTAGTGAAATGGCATTGAGAGGAACCTTGAACAGTTTGAAGAGGAATATAACCTGTGATAAGCCAGCCAAATTTAGTATGGTGGGCGTAGATACCAGATGAAATATTAACCCTTGACGGAAGAAGATTTTGCCAAAATGTGTTAGCGCCAAAAAGAATGTCAACGTGAGAGCTTTTATAGAATTGAGGGTCAGCCAGTTTTAGATCATAGGGAAATTTCCATTCGTCAACGGAAAAAGAGCGACTGGGAGTAGGACTGCCAATACTCGGAATGGACAGACAGTTTAGATGAAAGTTAGTGCCATATTGGACTGAATCTTTCACCTGCAGCTTGACATAATTTAAGGAAGTAGACTTGCTGTTGTTGATACCAGATATTTCAATATTGGTGGAGAGTGGTTTGAGACCTAACCTTTCAACTAATGATGAGGTTATGAAGTCATGAGTTGCCGCATTGTCGAGCAAGGCTCGTACTAAGTGCCAATTGCCGGAAGAATCTTTAACTTGGACCTGGATCGTAGATAACAAAACTTGAACACTACGCCATGAGGGAGTTGTTTGATTGTAGGATTGGGCAACGGTATTTACAGTAGAAAAAGAAGAGCTAGGTGGAGAAGCATCACTAGTGAGGCTCAGCGCAGGTTGGGCACTAGGATTTGAAACTGTTCCGGGAATAGACTGTGGCTTTTCGAAGCGGTGCAAGGTAGAATGATGTCTTAGCTTGCAATGCATACAAACTCCTTTCGAAGGGCAGTCCGCTAAGATATGCCTTGAAGAAAGGCAGTTAAAACAACATTTGTTTTGCGACACAGCTTTTCTACGATCGTCAACTGAAAGGCCTTTGAAGGTATTGCAGAAATATAAGGGGTGCAAATTATTGCAAAGAATGCATGAGGTTTTGTTACCTTGTATGGAGAAAACATGAGAATGTGAAGCTTTTTCCGAGAAATGCTTGATGGGTTTACTTTTGCTGACATCGGTGGAACCTTCAGCTTTATTGATTAAAGCAGAGAGAATTTGACAACGTTTCTTTATGAAAGAGATCAAAACTTTAAATGTGGGTTCAGGTTTGGCCACTAAATCGGATTCCCATGCTTTACGAGTATTAAGGTCAAATTTGGACGTAGTGAGATGTATAAGGAAAAGATCCCAATGTTCAACAGGTTGTTTAAGATGTTCTAGGGCTCTTACATGAAGTTCAACGGTGTCTCCCAGATTTCTAAGGGATGATAAATTATCAGGGCGTGAAGCTGGTAAATTAAACAAGGCGTTCATATGGCGTTGAATCCTAAGTTTGGCATTGCCATATCGCTGTTGGATGAGGTCAATAGCTACCGAGTAATTTTCGGTTGTGAGAGGTAAAGCTTCAATTAACTTTAAAGGAGGACCCTGAAGAACAGACTTTAAATAATAAAATTTTTGAATCTCAGGGAATGATCTATTATCATGTATTAGAGAAGAAAAAAGTTCAAAAAAGGAATCCCACTGTTTTTCCTCCCCTGAAAAGGTAGGAAGTTGGATTTTAGGAAGAAACGGTTTGCTAACTTCGGTGTTTTGATGGGTTACTAATTGCTTAATTAAATCCTTAGCTTCGCCATACATATTGTAATACAGATCTTCAACAGAACTACGATCCTGTTCTTGATCAGGTTCGATTGTTTCAATTTCGGTTTGCAACACATCATACTCTTGAAAATGTTGCTGATAAACATTAAAACGTTGAACTAGAACGTCATAATTGTGATCATCAAACGATTTGGAACCTAAAAACTGCTGAAAACGAGTAAGTTTATTTTTACAAGCAGTTCTTTTGGCTACAAGCTCCTTAGGAAGAGACATGGCGGAACTTTGAGTACTTTCACTCACCGATCTGCTAGACTGCCGAGCGTCTGAAGTGGTAGTAGTAGTATTGGTACTGGTAGAGGTGGTAACAAGGGACATCTCCGCTCACCCCAACACAGCTTTCATAGCGATAGCTGAAAAATACAATTAGCATTAGTGACAGAAGTGAAAAGCTGCAATAGCTTATCGAATGGCTTGGCAACCTGTTTCATACAATAAACAATTATGAAGGTTATTTAAAGTTCCCGGGTTTCGGCACCAACATGGTTAGGATCTGTCAATGCGAGACCTCCTTTTTCGGGAAGGACTAGAAGTGAAGCTTCTAGTCTAATAAGAAAATGAACTTTACTAAGTAGGAACAGATTGAACATTGATGAGTAAATAGCAATGGAAACAGTTTGCCAATAACAGGGGTATTTTATTCATAAACAACTTTCAAAAGATTAAGAATAAATAAATATATAAACATGTAATGGAAATGTGACCTTTGACAGGCCTACAACAAGCGAACAAGATTTCATAAGCTTGAAAAAGATTAACAATAAATGAATATATAAACATGTAATGGAAATGTGACCTTTGACAGGCCTACAACAAGCGAACAAGATTTCATAAGCTTGAATGCCAACAACCCTGAGAATAAGTAACCACTTTGTGGCCAGTTAGTCTGAAGTAGAACTATGCAGGGTAAAATAGTGAGTAACTATAGTGCTCAAATGAAGGCTTAAAATTTAGCCTAGGACTGCACACAGAGAGTAGGCTAGTTTATTTACAGAAAAAAAATCAACATTAATTAACATGCCAGTAGGGATAACATCCTGCTAGTCGCTTGATAGTTATAAGACAAAGTTGTTTGCAATTGAAATGGGAGCATTCCCAAGAACACTTTGATAGATTAAATGAAGAACAAGCCATTCACTTCGTCAGATAGGTGAACTGGTGTTAAGTCCAATAGTTTGTACAAAAATAGAGAAAAGAATGATTTGTTTTGAAGGAAAGTTAACATGCGAAAGAGAGAGAACAGCCGTTTTCTCATAGCCTACAATTTAAAGGCATAATACATGCTTAAACCACTTAATAGAAAGAAATAAGTTGAGTTTGGCATAGTTTGACAAGTTGTTTAAGTCAGGTAACAAACCCTAAAAAGAAAGATATATTTTTAAGGTTTAGAAATTTTTGAGGTTATAATAAACACTTAGCTTGTTGGCGTTGGTGTAGAGGAATTTCCACATAATATAAATAGAGGAAGAGCGTGTTGATCACTTTTTTCCGTCTTGGAAATGTTGAAGACTTCGTGCCCAGCACAAAACTGACGTAGGCCAATCATCGATGTAAACGTAGATAGACTTTGTAGAACTCGGTTTTGATCACTTTTTTCCTTCTTGGAAATGTTGAAGACTTCGTGCCCAGCACAGAAGAAAATTTGTTTATCGTTTTTTGCTCACGACAAACTGACGTAGGCCAAGTATCGCTGTTAACTTATATAGATTTCGTAGATTTTAGAATGCACTGCTGGTTTGACTAGAAGCATTTTGCGATGTATTAGCACACAGCGTTGAGACACATTCAAGCGTTGTGCAAACAGCGTGAAGACAGCTGACGACGAGTGACTGGCATTGTGACTTGCTGGAGACAGACTGTTGATGTAGGCCAGGGCAGGCTATATACCGGAGATCACGCGGAATGCGTGATGCGGAAAGGTGGCGTCGGCCAATCCGAGAGCATGGAAAATTCTCGAAAACTGCTGAGGCCAATCAGAGCAAGGGGCCAACTGAAAATGAACCTCGTGACCAACATTAGTTCCGGAAATCATTACAGTGTCATGGAACACGTGCTAGCAAGAACAGATTGAAGAAAAATGGAATGACATGACAGGTGAGAGGTTATGTTATAATAAAAATAAGTGAACTTTGTAAATTTCACTGAAAAGTGAACACAAAGGAACATTACACTGACCTGCAATAATAAAGTGATTAATAATCCAGAGGAAATAGCAAACACTTATTAATGACTATCTTATGGAAATTCCACAAAAAAATATTAAACAAATCACGGGTAAATACACTAAATTATAATAAACAAATGAATATATGCAGCGATTCTTCATTTATAAATCATGTCACAAGTGATGAGGTAAGAATAGTTATAAAGGAGCTAAAATATAAATTCTGTGCTGGCATTGATGCAATTTTAAAGAAATGTACCGAATATATAATAAATACACTTACGCACTTAATAAACAGTTAATTTCTCTCAAGGAACTTACCCGGATATTTTGAAGATATGAAAATTAATTCCAGTGCACAAAAAAGGTTCAAAAGATGAATTAGATAACTATCGTCCTATTACCTTACCAACTGGTATTGCAAAAAATGTGGAAAAAATCATGTATAAGAGACTAATAAGTTTTATAGTAAAAATAAAATACTATCAAGCTCACAACATGGATTAAGGAAGGAAAAATCTACACAGACAGCAATTTATGAATGTATTGATAGTATACTGAAATAAATTGACAATGAGGAACATATAACTGGCCTATTCTTGGATTTATCGAAAGCGCTTGATGTTGTTGACCATAGAATCCTCCTTACAAAACTAAATCAATATGGTGTTAGAGGTCTAGCTAATAAGTGAATAGAGTCTTACTTAACAAGGCGTAAACAAATAGTAAGCTTCAGACACAAGGATGATGGAACCAAATTACTTAATGAAACATTGTCCAATGATGGCATTATTAAATTTGGAGTACCCCAGGGATCGGTTTTGGGTCCACTGCGCTTTCGTCTATACAGGATGTCCCACCTAACTTGGCGACCTCAAATATTATCGAAATGAAACAAGATTTGAAAAATCTACTTGCGCAGGAATGTAGCCACGTCAGGGGGTCACACAATGGGAGGATATGCACAATCCAGGAAATTATAACAATATCACTTTCAACGCAAAGTTACCTTTTTTAAATGGAACATACATGTTTTTTCTAGCAAAATCAAGAGTAAACATACAATTAATGATAACAGAATTGGTTTCACATCTCTAAACCCCGTAACTTCTGAAATAACTAACGTTGTAGAGGATGGCAATGGAGACACTGTTTGTCAAGTTTAACAAATGTGTAGAACTGTACACATAGTTCAAAATGTACAATTACCGATTTCCTAAACAAAATTGTGGCCTATATCTTAAAGAAACGTCATGTTTTTAAATTACATCCAGCACGGAAGAGACATTCACAAGTAAGCAGTAACATCTTAACTGATGAAACGGTGTCACTTTAGCGGATGTTCAATGTGACCACCGTTTGCATCAATGCACTTCTGTAGACGGTGAACAACAGAGCGTTGTACTGATCCCAGTGTTTCCACAGATATTTCCGCACACGCCGAAGTAATATGCTGTTGCATATTCGCTATTGTAGTTGGGACTTCCTGATAGACTATCTTGCAATGCGCTACAGAGAAAGTAGACTAATGGCGTCAAGTCGAGGAACCGTGCTGGCCATCTCACAGGACCACCACGTCCTATCCATCAATTTGGAAACTTCACATCCATTACATCTCTGGCAACACGTGCGAAATGTGCGGGGCACCCATCATGCTGGAACCACATTGATACACGAGTTTCCAATCCCACGTCATCCATGAGAAGGGGTAACGTGTCTTGAAGAAATTATGCATATCGCTGTTCGTTTAGTGTTCCCTGATTTAAAAAAATAGGGACCTACAATACGGTTGCCAGTGATACCGCACCAAACATTGATACTCCACTGTCGTTGGTTAGTAACCTACAACTTTAGTTATTTCAGAAGGTACGAGGTTTAGAGAAGTGAAACCAATTCTGTTATCAATAATTGTATGTTTACTATTGATTTTGCTAGAAAAAACATGTATGTTCCATTTAAAGAAAAGGTAACTTTGCGTTAAAAGTGGTATTGTTATAATTTCCTGGATTGTGCATATCCTCCCATTGTGTGACCCCCTGACGGGCTACATTCCTGTGCAAGTAGATTTTTCGCATCTTGTTTCATTTCGATAATATTTGAGGTCGCAGACTTAGGTGGGACACCCTGCATATCAACGATATAACACAGAACGTTGATTCTCATAAGGAAATTATGTTTGTGGACGATACAACACTCGTAATAAAAGGTGAAACTAAACAGGTCTTACAGCAGTATGCTGACTCTGTTACAGAAGAGTTACCAAATGGTCACAAGATAATCGCCTCATAATAAACTATAAAAAAAAACAGTATCTCTAAATTTCTACACTATACATAATAGGAATACTGCGACGCCCAATATAACATTAAATGGTCATGACATAGGAAATAAATCAGAGACAACGTTTTTAGGAATATGGATACAACATGACTTGAAATGGAATAAACATATACACTATCTGAATACTAAACTGAACTCGATGTGCTTTGCGTTACGTATTTTGAAAACTTTCACAAGCATGCACTCATTAAGAAATACATATTTTGCTTATTTCCATTCATACTTAAGATATGGGGTCATATTTTGGGGTAGGTCACCAGATATACTAAGCACGTTGAGAATATAAAAGAGGGCGATTATAATTATGGCAAATGTAAACACTAGAGAATCATGTAGACCTCTGTTTTAAGATTTAAACATCCTCCCACTGCCCTGCATTCATATCTTTGAAAGTGTTATGTTTTTTAAGAAAGAATTTACTGAATAAAGACGTTTTTCTTAAAAAAAACAATGATGTTCATAGGCATAACACAAGAGAAAAACAAAACATTCATATTTCACACACACGCGCGCATGTATAAAAAATAACTTCTCACACAGGAGTTAAATTACACAATAAACTATCCAGTATATAAAATTGGCCCTAAAAATAAAAACCTTTGAAAGAATGTTGAAAGCGTATCTTCAGTGCCATTGTTTTTACTCTGTAGTTGAATATCTTCGCGTATAGGAGCGACAAAATCTATAATTATATTTTATTTTTCTATTTTAATTGTAATAACTAGCTGTAAGTTGTTGTATTTATAGAATTAAGTTTTCATATTGTGATAATAGAGTAAGGTATAAATAGTTGTCCAATAAGATTGTATCTCTTAAGATCTATTACTATACGGGGTCATTATATATGTGCGCGCGAGTAAATACGGCAAGCTAAGCTGGCTGTGACTGGCGCAAATCGTGGCCGTGCGTACCCGGTTCCGCCGGCAGTTGGCGCTCCGGTGCCTCATATCGTTAGTTCACACACGTTTGTCATTCATATGTACATGTATCTGCAAAGCTTAGACGTTAGTATTGCATGTTTAGTGAGTATTGGGTCAGCCCCAACCCTTTATAAAAGGACTATGCCTATACATACATAAAATATAATCAGAAGTAACAAAGTAAAAGACGACATGGCAACGCGACTACGGAGTAAGCCGTAGGTCATAGACCTAAGGTCCAACAGCAAGCAGTTAGACAGGACACAGCGGACATTACACTCCCAAGATACCGCTGAGTGGACTGACAATGCACATTTTACCTATAAATAGAGGTACGGACACGCGCCGCGGTCTCTAATCTAACCTGGCCGCTCTCTTACTTGGACGCTGTGATAGTCTGATACTATATCGGAGTTGTGCTACGACGGATCGATATGGGGCGATGCCCCATATCGAGTCCCAACGCCACCAACATCATAGAAGACCGGTATCAACGGTGGGGTGAGTGATAACGTGCCTGCTAGACTCCTTTTTCCCCCTAGGTTATTATTTCCATCCTCCCCTCTTGTCACTGCCACTATTACGTAATAAACCCCCTTTTTGAACAGTCTAATGATTACCACTTTATTTCGTTTAGAATAAGAAGCCCTTCCCTTTAGATTAGTACCTAGTTTAAGATCTCCCACGAACGCTGCCCAGCAGGAGGCGGTGCACAGCAAGCGTGCGGCCTACTAAGCCACTTTAAGGTAAGCTAGGTGAGTATTCCTCCCGCCAGTTCCCCTGTATGTCAATTGCTCTCTAAACGTGTCCGCAGTTCTTCATAAGACATCCTAGTACATCCCCGTAGATGCAAGGATGCCCAATAATCAACACCCCTTTTGAATGGTGGTTAAGGCACCAATCAAACATCCTTAACAAATGCTGAAGGCACGGGGTGAATCCCTCTAAAACGGATCAGCTCAGCCCTCAGACCAATCAAACATCCTTAACAAAAACTGAGGGCGTGCGGGGTACCAATCAAACATCCTTAACAAATGGTGGTTAAGGCACCAATCAAACATCCTTAACAAATGGTGGATGTCCGGGGTACCGTGACTTTGTCGTAAGACAACGCCTAAAGGAGTTCAGACAACGAACTTCTACGGTAAAGAACCCTAAAACCCTCTTATTTAGCCAAGCAAAAGTTACCCAAAATTAAGAAAAAAATTTGAAGTACGGGTCAAATATTATTTTTGGTACCCACCCAAACCCGCCCCAGTAACTAATACATTTTTAAACGCCCCCATCTTAAACAACACGTCTAGCAACAAACGCCCCCTATACTCATTACATTAGCGAAGCGAGTGAGACAATTTCAATCCCCCCCCCCCCCGAGCAGATTTTTTTTTAGTAGATTAAGTTAGAGGATATTTTTTTACACAATAATTATAATCCCCCCACCCCCACCCTGTTAAGATTTCGCGATAGACACCTCTTACGCCAAGCAATTTGAATAGTAACAACCCCTATCTAATAAGTCACTAGGAATATTAACGGAAGCCTAGTAGGAAGAGGTATGGATAACTACCCTACTATATTCAGAAAATTGCTCCTTATTTCAGATTAACCCCCCCCCCCACAATGAAGCTCTATTAGGAATAAGATTGTGATATCCCATAGGATAAGTTGGAATGAGTAAATAAATTTGTATTTTTTACAGCAGTGCAACTATACATTGTATATGATTGTAGGCTATAATATTTTCTTCTGAATCCATTTTAGTATAACTTAGCGGAAGGTAGTATTGGCTACATGCTTACATAGAGTTAGGAGACCTTGCAATCACATTTCTGCAAGGTGCCGCATTAATTAGTTTGTAAACGCATTCAGTCAAGACGTACTACAGATTCTCTTTTGTTATGAAATCCGACCCCAGAGGAAATGCTTATTTGTCCATTGTAACACAATCCACTGTGCCATATGACAGACACGTGCTGAGCACACCGTCTGCCGGGCGAGGACATTAAACCCGACACTGTCTAGCTAGTTCAGCGTACAGACGCACTCGAGCGGAAGCCAGACACCTTGAGTTCAATTCCTGGCACTATTCACTCACACGCCAGATGACTTTGCATAAATTTGCCTTTATTCTTTTTGTTTTCCATACATTCATTCACGTATTGCGAAGCGTGCGATAGTAGAAAAACGCACTAATGATTTTAAAGATGTAAGCGTAGAATACACTCTTAAGGTAGAATTCTTTTTCCAGCAGTACATTTCAAACAGGACATTCAGTTAGCAAAGAAAACACCGTTCCCTCACGAAGTGACATAGGTGAGAAAGGAATCCAGTAGGAATTTATGAAAAACGCCGACAAATGGACGGCGATATCAGTATAGCATACATGCGTAAGCACAGACTTGGGCACAGCAGGGCAACATCGCAACGTACGACAATTGTTATCAAGACTATCATCGTTAGTATATTAGTAATAAGTATTAAGTGTTTTTAAATGAAGTTGAAGAAATATATTATAGATATCTTGAGCTGGCACAAGGGTTTGCAAAGCCTCAAGAACACGACATTATTGATATCTTGCAGCAGGTCCAAGGGTGCACCTCGCTTTGAGATAAGGGAAGTATTAAGTGTTTTAAGTGAAGTTGAAGAAATATATTATAGATATCTTGAGCTGGCACAAGGGTTCGCACAGCCTCAAGAACACGACGCTATTGATATCTTGCAGCAGGTCCAAGGGAGCACCTCGCTTTGAGATAAGGGTAGCATGGAAGAGATAAAGGAGATATTAACACACCTACGTTGATAACAAATGCCATTAATAAATAAGATTAGTGTCCACACCGTGGCCCCAAAGCCCGCAATTTACGCAAGCCAAATGCTTAAAAGTAGAAATGTCACACCCAGAGGGAAGTAATTAGTTACAGGTATATTGGTCAATATAATAATGACAACCGGCGACCGACGACTATCATTTCAGATTCAGGGACCTAGCCAACCCACTGAACACGTAAGAAGTAGTCCAGATATTAGAACGCTACTGAACTTTGATAGGAAATAGCCACCCCTTTCACGTATATGACGTTCGTTCTATACTTTCGGGGAATTAATCCCTCCACGCTCTACACCTTGTGGCGGTCAATTCAAACTTAATACATAGTAAATTTAACGGCCGCTGGGATGCGTTCTGTATCGAAGTACGAACAGCCTGCCAACAGACGATATCTTTACAGTATTCTGATAAGATCTTGGGAGATATTTATATTAAAATTAAAACTTAATACATAATGAATTAAACGGCCGTTGGGACGCGTTCTGTATCGAAGTACGGACAGCCTGCCAACAGACGATATCTTTATAGTATTCTGATAAGATGTTAGGAAATATTTATATTAAAATAAACTTAATACATAATGAATTTATCGGCCGTTGGGACGCGTTCTGTATCGAAGTACGGACAGCCTGCCAACAGACGATATCTTTATAGTATTCTGATAAGATGTTAGGAGATATTTATATTAAAATAAACCCAATACATCATGGATTTAACGTCCGATGGGATGCATCCTGTATCGAAGTACGGACAGTCTGCCAACAGATGATATCTCTTTGGTATTATGTTTAACATGAGGAGATAGTGACACGTTTTATGATATTGTAGCATAGTAGGTAATCTGAAAGCTACACCACTGGTCACATTTGCTGATTTTCTATATAAAGAGTGACCAATATTGAAAAGGAAACTACACATACGCGGAAACTAATAAGTAAAATTGAATTAATAATTTTTTTTCAATGTATTATGCTTATTTGTGATAAATTCATAATTTTTCAATGTATTGCGATTACGGAGCAACAAAAAAAAGGATGCAATTTACACATGTATCATATACCAAGGATGGCAATGCGCGTGGGAGGTCACTCGATACGGAGGTAACTCCTAGCGCAGGCTAAGAAAGAGTAAACCAAACCACTATACGTATGGGTCAACTGGTTAAGCCATTTTGAACAGAAACCGTAGTTTTCGCAAACCACAATCTGCATTCGTAGTCACTCGGATTACCGATACCACATTGCAAATTGGACGAAGGTCACTGGATTACTATACGTACTTAATGCCCCATACCATGTTACGTATTTAGCCGGTCCACTGGTATAAGAAGTCCTTCTAGGCTCTCTTAGACTCGATACCACCCTGCGTATTAGACACCACTTGGTTAAAATACATAATCACATGCATCCGTATTTTCTACGACAAGAAGGCAACAGAATATGTAAAAGAAATAAAACTATGCAACTCAGGCATAATATTAGAAATTCCATATAGAGCAACCCCATTATTTTTCTTACGGAGCAAAGGTAGGCATTTCAGTGAAGATACAGCCCCATTAGTTATATTAAGGGGAAAAAGTAGCCACCTCATTGAAGGTACACTTTAGAAAATTATCATGGCTGCGGATACACTTTAGAGAGAGCTTAAATATTTAAGAAATACCTTTAATATATATCCCCCCCCCTCCCTTCAAGAGATTTTTTTCACCCCTGTCCAGACACGTTATTCCACCTTACCCCATGTATATAGTATATTTAGCCAAGAATAGGTAGTAATATTAGGTTTAGCATTAAGAATCAAATTAGATAGTAAATCACCCCCCCCCCTATCTAACGTGGCAAGTTTTACGAAAAGGTCTCTAATACCATGTCATTAACAGTGTTATTTTTTTACAGGCAATTATCACATGTCAATAACAAATGTCTTTTTTTTCAGATAATATTATCGTGTTAATTTATATTTCCTGAAGTTCTATACAGTGCACAGAATTCCCAAGTTAGCCCGTAGAGGCAATACATAATTTCCAATTTCAATAACTTCCCGACGAAACAGTCGCCATTTTAACGATAATCCATTTAAACTTAACGATCCAGTGTACACGTAGTGCGATTATCCTTACATAATGTCTGCATATCTATAGATTAAGAAGCGAATACGTCGCTTAACTCACGCTGAGAAAGTGCAAAAGTAATACTTAAGAATTAATTCTCAGCTATAGCAAAGGTCTACGTCAATGTATAAGAAAGTTTTTTTTTTACAAATATAAAGGATTCCAGGTCTACGAAATATAAGTATCTACGCAGCTAAATGCTTAAGGAAGCATGTTGCAGTTTTACAACGACGCATATAGGACGTGGTATAGTGTATGACCACAATAGCCAATATGTCAGAGAATACATATTGCACGTTAGGTTATAAGGATATTAGTATATATGCCATAATGCAGACATTAAGTAACGAGATTAACTCGTACGACGTAACGAACTTCAGTGGAAAAAAAATTAAGGATACCAGGGTGAACCAATCCCTCTGTACAAAACGTTAAGAGAGATTTCTGATTTCACACTAATTATACGCTGTACAATCCTGTAATCCCCCAGTAGGACATTCATGCAGGATGACCCCCGGGCGAACGTGACGCAAGACCAAAGTTCCAACACGCATGGCAGCAACAACAGTCAAAACCTACAAACCATACTAGAATGTCAGCCGATTTAGGCAGAAGCCTTCAGCTATTTCTTTCCAACACTTCAATGTTAATTTTTATCTTAAAACCATAACTACATGTTTTTTACGCACATAATCAAGTAACTTTGACGGAATTTCACGTTTTCTAGGATATTTCTACAATTTTCATTTCTTTTATCATCCCCACGTTGTAAGGAGGTTAATCATAGTAGCGCACTCTCATAGCTACACTTGGCCTAGAGTAGCCCATACGATACACTATATTTTTTTTCTCTCCCTTTTTTACACACGCTACAGAGGTCGCGTACTAGCTCACGAGGGCTCGCCATTACTTAAGCTCCTTACAGCATTATTTTCCATCGTAGGAAGATTACAGTTATGAATGCATCCTCGCGGCAGGGCTCGGCTTGACGGCGTCGTACGCAAGTCACGCACTGGTCCGAGTACGGTGCTAATAATGTAAATTTCCTATGCGATTCCATTCAAGATATACCTTTCAACTTCATTTCTTTCAATTTATATCTCCGCTGAAATTCCATTTTTTTTTTCAATTTTAACAAAACAATGTCAATACTTTTATGCAAATTTCAACTCTGCCAAATAGGCAATACAGATTATGTCAATAATACAATATGGGATGTAGACAGATACAGAGAACTATCTGCTATGAAATGACTGTAAAACAAACCACCCAAACAATCTTGCCATGCCTTCCAACCCTTAGCACGGTACAATTTCGCTCACCCTCCCATCAAAGAAGAAGACCAGAAGCGACGAAGGACGATACGACGAATCAAAAACAAATTCACATCGACGAAAGGAAAGAAAAAGAAGAAGGAGAAGAAGAAAGAAGAAAATAAAGTTTCTGCCCCCACGTCTAGTCCAATAATCGAGGACGATTATTAAAACAGGGAGGCGACTTGTCCCAGCCCCAGCCCTTTATAAAAGGACTATGCCTATACATACATAAAATATAATCAGAAGTAACTACGTAAAAGACGACATGGCAACACGACTATGGAGTAAGCCGTAGGTCATAGACCTAAAGCCCAACAGCAAGCAGTTAGACAGGACACAGCGGACATTACACTCCCAAGATACCGCTGAGTGGACTGACAATGCACATTTTACCTATAAATAGAGGTACGGACACGCGCCGCGGTCTCTAATCTAACCTGGCCGCTCTCTTACTTGGACGCTGTGATAGTCTGATACTCTATCGGAGTTGTGCTACGACGGATCGATATGGGGCGATGCCCCATATCGAGTCCCAACGCCACCAACATCATAGAAGACCGGTATCAACGGCGGGGTGAGTGATAACGTGCCTGCTAGACTCCTTTTTCCCCCTAGGTTATTATTTCCATCCTCCCCTCTTGTCACTGCCACTATTACGTAATAAACCCCCTTTTTGAACAGTCTAATGATTACCACTATATTTCGTTTAGAATAAGAAGCCCTTCCCTTTAGATTAGTACCTAGTTTAAGATCTCCCACGAACGCTGCCCAGCAGGAGGCGGTGCACAGCAAGCGTGCGGCCTACTAAGCCACTTTAAGGTAAGCTAGGTGAGTATTCCTCCCGCCAGTTCCCCTGTATGTCAATTGCTCTCTAAACGTGTCCGCAGTTCTTCATAAGACATCCTAGTACATCCCCGTAGATGCAAGGATGCCCAATAATCAACACCCCTTTTGAATGGTGGTTAAGGCACCAATCAAACATCCTTAACAAATGCTGAAGGCACGGGGTGAATCCCTCTAAAACGGTTCAGCTCAGCCCTCAGACCAATCAAACATCCTTAACAAATACTGAGGGAGTGCGGGGTACCAATCAAACATCCTTAACAAATGGTGGTTAAGGCACCAATCAAACATCCTTAACAGTATTGTGATTACTGTGATTGTTGGCCATGCCTAGACACCAAAAACATTGCGCCAACGTGTGTATATCCATAATTCGTATTTGAAAAGCCGAAAATCTTGTTCTGAAACGAGACGAAAATTTCGAATCAAGTTTCCAGGAAGACTCGCTAAACGATTCAAGGAAACAGGCTCCGTAAATAATAAAAGAGTTGATTGACATTCTTTCATCAGAGGATGTCAGGTGTGTGTTACAAGAGAGGGATGACATTTCCAGCATCGCCTATGAGCACTGAACACTGTAAGTACACATTATTCAACATGTTTGGTTAAAGTGAGGAAGTGCGCGCCTAACACCGGCTGAACCGGGTACGCGTGGCTGCGATCTGCGCCAGTCACAGCCGGCTTTGCTTGCCGTCTTTACGCGCGAGCACATAGATAATGACCCTGTAATATGTTATAAATAGTTATTGTATTTGTAATATATACCTGTAAGTTTTTAGCCTACTTTCGATTTTTGCAAGAAATGAAAGTAGACTTATGAGATCAACACAGGGCGAAAAATTGTGTGTCTGTCTGTGTGTATGTGTGTCTGTGTGTATGTGAGTGTGTATACTCTGAATGTATGCCCCCCCCCCCGCCATCAATTCAAACACGGTGCAACCGAATTGAACGAATTGGTACAGAGGTTGCACTAGCAAAGGGCACCTCAGTGTCATGTTTTATATCGCCGCCATATTGACGGAAACGTAATGGCGGCCACCCAAATGTTCAAAGCTTAAATCAAAATATGACTAATCTAATTATCCGATCTCTACCAAATTTTGCAACAACATATATTTGTATGGCAAGCGTCTTTTGACTAAACTACAAGGTCATCAGCCCAATAGTTTGCAGATGGCGGCCATGTATGTGTGCAAATCGATCCTCCCTATCAATTCAAACACGGTGAAATCGAATTGAACGAAATTAGGTACAGAGGTAGCACTAGCAAAGGGCACCTCAGTGTCATGCTTTATATCGCCGCCATCTAGACGAAAACGTAATGGCGGCTGGTGTATTCTTGGAATACACGGTACGAGAGAATATGAAGTTTAATGCTCTTTGCTTGTTCATTCCTTCCTCTTTGTCAAACACCAACAGTGATCTTCTATTTTCTCTTTGGTGATCATGTCGCTTATATCTTTTGTGAGTCTGTTCAAGATATATATCTTCCATGACCCACCTAGCGTCATCTAGCAGCGAATCTCTGAAGCTCCTCAATTCTTCCTGGTGCAAGAGGACTTCCTTTCCCTTCTGGCCACCAGATCTCGTTGCCATCGCCAGCTATTATCTCCATGAGCAAGAGAACTTCGTCTACTTTTTCACTCACCATGCTGTGCTAGTATCGCCTGCTATCAACTCTTTGAAGACCATCTCCTCAAGAGAATTTAATTTCTTATGTTGGTTATTCTGATATGTATTCCTTTTGTCTCCTACCCCCACTCCTTTCCCTTCCTTGGACTCTCTGTGCGTTGCTGAGTGGGTCTCACTTGTGCGCCGGCCGTCGACTCAGTTAAGGCTCAACTAGAGCTAGCCTCCTGACCTAACGAGGCATTTTTTAGATTCCACGCCATGTGGTAACTTTAAACATCAAGGAGAACCTCACCTTCGCCATGCAGCAAAGTTAAGTACAAACTTCAAGTTTTAACCTCATCTTCATGGTTTTAACTTCTACATGCTTTTAACGATCTTTTATAGGCAGTGTGAAATTACTTATTTATTGAAATAATCATCCTTCGCGGGATTTTCCATGTTGGGCTTTTGTCTAATTAAGCCAACCTTGGTGAAAAAGCAGCATTTCTTATGCTTGTTAAATGAGAAATCTTCTCACCACGTGGGATATTACCTAATACCCGCTGTTTATAAATTACCAAGCTAGTTCCTCCGCTGGATTAACTTTGACCCCATTCTTCTATTAAGATCGTTCTGGAACCTTCCAGATCCTGTACTTTATCTACAAGTCCTGCCGTCATGTATTTTTCACTCACTTGTGAGAATACTATTTAAAATTGAAGAATCTCACGTCTGAATTAAAGCTCAATAGCGAATTTTCTTCCACCGATGGAATGTTCTATGGCGCATTTAATTGTAATTCACAACCTTCTCAAGAAATATACTCTCGCCTACTTAGTGCAACCAGTTATTTTCATTATTGCAATAATTTTATTTCTCATAAACTTTCGTGTTTCTACAGTGAACTTTTCATCTATTTAACAAACTATAGTGAAAACTAGTGCTTGTCCAACTTTTCTACCGCGTCGCGATCGTCCGTTTACATTAAGTAAGGCCATGAACATTTCTCCTCAATCCCAATTGATCTTCCCTAAACCTTCTACTAACACACCATATTAATAAAATTGTAACTTTTCTATAGGGTGTCACTCTAACGAAGTGCCCTTCCATCTTGCTTGTTTATCATTAATTAATTTCTGTATAACTACGTGTTTTATACACGGTTCATGCTTACATTGTTTCTTTCCTATAATCAGGGAAAACAATTCTTTCAACTCTTGAGTGAGTTATTTCTAGGTCTAACGAAATGGAAACTGCCCCATTTGGCTTGTGATTCCAACTTAAACATAGGAGGTCGAGAACCTTCCTTTTGATTCTCTCTTCAGGTTTCACAGTAAGTGACCTGCCCTTATTTGTATATTAACCAACAGTAATTCTGTATAAATATAAGAAGTTGTAGGAACTTCTATCTTATTCTTCATGGTTTTCTTATTGTTATTTTCGAAGTTGTCACTCTTTCTAGAATATTCTCTCAGGAATTTCTTAAAGTACACACCTTGTACTCTATTTAATGGTTAAATTTTAATCACTTCATTTGGTTTTTTTCTTACAAAGATTTTAGAAAATATATAAGGTTTGAAACCTCATAAATTGTCAATTGCCTGGAGCAAACGTTTAATGTTTTCTGAGGTCTGTGACCCAAAAATTGTTAACCAAATTGAAAATATATATTTGTTAAAGTTATCAACTTCTTTTGAATTGTTAAATAAATCAAGCGTTTCTTTTCGCTTTCTCATTTTTCTAGTAAAACGGTTAGGCAAGATCCTGGTTTCCTTGGCTCTCCCTACTCAATGCAATTAAAACCATTAATAGGGCTTTCACCACTCGTTGCATTTGAGCAAGAACTCTTAGTGGTAAACTCGTTAAAGTTTCTCTTAGCTTTAATAGCTAATTCTAACTGGCCAGTAAGGCAAGTAAAGCTCGCTACGCCAGCTACCTGCTTGTGGAGATCCTCTCCGAAAACTTATGGTCAGTTTTCCAAATGATAAGTGTTTTTCTTTGTCTAAACTTTTAGCCGGCCCCTCGCTGAGTAAAAGCTTAGCCATTTCCAAATGCAACCATTGGTTCATTTACCAAAATTACTCCCCAAGGTATAATTTCTTATCATTATCCTTCTTGGAAGCACTTGGTCGCTTTTTCAGGAACTCTATAACTTCGAAAACTGGAAATACCAAACCTGATTCAAATTATTGGCATTCTTCGAATTACTTTGCAAAAACGAATTTCTTTGAACAGACATACAATAAATCTGTTACTCTCAGCCTTGCCAGACCAACACCCTTCCCCATAGTAGTCTTATGCATGCTTGAGAGGGAATATACTAAAGCCACTCTCTTGCAAACTGCCCAAGTCCTAGCTGTGTTTTCCGTTAGCTTCGACCAAGTCCTTACCCACTTTAGGTATCAGAGAGCGGATTTGCAGTGGCAACCGTCTCTAAGTGCATTAAAGGTTAAATTTATAACTTTTGTGTGACTCTCCTCCTATTTTTCTATCCTTTTTCTCCAGTCCGAAACCTATCTCCTTTTCTTAATCATCTTCCCTTGGTGGTTAGGTTATTCCTCAGCCAATAATCTACCCAAAATTTGGTCCCAGAAACCCGGGAGAGTCCATTTGTTGTTCCTTTGCAGAGGTTATTTGACAATACCTTGCAAATTATTAATATCTGCTTTGAATCTTTCAGCTATAACCACATCGTGCAAAGCCTGTGAAGGGGAAAGAGGCCGCTCCTGTCTCCTTTGGTGTGTCCCGTTCTTTCTACTTATTTGCTGCTGCCAGCTTGACAGCATTTCCAAGGTTCCACAGTTTCGTGGGTTACATTTCAATCTATTTTCTTTAACATGGCTCCTACTGAAAAGGATAAGGATGAAAAACTTACTTCTAAACGAGCATCCTATAAAGGGCAAATTACCCGATTCAGAAAGTACATAAAAGAGTTATATCCCTCAGAAGCTCAATTAGACTTGTTGAAACATCGTGTAAGGGATTTTGAACGTTCTTATGGAAATTATTGTAACATTCAAACTGAAATAGAAACTTGTATGCTCAATCAAACCGAAGATCGAGTCGAAGTAGAAAACCAATACTATGAAGGCATAGGTTCTGCTTTCAAAATAATACGCCAACTCGAAGAGGAGCAGAAAAAGGACGCTTCTGTTCTTGGTTCCCTTCACGAACCACAAACTTCTTTCCGTGATGGTACTCACAAGCCCAAACCAATTTTACCTAAAATTGATTTACCCCATTTCTCTGGAGATGAATCTACTTGGGATTCTTTCTATGAATTATTTTGCTCCCTTGTTCATGACAATGAAGACATTCAAGTCATTTACAAGTTTCATTACTTGAGATCTATCCTCCGAGGTCAAGCTTTGCAGTTAGTCGAAGCACTTCCTCTGCGTGCCGAAAATTACCCCATTGCCTTTAACTTATTAAAAGAAAGATATGGAAATTTACGGTTACGTATTCAACGCCATATGAAGGCTCTATTCAACCTACCTGCGTCACAGCACAATGACGTCACTAGTTTGCGTACTCTAGTTGATACTACACAACTTCACGTTAAGGCTTTGTCCCAATTAGATCAACCTACTGAACATTGGGATACTTTCCTAATACATTTAGTGGTTTCTAAAGTTGATGCTGCTACCCTCAAAGCTTGGGAAATTGAACTTTCTAAAGAAAACGACTACTCTTACGAGCATTTAGTCACTTTCATAAACGCTAGATGCCAACTCTTAACCGCTCTAGCTAATCAAAATGAACCCTCTTCCCCGAGTTCCAAATTTGAATTAATGTCTATCAAACCTAAAAGCGAACGCTTAGCGTCTAATACCCAAAAACCCGGGTCCAGCTCATCTAAATTTAAATCAAACTCTACTGGTTACCCAACTAGGTCTAGTGAACGTCGTGTTGCTAGCTCTATGGTTTTAAACACTCAAAGCGAACCCCGTAAGAGTTTGAACGAACCTTTAAAGTGCATACTTTGTAAAGATCCCCATGCCCTATACCTCTGTAAATCCTTTAAAGAAATGTCAGTCGACGACAGAAGAAAATTAGTTTCCCAGAACAAACATTGCTTCAATTGCCTAGCGCCTACTCATTCTGCTTCTAATTGCAAGTCCACAAGACTTTGCTACCATTGTGAAAAGGCTCATCACACTTTGCTACATCGTCATGATCAGGCAAGGTCATCGACAGCATCTACTTCTCCGAAAAATGATAGTGCTAACAGTTCTAATGCTTCATCGTATATTCAAAATGCCAAGTCCATTCGCAGTGGTCAAGTATTGTTGTCCACTGTCCAAATCGAAGTTCAGGATAACTTTGGTAACTGGGTCCGTGCACGCGGTCTTCTAGATTCAGCGGCAACTCATGATTTTGTGTCTAATTCCTTGATTAGAAAACTAGGCCTACCTGTAAACCCCACTTCTATCAACGTGTCGGGCATCAACAGCTCAAAATCGCAAGCTTTACAATTCTCGAAGCTAACCATAAGAGATATTTGTCATAGAAACAACTTTTTTAAACTTAATTGTCTAATTCTCAATAGCATTGGAGAAGACACTCCAAGTCACTCTGTGGATATTTCAGGGTTAAACATTCCCTCGCATTTAAGGCTAGCCAATCCTTTGTTCAACATGCAAAATCCTATTGACATACTCTTTAGTGCCAATGTTTTCTGGAATTGCCTTCGTAAACAGGTTCGCAAGTTATCCTCAAACGTGGTCGCCAGAGACACTAATTTTGGATAATTAGTCACAGGTCAACTTCCCCATTATTCTCCCCAACCTGCATCGCAATGTTACTTCTCCAATACTGACCTGGGACAGTTCTGGAGGCTTGAAAGCGTTGATCCTCCTAACGTAACTTCTTCAGAAAATGAATTCTGTGAGCAACTTTTTTTGAACACCACCAGTCGTTCTTCTGATGGCCGGTTCGTTGTTCAAATGCCAAGATAACATAATCCTCCAAAACTTATTAACTCTCAGCCCAAAGCTCGAAAAGCTCTCTTTGCTATCGAGAGCAAATTCAAGAAAGAACCTCTTGTTAAGCAGCAGTACACTGATTTCATGGATGAGTACGAAAGCTTAGATCATATGGAAGTTGTCAACAAATCTGATGATGAATTGCACCCCCCCAATTGAAACGGTTTATTTAAATCATCATCCCATGTGGAAAAACCCTCTTGTAAAAGATAAAATCCGAGTTGTTTTCAACGATTCATCACCTGACGTTAATGGCAACAGCCTTAACGACACTCTTTACTCTGGTCCTGCTATTCAGTCAGATCTATCTGCTATACTCTTAAACTTTCGATTATTTCCCATAGCTGTCATAGCTGATATAAAACAGATGTACCGTCAAGTTTTAATTCAACCGGAACAACGAGATCTCCAAAGAATCTTGTGGCGTGATGAAATCAGTAAGCCCATTAAGGTATTTCGCTTAAAAACGGTTACTTATGGCTTAAAACCCTCTGCTTTCCTTGCTATCCGATCCCTACACTTGCTAGCCTCACAAGATGGCCATTTATTTAATTCCAAAGCCTCTAAAGCACTAACTACGTCATTCTATGTTGACGATTATTTGCAGTCCTTCCCCACTTTGGAGGAAGCTTCTTTTGTGTATTTAGAACTTCAGGCATTGCTAAGGAATGGAGGTTTCCCACTTCATAAGTGGAATTCCAACTCCCCTGAGTTTCTCGCCCAGTTTCCCATCGAAGACGTAGATCCTTCTTCTGTTGAAATTTGTGGAAACTCCGAATCTATAAAAACTCTAGGAGTTCATTGGTGCACTAGCACTGACACTCTCATTTATAAAGTTTCGCTCGAAGAAGAGTTTCCTAACACAAAAAGACAAATTCTCTCTGAAATTGCAAAAATTTTTGATCCTCTTCAATTCCTTGCCCCAGTTATCGTTATAGCCAAACTCTTCATGCAAGAGATGTGGTCGCTCAAATGTGAATGGGATGACACTGTCCCTCTTTCTTTTCTTAATCGTTGGCTCTCGTTTCGCAGCAATTTGCTGGATCCTTCCCTTATTGAAATTCGTAGGAATTTAATTAACGCTCATTCTAATGCATCTTTTTCCTTCATGTGTTCGCGGACAGTTCCGAAAAAGCTTACGGTTGCAGCGCATATTTAGTTTATCACGGTTCATTCTATGGATCTTCAGTTTCCAACCTTGTTTGTGCCAAATCGAAGGTCGCTCCTCTTAAAACTATTACTTTGCCTAGGCTTGAATTGTGTGCTGCACTCATGGCTGCAGAACTTGTTAAGAAATTACGGGAAGTATTAAAAGTCGAATTCTCGCATATCTATCTCTGGAGCGATTCCATGATCACCCTTTCTTAGATCGCCAAAAAACCCTCTCACTGGCAAACTTTTGTTGCAAACAGAGTTTCCAAAATTCAAATTCTTTCTTCTGGATGTCATTGGAGGCATGTGCCCAGTGCTGATAATCCAGCCGATATTATCTCTCGTGGTTGTTTACCCTCTCAATTGGCAGCTTCCCAGTTGTACTGGCATGGGCCCTCGTGGTTAATCGAAGACTCTTCTTCATGGCCTTCTAAACCTCCAGCTACAAACTCCAACTTGCCTGACGCTTAAGTACCTCCATCTATTGCTTCGTGCCTTGTTTCCAACGCTTCTCATCCCTTGTTGTCTCGCTATTCTTCTTTTCATAAATTAATACGAATTGTCGCCTATCTCCTTAGATGGAAATATTTTGTGGTTGACCAACCTCTTCTCCCCAAACCACACCTTACCAATCATGAATTGAATCTCGCTACCATTAAGGTTTTACAACTGACACAGCAAGAAGCCTTTTCTTCTGAATTGTCTTTACTTTCTTCTAAAAGGGATCTTCCCAAATCCAGTCGTCTTCGTGCTTTGGCCCCGTTCCTTGATGACCATGGATTACTCAGGGTAGGTGGAAGGCTCTCGCAATCTTTGCTCTCTGAGGACAAAAAGCATCCCGTTATTTTGCCTTCCAAACATCACGTAACTTCCTTAATTATACGTGATTTTCATTATCGCAATCTGCATGTTGGTACACGCACTCTGCTGTGCCTCTTAAGGGAAAAGTACTGGATTATAAATGGAATTCATGAAGTTTCTTCCGTAATTCACAAGTGCATTCCTTGCTTCAAAGCGAAACCTAAAATCAATACTCAATTAATGAGCGATCTGCCCTCTTTTCTCTCTTCTCCTATACGCCCATTTGCTTTAACTGGTGTGGATTATATGGGTCCGTTCCAATATCAACGAAATTCTCCTGAAGCTAAACGCAAATTGTTTGGTAAGCTTTATGTTTCTCTCTTTGTTTGCATGGTTACTGGCGCAATCCACTTGGAACTAGTAACGAATGCTTTTACTTCTTACTTTTTATCAGCTGTCTCTCGCTTCACTGCTAGGCGTGGTGTTCCTTCAGAGATGTTCTCTGATAACGCTTCCACTTTTCAGGCCGCAGCTTCCCTGTGGAAGAAAGCTCTCACTTCCTCTCCTGCCATGGAACAAATTCCTCATTTTTCCTACTCAAAGGGTTTCAAATGGCGCTTTATACCTCCCTACGCTCCTCATCACGGTGGTAGGTGGGAATCTTGCGTAAAGCTCACTAAACGTCATTTAAGAAAAGTCTTAGGTCATCGCATTTTGACTTACGAGGAATTCAATTCACTATCCGTTCTGATTGAAGGTGTTGTTAATACTCGCCCTTTAACTCCGCTTTCCAATGACCCTGATGACCTGTTTCCACTTACACCTGGTCATTTCCTTATCGGCACTTCTCTTTCTGCCCCCTCCTCTTCCCAATTCTCACAGGGATTCTAATCTACCTATCGTTTGGCGTAAACTTGAAGCCCTCCGTAATTCCTTTTGGAAGAGGTGGAACTTGGAATATTTAACTTCCTTGCAACGGAGACAGAAGTGGTTTCTTTCCAGTCCCGACATTAAAGTGGGGGACTTGGACTTGGTTAGGGATGTTTCACCCTCCCCCTAGTCTGGACCTCTGGTAGAGTGACCGAGTGTTACCCTGGAAGAGATGGGAGAGTCAGGGTGGTCAGAGTCTTGACCACTAATGGTCCGATCACAAGACCACTTTCTTTGATCGCTCCATTACCTTTAAATATTTAACTGCTTATTTGTTCTCTGTTGGTGTTTGACCCTCCCAGTATGGTGTATTCTTGGAATACACGGTACGAGAGAATATGAAGTTTAATGCTCTTTGCTTGTTCATTCCTTCCTCTATGTGAAACACCAACAGTGATCTTCTATTTTCTCTTTGGTGATCATGTCGCTTATATCTTTTGTGAGTCTGTTCTAGATATATATCTTCCATGACCCACCTAGCGTCATCTAGCAGCGAATCTCTGAAGCTCCTCAATTCTTCCTGGTGCAAGAGGACTTCCTTTTCCATCTGGCCACCAGATCACGTTGCCATCGCCAGCTATTATCTCCATGAGCAAGAGAACTTCGTCTACTTTTTCACTCACCATGCTGTGCTAGTATCGCCTGCTATCAACTCTTTGAAGACCATCTCCTCAAGAGAATTTAATTTCTTATGTTGGTTATTCTGATATGTATTCCTTTTGTCTCCTACCCCCACTCCTTTCCCTTCCTTGGACTCTCTGTGCGTCGCTGAGTGGGTCTCACTTGTGCGCCGGCCGTCGACTCAGTTAAGGCTCAACTAGAGCTAGCCTCCTGACCTAACGAGGCATTTTTTAGATTCCACGCCATGTGGTAACGTTAAACATCAAGGAGAACCTCACCTTCGCCATGCAGCAAAGTTAAGTACAAACTTCAAGTTTTAACCTCATCTTCATGGTTTTAACTTCTACATGCTTTTAACGATCTTTTATAGGCAGTGTGAAATTACTTATTTATTGAAATAATCATCCTTCGCGGGATTTTCCATGTTGGGCTTTTGTCTAATTAAGCCAACCTTGGTGAAAAAGCAGCATTTCTTATGCTTGTTAAATGAGAAATCTTCTCACCACGTGGGATATTACCTAATACCCGCTGTCTATAAATTACCAAGCTAGTTCCTCCGCTGGATTAACTTTGACCCCATTCTTCTATTAAGATCGTTCTGGAACCTTCCAGATCCTGTACTTTATCTACAAGTCCTGCCGTCATGTATTTTTCACTCACTTGTGAGAATACTATTTAAAATTGAAGAATCTCACGTCTGAATTAAAGCTCAATAGCGAATTTTCTTCCACCGATGGAATGTTCTATGGCGCATTTAATTGTAATTCACAACCTTCTCAAGAAATATACTCTCGCCTACTTAGTGCAACCAGTTATTTTCATTATTGCAATAATTTTATTACTCATAAACTTTCGTGTTTCTACAGTGAACTTTTCATCTATTTAACAGACTATAGTGAAAACTAGTACTTGTCCAACTTTTCTACCGCGTCGCGATCGTCCGTTTACATTAAATAAGGCCATGAACATTTCTCCTCAATCCCAATTGATCTTCCCTAAACCTTCTACTAACACACCATATTAATAAAATTGTAACTTTTCTATAGGGTGTCACTCTAACGAAGTGCCCTTCCATCTTGCTTGTTTATCATTAATTAATTTCTGTATAACTACGTGTTTTATACACGGTTCATGCTTACATTGTTTCTTTCCTATAATCAGGGAAAACAATTCTTTCAACTCTTGAGTGAGTTATTTCTAGGTCTAACGAAATGGAAACTGCCCCATTTGGCTTGCGATTCCAACTTAAACATAGGAGGTCGAGAACCTTCCTTTTGATTCTCTCTTCAGGTTTCACAGTAAGTGACCTGCCCTTATTTGTATATTAACCAACAGTAATTCTGTATAAATATAAGAAGTTGTAGGAACTTCTATCTTATTCTTCATGGTTTTCTTATTGTTATTTTCGAAGTTGTCACTCTTTCTAGAATATTCTCTCAGGAATTTCTTAAAGTACACACCTTGTACTCTATTTAATGGTTAAATTTTAATCACTTCATTTGGTTTTTTTCTTACAAAGATTTTAGAAAATATATAAGGTTTGAAACCTCATAAATTGTCAATTGCCTGGAGCAAACGTTTAATGTTTTCTGAGGTCTGTGACCCAAAAATTGTTAACCAAATTGAAAATATATATTTGTTAAAGTTATCAACTTCTTTTGAATTGTTAAATAAATCAAGCGTTTCTTTTCGCTTTCTCATTTTTCTAGTAAAACGGTTAGGCAAGATCCTGGTTTCCTTGGCTCTCCCTACTCAATGCAATTAAAACCATTAATAGGGCTTTCACCACTCGTTGCATTTGAGCAAGAACTCTTAGTGGTAATCTCGTTAAAGTTTCTCTTAGCTTTAATAGCTAATTCTAACTGGCCAGTAAGGCAAGTAAAGCTCGCTACGCCAGCTACCTGCTTGTGGAGATCCTCTCCGAAAACTTATGGTCAGTTTTCCAAATGATAAGGGTTTTTCTTTGTCTAAACTTTTAGCCGGCCCCTCGCTGAGTAAAAGCTTAGCCATTTCCAAATGCAACCATTGGTTCATTTACCAAAATTACACCCCAAGGTATAATTTCTTATCATTATCCTTCTTGGAAGCACTTGGTCGCTTTTTCAGGAACTCTATAACTTTGAAAACTGGAAATACCAAACCTGATTCAAATTATTGGCATTCTTCGAATTACTTTGCAAAAACGAATTTCTTTGAACAGACATACAATAAATCTGTTACTCTCAGTCTTGCCAGACCAACACCCTTCCCCATAGTAGTCTTATGCATGCTTGAGAGGGAATATACTAAAGCCACTCTCTTGCAAACTGCCCAAGTCCTAGCTGTGTTTTCCGTCAGCTTCGACCAAGTCCTTACCCACTTTAGGTATCAGAGAGCGGATTTGCAGTGGCAACCGTCTCTAAGTGCATTAAAGGTTAAATGTATAACTTTTGTGTGACTCTCCTCCTATTTTTCTATCCTTTTTCTCCAGTCCGAAACCTATCTCCTTTTCTTAATCATCTTCCCTTGGTGGTTAGGTTATTCCTCAGCCAATAATCTACCCAGCGGCCACCCAAATGTTCAAAGCTTAAATCAAATTACGACCAACCTAATCATCAGATCTCTACCAATTTTTGCAACGTTATATCTTTTTGTATGAAGAATCTTTTGACCAAACTACAAGGCATCAGCCCAATTATTCACGGATGGTGGCCATGTATGTGTGCAAATCGATTCCCCCTATCTATTGAAACACGGTGAAACCAAATTGAACGAAATTTGGTACAGAGGTAGCACTCGTAAAAGGCAACTCAGCGTCATGTTTTATATCGCCGCCATCTTGACGGAAACGTAATGGCGGCCACCCAAATGTTAAAAGCTTAAATCAAATTACGACCAACCTATTTATCTGATCTCTACTAAATTTTGCAACAACATACCTTTATATGGTAAGCATCTAGGTTATTGATCAAACTACAAGGTCATCAGCCCAATAGTTTTCAGATAGCGGCAGTAGGGGAGCAAGGCGGTTTCTGCCTCCCCCACCACTACTCCCAATGCGAACCGATAACTCCCGAACCCGTGGTCGGAGATTCACGAATGAGGTGTCGTTGGACTCGAGTTGACGGGGGCTTTCCTATGGACCACTCGTTATATTTTTTTTGAAAATTTTTGTTTTCGAAAGTAGGTGATAGTTTGAAAACCAAACATGCTAGAATGTTGTGCAATAGCTTAAATGAACGGTCTCTATGTCCTTTATTTTTTTATAATAAAACGGTTTTTTTTTTTTTTTTTTTTTTAAAATTCAATTTTGAATTTTTTATATTTTGGAAACTAAAGAGATTACAAAAAAATTTGTTTGACATACATGAATGGCCCTGACCCCCTCTACCCCCAAAATAAATTTCAAGTCTCTAGGACTAAAACTGTGCAGTAGTGGGGTGTTGCTATTTTTTTTTTTTTTGAAAATTCTTGTTTTTTTGGATTGGCACTATTTTGGAAACGGTGAATCGGAAAAAAGTTTGTTTGACGTTAATGAAAGGTGGGTATGCCCTCTAGGCGGCCACAAGTTTCAAGGGTGTAGGAGGAAAAACAAAATGATAGCCTACTTTCTCGCGAACATTGGTGATCATTGGCGAACGGATGGTCGGATTTTAACAAATGAGGTGTCGTTGGACTCGAGCTGACGTCCTCTTTCCTATAGACCACTCGTTATATTTTTGAAAAAAAAATGTTTTTAAAAGTAGCCGATAGTTTGAAAACCAAACATGATAGAATGTTGTGCCATAGTTCAAACCAATGGTCTCTATGACCTTTATTTTTATAATAAAACTTTTTTATATTTTGAGATTTTTTGAAAACCCTTAAATTTTGAATTTTTACTATTTTGGAAACTAACACGTTGACAATAAAATTTGTTTAACATAAATGAAAGATCCCTATCCCCTATACCACGAAAATAAATGTCAAGTCTCTAGGACCAAAAAACTATGCATTTTATTTTATTTTAATAAAAGCGTGTTTGTAGACAGAGAGCCGGTAGCGCTGAGCGTGTGTTCCAACGAGGTTATGACTGGCCATGGTGGATACGGGAAATGGCTATTTCGACGGGGGGATGTATGACAAAACGAGGGGTCGCTTTTCGATTATTTTTTTTCCTATGAGAGATCAATGAAGGCGAATATTTTCGAAAATCCCTCATGGCGATCGTTAAAACATGTTAGTAAACACTGACCAGTAACCAGACTAAATTCATAATGCTGTGAGACGAATGAGACTAGCAGCCAGAATGAAAAAAAACAGAATATCTGCTCGAGAGGCTGCCAGAAGCTTGGCTGTCTGGGTGACAGGATGTAACATGTTATCGCGATTCAGGAACGTAAGCGGACGGGACAACAGGCCAATGGAAAATTACTGTGACGTAGAGGTGAGTTGGAGGTCGAACAATATCGCAACGACGTCAGAGAAATAATGCAGTAAGCGAGAATAACTCCTCCCCCTACCATTGCCATAGACAATTGCAAGGCAAGAGCGATGTTAACAGCTGTGGTAAGAGAGACACAGGGCGAAGGGCTGGGGCGAGGAGAGGAGGGCAAGGGGTATTAGAGTGTTGATCATGATATGACACGCAGTCAGTCATTACTGTTTTAAACACTGCAGTGTAAACATAGGCTGTATCGTATGTGTATAAAAGTAATTGCATTCGTGTGCTCAACCCCAGTTGGTAACTATATTGGATACATTATATATTTGAGGTAAGTGTTGGAATAACACTGTTTATTTTATTTTATGCTAATCAATGATTAAATGATTATTGGTTTACCATTTGATTGATGAATTGTTTTTTATTTTGTTTGTTTTAGATAATCTATTTACCTGTTGTTGTGGACAAAGAGAGAGAGAGAGACAGAGAGAGGCAAACCAATTCACAGAAGCCTACAAGACAAGGCAGAAAAAGCAAGTTTTTTTACAAAACCCAGGTAAGATTTTTTTGAAATTATATATATATCCTGTTTTATTTTTCTTATTTTTTATGATAAATGCTATTTGGAATGGATATACTCATGGTGGCTTATTTTATTTCTTTTTAGTGTGTTGTAAAACGCTTGACCACTACAACCACTGCTGTGTGTTGGGGACCAGTGTTTACCGAGCAGTCTACGGCTGAAAACTGAGGTGAGATTGTTTCTTTTATAAAAATCATGTCATTTGCCACTGCTACCGATAGCTTAACTTGGGAACCCCTTGACTCTTGTTTTAAAAAGCGTGTTTGCTCTGGCCGCGTAGTGAATGTTAGAGAGAGTTTAATCCCAAAAGACTTTGTCGAATCATGTTTTGACATTTTTAAAGAACAAATTTGTAAAGCGCAAAGGTTGCATATGGCTTTAAAGGTCAATACACAACTCGTGTGCGATTTCATTTACAAAAACAAGCACGGTGAGCATAAAAACCATTTTATATTGGCAGTAAAATGCAAGAGCTTTTGATAGCCGATAATCTGAACGAGTGGTATCAATCCCATGTTCTCAATGCCTTGCTATCAAAATTTGATAAACTGCAACAAGGACCCAGTGGTTTAGCGTTAGACAAAATCCATTACCTGCAAATCAACATTTGTTATTTCAACCCGTTGAATGCTGGGTCTAGCTATATTAAAATACCACCACCAATAGCTTCGAAAAAGGCTGTGGTGAATATTGAAAATTTTGATGATGAACGTTTTCTGTGGACTGTGGCTGCGTATTTGCAGCCAGCTCAAGACCGTAATGTTAACAGACCAGCAAAGTACAAGGCCAAGTTTGATGAATTAAAACAAACATTAAATTGAACTCGAGTGTCGTTCCCTACGGACTTAACCGAGATCCATAGGTTTGAACAAGATAACCAGGACTTTTCGTTCATGGTGTATGGCCTTGATGGTGATGAGATTGTGGGTCCCCTTTATGCCACAAAAGAACCGAAACGACACCACATTCATCTTTTATATTTATCTGAGGGAGAGGTGAATCACTATTGCTTGATTAAAAGCTTAAGTTGATTGCTAAGCAGTCAAATGTCTAAGGACAAGCGTTCAAAACATATTTGTGATCGTTGCTTGCAATATTTTAAAACCCCTACGCTTTAAAACGTCATAGGGTAGATTGTGTTTCTCAGGAAGCGGTGAGATTGATATTGCCACAAGGGGACAAGGCTGTGTTAAAGTTTAAGGACATTCACAAGCGTGACACTGTCCCCTATGTGGTGTATGCAGATTTCGAAGCACTCACCACACCCATGGCGGGATGTGAACCAGATCCCACCATGAGCTCAACCACACCCATTCAAAAACATGAACCCTTTGCCATAGGATTTAATGTGGTGTGTGCCTATGATCCCACAGAATCCGTTTACAAATACCGTGAGGGGCCAGATTGTCCCAGATGGTTTTTGGATGAACTTGTAAAGTTGGCCGACCATGTGCAGGGTTTACTGGACCACCCAGTACCCATGAGCCTATCTCCAGAACAGCAGCAGCGGTATGAGCATGCGACGACATGCCATATTTGTGAAAAGCCACTGATCAGTGCTGAAGACACCGGTCGTGATCACTCGCACTTTACGGGGGAGTTTCGTGGAGCTGCGCATAGTAAATGCAATTTGAACTTTCCAGCTCCTCGTTTCATCAGTGTCTTTTTCCACAATCTGGCGAATTATGACATTCAGTTTTTGATTCGTGAATTGGGTCATGTCAACAAGGGCTCGTTTACCATTATTCCCCAAAACCATGAGCGTTTTACATCCCTGACATGGACGTTGGGCAACTTTAGCATTCGATTTTTGGATTCCTTTAAGTTTATGGCATTCTCGCTAGATAGTCTTGTGAATGGCTTGAATGAGGAGGAATTAAAAAATACTAGAATCCATTTTAATGATCCTGAGCAATTTCAATTATGCATTTGGAAAGGTATATTCCCGTATGATTTCTGCAACAGCTGGGACGTGTTAAAGCAAAGAAAACTCCCACCACAAGAGAAATTTTACTCAAAATTAACACGCAGTACCGTTTCCGATGAAGACTATGCACATGCATGTCAAGTTTGGCGAGTGTTTGGCATTAAGACGCTAAGTGAATATGCTATGCATTACCTAAAACTGGATGTATTGCTGCTCACCGATGTGTTTGAAAAATTCCGTAACTTGTGTCAACACATTTATGGTCTTGACCCGGCTCACTATTATACTAGTCCTGGGCTCTCGTTTGATGCCACTTTAAAATACACTCAGGTGGAATTGGATTTACTCACTGATGTAGACATGGTTCTATTCTTTGAAAAATGCATTCGCGGTGGCTTTGTGTCGCTTAACCAGCGCCATGCCGAAGCGAACAATGTCTACATGCCTGATTATTCACCATACAAACCAGAATCGTACTTAATGTACTATGACGTGAATAATTTGTATGGTTACGCCATGGGTCAGCCTTTGCCCTGTGGCAAGTTTGCTTGGCTGACAGACAAACAAGTGCTAGAATTTGATGTGATAAAGGCTAGCCAAGAAACAGGCCGTGGATATGTCTTAGAAGTAGATATTGAATATCCCTCATCCTTGTATGATTAACATGCCGATTTCCCATTCTGCCTTGAGCAAATGGTTCCCCCTGACAGTAAAGTGAAAATTGAAAAACTTATGGGCACACTTTACAACAAAAATCGGTATGTGCTACATATCCAAATGTTGGTGCAATGTCTCGCCCAAAGCTTGGTGTTGAAGAAAATCCATAGGGGTATTTCCTTTGCCCAAAAACCATGGCTCAAGCCATACATGCAACTCAACACAGAGCACCGACAAATGGCAACACAGCAGTTTGAAATTATTTTTTTCAAATTAATAAACAACTGCATCTATGGCAAGTCCATGCAGAATGTCCGCAAATACCGTGACATTAAATTGGTGAATGTCTGGGAAGGACGTTACGGTGCCCGGCGGTAAATTGCCAAGCCAAATTTCAAATCGATGAACATTATCGATGTGGATTTGGCCACTATTGAATTGAGTAGGACCAGCGTGGCCATGGATAAGCCCATTTACTTGGGCCAAGTCATTTAAACTTTTCTAAATCAGTCATGTATCGATTCCACTATGAGTTTGCCAAATGCAATTTTGAGGACGTCTCTCTTTTGTATATGGATAAGGACTCATTCATTTACCACATTCGCCACTGCAACCCCTATGACGTCATGAGGCAGCATAGTGACTGGTTCGACACCTCTTCGTACAGTGCTGACAACATGTATCAGCTGCCCATAAAAATCAAGAAGGAAATTGGTATTTTAAAAGATGAATGCGGTGATTCCATTATGACGGAATTCGTAGGTTTGGCTTCGAAAATGTATGCTTATCGCACACTAGGCTGTAAGGAAGCCAAAAGAGCAAAAGGTATAGGTAGGGCAGTGGTAAAATCGCTACGTGTAGACGATTACTTAGCGGTTTTACGCACTGGAAAAGCTATGTCCCATACACAGTGCAGGATACAATCCAGCAACCATCATTTGTATCTTGTAAAACAGAGAAAAAGCACCCTGGCCTCCATGGATAACAAACGTGTGTGGGCTGATGACTTGCTTACCAGCCTGCCCTGGGGTTATGACCGCAAGGAGGAGGAGGTGTGATTTTTCTGTTTGTTTGTTTAGGGACATGGCTTTTTGTAACTCAAAGATTTAGTATTTTGTAAATATTGTTTTTTGTCATTGTAAATAGTATATTTTGTAAATAGTGGCAACCCACTTGGACCTTTTGCTCTTTTAAAAGTTCTATGCAGCCTTATTTTTATTTTTATATTAAATTTAACTGAGTTGGGAATTGGAAAATGGTATATAGTTTGATTCTTATAAAGCTGTACAAAGTTGTAGTGTTTGTAAATATGAAATGAGTAATAGTATTTTTTTAGTAACTTTAATGACTAGTATTTATATATTTTTTGCAATGGTAAAATTTTAACTTAAAAAAAGTTCTTTTGGGATCAGTGTGCATGTCGAGAATGTGCTTTTGGGAATAAATCAAGTGGTTATGTTTGTTCCCAAAAGGACAGGTATGGTTGTGTGAGTAGAGAGAAAGCTGGTGTGTATGTATGACCAGAGCAAACACGGTGAGGTAGGGTGGGTGGGGAGGGGGAAATTTTCACTTATATACTCATTTTGTTTTGTCGATAGTATTTTTTTCTTCTTTAAAATGTAGCGGTGAATAGACATTATTTTTGTAAAAACAGTCTTACCTGCAGTAGTCGTAGACCTCGATGTTTCTCAAAACACACATAAACACATTGCAGCATCATCATGGTCAAGCACTCGGATCAACATCATTGACAAATCTCAACTTTCGACATACACCAAATGGAAAAATGTGAAAACAGCAAAATGGAAATTCCATGTTTCGATAACACCAAAATTAAAAAAAAAACGTACAACAGTCATTTTAAAAACTGGAAATGGCCATGTGTGAAATATAAAAATTCAAAAACATAAAACGGACATTTTTAAAAAGTGACATCAACAAAATAGAGAATCCATATCAACAAAAACGCAAAACTTGAAACAGACATTTTTAAAAACTGTAAATTACAAATTGGCAAATGACAATATGTGAAAATGTGAAAATGAAAAATCAGTCAATCAACATCATGATTTTCTTAAAAATTAAAATGAAACATTGTGTTCTGGTAAACCTTTGTTTTTATTTCATAACCATAGGGAATTGACAAAATAGAAAATAGAATACAAACACATCCCAATTCCTCACTCCTCAATTCCTTAATGTTCATGTCTATGCATCATCAACTTTCCTTTCATAGCACTCATCACAATCAGGGCTGCCTTTCTTTCACCCACTGAGGCATCACAGGGTATGAAACGTTGTTTAGCTTTTTTCAATAACAATTTATCTGCCACATGTCTTAAACCAGGATGACTATGGCGATAAGATAGGTCATGTTCTTTGCATGCTTGATCCAAAAGATTAATGGGTACTTCACCACGCTGCAAACGTTTTTCAAGATGAGTTCCAGGGCCACAAAAACGATAACCTGGAAGATGGATTTCGAAAGGTAAGTATTGAATCACTTTGTCAATGACGCCATTGCCAGTACAGGTCTGGCATATCCTTTTCCATCGATGGTGAAAAGGTTTGGTCTTCCTCCTCCTCTGTGGACGATGTTTGTGTTTGTTGTTGTCGCTGCTTTTTCTCGCCATGACACCCGTGGTATGATTCAACAAAGTCTTTACATGGACTTTTATGACCATGATACAGTTTCACTAGCTGACAAGTCGCGCACTGACGCATAGAGGGTATTTTTGCCATGGCCACTTGCTTATGGTGATCGTAATCCGTACAGGGTTGCAATTCACTCAACACAGGGTCTTGAGTCCATGATTTTGGTACATGTTGCCAGATTTCTTTCACCGCGTTGGCGGCCACATAATAAATGAACGACTTGGGCAACGCTAAGAGTTCCTCTGTGGTAAAACTGTCTAGTTTCTTTTTGCACACAAAGAACTTTCCGATGGCTTTGTCTGTAGCATTGCCTTTCTCCATGGTATCACGTGTTGTAGATGTTTACACGTCGCTTGTAGAAATCTCACTGGCGTCATTCACAGGTAAATCTTGAGTTATAATTTTGTTCAACAACTCCCAGCAGGCATGGGTGGTTAACCAATGAAAGAGATGCCACGCATGCGCTAGGGCTGTATGAGTAATATTGCCACAGGAACAAGTATCCATGAGCGTTTGCAGGGAGGGGCAGCCCACCTCCATGAGGTCGATACATTGACAGTAAGACGCCAAAAATGGTTGCAACCATTCTCGTTTTTCATTACCTTTCACAAATACCACATTGGCTGAGGACAAGTGTGCTTTCATAACCACGTCCAAATATTTATAGGAAATGGTTCCTTGATTCCAGTCTAGTTGCCTATGATTTTCTATCCACTGGGTTTGTTTACGGTCTTTTTCACACAACAAATCAAAAGCATGGGGCGGTTTAAATAGCAAATGCGTAGCTTGCGATATCCAAAACGTGGTACAATCGATAATGGCCACTTGTTTAAATATAAATTTGTTGTCACCAATTTTAAACCCTTGGCAATCCACAATGAGTGTGCGCAACATGTTGCCGCTTGCCTGGACCAAGTTCAACTGACGACTGACTGACAATCAATGACTAAGGTGTGGTCATGACATGGACTTACCAGCCATGCTAGTTTGAAAAAAAAGGGTTAGGGTAGGACAGGAGGACATGAAAAAAATAAGAATTTTAGAATTACATTATTTTATTATCATAACACGTCTTACAGGCTTTTGTCATTTTGGGATAAGGACGATACCAACTCATATAACAATATAGTCTTTTGTGTTTGTAACGTCCATAACACCGATGATGTCCCAATGTCTCTAAACTAGGCGTTTTCGATGGTGAGCTGCTTACTGAAGCGCCATGGACACCATACGGTCCACACGTATCGTAACTTGTTTTTTCATCACTCAGGGACACGAGTGAGGGATAGCTTGAATGACAGGGTATATTTCCCACCTCCATTCTGCATAGGTAGGGGCAGGCAGGTGACCAGCGCTGATGTTCCTGCACGGGTTCATCGCCCTCCTGCCATTGGTCTATGATGATGGGACAAAAGGCACATTTCACTTCATCTCTTGTTTTTAAATAGTAGAATCCAGCGGCCGCCAAGGCTTGAGGGGTTATGAAAGGCACTGGCCATGTTGCAAAAGTCTTGAAACGTTGTTCCTCAGAGTTTAAATTCATGGATGTGACTTCTCTTGATGCCTTAAAGCAAGACATGACTGAGCGGCTTGACGTGGGTTGACCTGTTATTTATACACTCGTCACTTGGTTGGACAGTGGATAATAGTTGACTTGTTTGTGAAGAATAATCAAACGGTAGGCTGTCGTATTGGCTGGTACATTGTCATGCGTTTCAAAATCTAGTCCAATGTCAATATTGGATGGCTTGACAGACTCTTCCAGGTAAGAACAGTCAAAAACAATCAGAGGCGCCCTTGCCTTAAACGCTTGGGGTAGCAGCATGGGACCGTTCTCTTTTTGATAATACAACCATCGAAATTTAGAAAACAAGTCGTACAGGAGGCCAAACTTATTTTTTGAAAAATCCAAATCCAGTCCTTCATAGGGAAACACAGCTCCGTTGAGGAAAAGACGAGCATTTCTCAATTGCAGGTGATCAAATTGCGTGGCATCTTTAGTTTGTTGATACTTGCGATTCGTTTGAAAACCCACGATAATGTAGAGAGGTCTCTCTGTATAGCGGGCTGTTTTTACAGACCAACTGTGTGTGTTGTTGGTGGGCAATAGCGGGTACTCATGGAGTGCCCAGCTTCTAATTTCCATGGGTAGAGGCATATCTCTCTTTATCATCTTGAGTATGTCCAGTTTTTTGCTATCGTCAAGGGTCACATGGGGCACTTTCCATAGCAAGCGTTGTAGTTGAATTTTTGAATCTATGGGGGCATTGTCAGCTCCCTTGAGTGCATTATTATCACTCCTGTCTCTCACCAGATAAAGCACTTGCCTTGCTTTGACCACAATGCGCTGGTGGTCTTCGGCAAAGCCTAAAATCAGTTTAAGAGGTAAATATCCAGTAAAGGTCCCAGTCATTGGTCGAGTCAGGACACGAACCTGCCATGCAAAGTGTTTTACCTTCTTCCTCACTATAAGAGGGGTATAGTTTCATGACACTGGAAATGCCCACATTTCGAGTGCTATCCACCACGATATCGTTAATGACATAGCGTACTTCATAAAACAGAAAGGCCAATCCATGGTTGGCCAACTTGGATGTGGTGGGTGTAGAGCCATCGGCTTTGGTGAGCCGACCTTCAATCTGAATGACACTTTCATGCGGTAGGGTGTAAATATCTTGGTTGTTGATAACAAATTGAATTTCATCATTGTTATTGAGTCCAGGTGTTTGAGCTTGATAGGAATGGAGATCAATTCTAACCACTCCTGGTTGCTCCTCGATGTGGTTCGCTACCTCTAGGATAGAATTCATCATGGGGGTTGACGTGGTAACCCAAATGCTGTAAAATCTGCTTGTCCTGAGATGTTAACGTGTATTCACGTGGCAAACAACAAACACCATTCCTAGACGGTGTTGTTGCTTTATATACAAACTTCATAGTGGCTTTAGCACCAACTTGTAAGTCACTGGTGTGGTAGAATCTAGATCAATGAGTTGTTGCTCTCTATTGATTAGTCTTAATGTTATATTACTAATACCATCGACAGCCACAGAATGAAAGAGCACCACTGGAGGGTTTTCACGAATAATATAGCCATTGGGCGATGTCACAATAAAGTCATAAAGCGAATGCGATGGTTCTTGATTGGTGTACACTTGGCTAATAATATTACACGTTACCGACACATGATGGTCCTCAATGAATTTCACTTCATGATCCGATTCATGTTTCTTGTGGTTTAAATCCTAGTAATGGACCAATGGAATCGGGGCGTGTTTTAAAGTCAATTTTGAATGTGGAGAATATACTGCAGCGATGAGTGTTGGTATTTCCTACAAGTTCCAACTTGCGCGTTCCATCGATAAATGACTTTAAACCATATTCATTGATCAACACCACATAAATGTGTTCATAAATGTCATCGATCGTGTATCCACCAGAGTTCAGGGTGAGCACAGAATCATCATAGTAAAACTTGTTGTTCACATTTTCACGTATGTTGTATATTCGATTGTACGTTTCAAGAGAAACAAGTCCCAAACCATAGGGTTTTTCACTCAATTCGATAGGCGGGTAAAAGTCTAGGCTGACTTCAGGTCCACGTCCATGCAGTGTAAACGTTTTACTTTCTGCCGACATACTGTTGACGTTTTTGCCTATGCTGCGTCTTATATAAAAAAATAAACACAAACGTCCGCACTGTTGGCTGTTAAACGTTTGCTCACGTTTCACATTATAATATATCTTGATCCTGTTTCCAAAATAGGTCACTAGTTCCATGGGCGGGGGCAAATTCCCAAAACTGTCAAAGTACCATACGGTGGATCCCTCTTTGACATAAGCTACATAATGCGTTCCTGGTCCTCGGTGATCATCCAAATTGACAACAGCACATTCCTGTTTCCAGGGTCGTGGGGGTAATTGGTTTCGCATAAACACACCTCGAAAATGAGAAAGCTTTAGTTGTTTAGCATAGCTTTCCACTTGTTGATGCGTCAGGGTATGTCTTGCTATGGCTGAGGTTAATTTTTTTTAATATTTCGAAATGGTGAAATCCCAAATCCTTGTTGATAAAAGGCTGGCTTTAAATTGGCATTTCTAGCCCCCATTGCAATCGCTTCCATCGTTTCATTGTGTCGCCGACTTTCTTTGAGTTGTTGCTTGCCCTGCTGCGCGGCTTTAATGGTTTTCGCCACTGCATTGGCACCACCCAAAAGTGAACCCAGAGCAGCCAGACCAGCAAATAAAGCAGGTAAAAATCCTGCTCGTTTGGGGACGGGAATCACTCGTCCTTGTTTTGAACCCTGTCGCCGACGTTTTGGAATAACATGTCTCTGTGCTGCTCGAAGGGCTTTCCTTATGTTCAATACATTATTTTTTCTTTTTTTCTTTCGCAACGGCTTGTCCACGAATGTCGTAAGCCCAGGCTTTGCCAAGGACAAAGTCCTTTTTTTAGTCTTTCTCACCACATACCTTTGTTTCACCATGATGATAATGACCAACAACCTTTCACAAGAAAGTTTAAATCACAACTAACGTCAGATTGTTATTTCATGGCTGTATATTCCAATTCCACATATAGTGGGAAATCGTTTATGGTTTTTCACGCTTGCTTTTCATCCCATGTCAACATGAGATGAAAGGATAATTCGTCACCTGCATTGACCATTTCATGGTTATGGACCAACATCCTATGATCGTTTATCTGTATTTGTAAATGGTTCTCATCAGGTATGGCGTATTTGATGTGAATGGTTCCATCATAGTGTAATCGATAGTGGCTTAGACCCGAAGCAAGCACATAGGTCAAGTGCTGATCATGGACTAGTGGTAAATGGTTTCTGTCATTCACAGGTTTTTCATTTGTCAGATACACTAAAAATAAAGATGGGATAAATTTGTAAAGCCTTTTCATTTCATAGGTCATGTAACGCTTGGTACAAACATCGTCTTCGTCTTGTGGGTCTTCCTCGTGAATAATCCGATGGTGATTAGCGCTATAGCCATTCACCGTAAGCTGAGGCACTTTGTCATAAAACTCATACACTTTGTTACCCACATACTTTTTTGTAGTAACGTCTGTAAACACTTGAGGCTGTTTTACATGGGTTAACCGCTTTCCCTTAAAGTCATAATCTCCCTGTTTAGTGCGTGGTACTACTGATCTATCCACATAGTGTTTATTAGCAGGATCTGTTTCTTGTTTAGGATCATGTATGGGGACAGACCTAGCTTTGGCCATCAACGCACGTCCAAAGACATCCATCGCCAACCTGTAGTATGAGTCTACTCTTTCTATGACAAGGCTCGGTGTCCGGTATATAGACAGCCTGCTAGCCTGTCTAAGCCTTAGTTGATATGAAGATTATTAAGCAGCAAGAGTCATTCCCCGTGGGGGACATGGTTTCCCATCTCTGTCCCACATCACGTGAACAACGCCATGATTCACTGTTTCCATCTTCCATTCGCTGCATCATTGTGGGACCTTCCGGCTGTGGGAAGACCAATCTTTTGCAAACGCTCATCACAGCGCCCAATGGTCCGCGTTTTCAAAATATTTATATTTTTGCAAAATCTCTCTACCAACCCCTCTACGTGTTTCTGGATCAAGTCATGTCTGGATTACTAAAAGAGAATATGGGTTATTTTACATTTTCCATGCAAGAACATGTTATTTCACCGGATGAGGTAAAGCCTGATTCACTCATGGTTTTCGATGATGTATCCACAGAACGTCAAGGCATTATTCAAAGCTATTTCAGCATGGGTCGACACAAACATATCGATTGCTTTTATCTTGGACAAACGTATTCTAAAATGTCCAAACAGTTGATTCGTGACAATGCCAATGTCATTGTTTTATTTCGCCAGGACGAGAGGAACAGTCGTCACATTTATAATGAACATGTGAATCCGGATATGACCTTTCAAATGTTTGCTGAATTGTGTGGCAAGTGCTGGAACACTCAACGTCATGCCTGTTTAGTGATTGACAAACAAAGTGAACTCAACCAAGGACGATATCGCTTAGGGTTTGATCATTTTATTGCTATTTAAGGCACTGACTCATTCCCTGTCACGTCATTTGTCAATACACCATGGCGTTAGCAGAGAGTCAATTGAAAAAATATATTATTAGAGCAAAAAATACTATTCACCAAAAGTTTCGTCAATTGAAACGATCACGTGCAGATCATGCTTTGTTTATTCAACATCTTTTAGCACCTCCGCTAAAAGCCATGTTGAAACCCTCTTTCAAGCCATCTGAAACGCTACCCACTGTTTCACAATCCACGCAGACGCTGCACGAGGACACTGAGGAAGAGGATGAGGAACATGAACAGGAAGATTTGACTAGTGTTAGCGAAGTTGAGGATGACGAGGAACAAGTGTTTACGCCTCAAAAAAAGACCGCACCCCTTGCAGAGTTTTGGAGAAAAAAGAAATCCTTGGCCATGGTCGAAACACCTTGCCCTTCCAGATCGTCTCCGTATTCACAAGTCTTGGCCACGCCTCAAAATAAAACTCAACTGAAACACATTTTAATAAAATATTATGGATCAACACTAGAACCCTATCTCACTGATCTATTTATTGGAAACACAGATACCACGTATGGTGTTCGCTATGAGGATGATAGTTTTAAAATTGGGGATTCATCCATTAAATTTGCTCGTACTAAAGCTGTCATTAAGAACATCAACTATAAATTGACGCCAGGACTGTTAAAGCTGCTCTTTTCTCGAACACCCTCATTCCATGATTATACGTCAGAGGACCTTGGCAAATATAAATCCATTTTATTGGAAACCCATGCCCACAAAAGACAGTATGTTCCAGCTCAACAAGTGAATGCCAATATATCTCAAAAATATAAAACCATCATTGCAAAAATGTTTCCCACCAGTCAAAGTACTCGTCGTAAAGTGTCCGCTTCGGGAGTGACATTTAAACCATTAAACCCCCTTGTGGATGTTACCTAATGGCACAATCCCAATAAGCACGTCCAGCGGCTACAGTTGTTGCATGCTTCACGTCAAGCCGGCCATACCGGTCACGATTGGTAAATTCAAGAAATTGAACAAGAACTTCGAAATGCCAAAATTATTGTTTAAGCCCTCACCCATTAAAATGGGTATTGCTCACGAGTTGCATCGCCCAGCTAGGCGTCACTATCCGCGACTCAAGGTGATTTCACGGGGTGTGGATGAACTTTGGCAGGCTGACTTGGTTGAAATGATACCCTATGCTGGCGTTAACGACGGTGTACCCTATATGTTGACCGTCATTGATGTCTATTCCAAAATGGCCTTTGTTGAACCTGTGCGTCGCAAGTCTGGTCCACTGGTCACCAAGGACTTTCAACATATTATTCAACACTCCAAACGTCAACCTCATTTGCTACAAACCGACCAGGGGAAAGAATTTTTCAACAAGGATTTCTCCAGTTTTCTCAAATCTAAGGATATTCACCATTACTCCACATACAGCAATCTCAAAGCCAGCGTGGTCGAACGGTTTAAACGAACATTGAAAACCCATATGTGGAAAGCGTTTACCGCTCAGGGCACTTATCGCTGGTTGGACATGTTACCTGAGCTAGTGTCACGTTACAATGACAGCAAACATAGAACCATTGGGACCAAGCCACGTCTCCTAACCAAAAATATTCAGCGACTAGATAAACTGTTAAACCCCATAAAAACAGCAGATCCTAAACGTCACCGTCTGAAAACTGGGGATTTTGTTCGTGTGAGCAAATTTAAGTCTGCCTTCAATAAGGGCTACACGCCTCAGTGGGGGACTAAACTATTCCGAATTCGTCAAGTCAACTTGAACAGTCCAGTCACCTATTTACTCCAAGACCTCAACCATCAACCCATAAGAGGTAGATTTTATCTCCAAGAACTTCAAAAAACAGCATTTCCGAAACATTACCTCGTGGAAAAATTGTTGAAACAAAAGGGAAATAAACTATATGTCAAATGGTTAGGATTTAACTCAACGTTTAATTCTTGGATCAATAAATTACATGTTGTATGAACCTCTGCACGTTTTTTTTATTGAATCGTGTTGTACGAGAGCTCTGTGTACGGCGCTCCACGCTTCATGCATGTCCATACATGTTTCTCTTTCTCTCTCCACACCCGCGTCTCACTCCTTTACTCCATGATGACATACAACTCGTTCAGCTATTGGCTGTCATGGGTTCTCCCACTCCTCCCCTCACCTCTCCTCCAGCTCTCTGGCCCCGCCCCCTCACCACTCTGCAGTGGTCACGTGATTTCCTGTTCTCTCTTTGTGTTCACCCTTACCTCTTTCCCCTTTCCTCTCTGCGGGGCCCCTGCCTGCTGCTGCTGCTGGCCTGGCTAGCCGTTATCACCTTTTTACTGAGTTGTCAAATGGTTGCAATCTGTTATAATCTTACAGCAATGTTGTCAGCTCTCACCCACATTCCATTCTCTTAGCTGGCTAGACAGGCACCAAGCGGGTCTCCCGAGCAGATATTCTGTTTTCCCATTCTGGCTGCCAGTTAGACATACATTGAAAAACAAGTTCTGTAGTTATCAACTTCCCCTCATACCATTATAAATTTAGTCTGGTTACTGGTCAGTGTTTACTAACATGTTTTAACGATCGCCATGAGGGATTTTCGAAAATCTTCGCCTTCATTCATCTGGCATAGGAAAAAAAATCGAAAAGCGACCCCTCGTTTTGCCATACATCGCCCCGTCGAAGTAGCCATTTCCCGTATCCACCATGGTCAGTCATAACCTCGTTGGAACACAAGCCCAGCGCTACCGGCTCTCTGTCTACAAACACGCTTTTATTTTATAATAATAAAAATAAAAATGCATAGTTATTTTGGTCCTAGAGACTTGACATTTATTTTCATGGTAGAGGGGATAGGGATCTTTCATTTATGTTAAACAAATTTTTTTGTCAACGTGTTACTTTCCAAAATAGTAAAAATTCAAAATTTAAGGGTTTTCAAAAAATCTCAAAATATAAAAAAGTTTTACTATAAAAAATAAAGGTCGTAGAGACCATTGGTTTGAACTATGGCACAACATTCTATCATGTTTGGTTTTCAAACCATCGCCTACTTTTAAAAACCAAATTTTTTCAAAAATAGAACGAGTGGTCTATAGGAAAGAGGACGTCAGCTCGAGTCCAACGACACCTCATTTGTTAAAATCCGACCATCCGTTCGCCAATGATCACCAATGCTCGCGAGAAAGTAGGTTATCATTTTGTTTTTCCTCCTACACCCTTGAAACTTGCTGTCCGCCTAGAGGGCATACCCACCTTTCATTAACGTCAAACAAACTTTTTTCCGATTCACCGTTTCCAAAATAGTGCCAATCGAAAAAAAACAAGAATTTTCATTTTTTAAATACCAATACACATGCTTAGCCAAGAGAACGTCATCCCAACGCCAACAATACCTCGTTCGTTAAAATCCGACCACGCGTTCGGGAGATATCGGCAAAGTTTTATATGAAAGTAGGGGGCGACTCAGAACCGGCCTTACCCCACTACTGCACAGTTTTAGTCCTAGAGACTTGAAATTTATTTTGGGGGTAGAGAGGGTCAGGGCCATTCATTTATGTCAAACAATTTTTTTTGTAAACTCTTTAGTTTCCAAAATATAAAAATTTCAAAATTAAACTTTTTTCAAAAAAATAAAAAATAAAAACGTTTTATTATAAAAAATAAAGGACATAGAGACCGTTCATTTAAGCTATTGCACAACATTCTATCATGTTTGGATTTCAAACTATCACCTACTTTCGAAAACAAAAATTTTCAAAAAAAGAAATATAACGAGTGGTCCATAGGAAAGCCCCCGTCAGCTCGAGTCCAACGACACCTCATTCGTGAATCTCCGACCACGGGTTCGGGAGTTATCGGCTCGCATTGGGAGTAGTGGTGGGGGGAGGCAGAAACCGCCTTGCTCCCCTACTATACCAGACCCAAAACAACTGTGAACATGGGCTTGCCCATTAGCGTGCGTCCAGCGGAGCACTGTTGCCACAGCGGGACTTGCGGAGGTGACACAGCTCTACGGTCGCAGTATACACACGACCTTCCCCCTGAACACAAGGCGCTCCGAATGTAAGTGCATATACGAGCTAGCTGGGGGACCTATCCTACGAATATCTATCCTCACAACGGATTGCACACAATGTGATATGAGGCAGATATAAGATGTCACACAAACATTATTCGTGCAAGTGAGCACCTACTGGTATAGCGGCCAGCATTCTTGGCTGTCGCCCAAGAGGTCCGGGTTCGATTCCCGGCTCTGCCAAGCTATTTAATTTTAGTCTGAGGGCTGGAACAGGGTACGCTCAATCTCGTGAGGCAAAGCTGGGAAGAAGTGGGTTAGATTCCTACCTCAGTCATCCTGAATGTGGTTTCTCATTTCTACTCCAGGCAAATGCCGGGATGGTTCCTAACTTAAGGCCACGGCCGCCTCCTTCCCAATCCACACCAGAAGAAGAAGAAGAAGAATACTAATAATACACACACTCTAATACAGACTCCACAGTAACCCAGATTTTCAGACAAGTACACGGGGCTAAAGTACCAATATGTCCAAGCCCCTCAAATGAAACAACAATTACAACGTTATTATATCACATGACGTAATCTACACCCCAAGCCATTCTGAGTAACATTGCTTGTTAGCCCTTTGTAAGGTAATAGAAACAGAGAATACAATTTGTTGGTTTAAGTTTTTGTTAATTGGAGACCACCTTGTGGTGTACTGGCTAGCACATTGCTGTCCATTCTTGGCTATCACCGCGGAGTCCCGGGTACGATTCCCAACAAATGTAATTCTGGTCTGAGGGCTAGAACAGGTACACTCAGCCTCGTGATGCAAACCTGGGAATATGTGGGTTGGATTCCTACCTCAGCCATCATGGAAGTGGTTCTTCTGTGGATTCGCACTTCTACTCCAGTCAAATGCCGGGATGGTACCTAACGTAAGGCCACGGCCGCTTCCTACGCAAATCCTTCCTCAATTACAAATATACACACTAGTAGAGACATCACAGTGTCACAGGTTATCAGATAAATTCCACACACACCCAAATACACGGGGCTACATGGCCACGATGTCACAAAGCCCCTACAACAATCATCATCAACAACAACAACAACAACTCTTGCTGTCACCCATGATGTCCAGATTCGATTCACGGCTCAATCAAGACATTTAGTTCTGGTCTCAGGGTTAGAACCGGGTACTCTATGCCTCGTGAGGTAAGACTGTGAAGAGGTGAGTTTTATTCGACTCAATTTTAAAAAAGAAAACAATTGTCGACAACACAACAACACAGGTTATCAGATTTTGTGTTTTCACGTACTTCTGTATTCGAAAGATTCTTTAAAGGGCCGTATACCCTGAAAATTATTTTTCTTGCCTCGCTGTTCGACTGCCACTCGGCTTGCTAAGGAACATTGTTATGAATTCAAAACTTCAGCTCACAGCACTAACTTCTTTAAGCTCCACTACTGAATTGATACAGCAATGCTGTCACTCTTAGTTATCTTCCCGAATGGCTGGTCGTATCGTCATGGGGTTTGCACAGTCAGCTTCAGAATGTTTAGTTCTGTAACATAGGTTGATCTAAATAATTGGATAATTAATGATTTTCGTGCGCGGAGAGAAATAGGGATTTCGTACGGCACAGCGAGCCCAGATGCGTAGTTAACTAGGCAACGCCGCGCTGTGCAATTGGCTGGCGCGAGTGAGCGCGTGAATCTGGCTCCTCCCTCATGTTCATAGTTGTTTTGGGCCTGGTATAGCGGCCATGTATGTGTGCAAATCGATTCACCCTATAAATTTAAACACAGTGAAACCTAATTGAACGAAATTTGGTACAGAGGTAGCACTCGCAAAAGGCAACTCAGTGTCATGTTTTATATCGTCGTCATTTTGACGGAAACGTAATGGCGGCCACCCAAATGTTAAATGCTTCAATCAAATTACGACCAACCTATTCATCTGATCTCTACCAAATTTTGCAACAACATACCTTTATGTGAGAAGCGTTCTTTGACCAAGCTACAAGGTCATCAGTCCAATAGTTTGCATATGGCGGTCATGCATGTGTGCAAATCGATTCCCCCTATCAATTCAAACATGGTAAAACCGAATTGAACGAAATTTGGTACAGAGGTAGCACTAGCAAAGGGCACCTCAGTGTCATGTTTTATATCACCGCCGTCTTGACGGAAACGGAATGGCGGCCACACAAATGTTAAAAGCTTTAATCAAATTACGACCAACCTAATCATTTGATCTCTACCAAATTTTGCAACAGCATACCCTCTTGTGGGAAGCATCCTTTGACAGAACTACAAAGGTCATCTGCCCAATAGTTTGCAGATAGCGGCAATGTATGTGTGCAAATCGATCACCCTATCAATCCAAACACGGTGAAACCGAATTGAAGGAATTTTTGTACAGAGGTAGCACTAGCAAAGGGACTTGTGTCTCGGGACAGTCGGATGAGGAGCCAGAAAGATGCGCGCGCACCCGGCAGGGAGGAGCATTTGAATAGCGCAAGTTTTAAGAAATAAAATATGGAGGACGGTTGTCGTTTCGGGGTAACATTTACAGTCGATTTGCATTATTAACGCAAAGCGGTCGTGAAACTTGCTTTAAGTACATTTGAAAATATGCATTCCAATCAATATTCAAGATCTAACTGTAATAATTGAATATTTAACCATACGCACTATTAAGGACCATAACAATATGCGGTAAAGTCTGTCGGAAAAGTGTGCGATTGGTATCGCGCTCGCTTGTTGTTTTGAAGATCCCGGGTTCAAGGCTACCCAAGGGCGGAAATTTTTACTTCTTTTTAATTATTTTATTATTTCCTCCTCACGTCGTACAACAATATTGCAACTTAGTTTTGTCTACATGATCTACGAGGACGATAGTAAACATGTTTTCTCTCATTTAAAATTCTATTTTCCCTAAATACTGTTTAAGACCATGGACGGATACTATTTAAATAGTTCAAAATTTATCCCAGAATAATAATATTAGCCTATGACACGTTCTGTATTTGGTTGGTTGGTTCCTAAGTTTAGGGGCTGTGACAACGCGGTTATGTAGCCCCGTGTACTTTGAGTGTGTGTAGAATCTGTCTGATAACCGGTGATAATTGTGATGGCTGTATTAATGTGTGTATCTGTTTTTTAACTCAAGTAAGGACTGCAACTTTGAATTTTTCAAATAGTTCCTACTTTTGCCGCCAAACGCCACCGTCAACGACTACTAGGCCTAGTTCAGAACTTAGCTACTAGACAAAACCAAAGTCGGCTCTTGGCAACGAACGTAGACACCAAAGAGCGTTGTTTACATTCCTAACCTATACAATTTAGCTTCACACAGGTGTAATTAGTGGAAGGTTCTTTAAGGGGACACTATAGGCTACCCCAAGAAAAATTTTTTGCTCCCAGTGATCCAAACTGCACCAAATTTTATTTCCATACGACCAACATCTTTCATAAAGCAAAAAGTGAAAAATTATTCCTTTCAGTTGATCAGTATGGGCAGAAATTACAAAAAGATAGTCTTTTCCTTAAGAAAATGATAGGAACTATTTACCACTAAAAATTACTGAAACTTTACAATCTTTTTACACTATGTACGCATTGCACAGACTAATAATTCTGTGCATGGGTTTGGAAAAATATGAAATAGTTCCTGAAATAAAAAATAGTTTCACAAAATTAATTTTTATTTCCAAAAATTAAAGTTAAACATTATTTAAAAATAAACGATAACTATTTTAACTAATATGGATGCACAGAATTATGGGAGATAGATATCTTCAAATGCTACAAAAATATTATTGAGATTGTAAAGTAAAAAAAAAAAAGAATTGATTTACAAAAGATGCTCGGTGAACGCTGTCATACGCTTGATGGGTGAGGTAAGGAGTGGAGACGAGCGGGGTAACGGTCTCCATGGCAACAGTCAGCAATGTTGCAATGTATGCCGACACAGCAATAAGCACAAGGTGTGTCTTCACTAGTCCTACAAACCTCTTGGAATGTTATGACTCAGTCATGATCTGCCTCAGTGGCAACGCAGCATTTCCCCACGTGCTAACTTTGACAGGTGTCAGCGAGCTTTATTGATAATTCAGAGTATAACACCGGTTATCAGACCGATTCTACACACACCCAAAGTACACGGGGCTACATGACCACGTTGTCACAGCCCCTAAACTGAGGAACCAACCAACCAAATATAGAACGTGTCATAGGCTAATATTATTACTCTGGAATAAATTTTGAACTATTTAAATAGTATCCGTCCATGGTTTTAAACAGTATTTAGGGAAAATAGAATTTTAAGTGAGAGAAAACATGTTTACTATCGTCCTCGTAGATCATGAGACAAAACTAAGTTGCAATATCGTTGTACGACGTGAGGAGGAAATAATAAAATAATTAAAAAGAAGTACAAATTTCCGCCCTTGGGTAGCCTTGAACCCGGGATCTTCAAAACAACAAGCGAGCGCGATACCAATCGCACACTTTTCCGACAGACTTTACCGCATATTGTTATGGTCCTTAATAGTGCGTATGGTTAAATATTCAATTATTACAGTTAGATCTTGAATATTGATTGGAATGCATATTTTCAAATGTACTTAAAGCAAGTTTCACGACCGCTTTGCGTTAATAATGCAAATCGACTGTAAATGTTACCCCGAAACGACAACCGTCCTCCATATTTTATTTCTTAAAACTTGCGCTATTCAAATGCTCCTCCCTGCCGGGTGCGCGCGCATCTCTCTGGCTCCTCATCCGACTGTCCCGAGACACAAGTTAGCAAAGGGCACCTCATATTCATGTTTAATATCCGTATAACACGTTGTATTTCAACAATATTCAATTATACTCCTTGAAAAGGACAAAGAGTTATAGCAATACCCATGCATTTAGGAGAAAGTAGGCTATATGTTCTTTACTGAACATCTTGTTTTATTTTATAGATGTAATTTCTGACGTGTACTATATCAAATATGTATTGTATACATGTTATTGATCAAATGGATAAATACAAATCTAATCTTATCTAGCAGGTATTTGTTACACATGCAACGTAATACTGGAAATACTCACTTCTGCAACTTTCAGCAGGTCTGATTTACCACGAGGAATTTCACGCGTGTGGAAATAGTTAATACGAACTGCTTTCAGATGCTGTCATATCAAAATAAACGATATTTATGTATAAAACTTAGCATGTGGTCTTACATGTTGGGGACTTAAGGACTTGGTGTTGTCAATTCTACCAACTGCACGGCTTGAGAATTATAGACGGCGATGATAAAACCACGGTCGACCGTGGATAAAACAGATCAAATAATAATGTTGCTTTTTCTGGTGGTTTTTTTCCCAAAGATTTTTAAACACCTCCCATCTCGATGACGTCAGGTGGTTGAATTGGGACTTTCGCGCGCTTTCGTCCTTTCCCAAGTTTGGAAGTGTGTCAATAATTGCTGTTCGGTTATCTTAATTATTTAAAGGGGCATGGGGTGGTTCTGCGTATTTTACCTTATTTACTTGCCGAGGAACAGTTACGGATAACTAAGGAATGAAATGATTGTTCTGTCATGTGCAACAGAGTTAGGTTATGGTCGTTGTCGGGTGAGTTAGAATTTATTCAATACTTCATACAATTGTAGCTGTTAGTTTATCTGAGAAATAATTTGCAGGGTAAAGCCAGCGGCTACTTAAATGATTAGAGAGATCCCTAAGTGTTAAAATCTTGTTCCAATATTAAGTTAAGGATTGGAATAGTTCGTCGTTTAACAATCGACAGTTAATTATACCTAGATATCTATACAGTATAGACGATGTCAGTTGCATTAGACAAGCAGTGTAAACATGCAAGGTTATTTACAGATAGGTACCTTAAACCTCTTGTATCTAATCAAAGGAGATTATTATGGTCTACCTATATCATTCAGCAGGCCTATATCTACAAAATATTTTATTTTATTTAATGTTCATTTATTCTCAAACGGTGCAAAACGGCCAGATGGCAAGATAACTTAATAATAATAATTAAAAAAAGTAATAACACCCCATAATATTAAGCTTACAGAATCATATTAATTTTCCTCCAACTAGGGTATGCCTTGCGAGGCTGTTCACAGTCGATCAGTATTTTTTAGTGTGTGTGTATTTCCTTTGAGTTTGATGGTAATTTCTCCTAGTTCTGCAGTCAGTTGGTTATTAATAATTTCAAATCGGATGGTATCTAGCATCACAGACATGAAACAACCTATTAGACCCCTGTTTGGTTCCCCTGTATGATTCATGTGTTTTAGCTGGTTTAAAGACACTTCTTTGCAACTGCATTCATCCATTGGTCTTTAATCGTCTCTTACTTTGATGTGTTCATTGGGTCAGGCCCCCCGACATTAAATTCAGGGCCCAGGTACCAAATATAGTAGCAGACCCCAATTCCATATTTTATTCATTCTTTTTCAGAAGAAAAATAGCATTAAGTTAGCTGCTCTTTCCATTTCACATAAAATAAAAATTTCACAACATTCTGCACATTTTCACTTTTGCCCATTTGTGTGCATTTCGTAAATACAGTAAAACCTGCCTAAAGCAGAATGCAATTGTTCCGGATTTATTTTTCTGTTTTCACAGGTTTCCGTTTTACAAGAAATAATTATACAAACACACTACAGAGAAATACTGTATTATCGCATAGGATTACAATGAAATATTCATTTATAATATAGGTCTGTAAATAAAAAAGAAAATAGGTTCACATGCATTACACTGTATTTTCATCTTACGTACAAAAATTTCAGTTTCTCTGCTCGTTTCTTTGTTTCGACATGTCTTTCAAAGTGCATTGTTGCGACTTCTTTAAAAGAGAACGTATATCTCCTTTGCATCCTGCATTAACTCCAGGAGTTCTGGAACATTCTTGGAAGCTGCAATGTCCTGAAGGTCAGTCGCAACAGATAGTGCTTCTCCAAAAGTGTGTATTTTTAGCCCCCTTTTGTTGCCTTCATCGTCATCGTCCATTTCTTCCATGACTTCACACCTGCTGTTTTTGGCAGCAATATCAACTGCACTTGGATTGTCCTAAGTTGATGATCCGTCTTGGGTTATTTATGCCTACAGTTGCAGAATTTCTTTCTGTTTCCACGTTAGACAGTTTTCCGGTTTACAGTGTCTTTTTACATAGGAAATCACTCCGTTCCGAATTTTGTTTTCCGTTTGTCCAGGTTTCCGGTATATAAAGGGTCTGATTTAGTCAGGTTTTACTGTAGAAGTGTCGCACAGTAGGCCTAGAAACATTGGCCAATATATATGAGGCTATGAGCGCAATGGTGACCCAATCCACAAATTCGCTAAGGGCTAGTTTTCCATGTTGGTCTGCAGTGGAAAATGAACTTTAAGGCAATTGCGGTCATAGCCTCATATAGGAGTAGTTGTGATGGTAAGGCCCGTCGAGGGCCTGAGGTGGTAAAAGGGCTTAAAGTGGACAACTTTATTTAATTTATTGTCTGAACTATTATGAAATTTTCTGATATGACTTTGTTTGAAATAATTACTGCCAGTGAATTGTATCCAAAACGTTGCAAAGAGATCATATAATTAATTTTATAAATAACCATAGTTTTTTATTTTTTCTTCTGGGAAAAGGCAATGTTGCCAGGGGTCTCCATATAATTTATGGGCCATTTTCATATTTTTGTCCAATTTCATATCTCAAACTTGAAATGAAATTTTGTCATATTTGCTTGGAAGGGGCCTCAAAATCTTTGTAATATCCTTCTGCACATCAAAACGTTGATGGTCAGACAGGAAAATAAATTTTAATGCAGTAAAATATATTAAAACTCATGAGTGACACAATAGTAATTTTTTTTCCCTCATTTAAAAGCATTTTTTTCACACATTCTTGTTATCAATGAACTACTGCAACATTAAACTTGAGTTTTCATGCTGTGCCACCAAAAATATTTGCACTGTCCATATGTTGTTTATCATGAGTGACATGAATATAATATAGTCTGTCTTTAATTTTGTACCTTCTTTATTGCATAAAACTAGTTATTTTATTGGGGATGTTGCCCATGTTTCACTGTTTCCTAATATAGCCTACCACTGGTTGTTAGTTTTGTGATTTAAATTGTACGAAAGAATGGCTTTTATAACAGTGACTTAGTTAGGTAGCCTACCGAGACAAAAAAAAAAAATTCAAAACTATAACAGTGCCTGATCAGGCAGCAGCTGACTCCGCTTATAGCACTAGTGGATTTAGGACCACAAACAGCCAAGCACTTGACCTACTTATATCGCATTGCACCTGCAGTCACGTCGGTGTAGGAGCCGATCACCCAGCACCATATCATGACATAGGCGCTTTGCTTTTCAAATCGTTCCTAGGTCCGTGGAGCTCTCAGCACAAGATAACACATCCTCTTAATGTGCAAATTCCAAGTCAAGTAGTCGAATGAGTTTTCCACGATTTCTTAACACATGCCAGCGCACTTTCAAAGAAAGTGCCGGAACCAAAGTTTCCACTTATGTCAACATTTACCCACCAGTACAGCAAGTTATTTGGGTCATGGACACTAACCAAATATGCTCTTTGTTTTCTTGACACAAAAGTGATTAACGACTGCACAATTTGACCATCGCACACCTAACAAGAATGTGCATAATAGTGATTATATAATTAAGTGGCTGATAACAGCAGGAATGTTTTATTGTCTATAAGCTTGTCATGTTTTAAATTGTTAATAGTTTTTATAGTGTTTTAATATTAGTGTGATATGTTTCTACATGGACGAGGTCATTTTGGTCTATGTAATGATGTTCCTAATATTAATTATGAAGGGCTGAAGAAGGAATTGACACAAATTCCGAAACATGTACCCAGAAGACGCTAACTAAAATAATAAATGTGTGTTGATTAGGCGGAAACTTTGAAATTTGTTATACTACTAGTTGAAACCCGTCAAAACACGACTGTCAATGGGAAAATATTTCCTGAAGAATTTCCTTATATAGGCCTACTGTACATTCTATGCACGATTATTTTTTGGCTCTATTGATACAACAAGGGCGTCAAAAGATTGCATTCTTGAAATTGCAAAATACTGCTGACCATGACTGAAAACTTGATAAGGCGAATTGAGTCCTATACGTTCGAGAGTTTCCCCTTGAGCTTTATTGCTTGTGATAAAGTATGCCAAACGAATTGGAAAATATTGCCTCTTAAAAGAAAATTATAGTGATTTACCGGATGGTGTTAAATCAAGTCGAAGGATTAGACCTCTCTGCCTAATTTTAACTGCACTTATTATTTCCAAATCCAAGCAATATGGTTGCATTTAGGAGCCCTTGGGAAACGTTCAGATTACTAAGCAGCATAACTATGAGTCAAGTGTTTGGAGTATGTGGAGGCAAATCATTTAATTCCAAGGAATTCAAGAATTCTGAGGAGTCTAATACAACTGGCCACAAACAGTCGTTTATAATTTTGGAATATAACGAAGAAATGCGAAACATTTTAAAACAATATGGACCGTACGCATGTGGCACAGTATCATTGGTACCAAATGAAATGAAGGACAGAGCATTGTACTGCCAATTATTCTCTTTGAAATTCCTTGAGATATCATCTCCAGTGAAAAATAATTGTTGCAGTCTGTCAAATATTTTATATTTAGTCGGATCAATTTTACCATTACGACAGCAAGGGTCAAGTAACCAAGTGTAGATTTCTCGCTACAGAAATACAGTGCAGAACAATGTTTACATTTGTTCGTCAAGCACCCTACACTGTAACCGCATATTATCTGGAATTGTTTCTGAAATGCCATATTTATATTGGATTTTAAAAGTGGCTTCGTATTTTTCTCCGATTTCCCACTTTTTTGCGACCAATGTTCTATTTCGTCAAATGTGTTTCTTTATTTTAGCATTTCTCCCCAAATTAACGTCATATTAAATAACACTATAGTGGCCTGCATCAACGCAGCTCCCAAATATTAAATGGCAAATAATACTTCCATTACCAAAATCAACAGCGTGGTTAGACTCATTGTTATGTACTATAAACAAATAATCAATAAACAATAATATTCACTTATACAATGAAGTTCAGAGACTTCCATTCTCAAGTTGGTTGCTGATGAGAATGCGATGAGACTGATCGCCAATAATAGAATCCTTGCAATTTTTGCAATTTGCTTGCAAACGCAACTCAGGATGGCGATCTTCATTTTGAAATAAACAGAATGAAACAGCTGTAAATAATCAATTTCCATCACCTGTTGAAGGTACAGTCCTTTGCATTTCCATGACAGTGAATTATGCAAGGGAGCATAGAATCACTTCGCCAGCCACCGTAATGGAGGGAGTTCTAGAATTACATTTTCAGTGCTTGTCAAAAATCGTATTAACACAGGGAAGCCCACTCTAAAGGCTACATTCTGAGCTATCGACCCGGATTCCAGGTTCGATCCTTGCTCTGCCAAGAAATTTAATTCTGGTCTGAGGGCTGGAACGGGGTCCTGCACTCTTCAGGCAAAACTAAGAAGAGCAAGGTTTGATTCCCATCTCAACAATCTTGGATGTGATTTTTCATGGTTTCCCACATCCACTGAAGGCAAATACCGGGATAGTTCCTAACTTAAAGCCTCGGTCATCAAATCCCCATTCCCCACATTAATTACAAATGCACCCATCAATACAGCCATCACATTAACACAGGTTATCAGAGAAAATTTTACACTCACACACGAAAGTAGACGGGGCTGAGTGACCACGATGTCTGAGTCCATCAAATGAATTATATTCGCCAATTGTCTCTCATGGCGAAAGCGATTGTGGCCATTTTAATTTAATAATTTTAAAGGCTATGGCAACGTAAATCGTGGAGAATTCCTTACCTTACGGGAATAATAAAAGAACGTATGTTTAGACAATGTAATACCAATTGCAAGAAAGAATAATTGGGAAATAAAAATACGTGTCCGAGGTGGGATTCGAACTCCTTCGATGATGCATAATCAATTTCGTTGTCCACAATCTTAGCCGCTGAGCCACCCAGACAATGGAATTCGGATGCAATATTAAGTTACGTAAACAACAAATGCACTCGACTGCCAGTTAAAGTTCTTCAATATTTCCCTTCTTTTATGATTTTATTCCAGAATATATCGTGAGACATCATAAACGCTCATAACAAAGATCACACTACGATGCGGTGGATCTTTTATACGCCATTTCTCTCGTGAAGGAACGCCATTGTGTGCACGCGCAATTGCCACAAATATTACATTTTTCTTTAATCATTTATAAATATACCGTAACATATATTTTCCTTTTAAAGACACACTGCAAATCTACAGGCCAAGAGCTTTCGTAAGAATGCTTTACAAAGCCAATTCGTTAAGCCGTAATCTCAATCTCGTGGTAACAAAAATCACCTTAGTGTTTTAAATATGTATGGCAATGGAGAATTCGTTACTTTATGGGAATGATAAAAGTAAAATATGTTTCGACAATGTAGTTAGTACCAATCGTAAGAAGGAAGAAAACGGAAATTAAAAAATCATATCAAAGGTGGGATTCGAACCCTCTCAACGATGCATAATACAAATTACCGGACTGTAACTATAGCCCCTCGGCAATCCAGACAACCATGTGTGAGTGCAATATTAAGGTACCTAACCAGCATACACACTCAACCTGCAGTTTAAGTCCTTCAATACTTCGCTTATTTTATAATTCTATTTCAATGTACAGTATATTGTAAAAACATAATTAACAATATTGGAGACCATTTTTAATTCTCGTAAACAAAGATCTCGGTTATACGCGGCAGGAAGCACGCCATTTCCCTTGTTGAAAAAGGCCATTGTGAACAGGCGCGGGAGTGACATATATTACACATTTCTTTAATCATTTAAATATATACCCTAACATATATTTTCCTTTTAAAGATACTCTGCAAATCTACATGCCAAGAGCTTTCGATAGAATGCCTTACGGAGCCAATCGGTTAAGTCGTTTTCTCAATTTCGCGGTAACAAAAAAACACTTAAGCGTTTTCACCCAGGAGGGGTCGCGTCAAAATAGTTTCATGATGGATCACGCACGGTCATTATGACCGGGGTGTATAATTTTTTTGTTGTTGTTGCAAAACATGTATTATTATTATGAAAAAATATATCCATGAAACTAAATATCAGGTTTTGTACCGAAACACTTTGTACTGTGTTATTGAAAAAAAGTATATCAATGAAACCCACTTAATCTATTGATTTATTCATCCTCTGAATTATCCTGGGCAGCATCAGGATTAGTGCATTCCACCCAGGTAACACATGTAAGTTCCTTACAAAACATCTTCCAGATCATCCAATCGGTTGAACTAGCCTTGAAAATACAGCGAGTCCAGAATTATCAACAGAAAACGGTCCCTGAGGCTGCTTACCAGCGTACACTTCCATGTACACCGTGTGAAACAAAGCTCTCCACTAACTGACTGGGAATGAAAGTGGGAACAGCAAATGCAGACACGTGCAGTGGATGAGTCCATTGAAAGGTATAGGAGGGGAGGAAGCTTTACGCCGTGAAACTAGTTCTTTTGTGTTCTTTACAGAGTTGTTTTTGTCGTTGGAAAGACGGCATTTTAAGATTTTTAGTAACTCTTTGCTGATTTTGTAATTAGGGGCATTCCTGCAATTGACTATTGGTCTCATTGGGCACTCCTTTTTGTGTATTTTTGGTTGTCCCCTCAATGCCGGTATTTTCGGGTTCATGTTTATTAGTTTTGATTCTTCGGCTTTCGTCAGTATGTATTCTGTTACTTTTAGCGCACTTTTTATTTGTTTTTGGAATTTGTTGGTGGGGTCTTTTGTTAATTCCTTGATTTCGTTGTTTAGGATTTCGACTGTTTTTTTTTTCTTCAATGTATTCTGTTTTGTTAAAACTACTGTAGTGTTTCCCTTATCTGCTTTTGTGATGATTAAGTCATGTTCTTTTATTTTTTGTTTCAATGACTTTATTTCTTTTAGTAGTTTGTTGTTTTGAATGTTATTGCTTTCACCCTCTCTTTTGAGGATTTTTTGGCTTCATTGGTGGCAAGATTTTTGGTTAATTCCCTGTCTTCTGCTGGGAGCTTTGCGACTCGCTATCTCAATATCTGTGATTAACTGTTTTATATTGTGGTTCGTGTGTGCATCTGTACAGTTGTATTTCAAACCGTTGTCTAACACCCCTCTTCACGCTACTAAAAAACACACCCTGTCGGAAACAAGACACAACTTAGGGATACAGCAAAAAAAAAAGGGGTGGCGAGACATGTTCCACGGTCTTTGATAGTTGTAGACCCACCTACTTCAATAACATTCATGTTATCTAGGTTGGCAACAACCCACATAAACACATCGCACTGATTCCGCACAGCACATATGAACAGGGGGGAGAAAAGGGAAAAACCAGTGTCGTTGAGATAACAGCCTACCTCAGTCGACCACACCTGGAGTTACAGTGAACACGAAAACTGTGCGTAGCTCTAGCTAGGAAGACAACCAGATAAGTATTAGCCTGTAATAGGGTTACAATTTAACCATAGTTTATTTTTACAACCATATAATCACTCCAAATTACAAACTCCGGATATCTTAACATTTCACCTAACATCATATATACTGCATTTGGCATACACCGACAGTTGCAGTACCAATACTGCAACTAAATAATTGTATATTGGCCTATTGTAAATATTTTCACCTGTATTTTCAAACATAGATTTTATAGCCTAAGTGTAATGGATCTGAAGATGATCGCTTGACGATCTAAACTGGTCATCCTAGTGTATTTATTAATCTCATGTAATTTATTTCAGGATTAGGGCATAACCCAGCTCTTTTGGGTACATTCATGTTGACCGACTGAAGAGCACTAAACTCTTGTTTACTAAGGCAACACTGAAAAAATAGCTTCAAACCCCACAATATCCTACGGATTTGTTGAGAAGTAACAGCACTAATGCATTCCTCTCGTCGCACTTGCAGTTGAGAGACCGGTTCCCTGCGATGTCCTAGGACTTGAACGGGGATGGTGGGTGGCCAGTAGGAGTGGAAGCGTTCATGGCATTGTGAATAAACGCACACGGGTAGCCCTTAACACTGGCCTTCTCTGGTCACTTTCCATAGCGGAGCATACCAGGAGCCTGCCAGAACTTGCTCTGCCCTGGGCTTCGTGAAGATGTGTTGTTGAACCACTGTTTAAGTGGTGGTCGTGGTGGTGGTGGACGGTGTGCTGGTGACTGTTGTGTGTGTCGTCAGCACTGTTAAGGATGAGTAGGGGCATTGTGGAGGTCTAGGATGGCAGGGATATTACAAGTAAAAGCTCAAATCTAATAAGGGTTGCACCAGGACCGATATTTTGCCCTTTTCTGGGCGAAAAGGCTATAAATAGCTTTTTTTTTTTAAATTGGCCAGATGTTTGCCTTGACGTGTGATGAATGGAAGAGTTAAAATCGTACTACTGGGCATGGGTGTACCTATATAAACAGGACCTTGAACCACACCTTTCCCTGTCCAACCCTCAGCCAGGCCTACTAGACATCACAATAACACTGGTTATCAGACAAATTCTACACAACCCAAGTATACAGGGCTAAATATCCACAATGCCCAAACCCCTTAAATGAATCAACCAGCACCTAAGCCAGGCTAGTCCTATCTGGATGCACTCTGCTGTGTTTAAGTGGTTGAGCGGCTTCTTTTGGAAGTGCGCTGACTCTTGTACGCTGGTAAGCGGGGCAGCGCCTTTTCACTGCCAACTATTGACAGGGTTCGAAAACAGTGGCAGCAGAAATGCCTCTCTCTCGTGCAGTAGGGGCAGCTCCAGACGCTACTCACCTAACGGATCAGAATCTGTCTGTCGCTGGGAAGGTCACTGTAAAGCTGCTATGAACCACGAGCAGTGCTAATTTACTATAAAAACTATGCTCCTTTAATTTCAAAAATTACCTCCCAGACTTTTCAAATTGAAACGAAACTGTTTCCCAAATGATCCAAGATGTTTTGTACTCCAAATGAGTTTGATGACAACAGATCAAATTTCAATGAAAATTAAATACTTCGAAAAATTGATCCTGCTAGTTCAAATTGGTTTGCCAGTGTTTCGCACCATTGTACCATTGGGTTCGTAGGTTTGTTTGGTACGCCTCACCAAGACTCTGACTAAACATGCTAAGGAGGACACTGCTATGAAATTTTTGAATTTAGGGAGCATTGCTCTCATAGTACTGTACATTGGCACTGCTTGTAGTTCTTGGCAGTCTTAACAGTGCCCACTTTATATCTCTGCCGGTGAGCTACGTCATTACTTCCAGGGAAGGTATACCCACTGTACTAGCCTCATCAGAGAAATTTCTCAAATTGGCACACCAACCATTGTGTCAACCCCCAACCCCTGGCACTATACAGCCCATGACGGGCTAAGGCCGACCTAGCGACCGCTGCCCAGCCATTTGGCCTGCAGATATTGGGGTGACGCGTGATCAGCGCGTCGGGTCCCCTCGGCCGTTAATCTTGGTTTTCGTGATCGGGGCGCTGTTTCACTGTCAGACAGCTACTCAATTGTCCTCACGAGGCTGAGTGCACCCCGTTCCAACCCTCACGTCAGTTTTAAAATCCCTGACGGAGCCGGGGATCGAACCCGGGGCCTCCGGGTGAGAGGTAGGTGCGCTACCCCAACACCACGGGGCCGGCCAACAATTGTGTGGCAAGCACTAATGAGTGTGCCGAGTGCATTATGCTAAGTCGGCCGTCAGAATTACCGAGCCCCACACTGTAAGGTAATGTCTTATGAATAGGAGTAGACGAGTTGATGGCTCGAATTCTCAGAAATAGAACAGACCTCACCGGCAGAGATATAATGCGAACACTGTACAGTGGCCTTCTCAGCATCTTGGTGAAGTGTACCATACCAATGGCCACTGGGGGCCAATTGCTGGCAAAATCAGTTCGAACTAGCCGGATCATTTTTTACATTTCATTATCTGTGAAATTTGATGTGTTCAGCAAACTGTTGACCAATTACAAATGAACTGATAAAGGTGTAAGTACAGAGGTGTGCAAATTATTACTCAAAGAAAGAATTTACATCAGTCACAACTGTTTATTCAAAATCATTTTATTTTATTTTTATTACCCTACTTAGTAGTGTTTTTTCCCCTATGGACTTAAGTTTCCCATAAGGAATTACATCTGGAAATTTTGAAATGAGAGATTCTGATGGACACCAGAGCTGGGTCAGTTTTTTCTTTTTTTCGTTGACTTTGGAATGTATCCTCTAAATCGGGTGATTTCAATCCATTGCCCACAAATCTTTGAGTAGTTCAAGAGTGGACAATCGGAAATAAAAGACTTCCAATCTCTCTGGTCTAAATTCACACGAAAACTAGAATAAAGTAATCAAAACAAAATGTGTGGCATTCTGCATTAACATGACTCCTCTTTTAGTGGAAAATGTAACAAATTTAAAAAATGTTACTAGGACTATTGATTAAGCATTTGAAATGATTTCTGCGCACTGCAAAACATTTCTATTATATTAAATCACAAAACATACAAAGTAAATGTTGGAAAACTGCCATAGAGTCTAATAATTTGCACACCTCTGTATGTTGCAACACAAACCTAAATATAGCAAAATATTCTCACTTTATTAAAACCAGTTTGTGGATTTACTTATTTAGCATATGGCTTTTAGTGCCGGGAGTGTCTTGAGGACTTGTTTGGATCGCCAGAGTTTGTAGCTGCTTCTATGCGGATACCCATGGGGTGAGCTACAAGTACAGTCACATGTGGATGAGATGAAATGAATTAAGATGAATGAAACTGGGCAAGTTCAATTTCAAGTAGTTCCACCTTTGGCTTCCAGACCTTAATGACACCCAGTGGTGAACGTTAGAACTTGGTAGAGCGTTTCTAGCCAAATAACCTACAAATTTAGCTACACACTACCAATTGTAGTGGTATGTTCTTTTTCATGCCATAAATCTATGACACGGGCTTTACTTCCTCTCCGAAATAAGGCGTACTGAAGGATTTTAACGCTCTTAAAAATCAGAAGACTTCGACCGGGTTTGAACCCGCGATCTTGGACAGCATTCCAGCATGCTACCGACGATGCCACCGAAGTTTCTGGATGATTTGTGGTGGTAAGATGTCTCTGAAATGTCTGTGATAGGTTGCTGATGGCAAGCAGCAAGCATGTAGGGTTTCTGATCTCCCTTTGTATCACCTTTGCATTTCTCAATCTTAGAGGTGTGAAAAACTGATGAGTGAAACAACACAGTATGTCATCTATTGCTAAGATTTCATTTGTGCCTTCCCCGCCCACTCTCTCTCTCCTTCATAAAATTGTGCTACGCACTGAAACTATCGTGTTGTAATTGTGCCTAATTTTGCTCTCGCAGGTCCGCACCGTGTGTCCTTGGTAGTTGACTATACCCCAAGTTTTAATAGAGAAATCTGTTGAAAATATCAGTGGGCACAGTTTCATCAAGGAGCATAAAAATGAAGGTAATATTGCTTATTTTGTTGCGTGATAATTATATGCATGGTTATTGAGGACCATTAGAATATTCATAGTACGGTAACTGATAGTATCAGATTTCTCAGTCAGTACAGTTAAACTTGGTTAATTTGAACAATTTTCGTTCTAATTTGTGAATAATTCAAACTTTTCACATGGTCTCTTGACATTTCTGTATCATACATGAAAATAAAACTATAATTTGAAACCTTGAATTTCATTTTTTGTTGGTTCCTTCAACTTGGAATTAATCAAGTTTGACTGAACTCATTTATATTTTCTATTGATGGAACGTTTTGATTCCTTCTAGTTCTAGTTTGATTCTATGCATGGCATTTGTCAATTCTCTGTTCTGGCCCAAAAGTATCTTTGGTATTTTCTGATTGTTTCTAACATGCAAATTAATTATTACATGCACAGTATACAGGAGTGTTAGCATGCGTTGTTCGTGTAGCTCTTCACCGCAGGTGGCCATTGTTGATGAAGCTGGTCAGGTGCTGGTGTAGATGATGATAATGATAGTGTGGCCTTCGGAGAGGCCGAGTGCAGGTCTTTCTAGTTGACGCCCGTGGGCGACCTGCGCGTCGTAATGAGGATGAAGTGATGATGAAGACGGCACAGACACCCAGTCCCCAAGCCACGAGAATTAACCCTAGGAGATTAAAATCCCTGATGGCTCGGCCGGGAATCGAACCCGGGGCACTTAAGGCCAAAGCCTAGCGCGTTTAACCATTTAGCCACGGAGCCGGATGCTGGTGTAGCTGATAGGTGCTCAAACTCTGATATATATTTTCATAATGAAATATAAATGAAACATGATTCTGTATGTATTTATTTGACAACTAGTGCCAAGGTTTACACAATGCCTATACATCTACTAAGCCGTTAAAATCCTCTCTGGGGCATACAGGACACCCCCTGTTGACATCAAAATAGCAGCCATGATGCATTACCTTAATTTCTGTATGCTTTAACATATCTATAATCAGGGTTTGGGTTTTCAGTTTTATATGCCCTCCTCGTGGCACAGTGATCAGCATCCTGGGCTGTTAGGTCTGGGTTTGATTCCTGGCTCTGCCAAGAAATTTAATTCTGGTCTGACTGGAACTGGGGTACACTCAGCCTCGTGTGGCAGAACTGAGGAGAGGAGGGTTCGATTCACACCTCAGCCACTTAGAAGTGTATTTTTGTTGATTCCCCACTTCTGCTCCAGGTACATCCTGGGATGGTACCTAAATTAAGGCCATGGCCACCTACGCAAATCCTAACCCCAATTACACACACTACTACCGGCATCACAATAACACAGGTTATCTGACAGATTCCACACACATCCAAGTGTACGGGGCATCATGGCCACGATGAATTGAGAGCATTTTTATGTACTTATTTTGAAACCAGCTGAACATTTTTGAAAAGGTCTGATATCTTTTCAGTGTAGGTGAAATGATTTATTTTCCATTGTAACGTGAAATACTGAAACAATTGTTGTTTTTTTAATTTATGATTATTTTTACAAAACAACTCCTAACAGGAAAATGGATCCATGTTTATAAGTATGTATTCTTTGTCAGATGGATAACAATTCAGCCAGGGCAATATATAATTTATTAAAATTAGCTTTTAGGAGGTGCCATATTAAAATAACTATAATGGCTAATTTTGTTGAACCTCAAATATTTCTGATTTTATTTATCCAACATTGGAGTAATACATACCACAAATTTATGTTCTCTTGTTAAGGTGGAATAAAACTAGATTGTTTAGGAATAAGAAAATAAATCACTAATTTAATAAGTCTTAAGTGCATAGGGAATATGTAATTAAAGTTAACCCTCATTAGGACATACATTATGCATTCAGTTCCTGGAACACCTCCATCATTATGTACAGTTTTGCAGAGGATCAATAAAACTTGTCTCATCTTTCTCCGGTTGGAGTTTGCATTGTTAACACAGTTAAAAGAAAAAGAATTAACATCTATAGGTGGGTATTATAAAAACAAAGTACAATGAATCGATGGACAAAGTTAAACTTAAGCTCCATCGTCTGTTGTAGAGGTGGTTTCTTAGTATGTTCGACGAACTATTCACCCTGGAGAGACACACTTCACTCATAAAAGTAAGACTCGTCAAACTGTCGTCAGAAGTTGGACACAATGTATGTTGCTATGTGTGGGCACAAGGTGGGAGATTTATAACAAAAAATAACATTTTGTAATGTTGCTTGTTTCGTGAGTAGGTACTATAGGTAGGCACTGAAGATATCTCCACATATATCCACCCACAGTGTTTTCAACATTGTTCAGTCATGCAATGGCACATATTGCTAACTGAACCACATTGTAATACACTCTGTGTTGAGTCTCCCCAACTTTTCACAAAGAAATTGATGCTAGTCTCTTTGCCCATGCTTTTCTATGCCTTTGCAGGATCATACGTTTAGTCTAGTTGTAGAGGGTTGGGAAAATCAATGCCTGGAAGACTATGCAAACGTGGCCCTGGACATCTGGCACTAGAGCAATTCTTTTTAATTTTTTGTTTGTTTCGAATTGTTGGATTTATGGTGCCAGGCACCCTGGGCACAATTGGTGTGCCCATTGTAGGTGAAGTCCACAGAAATAGTTTTGCTAAAACACTGCATTAAGGATAATTTTCACAAAATGTGTTTTGATATTCTACCAATGATTTGGGTCATGCACTTAATGAACTTCTAAAAAAAAAAAGGAGTTTTACAATTCTAATTTGAAGGGGAGCTTTGAATTATATGGTTCTGAATATTGCTGCCTTACCATATAAAGTAGATCTATGGAATGAACAATGAGCCTACCTCCTTAGTCAAGTGAATGCGAAAGATAAATGCGTTGAGAAAAAAGGTAGTTGAAATTGAGGGATTTGACCCCAGATCACGGTGCCTACTGGAGACGATCTTGAGTGGCGATTGCAATCCTGTTCTGTTGTCATTTGTAGCTCTTCAGTTGGTCATCACGTTTGTGTTATATCACAGCCCTCATGGAATCTGTTGCTAACTTGAAGGCATGTGGTTCAAACTCCTGCAGTGAAATGTAGCAGAAATCTCGAGAGAAATTACATACATTCTTGCTGTTTCCCATCTAGCAAGCTGGGTCTGTGATTTGCTATGATTGATTATGTCTGGTTCATCATGCGAAAGAGAATTTAAGAAAAGCTTGGGGCAACATTACTCCCGACTTGGTATTTTACGCGCTGTGCTACAACTACTTAGTGGTCAAAAGTGGAATCACACTAACCAACCAATCACAGGCAGCCATTCATATCGATATAGCAACATCTCGAACGAAACTCGATTAGTCGTGATATATCAATATGATTGGCTAGTTAGTGATTTCTCTTCTTACTGCTAGGTAGCACTAGTGTAGTAGGTGAAAGTAATGATGCCCCAAGTATAGGCCGAATTATAAAACTAGTCGATATAAAGCAATAACTCTTCAAAATCTCATCAAAAGTTATGTGAATCAATGTTGCATACACTGGGACACTTTATAAAACAGTGAGATTATAGAACCAAGTATTTATCATTGACATACTGTTTGTAGCTTTTCCCTGTAACTGGTTATTTTTAATTTGTTGGTCTCATGATTTTCAGTGAAATGAGGCAATTTAACTGAAACATGGCTTTTATCTATTTTGACAATGTGTCAGGTCACAAATCGACTGACTAGTTGGCACTGGTGGTGATGATTTCACCTGAAGTTATCTTATTTTTACATGTACATTCAAAATGAGGTTACTAATGTTGTCAAAATAGCAATATTGATTTCAATTGAAATTTGAATGGTAGAAATTCAGAGGCTTTTCTCTCCATGTGCATTTTTTTTCTTTTAAATGCAGGGTGTAGTATGTTTGTTACCTTGGTTTTGAATCATGCAGTCTTGCATCACATTTCAGGAACACCCTTGATTGAATGGCAGGGGGAATTGAAAGCACTATAACATTTTTCTTGAAATACTTTCTACAACTTGTATGATTTCATTTTTACTCCAAAATTTTATTTTGTTTCATTTTATTCCAGCATACCATGGCAAAGTTTGTTTGTTGTGATAGTGCTGAATTAAGCAAATCACCATTTACTTCATTTCATGGAGATGTTGTTTCATTCAGTTGATAGTACTGAAATGGAAGGACTCCCGTCCAAAATTGTTTTAACTTCTACCCGTCCCACATTCCGTCTCAGATGTAGTAACTTCGGAGTCTCAATATGCAAGCACATTCATGCTGTGGGAGGTAAAACAAGGTAAGCCTTCATTGCATTGATCTTTTATTTAAAAGAGATATGGCTGCTTTTTTTTGCTTCTCGCCTGGCATCCAAGTAAAGTAGAGCTATTTTAGTCGTAATCACAGTGTTTTGTTCTTGGTGTGCTCCAAGTATCGAATGAGGAGATTTTGAATGTGTATTCTGAATGTGATCATTTTAATTTGTCCCCTCTTATCATTCAATGTTACCCGTGGCTTATGATCGCGAGATTAACGGTCACGTTATACTACAAGCTTCCTTCATTCAATGTTAGATAATTACCATATAGAAACCAACCGAGAAGGTAAGAGGAGTGTGTTGACGTGGTAGTACTGCGGGAGGGGGAATACTTCGAGAAAAAAAAAGAGTAACAATTGAAATGGAGTAATCAACATCTGAGAAAAACATTTCAGTCTCAGTCTTTCCTGATCAGTCGCTTCAAATTTAATTTCATATTTTCTATTACTGAATCTAGATCGTTTACTTTTGTTTGGCAATATATCTAAAGGTAGTCTGCATAGTTGCATTTTTCCAGTTTCAAATAGATGTTGTTCAGATATAAAATGAAGATGAGGGGACTAAGAATTGAACCCTGTGCTACCCTATTTAATTTGACTTCCACTCCTCTTTTCATTTAAAACTATACACTTTCATCTGTTGTGAAGATGGGCAAATATTGAGAACAATATAACCAAGATTACAATTTAGTCATAAGTATGTCTGTTTTAAGGGTGTTGATTCACTGCTGAAGTATAGAAGAATGAGAATTGCCACTTTACATTATATTAAGAACAAAGTTCCAAATGGTTCCGCCTCGTCAATACTGTTTATTAAAATTTCGTGATACAATCACCTGTCTTTAACACATGTGTTAAAAGACAGGTGATTGTATCACGAATGTGTATCACACATGTGTTAAAAGACAGGTGATTGTATCACGAAATTTTAATAAACAGTATTGACGAGGCGGAACCATTTGGAACTTTGTTCTTAATATAATTCAGTCAATACGGAAAAAATGTGCGACTCTCAGAGTCAAAAAGATTGCCTCTTTACACTCATTCATTGCTTGTCACAAGTCATCAGTGATTCTAATAAGTGCAGTTGATATACTATGTCTTTTCTTAAATCCAGATTGCAACGGGTCAAGTGGCAAATATTGCTCAAATACTGGAGTAGGCCTAATTGTTTGTGCATATGTTTTTTTAGAATATTTTGGAAAGTGAGGAACGTATGCAGAGTTTTAGAATTTGCAAGTGAATTCTTCAGAATTGGAATAACTAAAGCATCTTTTCATATTGTTGGAAAGAAACCTTCTAAAAGACATAAGTTACAAATATGTGTAATAATTGGCAGTGCTACATCTATCAGGTTTATACTCTGTGAGCTGCCTGAATAGGATTGACATTTGGCCGGAAGTTCCTTGTCAGTCATCACCCCTCTGCCTCTTGACCAATCCATGTTCGCATAGTTGATGTCATAATACTCTGCGTTGCAATATTACAGCCCACGTGCACCAATGCTTGGTAAGCTGTATCTGTAGCTTGTACAGCGTGATCGCTTGTTATTCTAACTTTGGCAACCTTGTTCCCTGACCACATGGCGAGGCAAGAACTGTCAATCCTATTCTGGCAGCTCACAGAGTATAGCAATAAAGGAAATCGGGATGCAATCCACATAGATTGCTTGTGATGTGATAGATATTAGTTTTCTTCCAAAAGTTTCATTTACTTTACAAAGCTTTAATAATGATCAGTGAGGCAGTGGGACATAATGCAGTGAATTTATTGTTGTCGGTATTATCAGTACTAATTATTTCTCAAGAAAAGTTGGCACTTAATTCATTGGATCAATATCATACGTATTGGAGTTCGTAATGCACCTCCCGATTCCTACCAACATGATCGACCAGACGCCACTACTGTGTCCAGGCATATTCCTTCATGCTGCATTGCGAATCATTTGCATGCCATTGCCATACCTCGCTTTGTACCTCTCCTTAACGACATCCCAGTCTGGCACCTCATTCATGGCATTGCAATTCACATTTTCCCAAGTTCAATTCATTGTGTTACATGCCCTACAGATTTGTATTATAATTTCTAAAAGAAGTATGAGTTTATTTTATCCTCCTTGTCAATACACTTCAATATTTTGTAATGTTTCTGAATTATTAGTCCTTCTTCAGCAAAACAACTACAGTAACACTATAAAAGCACTTGTTTTTAGAAGTGAATGTGCACATTTAAAAAGAAAAACCCCAGATATTGTTAGATAATGGGTCAAGTTTGATGAAAGAAGGAATGTGTAATGCCATAGAAGAAAGACTAACTTAAAGACTAACTTAAAACACATAATTTAACAAGTAGTTCCATGAAGAACTAAATAGCCTATTTTCATATATCCTATCCTTAGGACATGAGAAATGAAAACTAGATTTTTTAAAATTGCACAGCCACCATTTTTAAGTTCTCATAAAATTCCTTAAATTAGATGTCAGTTTATTAAGGCTTGTATGTAGATATACCGTGCCAAGTTCCACAGCGCTCGGATGAAAAGTCTCGAGGAAATTCAATTTGAATACTTAATGTTGGTTTTTTGCTCACCAGGTTATTGAATGATCCATAGGTCAACTTATGTTAATAGCCTCTATCAACATACAAAATTTCAGTTTGATTGCTGTAATAGATTCGTAGATATTGAGAACCATCTAAATATTTTGGATGGTCGTCATGTTGGATTGTTATATGTTTAGGCCATAGAGTTAATGTACCATTAGATAAAGATAATTGTGAAGGTTCAATATTCAAAGTTTACTTCTATTGCATGATTAAGACACAAGAAATAAGAACTTACTTTTAAAATTTCACACAGCTGCCATCTTGGGGCTATCAAAACAATTGGGTTTGATTGGATATCGGTAGATTAAAATTTATATGAACATTTACCGTACCAAGTTTCACTGCGCTCCGATGATTGAATCGCAAGTAAATTCCATTTAAATGTTTGAACTTTGCTTGGCAGCCATGTTGGTTTTGTGATCACCAGGTTATTGAAAGTCCAATAGGTGAACTTAAGTCAATAGCCTCTATCAACATACAACATTTCAGTTTGATTGCTGTAATAGATTTGTAGATATTGAGAGCCTTGTAAATATTTTGGATGGTCGCCTTGGTGGATTGCTATATATGTAGGCCATAGTTATGTATTATTAGATGAAGTTTAATGCATAGGTTCATTCACTTCGATCACATGATTAGGACACAAGAAATAAAAACTTAATTTTAAAATTTCGCACCGGCACTATCTTGACGTTATGTAAACAATTGAACTAAATTAGATGTCAGTGCATTACAATGTGTATAAACATTTCCTGTTCCAAGTTTCATTGCGCTCGGATTGTTAAATTGTGAGAAAAGTCTATTTAAATGTTTCAATTTCGTTTGGCCGCCGTGTTCGTTTTGTACTTAACAGGTTTATGAAAAACACACAGATCAACTTCTAGTAGTACCCTTTATCACCGTACAAAATTTCAGGGTGATATCTGTTACTGTTGCTGAGTAATAGAATGCCAGTGAAATATTTTGCGCAGCCGCCATGTCTGATTGATGAAACATATTAAAATTTGAAAGGCTCAGACGAGGTAATAGTATGCACTTACAGAGTTTCATTGAAATCGCTTTGGCCCTTTAGATTTTATTAGGGGGACACACACACATGAACACACATACACACATGGACAAAAGGTGATCTCATGAGCCTTTTTTTTTTTTTTTTTTCATAAATGAAAATAGGCTAAAATTTGACTGTACTGTACTGTAGAAGAATTCAGAAATATTATAGACAACTAGCAAAGAATACTCGTTCTTCGAAAGAAGTTCGGTGTTTGATGATAGGCTATAATTTATTGTGGGAATAGTGTGATATCTGCCCAATGTTGCACATATGTAACAAGGGGCATTACAGGGTTAATTTATTTTTAAAATAATAATAATAATAATATGACAATGCCAAAGAAATTAAGGAAACGGTAATAAGCCTAACCTCGAAACCTGCCATTATGGAAAAGTGTTTGGAGAACCCCTTGAAATATTTTGCAAGCCCCCTGGGAGTTAGCGAACCACAGGTTGGGAAACTATGCCCTAGATCACCATTACATTGCATCATCATAACATGTAACACAACTTGATAACGTGTGTAAGCTTAAAATACGATGTGTAATGTCGCTAAGCATATGCCTGATCATTTCGTACGAAATCTGTCTGTAATGCCTGCACTGTTGTTAGGATTATACATTCCTAGATTTATTTATGAGTAGTTGACTTTGAGGTAGCCAGCTATTCTATCACTGGGGCGCTGAGTATTGCCTGGAGGAAGAAAGTGAAATTTCACCAACTACCATTACTTCAGCTTGGTGAATAGAATGACCTTGATGTACTGAATATTCACAATTATTTTAATACACGGATGACAGAATGAAGAAAGTTGGGGCTCGATGGATAATGCATATTGTTCATTATGTGTCAATATTCGTACAATCACTCGTGGTTCCGTATTGATTAAAAGTCAAATATAATGGGACAGGAATTCCGCCTGATCAATACAAAACTTTTCAGTCAAGGGGCTATATTATACCCATTTGGTTGGTACATGTTTCGAAGCCTTCCATGGCCTCTTCATCAGCCATACACATAAACATATTGTCAGTACAATCTTGGAATAACATTGAAAAGGTTAAAACTGAAGGATTACGAGGCACACAGGCAATTGAAATGGAACACACGTTTAATGTACTTGACATTTACTACAACAGAACTGAAGGCACAAGGTGATACAACATTCTTTTTATACACACCATTACCATAAAACAAAAGAGAAACATATCTCTATGGAGCAGGTTTATAATTAACAGTGTGACCAACACAAACCATGGTCACATATTTCAACACACCTCCTTAAACCTGTGGGAGTAGAGGACATGACTCAAGACCCAAGTCTTTACAAAAATAAATATGCTTAGGCTTAGGAAGAGGCTTTGTTAGGATGTCTGCACACATTTTTGAAGTCTCCTCATATTTGATGCATATGGCTTTAGAATCCAAAGCATCTCTAACATAGTGATATTTAGTGTCAATATGTTTGGTCCTATTATGGTGGACTGGATTTTTTGCCAGTTTTTGAGCTGATTGACTATCACTCAATAATATGATGGGTGACTTGAGATCTATAAAGTTAGACAAAACACGTTTCAACCAAACAGCTTCTCTTACACCTTCACTCAGTGCAACATATTCTGCTTCAGTAGATGATAAGGAAATGCATTTTTGCTTTTGAGCCCCCCATGATACAGCACCACCTGCCATTTTGAACACAAAACCACTGTATGATTTTCGGTCATTGCTATCATTAGCCCAGTCAGCATCAACAAATCCCATGAATTGACCTCCATTCCTGACATACTTAAGTGACAAGTCTTTTGTGCAATTTAAATAACGCAGCACTCGCTTTGCAGCAGACCAGTGAGATTCATTGTAACAATGATTAAATTGACTGAGATATATCGCATAGCTTATATCTGGACGCGTGCAAACACTTAAATACATGAGCGAACCTATGAGTTCTCTATAAGGAAGATCACTAGTTTCTGTATCAGAAACACCAAGATTTGGTTTGGTTTCCAAGGGAGTACCAATGGGACGTGCATCGTGCATACCATATTTTTTTTTTGCAATCTCACTGATGTACTGCTCTTGGCTAAGATACATTGTACCATTCTTCTTATCTTGCCTTACTTTAATACCTAAAATATAAGAAATTGGCCCAAGATCTCGTACCTTAAATTCTTTATCAATACAGGTCTTCAATGACTTGATCTCAGACTCATCATTATAAGCCACAATGAAATCATCCACATATAATGCAATAATTACCATACCTTGGGCTTGTTTCTTAAAGTACACACAGGGTTCATCAGCACAATTTTTGTAACCCAATTTGACAAGAACAGAGTGAGCTCGCTCATTCCACAAACGAGAAGATTGTTTTAAGCCATAAATAGATTTTTTTAACTTGCAAACTTTATGCTCTGAACCTTTCTTGACAAAACTTTCTGGCTGATACATGTAGATCTCTTCATCTAACTTTCCATTGAGAAAAGCAGATTCAGCATCCCAATGTACCACCTTCAGATCTGTTTGGACAGCCAAGGCAAGCAGCATCCTTAACGTGCTGTGTCGAACAACAGGAGAGAAAGTTTCTGTAAAATCTACTCCGTACCTTTGGGTGAAGCCCCTGGCCACAAGTCTGGCTTTATACCTTTGAATGTTACCTTTAGAGTCTCTTTTTACTTTGAAAACCCACTTACTACTGACAACATTCTTGCCCTGGGGTTTATCAACTAGATCCCATGTGTCATTTAACTGAAGTATCTCCATTTCTCTTTTCATAGCCTGATCCCACTTAACCCTATCAGGCATGGACAGTGCCTCCTTAACTGTGCTAGGTTCAGAGTCATCAGTGAGAGTCAAGTATGTCACATAGTCTGACATGTCTACAGGCTTTTGTTGGCGCCTAGGATACCTTTGATTACCTTCGGCATCCCCCTCCATTGGCTCATTGACGATGGTGGCAGAGCCCACAGAATCACTGCAGTCTGAATCTGTTCCACTAGGGACATAGCTTAAATCAGCTGAGTCAACAGTCTCAGCCACACCAGCACTGCTAATGGGCGATACGCTTTCAAGTTCCGAAATGCACTCTGCCCCATTCCCTGAGTTGTCGAGTTCTGCCTCACTGTCAGTGGGAACTGAGATCTGCAACATTGCAGGTTCATTAATCTGCAAGGATGGACCAACATTACCTGGAGACACATCAGACACCTCCTGGAACACATCTTCAAAGAACTGTGCATCCCTGGACTTAACAAGTTGATGAGTAACAGGATGCATGAATCTATAGGCTTTACTGTCCTCACAATAACCACAGAAAATGTGTTTTTCACTTTTAGGATCCAACTTGTTTCTCCTTTGATCAGGGACATGAACTTGTGCTACACAACCAAAAATTCTTAGATGCTCCATATTGACCTTGTTACCAGTCCAGATCTCCTCTGGAACTTTACCTGGAATTTTTCTGGTTGGGGACCTGTTTACAAGATAGGCTGCTGTATTTATTGCTTCAGCCCACATGCGTTTATCTACTTTAGACTCGCTCATCATGGCTCTACATTTATCAAGCAATGTTCTATTCATGTGTTCAGCTACACCATTCTGCTGTGGAGAATAGCTAGTTGTAGTTTGATGCTGAATACCTTCTGATTTAAGTAGCCTCTCAAAAGCTTTGCTACAAAATTCACCACCATTATCAGTGCGTAGGACCTTAATAGATCTTTCACACTGATTCTCAACCTGTGCCTTGAAATCAATAAAGCAATCCAAAACATCACTTTTCTTAGCAAGGAAATACACAAAAACCTTTCTAGAATGATCATCAATGAAGGTCAAGAAATAGCAAGCATTGCTCCAAGATGGAACTGGCATAGGCCCACATAAGTCTGAATGAATAAGATCTAGCTTATTTTTACATACAGTTTTACTCTTACTTGACTTAAATGGTTGTCTAGCTTGTTTACCTTCAGCACATGAAAAACAGTTTTTAAAACCATTATCTGAGAAATTAATTCCATGAGTGAGACTATCTCTTAACAACTTCATACTGTGGTTGTTAAGATGGCCTAGTCGTTTATGCCATAAATATTCTGAGTCCTCTGAACAAATATTAGCTTGACCACTGAGAGCATTGACTTGGTAAACACCCCCCACATTACTCGCAGTCAGTGCTACATTACCTGTAGCAACAAAGTTTTCACTATCATAAACTTCACAAGTATTGTCGGTGAATACCACAGCATAACCCTTTTGAGTAGCAGCAGACACAGATAAAAGATTAGCAGTGAGACCAGGAACATATTCTACATTGGACAAGGTTTGTGAAATACCATTTTCTAATTGAACAGTTACATTACCAGATCCTTGGCCATACAATTTTTGATTGTTTGCTGTACTGATCTCCAGATTAGGACCAGCAGTGAAGTTCACCATCGCAGACTTGCTTGAACTCATATGCTTAGTAGCACCAGAGTCAACGAACCAGGCCCCTGTAGAGGCCCTTGCACTTAATGCCTGTCCATCGGTTGCCAGCATCATCTTGTCTTTCTTCGACTTCTGTTGAGTTGAGCTCTGCATCTCCTCCTTCCTGCAATCCCGCTTCCAGTGTCCTGGCTTCTTGCATTTCCAGCAGAAGGGCTTCTTCTTCGTCTTGTCTTCTCGTGAAAACAGAACAGAATCCTTGGATGGCTTGGAAGTACTTTTCCCACTCTAAGTAGTATCTTGTAGTAACTTGGTTCGAACTGTGTCTGCAGTAAGGTCTGTTCCGGAACTTTCCAGAGCCATAATCATAGGCTGAAACTCATCTGGTAGACCTTTCAGCATAAGAGCTGCCACAAACTAGTCGTCCAGTGCCTTATTCATAGACGCAAGTTGCTGAGCAAGTCCCATAACCTCACTAACATACTCTTCCATCGTCTTGTAGTGCTTTAATTTAACTTTGCACAATTTCTTCAAGATGACGATCCGCCGATTCAGTCCTTTATCGGAGTAGGCCTTTTCAAGAGCTTCCCAGACTTCCTTCGCGGTCTTACAAGGCATGACGATTGGGAAAATTGATTTATCCACCATGAGGTTAAGTCTGGCCCTAGCCCGACTTTCGTCTTTTGCTTTCTTCGCAGATGTTGTAGTATCTCCATCCGGGTAGCCAACTATACAGCTCCACAGATCTTCGAGTCTTAGGACGTTTTCCATCTCGAATCGCCAATCCACGTAATTTAGACTACCTCGCAGCTTATCTATAGCCGGTAACGAGGTGCTGGTTGCAGACATGTTGAATTTCGCTACGTAGCCGAATTCACAGTTCATAAAACAATCAGTCTATCATACGCACTTTATATTCGCACGGTGGATTCGTGGCTGGGCCCATAACCTGAAGGATTACGAGGCACACAGGCAATTGAAATGGAACACACGTTTAATGTACTTGACATTTACTACAACAGAACTGAAGGCACAAGGTGATACAACATTCTTTTTATACACACCATTACCATAAAACAAAAGAGAAACATATCTCTATGGAGCAGGTTTATAATTAACAGTGTGACCAACACAAACCATGGTCACTTATTTCAACAAAAACTAACATGAGAAATTTTTAACTCTTTCTATGGGTCGAATTCCCTAGATTTTCGGACACGGAATCCTGCTATTATTTTATCAAAACTCTAAGATTATTACAAGAGTCGTATGCATTTTAAGTTTTCATTTTAACATATACTATTTTTAGTGTGTTTTTCCATTTGTTTGTAATATTCGTTAGGTTTTCTTAGGATAAGTTTTACTCAATGTATTTGTACCACAACTATCCTCATGTTTTTTTTATGTCTCATTTTCATCAAGAGAGAGAGAGAGAGAGGGGGGGGGGGGTGTCTCTCTCTCGCGCGCGCGCGCGACATTTAAATAGATGTTTCTCGCGATTTAACCAACCAAACGCAATTAAACTTGGTACAGTATATGTTTTTACACATTGCAATGCACTGACATCTAATTTCCTTCAATTGTTTATATAACTCAAGATGGCGGCTGTGCGAAATATTTCACCAGCATTCTATATCTCCGAAACTATTACTGATATCACCCTGAACATTTTTACGTAGATAAAGGGCACTACTAGAAGTTCCATCTATGAGACTTTCAAAAACCTGTTAACAAAACGAACATGGCGGCCAAGCGAATTTGAAAGTTTTAAATAGACTTTTCTCGCGATTTAATCATCCAAATGCAATGAAATTTGGTACAGAAAATGTTTATCTGGCATCTAATTTAGTTCAATTGTTTAGATGGTGGCTGTGCAAATTTTAAAATTAAGTTTTCACTTCTTGTGTCGTAATCATGCGATCGAAGTGAAAGTTTGAATAATGAACGTATGCAATAATTTTCCTTTAATGGTACATAACTCTATGGCCTATACATATAACAATCCAACATGGCAACCATCCAAAATATTTAGACGGTTCTCAATATCTACTGATCTATTACAGCAATCAAACTGATTTTTTTTATGTTCATAGGGGCTATAAACATAAGTTCACCTATAGGTCTTTCAATAACCTGGTGATCACAAATCCAAGATGGTGGTGACACGAATTATAAATATTTAAATGGACATTTCTCGCAATTTAACCATCCGAGTGCAGTGAAACTTGGTACAGTAAATGCTTGCACAAATGTTAATCCACTGGCATCTAATTTTATTTCAATTATTTCCATAACCACAAGATGACAGCTGTGCAAAATTTTAAAATCTCGTTTTTACTGCTTGTCCTAATCATGCGATTGTAGTTTGAATACTACACGTACACAATAATCTTCATGTAACAGTACATAACTCTAAGACCTACATATATACAAATCCAACATGGTGACCATCCGAAATATTAGACAGTGCTCAATATCTACGAATCTATTACAGCAATCAAACTGAAATTGTGTATGTTGATAGAGGCAATTAACATAAGTAGGATATATGAAAATAGGCTTTAGTTCTTCACGGAACTACTAGTTAATTAATGCATAGGTTCCGTAAAAAAAATAAAAAAAGTCAAACCAGACAACAAATTCAGAACGTCAGAAATAGTCTTTGCAAATGTTTGAAAGGCTAAGCGCTTAAAAAAATATGCTATTATTATATTTCTAAGACCTTATCGTCAGCACACCAATCTAAAATTCTAAGAACCCACCATTTATGCCCATAATCATAGGGTTTTTATAATACCAGGGCTTGCAACCACACGTTTGCTTCAGACCGGTTCAACCCCTTTTACATGTCTCTTTCTAATACTTTGTTCTTTTGTCCAACATTACCCCTGCTCTTTTGCAACCGAGCAGTTAAAATTGGTCACACGGAACAGTTGCCATTCATGTGGTTTTCCATGAATGGCCGTTTGTTTGATTTAGCTTTACTCAGCTGATTAATCCACAGAACAGACAACTGTTAGATTTTATTAACTTCCTAAAAGGCACATCTATGTTAAACTGCCTACTGTGGTCTCAGGGTACGTATTGAGACTCGGGTCCCAAAGGTCCTAGGTTCGATTTCTGACTCTTGCCTTAAATTTATTCTGGCCTGAGGGTTGGTCCAGTCGTGGATATTTATATGTTGTCCCAGCTATTCCTCTTGTATCCTGTACCTATCCTGCTTACACTGATGTGTGAGCTCATGCGATGATAATAGTGTGTAGTGATAGTGACAGGAACTCGATTACCATGGCATGGTCTCAGTGGTGTTGGTGGGATAGGCCACAAGAGGCAAGGGAAGAATATTCTTCGGCTAGGTATAAATATCCTCAGCTGTACATTCAGCCTCGTGAAGCAAAATGGAGGAGGGGTAAGTTCGATTCTCCCCTCATCCGAGAATTGTTTTTTCTTTGATCATACACTGCAGTACTTCCACATTTGTGATTTTTTAGCTGTCCATGATATCCTTAATATTCTGCAATACATCCACATTTCAAATGGCATCAATTTTTTATTTAATACTTCCTTTATTAGTAGCAACTAATTGGAACAAAAACAACCAAAGGAACAGCACCCAATAAATAAATAAAATAAATAATCAGCACCGAATATTCTACATCGTCTCTAAATACAATTATTTGCATTGCCACAACCAATCTCCTATGGCAATATGTCTGAAATCTGGAGACTAGGGGAACCAATGTTAACTGTGGTTGTTGCTGCACAGGGAGAGTGGTCAACAATCAACAGCGACTACAATAAAAGAAGGCAACATAGACGATATGTCCCCAGCAATCGAATGCCAAAGTCATGCCCCAAACTTTGCGACGCCATATCTCAAATCTTCCATTTTGGACATTGGTTGTTCTTGTTCCAAGCCACAGTAAATACAACTGATACTGAAGAGATACTGAACTTCTATAAAATGCCTAAAGTCTCCTTTCTCTAGCCCCCAGCATTGTATAGAGCCAGCCATGTGGAAGCTGTAGAATTCTTGTAGCAGCACCTGTTCACTGGAAGGTGTGAATTGATGAATGATAGAACACTTGCCAATCTCAACCACTGGTTGCATAAAATGCATGTGAGCATTCTCCTAAAAAAAAAGGCTTCTGCAAGAGGTGTTATCGCTTCTTGCTGAACGTTAGTTGTTGGTTATGCTCCAAAAATAAACAGTAATACTGAGCATTCACTATGATATACGTTACAATAATGCCATCACAGATTATGCACTATCATCTCCATCACCTTCTTGTGGAGGGGTATGACACATTCTTGACTTTCATGGGGACCCATTACAATGCCATATTATTCGATTGGAGTTCCAGTTTGGACTCGTACAATTGCGCCATTATGTCGTCCATCGTTATTTTACAGCATAGGAAAACCTCCCCTTTATGCTGTTGTTGCCTGTTACTTATCACTTAATATTTTACAGCTGTGTTATGGATACTTGCTGCCGGTAAGTATGGGTGTGCTCAACATTATATCATTGCCATTTCTGCAATTCCATCAAATGCAGTTTTTCTCAAACTTAGGTAATACTTCAAGATGTGAAACATAGTATTAGGTGCTCTGCCTGTCTCTGTCGAACTCACATGTCAGCCACACGTCATTGTCTCTCACTGAAGACTTTGACCCACTATGCCACAGTTCTGTATAAAACACTGTATCCCTGCACCCCTCACTAAGATCTTCACGACACCGTTATGCTATATGGTCAAGTGGTCGAGCACATTCGATTTATACTAATTGTGTTCTATTCCTCTATTCTGCGACACTATTCTTCACAGCACAGTGCATGTATGGACGTTGCAGGTAGCATGTCCGCCACAGTTTAAATACCACTGGTACATACTACACTGGTACTACTACTACCTTGCCTGATGTTAGGTCCCTTAAACAACAATTCATCATCATCATCTACCCTGCCTGTACAGTTATTTGTTACTTATGTTCTATCACTGAATATTTTACAGCTTTGTTACAGTTACTTTCTGCAGGTAAATTTGTGAAATCTTGGCAGTCCAATTAGGCTGAGCATTTTAATGGATAATTCTGCTTTAAAAAAAAAAAAAAAGGAAGCTGCTTTTAGAGTCTTGAGGAATGTCTCTAATTAAATTAAAATATCATTTGTAATCATGATTTGCACTGGGGAAAGAAAACATCTTGAAACTTGAAATGTATAGAATTCAGGAATGTATCTAACTTTAATTCGTGGGCTCGCACATAGGGAGTGCATGAGATTGATGACAGTAATATCTTAAGTCCCAAAATGAAACAACTGCAACTTCGTTACCTTGGCATATGTGAATAATGGTATGGATAGATTGTGCTTGAGATAGTATACCTCAACAGTTGCCTCTGGCTGACATTTTATTGAAGATAATTTTGCTTCTCTTCTGTTACTCTCAATGAGTAGCTACTGCATCAGAAAGGCAACATAAATACGGTAACTTTTTATCATGTCTTGCTTCTTTGCATTTTATGATAGTGTGCGCCTTGGTGAATTGTTTCATTGTTGCAATTTTTCTGTGGCACTCATCATCATGGTATAATTGAATGTTACTTTTGTTGCAGATTGGTCCTACGATAGTTACACTACCCTTAGGTGGTCCCTTCTCGGCAGTGGAAATGCATTCACCTGATGATGAAGATGGTCATCACAATTTAGAATTGAATTGGGCAGCTGAGCAAGAAACGTTGATGTCAGTTGATAACAATGAAGAAGAATGGTACCGTCTTAATGATATCCGCTTAAATGGGCAGGTAATGTTATATGCCATATTCCATTCACTGCTTTGTTTTCCAATCACTAATTATCATCTAAGCAGGAGTTGTATTGAATGAGCAAGGCAGGTAAGTGTCAAGAGACTAATATTAACAACATATGCTTAACATACCTTTTAATTGAAATGTTTTAAAATAATGTAGTGACTTAGCGAGCCATTTTGTCACATGTAAAATTATGACTTGACAGTCCTCTGATTTATATACTTATTTTATTTGCTAAGCATAGTTTCCTTAGTTTTTGTATGGAAGAATAATAAGTATTGATTACCTACCGTATATACTCGAATACCACCCGCACATTTTTAAACAAAATCGGACGTGAAAAATTGGGGTGCGGGTCTTATTTGAGTCATCTTGATTCTAAAGATTTAAATTGCCCGCCATACGCGATATCGGGTGTTGCGAGTATCCGCTAGATAGTGCTAGCCTTCTTCCGGCTATCACTTTGTTTTTCCGTAAGCAGGCGGCGTCATACAGTCTCGCGCACGTTTTCCGAGTGTAAACATGAGTTCTACGAAGCGTTTGTGGTCGTTTACTGTGAGTGAGAAGCTGAAAGTTGTGAGGGAAGCTGAAATTATTGGAAATCGTGCCGCCGGTAGGAAATATGATATTGACGAGTCATGTATTCGAGATTGGAAAAAGAAAAAAAAAGTGTTGCTAACAAGTAGTGGTGCTCGTAGAGCTTTCCGCGGACTGAGTGTACAGTTTCCGGAAATTGAAAAACAACTTTATAAATACGTAACAGAAAGGCGGGAATTGGGAAATGGGGTGTCGACCGAAATGTGTCAATTAAAGGCATTACAGATCGCGAAGGAACTTTCTACGGTAGGGTTTAAAGCAAGCCGAGGATGGATTCAAAATTTTTATAAAAGAAATGGGTTGAGCATACGAAGGCGTACCTCAATTTCGCAGCATCTTCCTGGTGCCTACGAAGAAAAGTTACTTTCCTTTCAGCGTCACATAATTAAGTTGCGGAAGGAAAATTCATATTTGCTTTCCCAAATTGGTAATGCAGATCAGACGCCAGTCTACTTTGAAATGCCACTGGACAGTACTGTGAATGTTAAGGGATCTAAAAGTGTGACTATCAGAACAGGTGGTAATGAGAAACAACGGTGCTCGGTAATGTTGTGTATACTCGCTGACGGAACCAAACTTCCGCCGTACGTTGTTCTCAAGCGAAAGACTCTTCCAAAAGATATACCCGCTGGTGTTATCGTTAGAACTCAGGACTCTGGTTGGATGGACAGTTCACTGGTGGAAGACTGGTTAAAGTGTGTCTGGCAACGTCGCCCTGGTGCTTTATTACGACGAAAGAGCTTGCTTGTTCTGGACAGTTACCGCGGCCATACAACAGACACTGTGAAGAAATTCGTCAAGGATGGGAAAACCAACCTAGCAATCATCCCGGGTGGGATGACGTCTATGCTACAGCCACTGGATGTCTGCGTGAACCGACCGTTCAAAGCAGCCTTGAAACAGCTGTATACGGAGTGGATGGCGGCCGATAAACACACACTGACCCCAACTGGTCGTATTCAGCGCCCGGAAGTTCAGCTGCTCGTTCGTGGATTTTGACGGCATGGAATCTTATCTCGGGAGATCTCATACGGAAGAGCTTCAAGAAATGTAGTATTTCCAATGCTATGGATGGCAGTGATGACGACATTTTGTGGGAAAGTGATGATGAAAAAAGTTCCGAAGTTGGTACTTCTGATGACGAATGAAGTGTTTGTGTCTTTTATTTGTATTTTTAATTGTTTCTGTGTGTTATTTTAGGACGACTTCAGAACTGTTGGAAACTATTTTGTAGAAATGCTATTTTGTTTATTTAGTAAAGATTGTAAATAGTTTTGAGTAAAAAATTTTGTTCTTCAAAATCAGGGTGCGGGTGTTATTCAGGGGCGGATCGTATTCGAGTAAATACGGTAGTATGAAAACCATATATTTTTCTTAGTTACTCAGAAATGTTCCCTAAGGGAGAACAAATTACGGAACATTTCTGTATAACTAATGAATATGAGGTATGTGATTTTCATTTTAAGCCAATGATGTATACCTAACTAGGTGTCTCAAGGAAAAGTCATAATGTAGCAGTATTGCCAGCCCCCCCTTTGCCTAAGCTATGTTGTTTTAATGGGCGCCAAGACCTCAATGCAATGTTGAAATCTAAATTTGTATTTAACAACGTCTAGCTCTGGCAGAACACCTTCAAGACTCGATTCACTCAGATCGTGGTATGATTTGATCATTCACCCAACAAACAATTGTATCAGGAGAAGGAATTGGTCTATATCTAATGCTACTGTAACAGTTTCGCTAGCCCACACTGTTGGGAGAAAATGTAATTGTTTACCTTTGCCTAAGCTATGTTGTTTTAATGGGCGCCAAGACTTCAACGCAATGCTGAAATCTAAATTTGTATTTAACAACGTCTAGCTCTGGTAGAACTCCGTCAAGAATCTATTCACTCAGATCGTGGTATGATTTGATCATTAACCCAACAAACAATTGTATCAGGAGAAGGAATTGGTCTATATCTAATGCTACCTACTGAAAGCAAAGATTGCATTGTAAAAGAAATGAATTTATTATATAAAACAAGTATAGCAAAATTAATAATAATAATAAGTATAAAATTTAAATTGGAGCGTTGTGATTTGAATATTACCGATAGAAAATTACGTGAAAACGGAGTCTGATAAATTGATTTTACTCTTATTTCCAAGCTATGAAGTTACTGAAATATGAAATATAAAACAAAGAAAAATGAGAGATTGCGTATTTCTGCGTCATTTGCGCTTACCATTGGAAATTGCCAAGGCATTTCCCTCGTTCTTGATGATGTTGTGAGCTTCCCACAGTCTCCTGGACGTCGTCATCTCCGTCGGAATTTGATGATATTCTGGTAGATTAGATAATTCTATGGTCCGTACCTCGGACCCAAACACTCGTACAACCAAGTTTTACAAAAGTTCGTCGCTAACTCCACTGAACATCGGAGCGACACGCACTTGCGACCGTACTCTGCAAGTTCTACACAGATTGTCCGTTCCACCGAACATCGGAGCGTCCCCCGCGTATAACCATACTCCGCAAGTATTTCACAGATAGTCCTCGTTTCACGGCGCGTCGAACGATATATCCACACGTTGGCTCCCCCACCATGGTACCGACATCTAGCTTACGTCGTCCACACTGATTGGCTGAGCACGCCGCTAGTTCCCCTCCTCTGCCTCATTACACTCGGCGCGCGAGAGGGAGAAGTCGATTTCCGTCCCAACAATTCGCCTTTTCTAGACCTTGCGACCCAGCCTTGCGTAATACTTCTCGACAGGAATCAGCTTGTACTCGAATTCCCAGTGAGTCATGTCTCTCAAATACCCTAACTGACAAAACTCCGTAAAATTCCGTAATCAGATAATTTTCTATGATATCGTCGTTCGTAATAATTTGCTTGATAGCGTTTTCTAAGACATAGAAAACCTATCTGTATGCTTATAATTTTTATAAAATGCTCCGAAAATATCTTAATAATAATTATAATAAATTAATAATAATAATAAATTAACATGAAAAATTATCTTGGCTGAACAATTTGCCGCGTAAATAAATATAGAATGGCTTCCTACTGATTTATGCCAGTTGCATAAAAACCCCTCGAAAAACACGTTACATATTCGCCTCGGATCATCGGATGATTTACCGTGACGACGGTCCATTATCCGATTATCCCAGACACGTTAATAAACCCCATCCAAAATACATATTACATAAATGAAATCACCCTAAATTACAGATATATACACTCATATTTTTTCTTCACGCACTTTGCGTCAAAGTTTGTTGTCACTATGGATTGCACTTTGCAACCAGTCCAATGTTTTACATATGGAATAGTGTTCCACGGATATTTCCGCCTCTCAAATTTCTCTATGTTGGAGAAATAGACATAATTAATGTGTGAGCACTATGTATTTATGATGTCATATCACACGCATTGAAGGTGTTCTGATATATTTATATCACCATAGAACTTCCTAATTTCACTGGAGGTCCCCTCCTTATGGTGACATTTAATTCCACTTATCACTGAGCACACGATCACACTATTGTGGCAGCGCCTCGTGACCATAATACTTAATCTCTCTTTAAAGTAGATTAAATTAATATTGACTTCTGAAAAAAAAAACAGTAAATGCGCATTACATATAACACCAAATATTTCTGTGCCGTAATCGCCCTGTCTTGTTAAGTTCCCGTTAACCATATTCTACTTAATACTAGTTCTCAACACAGACCATTTCTCCTCACACAAATAATACCATTGTACAAATTATCTTAAATTACACACTTACAAATCTTACATGGCGAGGCCGTAAACAGAAATCACGTGTGCTGATATGTATGAGTTTCATGAAGGACTGTCTCGCATTCTGATGGCCCATCTTTTGCCTCGTGGACGCCTTAAGCAAAAATACCATGTACAAGCGCTCACCCATCTCTTGGAGGCAAATGGGAATTCACCAGCGCTACCAAATTCTGGCCTTGGTGTATCGAGACATTTTAGTGCTCAAGAGCATCCGACAATCCCGTCATATTTCCCTGTACCTTAAAAACTCTCATTTACTTACATACTACCCCCCTGTGTGACTTCTGATACGCCTGCCTTGAAGACCAGATCTTCCACGCACCAAATACCACACTTACTCATTTGATAGGCTGGCTCGCCAGCTAAACACACTCACTTTATGACACATATTTTCGTAGACTATGAATATTATACGTCCCGTATAATCTGTTTCCCTTACTATCCTCCAGCACATATGCTGTTTTTCCAATACGTTTGGAAACTATAAATGTTTCTGCGTCACCTGCTTCCAACCTTGCAAGTGGCTCCCTTTAAATGAACGTCATCACGTTGCTCTACCTAGCATATTTCTCAGTATCTGTAACGATGCCCTGTTGCTACTGTCCACACATGCACATATTAAAATACCGTCCTCTGCTTTAACCACAGGATAATCCCTACATAAATTAGTGTCCCTCGATAGCATGTCTGCAAGAATGTTATCTTTACCTTTAATATATTTTACTGTGAATTCGTATTCCTGCAGAGCAAGAATCCACCTACTAACTCTGTTAGAACTGAGTTTACAAGTCCTCATATACAGTAATGCATGGTGATCTGTGTGGATCTCAAATTTCCCCCCTACTAAATACATTCTAAATTTCCCTAAACTGAAAACAATACCTAAAAGCTCTAACTCAGTAATCGTGTATCTTTTCTCCGCTGCTGTCAGTCCTCGCGAGGCTAAAGATACAATGCACAGATTACCCTCATCATCTTTCTGACATAATACTCCAGCAATGCCTATATGTGAAGCATCTGTCATAACCACATATTCCTTATCTTTTAACGGATATTTCAGCACTACAGCTTTCTCAAAACCTTCCTTCAGCGCTCTAAAAGCCTGATCATGCTTGGACTCCCATCTCCACCGAGTCCCACTTTTAAGCAATTCCCTGAATGGTTCTACCAACCCTGAGTATTTAAGAACGAACCTCCTGAAAAAGTTGCAAATTCCCAGGTACGTTTTTAACTGTTTAACATTCTGTGGCACCTCTGCGTTAAGTATCTTATTAACCCTACTTTCCTCTGGTGTTACACCTCTACTCGACACTCTATGACCTAAAAATGTCACTTCTGACTGACAGAATGACGACTTAGACAGCTTCAAAGTGAACCCTGCCTGATCTAACTTCTGAAAAACTATATTTAAATGACATAGATGCTCCTCAAAACTGCGTGAACTAATTACCATATCATCAATGTAAATGGTTACAAACTCTCCTGTGTCATCCCCTAATGCGATGTTTAAAGCCCTAATTAAAGCTGCTGAACTACTCTTTAACCCATAAGGTGTTCTACAAAATTGATAAAGGTTATATTTATGACTAAAAGCTGTAAATGGTCTATCTTCGTACATAAGTGGCACTTGCCAAAAACTGGAACTCAAATCTACACAAGTGAAATACTTCTTCCCCTCAAATGTTTGCATTAATTCCTCTATTGACATAGATTTCAGCTGATCTGAACTAATTCTACTGTTAACCAAACGAGCGTCTAAACAAATACGAACAGTGCCGTCGGTCTTGGGTACCGTGATCAAAGAATTAACATATGGACTGTTAGAGTGCTCAATAATCCCATCTTCAAGCATCTGGTTAATTTGTGCCTCAACTGCACTCTGATAAGCAAAAGGTACAGGATATCTATGTCCTGTGAATACTGACCTATCAATAACGTTCAATGAATGTGTATAGCAATTGGCCATACCAATGCGATCCTCAAAAACTCTCCTATTACACCATAACACATCATCGAGCCGAACGCACTGTTCATCCTCTATATTTCCCTGAAATGCAGCCTCACGTAACGAGTCCTCTAGACTTCCGTTCGTAATCACACTGCCCACAAAACATGGAGAACCCCGCTCTACGGCTGGCGATATCTCATTTAAAGTACAAATCACACCTACAATACTACTCCTCTGAATATGGTCATTGAACGCTACTTCTACTTCAGAATTTCCCCATTTAAATTTCAAACTCCCTACATCATAACATAAGTTACCAGACACTCTACTTAGCCACTCTGAACCCAAGATAACACTGAATACTAAATTTGGAATTACAAGGCAAATCTGCTTCTCTACATGATTATTAATTTTAATGTCTACTAAAACTTGCTTAGAAATTACTTTAGACCTCTTCCCAACAGCTGTGATAACAAAAGTGCTTTTAATTGGCATCTCCTCAAAATTTACTCCAGTTCCTTTCATTTTATCATAAAATGCACTACTTATGCAACTCTTCATACAACCACTATCAATTAAAACATCTGTGTACGCCTCGGACACGTTAAATTTAACTATGGGGCTCTTACTAACCACTTCCTGAATAATACCTTCATCATTTAGTTCATGTAATAATTCATTTCTTACATTTAGGTCATAGGGTTCCTGTATAATTGTATGGACAGGGCATGCTACAGACTGAGATTCTGACCTTACTTCGCAGCCTGGTTCGCGTTTAAAGAACCGCTACAGCTGGCCGTAGTACTACTAACTACTAAACTGGTCTGGTTGTTCTGGGCTGTGTTGTCATTGTTTGGCTGTATATTACTACCACTAGGCTGTCCTCTTCCTTGACCCCTATTCTGGTTGTAATTATTGTCATTATAATTTCTCCCTTGATTTCCCCTGAAATCATTGTTTCTCCCTTGATTTCCCCTGTAATCATTGTTCCTCCCTTGATTTCCCCTGAAATCATTGTTCCTCCCTTGATACTGATTACCATAGCCATTTCCTCTGTTCTGATATAGCTGATTATTATTATTTCTATTTTGAGCGTTGGCCCCTTCGCCACCGTTCCCTTGAACTTCTTGATGCCTGGCTTCATTAGGTCTATTATTATTATTACCCTGGTTCCGATTGAAATTGTCCTCATAACCCCCTCTCCCTAGTGCATCAAATGTGCTTAACAAATTTTCTACTTGTGATATAGTCTTTACATTCTGGATACAAGCAGCCTCCTTGATCCTATAGGGAAAGTGCCTAAGTAGCAACCTTACCACATCACTTTCCTCCTTCAAGCCATCCAGATATTTACACACTAATACCTGCCCTAAAAAGTATTCGGTCATGGTGGAGCTTCCTTTAGGGTTATATTTACCACACACTACTCCCTCACGATGCTGCGACTGAATAACCTCATTCCAGAACTTTTCACAGAATTTCATTTTAAAATCATTGATATTAGTAAACTTGTCTCTGTAGACAGCAAACCAATTCCTCGTTTCCCCCACAAACACTTGTTCTAAAATTTCAACTACCTGGCACCACTCAATACTACCATTTTCCAACCTCTCCCCGAATTTATTTTCTATAGTGTTCATGAACTCCATTGGGCACCCCTGTCGATTGCTGAACTTACCCAGTTCTACCTCCCTGTGTGTGCTATTCACCAAAACTGGCCTATTCTGACTATTTTCTTGCCTGATCCTAGCTTTTAATTTTAATTCTAATTCTGCGATTTTCTCCTCAGCCTTCCTCTCAATACTGTTTACTGTTAATTTAATGTTTCCTTCTGATTCTTCTACTTTATCATATAGCTTTGCTTGTTTCTCCTCAATCTTGCTAATGCTCTCTCTATTACTCTCTCTTAAATCATTTACTTCTGCAACTATTTGTGAGTGGACTTTCTCAATTCTACCCCCCAGCTGTTCCTTAACCTCTTTAGTAGCTACCTGAATTTTGTCAATTTCTCCCCCCAATTGCTTTTTGACCTGCTGTGTTTCCAGTTGCATTAGTTCTTTTAAATTTTCAGCCTGTGTACTGATTCTAATTTCCAACTCCTCCTGTACTTTTCCTAATTTTCTGTCTACATCTGCAATAATCTCTTTAGCCTTTTCTTCCATCACCCCCCTGATCTCACCTCTAATCAGTTCAAATTTGTCACTCATTTCCCTACTGTTTTGTTCTAATTTAGCATTTAAAGTTTCAGTACTCTCTCTATTTTCCTTACTGTTTTGTTCTAATCTGGCGTTTAAAGTTTCATTACTCTCTCTATTTTCCCTACTGTTTTGTTCCAGTTTTGCGTTTAAAGCGTCTGTACTTTCTTTATTTTCCCTACTGTTTTGTTCTAATTTTGCATTTAAGGCATCACTACTAACTTTGTTCTGATACATGAACTCGAGAAGTAAAGTTTTTAATTCTGGTTGGCCGCCTACACTCCCTGTTTCAGTATCGGGATTTACCTCCGCTACCCCGGTACTACCATCACTCGACATACTGCTCGTATCATCACTCTCCAGCTGATGACCACTACGTAACCTCATCTGTCTTTCTTTCTCATCCCCCATAATGATATACACTGATAAAGACAAATAATCCCCAAAATACAGGCACAGAAATATATACCCTTCTCCTTCCACAAATGTTATTAGGTTTTCAGCCCCAAGTTGTCGGCGACAAATGTAACAGTTTCGCTAGCCCACACTGTTGGGAGAAAATGTAATTGTTTACCTTTGCCTAAGCTATGTTGTTTTAATGGGCGCCAAGACTTCAACGCAATGCTGAAATCTAAATTTGTATTTAACAACGTCTAGCTCTGGTAGAACTCCGTCAAGAATCTATTCACTCAGATCGTGGTATGATTTGATCATTAACCCAACAAACAATTGTATCAGGAGAAGGAATTGGTCTATATCTAATGCTACCTACTGAAAGCAAAGATTGCATTGTAAAAGAAATGAATTTATTATATAAAACAAGTATAGCAAAATTAATAATAATAAGTATAAAATTTAAATTGGAGCGTTGTGATTTGAATATTACCGATAGAAAATTACGTGAAAACGGAGTCTGATAAATTGATTTTACTCTTATTTCCAAGCTATGAAGTTACTGAAATATGAAATATAAAACAAAGAAAAATGAGAGATTGCGTATTTCTGCGTCATTTGCGCTTACCATTGGAAATTGCCAAGGCATTTCCCTCGTTCTTGATGATGTTGTGAGCTTCCCACAGTCTCCTGGACGTCGTCATCTCCGTCGGAATTTGATGATATTCTGGTAGATTAGATAATTCTATGGTCCGTACCTCGGACCCAAACACTCGTACAACCAAGTTTTACAAAAGTTCGTCGCTAACTCCACTGAACATCGGAGCGACACGCACTTGCGACCGTACTCTGCAAGTTCTACACAGATTGTCCGTTCCACCGAACATCGGAGCGTCCCCCGCGTATAACCATACTCCGCAAGTATTTCACAGATAGTCCTAGTTTCACGGCGCGTCGAACGATATATCCACACGTTGGCTCCCCCACCATGGTACCGACATCTAGCTTACGTCGTCCACACTGATTGGCTGAGCACGCCGCTAGTTCCCCTCCTCTGCCTCATTACACTCGGCGCGCGAGAGGGAGAAGTCGATTTCCGTCCCAACAATTCGCCTTTTCTAGACCTTGCGACCCAGCCTTGCGTAATACTTCTCGACAGGAATCAGCTTGTACTCGAATTCCCAGTGAGTCATGTCTCTCAAATACCCTAACTGACAAAACTCCGTAAAATTCCGTAATCAGATAATTTTCTATGATATCGTCGTTCGTAATAATTTGCTTGATAGCGTTTTCTAAGACATAGAAAACCTATCTGTATGCTTATAATTTTTATAAAATGCTCCGAAAATATCTTAATAATAATTATAATAAATTAATAATAATAATAAATTAACATGAAAAATTATCTTGGCTGAACAATTTGCCGCGTAAATAAATATAGAATGGCTTCCTACTGACTTATGCCAGTTGCATAAAAACCCCTCGAAAAACACGTTACACTACCTACTGAAAGCAAAGATTGCATTGTAAAAGAAATGAATTTATTATATAAAACAAGAATAGCAAAATTAATAATAATAATAATAAGTTTAAAATTTAAATAGGAGCGTTGTGATTTTAATATTACCGATAGAAAATGACGTGAAAACGGAGTCTGATAAATTATTGATTTTACTCTTATTCCCAAGCTATGAAGTTACTGAAATATGAAATATAAAACCAAGAGAAATGAGAGATTGCGTATTTCTGCGTCATTCGCGCTTACCACTGGAAATTGCCGAAACATTTCCCTCGTACTGGATGATGCTGTGAGCTTCCCACAGTCTCCTGGACGTCGACATCTTCGTCGATATTTGATGAGATTCTGGTAGATTAGATAATTCTATGGTCCGTACCTCGGACCCAAACACTCGTACAACCGCACTGGTTAAGTTTTACAAAAGTTAGTCCTCCAATCCACGGAACATCGGAGCGATTCCCGCGTACAATCGTACTCGTTAAATTCTATACAGATAGTCGCTAACTCCACCGAACATCGGAGCCACTCGCACGCGCACCCATACTCGTCAAGTATTTCACAGATTGTCCTTGTTCCACGGCGCGTCGAACGATATATGCACCCGCCGTTTCCCCACTCTTCATCCAACTTGTAGCTTGCGTGGTCCTCACTGATTGGCTGACCCACCACGCGATCTTCCCCTCCTCCGGGTCATTACACACGGCGCGGCGATGATGAAGTCTATTTCCGTTCCAACTATTCGCCTTTCCTGGACGCTGCGACCCAGGATTGCGTCATGCTTTCCGACAAGATTAAGCGTGTACTTGAATTCCCAGTGAGTCACGTCTCTCGATATACCCTAACTGACGAAAACTCCGTAAAATTCCGCAATCACATAATTTTCTATGATATTGTCGTTCGTAATAATTTGTTTGATAGCGTTTTCTAAGACATAGAAAACCTATCTGAATGCTAATTATTTTTATAAAATGCTCCGAAAATACCTTAATAATAATTATAATAAATTAATAATAATAATAAATTAACATGAAAAATTCTCTTGGCTGAACAATTTGCCGCGTAAATAAATATAGAATGGCTTCCTACTGACTTATGCCAGTTGCATAAAAACCCCTCGAAAAACACGTTACAATAAGTCTCCCTCACTTTGGGGTTTCTAAATATACACTGACTGACAAAAAAGTTAAGCACCCAGAAGGAGTGGTCCATTATTATCCCATTTCGGTATACATGCATACCATTGATGTGTGCATAAATGATTAGACTTACATGGAGCTGTAATGGATAGAACGCCCACCAGAGTGTATTCGTGATGGCACCGCCCTGTTAAGTTGTTACCAGTCAACTGTTGTCAGTCAGACATTTCAGCAAGACTTGCAGAGAGGACTATGTACAGTACGAAGCACCCGCCATGCCTCGCAGACGCTTTAGACAGCCTATCCACCAATCGACAGCATTTGACAGAGGCCACATTGTGGGACTGCATGAGGCTGGTTGGTCACATCGTGCAATTGCCAGGCATGTGGGCCATTCACATGTCACGGTGAATTGATGTTGGACTCGATGGGTACATGAGGGCCACCCACTCACGTCGTGCAGGTTCGGGTTGACTAAGAAACGCCACGCCAGGAAGGACCGTCATACGGTGCACCAAGCATTGCAGGATCCTATAACTTCGGCATCCACGAACATGAACTGGAGACTCTACAACATCCTGGGAGTTCCCGCACATCTTGACAACTCGCATCCTCCAGGTCTCTTTCATCCCATATTGTAGTCAGTTCAGTAAAGGCACATGGTCTTTCCGCATATGTAGTTTCCTTCACCTTCAACCATTCCTTCTGGGTCCTTAACTTTTTTTTGTCTTGTAGTGTGTATTTTAATTGCGTGTTTTTGTCGAGGCACATGATTATGAGAATCCTTGGCAGCCTGCAATGCAAAAAGAGAAGATAATCTTTTTTTTTTTTCTTGTGGAGGGAGGGGTAGTATTTCAGAAACAGCAATATTTGTGAACTGTTCATGCATCTCTGTGGTAAAAGTGTATCATGAGCGGACGAATGGGTACCGGTACTTGGGGAATAATCGTCATGGACACTGCATAATGCCACTGATGTAGAGGTGAACAGTGACTAGGACTTAGTGTGAAGGTCAGCCATGCTACATTGGAATAGCTTACTGTCCAAATGAATCAAGGGGCATCCAGGCCTGTGTCTACTGCAATAGTTCAATGAACCTTTCTGCACAAAGTTTCAGTTGGAAATACAGACGTTTTTGTTTAACTAGATGTTGTATGAGGTAGTCATTTAGTCTTTATTTGGGCTGACTACCTTCACATTAAAAAACGGCCATTGAAAGTATCATCAGAAACTCTTAGGTCATACTTATGGTATATAGTTATCATGAATACTGTCGCAAGGTTTTCAATGAATTGGCATCAATTGCTAAGAAATATTGTAAAATCCGAGCAATATGTGTTGCTTAGAGGGGAGTGTGATGGCGCAGTGGCTTAGCTGTTCGTCTTTCACCCGGACGGGCAGGGTTCGAATCCCGGTGACACTGCAGTGGCAGTTTCAACTGAAAACTCACGTGGCGTTAGGAAGGGCATCCGGCCTTAAGTCCCCAGCCTAAACCAATTTGAGCCTGATCGGCTCCGGCGACCCCAATTAATTGGGAAAAGCTGTAAAAGGTTTTAGTTGTGTTGCTTAGACACAAATCACTCATCGCTGTATAAAATGACTGCATTTTGCACATATGCAGTGTCTCTACAGCCATTCATTAGTTAAATTATGTAGTGTATCTACTTGGAAATCCACCGCTGTCTTCACGAGAGAGCTCTTCAGACTGGAAACTGTGAGGTATTCTTTTTAGTTGACCGAATCCTGCTGAGCAACTCCAGTCTTGACCAGGAATGAGAAAGTAGTCTTCAGGAATGCCTCCGGGTACACTTGGGATGATGCTTTAAACCAAGTGTTTTCAACCTTCATTTACTCGAGGTTCACATTAGAACTTGAGATCTGTGGGCCACAAGCATTTGGTAAAGAATAACCCTTTTTCATAGCGTTCAAATTTGTTTACATCTGTTGATCCATCTCAGTTTGTAGAATATTGGCATTTAATCTGTCAATATTTGATCAAACTATTTTATAAAACTCAAACTGTTATACCAAACTTTGACTGGTCAGTTGTGGTATATTTGCAAAGAATATGATGTTAACAACCCTTTCAGCCAAGTGCCTCTTAGACAACATTGGTGGTCCTTCTCTGGGAAACATTTATAAAAAGGTTATGGGTCGATCTTGCTCTAGAGCAGACTATATAAAGCTGTCCATGAGAGAAACCCCCTTCACAGAGTTCCAGGCTAACGAAGGAGAGGGTCTGCCTTTGTGTCTTATTGATAGTCATTGCGATGCATCACTGACTAGGAATTGAAATAGCTTGAACTGGAAAGGATAATTATTTGATGTTATGGGAATGCGTGGAATTAAGACCAATTCCCCCTTTCTACTGCCTGTGAGAATATCTGTTTCAGTAACAAAATTGTGTGCAACGGTAGTACAATAAAGTGATAGTTCACACTCGTAGTAACTGTTTGTCCTCCATTGGAATTGTATATATTCAGTCATCCAGTTTCAGAAAAATATTCATAGTTACCTTACTTGGGATTAAGAATCGTTCGGTCTAAACTAATTGCTGGAAAAATTTGAAAAGTAAATTTCCAATAACTTTCGATGCATATTTTAAACAAAGGTTTGAGGCTTTTCAGTCGGTCAACACTATTGTACCCAAATGAGATGGGTTATTCCCTAATCCTGAAAAAATTACACGAGATTAATAATCGTGTTGACTGACTGAAAAGCATAAAACTTTTGTTTAAAATATGCATCGAAAGTTATTGGAAATTTACTTTTCAACTTTTTTTTTACTAAGGAAACGATGAAAAATGGCTTCAAACACCATAACGCATATTTGAAATGAAAATGTATGTGTGTGTGTATGTGTATGTATGTTCCAAATATAACCGACCGCTTTACAATAACATTGAAAACATATGTAAGGAATCCTACCGTTATAGAGGATAGTTGTGGTTGATTTGCTAAAGTATTTTCGTATTGTTAACATGATCAAAGTAAAGATATTTTTAAAATGTAAATAAGGTTCTGTTGAAAGTACTACATTCCTCATCAACGATCAGGCACAGCATATTATGTTAGTACTGGGTGGCTTCCGTTCCTCCTTTCATATTGCCTCTCCCTAATCAACAACTAAGAAATGTCGAGAAGCCACGCTGTAGGGAAAGAAAACTCTTAAAGCTGTGCCTCGTGATGATCACGTCGCTACTTATTAACAAATCACTAATGAGCTAGTATAGTTGTAAAATTCAGTGAGTCATACATACTCTCTTCAAAATATACCACTGATTATGAACTATTATAACTGGAATCTTGATCTCAACACTATACGTGGAGTAAATTATGTCTTGCGTATATGAATGTAGTGAATTCCACTATGACTGAAAAGCCGGTAGAAATACACAGTTTCCTCACTCAAATATTATCACCATGAAAACAAAGACAAAAACCAGGTCGTTCCTTTTGCCTCTTGACATCGGCTACAAAAGCCACTTTCTGTACTCACTCCTATCCCCTGTGAGCCATGTGGTTTCTGTTGTCTGCCACCTCTCCAATGTACTGGATAGGATTCATACTTTCCTAAGGTGTCCTCTTCTTCAAGTGCTTTTGGGCTTAGCCTCAAACACCTGCTTTGGCTTCCTTTATTCATTCGGGGGGGGGGGGCAGTGGTCAAGCTGTTGGCCTCTCACCACGGCGGACCAGGTTCGATTCCCGGTCAATGCATGTGAGATTTTCAGAGTGAAATGCCATGTCCTGTGTTTCGGATTCCGCATAAAAAGGAGGTCCCGTGGCTTATGATCTCGAGATTAACGGTCACGTAAAACTACATTCTTCCTTTCCTTTATTCATTCATCCTTGTAATGTGTTCATACCATCTTAATGCTTGCTTTTGGATTATGTGCACTGCCGATTCCACCTTAAGCTCTTCTCTGGTTGCTTGGTTTCACACCCTATCTGTTCTCTTTTTTAAAAATACTCAGTAAAAATAAAAACTTACAGCATAATAGATTAGCATGTTCCATTCCATAATCCAGAAACTTCATGACCATATTTGTTTTAAATGGTCCATTTCCTTTCAGGTTCTGGAATATACTGGCCGTGGGAAAAGTATAATTGATGTTGGATTGGCTCAGGCTCGATGCCCACTCAACACCACAAACCATTATTTTGAAATAGAAATAATAGACCCTGGTGAAAACTGTTACATTGCAATTGGTCTAACGAGGAGGGTAAGTTTGCGATCTCTGCATCTCGTGAGCATAGTAAGAAAAACTAAGACACTAAAAACTCTTACCAGTCATACCAATATCACTCTTAGTGTGATGGAGCTTCAAAAAATAAGAACTCATAGGGAGAAACTGTTAAATGCAGATGTAAGAATACTCGGTTGTAGGGCATCGATATGCATTGCTATGCATTGCAATTCGACCATTCTTGTTCAAGCACTTGTTTCAACAGTATTCGTAACACCTATGCCTGTTGGGAAGAAATCTGTGACCAGTCCCTAACGCCACATTGAAGAAGCATCTGAGTGGTAAATATGTCGCAAATAACTAGTAGCATTCACTGTTGCTCCCCTAGCGAGGAAGGCAACCTGAAAGACCATTGCCATAATTTCTTCGCAGATGGAGCTGGTCAGAATTTCCTGCGAGGTAGGCAAGCGAGGTATTTTCATAACATGGATGCTTGCTTAGTCTCCTGTGTTCCATTATGCACCCTCGTATCATGTCCTGTTGTGTAATGCAAAAAATGTATCTTGCTACATAATTCCATGTTTGACCATGTTTTTGTGCATCTGATATTGCGAAGGTCTGATGCAACATACCGTATTTGCTTGCAAATAACTCGCACTTTTCTGACAGAGAATAAGTGTGAAAGTCTTCGGTGTGAGATGTATGCGGGGATTTGCGAGGGAAATACCTTATTCCCGAAAAAACATAAAATTTGCATTATTGAAACAAGACGACTGGAATTGTCGACTGCCGTCGCTGCTACCAATCTCCGAGCTACTCTTGCGTGCAGCATCCCATAGGCCTACTGCATCATCCTAACTTCTGTCCAATGCATTTGCGATGCCACTCTCCAAGAAGCTCTTAATAACGTCGGTCAACACCATAACCCATACCCCTAAATCCAATCATGCAAGAATTCAACTGACGGCCTTCTTTAGTTTGTCTTCTGTCGTCAGCTTATTGTGGCTAACAATACCAGATCTCGACGTGTTCTAACCTAACAATTACTTATTATTAGCTTGTGGAGCGCCAACGAAACACCCCGTATTGCTGTTTTACTGCTTTGCCACATTTGAAAACACCGTATGTTTTTGGTTATTGGTTTCTAGCTTGCCTTTCTGTTGACGCCAGTAGTTAATATAAAATTCATTCACAATGAATTCTCGACCGGCAGCTCTATTACTATCGTCGTCTGCATATTTTATCACTTTGAGTTTAAATCCAGCCGTATAACTTACGCGTTTTTACATAACTAAAAGATCGATTTCCACAAGAAAACAATCACACTTAACTGAGAAACAAAACTGGAATATGAAGTCAATGCTGCTAGGCTTACTTATCGACAATGCAACAGATGGACAACAAATACCGTGAAAGAGAGGAAAGAACTGCCGCAAAAACGAACAATAACATCGCGGGCAAGACTTGTTTTAAAATTACTACGATCTTTACGACGGCGTCAGAAATTAATGTGAGGAATACTTTTTCCTGAAATTTCCAATTAAAAATGGGGTGCGAGATATATGCGAGCAAATACGGTATGTACTATTTAATGATTGCACGATAAGCGCTGTGGGGTCCTGCTTTGGGCCTGGCAGAATGTTTGAACACAAGTGGCATATGATACCAGTGAGAGCTCTTGCTACCTTATTTTCTGAAGCTACCTTGTATTAGACTATACCTTCATTTCTCTTAGTTACCTGACAAAATTTACTTCTTCATTGTACATATTGATTTTTGATATTTGTTAATATTTGACTTTTTTTTAACTTTTTGCTACGTAAAAGTTGAGCTGATTTAATGTGTTGCATTATCTATGCCTAGCAGGCACTATCGTAGTCGAACAACTTGCACTTTGTTCTGCTGCAAGATCCAAACTGAAACTTGCAGAGTGTGGTGTTCTTAACATTTGTGCATCCATATGTTGTTATTGCTTTTTTAAATCTTTTGTATTGCATTACCTAGGATTATCCAAGACATCGTCATCCAGGCTGGAATAAAGGTTCCATTGGTTATCATGCTGATGATGGAAAGATCTTCATTGGAAGTGGTGTCGGAGATCCATTTGGTCCAAGATGTCACAAAGGAGATAGAATGGGTTGTGGTATACTGTTCCCTAGGGACTATGTGTGCCATTATGACAGGTGAGAGGCAGCATCAGATCAGTAAAACGAGAAGTTCCGTGAAGAACTAAGTAGCCTATTTTCATATATAATATTTATGCTTATTGCCTCTATCAACATAACAAAATTTCAGTTTGATTGCTGTACTAGATTCAGAGATATTGAGAACCATCTGAATATTTCGGATAGTCGCCATGTTGGATTTGTAGGCCATAGAGTTATGTAGTATTACATGAAGATTATTGTGTAGGTGTATTATTCAAACTTCAATCGCATGATTAGGACACAAGAAATAAAAACTAGATTTTAAAATTTCGCACAGCCGCCATCTTGTGGTTATGAAAACAATTGAAATAAATTAATGTCAGTGGATTAAAATTTGTATAAGCATTTACCGTACCAAGTTTCACTGCGCTCGGATGGTTAAATCGCGAGAAACGTCCTTTTAAATATTTAAATTTCATTATCGCCACCGTGTTGGATTTGTGCCCATCAGGTTATTGAAAATCCCATAGGTGAACTTATGTTCATAGCCTTTATGAACATAACAAAATTTCAGTTTGATTGCAGTCATAGATTAGTAGATATTGAGAACCGTCTAAATATTTCGGTCGGTCGCCATGTTGGATTTTTTTACATGTTGGCCATAGAGTTATGTGCTATTAGATGACGATTATTGCGTAGGTTCATTATTCTAACGTTGACTTAGATCACATGATTATGACACAAGATATAAAAACTTAATTTTAAAATTTCGCACTGGCACCATCTTGAGGTTATGTAAACAATTCTAAATTAGATGCCAGTGCATTACAATGTGGAAAAACAGTTGCTGTACCATGTTTCACTGTGCTCAAATGGTTAAATCGCGAGGAAAGTCTATTTAAATGTTTCAACTACGCTTGGCCGCCATGTTAGTTTTGTACTTAACAGGTTTTCGAAAGTTACATAGGAGAACTTCTAGTAGTGCCCTTTATCACCGTTGAAAATTTCAGGGTTTTATCAGTAATAGTTTCCGAGTTATAGAATGCCGGTGAAATATTTTGCACAGCCACCATGTTGGATTGGTAAGACGTAATAAAATTTGAAGGGCGGGGTCGGACAAAGTACTATGACCTTATCGAGTTACATTGAAATCGGTCCTGCCGTTTAGAATTTATTAGTGGGGACACACATACACAAACACGGACAAAAGGTTATCTCACAAGCCTATGTTTTCATAAATGAAAATAGGCTAGTTATGCATTTATTTATTTGTTTGTTTTCCCTTCTAATAGATTTTTAGCCTATTTTCATTTATGAAAAAGAAATAGGCTTATGTGTGTGTGTGTGTGTGTCGTCGTCGTCGTCGTCCCCCCCCCTAATAAAATATAAACGGCTGGAGTGATTTCAATAAAACTCAGTAGGGACATAGTATTATTTCGTCTGACCCTAACCGTGTCCTTCAAATTTTATTAGGTCGCACCAATCAACATGGTGGCTGTGTGAAATATTTCACCAGCATCCCATATCTCCTAACCTATTACAGTAGAACCTCGATGCATCGTTCCCGGAACTGTCGTTTTCCCGTATGTATCGTTCAATTTATTTAGTCCCGAAATTTTTCCATATAAACTAATGTTAAATTTCCCCGCATCTATCGTTCCTCGAACTATCGTTTTTTCGCATGGATTGTCAAAAAATCACCAGTCCTTGGCCACAATTTTCCCGCATTGATCGTTTATGAGAAAATATATGCAAATGTTCTTTTGAATTTGAAGCGGCATAGAATAGCGGCAATCTGTTACGCGAGAATGTACGAGGTACGAACGATTAGGAGTTCCTAGGCTTGAGCAAGGTTCAAGTAGGCTGGACTGCAGTGTATTACAGCTGAAATGCAGTCAATCGGTGCTGAGGAACTTCAGAACGTAAATTACAATTTCATAAAGAGGTGCCAGGTATGTGTAGCAGTGAATGGCGAACATTTTCAGCATCAGCTGTGAACTATAGGCTACTCAATGACTCAGGGGCGCGCGAGCTACGCATTACGGCAAAGTGCCGGCGGGAGACAGGATTGCAAGCGGGCGGGAGGGCTAGCGAGGGTCCCCGTTAAGAAGTGAAAAACAAGAAATAATAATAAGATTGTTTAACTATAATCGGCAATATGTAACAAAACTACTACAAGAGAAATGCACCCAGATACAACAAAACAAAGAAAATTGAGTCACTTTACGAAGTAGTCTGTTATCTTGACTTGTGTTTTGTTGGCCGCGGCCACGGCATGAACAGTATTTTCAAACCGATATAATTCGGCCATTATTTCCTCAGAAACGTTGAGGCGCATCACAAAATGTTTGATAATCCTTAGAGCATTGACAGTATCATTAAAATCCACTGTATTATGCCGGGGCTCTTCGTCATCGTCATTAATAAAATACCGTAGTGAAGGCCTAAATTAATTTATGGATTTTAATTTGTCTGAAGACGCAAGATTTTTATAACACAGAATCAATCGCGTATTTTTAATGGTTTGACAAGAAGTCCTAAAAAAACACAAATAAAAAAATTATAAAAGCGGAATTAATAAAATGTTTAATATATCGGTGATTGTAAAACACTTCCGCTTTCTTTCGCTCATCTTAACATAAGCTTCAGATGCTGTCTGTGTTCTATGGCTGCTTGCTGTTATTTTGATAGGTCAACAACACCTTGGCTAACACTCGCTTATTACGCAAGCTGTTCTTCCTTGTTGCGACACTGACAAGCAAGTGTCGCAGTGACCACCGGTGTCGCTCAAGGCCATCGTAACACAGATAATAGCACGCGGTGCATCCTTTCGAGCGGAAGTACAGGCTGTACCAAAAGTTTGCATTCAACCATACGTACTTTCTCAGAACACGCAACGTATAAATGACGCTTTATATTGCAAGGGACTTAAAATATGATCGTATAAGCGTGAAAAACTTATATCGGAAATAAATTAACATGGAAAGTATAGGGATTTTGCAGGGACCAGAAAAATAAATTTTTTTACTAAAAATTTTTATGTTATCGTTTTCCCCGCATCCATTGTCATTTCCCCCCTCCCCCTTGAAAAACGATGCATCGAGGTTCTACTGTACTGATATCACCCTGAAATTTTGTACAGTGATAAAGGGCACTATTATAAGTACACCTATGTGACTTTGAAAAACTTGTTAAGTACAAAACGAACGTGGCGGCCAAGCAAAATTGAAACATTTAAATATACTTTTGTCACGATTTAGCCATTTCGAGCGCAGTGATACTTGGTACAGCAAATGTTTATACACATCGTAATGCACTGATATCTAATTTAGTTCAATTGTTTACATATCTTGAAGATAGCGGCTGTGCGAAATTTTAAAATTAAGTTTTTTTTCCTTGTGTCCTAATCATGCGATCAAAGTCAACGTTTGAATAATGAACCAACGCAATATCGTCATCTAATTGTACATAACTCTATGGCCTGCATATATAAACATCCAACATGGTGACCATCCGAAATATTTAGACGGTTCTCAATATCTTCGAATGTATGACAGCAATTAAACTGAAATTTTGTATGTGGATCGAGGCAATTAACATAAGTAGGATATACAGGGTGTCTACCGGTAACGAAAGTAACGAAAAAGTAACGAATTTTACAAATGGGTAACGAAAGTAACGAAAAAGTAACGAATTTTACAAACGGGTAACGAAAATTTTCTGAAGGCGGGTTGAATCATTTAAACTCGCGCCGCTAGGCTCAGAGATTGCGAGTTTCACGCAAGCGGCGCCGTGCCTATTGCATAGTACTAAGCTATATGTCTCCGTGCCCGACCTCAAGGAAATACATACTGAGGACACCTTGAGCGGTATACATCGGTTCAACGTATATTTTCGGCCTCAAGAAGTCTTTAAGTTTCGTGTGAAATATTTTTCTGTGTTACTGTATTAGGAAACCTGACTTTTCGCGAGACGTTTATTCGCGAATACTTCCGAAACTAAGAAGAAATCTCTCATTTCTGTTATTTGGAAACTATGTCAAATTGAAGTCCAGAAATAACGCGAAACAATTTAATGTCGCAATCTTGCGAAATGTTACCGCTTCGAAAAAAAAATGCGAAAAATCTTCGAAATACATATAACTTATTTAAAAAATATGTCACGTAAATTTGCGACATTCAGTATGGTTAATTCGAAATTCCGTTATAAGTCTATTTTTCTTTCGAACTTTCGTTCCATCGGATATATAATCTAACCGATTATTTTGCTAACTTGTTGATAATTCGTGGTTCTCAATCGAAATAAAAATTGCCCTCTTATTCGTGCAATCCTCTCAGAACAATTCGTAATATTCGATACCGTACCTACTTCGAACGTTCATCCTCCAAAATCGCATCCTCATGACGGCCGGCTGACCGCACGACTTGCCTGCGGGAATCTCGTCAAACGGACCGATATCGACGTCAGTTGCGTAAAATCATAAAACCCGTCCCCTATCGTGAACTTGTGACCACGAGGACTGCGGGAATCCTGTCAAAGGTGATTGGGCACCCATCACGGGGCACTCATCACGAAACCTACTTGCCACTTTTCCCATGACCGTATACTTAAAAGCGTGCGGGGAGTGAGAAGTGCATCAACCCACATAAAAATGGCAGCCTACGTAGCATCGACATACTAAATCCTCCTCGTGATCCACCCTGAACTCATGAACTCCCAACTACAGCATAGGGACAAAGGGAATCACGGCGCCGACCGAACAACATGTTCATAACTACGCGTGAATTTTAACTATGCCCAACCTTGAGTTCGCCTCCGCCATTCTATCAGGACAGATATACAGGCAGACAATCGTTGAACAGCCGGGTGCGGCGACGATTGCATAATATCTCGAGGACAACGTAAAACGGCCGAGAGCGGCAGCGATTGCGATACATCGCGATATTTCTCCGCATTCAATGACGAGGACAACTGTATTCTTGTCAAACGGACAGCAAGTGGTGCCGATTGCTTAATAATGCTATATTTCCTTGTGCCCGAACTCAAGGACAATGGAAATCTCGTCGAATGACTAAAAGTGACGCTGATTATCTAAATCGCGATTTTTCTCCGTGTTCTCTCGTGAAAACTACGGGAAGCTCACCAAACAACTGAGACCAGCGCCGATCGTGTAACATCTCGATATTTCTCCGCATTTGACTGCGAAGACAGAATTCGGTGACGATCGTGTAACATCACATGCATTTCTTCGCGACCTACCGCGGGGACGAAGGAAATCTCGCCAAATGGTCAAGAGCTGAGCAACCTCTTGGTACCGTAATAATAACAACATATTGTGGACAAGACGACAATATTAGCTGAAACAACTCATTGGATATTAAATATCTAGTATATATTTATTATTTTTTAAATTTTTATAACATCATGTGAATTTCATTTAAAGCGGCTTCGGTGGTGTAGTTGGTAGCATGCTGAACTGCTGTGCCCAAGATAGCGGGTTCAAACCCGGCCGAAGTCGTCAGATTTTTTAAAAGCGTTAAAAATCCTTCAGTATGCCTTCCTTCGGAGGGGAAGTAAAGCCGGCGGTCGCATGTCATGGATTTATGGCATTGAAAGGATTCTTCCACAGACTAAACTTGTGTGAAGCTAATTTGTTAGGTTATATTTCGTCGGAACGCTCTATAAAAGTTCCAACGTTCACCACTAGGTATCATTGATATCCGGTAGCAACTTGAAATTGAACGGAATTTTAGCTCGCCCTAAGGGTGCCCGTTGGAAGCAGCTACAGACTCAGACGAGCTGAACATGTCCTCGGACACTCCCGGCACTAAAAGCCATACGATAAATAAAAAACTTCTTTAAAAACAGTTCATTGTTGTTTTTCTTCACCGCGTGATGAGCACCTATGCTTGTAGACCGTAGACGTAACTTGAATTCAAAGGTAACTAAAATTAACTAAAAGGTACCTAAAAAGTAACTAATTTTTACTTCATCCTTACAGTAGACACCCTGATATATGAAAATAGGCCATTTCGTTCACTACTACTGGTTGAATTTTGTGAAAAATGTTAAATATTTTAATTTTTTACTGAAATTCAATATAAATGCAAAATATGTACTTTTCCCAGTAGCGGCTCATGCCGAAATTTTCAGGTTAGGCAAATTTTGAAGGTATATTTCAGAATTACCTGTAACACATGTTCAAAATTCGCAAAGCACGAATAATAATACTTACAAACACAAGTCACATTTTACGTGTAGGTGCATGTTGAAATTAAACTTTCCCGAAGGATCTAGAATGTTTTGTACTCTGTATGAGCTTAATGACAATGCATCCAATTTCAAAGAAATTTAAATGCCATGAAAAATTGATCCAGGTAGCTCAAGCTAGTTTGCCAGCATTTCGTCCCAGTGTACCATGGGCTTGTAAGTTGGTATGGTACACTTCACCAAGATGCTGGGTAGTTCATGCTGAGAAGACCATTGCAAGGTTACTATAAACCACGAGCGGCAGGGTCGTTAGTAGTTGGCAAAACTAATCAGAGCGGCTAGATCTCAACATGCTGGCCCAAGTGCTATACTCTTGCAGAAAGGGATGTTGGTCATTGCACTTTCAAGGGCCGAACACTCTGCAGCTGGTCAACAACGAGGAGATTTTGTTGCGAAGCAGGTGTCATACTCGAACCCTGTTCTGTGGATTGGCCCCTGATTTAAAACTGCAAAGAGCTTACACTAACAGATTTTCTTGAGGGTGGACAATTTGAAATATTCTGAAGACAAAATACCCTTTAAAACACAATTAATAATTAAAAATGATACATAAATAGACAGAGATAAGGAGAAAGCGTTAAATAGAAGTAAGATTTTTCTTTCTCATTGAGTCCTTGCCTACCCTGTGGAGAATTTCATGTGACCTTTAAATTATCTGATGTCTGAACAATTCTTGCTAGTTAAATAATTCTTATGGCAAAACAGTGAATTTAACTTCGATTTGTAATATTTTCTTTTCATTACCAGTACTCCTCAAACAACTTCATTACTGTAGGCCTACATTTTTATTACAATAGATATATTTGTTGGTTTATTGGGATGCATGTTTGTAAGTGTAACTTGAAAGCACTAGTTGTATCAAAATATGGCTCTTCATCTGCGTTACCTAAAATCCATTTAGGTTTTCAATGCCTATAATCTGTGCTTTCCATGATGAAATTTATGAATGCCATATACTGGCATTTAAGTATTTAAATCGGAACCATGGGCAACGGCCGAGTGACCTATTAAGTGGTTCTGACAGTTTGAATACTAGTTACTATGGAATAGGAGTGGGCATCTTGGACATATTCTGAGTCGTTGCCCTCCTTGTGCTCAAGCAGCTAGGGCTACCCTACTCACTTGTTTGTTCCGTGAGGTAAGACTCGTGTGGTCCTAGGCATGTAAGGCTAACAGCCTCTTCTTTGTGAATGAGTTTGCAAGAGATAACCCCATGCTAGCACAGAAGTCCAGTTAACATTTCCCATTCGTATTAGTTTCCGTATCCTTACCCCACTTCCGCATTTCTTTCTCATACCCCTCAGTCGTATTTCCTATCCTAGCAGTACACTATCTTAATTGTTAACCCTCACTACCACATCACTCGGTGCCTCATGAAATCTGTCGACTCGGTCCTGGTTCACCCCTTCTTGCATGCCACATCAGACCGGGCTTTAACCGATTCAGGGCCGGTTCTACCACATCCGGGCAAAGGGGCCAATAGCTTGCCCGTCGGAATAAGTAAGAATTTCCGTTCGACCATCATCGGGTAGCGCTATCGGCGGTATAAACTTCGTCTACCTGGAGTGTACATTTTGGGAGTTTGAGAGGCCGATAAAGCATTACCAGCCAGATTTCAGCCGTGCGTAAGTGTTTCTTTGCATCATCTGTGCTGTACATAACCTCTTCATAAATTACTAATAATAGAATTAGAATCATTTGGTAATTTTGTTGTCACATAATGATATAATTACATCATCATCATCATTTCCCCTTATCCAGCTCCTGCCGGGTCGGGGTATTTATGGCACTTCTCCACTTTCCTCTTTCCTTCCACCATTCTTCTTCCACGATCTTGTCCCAGTCCAGATTTCTTTTTCTTATGCTGTTCTTAACTGAATCAATCCACCTTGTTCTAGGTCTTCCTCTTGCTCTCTTACCCTTGCACTTTGCCTCCAGCATCTGTCTTGGTATTCTATTTTCCTCCATCCTCTTTACATGTCCAAACCACCTTAGTTTATTCTTCTCAATTCTCTCATTTAGTTTTCCCATCCCAACTTCCTTCCTAACATCTTCATTCCTCACTCTGTCTTTCCTTGTCTTTCCTATCATACTTCTTAGGAATTTCATTTCACTGGCTTGGATTCTACTCTCTTGCCTGCTTGTCAGGGTCCAAGTCTCAGCTACGTAAGTTAATATGGGAACAGAAAGGTATTGGAGATGAAATGATACAAATGACAAAAGCAATGTACAGTAATTGTTGCAGTTGTGTGAAGACCCAAGCAGGTAGAACAGGATGGTTTGAAATTGAAACTGGTTTGAAACAAGGGAGTGTGCTTTCACCACTGTTATTCATAAAGGTGATGGATGATATACTGAAGGCAACAAAGGAAACATACACAGGTACAAGAATGAACATAATCTTATTTGCGGATGATGTTCTGATTTGGGGAGAGAATGAGAAAGTGGTCCAGGAACAGCTGGATGTTTTAAAGGAAAATATTGTTACGGCTGTGAGTTTGTGTCATCGCTCGCCGCTTGAGTCACAACTGCCCCAGGGGCTGGGCTGTGGCATGCCTCCTGTATTGCGTGTGCCTTATGCAACAGGGCTACTAAGACAAAGGGATAGTCCAGAAGATTCGTGATTGGACCAGCGATGGAAACCTCGAGAAGCCGTGGACCCTGGATGGATCTAGAACCATTTATTGAGTCACCGGCCTGCTATATAAGAGTGACCCGTGAAGCAGTTGTGGTTGTTGTGTTTTACGAGCTAGTGCGAGCGATTATCTTGTGCGACAGAAGTGTGGTGACTTGCGAAACCCCTAGTGTAGCGGCGAAGTGAGGAACATACAGGGGACTGCCGTGTTCTGAGTAAGTGTGCTTTCACTGAGTGTCAGATATTGTGGTGTCGAAATCCTGTGACATTGTTTTCTCCCAGCTTGTGAACAGCGTACTTCAAGTGCTCGTAAGTAACTGTATTTGTTTTACCTGAGGAAGAGGGGCAGGTAGCTTCTGCCAAGGCCACCGGACTCATTAGGACGGATTAACTTCTGTGGTCTGTTGCAAGTGAAAGGGGCCAAGAGCGCATAAGGAAGAGGCTTGAGGAGACTGGAGAAGGCTCCTAATTGCTTGTATTTGCTTATTAGTGTAATTTTCTGGCCACAATAAAGATAATTATTTCTTTAAGCAGTAATTGGTGTTGTGCTTTGTACCCCTACCGTAATCCAGTTAACAAAAGTGCCACTAGGGGGTGGCACGTAACAACTGGTGTCAGAAGCCGGATTACGAACTCAAGCACAACACCTGACGGTCCTGGTTTCAAAACCCGAGCAGGTCATTTTCTCTAATTTTCCTGTGAGTGCATGCCCTTTACAAGACAAACAACTAAAATGGAGGAGAAATTGGCAGCACTGCTAGAAAAGTTAAATGGCATGGAAACCAAGATGGAGGATGGCCAGAAGAAGTTAGCAGAGGACCTGAAGGACAGCCAGAATAAGTTAGCAGAGGACCTAACTGCCAAATTTCTGGATGGCCAGAAAAATCTGGAAGAGTGTCTGCTGACGAAATTAGAGGAGAGCCAAAGGAAATTAGAACAGGGCCTACGTGAGGAAGTCGCGGCAGTGGAGGAGAAGTTCAACACCTTGCAAGTGGAAGTTGCCGAGCTGCGCCAACGCCCGCTGATGGGGGTGGAGGAGAGATTCAACGCTCTACAAAAGGAATTTGCTGAGCTGCGCCGACTCCCGCCGACAGGGATGGAAGATAGATTCAAAGCCCTACAAGAGGAAGTCGCCGAGCTGCGCCGACGCCCGCCGACCGGGGTGGATGAGAGAGTCAAAGCCCTACAAGAGGAAGTTGCCGAGCTGCGCCAACGCCCGCCCACCGTTACACCGGGAATATCAGGAACGGGACATAGCAGAGTGACGCCCCCAACCTTCGACGGAAAGGTCCCGTGGAGCACCTACTTACGTCAGTTCGAGGCGGCCTGTTCCATAAATAACTGGAACAACACAGAAAAGGCTACAGCTCTCATTGTAGCGCTGAGAGGTGACGCCCTTAACGTCCTTCAGGCCATCCCGACTGGATCCCAGGACTACGCTTCACTGATCGCCCATATGGAGTCCCGATATGGAGATAGCCATCTTCAGCAGGCCTACCAGATGCAGCTCCGGACCCGGGTACAGAAGAACGCGGAAACCCTGCAGGAGTTCGAGATGGACATCGCACGCCTCGTAAGGCTCGCCTACCCAACAGCGCCGGCCGACTTCCTGGAGCAGATAGCGACGCAGACCTTCACCGACGGGCTACGGGACTCGGACACTCAACAGGCGCTGCGTCTCGCGCGCAATAAGACCCTGGCAGATGCGCTGAGCCACGCACTTGAATTCGAGACGGCAAAACAGGCATCCAGAATGCACGCGCGGGTGCGTCAAGTGGACGTCGATGAACCAGCAAAAACCAACGAGACCAAGCCCCTGGCCGACGAATTGATGGAGGCGCTAAGCCGTTTCTTCGATAGTCGCGGCACCACCAGCAACGACACAGCCGGAAGACAACCGGAGAGGCGGCCTGGAAGAGGACTACCGACCTGCTGGGCCTTCGGTAAGAAAGGCCACCTGAGCAAGGACTGCGGTGATCGCCGCCGCCGAGGGTATCCGACGGGAAATCAGTCGTCTGAAAACCGCGCGGCCCAGGGAAACGAGTATTAGCCAGCCTTGGGGGGCAAAGGTTGGCTTGTGACAGTCGTCAAGCCCCGGCAGTCCAAGTGCGTGTGACGAAGTTACGGAGGGACAATAGCAGCCTGATGGTCGATGGAGTCATCAACGGAGTGAGCTGGCCCATGCTGATCGACACGGGAGCATCGAGGACCATCGTCAATCCCACTGTGATCCCGAAGTGGAGAGTGCAACCCACACAAAGGAACCTCCAGCTAATAACCGCGACCGGAGAGACCGCACCGGTACATGGCGAAGCATCACTGGAGTTCGTCATTGGTCGACGGGTGATAAAGCATCCAGTGCTTGTGGCTGACGTATCAAACGAAGTGATCATCGGACTGGACTTCCTGGACCAGAACAACATCATCTTGGACCTGAGTACCAACACTCTGCACTTCGGACGTGAGGAACTTGCTTTGCAACCTGCGCACGAGTCCATCACCGCACGGCGAGTAAGGCTGAGAGAAGACGTCATCGTTCCTGCCAGGACGGAGGTCAGCGCTGCCGTAATTGTCGACGGAACTGCTGAGGGAGTGGCGGCTGTCATCGAGCCAAAATATGAGGACATCCAGACAAAAGGATTGCTAGTTGCCAAGACTCTCATCAACACGACGTCTCGGCCGTACGTCCGCCTGTCCAACCTGAACGACTACGACATTACGGTTCACCGGGACACCAACCTAGGAATCTGCGAGCCCGTTACCTGGATTGCCCGCATCACAGATACGACAGACAGACACCTGCAGACGGACAACCGAAGAAGATGCACACTGCCAGAAGAACTACAGAAGCTGTACCAAGGATCCCAGGACCATTTAGACGAGGAACAATCACGCCAACTTCAGGACCTGCTACGCGAATTCCAGGATGTCTTCTCCGTGGGGAGCAAAGACTTCGGCAGGACAAGCTTGGTCCAGCACAGAATCGACGTTGGGGACAGCGCACCGATTAGGGCCCCATTCCGACGTGTCCCGCTCGCCAAGCAAGCCGAAGTCGACCGGATGGTAGAAGAGATGAAGGAGCAAGGGGTGATCGAGCCATCACATAGTCCTTGGAGTTCTCCGGTCGTGCTTGTGAAGAAGAAGGACGGTTCCACCAGGTTCTGCGTGGACTACAGGCGGGTGAACGACGTCACGAAGAAGGACAGCTACCCTCTACCCCGGATCGACGACACGCTGGACACCATATCAGGGTCAAGATGGTTCTCCACCTTGGATTTGAAGAGTGGCTACTGGCAGGTGGAGGTCCACCCTAAGGACCGGGAGAAAACGGCGTTCTCTGTGGGCAGCGGGCTCTGGCAGTTCACCGTCATGCCATTCGGTCTGTGCAACGCCCCTGCGACCTTCGAAAGGCTAATGGAGTCCATTCTGAGGGGACTACACTGGAAGACCTGCCTGGTCTACCTAGACGACGTCATCGTTCTGGGGAGAAGCTTCGAGGAGCACTACAGCAACCTGAAGGAGATCTTGTTGAAGCTACGGGCTGCCCAGCTGAAGTTGAGCCCCAAGAAGTGTCAGCTCTTCCAGAAGCGGGTCCAGTACCTTGGGCATATCGTCTCCGAGGAAGGGGTGCGCACCGACCCAGAGAAGACCGCAGCTGTGAGGGAGTGGCCAGTTCCGAAGGACAAGTCCCAACTACGAAGCTTCCTGGGACTCTGCACTTATTACCGTCGCTTCGTGAGAGGATTCGCCGACATCGCCAAACCTTTACATCGACTGACTGAGAAGGACCAACTCTTCACGTGGACAGCAGAATGCCGCAGTGCCTTCGAACAACTCAAGCAGGCTCTGTGCACCGCACCTATTCTGGCCTACCCCAGACCTGGAACAAGGTTCATCGTCGATACCGATGCCAGCGACTTTGGCATAGGGGGAATCCTGTCGCAAGTAGTGGACGGCGAGGAGAGAGTAGTGGCCTACTTCAGCAAGGCCCTGTCAAAGCCAGAAAGGAACTACTGCGTCACCAGGAAGGAGCTGCTCGCCATCGTGAAGACCATTGAACACTTCCACAAGTACCTGTACGGGCAAGAATTTCTCATCAGGACCGACCATGCATCCCTGCGGTGGCTCCTGAACTTCAAGCAGCCCGAGGGTCAACTCGCGCGGTGGTTAGAGAGGCTTCAACAGTACAACTTTGAGATTCAGCACAGGAAAGGCCAACTGCATTCTAACGCCGACGCCCTGTCACGAAGACCCTGCCCCGAAGACTGCACCTTCTGTGCCCGAAGGGAGGAGAACACCGGGATACTGTGCCGACGGACTACTGTGGAACTTCAAGGGAACTGGAGCCGCGAATCATTCACGCGGGCGCAAGCAGAGGATGATGACCTGGGACTGATAGCTGAATGGAAGAGGGCCTGTGTCCCCAGACCCGGGTGGAACATTGTGAGTGACTGCAGCCCAAAGTTTAAATCCTACTGGGCACAGTGGGACTCGCTGATTGTAAGGGATGGCCTCATCTGCCGTACCTGGGAGAGCACCGACGGGAAGACATCTCGGGAACAAGTCGTCGTTCCAAAGGCTATGACGGAGGAAGTCCTGAAGGAAGTTCATGGAGGATCATCTGGTGGACACCTAGGGATAAAGAAGACCCTGGAGAAGCTGAGAGAGCGGTTCTACTGGATCGGATGCCGAACAGACGTGGAGAACCACTGTGCGAGGTGCCACGATTGCGCAGCCAGCAAGGGCCCAGGACGAAGACGACGGGGTCCACTGAAGACCTACAACGTGGGCGGCCCCATGGAGAGAGTGGCCATCGATGTTGCTGGGCCATTCCCGTTAAGCGAGGCAGGGAACCGCTACATATTAGTCGTCAGCGACTACTTTACCAAATGGCCGGAGGCGTATGCGCTCCCTAACCAAGAAGCCGCGACGATTGCAGAGACCCTGGTGAAGGAATTCGTCAGCCGGTACGGAGTACCCCTGGAGCTGCACTCCGACCAAGGGAGGAACTTCGAGTCGCAGGTGTTCCAGAACCTATGCCAGCTGCTGGGAATCCGGAAGACAAGGACAACGCCACTACACCCTCAGTCCGACGGGATGGTAGAGCGATTCAATCGCACCATCGAGAACCATCTTCGAATAGTCGTCAGCGAGCACCAGAGGGATTGGGACAAACATCTTCCACTATTTCTCCTGGCCTACCGCGCCGCCGTGCATGAAGCCACCGGGTGCACACCAGCCCGGGCCATGTTTGGGAGGGAGCTCCGTCTACCTGTCGATCTTGCCTTTGGCCGACCTGGGAATGATCCGATCCCGGTAAGCCAGTATTGTCAAGAACTGGTCGACCAACTGGAGGACGTGCACGCGTTCGCGAGGAGGAAACTGCGGATCGAGACCGACCGAATGAAGACCCGATACGACCAGCAGACGGATGCCGGCGGATTCCACGAGGACGACCTGGTCTGGCTCTTCAACCCATTACGGAAGAAAGGCCTGTCACCCAAACTTCAGAAGTCCTGGGAGGGCCCGTACCGAGTCGTGAAACGGATCAACGATGTCGTCTACAGGATCCAGCGGAGCCCGAGGGCGAAGATGAAGATTGTGCATCGAGATCGCCTGGCAGCCTACGGAGGGACACAGACGGACCAATGATTGATCGGGACGATCAGCCTTTTTAGGAAGGGGGTGGTGTTACGGCTGTGAGTTTGTGTCATCGCTCGCCGCTTGAGTCACAACTGCCCCAGGGGCTGGGCTGTGGCATGCCTCCTGTATTGCGTGTGCCTTATGCAACAGGGCTACTAAGACAAAGGGATAGTCCAGAAGATTCGTGATTGGACCAGCGATGGAAACCTCGAGAAGCCGTGGACCCTGGATGGATCTAGAACCATTTATTGAGTCACCGGCCTGCTATATAAGAGTGACCCGTGAAGCAGTTGTGGTTGTTGTGTTTTACGAGCTAGTGCGAGCGATTATCTTGTGCGACAGAAGTGTGGTGACTTGCGAAACCCCTAGTGTAGCGGCGAAGTGAGGAACATACAGGGGACTGCCGTGTTCTGAGTAAGTGTGCTTTCACTGAGTGTCAGATATTGTGGTGTCGAAATCCTGTGACATTGTTTTCTCCCAGCTTGTGAACAGCGTACTTCAAGTGCTCGTAAGTAACTGTATTTGTTTTACCTGAGGAAGAGGGGCAGGTAGCTTCTGCCAAGGCCACCGGACTCATTAGGACGGATTAACTTCTGTGGTCTGTTGCAAGTGAAAGGGGCCAAGAGCGCATAAGGAAGAGGCTTGAGGAGACTGGAGAAGGCTCCTAATTGCTTGTATTTGCTTATTAGTGTAATTTTCTGGCCACAATAAAGATAATTATTTCTTTAAGCAGTAATTGGTGTTGTGCTTTGTACCCCTACCGTAATCCAGTTAACAAAAGTGCCACTAGGGGGTGGCACGTAACAATATTGAGAAATGGGGAATGAAAATCAGTGTAGAAAAGAGTAAGACAATGGTGATGACAAGACATAAGGAAGAAGGGAAAGGAATTGTTAAAATTGGAGATGTAAATCTGGAAGTAGTTGAGCACTTCAAATATTTGGGAAGTGAATTGATGGAAAATGCAAGACTGGATATGGAAATTAGCAAGAGAATACAAGGTGGGAGTGCCTTCTACTATCAAGTTCGGAATTTAATTTGGGATAAAGACATACCAATGAAGGCTAAGGAAGTGATGTACATGACTTATTACTTACCAATATTGACATACGGAGCAGAAACTTGGCCTATGACCCGGAGGGATGAAAGTAGAATGCAGGCAGCCGAAATGAAGTTTTTGAGGAGTATGTTACAGAAGACTAGAAGAGATAGAGTGAGAAATGAAGACATTCGAAAGGAAGTGAATGTACAGAAGCTGAACGAAAAGCTGGAACAGAACAGATTGAGATGGTATGGACATGTGAAGAGGATGAATGATGAAAGAATGCCAAAACAAGTGATGGAGAGGCAAATGACGGGAAAAAGAGGACGGGGAAGACCTAGAGGTCGGTGGTTGGACCTTGTTAAGTGCAGCGTGATAAACCGGAACATGGAGTGGCGTTCAGTGCTTGAGGAAGAGTGGTGGACAGACCGAGTAAAGTGGAGGGGACTCATGTTTGCTCCGACCCGGCCTAGGCTGGAAAACGGAAAATGATGATGATGATGAGTACACTTTATACATTACCTCCTTGCTTTTCCTTGGTACTTCCTTATCCCAAACAAGTTTTCTTACACTTTGATAGAATGCATTGCTCTCCTGTACCCTCCTGCCAATCTCCATGTCCAACCTACCAGTTTGCATCAATTCACTTCCTAGGTATTTGAACGTGTCCACAATTTCCAAACTCTGACTTCCAATTTTCACAGTGCCCTTTCCTTGTCTTTCCCCTCTTGTCATCACCATGGTCTTGCTTTTCTCTATACTGATTTTCAGGCCGTACTTCTGAATATTTTCGTTCAGTGCATCTAGTTGTTTTTGCACTTCTTCGGTGTTCCTTCCCCAAACTACAATATCATCTGCAAATAACAGTAACTTCATTTCTTTTGTCCATATGCTTCCTTTGTTTCCTTTACAATTTCATCCATCACCATTAGCACACTCCCCTGTCTTAGTCCAGTCTTGTTCCTAAACCCTGTCTTTCCAACTGGGGTCAGTACCCTGCTAACACAGTTATTGTACATTGCTTGCACCATTTCCAACATTTCTCTTCCCAGTGTTTTCTTAACCATGGTTTCCCATACCTTCTCTCTGGGGACACTATCATATGCCTTTTCTAGATCTATGAAAGTCATGATCAAATTCTCTCCATATTCCCAGTTCTTTTCCATCACCTGCCTCAAGCTAAAGATTGGGTCCACTGTGGATCTTCCACTCCTGAAGCCATACTGTTCCTCTTGCAACTCTCCTTCCACCTTTCTTCTCATTCTTCTTTCTAATCCTTTCCAGTATTTTTACTATCTGTGATATGAGGATGATCTCTCTATAGTTATAACACACCTTCTTGTCCCCTTTCTTAAACATTGGTATTATTAGCCCTTTCTCCCAGTCTTCTGGTACACATTTCCGTTTCCACACACACTTTAGCAGTCGATACAACCATTGCATACCTACAGGTCCAGCAGCCTTTATCATTTCTACACTGATTTCATCCACCCCTGTTGCTTTTCCCATCTTCATGTTCTGTACTGCTAATTCCACCTCCAGCATTGTTATATCATCTTCTGTTATAGAGTAGTCAGGTTGTGTCACTTCCATCTCACCAGTACAATTGCTCACATTCAATAGTTTATCGAAATACTCCTTCCATCATCCCTTTATCTCTTCTGGGTGTGTTAACAACTCTCCATCTTCCTTTTTCACTAGCTTTGTAGTAACTCTTTCTTTCCTCTTACTTATTAGAAGTCCATACAGCATCCTTTTACTGCCACTTACATCAGTTTCCATTCTTCGTGTAAATTCTTCCCAACTTTTCTTCTTTTTTTCTCCTACCACTTTCTTACACCTCCGTTTGCTGTCGTGATACTTCCTTTTGCTTTCTTCTGTTTGATCTCGGTTCCATTCTTTCCATGCAGACTTCTTTTCTTTCACTGCTTTCCTCACTTCCTCATTCCACCACGGTGTCTCCTTCTCTTTCACTCTTGTTGACGTCCTACCACAAGCACTCTCTGCTGCACCAACAAATGCCTTTTTAAAGTGGGACCATTCCTCTTCTATGTGTTCCACTTCAGTAACTGGGATTTGTTGCTTCAATCTCTCTCGAAAATCTTCCTGTACAGTTTTGTCTTCCAATTTCCATACTTTCATTTTACTTTCTCTGATCTCCTTTAGGTTTTCCAATTTTTCCCATCTAAATTTTGCCACCACAGCTCTGTGGTCCCCATCAAAATAATGCTTCTCCTGGTAAAGCTGTCACATCTATCAGCTTTCTGTGATTGGTCCTTTCCACCAGAAAGTAGTCAATTACTGATTTTGTTCTTCTATCGCCCCAACCATATCTCGTAATTTTCCTGCTGTTTTTCTTCCGAAACCATGAATTACCCACTATCAGTCCATTCCTTTCACAAAAGTTTACAAGTTCCTCTCCTTCCCGGTTCTTTTTCCCATATGCATATGGTCCAATGACTTCTTCCTTTCCTTGTCTCTCGTTTCCGACTTGTGCATTCATATCTCCCATGATCACCACTTCTACATCTGAAATTACTCTTTCTACATCCTCCAGGAATACTTCAATATCTTCTTCTCTGTTTCCAGTCTGTGGTGCATACACTTGTATGAAGTCCATCACGTCATTTTTCATCTTCATTCTAATTTTCATTATTCTGTCACTCACACACTCGACCACTTCAACATACTCCTCCAGTTGTTTCGAGGTTATCAGTCCCACGCCATTTTTTGCCTCTTGTCCAGTATAATGTATATCCTTTCCTCAATTTCTTCCTTTTACCTTTCCATTTCACTTCACTCAGCCCCATCAATCCAACATTCTCCCTCTCCATGAAGTCTACCACCTCCTCCACCTTGCTTGTCAGGGTCATGACATTCATGATTCCCACTTTCATTTCGGTTACTGGTCGCCCATTTCTCACAGTTCCCCCAGTACCAAAAGAACTGCGCGTCGCCTGCAGGGTACGCCCTAACTTTCTCCGAAGCATTTGAAGTGCCATTTCCATTTTAGGCTATTATTACGATGGGGTCGCCACTCCCAAAGGCATTTTATGAAGCTACTGCCAGCTATTATACAGGCCGCCCCTAACATGGGAAACAGACGCCCTTGCAACCGCCCCTAACCTGGGAAACAGACGCTGCCGATTGATGCTGTACTCATACTATTCCCTGAGTACTGTGTTGCCTCTTCCGCAATCTCCACCGTTCCGAAGTCCATCTTCTCCGCTGCAGATTCCGTTGAGGTCTTCGCACGTAACCCTGTGCACGGGGCCTATGTTATACACCATAGGTAGAGATACGGGAAAATCGCAATTGCGATAAATGCGAATTTTACTTTTTTCTCGTTTTTTCAACTACCTGGTAACTAATATGACTATGTATACCCAAAATTTGCGAAACTGAATGTGCGACAAAGTGCGATAACGAAGGGTTCTTGCGAATTATTCCCATAAATGCGAAAAGTGCCGAATTTACCGATTAATGTTGAATATTATGTTTTATTACATTTTCGTGCTGCAACTTTGAAATTTGCGAGTTCTCAGCAATGAAAACATCGGCTGAATAATCGATATTTACGAGTACTAATCGATGTGTACGAACATCGATTATTGACGTGAAAACAATCGATTACGGTAAAAAAATCAATTAGAAAATTGCTGGCTTTATTGCCGCATAATATCCACTGTTTATCGCCAGTAAAACGATGTTTTTGGAGAAATTATTTCGTAGTTTCATTTGGTTGTGCTAATAAAAGGAATATTCCAATCGTTTGTGTCGATTCTTTTAAGAAATTAGAGCAATAAGGTTATGCTTATATAGGTTTATATCGCGCCGGCCCTCATTTCTTGTATTTGATCATTGTAATAAAAACTGTAAAGTACATATCGTGATATGAATAGACAATGTTTGTTAGGCGTTCTCTTTGCTTTGGGGAATGTTGTATAATATGATGAAAGTATTCTCTACAATGTGTGACTTATAGGTTATGATACATGTCGTCCAGCGATTTTTCCGTGAATTCGGATACTGTTTTGCAGATTCAGTCAAGAGTCGCAAAAAGGTATATCAGTATTTGCGTGTTTGCATATTCTGTTTAACTTAAGAAAACCTTTGAGATTGATAAGATGTTATCATTTAAATCTTTGGAGTAGATATGAAAGATGCACATAAAGTTCACAGGACTGTCAGCATTCGTCTATACAAGTTCCATTGGCAGCAATGTTAAGTCTCCTGTTGTGTGTGTAGTTTTTATTTTTACTAAGGGAGTGTTAGAAGTATTGAAATCCTAATATCAGTATTAAAGAAATGTAGAAACTTGACATCATACTGTCCCCGTTTACCCGGATAGTAGGCTGTCAGATATCCGCCCCCTCAATCGGATTGCCAATAATCCACCGCGCTGGCCCAGCTACACCAATGAAAATGGCACTGACAGATACTACCGAGATTTGAGCACAGAAGTTAACAAGGAATTATTGTGGAACACACCAAAATAGACGGGGGTCCATACTTACCTCTACTTACCTCTTATAAATATCTCGGGGATTGGGTTGACAACAGGATCTCTAAAGTATGCTCCCACAATAACCTTCACTATGACATTTAAAAATGAACCAAAACGAAGGCAAGAACTTTGAACTGTACAAAAGCTTTATTTCAAATAAAGGGTATGATTTTAACAACTCAACAAAATAAATGTGGCTATCAGTAGCCCATGTCAATCTGACTACGTCCTCCTATAGGACTTGCAAAGTTAGCATACAACATGTTAGCTCCCACGAGCTCAAAATAACGTAATATTCATAGCACACTTGGATTGGATAAGGAAGTCAGGATGAGACACATTTATAGAGCATTTGTTTTCTTTTAATAAACATGACACTTGTATTTATAGGCGCAAGGCCACACTGTAGACGACCTCGTCCGCTGATAACCAGATGTCTGGCCAGCTGCCATCTACCTTTCAACCTGACGTACACCTGTCAAATGGGCTCCCTTGTCAAGCCACGTTGCGTAAGAATCCAGCACTCTCTCAACAGTTTTAAATGTCCGCAAGACATCACAAAATATTGTTACGCAAATCTTTCAAATGCTTTACTCACATACCACTGGATTATTCTGACAATCCCTAAACTTGTTTAATTATCATCCAAATGTTTAATAAGCATTGTTAAGAGTATAAAACAAACTCTTAAATGTTTATAACAAAACTCATAAATGTTTATAACAATTAGAAATTGTTTATAATATAGTTAAAGACAAAAAGAATTTTAAACACGCCTCTAACATTACTTCCGTTCCACATTATTGTCAAAGATATTTACATTATTTATTTACAATATTAACATTTAAATTATTCAAATTATTAATTTGAGAAATACATTAACCACATGTTCATCCGGTTGGTAATTTCAAAATCGTGTTAATATAATCGACCAATGAAGGTTATTTATACATGTTAATGTCACAATCTGGTTTAATAAATGTTTAATAATTACTATAATTATTTGTGACGGTAATCTTCATTCAAAATCTTATCTCAAATTCTTTCAATACTCTTGTTAATTATAACAGTAAATTCACTTGATTAATTTTCAAAGGACAAATACAATTCACTCCTGCGGTAAATACGTCGCTTATAAAAAATATGCACAAAACTGCATTAAAAAGAGGCCCAAAATTCATCATATATTAATATATATACGGCATCAAAATCTTCCACAGAATTTACAAAAACCTCCACTAACAAATTCTCTAATATCATTAATTACTGTGGGAATCTCCTTCATTTACTTCAAGGGCATTATACATCAGCGACTTTCAACACGTTCGCTGCACTAGCGATTATACATTCATAGTTCCACTTCAAAATTCTTATAATCATTAATAGTTTCAAAACTCTTGTCATTTAACCTTCGTGGATTTCATTCATGAATCGAAATGAAGTAAAAATTTGCCATTCACAAACAAATTTAATAGTGAATACGCTTATATACGCCTCTCTGGTCTATCAAAATTTAAGATTATCATCTTCAAAGTATTGTAGTATAAAAATACTATCATCAAACAAAGTGCGACTAAACTGCAAAATAGTCGAATAGAATCCAATTAGACTGTGGAATGCAAACATTATTATTCAAATCTTTAATTGAGAAAAAACTCCTAACAAAAGTTCACGACTTTAATGCATTCAATAATTCATAATTAGAGTTCATCTTTCACAAAATTGTCTATGATGCAATGGTCGTTCATAACTGACGATAAATGTCTGTTTTGCAATCAATTTCAAATAACGACTAGTATTTCCAAGATCGTCGACAACGCAAGAGATTTTAACGCTCTAAAATCATTTAAATGTTCTTTCTTCTTGATGATGACAGAAAATTGGTCAAAGTAATTAAACTGGGGTAGAAATTACTTTAATAAAGTGACAAGCTGTCTGAAGTTAAATCTGCCATGAAAATCATTAACTTATAGTCAAATCGTGACTACCAAAAATAAGCAAATTACTGAAATATCTAAATGTCAGTCTCTACTGATCCAAAATCATTTAACTATGCCCATGACATAACAATGTCTTAATAAATCGTGGAAAAAGGCATAACTCATCAAGGTGTACTGAGAATAGGAATCTCAAACAAGAATATAGGGCAAAATACATGAGGACAAAAAATATGGGAAAATGGTTGCTCAAATATTGCTAAGAAACTCAAATACAATAAACGTTCACGACTACCTTATCTGCCGATTGACGTTCCAGAGGAAAATTCCCCAAAGAAGACTGCTGATGGATCCATTTCACCAAGTTAAAGCTGAGCTCCATCCTCGAAACAGGAAACAGCATCCTCGGAGAATCGAACTGCTTCCTCCTTCATGATGACAGACATCCTTCCGGCAAAATTCTTCTTTGTGAGTCGGGACAACCCTGACCTCTCTTGAAAAATCCCTGAAGATCTTGTAGAAAATCGCCATGAAGTTTTTGTAGTAATTTCCATTGAAATATTCATATTCAGAGAGTATGAAATCGTTTTCATTGCTGTTTGATAGTATTCAGCGTTGAGCCACGAAACATGGGTGTAGATGGTTGTTCACCACATGTCCGCTTATATGGAATGGCAATTAGCGAAGTTCCATGTTGCTATCTTACTCCAACGATGTATGTCCCAATTGCATTAAAGTCCTTTAGCCTTCCATCTTCTCTTCGGTTATGGTAATAGAAGAACAAACTGCCTTATTAAACTGCTCCATAATACTGTAGCGTTGTGTCACAAAAGCAATCAGAAGTCTCCCTGTTATACTAGCAGTGTCAGCCGTAGCGTAGAATCTGACGCTATAACGTGCTTCTCAGATAGCGAGAAAATCACTTTTGTCAGTCGTCTAAAAGTGCTAATATCTTCTAAAATACCTCCTCGAAATTGTTCAAATTTACTACACTGCTTAATGTAGCACTGCACAATAGAATTAGCTTATAGGCAACCGCTAACTGTTCATAGCTAATCTTGTAGACGCGTTATAATGTGCGTTTTAACTTCACCTAGTTTTACTCACAGTAAACTTGCACTGCTTGTCTGCTTGAATCACGTTTAATGCGGTGGCTTCACCACGCGTTATAAAGATGACTCTCTCTACTAATGTCACTCGACGTTTCACCAAAACGACTATATAATCACTGAAGATCTGACGATTTGAGATCTGACGATTGAGACTCCTCTCTTCTGCGCAAGGCCTTTTATAAACTTCATGAGGGGCGTATCCATCCCTTCCATAGCGTGTTACTGCGTCATCGCTAAAAGTTCCAACTTCGTCAATACATGACGGATTTTCAAAATTCAAAAACTGGAAATAAATTTCACCAAAATTCCAGAACAATGCCTCTACTGCAAATGGATTTTCACAATTCTTCATTCCAAAAAGTATTAAAAATATCATAGTTTCAGCAATCTCCGTCTTCCTTCAAACAATCGTTCATTGGTTCAAGCCTCCCCTCCAATAGCATAATTTCTTCCTCAGCACAATTCCACGTTTCCTGCGACTGCGTCGTAAATCTCGGATCTTTCTCGAATAAATGCTGACGTCATTGAGAATCTCAGCTCAAGTAGCCTGCTGGTATAACGTTCGCGTCATCCGTGCTTACGTCATGACTATCCACGTCATAACCATGACAGCCATAACTTTCTTCATAATTTTCAATATAGCCACCGTGGTCTCACTATAATTCAATTACGGGGGCAATACATTTGGCAAGATTGAGTTCAAGTGCTGTCGGTTGGTTGTATGACGTGAGACGAGGGTACCTGAGCTATGCTCAAATGATCCAAAAGTCATGTTCTCATTATGCAATCAACAATATCAGGTGTTTTGCAGCAACTCAAATATTGAGGGCCGGCAGAGAGTTGTATTAGTTCACAGGTACCAAGGTGCCAATTGTTAGAATAAAGCGAGCTGTGGTCAGGCGACAATGCTTGTCTTATGAAGTTGACTGTGTAGCAGGTGGAATGACGACAATACCGGGCTCTCCTGGACTCTGTGGACGAATTGGTTCAAATTCTGTGGATGTCTATGAAATCCTTTTGTGTGGTTTTCCTACTAACTCCTTGCCAAGTTCCATTCATTTCTTTTAATAACTTATCTTATGAGGTTGGATTCAAGAAGTGCCATTTGACCATTAAACCACCGGCAAATAGAAATTCAATGCCGCTTATCCATGGCCCTCATTGAAAAGGAAATAATGAGGGAGTAAACATTTTATTATTTAGTTAATTGAGGCGTTGACAGGGGAAAGGTAGTAAGTGCCAAAAATGAAATTTTTCAGGAGAAGCAAAAAACGATTTGCGATCATTTTGTTATTCACTTTATTGCACAAAATACTTCCAAATTGAAGAAATCCACTCACTTAACATATTGAAAAGCAATATTCAGAATTAGGCATAGCATGGTGGAAAAATAATTTGTCTATACAATGTTTAAATAGAGATTTCTACACAATCAGTACTAGGCTACCACTTGAAACTGATTTTGTTAGGCACAGATATCCCTGTAAAATGCATGATACTTCTTATCCTGGAAGTCCATCATTGGTAATAAATCCTCCTTTTTTGCTTCATTGATGAATATTCTTCTTTCAAGGGGTTGCAAAATCTTAATATTGGTGATGGCCTTGAATGACTGATGCCTTTTGAATATAGCATGTTCCTTCAACATTTCAATTTCATTAAATGGCTGTCTTGTTTCAGTCACGGGGAATTCTCTTGGAATTCCAATCCAGCCTGGGTCGTGGTGGCACGACGGTCAAGCTGTTGGCCTCTCACCAAGGTGGACAGGGTTCGATTCCCGGTCAATGCATGTGAGATTTTCGAAGTGAAATGCCATGTTCCTTGGTTCGCTTTCCACGTAAAAAGAAGGTCTCATGACTCATAATCACAAGATTAACGGTCACGTAAAACTACAATCTTCCTTCCAATCCGTCCGACGGTGCTTATTTCAAGAGCACCCGTACTAAAAAAACTTGTCAGATTCAGCAGGAAAGTCAATGACGTTATCATTGTTCATCATAATTACATTATTGGGCTTGAAAACATTAGCACTGCAAATCATTTCAGCCATTTCTTCTGGAACCATTGGCTTACAGTTTCTTTCTCTTTTCGATGATGCCAAATTTACTTTCACGGGGCTTTTAGGAGTGTCCGGAAACCAGGAATTTTAATTCAACAGAATGAAAATAGTTTATGGCATTGGCATAAATCATAACCATTAACACCATTCGATTTTTATTCTGCCCTGCGCATTGTATTATTGTATTTCCCATTTCCCAGAATGTTGACAACGTTATTCAGACCCACGATATGTACCTTGCATGTCTGCTATCTGTCTCCTGAAATCGGTGTGGTGTTTGCTTATTTCTTCTTGAGTGAAACTGGGGCACTTGTAACAACATTTACATGTTGCCTGGAAAAGTAGAAAATATTGGTTAGATTAGCCTATGTCTGTTTCCTAACCTGCCTGACCCTTGCAAGCGAAGTCGGTGTTCGACGAGTTTGCATTGTTACACGTCAATTATGAAGTGAGAAAACATATCTCTTAAGAAGTGTCATTTAACTTAACATTTTGAAAGGACCACGTTTTGTAGGCATGTTGGTTTTCACAATAATTTGAGTATCACTTCCACGCTACAAGCGGAAACTTGTTTGGCGCGCAAAAGGAGTTACTACGTTCTCTGCGCCAAGAGCCTCGTACTTGCCACAAGAGCGATCTAGTGGCAACAATTTCAAGCTGTTCTAATCATCCATCGACTTCCTACTTTCTCTGCGGTGTTGGCCTTGGTTCTTACTACCTTCTTCACGAAAAAAACGAAAATTTCATTTTTGGCACTTACTACCTTTCCCCTGTCAACGCCTCAATTATCCATTGTATGGTATTTACCTAAAGTTAAGTAAATGTATGATTCACATTATTATATTAAATGCTTATGCCGTTTATCAGAAACACCCATACTTCCAATCCTGCACATGTTTGAATTAGTTCCCGTGCATATTATTTTGAACCTGTTAACTTCATGTTTTATTGTACCTGGTGCCGAACTTTTAAATGCTACAAAATGCTAATTTTTAAATTTCAAAATGCTCCAAAATGCTATTTTTCAAAATGAAAGTGCTACAAAATCAATTTCAAAATGCTATTTTCTCGTATCTTTACCCATAGGACTGGGTCCTCACCAGAACTTAGCCGGTACTGTAGTTCCATGGTATATTACAGTACCGTTGCCCACCCCCGCGACGTGGACGCGCCTGGCAAGAATTATCCATGTAGCCAATTATAATTGCCTCATGGACCGGGTTAAGGAGCTGTCTAAATCCAGCCTCCAAGGCGATATAATTACAATCATTTATTAATTATAAGGGATGTAACATTTACTGAGCATATTTTATTTTAAGGTTATGGAAGAGATAATTGACGTCCTGGAAATGTATCACTTTTTTGTCGACGAAGAAGAAGATGCAGTTACAAGTCCAAAGCGGAACAGAGATCGGCTGGAGCATTATGAAATTTGGTCGAATAAGGAGTTCTTCGTCCAGTTCAGGCTGCAAAAGCCAACAGTTTTATATTTGCTGTGGTTGATTGGACATGAAATACGACAGCCTAGTGATTAATGTGCGGTACCATCATAAATTTCTAAAAATTATCTCAATTACATGCTTAGGAATACTGTATGTAGCACTCATATAATTTAATAAATTCGCACAAGTGTGCATGAGAAATACAGTGTGTGCAGGACATTATTCAGGTTCTATACGGTCACTGACTTGGTGTTTTGCTTGCAGCATAAGACCTGATATTTGGGGCATTGCATTTTACAGTTTTCTACATCACTAATCATCATCATCATTTCCCCTTATCCAGCTCCTGCCGGGTCGGGGTATTTATGGCACTTCTCCACTTTCCTCTTTCCTTCCACCATTCTTCTTCCACGATCTTGTCCCAGTCCAGATTTCTTTTTCTTATGCTGTTCTTAACTGAATCAATCCACCTTGTTCTAGGTCTTCCTCTTGCTCTCTTACCCTTGCACTTTGCCTCCAGCATCTGTCTTGGTATTCTATTTTCCTCCATCCTCTTTACATGTCCAAACCACCTTAGTTTATTCTTCTCAATTCTCTCATTTAGTTTTCACATCCCAACTTCCTTCCTAACATCTTCATTCCTCACTCTGTCTTTCCTATCATACTTCTTAGGAATTTCATTTTACTGGCTTGGATTCTACTCTCTTGCCTGCTTGTCAGGGTCCAAGTCTCAGCTGCATAAGTTAATATGGGAACATAGTACACTTTATACATTACCTCCTTGCTTTTCCTTGGTACTTCCTTATCCCAAACAAGTTTTCTTACACTTTGATAGAATGCATTGCTCTGCTGTACCCTCCTGCCAATCTCCATGTCCAACCTACCAGTTTGCATCAATTCACTTCCTAGGTATTTGAACGTGTCCACAATTTCCAAACTCTGACTTCCAATTTTCACAGTGCCCTTTCCTTGTCTTTCCCCTCTTGTCATCACCATGGTCTTGCTTTTCTCTATACTGATTTTCAGGCCGTACTTCTGAATATTTTCGTTCAGTGCATCTAGTTGTTTTTGCACTTCTTCGGTGTTCCTTCCCCAAACTACAATATCATCTGCAAATAACAGTAACTTCATTTCTTTATGTCCATATGCTTCCTTTGTTTCCTTTACAATTTCATCCATCACCATTATGAACAAAGGGGTAACAGCACACTCCCCTGTCTTAGTCCAGTCTTGTTCCTAAACCCTGTCTTTCCAACTGGGGTCAGTACCCTGCTAACACAGTTATTGTACATTGCTTGCACCATTTCCAACATTTCTCTTCCCAGTGTTTTCTTAACCATGCTTTCCCATACCTTCTCTCTGGGGACACTATCATATGCCTTTTCTAGATTTATGAAAGTCATGATCAAATTCTCTCCATATTCCCAGTTCTTTTCCATCACCTGCCTCAAGCTAAAGATTGGGTCTACTGTGGATCTTCCACTCCTGAAGCCATACTGTTCCTCTTGCAACTCTCCTTCCACCTTTCTTCTCATTCTTCTTTCTAATATCCTTTCCAGTATTTTTACTATCTGTGATATGAGGGTGATCCCTCTATAGTTATCACACACCTTCTTGTCCCCCTTCTTAAACACTGGTATTATTAGCCCTTTCTCCCAGTCTTTTGGTACACATTTCCGTTTCCACACACACTTTAGCAGTCGATACAACCATTGCATACCAACAGGTCCAGCAGCCTTTATCATTTCTACACTGATTTTATCCACCCCTGTTGCTTTTCCCATCTTCATTTTCTGTACTGCTAATTCCATCTCCAGCATTGTTATATCATCTTCTGTTATAGGGTCGTCAGGTTGTGTCACTTCCATCTCACCAGTACAATTGCTCACATTCAATAGCTTATCGAAATACTCCTTCCATCGTCCCTTTATCTCTTCTGGGTGTGTTAACAACTCTCCATCTTCCTTTTTCACTAGCTTTGTGGTAACTCTTTCTTTCCTCTTACTTCTTAGAAGCCCATACAGCATCCTTTTACTGCCACTTACATCTGTTTCCATTCTTCGTATAAATTCTTCCCAACTTTTCTTCTTTTCTTCTCCTATCACTTTCTTACACCTCCGTTTGCTGTCGTGATACTTCCTTTTGCTTTCTTCTGTTTGATCTCGGTTCCATTCTTTCCATGCAGACTTCTTTTCTTTCACTTCTTTCCTCACTTCCTCATTCCACCACGGTGTCTCCTTCTCTTTCACTCTTGTTGACGTCCTACCACAAGCACTCTCTGCTGCACCAACAAATGCCTTTTTAAAGTGGGACCATTCCTCTTCTATGTGTTCCACTCACTGATCTCTATACATGGATCGCTGATGGCAGCTCTCCGCTGCACGAGAAAGTACGCCAGGTTGAGCGCGCGGTCCGCCATGTTGGTGTGCCCATTCTCGAGCCAACCTTATGGGGAAGCAATGATAATCTAGTCAATTTTAAATCGTAATTAATGGTGCTTTGGAACAAATAAAAATATAGTGAAATACCACTCATAGCATAAGGGCATTGGGATCACTGACACGTCATTCCGAGGTCAATAAATCTCCGGAATAGCAATAAAAATGAATGTATAATAACGGCTGACAAATATCAACTTAGGTGCTGAGTACACGCAATTAGCGATCAGTAACAGAGTAACGAGTGAAAAACAATTTCTGGAAACTTTCTTGTATATTGTATAAATATATATGCCACGAAATTATGCATTCTTCAAATGATGTACCTATAAACGTAGCTCACTATACACTCGACATATCGTAATCGGTTCATGGTAATGAATTTCTGTTTCCATGAAATAACGCGCAGTTTAATTTATAAAATGAAAATATCATTTAAGCAAATTGTACGTATTTATGAAACCAGCAAATATTCAGACCTTGTCAATATATCACATAACCAGCAGCTTAATTGCCACAGTAAAAATTACACAAAAATAAATGTACCGGTAGCCTATATAATTATCAGGGTGCGAAATCGGAAAGAAATGGTGGAGGGGGGAGAAGGATTACAGGGCTTAATTACTAATCCCAGCACTCTACATCAAATACTACAGCTTTTAATCACGCTAGCAGCACAATGAACTTAATAATAAAGGGAAGTAGATCTAGGCCAAACTGCACTTTAAGCCAAACCAATTTCACTCCTCAGCTCCACATTAAAGTTAACACAACTAAAAACCTACTCAAAATATACTCTCCGCACAGTTTTACAACTATTAAGCGAACTATTCGCACCCTTAACCGAAAAACCCTGAAATGGGATGAAATTTAAAAACGCTATGGCCTAGCCGATCACGTCTGCTTCAGCACCACTGCTTATGTATACTTAACTTCAAAATAACTTCAAAATTACGGCTAAGTGACCTGTCTGCCTGAGAAGTAAAGGTATTACCGACTTGCCTGGGATGATGGGTCACCAAACCGGTACTTGAAACTAAGATTTTACGCTTTAAATAACCAAATGCTGAACACTGCGGCATGTTGAAACCTCATTCAGAATGCACATGAACACATAGTACACATTGAAATTGAATGTTGTAATTTACAAGTATACTACTAGACATCGAATCTAAATTCGCAAAATACACTACTACTTCTTTTGCATTATTAACACAACACAGAACACTCGTGGAATTACAATCAAGAGGCCTGGCCACTGGGCATGGCGTCACTGAATGAGACGAGCGCTCTACGGACCACGTGGTCTACGAGCAATATTGCACCATGCGCTCGCTGCCATCTTGCTATACCTCCTGTCATCGTCTATTCGGCTTACTGCTGCCTCAGCTACCAGCCATCCATGTATAGAGATCAGTGGTTCCACTTCAGTAACTGGGATTTGTTGCTTCAATCTCTCTCGAAAATCTTCATGTACAGTTTTGTCTTTCAATTTCCATACTTTTATTTTACTTTCTCTGATCTCCTTTAGGTTTTCCAATTTTTCCCATCTAAATTTTGCCACCACAGCTCTGTGGTCCCCATCAAAATAATGCTTCTCCTGGTAAAGCTGTCACATCTTATCAGCTTTCTGCGATTAGTCCTTTCCACCAGAAAGTAGTCAATTACTGATTTTGTTCTTCTATCGCCCCAACCATATCTCGTAATTTTCCTGCTGTTTTTCTTCCGAAACCATGAATTACCCACTATCAGTCCATTCCTTTCACAAAAGTTTACAAGTTCCTCTCCTTCCCGGTTCTTTTTCCCATATGCATATGGTCCAATGACTTCTTCCTTTCCTTGTCTCTCGTTTCCGACTTGTGCATTCATATCTCCCATGATCACCACTTCTACATCTGAAATTACTCTTTCTACATCCTCCAGGAATACTTCAATATCTTCTTCTCTGTTTCCAGTCTGTGGTGCATACACTTGTATGAAGTCCATCACGTCATTTTTCATCTTCATTCTAATTTTCATTATTCTGTCACTCGCACACTCGACCACTTCAACATACTCCTCCAGTTGTTTCGAGGTGATCAGTCCCACGCCATTTTTTGCCTCTTGTCCAGTATAATGTATATCCTTTCCTCAATTTCTTCCTTTTACCTTTCCATTTCACTTCACTCAGCCCCATCAATCCAACATTCTCCCTCTCCATGAAGTCTACCACCTCCTCCACCTTGCTTGTCAGGGTCATGACATTCATGATTCCCACTTTCATTTCGGTTACTGGTCGCCCATTTCTCACAGTTCCCCCAGTACCAAAAGAACTGCGCGTCGCCTGCAGGGTACGCCCTAACTTTCTCCGAATCATTTGAAGTGCCATTTCCATTTTAGGCTATTATTACGATGGGGTCGCCACTCCCAAAGGCATTTTATGAAGCTACTGCCAGCTATTATACAGGCCGCCCCTAACATGGGAAACAGACGCCCTTGCAACCGCCCCTAACCTGGGAAACAGACGCTGCCGATTGATGCTGTACTCATACTATTCCCTGAGTACTGTGTTGCCTCTTCCACAATCTCCACCGTTCCGAAGTCCATCTTCTCCGCTGCAGATTCCGTTGAGGTCTTCGCACGTAACCCTGTGCAAGGGGCCTATGTTATACACAATAGGTAGAGATACGGGAAAATCGCAATTGCGATAAATGCGAATTTTACTTTTTTCTCGTTTTTTCAACTACCTGGTAACTATTATGACTATGTATACCCAAAATTTGCGAAACTGAATGTGCGACAAAGTGCGATAACGAAGGGTTCTTGCGAATTATTCCCATAAATGCGAAAAGTGCCGAATTTACCGATTAATGTTGAATATTATGTTTTATTACATTTTCGTGCTGCAACTTGGAAATTTGCGAGTTCTCAGCAATGAAAACATCGGCTAAATGATCGATATTTACGAGTACCAATCGATGTGTACGAACATCGATTATTGACGTGAAAACAATCGATTACGGTAAAAAAACGATTAGAAAATTGCTGGCTTTATTGCCGCATAATATCCACTGTTTATCGCCAGTAAAACGATGTTTTTGGAGAAATTATTTCGTAGTTTCATTTGGTTGTGCTAATAAAAGGAATATTCCAATCGTTTGTGACGATTCTTTTAAGAAATTAGAGCAATAAGGTTATGCTTATATAGGTTTATATCGCGCCGGCCCTCATTTCTTGTATTTGATCATTGTAATAAAAACTGTAAAGTACATATCGTGATATGAATAGACAATGTTTGTTAGGTGTTCTCTTTGCTTTGGGGAATGTTGTATAATAAGATGAAAGTATTCTCTACAATGTGTGACTTATAGGTTATGATACATGTCGTCCAGCGATTTTTCCGTGAATTCGGATACTATTTTGCAGATTCAGTCAAGAGTCGCAAAAAGGTATATCAGTATTTGCGTGTTTGCATATTCTGTTTAACTTAAGAAAACCTTTGAGATTGATAAGATGTTATCATTTAAATCTTTGGAGTAGATATGAAAGATGCACAATCAAGTTCACAGGACTGTCAGCATTCGTCTATACAAGTTCCATTGGCAGCAATGTTAAGTCTCCTGTTGTGTGTGTAGTTTTTATTTTTACTAAGGGAGTGTTAGAAGTATTAAAATCCTAATATCAGTATTAAAGAAATGTAGAAACTTGACATCATACATTTGGCAAGATTGAGGTCAAGTGCTGTCGGTTGGTTGTATGACGTGAGACGAGGGTACCTGAGCTATGCTCAAATGATCCAAAAGTCATGTTCTCATTATGCAATCAACAATATCAGGTGTTTTGCAGCAACTCAAATATTGAGGGCCGGCAGAGAGTTGTATTAATTCACAGGTACCAAGGTGCCAATTGTTAGAATAAACCGAGCTGTGGTCAGGCGACAATGCTTGTCTTATGAAGTTTACTGTGTAGCAGGTGGAATGACGACAATACCGGGCTCTCCTGGACTCTGTGGACGAATTGGTTCAAATTCTGTGGATGTCTATGAAATCCTTTTGTGTGGTTTTCCTACTAACTCCTTGCCAAGTTCCATTCATTTCTTTTAATAACTTATCTTATGAGGTTGGATTCAAGAAGTGCCATTTGACCATTAAACCACCGGCAAATAGAAATTCAATGCCGCTTATCCATGGCCCTCATTGAAAAGGAAATAATGAGGGAGTAAACATTTTATTATTTAGTTAATTATCCATTGTATGGTATTTACCTAAAGTTAAGTAAATGTATGATTCACATTATTATATTAAATGCTTATGCCGTTTATCAGAAACACCCATACTTCCAATCCTGCACATGTTTGAATTAGTTTCCGTGCATATTATTTCGAACCTGTTAACTTCAAGTTTTATTGTACCTGGTGCCGAACTTTTAAATGCTACAAAATGCTAATTTTTAAATTTCAAAATGCTCCAAAATGCTATTTTTCAAAATGAAAGTGCTACTAAATCAATTTCAAAACGCTATTTTCTCGTATCTTTACCCATAGGACTGGGTCCTCACCAGAACTTAGCCGGTACTGTAGTTCCATGGTATATTACAGTACCATTGCCCACCCCCGCGACGTGGACGCACCTGGCAAGAATTATCCATGTAGCCAATTATAATTGCCTCATGGACCGGGTTAAGGAGCTGTCTAAATCCAGCCTCCAAGGCGATATAATTACAATCATTTATTAATTATAAGGGATGTAACATTTACTGAGCATATTTTATTTTAAGGTTATGGAAGAGATAATTGACGTCCTGGAAATGTATCACTTTTTTGTCGACGAAGAAGAAGATGCAGTTACAAGTCCAAAGCGGAACAGAGATCGACTGGAGCATTATGAAATTTGGTCGAATAAGGAGTTCTTCGTCCAGTTCAGGCTGCAAAAGCCAACAGTTTTATATTTGCTGTGGTTGATTGGACATGAAATACGACAGCCTAGTGATTACCGTGCGGTACCATCATAAATTTCTAAAAATTATCTCAATTACATGCTTAGGAATACTGTATGTAGCACTCATATAATTTAATAAATTCGCACAAGTGTGCATGAGAAATACAGTGTGTGCAGGACATTATTCAGGTTCTATACGGTCACTGACTTGGTGTTTTGCTTGCAGCATAAGACCTGATATTTGGGGCATTGCATTTTACAGTTTTCTACATCACTAATCATCATCATCATTTCCCCTTATCCAGCTCCTGCCGGGTCGGGGTATTTATGGCACTTCTCCACTTTCCTCTTTCCTTCCACCATTCTTCCACGATCTTGTCCCAGTCCAGATTTCTTTTTCTTATGCTGTTCTTAACTGAATCAATCCACCTTGTTCTAGGTCTTCCTCTTGCTCTCTTACCCTTGCACTTTGCCTCCAGCATCTGTCTTGGTATTCTATTTTCCTCCATCCTCTTTACATGTCCAAACCACCTTAGTTTATTCTTCTCAATTATCTCATTTAGTTTTCCCATCCCAACTTCCTTCCTAACATCTTCATTCCTCACTCTGTCTTTCCTTGTCTTTCCTATCATACTTCTTAGGAATTTTGTTTCACTGGCTTGGATTCTACTCTCTTGCCTGCTTGTCAGGGTCCAAGTCTCAGCTGCATAAGTTAATATGGGAACATAGTACACTTTATAAATTACCTCCTTGCTATTCCTTGGTGAAGCCTCCGTGGCTTAGGCGGCAGCACGCCGGCCTCTCACCGCTGGATCCGTGGTTCAAATCCCGGTCACTCCATGTGAGATCTGTGCTGGACAAAACGGAGGCAGACAGGTTTTTCTCCGGGTACTCCGGTTTTCCCTGTCAAAATTTCATTCCAGCAACACTCTCCACTATCATTTCATTTCATCTGTCATTCATTTAATCATTGCCCCAGAGGAGTGCGTCAGGCCTCGGCAGCCGGCACATTTCATATCCTCGCCGCTAGATGGGGGCTTCATTCATTCCATTCCTGACCCGGTCGGAGACTGGAAGCAGGCTGTGGATTTTCATTTCTATTCCTTGGTGCTTCCTTATCCCAAGCAAGTTTTCTTACACTTTGATAGAATGCATTGCTCTGCTGTACCCTCCTGCCAATCTCCATGTCCAACCTACCAGTTTGCATCAATTCACTTCCTAGGTATTTGAACGTGTCCACAATTTCCAAACTCTGACTTCCAATTTTCACAGTGCCCTTTCCTTGTCTTTCCCCTCTTGTCATCACCATGGTCTTGCTTTTCTCTATACTGATTTTCAGGCCGTACTTCTGAATATTTTCGTTCAGTGCATCTAGTTGTTTTTGCACTTCTTCGGTGTTCCTTCCCCAAACTACAATATCATCTGCAAATAACAGTAACTTCATTTCTTTATGTCCATATGCTTCCTTTGTTTCCTTTACAATTTCATCCATCACCATTATGAACAAAGGGGTAACAGCACACTCCCCTGTCTTAGTCCAGTCTTGTTCCTAAACCCTGTCTTTCCAACTGGGGTCAGTACCCTGCTAACACAGTTATTGTACATTGCTTGCACCATTTCCAACATTTCTCTTCCCAGTGTTTTCTTAACCATGCTTTCCCATACCTTCTCTCTGGGGACACTATCATATGCCTTTTCTAGATTTATGAAAGTCATGATCAAATTCTCTCCATATTCCCAGTTCTTTTCCATCACCTGCCTCAAGCTAAAGATTGGGTCCACTGTGGATCTTCCACTCCTGAAGCCATACTGTTCCTCTTGCAACTCTCCTTCCACCTTTCTTCTCATTCTTCTTTCTAATATCCTTTCCAGTATTTTTACTATCTGTGATAAGAGGGTGATCCCTCTATAGTTATCACACACCTTCTTGTCCCCCTTCTTAAACACTGGTATTATTAGCCCTTTCTCCCAGTCTTTTGGTACACATTTCCGTTTCCACACACACTTTAGCAGTCGATACAACCATTGCATACCAACAGGTCCAGCAGCCTTTATCATTTCTACACTGATTTTATCCACCCGTTGCTTTTCCCATCTTCATTTTCTGTACTGCTAATTCCATCTCCAGCATTGTTATATCATCTTCTGTTATAGGGTCGTCAGGTTGTGTCACTTCCATCTCACCAGTACAATTGCTCACATTCAATAGCTTATCGAAATACTCCTTCCATCGTCCCTTTATCTCTTCTGGGTGTGTTAACAACTCTCCATCTTCCTTTTTCACTAGCTTTGTGGTAACTCTTTCTTTCCTCTTACTTCTTAGAAGCCCATACAGCATCCTTTTACTGCCACTTACATCTGTTTCCATTCTTCGTATAAATTCTTCCCAACTTTTCTTCTTTTCTTCTCCTATCACTTTCTTACACCTCCGTTTGCTGTCGTGATACTTCCTTTTGCTTTCTTCTGTTTGATCTCGGTTCCATTCTTTCCATGCAGACTTCTTTTCTTTCACTGCTTTCCTCACTTCCTCATTCCACCACGGTGTCTCCTTCTCTTTCACTCTTGTTGACGTCCTACCACTAGCACTCTCTGCTGCACCAACAAATGCCTTTTTAAAGTGGGACCATTCCTCTTCTATGTGTTCCACTTCAGTAACTGGGATTTGTTGCTTCAATCTCTCTCGAAAATCTTCCTGTACAGTTTTGTCTTTCAATTTCCATACTTTTATTTTACTTTCTCTGATCTCCTTTAGGTTTTCCAATTTTTCCCATCTAAATTTTGCCACCACAGCTCTGTGGTCCCCATCAAAATAATGCTTCTCCTGGTAAAGCAGTCACATCTATCAGCTTTCTGCGATTAGTCCTTTCCACCAGAAAGTAGTCAATTACTGATTTTGTTCTTCTATCGCCCCAACCATATCTCGTAATTTTCCTGCTGTTTTTCTTCCGAAACCATGAATTACCCACTATCAGTCCATTCCTTTCACAAAAGTTTACAAGTTCCTCTCCTTCCCGGTTCTTTTTCCCATATCCATATGGTCCAATGACTTCTTCCTTTTCCTTGTCTCTCGTTTCCAACTTGTGCATTCATATCTCCCATGATCACCACTTCTATATCTGAAATTACTTTTCTACATCCTCCAGGAATACTTCAATATCTTCTTCTCTGTTTCCAGTCTGTGGTGCATACACTTGTATGAAGTCCATCACGTTATATTTCATCTTCATTCTAATTTTCATTATTCTGTCACTCACACACTCGACCACTTCAACATACTCCTCCAGTTGTTTCGAGGTTATCAGTCCCACGCCATTTTTTGCCTCTTGGCCACCACTCCAGTATACCATTTCACTTCACTCAGCCCCATCAATCCAACATTCTCCCTCTCCATGAAGTCTACCACCTCCTCCACCTTGCTAGTCAGGGTCAAGACATTAATGATTTTCACTTTCACATCACTAAATCCATGACAAATAGAACTACGATCTTGGCTTGTGGTGACGCGTTATACGGTCAATGGTTTTTCATCATGAAATCTGTGTGGCAAAATCATTCCATCCGCGAAAGGAAAAGTGTAAATGTGAACTTTTCAACAAGACCTATCCAAGATACCGTCTATAGTAATGCAAAAAAATTGAAATCTCTCGTAGAATGCAGCAAAGAGAACTATCTAATTATGCACAAATGTGCGCATTCCGTTTCATTCTTTTTACAGAGTTTACAAACAAACCTGTCGCCTGGAATGTTATAATTTGATTTGACATACATTTTATGATTGAACCTATGCACTGCAAGCCTTGTCACAACATGTCTGTAGCTCATATAAGCCTGTATTCAGATTGCAAAGTAGCCTATTGCTAGAAACATATTTCACAGGCTATTCCTCCTCGAAAAGTACTGCATGCTTGTCTAGTTTTCGATTAATGAGGTTAAGTATGGTTATTCAGTTGCATTCCTCCGAGAACTGAATGACATGCTAGGTTTATACTGCCCAGAAGTGTCACGAGAGGTTTTGGTACTATATCTTGTTGAAACCAAAGGACACGTGCTATCAGCAAACAACGGACAAAAGCGAAACGAAAAGAAACTTAACGCATCTAACTATAGGTGGCTCACTCATCGATAACTCAAATTTAACAAAAATCAGGCTGGCCAGCATCTGTATTTTGCTGTAAGGGCCCGGGCAGCTGACCGAAACTTGCACGGAAGTGGTAGAACGCTGCCCAAGATGCACTGAGGTTTACACCAGCAGATAGTTTATAACCCGGATTGCTGCCCACAACTTTTACCCGGATGTGGTAGAACCGGCCCTCAGCCACAAATACAATATAGACATTGCGCACTACACGTGTACTAGTTATAAAGGTACAACAAACAAAAGAACCCTGGGCTAGTTCGGTTCGCGCAATTCACTTCGGCTCGTCCCGATCTTCGCCGACAATACGGGATCAAGGAGTGCGCGGCTAGCTGTCAAGCTGCCGTCACATACCGTATTGTAAGTACCTGCAGCCAGCTGTTCGATTGGGGTTATTCCTTCATTAATGCTACAAACGCAATGGAATTATAAGAACGAAAGTAAATGTAAAGTGACTGAAAGTATTAAGCATGGAGTTAAATGAAAATACAGTATTTACGATTCCCTAGTTGTAAACTATGTTTTAAAGAAATATACTGTTCCAAAAAGCGTACACACAGAGGCTATAATATCAACAACACGTAATAATGCATCAGGTGTAGAAAACTGCAGACGACCCTTGGCCATAGACGTCTTCCCTTCCGCTATTATACACTTCACGAGTGACTTTGAAACACCAGTTGCTTCACTTGTTGAAGCCACAACATTATAATTGAGTTGATGAACTGTTTTCTGTTCTCGTAGGATAGGTGAGCAGTTATGTTATAGACTATTTCTCTAGCTTCTCCCCTTAATGGTCGTCCAGATTTGCTACCAGACTTCGAAGTAGAAGCCATAACGAAAGTCAAATGATACTATTACTAGAATAGCATGGTACACAACACTATATACATAAACACATTTACCAATAAAGTACACGTTACACGACAAAGGATTATAGGACTACAATAAAGAAAACGTATATAAAACTGACAAAATAATCAGAGCGTGATATGGATTGGCTTCGAAGCTCTTGTAAGCGCGTCTCCACAGTGGGCTCGGTACGGCGGCCAGACAACATGTGACCCCCTCCACTGCTCCTCTGTGACGTCGCACATCCACTCGGAGTGAATGCGCGGGGAAGTGAGCTTTGCGCAGGTTCTTCTGATCGTTGCTGGTTTATAAGTATGGCCATCCCACCTCAAATGTTAATATCCATGTCAAGGTCTTCAATCATGGCTTATAGTCTTCATTTAACTTTCTAATATTACAGATCACATGGCGTAACCTATTAATTCGATCATATTACATGTACGTGGGTTCTTTTAAGGAGCGATAAATCGCCTGTTTGTAGAATGGTCTTTAGAATTTGGTGGGGAAATGTTCGTAGTAGTTTCTTCTTTGCTAGACCCAAGGCTCAATTATGTCGCTGTAACACGGGCAATATCGACCATCGGGAGAAATGTAATGTTAGTTGGGTTTTATAAAACTAAATAAGGGACTGGTGAACCACTCTGAATATGGCATTGTACAGTGATTACAATGTTTTGCAAGTTCATTCGTATATGAACGCTTCAGGGAGATACGGTGTATTCACTTGGATGATACCAATGTTAAAAACATTCGAAATTTCGCACACCACGAGAATCGCGAGAAGGCAGGTTTGCCATAGTTACATTTCTGGGTGGGAATGTCTCTCAGGAAAGAAACGTAGTCACCATTAGTGAGATTTCACGTGTTAGCAATAGGTTTTTGATCGTCGTCGGCTGTAACTCGATTCCGAGTACACATACTTCTTCCGGCATAGAACTTTTCAGACCACCTTGTGGATGTGTTTCTGATGACTAAACAGGCCAATCCTGGCATAAAACATGCGCCCACATAAATTGCACTCAATGGTTGGGGGAGGGCGGGGTTGTAATTGACGAAGCTTTCTTGCTTGTCGCTTGGCCTCTTCATGTCTGCGACGTTCTTCCTCAAGGAAGTTGACAGCGGGTGATGTCGTGTTCTGCCACAGTAAACGGTCCGCAGCAGATGATTCCCATGAGTGGATATGTATACCAGTCGTCGTCATGATGTGTTTTAGCTGGTCTTTACAACACTTCAGAGGGTCCCACGAGGTCTAGTGCCGGAGCAAAGTTCACCATAAAGGAATTGACGTGGAAGCCTGGTATCCCTCATACGGTGAACATGGCCTAACTATCTCAGTTGATGAGCGATGATAGTTGCCTCAATGCTATTGACATGCGCTCTCTCGAGAACTGCAGTGTTGGTCACGTGATATTCAAGATGTATCTCATCTTTTGTTGGTGGAATCGCTCAAGTTTCTTGATATCACCGCGATAGTGTGTGCAAGTTTCACAGCCATACAGTAGCGTTGAGATGACGACAGCTTTGTACACCATGAGTTTGGTATGCATCTTTAGGTCTTTATTCATGAAGACTCTGTGCATTAAACAGCCAAATGCTGCATGGGCAGCTCCAATTCTTTTGTCAACATGCTGTTCGCAAGTGCACCGTTTAGACAAGATGCTACCAAGATATGAAAAATGATCAACCTGCTCCAGTGTTGAGTCTAAGATGGAGATATTAAACTCAGGAAGAGGTAATCCTGGGGCAGGTTGTGCAAGTACCTTTGTTTTTTTTTGCATTGATGGTAAGACCAAAGAGATCACACGCAGTGCTAAAGTGATTGACCGATTGTTGAAGCTCTGCAGGTGTCGGAGCAGGAGATGCGGTGTCATCAGCATACTGCAGTTCTGTCACCCGGGTAACTTGGGTATATCACTGTGAACGAAGTCTTGCCAGATTGAAAAGACCTCCATCCAAGCGAAACTTAATCTCTAGGCCTGGGTTGTTGGAAGATGATTCATACATCATGGCAGCCATGTACAGTGCAAAGAGTGTTGGAGCAAGCACACAGCCTGGATTCAAACCGTGAGTGATTGGAAACGGATCGGATACAGAGTTACCGTGAAGAATACTCCCAGACATTCCATCATGAAGATCTTTAACTAATTCCACATAGCGATCTGGACATCCAAAGTGCGCTAATACTTTCCACATAGCAGATCTTGGTACTGAATCAAAGGCTTTTTCCAGGTCATAGAAAACTAAATACAGAGGCTCCTGTTACTCTCTGCTCTTTTCCCGGAGCTGTCTGGCACAGAATATCATGTCTGTTGTGCCCCTGGAGGTTCGGGAACCACATTGAGACTCTTGCAAAATCCTCTCCGAGATACTTTGGAGCCGGCTTAGTAGAATTCTTGAGAGAACTTGACCTGCAATGGATAATAGTGATATACCACGGTAGTTCCCACACACACTACGATCGCCTTTCTTCAAGATAGTGATGATGGTAGCATTCTTCAAGTCGTCAGGTACTTATAGAGTTTCCCAAATTAAGAGGATAAGTGTAAAAAGTCGAGTCTTTAAAGCCATACCTCCACTTTGTAAGAACTCCAGAGGAATGTTATCAGGACCAGGAGCCTTTCTCGGCTTTAGTTGATTGAGCGCTTTGGTGAAATCTCGGAATGTCGGCGGAACCGCCGTCCATAGTGGTTGGGGCTGCTGAGGGACGTTGCAAAGAAAGTCCTCGGCAACATTGGAGGCACGCTTTAGAAGTGCAGAGAAATGTTCCTTCCAACGCTCCAAAATTTGTCCTTGATCAATTAAAATGGCGGAATTGTCAGCAGTTTTCAATGTACCTGATGATAATTGTATTGGGCTGTACACCTCCTTTATGCCTGCATAGAAGTTTTGCAGGTCACGGGCATCAGACAGTCTTTGCAGTTCTTCAGCTTTTCGCTGCCACCAGTTGTTCTTTATTTCCCTTATTTGTGCCTGACATTTCCCCTTAAGCTGCACGAATTGTGATTTTTTAACACTGGAAGACGGATCTTGAAGAAAGGATAGATGGGCTTCCCGTTTGGCTTTGATGAGACACATAATTTCATAATTATTTTCATCAAACCAGTCTTGTCTTTTGTTCTTCACAAAGCCAATCGTTTCCTCAGCTGACTGAGTGATGACCTTCTGAAGCGTTGCCCATTCCTGTACTACACTATTTGTGCTAACTGGGTGACTAGCCAGCTTATTTGCGATTTCATTTCTGTAATCTGTATCAATTGATTTTACTTGGAGTTTAGAAGTGTCAAATTTCCGTCTGGACAGGTTGTGGATGGATCGTTTTGGTTTGGGGCAGATTGAGATCCTCAACTGGTAAAAAGGAGCTTATAATCTGTCCAACAGTCATCGACACTTCTTGCGGTCCTGGTGACAAGGATGTCCTTTTTATCACATTGCCTGGTGATGATATAGTCAAGGCTGTGCCAGTGCTTCGAGCGAGGATGCATCCAAGTGGTTTTGTAGCGATTCGGTAGGCGGAACTGAGTGTTGGTAATAAAGAGTTCATGTTCAGCACATAGACCAAGGAGTAATAGACCATTGGCATTGCAATTGCCAAGTCCTTGTTTTCCCATCACATTGTTCCATAATTGATGATCTTGACCAAATCGGGCGTTGAAATCGCCAAGCATTAAGAGTTTGTCTCTAGGTGGTAATTTGGTGATGATTGTGCTCAGCAGGTTGTAGAATTGGTCTTTAACTTCTATATCAGCATCCAAGGTGGGAGCATATGTAGAGATAAGAGTCATAAAGTGACCCCCGGAGAGTGGGATTCAGAGAGTCATGATTCTATTGCTGACAGCAGTTGGAGCTAGCTGGTGATCATTCACCAGTGTGGTCTTTATAGTGAAACCAACACCATGAATACGGCACTCTCCCTCATCCTTTCCCTTCCAGAATATGGTGTAACCTGAACTGAACTCTGTAATTTTACCTTCGCTGGACAATCTGGTTTCACTTAAGGCAGCGATATCTATGTTCATTCGACCAAGCTCACGGTTACGAGCGCTGTTCTTCACTCAGGCCTGTTATTGTCCTTCAAATCGAGTAACGTCCGAACATTCCAGGATCCTATAATTAATGTTTGGATATTCTTTGTTTTCGTTTTCGACCGCAAAAGGTGTGACCCGCTGGGTGCGGCCTTCCAGCCGGCTGAAGGTGTGACTACCGATGTTTAGCCCACATTTTCTAGGACCTTTGCTATTCAGGGTGAGCAGCGGTGATCCTAAATAGGCCTGCCCAAACACAGGTGCAGGACCGAACTCCTGAGTAGTCACGAGGTCTCAGAAAGACGACCATCACCCATCTACTGCCAATGTGCAGGTCCGAACTAGAGGCTTCCAGTTTCAACCCGAAAACCTGCCTCCACCATTCTTATCCCATCGCCGCTGGACTCGAGTTGAAAGATGTGACAGCAGGAAAAAGGTGCCACAAGCGAGATTTTGTTTAATGTGAATCACAGCTTGCAAGAAAGTGACACACACACTGTGATCTCGGAACTATACCATGCGGCACAAATGAAATGAGACGTGCAGGTTCTAGCACCGTGACTGCAATGGACTGCCGCAGACTCTAAATACCATTGAGTTGCGCCTTCACAGCCAGTCCATCTGGCATGACCTCATCCGCCTCCACGACCGTTGAGAACCACAAGGGAAGTTCCTCCTCCGTCCATTTTGCCGTTGGACCGAAATATACGTAATGGGTTTCAGTGTCATTTCCTACACTGAAGGAATCCTCACACCACCTAAAGGGGCTCATCCGCCAGAAGCCGGTGGCCCCTTCAGGGGGTCGAGTTATTTACCGCCGCCCAACATTCGGCGTTAGCTGCTTTTACAGCTGGTTGCCAAACCAGCTAACCCTCCTCCTTTTGCATTCCGGACCTGGGACCGGATAAAGGCGGAGTTAAACCACGCATAACAGATTATTTTTCCAAAAACTGGCGCTTGCAATTGATCATGAATCAGTGCGTGGATTTTTATTGCGTCGCGTCTAGTCGTGATATCCCTTAGCTGTGCAGTGAGTGTAGAACAGTTCTGCAGGTTTCGGATGACCAATTATTTGCTGGTAAAAGTATACGCCGCAGGGTTGACAGAGCGGTGTACACTTCGGGGGAATTACTATCAACGAACAACTTGGTATTCCATGTTCATCCATGAATTTTTCATCGTATAAGGCAAGTCCGCTCTGATCACCCCAGGACTCAATGTGAACAAGAATGGCTCCATTTTAACATACGGTTGCAGAACGTTATTCAAAGACTGATTGTAGGTTTCTTTTGTGAGCTTGCTGGATTTGCTGGCGGTTGCGTACCCATTCGAATGTTGTACCCGTATGTGGTTCACCTCTTGCTGTACTGGAGGTCCGAATTTTCCACTAACGTCTTCACGACAGATGAAGATTGTTGGTTAGAGATTTCCAGAAAGTGTTATACCGTATTGGGCGGTTTATGTGTCAAGTTATTCAATTGGTTGACAGCAAGATCCGTGACTTGGTCATCTCGGTGTGACAATGCTCATTTAGGGCTGATGTGATATTTGCATCTGGTTTGATCTGCATTGATTACAAACTCGGGGTCGAAGTGTGGAATTATTAAACTAAACTATTGAAACTTCAAAATCCGTAACACGGGATCGAATTGTGCAATTAACATGGACATTTTTAAGAGGGGAGAAACAGATCAGATACCTCGCTTCCATTAGTAATAAGTAGCGCCCGGATGTTGATATCGTAAAAAAGTAAAAGAATGCACTTAAAATTTTCAAAAATGACTGTAATAAATGACCTAAAAATTCGAAAAATGCACTATAAAATGGAGAAAATGATCGTATAATAATGAACTCACCAATATTAAAAAATTCGAAAAATGCACTATAAAATGGAGAAATTATCTTATAATAATAAACTCGCCAATATTTCGAAAATGACATCTTAAGCTCAAACTGAAAAATCAATCAAAATAGATTCTAGCCCTTAACAAAAGGTTTATGTTCACTTAAGTCTGAGTTGCACTGCACAACTAATGTCATTCTGATGTTGCCAAATGTAAATGATCTGCGGTTATCAGCCAACAAGTTTTTATATCTCGAAAAGCTGCGTTCAACATCAACTGATGTGATCGGAGCGTACTTGAAGTAAGGAAGGTCGTATGCTGCTAAATCCTCCTCAATTCCATCCATGCAGTAGTTTTCACCACAAAGAATGTCTGAGATTTTGCATAATGTTTTATACCCGGTGTTTTTGTCCAGCACTATTTTCAGTTTTGATGCAATACCCGCAGCAATTTCGCCACGATTGTTGCTAAGACTAGTTTCCACCTGGTTGATTAACAGGGTGTCTACCGGTAACGAAAGTAACGAAATTTACAAATCGGTAACGAAAGTAACGAAAAAGTAACGGGTAACGAAAATTTTGAAGGCGGGTTGAATCATTTAAGCTCGCGCCGCTAGGCTCAAAGATTGCGATGGAGCGAGTTTCACGCAAGCGGCGCCGTCCCTATTGCATAGTACTAAGCTATATTTCCCCGTTCCCGACCTCAAGAAAATACATACTGAGGATACCTTGAGTGGTATACATCGGTTCACCGTATATTTTCGGCATCAAGAAGACTTAAGTTTCGTGTGAAATATTTTTCTGTGTTACTGTATTAGGAAACCTGACTTTTTGCGAGACCTTTATTCGCGAATACTTCCGAAACGAAAAGAAAATCTCTCATTTCTGTTATTTGGAAATTATGTCAAATTGAAGTCCAGAAATAACGCGAAACAATTTAATGTCGCAATCTTGCGAAATGTTACCGTTTCGAAAAAAATTGCGAAAAATCTTTGAAATACATATACAGTATAACCCCTCAAATCCGAACTAATTGGGGCTGTAGGCTGTTCGGATTTCAATTTGTTCGGATTAGCCAAAAGATAACCATAACATAATGACCAGCCCTCGTTACGGTATAGGATTGTAGCCTACATTGAGCGAGGCAGGCTGGTTTGGCACAAACAGCGAACATGAAATAGCGAGTCTGGTCCAATGTCAACATGATGGCAATGTAGCTAATGACAGTGAGGAAGAAGAAACTTCGGCAGACAAGGTGACTTATACTAAAGCTGCATCTGCTGTTGACATATCATTGCGCTTCGTAGAACACCACACAGCAGCCACGCCAAACGATGTCATCTTAATGCGACGCTGCAGCTGGCTCGTAGTTGCCTCCGCGGGAAGGTTTTCGTCACTTCTACAATACTGAAGATAACTAATTTCAAGTGAAAGATTAAGTGATATTTTGTGTGTTTCTATTGCTATTTCATTGTTTTAGCAAAGTGATTGCCTACGGAATAATAATAACCAACGTTTCCGTGTCTCAATCCTGGATGGGATAAGTAGTCTATGTCGGCACTTTTACACTATGCAAACTGTACTTCTTGTTAATTTTTCAACTAATTATGTAAAATGCGGTCGTAATGCAGAGTGTTTTATGACTAAATAAATAAGTTTCTCTTTTTTGCGTGTATTTTTTCAAACTTCAAATTGTCGAAAGATCCTCGTTCGGATTACCCGGGATTTCGGATTTCCGGGGTTCGGATATGAGGGGTTTCACTGTAACTTATTTAAAAAATATGTCTAGTAAATTTGCGACATCCAGTATGGTTAATTCGAAATTACGTTATAAGTCTATTTTTCCTTCGAACTTTCGTTCCATCGGATATATAATCTAACCGATTATTTCGATAACTTGTAGATAATTCGTGGTTCTCAGTCGAAATAAAACTTGCCCTCTTGTCGTATTATTCGTGCAATCCTCTCAGAATAATTCGTAATATTCGATACCGTACCTACTTCGAACGTTCATTCTCCAAAATCGCATCCACAAGACGGCCGGCTGACCGCATGACTTGTCTGCGGGAATCTCGTCAAACGGACCGAGATCGACGTCAGTTGCGTAAAATCATAAAACCCGTCCCCTATCGTGAACTTGTGACCACGAGGACTGCGGGAATCCTGTCGAAGGTGATAGGACACCTATACGGGGCACCCGTCACGAAACCTACTTGCCACTTTTCCCATGACCGTATACTTACATGCGTGCGAGGAGCGAGAAGTGCATCAACCCACTTAAAAATGACAGCCTACGTAGCATCGAAATACTAAATCCTCCTCGTGATCCACCCTGAACTGATGAACTCCCAACCACAGCCTAGGGAATCATGGCGCCGACCGAACAACATGTTCATAACTACTCGTAAATTTTAACCATGCCTAACCTTGAGCTTGCCTCCGCCATTCTGTCAGGACAGATAATCGTTGATTGGCCGGGTGCGGCGACGATTTCATAATATCTCGAGGACAACGTATAACGGCCGAGAGCGGCAGCGATTGCGATACATTGCGATATTTCTCTGCATTTAATGACGAGGACAACTGTATTCTTGTCAAACGGACAGCAAGTGGCGCCGATGCATAATAATGCTGTATTTTCTTGTGTCCGACCTCAAGGACAATGGAAATCTTGTTGAATGACTAAAAGTGACACTGATTATATAAATCACGATCTTGTTCTATCGTGAAAACTACGGAAAGCTCATCAAACAACTGAGACCAGCGCCGATCGTGTAACATCTCGATATTTCTCCGTATTTGACTGCGAAGACAGAATTCGGTGACGATCGCGTAACATCGCATACATTTCTTCGCGACCTACCGCGGGGACGAAGGAAATCTCGCCAAATGGTCAAGAGCAGAGCAACCTCTTGGTACCCTAATTATAACAACATATTGTGCACAAGACGACATATTAGCTGAAACAACTCATTGGATATTAAATATCTAGTATATATTTATTATTTTTTAAATTTTTATGACATCATGTGAATTTCATTTAAAGCGGCTTCGGTGGCGTAGTTGGTAGCATGCTGAACTGCTGTGCCCAAGATAGCGGGTTCAAACCCGGCCGAAGTCGTCGGATTTTTTAAAAGCGTTAAAAATCCTTCAGTATGCCTTCCTTCGGAGGGGAAGTAAAGCCGGCGGTCCCATGTCATAGATTTATGGCATGTAAAAGATTCTTCCACAGACTAAACTTGTGTGAAGCTAAATTGTTAGGTTAGATTTCGTCGGAACGCTCTATCAAAGTTCCAACGTTCACCACTAGGTATCATTGATATCTGTTAGCAACTTGAAATTGAACGGAACTTGTAGCTCACCCTAAGGGTGTCCGCTGGAAGCAGCTACAGATTCAGGCGAGCTGAACATGTCCTCGGACACTCCCGGCACTAAAAGCCTTAAGATAAATAAAAAACCTCTTTAAAAACAGTTCTTTGTTGTTTTTCTTCACCGCGTGATGAGCGCCTATGCTTGCAGACCGCAGACGTATCTTGAATTAAAAGGTAACTAAAATTAACTAAAAGGTACCTAAAAAGTAACTAATTTTTACTTTATCCTTACAGTAGACACCCTGATTAAGGAAATGGAATCAATCATTTCTTCGCCCGTTTTCTCCAACGATGTGATTGCTGCTGTCAATAACGCGAAATTTGATGTGATGAATGCCAAACTACCTTCAATGTTGGGTTCAGATAGCATGTCCTGGGCAATTTTTATTGCTGCAGCTTCTTCACTGTCAAGATTCTGCACTATTTCCTTCACTAACTTGAAGTTTTCGCAATAATACATACACTTGTTTAACCATGTGCCCCAGCGTGTTATGATAAGTTGTGGAGGTAATGCAATGTCTGGAGCTTCCGCTCGAAAACGTGCGACTCGCGAGGGTGCTTTTAAGAATACTTTCTTAATGCTCGCTATAAGCCTGTCTACGCTGTGCTGTCCATGGGCAAGGCATGTAACATAGACCATTTTAGAATAGAGTGCCTTCAATGAATTAGCTGCTCGTACCATATACGGTGCAGCATCAGTTAAAAATAAAAGTACATCGTAATGTTTGATACCCTCAGGCCACAGGAGAAACGTAGCACTATTAAACAGTTTTGATATGGTAGAATAATTGGTCTTTTCTAACTCTTCGGCAGTCATTAAACATATTTCACCTGGTGTATGCACTTCTAAATTTCCGATCACAACGTTGGCTATATGACGTCCCATAGCATCTAAAGTTTCGTCGATTGACACCCATATCATCTTCCCGCGAGTTTCAGATCTTATTTTGTTTAATGTGTCTTCGTAACATTGCGGCAAATAATTCTTACGTAAAGTTGATTCGTCTGGTATTTCTTGATTCGTATCTTTCTCCAAAAATCCACGTAATTTCGGGTTGTTGAGTTTATACAGCGGAATGTTTACCAGATACAAATACATCTCACAATTCTTTACTGAACTGTGAGGACTTGCCGGAAGTCGAAGCAACTGAAGGCAGTAAGCGCTGAGTTGCAGGTTTATTTGAAACGCGCTGAGGAACACGAATGTGTTTATCGCGACCGATATGTGGCGTTACAGTAAATATTCTTTCAGCAGCTATTTTAGTTCCACACAGTTTGCAAAACAATATGCTTCCATCGGTAGAAAACACATTGTCACCAAATTCAGATACTTGTTGTTTCAAATGCACTGACACACTCGGTTTTATTTTAGGCATGTTGAAATCGGCAATGAACGATATCTCTTGCTGTGAACTAGGCGGAACTGAGACAGGAATATACACTCCCTCCCCTTCCTCTTTCTTCCCCGCCACACCTGACCTTGGTCAACAGAGCAGGCAACTTTCCATTCCGCTAATATTACCCTTTCACGAATTGATTGCCGGCGGTCGAGATGGGAACTATCCTTTGCTTACGTGTGTCACACGTCAGCCTGCTTCGTTGACAGGTACAGTTTGTGTGAGTAGGATATGACTCGGCTCCAGTAGCCACAGTCACCGTTTAAATGTCCGTGGTGACATGAGCTCCTGTGACGCGCAATGTTGCTTGACGTATGTGCAGAATCGGCGGCAATCAAATCTTAAATGGGTAAATAACTGGTTTGCACTGAAAACAAGAGATCTGTATACCTACGGTACCGTTCTTCTGCATACAAGATATGAGGGCTTTTCCAAAACTAAGGTCCGGAAAAAAAAACAACATCCAAAATCAAAATTGTTTCCAAAACAATTGTTTTATTGACATTCCTTACGTCTTTCTCTATTTTTCTACATAATTTCCATACTAATTTACACATTTGTCACATCGTTCCACAAGCTTTTGAATGCCTAAGTCGTAGAACTCGGCCGCCTGCGAAGCTAACCAGTCTTTAACAGCTTCTTTCACTTCATCATCTGTGTCGAAGCGCTTGCCGCCAAGAAACTCCTTTAGGTAGCGGAAGAGGTGGAAATCACTTGGTGCCAAGTCCGGACTGTACGGTAGGTGGTCCATCTGTTCCCATCCAAATTTCTTGATTAGATACAAATACATCACACAATTCACAATTCTTTACTGAACTGTGAGGACTTGCCGGAAGTCGAAGCAACAGTATGGGTTCTGGCATTGTCATGCAACAACAACACTCCAGACGACAAAACACCACGTCGCTTATTCTGGATTGCACGTCGAAGTTTAGTCAGGGTAGCACAGTAGGCGGCTTTATTCATCGTTGTCCCTGAAATAGTGAATCGTCGATCTTCACGAATTTTGTCGTCAACCGCATGAACCAACTCGTCTGAAATCACTGATGGTCTGCCAGAGCGGGGTTCATCGTGCACATTTTCCCGTCCTTCATTAAAGGCTCGCACCCACTTGCGCACTTTACTGTCACTCATTATGTTAGGACCGTACACTTCAGTAATCTGCCGATGAATTTCTGCTGCAGAAATGTTTCTTGCAGACAGAAACCGTATCACTGCCCTTACTTCACAATCGGCGGGCTGATAAATTGTCTTAAACATTGTGAACTGACACTATCAACAGCACACAGCAACAGTAACAACGCCACTGGCGGCTTTTGCCGTGCGAGGCATGCGAGGAGTCGGCGCGCATGCGTGTTTTGCCCTTGGCGCCGCTTTCAAATATTTACGGCGAATCGGACCTTACTTTTGGAATTGCCCTCGTATATATTTTTCTACTAATAGCAATACTGAAATATTTTATTTCAATATTTTAAATAATCTTGTATCAGCTACTAGCTTCTTCTTAACTCTGAGAGACGTAAATCCCTCATATAAAGCTGTGACATGACTAAATTGGGAAAAATGACCTTTAACCCCTCAAGCCGGTTCGCCGTACACTGTACGTCCGTTGGACTCTACTCGTTCAGCCGGTTCGACGTACCACAAACGTCCGGTGAAGGCGGAAGTTAGAATGCCTATTACGCATGAAACACTGCTGCTTCGCGGGATCATCTTTCACGTTATGAACAGAGACGTTATGTAGTTTCATGCCATCTCTGTTTCATAATTAGAACTAATACGAAGTTGATCGATATCCGTTGCTTTTGACGACTCATATCGATCAGGGAAGGAACATGAAACGCGCTCTATTGAGGTTCAGGTTAGTTGCTTTAGAAGGTACCACATCCTTTCCTGCCATCTCGAGATTCTTTTGTGAACAATTTATGTCACTTTTGAAGGGGAAGCACCGATGGCAATTACTTAGTAGATAATTTTTGCTTCGCAAGCTAGAGGCTACTCAGTCGCAGATGAATAATTGCCGGTCTGTCTCGTTCTCTTACGAGTGCAAATATTATTGGTTTGATAGATGACAGTAGTGGAAGTGATATATAGGGAAGCGATATTTTCGGTAGTGATACGGACTATGCACAGCATGATGTTATTGGAGAAGTGGCAGACAGCCCAGATGTAGAAGATATAGCTTCAGCTGTAATAACAACGACTGCTGTTCAGTGTTTGTGGCTCGAGGTAGACCTCGTCACGAGCACTCAAAAGATCTCATTCACGGGTATGCCGACTACAAGGAAGCTTTCACGTCTGTTTTTTGCTGTTTTCGACAAAGTGATTGAACTAATTGTTTGAGAAACAGATATGTACGCAGCAGAATGTATAGTGGCGCGCCCTTGAATCCAAGGTCGCGCCCCAGGAAGTGTGAGTCGGTGACAGGGGACAACATTTATAAGTTCAGGGCTTGTATTGTTGATGGGGATAATGCAGAAACCTACCCTAAAGAGCTATTTCACCCCTATATTACCTCAAATAATGCCAAAGGACAGGTTAGAACTAATATTGCGATATTTACATTTTGCTGACAATTCTATACGGGATACATATACGGGGCCTAAAATGTTTTTTCAAAATTCAGCTTTTCCAGGAAATTATACCCGAAAATTATGTATATATGAAGATTGAACATTATCATGTGAATATCTTGCTTTCATTGTAAATATAACTGAAACAAATAGGCCTACCTAAAGTGGAACTTATTATACTTTTGTAAATATTGCGTGTGATTATGGACAACCCTGAAAAGCAGTCGTCACATATATTACTGAGAAACATTGGACATGATTTCGGTAAGTAATCCTAAAAATTTCATTACGTTATATTTCGTAAATTTAACATTATTAATTTTTTACCTTGTTGGTGTCCAAACCTCTATTGAGCTTCAATTTAAATACTGCCGGAGAAGTGAACACCTCCGGATTATATAGCCGGCCTGAGGCGTTAAAGGTCGATTTCTCTAAAATATGACCAAAAAAATCTACCAAACTTAAAAAAATGCTCTTAAAATGGAAAAATAGAAAGAAATGCAAAATGATGCAAAATAAAAATCACATATTTGAAGACGGGGTGGCCCGTCCGGAGTTTCTATGTACTTCAGCATTGTTTTAAGACAGCTCAGTAAGTTGATGACATGTCGTCAACATCCGGGCCCTAGTAATAAGACTTGTATAGCACAAAGGCCGCCATCTTGAATTCATAAGACATTAATGTTGACAATCAATTATTTATTGCAGTTACAATGACGAAGCACAGATATTATGTAGTCTCGCATACTTCTCTGCAAAAGGCACAAGATAGACGATTCTAGACTTTCAAAGATGATGGATGTACTTTTCTAATGTTCTAATCAATTCCTCTGGATGCAAAAGCGGAATTACAACAATGCATAGTAAACAGTGAGTTACAGTATATAGGGTACAACCCTTAAGGTTTATCACTAGGAACATTCAATTATACTCCTTGATAAGGACATTGACTTATTACTATATCCATTTAGGAGAAAATAGACTATATACAGGGTCTTTCATATAAAATAAGAGCGCCAAGCGGCGGCTTTGTTAACCGCGGCTGCGGTCACCTTGGCCCTACTTGTGCTAATTTTGTAAGTGATTTATTCGGAGACCGTTCAAGATTCTCGCCAATGTCATCTAGTTCATCCTCTGTTAAAACTGTTCGTGTGCGGGCATGTTTTTTATTGAGCACCGAGTCAGTAGTGTCAAACTTATTTGCAATTACGTGAATCTGTGCTAATGAAGGTGGCACTTCATCAGGAAATTGCTGAACTTATGCATCACGTAACCGCCGAGCCGACTCGTACTTAAAATAAGTTTTACATAAAAAAAATACGATGTTGCAATGATAACTGTCTCACCATGTTAGCACTTGAGGTTTAGACTGGTGACTGAGCAACTGCACGCTTATTGCAAGGTCAAGTTTGGTAATGCCAATCTGTTATTTGTATACAGTCCACCGGAACTTGGAAAAAAAAACAAAAAAAACCACAGCCATCGTATGTACTATGCGCGCGCTTTCAATACTATAGGGGTTTCGGTTTCATCAACAATAACTAACTAAAGTAAGATTTCAGCATTGTACACACGCTAGCAAGGCCGCTGCATCGTATAGGATTGTACGCACACTGAAAAGCAAGGGGCCTTGGCGCGCCAAAAGCTCGGCCAAGGTGATCGCAGCTACAGTTAACAAAGCCGCCGCTTGGCGCTCTTATTTTATATGAAGGACCCTGTATTCTGTACTGAACTTGTCTTTGTTTGGCTGTCGGTTCAGGTTCTATTTCAGGCTCTGCCAAGATATTATGGTTTGAGGGCTGAGATGGGAACACTCTAGCCTCACAAGGCAAAACTGAGAAGAGGTGGGTTCAATTCCTACCTCAGCCATCCTGAAAGTGGTTTTCCATGGTTTCCCTCTTCTACTCCAGGCGAATGCCGGGATGGTTCGTAACTCAAGGCCACGGCCTCCTTATTCCCAATACTTACCTGAATTGCAAATGCACACACTAATACAGCCATCATAATAACACAGGTTATCAGACAAAATTCCACACAGATCCAAATACATGGAGCTAAATGACCCTTAAATGAGCAAGAACAACTCTTTGTGAGCTATAGTCCGGGACAGCTTAAATAAGTTACTAGAAAACCAACATGGCCGCCACATTTGGTGTTGCCAACCTACATCATTTGACACCAAGAAGTCAGCACACACGTCCTTGTAACACGTACGCAAATGTTCCGAACTACGTAAAGGCCCTTTACATTTTACATAAAGTTGTGAAGCAGTCCTTGCTCAAGTTAGGGACATCTTGGTCATCAGTTCTCAACAGTCTAACTCTTTAGCAGTATTATGGTAGTGAAGTTAAATTAAATTAGCTCTTCTAGATTGATTTTTAAAGCATCATATAAAATGTATAAGAACAGAAACATGTTCATTTCTTCTTATAGGCTACATTTTTATAATTAGTTCAAAAATGCAGACCATTCTGTTTTAAGATGAGTGTTCAGAGAAGGATTTAGGAGTAGGAGAGAAGTAGAATAATAGGGTACATATTAGCTTATTATTTCTTTATTTTTGATAAGTGCCATACTCATTTCTTGCATGTATAGGCCTACATATTGAACCCTTTATCCACAGGCTGTATAAAGGATTCTAATAAATTATTCATCATCTTTTGATACATTTCTACAGACAGCAGATATGAGAGCCAGACGGTGTTGGGAAATATTGAGAAATCAGTGGCCGAGAGGACACAATGGTTTAAGCTCCTGTTGTATTTTAGGAAGTAGCATAATATTCTTGACTCATAGGACAGGTGCAACTTTTAGCGCGGAGATGGCTTGGGTACGCACAATATGGCCTGTTGCTATGAGTGTTGGCGCCAAGAAGAAAATCGAATGCTACGATACATCGTAGCATGAAGATTGGTCAATCTTCATGTTAACCACTCCCTGTGGCAGAAATACAAGTAAAAGCGCGCAAAGATCTACAAGAGTCTGAACCAATAATATCAAGACGCCCTGTTTGAGCGACAACTCGGCTTGGTAACGCACCCTGGTAAATTAACGCGGGAGTTATCTACAGATTAATTCCACGATCGATTCGAGCCAGCTACAGCACAATCGTAACCTCCACATTGCTACGAACTCAATGATACCGATCGCATGCTAGTCTGATAATTATTATGGAATATTTTTCCATAAATCCCCTTCCACACCTACCCTAGCCAGTTTCATATATAATGATCCAGGAAGCTTCGAGAGATGACTTTTATTTGTGCGTCTGAGGACGTAACGTTGACTTTTATTTGAGCTTTTGAGGAAGTAAGGCCGTTACTCAGGTGTCAGAGGACACGAGGCATACTCTGCAATAGTTTTCATGTATTTGAACATGGAACATTTTCGTCAAGTTAGAAGTGTAACTTCAGTGATTTATTTGTAGTCCCAGTACTACCAGATAGGACCAGTTCATCGAAATAATTCACCAAATAGACTGTCAAGGAATTTAGTACTTGTTCGGTGAATTTAATAGGAAATATATCGTGAGTGTATCTGACAAACTTTATTTAATTCAGCACGAGATGACGCCTAGGAACGAGACCGGATCTTGGAACCAGCAGGACATTTGCCAGAAGATGTCGATGACGAGCTAAGCATCTTAAAGGAGTGATGGCTGCAGATGTTTTCCTGACGCTGTTTTAAAGGATTGAGTACAAACGAATTTATTTATTTATTAAATCAGCTATGGTATTATGGGACATATTTTTGTAGATATTTGTTTGCTTGTGTGGTAATGTAGATTCTTAATTCTTGTTTACTGACACATTAAGTATGGGACAAGCCGAGCGCTGTGTATTTTGTAAATATTGTGATTGTGTTTGGTTCAACTATACGGGGCGACGCGCAGCTCATGCTCGCATTCGCTTGCGTAAATCGCGGTCAAGCATTATGATTCGGAAGTATGCCTTATACCAAAAATGGAACTGAATTAATTTTGAGATTAAAAATAGAATTTGGAGGGTAAAGATTATTTGTGAGCAGAATTTATGACGGATCAGGATTATTTTGTTAGTTGCTTTTCCAGCAGATCTGAACGGGATGGCACTTTGCACCCGAGTTTTTTTTGTTGTGTATTTTCTTAATGTGTCTATGGACGCAATATTGGTTGATCTGTTTTGAGCCGACCCAGTTGGTATGTTTATGAGTGAGTCAGTCCAAGCTTTATGGTGCGTAGTGTGATTTTATGATGTGTTAGCGGGAATATATCATTGTGATTATTCTGACTTGCTCCACATCAGCCCAGTTCATAACCTCGCGAGGCTGGACTCGTGGTGTATATTTGTGTTTTCTTGCCATCCAGGTGGATGAGTGAGAGATGTCTGCGTTTTCCAGATGGAAATAGTACCTAGCTTGAAGGACTGAGAGAGATAGTTGAGGCAGCGATGATTCATACAAGAGGGGTGCGCTCAAATCAGATAACGCGACTTGTCATTAGTAACAGGCCTGGGTCCTGTACTTCAATTTAAGACATTGTTTAAAATTCACAAAACCTGATCGGTTATAATGAGTATTTGTTTGATTAAATGGGTGTTGTACATAGTTGTAAGGTAGCTCCCGAAACATCCGTTTGTCTGGCGTTTTATAAAAATGTAAATATAGTTTTTCAGCCGTTAGGCTTATATTTTGTTGCTGTTGCTTCATTTTCTTGTGTGTTTATTTTACACGTTTAATGACCCTGTGTGGCATTAGGATGTGCGAGGCTGTGTTCCCAATTTGTGATGCGAGCGTTTTGGCCTATGTTTGGCATGCTCTTTCAATTAGTGTGCTCTGGCACCAGCTAGAATCTCAGGGAGATTCATCTTTTTGTATTATTAGATATTGCATGTGTCAGTAGTAATTAGAGTATGTTAATTAAGGGTGGGTCCCATAGCCGTAGTGTGATTTAAAAGATGCAACTCCGTGAGCAACATGACTGTTTCAGTTGTAAACGGACTCGCATCAGTACTCATTTTCTTATTAACGAGCAGTACACCACACATTATAAACTTCTTGACCAGGAAAAATGGACTTGCATCCATATGTTGTGACGAGCGAGTTCTTATCACTCAATTTTATGTTATGATTTATCATTTTGTGTGAAGCTGTTTTCACACTGTTTGTTGTGACGAGCGAGTTCCTTCCGCTCAGTGTTATATTTATTTCTTAAGGGGGTGAAAGTCAGGGAGGATTTCTTTTATTTATTATTATTATTATTATGCACATAATTTTCAGTCATTAAATATCGTTTATTCTACTTGTTATTCATTTTATTTCTAGTATAGCCTCTGTCATGGACCTTTCTATTCATTAGAGCATGTTGTTTTTAAGCGAACTTTGCTGTGTAACGCAGTCAGGACTGAACACGACCCCGTAGATGAATCTTGAGAAAACCCTGCTTTATTGAAGGGTGCAATATATGGATGCAGAATTGAGACAAGCTATTGAAAGCCTATTTGCAAATCCCTATTGAGATGCAAGAAGTTCAGATGAGGATTGGGATTAAATTAGGAACCATCCCGGTATTTGCCTGGAGTAGAAGTGCGGAAACCACTTCCAAGATGGCTAAGATGGGAAGCGAACCCTCCTCTTCTCAGTTTTGCCTCACGAGGCTTAGTGTGCCTTATTTCTTGGCAGACCAACCAGGACCAACTGCCAAAAAAAATGCTAGCAGCACAGCGAGAGATGGTTGGTAGAATAATCTCCTGACCTTTCGTCACCTGGTAAATTAAAAGCCACTTGCAGAAAATTCACTGAATTCACTGACAAATTGACTTGTTAAATACACGCGTTGAAAGGCAAGCTTTATCGACGGAGTAATACACAGACCGGCAAAAAAAGTAGAACAGTTAAAAATGTAATATAAATAGTATAAAATTAGCCATGAAAAAGATGTAATCACATTTTGAAAGCTTTTCACTCATTAGAACAAACATCTGAAACATCCGTGAATAGTAATTGATAATATGACATTTTTTAGGGTGGTTTATTACCACCAATTACCCAATCTTCGATGGCGGGATGCGCACTGTAAACATTTAAGGGTTATGAGTGTTGCCGCTCGCTTATTGATCTTCTAGGAATAACAACTGGCATTTGTTGAACACGAGCAGTGGGCCTCTGTTCTCTTCACTGACGAGAGTCGCTTTAATCTTAGATCTCCTGATGGAAGAGAATGAATGTGGAGAAGGCGCGGGGAGAGGTACAGCCCTGTTGCTTTCTCCTCCCTGACTCCATTTGGAGGTGGCTCGGTTATGGTGTGGGGTGGCATCAACGTTATGGCCCGCACTGAGTTGGTGTGCATCGATCACGCGACACTCAATTTCCAAAGGTACATCGAAGAGATCCTGATGAACCATGTGATGCCCTTTGCGCCTTTCATTGATCAGAATTTCATGCTGATGCAGGATAATGCCCTCATACTGCTCGCTGTGTTGTATAATATCTGCAGGAAGTGGGGATTCAAACCCTGGACTGGCCTGCTCGTAGTCCTGACTTAAACCCCATCGAACATGTACGAGATATGCTTGGAAAGATCATCAGACAGTGTGACCCCACCACCTTGGCACAACTGAGAACATCGCTGCTGGAGGAATGGGATCGCATCCCGGCAAATGTCATTCGACCAGTTGTGAACAGTATGCCTGAGCGTTTACAAGCTGTCATAGACGCTAAGGGTGGAATCACTTGTTTTTAGTGACCAGTGGTGTTGTGCAGTGCAAACATTAACACTGTTTTGTTTGAAGAAAAAAAAAAAAAAAAGCCCAAAAGAACATTACTAAAATAGAATATTGTAAGATTTGCAAAAATATGTAACGAAATTTGTGAGTTAAAGCGTTTAGTAAAACAGGTTTCAGTATTTTCTGTAGCCAACCATCTAAAATTTACATGAATAATGCAAATATTGGAAATCCGATACATATTAGTGGAATAAATTAAGAAATTACATAAAATATTAGCCCGTCTTCAAACAAAAATGTTCAAGGCAAAACGACATACGTACCGTAATAGAGGTAACACTTCAGGAGTGATGAACCAAGTAGAATACTTAAATTAGCCTAAATACCTTGTGTAATGATGAATAATAATTGTGGAAATGATGTCCTAATAGATGTTTTCTCCTTCGCTGTCTCTAACCCACCCGCTATCCCCTTTACAACACGACTTATATACTGTAGGGAAATTTCAGATTAATTCTGTACAACGTATCACTCTCTTCCTTTTCACTTTCACTTTGATAATATATCATTTTCATACCATATTTCATCTTTTGGCAGGGGGGGGGGGGGCATTGTCAATTGTAACTACTAACCTTGATCACTTCTGCACCGAATATATGTGCTAAATCACTTAAATATGTGTTTTTATTTATTGTATTTTTAACAACCGCAGCCATGTTCGACAGCATATTTAGTATGTGAAACTGCTGCAGCGATCACATTGACATCATTAGTTACCAACATATCCGATACAAAATAGGCCTACATTAGACGACACATGTAATGTTGCAATTATGTGGGGAAAAAAGAAGAAATAATCGGGCTCTTCTTAGTTAGACGACTGTCTGGACGAAACCATTGGTCGCTACTTGGTTAGACGACAGTCTGGACGAAAATTACTGATTGCACTACTGGGCGTAAGCCCCAGGTTAGGTTTGTTTTGTATGTAGAACCATATTTACCACAGTAATGATCGCTGATCGATAGGATTCCATGTTTCGAACTAATCAGCAAAACCAGCGCCTCAGTGCCTAAAACTTATTGGTCTAGGCACAAACCATTGGTTTGGATGAAAATTATTGATGCGTGTCTACCCCCACTGTGCGTGACAAAAACCAGGGGTGGTGTTTGTATGGAGTGACGACCTAACAATTATTGGTCAGTCATCACAGCACTTTTCGATAAACGAAAACAAGCCATGAAATTAAGATTCATGCAATTAACATACAAATCCATGACACAAATCATTGTGTTCACAGCTGGTAGGAGAAACACAACAAGCAACTACGGAGTGTCACTACTCCAAAGGTTTAATGCTTATTCAGCACAAATAGCACCGAGTAAATATGACCAACTTGCCCACCACATTAATTCCCTTGGCAGCGCTGCCTAGCGATTGAAAAACACAATGGCGTTTGATGCTGGGAGTACGCTACTCTGAACTTTGCCTAGCGATTGGAAAACGGTCAACCTCCATAAAATCTGAAAAATTTTCTACAGTAACTTATGTAATGTGACTAAGATACAAGAGTTGAACATTTTATCGCTAAAGGGTGTTATTACATTTTTCAGCAGTGTTAACATTATTGTTTAGCACTGGTCTTGCCACTTAGTTCGAGCGTGGTGAACCCGGAATAAGGCTTTACATACAAACCTAACCTGGGGCTTATATCCCAGACCCCCTTGCTTGTATTAAAAGTAGTAATTTTCATCCACACAGTCACCTGGCCTAGTAGCGGCCAATGGTTTCGTCCAGACAGTCGTCTATTCTAGAGTTGTATTTTTAGAGATGTATTCTGACAGTTCGGTGGATAAGCCATTGAGCTGAAGGAAGCGGGTAATCTCGAGAACCACTGGATGGATTTTGATGCGGTTTGCACTATTCTCGAGGGAGGTAATTTTAGAAAAAATATTCATTAAAGACCAAAGGAAGCCGATTTTGTATCCCACATGTTGGCAACAATGTGTGCGCATCGGTGTGTGCCTCTAGAGTGCGCCTTGTTGACAGTTGAACGAGATGCAAGCGCTGTTGGAACATGGCAGCCGTTTTTAAAGAGCAATATATAAAAAATCATATTTATGTACTTATGTACATATATGAAGTGCAGTAGTGACCAGGGTTCCTAATTTCAAGACGTAATATCGCCCAGAAGATGAAACAAGGACACAAGGTATGTAAAAGTCACATTTGGCGGCTTCGGTGGTGTAGTCGGTAGCATGCTGAGCTTCTATGACCAAGATAGCGGGTTCAAACCCGGCCGAAGCCGTCGGATTTTTTAAGAGCGTTAAAAATCCCACAGTATGCCTTCCTTCGGAGGGGAAGTAACGCCGGCGGTCCCATGTCATAGATTTATGGCATGTTAAAGAACCTTCCACTAATTGCACCTGTGTGAAGCTAAATTGGATAGGTTAAGAATGTAAACAACGCTCTTAGGTTTCTATGTTCGTTGCCAAGAGACGACTGCGGTGGCATCTAGTAGCTGAGTTCTAAACTCAGCCTAGTAGTCGTTGACGGTGGCGCTTGGCGGCAAAATTAGGAACTATTTGAAAAATTCTAAGTTGCAGTACTTAAATTAAAAAAAAACAGATAACACACACTGGTACAGTCATCACAATTAACACCGGTTATCAGACAGATTCTACACACACCCAAAGTACATGGGGCTACATGACCGCGTTGTCGCAGCCCCTAAACTTAAGAACCAACCAACCAACCAAAGTCACATTCATGTCCTATGCAAATGTATAAGTCTCATTCTAGTTTCATTCAGAATTAATAATACAAGTACGCTAGGCTATAGTTGCGAGCAATAATTATAATGTATTGCAACCAGTGGCTTCGCCCGAACTGTATCATCTAACCAAGTAGCGAACAGTGACTTTGTCTCAGCCAACTTAGGTCGAGAACTAAAAGAGAGCCAAGAGATATTGTTGGTATTTTCTGAAAATGTGCATCTGTGACTCAAGCGCAGTGCATATCCCATGCACATGTGAGTATATGGCTCTTCAGAATGATGATTGATACATGTTGCACAACCCTTGAAGTTCGTTGAAGGCTTCCACAATAATCTGTCGCAACCATAACTGAAACAAATAAAAATAGGCCTAATATAAATATTTTATCTGCCAACTACTAAGTAGGCTATAGGTCAGTAGCCAACTACATAAATAATCCCCAATACATTCACACTACAACTAGCCGAGTGTGAATCATAGACTACTTTCAAGTTTACGAGTAATATATGCATTGTATTATAATATTACGGCTGACGGCACTTGGAAGTCGAGAATAAGATACACTGTAATATTAGAAAGCGAATTGATCCTAAGAATATGTTCCTGGTAGTGAACTTACACAGGCTATATTTCAAGTTATGTTTGGTTTGTACTATACGAAAAATGCAGTCAGAAGACTTTTTCAACATTTCCAAAGACCATTAAGGTTCTTTATTAGGTTATTTGTGCTCGGACTGAATATAAAAATAAATAAAACAACGATTAAATAACTTTGTACTTATAATTATGTAGATACGGTGTAGGCTACTTACTCAAAACCTAGTTTATTCGCCAGTGATCTTCATAGAGTCTCTCCAATCCATCTCCAATCATGTTCTAGTGTTATTTAGATGTCATGATGAAATCTAAATAAGAATTTATCCAAAAATTAATTAAATAAAAGCTTGCAAACATCTCAGACGAGTGGGTATGAGCATGCACATATTCCATAATCAAGGGTCTATAATAACTGTAAAAACTGTTTTAATCGATGTATATTAGTAGTACTTACCTTGTACAACTTGTTTTAACTTCATTAGACTTGAAATTCGAAAGAAAACTGTGAAATTATTCAGATAATAGGCAGTAGTAAAATTCGTAATTATTATGTTGGGAGAATGTGTGGAAAATGCATTCTGGGAGAAAAATGTCGGCAACCGTGTGTTAAGAAATTTTACTGGTATTATGGCCTTTGGAGATGCGAGATTTTAAGCAGGGTTGGCGACATGAAAACAACTTAACTTCTAGAAATTCAACCATAAACCAACATTTACGTAAGTATAGGGGACGGCTGTTAATGTTGGCTACTCTGTTTTGATCTAGTAACTTATTTAAGCTGTCCCGGACTATGTGTTGGTTTTCTATTTGTATTTTTCTTCGGTTATAGAACATTCTATTAGTATAAGATAAAGTCCTTGAATTTGTCTGTCTGTTTGTCCTGGCTAATCTCTAGAACTGCTGGATGGATTTTGCTGCATTTTTCACCATTCAGTAAGGCATTTTTCAACAGGTTTATATATGTAGATATATTTATCTATCACCAGAGGAAGCCGAGCAATAGGGATTTAAGTGAAGCAAGTACAAGAAGAAAAGTTAACGTATCTGCGACTCTTCAGATTACGCTGGCTAAACCGTTAAGGTTAATATTTAATAAATACTATTGTTCAGAAAAGGAAGACCGTGACAACATAGAGTATATCTATCTTAAATACATAGCCCTCTGTAAGGGTTTTACTTTGGAATTTGTTAAAGAGTTGTTACTAATTGCAATTTAAGAACATATACAGTGGACTATGTATTAAAATGGATATATATTCTTTCGTGGAATTATTTGTTGAACGTTTTATGTTGTACAATAGTATTGATATAGAATTGATACCTTGAAAGTTTAGCCAACGTAAGCTAATACAGCACACAGACGTATTCCCCCCCCCTGACTTTTTTCACTTAAATATTGTTCATCTCCCTTTGGTCATAGCTGAATGTTTCCCACACATAAACCTTACGGTGACTATAGCAATGTCATTTACAACTGTGAGATATCGTTGGTTTGACTGCATAGAGCCAACTTCAGTTTCATAATGCAATATCCAGTGTCAGTTATGAAAGTGTGCAAGTCAGTCAGCCAGTGAGCGAGCCTTTCCCTGAGTCAGGTGGCCAGGGCCAACATTCATACATTCTGTAAGTTATTAAAGTTTGAATTAGTTAAAAATTGTTACTAATTGTAACACGAAAACACTTTTTATAGTCCATCATGCGGAGAAGGAAACCAATATATCGGTCGTAGTACATCGGACTCTAAAAGAAAAGTTTTTTATCCTGTAAACAGCTCCCTTTCAAACCCGGGACAGGTATCCAGTAATAACATACTGGGCAATAAAGATGTCCATGGCATTGTTAATCTGGTTAATAATATTTTTATGTTCGACGATGTTGAAATGTAAATATTATGTCAGAAAACTGTATCATGAGGGTCATTATAGTACTATTCCTCATTAAGAAACAGTTTCTCCAGCCAATCAGAGCTCATTCATTGACCAATTAGGTAGGGATAGCTTCGCGCATGCTCTCAAAATCCAACATGTCGGACATGAATTACATGATTTGAAAGTTCAAATTGGATATCGGATCAACCATTGTAGTTAAAATCACAAACACAAAGACAAAATCACCACGAACCTTTACGGTAACAAGAAAATACTATTACATACGCAAGAAATTTATGAATCTACGTCCAGAAGTTAGCAACACAGCATCTTCCTACATAAATTACAGACATGGAAAGTGCACCGTCCCATATGTTCGCGTAAATAAACTGGCCAATATGAGACAAGAAATAGCACAGTACCTTAATATCCCCAACTCCAATTTCTACACAGCGCATTGCTTTGAAACGACTTCGGTGACAATATTAGAGAATGCTAGTTCTGATCGGCACTAGACATCATGCAGGCTTTTAACAATACCATTGCCAAGCAAATTAAGCCTCCGTGGCTTAGGCGGCAGCACGCCGGCCTCTCACCGCTGGGTCCGTGGTTCAAATCCCGGTCACTCCATGTGAGATCTGTGCTGGACAAAACGGAGGCAGATAGATTTTTCTCCGGGTACTCCGGTTTTCCCTGTCAAAAATTTCATTCCAGCAACACTCTCCACTATCATTTCATTTCATCTGTCATTCATTTAATCATTGCCCCAGAGGAGTGCGTCAGGCCTCGGCAGCCGGCACAGTCCTTATCCTCGCCGCTAGATGGGGGCTTCATTCATTCCATTCCTGACCCGGTCGGAGACTGGAAGCAGGCTGTGGATTTCATTTCATTGCCAAGCAAAGTAAATGGTCTCTGCTTTAGAAATTTTTTGACCCACGCATGCGTTCTGTTCAGTCAGCAACCACCCAGTGCGCTCTGTTCACTAACTGAAGTTGCTGAATCCCACAGATCATCATCATCTTCCTAGCATTAATCCCGCTTTATTGCAGGGTCTGCTTTTCTGCACTTTTTCTTCCATACTGCTCGATCTTGAGCGTCTCTAGTTGTGGCATTCACTAGTTGCATGTCCTCCCGCATAGTATCCAGCCAGCGCTTTCTCGGTCGCCCTCGTGGTCGTCGGCCTTCTGGACTGAATCCCACAGATATTTATGAATATTTATGTTAAAACATATAATAAAGCTATAATTATCGTTGAACATAAACATTCATATGCAACTCGCCTATAATGGTAATTAAGGCACTCGTATGGAAATTAATGTCATTCTTACAATGAAACTTCATACTTAATGATATGAACTTAATCATATGTATTGTTTCCTTATTGACAATCAATCCAAAAAGAAATACCCACAGGCATTTATTTATTGACTAAGGTGTATTAGATGTATTAAATACCTGTGGGTATTTCTTTTTAGATGACACTTAATGCTCCACTCTTTCAATTGCTGTACTTATTTTTCCTTAAATTATTCAGTGTATTAACATTTGATTGTTTTACTTGATTGATTTCACTATGTACTCAAATAGAAGTTTTAAGTATCAGCATGTCACCATTTAATCTTTATTTACAGTGATGGTGGGTCTGTTGATTTTAGTCCTACATCACCTTCAGAAGTTGACGAGTTGTTAGATATGACGTTAGATGCTAGTGACAGTGAAGATGAAGACTGGTGGAATAATCATTGTGGTGTGGAGTGTGACAGCAAAGTCAGAGTAAGTAGCCTTATGTCCCATTATTAGGGATGGTGATTTTTCGCAAATGCGATATAGCGTGAAATCTCCATAAAGCCTTGTACACGTGTATTTTCATTTTTCATGACCTCTAAACCACATTTTAATGTGTTTCAAAAATTGCGATAAAATGCAAAATTTACTCAAAATGTGAAATTTATACAAAAATGCGATATAAAGGCGAAATCTACGATTTTTAAAAATTTCTTTCTTCCTTTCTTTCTTTCTTTCTTTCTTTCTTTATTTTCATCTCTGGAATGTTTATGATTTTGACGCACTTGTCCACCGCACCATTTGGAATGTGGAACTAATCACCTCATCCCTTCAAGAATCACGTCTAGACCATCGCACTGAGTATTGTCTCTTTCATTCCCATCGCGTTAAGTCAGCTAAGGTGGTGAGATCGAAAATATGTATAAAACAGCAGGCATAAAATTATAAACAGGAAAGTTTTTATGTCAGTGATGGTGACATTGTAATGTGTAAATTGAGTAATCAACGCATTGGGTGGCAAAAAAAAGACGTTTCTGTTTGTTGCTTCAACCTATATTAATTTAAAATAAAATCACAATTTATTTGATGCATTTCATCCCACTATTCCCTTAATTTACCCGATGAGTGCTACGCCTGCTTATAGACGGGCTGATGCGGCCGGTCCACCAGTGCTACGCCCGTCTGTAGACGGTGCACAAGAACTTTTATTTTCTTCATTTTTCCGGTTCACTCTCGAGAGCCAAATTGATGTCTGGGATGTTCTGCCATCTGTTGGGCATTATGTGGAACTAATTGAGCACGACTTATAGCTTCGCGAAGTGACTAACGGAGCTTTTTGTTGACGTCTGTCCTCTACAGCTGTTGTTCATCCATGATATAAACAAACATGGCAGAACAACAAGCTAGTTGTTCTCGTCGCGATGTTATTGCGGATCAAAGAATCCTTCAATAAAACCACAGCGGAAAGTGATGATGAACACGATTTTAATGTATCAGTGAGTGATTTTGAAAGTGAAATATTTTTATTTTGGCCTCTTTACTTTGTATAAAGATGATGTACACGCAAGCACAAAAGGTTAAATTTTCATACCTCTCACAGTAATATAGAACATAAACGTAGGATTTTCCATTTGCATTTATATATGTAAAGAAACATTTATACACATTTTAAGCTATTAACCCCCCTGATAGGTAAAAAATTGTGGCTTCTACAATTTATTTTGCATATGAACGAAGAAACTCAGCACTGAGGCACCATACAGTCAAATGGAAACTCAGCACTTAAAAGGTTAATGTGATATTAATTTCACATTAAAGCTTTTATCAGAATCAATTCAAGATATGTTTTTATTCAAAATGCTAAATTGGAAATGTATTAATGCTAGAAAATGCTAAATTTCTGATTTCAAAGTGCTAAGAACACCCCTACCCATCATTTTAATGAAGCACTGTCATTATGGCAGGGCTTCTCCAGTGTTAATCTAAGGATGTAATGCAAGTACGGTGTGTGTTGCAAGACAAGAAATCATAGCATAGCATTACAAATAATATATTGACACTCCTGTCGCAAAGATCCCGGGTACGATTCTCAACTCTTCAAAGAAATTCTGGTCTGCAGGCTAGAACATAATTCACTCAACCTCGAGGACAATGAGAATAGGTTGCAAGCATCTGAAGGAAAATAATTATATTAAAAGAAAAATTCTGATTGTTGTTTTAATAGATGGAACATCAAGGTCATCTGCTGCAAATTTCTACACCATGCACAATATTATTGTTTTGTCAGTGTAGAACAAGCTTGTTGTTGAAGGATTGCTGTAGGTTGTAAGCATAGGTTTTTTAATTTTCTTTTGAACACTAAGGCATGAAATAAAATAATATCTCAATTTACTTCTCATTCCTAGAAAGCTAGGTAACAGTTATCCATGCTTGGCAGATTTTTCAACTCTTTCATTTCTTTTAACCCTTTAAAGGTCATGGCACAATAAATCATGTATGGCGGCAAGTTCCACCGTAGTCACGGCACAATATATTGCGTGTCGGCATTTACAGTGACATATTTTTGTTACTGTATGTCCTTCGACAACAAATGCAAAAGGGATTGCTCCTGACATCTGTTATTTTCTGAAGTCATTAGATTATCATCATGGGGAGCACTTGAAATAAAATGTTTCCAAGTGGATGTCTTCAACTTTAGCAAGTCAATCATTGATATTTCAACATGGCTGCGCCCGGTCAAGCTGAATATTTTTGAGAATGATTTTTCCCTACTTTTGTGCTTAAATTAGTGGTTTGATGCTTTGTTAATATACGGTGTTAAATTAATTTGTTACATTCAAATATAATGCCTGTTGAAGGTTGTTTTACAATCATGTGTGAAAACCTAAATTTTTGGCTGTGCCGTGGGCTTGGAAACCTAATACTCGAAGGGTTAATACCAAGAACCCTCAGGTTTTGAGAAATAAATTGCCTATCCATGGAGAAGGGTGACATAAGTACATGCATAATTCTCATCCAATTATAATTTCTGTTGATGAGAGTTCTTTTGCCAATTCATTGCTTTACCACCTTGTGATCTAGTGGCTAGCATCTTGGCTGTCAACCCTGAGGTTCTGACTTGATTTCTTGTTCTGCCAAGAAATTTAATTCTGGTCTGAAGGCTGGAATGCAGTACACTGGGCCTCATGAGCCAGAACTGAGAGGAGGTTTGTTAGATTTCCAACTCAGCCATCTTAGAAGAGGTTTTCCATTGTTTCCCTCCTCTACTCCGGGCAAATACAAGGATGGTTCTTAACTTAAGGCAATGGTCACCTCCTTCCCATTCCTCATCTCCATTGCAAATACAGTAAAACCTCTCTATAACGGACACCCGTTTAAGAGGGGTGTTCACTATAGAGAGGGTTAGAGAAAATGATTGCAATTTGGCACATGTATTTGTGCAGTATGAGTACTTGCATGAAAACGTAGGGTTACGCGCGGTAAAATAGTCCAGTTTTGTCCGCATTTAAAATGTTTTCCAGCAAATAGCTGTCAGTGATGGAAGGCAATTTTTCTTCCCAGCTTGAAACATTATCCATATCAACAGTGGAGAATCCTCCACAAATTGCTCTAAATTTTATATCGTGTCGCTTTCAAAAATTCTCAAGCCAGCCGTTCGAGGCTTTGTAATCTCCAATACCTAATCCTGCCGCGAAATCCAATGCTTTAGTTTGTATCATTGGTCGGGACACAGGGACGTTCTGACTTCTCATTTTGCTGAACCACTGACTTATCAATAACAGCACCATTACCATTTTGAAACTGTCTAATTTGCAGCTCATTATCATTAAGACGCCATACATTAATTATCTCTTCTAGTTTTTTCACAATTTCTCCTGCCTGTGTCTTTCCAATCTTAAACACTTCACATGGTTTCCGTACAACACATTTCTCACGTTTGTGATAATCTATGATGTTTTAAAGTTAAACTTTTACGAGGAGCCATTTCAAATGCACTCACTTGTACTGTAACGCACAGGTCCTATAGAAGATTTCAGAGGTTTCACGGTAAAACTAACCAGATAGTGTAAGTATGAATTCCCTTATCCCGACCATTTCAAGTTCAAGAGAACAATGAAAGCGATACCATTAGGCCTAGGTTTAATTTTTGGAGCAGTGCAGAAGATAGAAGATGGGAAGGTAAGCGCTAACTGGCTTCCAGGAAGCACAGGATGTGTCGAAAGTACATTAACACAACAGTGTGTTCATACAAGACTAATAAACCTACAGAGATGCGATTTTGTTTTCAAAACACGTGTCCGCTGAGAGATGTTGGTTGATTTTTTTAAATGCGGCCGGGGTATCCTTTTCCGTAATAGCGAGTGTCTGCATAAGAGAGATTATTTACTATTATACTTAGATGGGGGATTGGTCATGGACCTAGAAAATCGTCCGTTATGAAAGGGTATCCGCCTTAGAGGAGTGTCCATTAAGAGAGGTTTCACTGTATTGTGCAAGAGAATCATTCTGCTAAAACCAGAAGCCCATTGACTTTATATATTCAAGGTGGCGGCCTTGCAAACTTTCAAAATGTTTAAATCGATCAGTCAGGTTATAACAGCAATTCAGTAAAAGAGAAATATTAGTCTATGTAAGAGGCTCACTTGCACAAATCGGACAGAACTTGATATGGAACCGCCCACATCTATGAAACATTAAAATCAGTAACTCAAGGTGCAATTGAGTAGTGATAATGAGAATAGTATTTGAGCAACTTACTGGTCTAAAGATGCAATTTTATGTAACTTGCTAGATTATAAATTATCAACATTCATTATCTCCCTAATTTAGAGAGGAGGCAATCTATGAATACTAAAAAGTAGAGCTGTCGATCGATTAAAAATTTTGATCCGTTAACCGAATGCCTTTAATCGGTTAATCCGTCCATTAATCAAATTTTAGTTGGTTTCACACAGTATCAGTTGAAGAAAAAACCTTCGAATAATAGACTACTGTATATTTTAAAATGTTGACAGTTCCATTTGCTATGAGGAAGATATAATTTTAAAGTTTAATTTATTGGGTGGTGTGCAAGTAAAAAGAAAAATTCAAAAGCATTTAAGTAAATAATATTCATACCTGCCAAGTTTTCAGTTTTTTCCGGATTTTTTGGGTGTCTTCCGGTTGTCCGGATTAACATAGTTTTTTCCGGATTTTCAACTCCCTAGCTTTTTTCCGTTCTCTGCATCCAAATCGCATTTCAGTTTTGATTTTCGATAATAGCTGCTATTCTGAGATGCGACTGGTTAAATTCGACTGAAAATCGACTGATAAGACTCAGGGTGTCTACCGGTAACGAAAAGTAACCAAAAAGTAGCTAATTTTATAAAGATAACGAAAGGTAGCTAATTCTTATGTCTGGATAGTTGGAGGTAACGAAAATTCGCCGAGGTCTGTTAAAATCTTTTAAACCCGCGCCGCTAGGCTCGCAGATGCGATGAAGCGAGTTTCACGCAAGCGGCGCAGATTACGTAAGCTCTATTTCCCCGTGCACGACCTCAAGGAAATGCATACTGAGTGAGGATACCTTCAGTGGTACTGTATACATCGGTTCAACGTTTATTTTCGGCATCAAGAAGAGTTAAGTTTTGTGTGAAATATTAGTCTGTATTAATCGGAAACCTGACTTTTTGCGAGACGTTTATTCGCGATAACTTCCGAAACTCAAACCTCTAATTTCTGATATTGGCCTCTAAATTTGTAGCCAATATCTCAAATTGAAGTCCAGAAATAACGAGAAATAATTTATTGTCACAATCTTTCGAAATGCGACCGTTTAAAAAAATAATCACAAAAATGCTTCGAAATACATAGACTATATTTTAAAAATCTATCCGTCTAGTGAATTTGCGACATCAAGTGTGGTTAATTCGAAACTCCGTTATATGTCTATTTTTCCTTCGAACTATGGTTCCATTGGATATATAACCTAACCGGTTATCTCAAAAACTTGTATAATTTGAATTCGAAAGAAAATGTGCCCTCTTGTCGGATTATTCGTGCAATCCTCTCTGAATAATTCATAATAACTGATACCTACTTCGAACGTTCATCCTCCAAAGTCACATCCTCAAGACGGCCGGCTAACGGCACGACTTGCCTGCGGGAATCTCGTCAAACGGACCACGATCGACGCCAGTTGCGTAAAATTATAAAACCAGTGCCCGGCCACGTACTTGTGTTCTCGAGGACTGCGGGAATCACGCCACCGATCATACAACATGTCCATAACTGCTCGTGAATTTTAACCATGCCTCAACCTCGAGCTCGCCTCCGCCATTCTGCCAAGACTATAGACAGGCAGACAATCGTTGAACGGCCGTATGTGGTGCCGATTGCATAATATCACGTTCTCATCAACCGCGAGGACAACGTGAATCTCGTAAAGCGACCGAGAGCGGCAGCGATTGCGATACATCGCGATATTTCTCCGCATTTGATGACGAGTGCAACTGGATTCTTGTCAAATGGACAGCAAGCGGTGCCGATTGCGTAATAATAACTTACCATATTTTTCCGTGCCCGACCTCAAGGACAATAGAAATCTCGTCGAACGACTAAAAGTGACACCGATTATGTAATCGTGATTCTTCTCAGAGTTCTATCTAAAATACTATGAATCGCGTCAAACGGCAGAGACCAGCGCCGATCGTGTAACGTCTCGATATTTCTCCGTACCTGACTGCGAAGACATAATTCGGTGACTATCACGTAACGTCGCATATATTTCTTCGTGGTCTACCGCGGAGTCAAAGGAAATCTTCCCAAACGGCCAAGATCAGAGCAACTTCTTGGTAATCATAACTTCTTGTACACAAGACGGCATATTTGCTGAATCAACTCAATTGATATTAAATATCCATTATTTATTTTTATCTAAATTTTTATGACACCATAAGTGAATCTTATTCACTGCTTTAAACACAGTTCATTGTTGTTTTCCTTCACCGCGCGATGAGCTTCTATGGTTGCCTTCCGCAGACGTATCTTGAATTAAGAGGTAACTAAAATTAACTAAAAGGTAGCTAAAAAGTAACTAATTTTTACTTCATCCTTACAGTAGACACCCTGTAAAGTTTATCGATAATCACTCTCGCAGGTTATCGCTGCATTTATATTACTCTTTGTGCTTCGACTGTTGGTAAGCGGAAAAGCTTGGTTTTAAGCGGTGCTTGCTGTAGTTCTGGTATTCGTGCAATTGTGTGACAAATATTTGTGCGATTTAGTGTTTTCGTGATGAATTCAAGTAAGAAATTATATCATCAGTCGTTCAGGGAGGCATATTCTTCAGAATTTTTTGGAAATTGGCACAATGAATTAGATAGTCTTGCTTCACCAAGAGTTTGTAATCTCTTTCTGTGTAGTCTTTTCTCGCTATTTTTAAGACCTTGCGACGTATGTACGAGTTAAATTTTTGCGCTTTGGGATCTTCTGGATTTCTCTTTTTGAAAGTTGGCAGGTATGAATATTATTTAAAATATATTTCAATATTGATTATTTAATCACACAAGTGTTTGAAGTTCAAGTTCAGTTACTTACAGTCACACGTCTTTGCTCCAGAACTTCAGACATGTCAGTAAGTTGACATGCTCAGAACTAAGTACCGCCCTTCTCTTAGTAACAATACCTTCCAGCGTCACTGAACACACACTCACATGGAACTGAAGTAGCTGGAATGCAAAGAAATTTTGCCGCTATGCGTGCAAGAGGTGTATGTTGGACTGAATGTATTTTCCACCATTGTAGAGGGTCTGTTTCTCCCACAAGTCCAACCCCTCCTCCACGTGGTGGGAGACGGGCAACGGCATGAAGTAGGGGATTGCCTGTAGGGGTGAAGTACAGTGGGGACTTCGTGTGCCCCGGGACCGCTACGGTAGCTGTGAAGGCCCTATAGGAACCCTGAAAAGTGACGGCTGACGGGGCTCTGGTGAAGCTACGATAGGCCTAGCAAGCCAGTAGTGGATATCATATTTGCTTTCAAACCAGGAACAGGCCTCGGAAAGGACGGATGCAAACGACGACGACCCGGATATGCTAATGGACTACGAGTTGGAACATTAAACATACAGACACTGACAGGAAAAGTGGAGGAGATTGTAGATGTGATGGAGAGAAGAAAACTGGATGTACTGGGCTTGGCAGAAACAAGATGGAAAGGAGAAGGTCGCAGAGAACTGAGGAAAGGGTACCGGTTGTACTGGAGTGGGAACAGTGAAGGAAGGAGCAGTGGAGTAGGAGTAGTTGTGAGAGATGGAATGAAGGAAGAGGTAAAGGGAATAAGTGACAGGATCATGAAGATCAGAGTAACTGTAAAGGGAAGAAGCCTGGAGATAGCCCAGGTATATGCCCCTCAAGTTGGATGTACAGCTCAAGAGAAGGAAGACTTTGAGGAGGAGCTACAACAGAAGTTGAATGGGCAGAGCATCATTGTCATGGGAGATTTGAATGCACATGTAGGAAGTGAAAGGCAAGGATATGAAAATGTATTGGGAGCAGAAGGATGGGGTAGCAGGAATGAAGAAGGGAGAAAGTTGCTGGATTTTTGCAAGAGAAACGGTTTAGTGGTAGGAAACTCCTGGTTCCGGAAGAAAGAAAGCCACAAGGTAACGTGGTACAGCAGTGATTTAACAAAGAAATCTTTGGTAGATTACATGCTGTACGACTGGGAAATGAAGAGAAGTGTCAGAGATATAAAGGTAATACCATCAGAGGCCTTAGATAGCGACCACAGAATACTTGTAATGAACCTGGGAGTTGTTAAGGATAGCAAGAGGACAGAGTACCAGGAAAGGAGAATCAAAGTATGGAAACTCAAGGAAAAGGAAGTCAAGGAAGAATTCCAGAAGATAATAAGGGAAAGGATGCCAACAGACAATCCTAAAACAGGGGAAGAGGAATGGAAGCAATTCAAAAACACAATGGTGGAAGCTGCAGTGGCAGTATGTGGAAGAACAAGCAACAGAAAGCGGTGTAAAGAGACACCATGGTGGAATGAGAGAGTAAAAGAAGCTGTGGGAAGGAAGATCAAGGCTTTCAGAGTGTGGTTCCAGGAAAGAACTGATCTGACAAGGGAAGATTATAAGATAAAGAAGAAAGAAGCAAACAAGATTGTCGCAGAGGAGAGGAAGAAGTGGATGGTAAAGTGGACAGAGATGGAGGAAGACAGCAGAGGAAATAAGAAAGTACTTTATGGGATGGTCAAAAGTAAGAGAAGGAAGGAAGGAAGATTGTAGTTTTACGTGACCGTGAATCTTGTGATTATGAGCCACGGGACCTCCTTTTTACGTGGAATCCGAACCACAGGACATGGCATTTCACTTCGAAAATCTCACATGCATTGACCGGGAATCGAACCCGGACCACCTTGGTGAGAGGCATACAGCTAGACCGCTGAGCCACCACGCCCCCCAAAAGTAAGAGAAGAGGTCTGCGAGAGGATGTGGTAATGATGGACAAAAACAGAAATGAGGTACACAACAAAGAGGCACTCAAGACAGTGTGGAAAGAGTACTTTGAGGATTTGCTGAATCCAAATGGTCATAGGGTGGAAGACAATGTATTGGAAGATGGAGAAGACAACACAGGAATGGAAAAGGACCTGACTTGGAGAGAACTGGAAATGGCTATAGACAAGATGAAAGGAGGAAGGGCACCAGGTGTGGATGAAGTGAGTGTTGAAATGGTGAAGGCAGCAGGGGAGGTTGGGAAACAGTGGCTGTACCGTGTGATGAGGGTGATATGGAAGGAGAAAAAGACCCCAGAAGATTGGAAGAAAGGATTAATTGTCCCAATATTTAAGAAAGGAAGCAGAAAGGAGTGCAGAAATTACAGGGGAGTTACACTCATACCTCACTGTGCCAAGATATATGAAAAGATATTAGAAAGTAGAATACGAGCCAAAGTGGAGAGAAAATTGAGAGAGGAGCAGTATGGCTTCAGACCTGGGAGATCAACAGTGGATCTCATATTTTCAGTGAGACAGCTCCAGGAACACCACTACGAATTTGGAGAGGATCTGCTGATGGCCTTCCTGGACATCGAAAAGGCCTATGATAGTGTGTGTAGGGAGAAGGTTTGGAAAGCAATGGAAAACATGGGAGTGGAAAATGAGACTGTAGGCAGAGTGAAGGAGATGTATTGTGGAAGTGTGAGTTGTGTGAAAGTTGGAGGGGAAAGAACAGACTGGTTCAGACAAATGAGTGGCCTGAAACAGGGTAGTGCGCTGTCACCCCTTCTCTTTATTGTGGTTGTGGACGAGGTAATGACACGGGTAGCAGGAAAGATAGGAGAAGATAAGATGAAAGCAATGGTGTTTGCAGATGATCTCATGGTCTGGGGAAACAAGGAGGAGGAAATTCAGGAGCAACTGAAGGCTTGGGAAGAAACAGTGGGAGAGTACGGATGGAAGTTCAACATCAGTAAATGTGAGATCCTGTTAACGACCAGGAAAAAGGACAGACCAATGAGTGGGATAACACTTGGAGGTGGACAGCTGAAGAAGGTGGAAAGTCTCAAGTACTTGGGAAGTATAGTGGAGGAAAATGGGAGAAATGACAAAGAGATTACGGAACGTGGCAGACAGGCAGAAGCATTTCTGAGAAGCATTAGGAGCTTAGTGTGGAATAAAGATGTCCCACAAAAAAGCAAGGAAGTGTTATACAGAAGCTACTATATCCCGATACTGACCTATGCTTCAGAAACGTGGACAATGAAGAAAAGAGACATAAGCAGAATACAGGCAGGTGAAATGAAGTTCCTGCGAAGTAGGATCGGAGTAACAAGAAGAGACAGGGTGAGGAATGAAAAGGTCAGGGAAATGGTGAAAGAGGAGCCCTTGCAAGGTAGGATTGAGACATCAAGACTGAGGTGGTATGGACACTTAAAGAGAATGGATGAGAAGAAGATTCCCAAAAGGATACATGAGATGCAGATGCAGAAGAAACGACCAAGGGGAAGACCAAGAGATAGATGGCTGAAAGGAGTGGAGGAATGTGTCAAGAAGAGAGGTGAGGACTGGACCAGAGTGACAGCGGAGAGGTGGTGGGAAGAAAGAACTAAGTGGCGAGGCTTATGTTCCAAACAGACCCAGCCTGGGGCTGGAAACTGTACAAGATGATGATGATGTAGAGGGTCTGCGAAGTCATCTTCTAGTTCCACCAACGACTTGAAAACTTCAGTAATAAGACAATAATTGCCTGTCCGGTATTTCCTATTGTTTGTAAAAGTGGTGGGCAAATCCCTCAGTTTAGAAGAAAGCAATTAAGGAGATATTATCGCTTTTATCGTTCTGAAGCAAAGGCATGAGCATCAGTTAACCGATCTTTCAATAGCTGATGCTAGCACACCAAATAATAATACAATATTACTTGACCTATATAGGTGAAGTAAAGAAAGTGATACGCATTGAAATCTTGCTATGAAAAACAATTGATTTTCCTACACTTCACTACTATTTTAATCTGTTCAATTAATTGACTAAAGCACAATGATCGGTTAATCGTATTTTTAGATTAATCGGTTAATTGATTAAATCAACAGCTCTACTAAAAAGTAAGCTGTATATTAAGGGACGAATTATTTTAGTATTCTAATGAAATCCTGATTATGGGTAGAGCTTAAAAGACTTGAACTGTCCAAATCCCCAAGAAATTATTGTAAATTTCTGAAGCAAAGTATAAGTAATGGACACTTGATTATACTGTAGTAGTATAGGTGTGGGTTATGTTGCACTGTATGCCTTACCTTGTTGCATCTTAATACCAATATGGACTTAAGTTTCATATTATGTTTCCCAGTGTATTGCCAGTATATTATTTTAAAATATCAGTACTCTAATTCTACTGATTTTCGTAGCAATCTCAAAGATATTAATGGTGAATTGAATTTCAAATTAAGGTAGACAATTCATTCTTTATGGAACATCTAAATAATCATATGAAAAAATAATATTTTGTGCTTAAGGGGGGGGGGGGCTGTAATGAAATTTGTGTCAAAAATAAATTTTTTGGAAATGTGTTATTGGTAATCTACATAGTGTAATTTACATTGTGTATAAATTTTATAGTCCATGGTGTTGGGATAGCGCACCTGCCTCTCACCCGGAGGCCCCGGGTTCGATTTGCGGCTCCGTCCGGGATTTTAGAAACTGACGTGAGGGCTGGAACGGGGAGTACTCAGCCTCGTGAGGACAACTGAGTAGCTGTCTGACAGTGAGGCAACGCCCTGATCACGAAAACCAAAATTAACGACCGAGGGGAACCGATGCGCTGATCACGGTATCACCCCAATATCTGCAGGCCAAATTGCTGGGCAGCAGTCGCTGGGTAGGCCCAGGTCCTTCATGGGCTGTAGTGCCAGGGGTTATTATTTATTATTATAAATTTTATAGTTATCGGAGGCATAAAGTTCATTCAAAAACATTAAATGTCAAACTCTGCACCTATACTTGGTGTGAATCCAGGAGTGTTCACCATAAAGGCATTCAACACCATTGACAAGAATAGACTCATGAATGCTGAGAAAGGAATGTCTGATTTTAAGCTGGAAGCCAGACAGAAAATAAGAGGGCAGAAGAGAATGTTGGAGGATGAAGAGAATGAATATGGAGGATTTTAAAAATCACATCAGCATTTTTCATATTTGAATATGATAACCAAATGGTTTAAATGCATTTTTCTCTAATATACGGTACATTTTTTGTAGAATCTGAAGCCTTTTCTCAAAAATTTTAAATCGCAGAGCTATGATGTTTTCAGGAGTTGTTCATTACACATTGTGGAATATAATATATTCCACAATGTGTAATGGAATATTATGGAACTAGAATTGTAATCATTACTTATTTAAATTTTTATTTATAGGATTTTATTTGAATAAAAAATGCCTTATTTCTGCAACAGTAAGTTCAAGATTTTTTAAGTAAAGAACTAATATGCACATGTAATTTATTTTAGTTCAGTATTCATATTGTAGTGATAGCTTCATACAGTAAATATTTCAAAGTGATTGTATCATTAGAATTCCTGTTATGGCTTTCATGCAAAAAGGGCATAACTGTTAAATGTCTTACATTTTAACATATATACCTTACATCTAGGTCTCCAATTATATTTTTTTCATTTATTACAGTTAGTTATCTACACACAGCATTTCATGCCTTTAACTCAAAAACTATGGTTTTAATGATTTTTTAAGAAAATTCTTGCATTTCCGATTAAATCGCCCCTGAAGTTATATTTCCTCCAAGATGGTCTACAATAGTATCTCCTCAAGTGTTCATTATTTTCAACTGGCTGTCGTGGCTCAGTTCTTGCCTGCTGTTTCCAAGGTTGCAGGATCAAATCCTGGAGCAGTCACCTGGCATTTTTTGGGTGTGCAAATATTATTATTATTATATATAATATTTGCAAATGGGGGTAATTCCCCAGTGGCAAATTGTAAAATACTCAAAATCACCAACAATAACATCAAACACAATATACACAATTCGCAATTTAGGAACTATAGTAATTACATCGTAGTATTTACACAAAATTTCAATCTTCTCTTAAACAAATCAATATGTTTGGGGAAAGGCTCTAAGACTGAGGCAGGTAGAGAGTTCCAATTATCAATACCACGGTTAATGAAAGAATATTTCCCATAATTTGTACGCTGTGGTCGGACCCTGACTTTATGTGGATGATCTGCCCTGCTCAGGTAGGTGGGATTTCCCAGACGTTTGCTTAGTTCTCCCCATGCTGGCCGATTCGTGGAAGTGTTAAACATAGCTTATAGTCTGGATTTCATCCTTCTATCTTCCAGAGATTCTCACCCTAGTTTTTCTATCATTCTAGTTACAGCTACTTCTAGGATTAAAATCGGTAAGCACAAACCTAGCAGCCTTCCTTTGTATAATCTCCAGCTCATTGATGAGCCCTACCTGAAATGGGTCCCAAACCGCTGAGCCGTATTCCAAGATTGGCCTCACCATGGTCAAATATCGTAATTCTTTTGCGTTAGAGCGACTGCCTTTTAATACCCGCATTACATAATCCATTTCATATCATTCCTTACATGGATGCCCAAGTATTTGCACGAGTCTTCTTCTACAAGTATTTCCGAGCCAATATTATATTGAAAATCATGCCTTCGCCCTCTCCCTATTCTCATGAGACTACATTTACTCGTATTTATCTTCATTTTGTTGTTAACCGCCCATTTATGAACCAGGTTGAGGTCAGTTTGTAACTGAGCGATGTCTTGTGATGTTTGAATTTTTTTGTATATTACACAATCATCCGCAAACCATTGGCAGTCACTTTGAATCCCATTTGGTAGGTCGTTAATAAGTGTCAGAAATAACAGGGACCCAATCACACTACCCTGAGGGACACCTGACGTTATCAAAATCTCCTCCGAGAATACATTACCTATTTTAACCTTCTGCGAGCGACCAGTCAAGAACTCTTGAATCCATAAAATTACTCTTTTATCAACCTTCATTGCCGCTAATTTACGGAGTGGTATGTCATGTGGGACGACATCAAATGCCTTCGCAAAATCTCTAATTACAGCGTCAACTTGCACCCCCCTGTCAAGCGAGTCATTAATATCCTAAAAGAGTGATATCATTTGTCTCTCACATGAGTACCCTTGTCTAAATCCGTGTTGCCTCCCATTAAGCCATGATAAATTTTCCCACTGTTCCCTTAAGTAATCAGAAATAAGGTGCTCCATCAGTTTACATATGATGGATGTGAGGCTAACAGGCCTATAGTTTCCCATTACCAATCTGTTCCCTCCCTTGAATATTGGAACTATTGTAGCCCTTTTCCAGTCTTCGGGTATTTGTGTGTTATTAATTGATACATTAAACAGCACCCCCCAGTATCGCCCAATGGCTGTACCTCCCAGTTTTAACACATCTCCACAAATATTGTCTGGGCCTTTCAATATATTTCTACGTAGCTTTTTAATTCTTGCTAGAATCAACGATTGGTTTATTCGGGAAGGTGGGCTATCAGAATCATAGTTAAATTCATTAAACGCACTACCATACCATGTATTTAATTCATTAGCAATTGCCTGTTTCTCAGTAATTAATTCACCATCTCCGGACATTATCATAGACAAATCATTGGACTTCCGCCTTCTAACGTAACTAAATTTTTTCCACCCATCACCCCCTCCCCCAATTAAGTTTTGCATGTAATTATCGTGAGCATCCTTCTTTTTGAGGACTAGCTCTTTCGATAATAATTTAAACTTTAGCATATACTCGTAACTATCGTGTCGTTTGTTATAAGTTTCCTTAATTTCCTTTTGAGTCCCCTGATTTCCCTTGTGTAATATTCCGGATCCGGGTTTTGCTTCAGTAATTTTAACGGCACGAATTTCTGAATAGCACGCTCTAAGATATTTAAGAAAATTTTCCAACAATATATTTATGGCACCCCTCCGACGCCCATCTTACAAATGACTCTTTCATGTAATCCTGAAATTTGCTCTGATCTGCTCTGCTGTACTGAAATATTTTAACTGCTTCGACGGAGTCAAGCATTGGAGTGTCACTGTGTCTAATATTTAGTTCAACACCGGAGTGGTCACTAATTCCAGGAACTTTCATACAACTACCATAATATACAGCACCACAGGTTGTACTAAATAATCATCTAAAGTATTAATCCCTCTCGTTGGGAAATTGACCAACTGGGAGAAACCCCCCTACCTAACTAGCTTGTTTGCTGCAAGTTGAGCTTAGCTACCACTAGTTGAATCACCGGACCAGTTCACACTTGGATGATTTAAATCCCCGGCAATTATAACATTCTTTTCCATAGATTTGCCCGTACAGATGATGTCATAAAGAGTATCCAGTAGCGAGAAGTTGTCCTTCGGTGCTCGATACGCACCTATCACCTGAAGAGAGTTCAACTTTGCTTCATCCAAGATTTCTACACATAACAGCTATGATCCATATTGGCCCATTTTAAGCAACTTACAATGTCCCTATGAACACAAATGAATAAACCACCACCTCTCTTACCTCGGTCTCTTCTGTACATTATGTAGGTACCCTGAATTATTTCATTGCTATTTACATCCTCATATAACCATGATTCAGTAGCTATGACAACGTCCGGTGAATATGTCTTATTCTTTGTGAATATGTCTCTACTAGATTCCAAAATTCTATTATTTTATTTCCTATACTCGGACAATTAACCTGCAGCAATCTTAGTCTTACCTCCATTTCGAAGTTTCTGCAATTGCTTCTTCTACCTGGGTCGTTATAAACAGTATAATTATTTCCTTTTCGTTCAAATTCACCTTTACACACTCTAGTTCATAGCATAATAGAGCTGAATATCTACTAAGCCAATCAGAACCTACTATCAGGTTCTGTATAATTAAACAGGCCAGCCTCTCAACATGACCGTCAATTTCTAACTCAACCAGTACTTGTTTAGAAATTAAATGGGACCTCTTCCCAACAGCAGTTATAACATAAGTTGATTTAATGGGCATCTCCTCAAAAATGGTACCTCTCTCCTTCATTTTAGAATAAAACATGGCACTCAAAGAACTCCGTGCGCATCCTGGATCAAATAAAGCAAAAACGGGCGCCCCTGACGCCAAGACTTTTGCTACAGGATATAAGATTCTACACTCACTTACTTCCTGAACATCTGTTAACTCCCTAAGTAACTAACTTTTCACATCTAGGTCATAAGTATCAGCAATTAAAGTACTAATTGGGGTAACCACAGACTGAAATGTAGACCCGTCATAACAGCCCGGCTCTAGTTTAAGGAACTACTACTGGTACTACTATCGGATTTTATATTATGGATACTCGAGTTTAGGCCTTAATTACAACCAAACCAACAGACCTATTGAAAAACGAGTTACACCAATATTTTCCTTGTTTAATTCTGCGTTAGACTATATAAGCCAATTATTTTCAAGTTTATTAATTATTTATTTATTTGTGGTTGTATGAAAAATTGTCAGTGTTTTTGACGTCTTTTCTTGGAACCGCTCACTTATAACTATATACATGGAAAACTACTTGACTGAGGCTAATGAAATTTTTATATGTGATTAGCACAGGTATTGGTATTGCAAATCTCAAGTTTCAATTTTTTTCAACAACTCAATAAAAAGTTCTTATACTTTTTCTGACGTAACGTTTTCTCAGCCCAGGATAAACCTACAGCAGGAAACTTGGTCTCATTTTGAAGCTCTCATTCGTGATTATCGGAAACTACGACCACTGTAAACATACAGTGTGATGACGAATTTATGAAGAGTAATATTAATGGGAGGTTTTGTGCGTTCAGACCTGTGCGATTAAAAGTGAGTGGGCTTGTGAAATCCGGTGCAGCGTTGCCGCGTTAAGTTGCAGTCGTCACGGCTCGCAACGAACGAACACTGCTTTAAGTTTCCTTTCAACCTTTTATTTTCTTTCCTCGTACAAATTTCATTTTCTATCACCTTTTTCACATAAGGGCTTCAGACCTTCAATGGCGGTTTAAAGGTGGTTTGTATTCCTAATGTGGAAATGTCAGACTTAACAATTTTTACATGGGCTATCTACATTATTTACATAATATCTTTACAATATTTAATTCAGTCAGTATTCTTCGTCTGAAGAATGGCCCTGTTCCGATTAATCAGAACTGCTGGCATTCATGTTAATTATGACCTGCTCGAAATGAGGGACATTTTCAGACAGGCCATCTATCTCCCAGTAGTGGTCTTCAATTCTTTTAGCGTGTTTAATACATTGTTTCCCGAGTTCAGGAGCAACGGTAAGCAAGGCTTCTCGGCATAAAACATTCATTGCTTCCATACTTCTACCATTTTGTAATATGTTAGCGCAAGTTCACCCTCAGACAATGGTGGTCTCTGAGGCATTTGGTTGTGATGTGGCATATACTGATATCGCGCCAGGAGTTGGCAGTTGGGTTTGAACTGCAGATGTCTTCCCGCTCACTGCGTATCGCGCATTCCAAAAACATTAAGTTAGTCACTACTTGTTTCACTCACTCAGCACATTCCTTCTTTCACTGGCTGCGTGTCGTGTGCTGCAATAACAGCGATTGGCATGCGCGAAGCCGATATATTTAAGTTTGGAATATTAGGGCCGCGCATGCGTACTGCAAGACCCCCCGCACCCCGTCACAGCGTGTTGGACTGCCATCTCCTGACGCGATATCGGTAAGTAGTAAACAGGAAGTCTGAAAATAGCATGTGGACATAGCCAGGTGATTGGAAATATCTGTTCCCGGAGGAAACAGGATGTAAAATTGTCCGATTGAGCTATGTACATTAACAAATTCACAAAGAAATTTGATACAATGGTCCGGCTAGCTCAAAACAGTTGCCAGCGTTTCGCCCCAGTGTACCAATGGGCTTTGTGAATTTGTTAATAGCCAGGTGACTCGCATTCCATTACACAACTGCCTGGCAACGCTGCACTCGAATTCACCGGCTCGCCCGCTTTTAATCGCACAGCCCAAAACGCACAAAACCTCCCATTAATATTACGCTTCATAAATTCGTCAACACACTGTACGTTTACAGTGGTGATAGTTTCCGATAATCACGAATGAGAGCTTCAAAATGAGACCAAGTTTCCTGCTGTACGTTTATCCTGGGCTGAGAAAACGTTACGTCAGAAAAAGTATAAGAACCTTTTATTGGGTAGTTGAAAAAAATTGAAACTTGAGATTTGCACTACCAATACTTGTGCCTATCACATATAAAAATGTCATTACCCTCAGCCAAGTAGTTTTATGTGAGCGGTTCCTAGAAAAGACGCCAAAAAAAAAACGAACATTTTTTCATACAACCACAAATAAATAAAGAATTAATAAACTTGAAAATAATTGGCCTATATATAGTCTAACGCAGAATTGAACAAAGAAAATATTGGTATAACTCGTTTTTCAATAGGTCTGTTGGTTTGGTTGTAATTAAGGCCTAAACTAGAGTATCCATAATAAAAAATCCGATAGTAGCTTCATTGTTTAACGTGCTGTTGACCTGAATTTCGCCAGCATTAGTGCTACTACCATTGTTACCACTATTGCTGTTGTTCTGGTCATTTCTGTTAAAAACTCTGTTACCTTGGTTATGGTTGGAATTATTGTAGTTTCCAGACCTTTGGCTATCATTGTGACCATTGTTGTTACCTGATCCATTACCCCTGTTTTGGTAATTATTATTATTATTACCTCGGTTCTGGTAACCTTGAGTGTTACCGTTATTATTTCTGTTCTGGTAACTCTGGTTGTTACCGTTATGACTTCTATTCTGGTAACCCTGATTGTGACTTATTATTACCCCTGTTCTGGTAATTATGAGTGTTGCTATTATTACCCCTGTCTTGGTAATTATTATTGCCGCCACTGTTCCTGCTCTGAACCTCCTGATTCCTAATATCTTGTCCCTGATTAAATAGTAATCTCTGGTAATTAGCTACCATGTGTTCCTCACCGCTAATCCTGCCTGGAGCCTCAAACGTGCCTAACAGTTTCTCCATCTCTGGGATCGTGTTCACTCTTTGAATGCAAGCCGCTTCCTTTATTCTGTATGGGAAGTGTCACAAAAGCATCCTAACTACATATTTTTCTTGGGTAAGGCCATCCAAATATTTGCAGATAAGTACCTGCCCTAGGAAATACTCATACTACTGTTTCCTTTAGGATTGTATTTTCCACACACTACCGCTTCCCCATGCCTCGATTGAATCTCTTCACTCCAATACTTATCACCAAACCTTTCCTGAATTCACTTAAATTCTCTAACGTATCTTTGTATACGGCAAACCAACTTTTTGTCTCACTGACTAATGCCTGATCCAGTATCTCCACTACGTAGCCCCATTCAATTAATCCTTCCTCCAACCTCTCTTTAAATTTATTTTCAACCGCCCCCAAATATTCCATCGGACAGCCTTGCCTGTTACTAAACTTTCCCAGTTCAGCTTCCTTGTAAGTGAAACCACTCACGCTTCCTCCCCTATTCTGGCCTGCCTCATACCTTATCTTGTTCTTTAATATCGTTTCCATCTCAACTAATCTTTTCTCTGCCTGCCTTCCTACATTCTCAACTTTTTCTTGCTGATCAACCTCCCTTAGTTCTAATTTATCTCTCCGGACTCCTTGCTTCTCCTGTAATTCCTGAATGTTTTCTAAATTCTGAGCACTACTTTTTTCTACTTTTTTATTCAGTTCTTCACTTAATTTGTCCATCTCACCACTTAATTGTTCCTTCACCTATTTCGTTTCTACTTGCACTAATTCTTTAAAATTATCAGCTTGGCTACTCATTCTCTCTTCTAGGCCACTTTGTACTTCTTTCAATCTGGAATCTACCTCTATCCTTATTTCCGTAGACTTCTCCTCTAATTGACTCCTAATGTCTTCCTTCACCCTTTCAATACTATTCTTAACTTTAGCGCATTCCTCACTCAGCTGTTCATTAGTTTTAGTTACAGAATCCAATTTTTTATTTATCTCAGCAATTTTTCCGCTAGTCTCTGCATTAATCCTATCCAATTTACAGTTCTCTCTATTATTATTCTCCATTTGAACATTAGTAGCATCCAATTTAGTGGTGATTTCTTGATTATTAGTTTTTATTGTATTATTAATTTGTATGAGTAATGCCATAATCCCCTCATTAGAACTCGGAGCACTTTCCTTATCAGCTCCACTCTTTGGAAATACCTCCGTTATTTCCATTGAGTTCTTGTTTGTCCCCCCTGGACTGCTCTCATTATTAACTTCTACATTCTTCTCTCTCTCCTCACCACTCGTAACCACACCGCTTCTAAGTTTCATGTTTTCCTCTTCACCCGACATGTTGACACAGCACTCAATATATATATCCCCCAAAAAAACACACACTGCACAGAAATTTAAAAAAAACTTTCCTCTCTCTAAAAATAACACTGGTTTCCGGCTCTATGTTGGGTGCACAAATGTGATTTTTTTCACTTGCTTGGTGCCACTTGGCAACCACATGTAGTGTTTTACGTTTTCTTGAAGTACCGTGGTGAAACCACTATAAACCTTTTTACCGGATGGGTGCCATCGTGTCCAATTACCATATGGACATCAAAATATACATGTCACCAAACTTACCATAATATACCTCGGCTATAAAGATTCTTGTAGTTCAGCCCATAGGGAAACTTATGCTCCAACCAGAATGACATTTACCAAGAGAGGAGAGGGTCGTCTTACAGTTAATTCTAAATACTAGGAGGAAATACGCAGAATGAGTTTAAGGAATTTACTTTAATGACATTACTAATAGAACAAGATATATTAAACATAAGAAAGGAAGATTTAATGAAGTTACGTTTGACGAAGAAAGGAAGATTTAATGAAGTTACGTTTGACGAGGTGGCAAGAAGCAAGTGACGACGGAGACATTACGTTAAGATTATTCCAAAAGCTGAGAATTTACATTTAAGGTGCCCAAATCAAAAATTAAAATAGTGAACAGAGAAATGCGTAATTTTGTCGTTTACTTTCACCAATGCTGGTTTCTTCTGGTCTGCTTTGCGTGATACAAAGCAATGCTGCTGTCTGATGCTGGATAAAGTTGCCATCACGATGTTGTAGATTAAGTGATATATGACTGATTATTGTTGATGTAGTGATGAAGATCTGACTTCTAAATCACTTTAATAATGATTAGCCTAATACACGACTAACATTATATGTAAGCCTGAACAGAATATGTCCTTGCATACTTCCAACTTGTAAGTGAAGTACTGCTGATGATATTTAACTGAAGTCATCCATACTCAATAGTAGGAATCTGTCGAAGGAATAACGAAGAAGTGGGCCGTCGAGTCCAAATGCCAGTCAAATGCGAGGGAGCCGTGTCAGTAGATTTACTGGCACGTTAAAGATCATCTTTGGGGCAAAATTCCGACTCTCCGGCGTCTTTAAAAGCCGCAGTAGCGAAAAGACCAATGACATCATTATTTTCAAAAAGCGTAATGCCCAATAATCTTCTCAAAATTTATTCTCTGGCATCCTAATGCCTTAGTGGTGAATTTTTAAAATCAATTACTGGCAATACTCTGGGAAGTATAATACGTAACTTAGTCCATATTGGTATTAAAACGCAACAAGAGAAAGCCTACTGGACCACACAACCCACACCTTTATAACTATAATCAACAGTGTCCTTTATTTAATCTTTTACAGCACAGTAGGCTTCTGAAATTTTAACTCTTTTGGTCTTTTACAATTGATGTGTCTTGTGCACTATCCTCAATCCGGATTTCTGAAGTCTCATTTCGCTCATGGGGACACATGGGTATGGCTTGTTGCTGGAAAGAGGGAGGCTCAGGATTCATTCTCTTTGAAAAAGTTACCAGGTGTGGTGATTCTCTCCATCCACAGGCTTAGGAACTTAACCTGCAGCAGTTGTTGGGGAACCAATCCTGGAGTTGTCAATAGAACGGAATGCTGAGATTACCCTGGTAACGCTGTTCACTGAAATACATTTTTGAATTGCACTTAATGCTATTAGGACTGTACCTTGGCCTCATAAAAAATGACCTGTTTTGTTCATTAAGTGATATTTGTAAAGATTTGAAGCCATTCTTTCAGTGTTGCCTATACAAACTGTTATCTGTACCTCTTCAGTCGGTCAAGACGAATTTGCCCAATGAGTGAGCGGGGTACAAAGTATAAATATGTAAATACACTCCTGAAAAATATTACATGTATTAGTTAATTATCACTATCGAAACTGGATAATTTAGAATTACGCGTTTCGACCTTCAAGTGGCCATTATCAGATCCTAATCACTGTGTCTGAGGTTTAAATTTTTTCACTAGTATATTTCACTACTATTGTAGCTTGTCTTGGTAAGCAGACCCAGCCAGGGGCTGGAAACTGTAGAAGATGATGATGATGTAGCTTGTCTTGATGTTTATAATATGATTTGCAATTTGAACTTCACACATTAGCTTTGGTGTTGCAGGGTGTGGACTACTTGGGAAAACATGGAAAAGAGGGAATACTCAGGGAATTTTTAATTTCTGGAAAACTCAGGGAATTATCAGGGTATTTTAATGACACTTAGGGAATTTTAGTTTTACAAGGTCCAACCTTGAATAATTGGAAATTAACAATTTAAATTTTTATAGGGGGAAAGATATATTCTGGTGGTGATTGTTGTAGATGTATGTTCGTACTGACGTTAAATCAGTAAGCTCTCATTTCTTGCAAGATAAAGCACACAAATTACATGTGTATTTGTATATAAATGTGTAACTATGATTTTTGAGAGCATTACTATTGACGAGCTACTTTCAATACTCGTAAGTACAATAGTTTTTCTGGATGAAAAGTTTAAAAATTGGCAAAATATAGAAAATTATATTTTTCTGTACTTTTATTGTCTTTTCAACTTCGTTATGCTACCCTTTATTGTTCAAGCACTTTTTGAAATGCTCTTTAAGTACAAACTCTGTTTTATATGTTTATTATGGCAGCTACTGTTACTCAGGGAATTTTCTGATTTATCCTGGAAATATCAGGGAATTGTCAGGGAAATCTGTTATTTGGCTTAGGTAGACATCCTGTGTTGTCTTAAAGGTTTTATGAATTATGTGAGTAGAGGTGTATATGCACGTGTATACAATTTGGAATAACACAATGCAGTAATAAATAAATAAAATTAACATTTTATTGTACTCTAATGAATATGTGTGTTTTTCATCTAGGTGTTCTTCACACGGAATGGGAAGACCATTGGGAGCAGACAAGTGAGAATTCCTAAAGGTGGCTTCTTCCCTACCATAGGAATGTTAAGTATAGACGAAAAAGTTCGTGTTGATCTACGACCATTGACTGGTTAATAAAGATCATACTCGTAATTTGAAGAATGGTGAAGGACTCATTGACTGATGTTCAATTATGTTGAAGATGGTTGCTGATATTTTTTCGGTAATACTTCCGGTGCAAGTGTCTGTGATCACCCTCTAAAACCTACAAATGTGTGTGGTGTAATATGTATCATGATATTTTTAACAATTTCAAGGATTTTGAATGGACTTTTGAAATATTTCATATGTTTATTTAGAACTGTAGTTAACTGTAAAACATTTGTTCCTTATTTCGGTGCTATTTTGTAACTCATTTGAATCGGTCTTTTTAAAAGGACGTAAGTCACCATTTTGGCCATTTTCATATTCATAGCAATTTAAAGATTACGTAGGTAGACCTGTCATTTGTATTTAAAGGGGCGTTTGTAACACTTACAGCTGGCTAGTAACACCAAAAATAAAAATCTCATTTGGTTATAAAAGTGTGTTAGTCGCTGACATGCGCCTTTCTAAAAACAATTGATAGTGGCCAGCCGAGTGCGAACAGTTGAAGTGATGAGAGCAATCACAGCCAAGTTAGTGGTTGGTTGAATCTCCTCTGTTTTTTTTTTTTTATATATATATATTTTTTTAGTAGGGACCCTATTTTATGGTGATAAAAATTGGTTCATCATAGGGCTGTAAGCGATATTAGGGCAGTGACTATTTCACATTTTGGGTTGCCACATAGGATAAGATCAATCAAGAATGAGTATTCTGAAGCCAAATGTGTAGATAAGTTAAAAAGAAGACACACCTGGAATTAAGGCATGGCTGTAAATTATCGTTGGTGCTCTTTTTACCATTTATTATTAATATTTTCCATTCTACTTCTATGAACAACAATCCAGTCCTTGTCTGAATAATCAAGATATCCTGAGCCTAATTCCTTGCGGATGACATCCTTCTGCTTGCTTTAAAACCTTTAATTATGCAATATAATATTAATGAGATTGTGAAATACTGTGAAGACTGGCATTTAAAAATTAAAAGACTTAAATCATGATGTGCAAAAAGGGAAGTAAACTAAGATTGAAATTTTGTTCATGGATGGGTCAAAATTAGAGATTGTGAAAAAATTTGTGTACCTGGGGTCGATATTAGCGAGTAATGGAAATTGGACTGAGCTAATTAAAAGTGCAAATCGAAGGGACTAGCTACATTAACGAGTGCTAAAATTTTAGAACATTACTATAAAGTACACCAAAGTGTATTTAATGTACTAGTCATATCAAGGGTATTATATGTAGAAAACAGAACTGCAACCCTGGATGCTATTGTAAGTAAGTTTGCTAAGTTAATTATGGGGCTACCTAGTTGTACAGCAAACAGTTGCGCAAAAATGATGAGTGAGGATATAAGTATTCAACATTATATTGTGAAAAGAATGATCTAATACTGAATACAACTGAGAGTAGGTGGAGGGCCTGAAATACAGGGTCTTTCATATAAAGTAAGAACGGCAAACGACAGTTTTGTTATTCGCTGCTACGGTAGTCTTGGCCGAGCTTGTGGCTCGCCATGGTCCCCTGCTGTACTATTGAAAGCGCGCGCATAGTACATACGAGGGCTGTTTTTTTTTCTTTCCGATGGACTGTATAAAAATAAGAGATTGACATACCAAACTGATTTTACTACTAAATGTTTGCTTGTTTTATTCGTATGTTTCAACATATTCGCCAAAACGATTGAAACATTTGTCGTATCGTTACACTAGCTTTCCAATGCCCACGGCAAAATATTCTGCTGCCACTGAGGTGAAAATCATTCAGTGCTGGTTTGGACTAAATGGCAGATGGTCCAAACCTTCGCACTTGAATTCTTTGTAAAAGTCTATCGTAATGTTGGTACAGTGTGGTCGTGAATTATTTTCACCTTTTTCGAGAATTGAAGGTATGGTTGGGCGGCAACGCCTAGCCCAAAAGGAATAACTTCCGGAGGCTGTGCAGACTTACCCACCTCAATAGCGGCAGAATATTTTGCTGAGGGCATTGGAAAGCTGGTGTACCGATACGACAAATGTTTCAATCGTTTTGGAGATTATGTTGAGACATAAGAATAAAACAAGCAAACATTTAGTAGTAAAATCAGTTTGGTACACAGTGGAATCTCGTTAGCACGTTCTCGGTTACGATGTTTTCCCATTTAGGGCGATGATTTTCTCAAGTCCCAGTCCCAATTCTACAAAATACATGTTGATATATCCCCTTAATACGTTCTCTATTCCCGCTTACGACGATCAAATTTCCGTTGTACTATTTGTAAGCGAACCGGATTTTATTCTTATTTCATTATTAAATTCGGCTTCTGGAAAACACGACGCGATATTGCCTCATATTCTCTGATAGTTATTGACAGTGTAGGTGATTTTATTGTGTTTGACGGCGTAGAAGTGGCTATAGCTATGACTCAACGCAGGTGACGCGTCTCTCTCCCGCTGCTCTTCACCCCCTTCCCTTTGTTTATTTCTCACGTAGGCGCATTATTGTCTTCGTGTTCCGCACTATTGTCTTCTAGTTCTTAGTGTTCACATCCAGTTATGACCTATTTTATTGCGTGTTTCATAATGCATAAGAAGAAAGTACGGCAGATAACTAATGATGAGAAGATGAAATACATTCGAGACTTGGACTGCAATCCTCACATGAAGCGTGTGGATATAGCGCAAAAGTGGAACATTCCTCCGTCTACACTGAACACGATTCTCGGCAAAAGGAAGGAAATCGAACGTGTATTTGAAGAAGGCGTGAGCGGCAAAAGGAAACGTGTGCGAGAGGGACAGTTTCCTGAACTAGAAAGCGCTTTATTCAAGTGGTTCAAGCAAGCCTGTGCTTCAAACATGTCGCCGGCAACAGAGCCGTCACTGGCGGAGCGCGAGAATGTCCTTGCTGATCAAATATACAGAAAGACCCTGTATTATATGTGTTTGGAAGCGGATGGGGAACATTTTCAGCATCTACTGTAAATCATGGCCAGTAAAACTGCATGGTAGGCTACTGATTTTAAGCTCCGTATTCTGCCGTAGGCCTACATATGCGTGCGCGGTCAGCGGCAACTGAGCCGTCACTGGCGGATCGAGAATGTCCTTGCTAGGCAAAAATAAAGACCCTGTATTATACTGTAGTGTAGAGGTACAGTAATTCATTTTTATGTTATTTATTCCGTGTAAGTTACTGATAACCTATGTTTATGTCGTGACTGTAGTAGTGCATACAATCGCTTACTAAGGTCGGCGATTTAACGTCCATATATACGCCGTGTTCTTTCTTATATGTTGTAAATGCAGTATGGCAGTTTTCGGTAGTACGTTTTCCCGCATATGACGTCCAAATTTTTCAGTCCCTTGAAAAACGTACTAACGAGATTCCACTGTATCTATTATTTTTATACAGTCCATCGGAACTTGAAAAAAAAGAAAAAGGCTCTCGTATGTGCTATGTGCGCGCTTTCAATAGTACAGCAGGGGGCCATGGTGCGCCACAAGCTCGGCCAAGGCCACCGTAGCAGCGAATAACAAAACTGCCGCTTGCCGATCTTACTTCATATGAAAGACCCTGTCTTAAAGGCAGGATACCAACACCCAATAAAGCATCAGCAAAAAGGGTAATGGGTGGATCCAGTAAGATGGGAGGGGAATGGAGTGTGAAAAAAATAAATAGAATTGCAGGTACTCGGGGAAGAGTGTATGTAGTAATAGGAGAACCTTAACAGAGTTTTGTAAAATAGGGCCATGAGAATAAGGACCGTTTTCACCAACATCAGTTGTCTCTTACTTCATCATTAAAGGTCATTTAACTTTGCACGAGCATTTCATCAAACAGCAACACGTTAACTTACCACTTGCAAGGAATTACTTTAAATGGCCAAATCTGAATACTCGACTTTCGTTAAAGTGGAGGGAAACAGTCTAACTCTACCTCGTCCATTCCTCAATGGCGCTTTGTTTCCAAGTTTCACACTATCTTTCATCCATATGAATATAAAATATATTTATGACAATGAAATTATTAAAGATCAAACCTGTTTAATACCAAGAAAGAAGAATGCAGAAATAAATAAAAAAGCATATCCGAAGTGGGATTCGAACTCCTTCCAGCTCTGCATAATAAACTAAAGAGTCTGCAACGCAACCGCTTATGCTACGAAACCAACGGGGAGAGCATGTCCTATTTAGCTAATTAAACAATTTATATACTATTCTGGAACGTTTTTGCCAAAATTGTTACTCGTTTAGCACCACCCAGGGGACACGTACAGCTTAAGGTATGCTGCGGACGTGAGTAACTTCATCCTGGAAGTAAAATGGATAAGGGACACCTGCTACATTGCAACAAACTTGATGTGACTGCTAGAACTTCTGGAAACCTCACACAACTCTATTGGAACGCAAGAAAGCTGATGATTGGAATCCGGGCTAGCCATAGGAAACAACAACACAATTTATATACACAATGGGAGAAGAGTGGATACCACGGAAAATATTGAATATGGAGTGGAAGAAGAAGAGTCCTAGAGGAAGACCAACGGATAGGTGGATAAAGGGGGGTGAAGAAAAGTGCCGAGAGAAAAGAAGTGAATTGGACAACAGTGACAGAAGAGAAGTGGTGGATGGACGATGCAGAGGCTTGTGCTCCAAGCAGACCCAACCTGTGGTTGGAAACTGCTGTAGTTGATGATGATGGTGATGATACACACAACTGCCAGTTCTCCTAAATAATTTCTTCATATCATTTTAAGCTTTTGCCACGAATAAGGTCTTCTGTATTTCCCTTTCTTTATAATTATGTTCCAGAAAATCTCAAGGAAGCATCACAAACAAAGATGAGTTCTACACGCTTCTTGATCTGTCCGCCATGCTTCTCCAAGATGAAACCAAGTCTACGCATGCGTGCGTGTCGTAAAGCTCATTTAAGTAATTAGGAACCCGAATGGCCTTGTGAAATGCATCAACGATAATCACGCATTAACTCTCGTACATAAGTTAAGTAGGAATTAACTAATTGTTAGTAATGAGTTGGTGAAAACAGCCCTGAAACCTGTAGGCCTAACGAAGTGAGAAATGAGAGGGGATAATTTGGTGGTTAATGGCGGTATAAGAACAAAGCATTGAGATAAGTAGAATAAGAGGACCATTGCCTCTTATGTGGGTAAGTTATAGGTGCAGCACATCTGCTCTGATTATGCAATGAAATCAAGATAATAAGAGCAAAGTTCATAGATAAGGGAGATATAAACAGGTTGGAAAGTGATAAAGAATATCATACTTCAATAAAATTACTAAATAGGGAATGGAGGAAGCCAGGTAAATTAGCAGATCTATTGAATGTTAACGGGGGAATATGGTATAGGAAAGCAACAGATGAGAAACACAATGAAGATGCATGTGGGGCAAATAGAAGGGTGCAGGAGACGGTAACCTAAATAATAAAACTTAGTTAAAGTCAAGGATAGCCTCTCTGTGCCATTTTGAACAAGATAAAACATACATTATAGCCATCAATAATATTAATTAATTAATTAATTAATTAATTGCTCTTGATTTATCGTTAATAATAGTACACTACCTCGATATCATATACTGCTCTTATAATTACTATCTAACTCCCAATTGTTCAAAACATTTTAGTAGCAGTTAATTTATTTGTAGGTTTCTTTAATTCATTTTTTTTTTGTTTTGTTACCTTTATTACCTTTTTGAAACTTTCTCATCATGTTGGGGAATTACTGTAATTTACAATCACATATCATGATAGTTTCAATAAACAATACTCTCTCCCAATCTTTGGCTACCCGAGATTTGGAATGAAGGGTAAATTCTATTTCACATTTATAAATTTAGATAGAAATCACCAAAGGAACAAAAATTTCCGCTCTCTAATTTCTTGATTTTAAGTCACTAAGCAATGAATTTTTTTTTTCTTTTCCTTTACTTTAAAACCTTAAACTGTATTTTAAGCTGTATGCTGTAGAATTACAGTTGCATTTAATGAATCCACAATTTGAAGCATGGCACTTTACTCCTTGTTCACTTGTCTCTTTTTTTTTTCCTGTGATGTCGGAATGTTTCACGTGTCCTTGCTCTCCCATTTTATTATTTTATTGCAGTTCTTTACAGTCCCGTTTAAATTAATTGGAACAAATGAATTTTTTTCATTATTTTCCCAATGGTCAGCGACAATGTGCTACTAATGACTTATTCTTGGTTCCCACATTCTTTACATGTTGTTTGCACTGTTATTCAGTGTTGTTTAATTTGTGTGGTGATTGTTGTGGATAAAAGTGGTATTTATTTCAAAGTGAGTCACTTAGGAGGATTTTTGAGATAATACTGTAGTAATGCCTATTTCTTCAATGGATACAACTCCTAGGAAGTGTAGTGCGAATATAGCATTATCGCAAAATATTTCTTATGACGCAAAGATAGTTACACTTAGGAGGATTTTTGAGATAATACTGTAGTAATGCCTATTTCTTCAATGGATACAACTCCTAGGAAGTGTAGTGCGAATATAGCATTATCGCAAAATATTTCTATGACACAAAGATAGTTAGCTACTAAAATTGGTGTCGTCGTAGGCACTATAAATAGAATTATTCAGCGGTACTAACAAACTGGATGAATTTCACCAAAGAAAATGGGGAACTGTGGCAGGAAAAAGAAAACGACACCATCTGATGACCCATCTTCTCCTCAGGAGAAGTAAAATAAACCCTAGGCCAACTGTTGTGGACTTGGCACGTGAATTGGGGTGAACGGGAGTGAATCGCACATTTCTAATGATCGCCGTAGACATCTGTTGGCTGGAAGGAAAGCCCGCAAACCTGTAAATAAAAACCTTCTAACAGGAGAAATGCGCAATAAACGTCTTTTGTGTGCACTTAGTCATCAGGACTGGACAAAGGAACACTGGAAGACAGTTCTTTTCTCTGATGAGAGTAATTTTCAAGTGTAGGGAAAGAAAATGAAATAGAAGTACATGAACAAGTCACTGTATGGAATCAAGGGATAGAGAAATATGGAATGAAAATAAGTGTGGAGAAGAGTAAGACTGTAGTGATGACAAGAAACAAGAGAGAAGGAAGACAGGATATTGAAGTCAATGGAAATCCATTGGAAATGGTAAAAAGCTTTAAGTATTTGGGGAGCATACTCACAGAAGATGGTACAATAAATGAAGAAATTGGGAAGAGAATCCAACAAGCTAATGGGTTTTGCCAGTGTGTGAGAGTTTTAGTATGGAACCAGGAAGTCCCAGAGAAATGCAAGAAAGTTATATTCTCAATGTATTACACACCAATTTTGACATATGCAGCAGGTACTTGGTCCACAACAAAACGCGATGAAAGCCGAATCCAAGTAGCCGAGATGAAGTTCCTTAGAGGAATAATTGGGAAGCCACTGAGGGATAAAGTCAGAAATGTGGACATTAGGGAGAGAACTGGGTTCCCAAAACTGCAAGACAAGATAGAAACCAGTAAGCTGAAGTGGTACGGACATATGATGAGAATGGAAGAATATAGAGACCGAAAAGAATATTTATGGAGAAAATACCAGGAAGAAGACCACGAGGAAGGCCCAGAAAGAGATGGATAGATACTGTGAGGGAAGGCATAGAGAAAAGAGGAGTAAAAGAAAAAGTATTGAAAGAAGGAAATGAATGGTGGAGGGATAGACAACTGTGGAGGTCCTTGATTCGCAACCCGACCCAGGGAACTGGAAATGGGAAATGAAGAAGAAGAAGAAGAAGAAGAGGGGCAGAGGGTTCAATATGTGCGCCGAGCGAATAATGAGGCAACAACTTCACAACATTAGCAACAGACCGTAAAACACCCTATGCAGAAGATGTTTTGGGGGTGTTTCACACATGAAGGATTGGGTCCTTAGTACCAGTTGAAGGGATGATGAAATCTGACCAGTGCATCCATAAGCTGCAAAGAAGAGTTGTTCCTTAGCTACAGAAGAGGTTTCCAGACAGTGACGGAATTTTTCCTTGCCTCACTTCAAAGAAGTGAAAAATATTTTCAGTGAGAACTATATTCGTGCTTTAGAGCGGGCAGGGATCTCTCCTGACATTTCCCATAGAAAACTTGTGGGCTATTTGCAATAGGAGACTCGAAAACTTCACTGTTCCACCAAAGTATGCACGATAGTCTCGAATTAAAGTAGGGTTTCATGATGATGAACTAAATAATATGTGCTCAAAGCTTGTGGAAGCAATGCCAAATCGTGTGAAAGAACTTATAAAACACAAACAGCTATTGGAAAAGATTCAAGGTATGTATTATGTGAATAAATGAAGAATGTGTACTTTATTGCCGCGTTCCGATCAATTCGCACGGGACTGTAATTAAAACAGTAGTTCTGAGCATATTCCGCATTCTCTTCACTTCGCGAATGTACATACCAACTACTATACTTTTTGGCATTTTAATCAAATTTTAAAATTTACATATTTTGAACAAAGCCTACTAAGAACCATAGGCGCATTCACTCGACGAAGAAAGACATGACCTGAGAATGACACAGCACGCTGCTGGTTAAGCTGTATGATGTTACTACAGCATTTATATGAACTATTATGTAAAAACCTGCATGATATTTTTGTTCTGTTAGTTTTCCATGCTTCGCAGGTATTTTATTCTCATTTCATAACATTTTGCCCTAAATTCACATTTCACACTTATTAATCCACTACAAATGACATATTTTGCAATAAACCCCCTCTCCCCCCCCCCCCCCCCCCCCCAAAAAAAATGGGATTTACAGAAATTTTGCTTGTATCGCTATTGCCATAACATTGGGTCCTTAATTATTAGGCATAATAGGTCCAACAAAGAATGTGGTGGGAGTGATCAAGACAACACACGAAAGGGAAAGAGTGGAAGAAATCCTTCTTGCTACAAGAATAACAAAATAAAAGTAGCTTGATTACCTTATTCTTGTAGCAAGGAGGATTTCTTCGAGGAGGTTGTGATTGTTGTTGATAAGGGATAGAACTTCAAGGTTATCTGCCACTGAAGGTACGGATATTGATGAAAATGATCGCTATGACTGCAAATGCTATTAACCAGCACTAACTATTTTAATAACTTAAAAGTAACATACTAGAAGAAGAAATTGAAATATAAAAAGAGAGGAAAGAATTGCCCTCACTCCTCGAAAAAAAAAAGGGATTTGGAAAGGAGTAGTCACCAAAGACTGGTGGGAAAGAGGAAAGAGTCCATCCTGAATTCAGTGGGAAGTAAGTGGAAGCAATCCTGTGCTCAGCTTGGGTCATGTGGTTGCCAACCCATGCCCCACTAGTTGTGAGCCCCCATTTTCCATCCCAAGTGCAAAGCCTTTATCTCTTTTTATCATGTGCAGTATTTCTTTAGTTTTATTTTTAATTTATTTTATATCTTGTGTGCTTGTAGTGTATCATTTCAAGTGCAGTTTAATTTATTAATGTTGCTAAATATTGATATTTTTCTATGTCTCCTTGCCACAAGTTTTTTTTTTTTTTTAAGGGGCAGACTTTTTCCATATTTTAAATCTTGTTAAAACACTATTGCATAAAGCTAAAAATTACCGGTATTTCACAAAGCAATAAACTTCACCTATACTAATAGCTTACATGAACAGACTTGTTTATATCCATTTTTTTTTCTCCAAAATAGTTTTTATCATCTTCCCACAAATTATTTTTATTTGATTCACACCCTTTTAAAAAAGACAGATTCATTCATTTCCCTCATTGATTGATCAGAACTGTCGTGAAATGGAACACCATCTTTGGAGTGTTTTTGTAGGTTATCATCAAGTTAATTTAAATATATTTAAAGTAATTTATAACAAATCAAATGAGATAATTTCTGTAAATGTTATTACTCTGGTCATCATGTATATATATTATATGAGAGTTTGTAAATTGTTACATTTTCATTGTTATTGTTGTTAGTTTATTTTTATAATAGGCAAAATCCTACGCTCTGATATTTGGTTCTTTTTTTATTTTCCAATTGTAAATATTGTCTTAATGCAGTCTTTACTTCAGATGAAATTTCACTGAGCTCCAGAATTTGGTTTATGACAAGGTTATCATTATAACTGACTCTATAAGTTTGTAAAATTGTACCGAGTTCAACATGTACATGTCATTCCTCATTTACGTGGTTTAACATCTCCACAAAATACAGTAAAGCTTCATTTACGAAGGGGTATCTTAAGAACAACAATAAGTCGTACGGAGCGAGGTCAGGTGAGTAAGGGGCATGAACGCAAGGGAGGTGTGCTGGTGGATTTTTTTTTTTTTTTTTGTTTTTTTTTTGTTTTTGCCAAAAACTGGCACACTGAGATGGCTGCATGAGCAGATGCATTGTCTTAGTGGAAAAACCTGAGGCACCCATTTCGCAGAGACCCTTCTCATTCCGAAATCATCAGTTAAAATTCACTGGACCGATCTCCACGACAGTCCAGATAAATCCCCTATCTGCTCAATGCTACACGCTTCTTGTTCTGTCCAACATGTTTCTCCAGGGTGAAACTGAGCCTGCACCTGTGTAAGAGGCGTAAAGCATATTTCAGTAATTGCATAACCGGATGGCCTTGTGAAATTTGTCGCCGATAACCATGCATTAACTCTCGTATTTAGGTTAAATAGGAATTAACTAATCATAATAAAGAGTAATAAAAGCTGCAGTAGTTAAAGGGGACTTTAAACCCAATATGATTGGGATAGGCAACTCAGGACTTCAAATAAGACATCATCTTCATCTTGCAATTTGCTTGGAGGGAGTGGGGGAAAAACCCAGGAGGAATTCACACTCAGGATGGCAGCTGTCTGCATTCGGATCACATGGCAATACATGCATTTCAAAATATTGCAATGCAAATGGGGTAAACTTCGTAGGGGAAAGTAACAGATCCCTTTCAATACATCCCAGCTAGATATTCTGCTGTGAAATAAATGTAGAAATATGAACAAAGTACTGACAGAGTTACAGGCATGGAAATATATTTTGAGTTTGCATATTTCTATAAAAATGAAGTGTATGTTCTATAACATCAGACCACTTTTGAGCTTTGGATTTTGAAATATTGTTTGGTATAAGTTCTTTTGTTGCTAATGAATGTATTGTTCGTTTTTGATGTTATGTACTGTGCAATAGGGACCCCTTGGCATAGCTGTTAAATCGCTCACCACGACAGGGCATTGCAGTAAGTCTACATCGAAGCTTCAAATGCCGACACTGGTAGCAGCTATCCAGAGGTTGGTTTTATTCCGTGGCTTTATCTACAATCCATCCAGGCAAGTACAAGTCCCAGGGCACCTACCCCATTTCCAACTCCTAACATTTACAGCTACACACTCTACTATAGTCACCACAGACATACAGGTTCAGACAAATTCAACACCCACCCAAGTACATGGGGCTGATGACCAAATATGTCCCAAGGTCCTGATAAGAATTAATAATTGCAATAGAAAAACCTTACACCATTCTTTGAATAAAACTACTATAATTGTTCAACAGTTATTGCAAAACACAATCAATATTATTGGATTAAATATAGCATATTATGCTATGAATATTATTGGAATTGATATAGATTTCTTTACACTGTCAATCTTTTATCTACCTAAACCACATCACCAATTAACACAAAAAAAGATAGTCTAAATGATTTTGGTACACAACAAAACTAATTTCACAATTTGTTTTACAAAAAAAATAATAATAATGTTATTGGTTTTACGTCCCTTTTAACTACTCTGGCTTTTAGAGACGCCGGGGTGCCGGAATTTTGCCCCGAAGGGGATCTTTAACGTGCCAGTAAATGTACTGACACGGCTCCCTCGCATTTGCGCACCCTCAAATGCCAGCTGACTGCGCCAGGTTTCGAACCTGCAACCTTGGGCTCAGCAAGCGAGAACATTACCCCTGAGCCACGCAGCCAGACTTTACAAAAAAAGCATTGCACTCTTGTGAGCCACTCATTTTTGTCATTTTACCTATTTTTTTCAGTTTCTCGTAGAGGAAACAATGAACCCAATTTTGTTTAGCATTGAGGGAATGTATAGTCTCTACTAAATATTCACAAACTTGTTTATATTGTTATGCTTGGTGTAACAAATCAAAATTGATGTTTTGTATCTTTAGAAGCTCAAAGTAAATACCTGCCAAGTTTTCCTTTTTTTCTGGAAGATTTCTGGATTTTCGGGGTGTTGTCCGGATTAACATAGTTTTTTTTTTTCTCCTGATTTTCAACTCCCTGGCTTGTTTCCGTTCTCTGCATCCAAATCGCATTTGTTTTGATTTTCGATAATAGCTGCTATTCTGAGATGCGAGTGTTTGAAATTCGACTGAAAGTCGACCGATTAGTTTATCGATAATCCCGTCCTCGCAGATTATCGCTGCGCTTTTGTCATTAATTCCATGCGTTTGACATTACACTGAAAGTCGTTCGAACTGTCTATCGATAATCACATCTCGCAGATTATCACTGTTAGTGGGAAAGCTTTGTTAATGCTTGGTTTTGAGCGGTGTTTGCTGTAGTTCTGGTATTCGTGCAATTGTGTGACGAATGTTTGTGCGATTTAGTATTTTCGTGATGAATTCAGGTAAGGAACGAGGCATATTCTGCAGAATTTCCTTGTATTAAGCGATCACGGAAAGGTGAAACATTCGCATTCACATTCTATGTGCTCGTTTGATATAAACATTGCTTACAGAGGAAGAACTGATTAATAAACCCAGGGTGTCGAGCGATACGGGAATTATACGGGAATTTTAGTGACCCGGGAATTATACGGGAAATTCGCACTTGATAGGGGAAATCTTAAAAAGTCTCATAATGCCTGACTTCTTAGCCCCCGAACACTCGGTAGAGTCCTCCCGCTCAGTCTTCTATTTCGCTTGCAGACCGCGATGCCACCCGCAATTTGCGCCACCGATCGAGCGCTAAGCGGGATGATACCCAGCGAACGTCGAATGCATGCTTTGCCTGGCCGACCGCCGGCCGTACCCTCTCCGCGCAGGGCTACGCGCACCGCGTTCGTTGCTGACAATGACATACAGGAATCGTTCCGCATTGTTATTCACAGAGGAGACCTGGGCTTCTCGACAAGAGCAGCCATTGAAGAAGCTAACAGCTCAAGATCTCAGAAAATTCCAGACGCGGATGTGCTGCAATTTCGCACCAACTGACTAGAATTGTACATGTGTATGGCTGAAAAAATCAGAGAGGTCATCTCTTGCTCACAATAGACCCGTGCTATTTCCTGCCTAGACCCTATAGGGGTCGCTGAGACTCCTAAGGTGGAAGAAGTTAGGATCGTCATTGCCCTGGAAATTATTTGTGATCAGAAGAATTTGCTTTCTGGCGCAATGGCTGACCGCATCAAGAGCAGCTACTCCGCACTTCTGAGACTGCCCTCCATCACTGCACGTTTGAAGCACGTCGACGGAAAGGAGCCACGGCTCGACGTGTTGTGGTCTAAATTAGTGGCTTCAGCACCTTCCTCAGTTCCTGCCAAAAACGATCTCACAAGCTTCGTTAAAATGATACTGACTTTGTATCACAACAGTGCAGCTCTAGAGAGAAGGAGTGCATGATCGTCAAACACAAAGAAGCAAGTTTGATTGGAAAGCTTACTGTTCAGGACGCTGTGATGGCAGCTGGTGGAGTAGAAAAGATAACCGTGAGCGAGAGTCCATACTGCACGAAACTCCTACGCCGTGTTCAAGGAAGCAAAACAGGTGCGAAGCGACGGCTAAGGTGGCAATCGAAAGAAAAGCCACAAAAGATCTCCAGGAATTGGAGAAAAAAGAGTACTCTCAAAAGAACTTAATTTTGTGCTGTGTATAACTGAAGTTCCGAGTAACAATCTTGTATTTGTCAAAGTGACTTATTTAATTTCGTTTTGCATTATTTTATTTTCGATTATCTACTTTGATAAAATAAATCTAAATTAAAAAGTATTCGCGGCGTGTCGCGTGTGGAATTTTACTGTTTTTAGCCTTTCCATGGTCTTCTTTCGCAGGGGAGATGCACATACCAAATTGTTTTAAAGTCCGTTCAAACACTCAATGCAAATGCGTCACACATGCATAAATTTCAATTTCTCGACATTTTACTATCGAACACCCGTCACCAACATGTGGCTGCAAAATACACCACACAAGTGACAGAATTCTTCTCGTATGGGCAGGCATCGTTTCAGTCGCTTGTTAATCACTGTCTGTGTCGGATTTCCTTTCATTGTCATTGTTTCGTTACTTTTACTTCGCCGACGTTCGACCCGAGGACTGGACACATCCCGTACAGCATGTACAGAAAGAAATACTGAAGGCGGTCTGGATATCGCAGTGGATGAATTAACCTTGGCAGTTCATCAAGCTCTGACGAAGACAATGATGGTGGTGATGATGATAGGGACAGTGAAGGGATGGAGGGTGTCAAAGAAACCCTTGCCAAGTGACTGACGATAATTTATTTCTTGCTGTCAGTTCGCTTGCGTCAATCGATAATAGAGCACAGGCTATTGTTTCCCGTCATAGTGTTCAAAATACCGCCTACAATTCGACAATATAAAACCACGGCGATAATATCGCCACAGAGGGGCTTGTTTGAGTGCTCAGTGTTAAATATGTCTTTACCTTAACTTTACTTTTGCTTTATCACGAAAGCTAATATTAACCATGGAGAGTAGCGATTCAGTGAGTGTGCATGGTGTTATCTGTCAACTACTGTAGTAAGCTGTGAACGACCTCCACTCAGACTCTTGTTTCATGTTAAAGGATAATCATTGCATGGTGAGTTTTTTATATTAATTAGCTGTAGAGTGTTTGCCCTCTTTGTCGTATTTATTGAATTGAATACCTATGATAAAGGTATCATAGCTTCGGTGTGTAATTTATTTATTCATCTAAAAGTATCGTATTTCTCTGTCTGAATGTCCTCGGCGTTGACTCGGGATCGTTTTTTTTTAAATATATTACGTATAATTGTACCGAAATAATGTCTGAAGTGTAGCGCTGTGTATTATTCGAATCAGCTGATTTACAACACTAAAAACTTAGCAACACAGCTCAGCTGTTCCAAGCTCCCGACATATCCTTCGCGTTGCTTCCTTCGAAATACAGGGTGTAGGTGAGAAGCATGCTCAGAAATCTTGCCGTGTGGCGGTTGGACGTAGGGTCTTGTTATGTGGCGACCGTGGGTTGCGGAGAGGAAAAGCGGGGCAAAGTGACAGGAAGGCTGTCAGTACCGAATGCGCGGGGTTAGCAATTTTGTATTTGTCCCATAATTTACGCGTATAATAGCGGACATACCCAGTGGCGTACGCAGGATTTCCTTCTAGAGGGGGGGGGTTTCATTAATAAAATAGGGTAATTAAGCACATTATTAAAGGGACAGGTGACCTTGCTGTTCCGCCCCTGAAAACAACTTATCATAATTAAAATGGCATTTCGATTAATAGGCCTATTCATAAAAAGCAATAATTAAATAACCGTTCTCTATGCATGAAAACTATTTTAGGCCTTATTATTTTTTCGACACAATGAAAAAATGAAAAATATGGAAAACGGTAACTAAATATTAAAAGTGAAACAATGCAGTGATATCATCATGACCATAGTTACGTTGTTGCTTATAATATTGATATTATGCGAGAGAAAGATAATGTTTTGCTCTCAGTGTTCCCACTGCCATTTCTATTGACTCTCAAAATCTGCCTAACTTGATGACTATCCGTATTATTAATTGTAATAAATTGCAGAAACTCCTCAAGTACTGAATTATCTTTAACGAAACGGACACACAATTAAAGCAGCCCGAAGCGACGTGAAAAAGGTTACCGATCGCACACTTTAACAGTAAAACTGATCCATGGCTTGCTCCAATGCTGAAGGAGGAGTCTCGCTGGGAGTTGACTGCAGGACATTTTCCAAGTGACGAACGTGATCACATTTAAAATATATACAGGAGTAATAAATGTTGCTCATTTTCCCATAAATTACAGCTGTTTATGTTTGAATTGCGTATAAGATCGTGACAAAGAAAGTGTTTCTCCAATTGGATGATTGTATATAACTGTATGCACGTCGTATAATCTTGGCGAGGTGCATTTTTTTTTATTTCACGGAGCAACTTTACACCGTAGTAGGCACGCAGCTTTTTGTACTTAAGTTTTCTGGCATCTTGTTTTAAATTATTGACTAACATATTTCTAAATGCAGACAATCCATACCTCCATTAGGATTCAGGTTTCATAATTGATGCAAAATGAGGTTCGTTCGTTTGTGAAATTGAGGTCATAGCCCCCCTACCCTTTCAGTGATTACCGTATGGTACTTTACGTAGACTAGGGTGAAGATGGAAATGAGCATTTAAAAAAAAAAAATGTCGTCAGTTGTTTGGTTTATTAACTTAGGGTAATATTTTCCATAGGTACTGAAAACTAGGCACGGTTGGATTAGGTGGAACCACATGTGCTATCAAATATCGCTTTCTTGCAATGCCTGGAATATGTATAGAATTATAAAATGATTATTGGTTAAATAAGGGTTAATAGATAGGCTATTATGATTATAATGATTAAATAAATATTACAGAAGAAACGATGCGTTGTTAGTGAATATTAGGCCTAGCGGTACGGCGAAAAGCCTATAACTCGTAGCATCCGTCACAATTCAGCATTTAAACGGGCCACGTTAATGCATAATATACTAATATAACAACCGGATAGCAAATTATAATAATATTCTCACATATAACATATTTAATTTGCACCAACTTAATTATTGTAGTCTAAGATATGTTAAACCACTGCCGTTTGAAATGTGCAGATCGCACACTTTGTAGGCAAGCTGTTTGTTATGGTCGTCTCTGATGCGAAGTTTTACTAATTACTCTTTTAGGAGACACTTCTCTTAGGAATATTCATGAAAGGCCAACCCTCTAGTTCTTATTTCATAAGTTGAACGCCTAAAAACAAAACCACAATCCGAAATAATAAAGAAGATAATCACGAACGAACAATTCACTGTCAATGAAAATCAAATGAAGATTCGCGGACCGGAAGTTCGCTATGCATAAGCTTCGTTGCCATTTTAACTCGTGGAAGCTCTATACGGTTACGGTACCATACAATTCACTTCCCGTAAACATTTACTATGTGACACTCCTATTCTCTTCTCTCTCAACCCTCCTCAGTCATTTATATCAGCTCTTCTCAGATAAACGGCATTTTATTTGTGTTCCTAGCATCTCGTCCCATCTGCGTGAGAGTTCGCTCGCGCGCGCTTTGCTCACGCTACGGATTAGGCCTAAATCTCACCATCACCCGTGGGCTGCGGAAGTATCTCCAAAAATGCAGTTACACTACGCCAGAAAATCTTGATTCGCGCTTTAAGATTCATTTTTCAGCCACTCGGTATGCGAATTCTAGTCTTAGAGGATTATAAAATATACGGGGATTTGGTGGATTTTCGTACGGGAAATACGGGAATTTGAAGAAAGATCATCGCTCGACACCCTGTAAACCACATTAAATCCATTAAACACGTTTCCAATACGAAACTGAAGGAGAGCAGTAGGAAAATTGATTCATTTTTTTACCTCTTCTGTAGCTGACCTTGATGTAATAAGAGCAGATTGCTTGTTCACTTCAATTTTAATTGAACATAATATCCCATTATCTGCTGCTGATCATGCTAGTGCTCTTTTTAAGAAAGAAAATGTTCCCAGGTTCGGAAATTGCAAATAGATACGGTTGTGGTCGCACGAAAACTTTGCATATTTCATACCTGCCAACTGTCCTGATTTAGCCGGGAGAGTCCCGATTTTACACCATTTCTCCCGCCCTCCCGCTTAACGTATTAAATCTCCCGATATTTCAAAGATCTCGCACGTAATTTCGGACTAAAAGTCCGAGATGGCAAAACTTCAGTCATTCATCGAACAGGTCGAGTTTACGTGTGTTCAGTGTGTTTCGATACCGCAGTTTCGCTTTGTATCAATAATTTATAGATGACGTTATTCTCCATAACTACACGTCCCACTTAGTTGGATTAGAATATCTGTTCGTTTGAAATAGTCAATGGTTAATTCAACGTGTATTCCTAGAAGTTTTCATAATAGCCGGTGGATGAGAGGTAGTTGAAGACTGCGGAATATTGTATTTGTTTAACATGTAAAATTATTTGTGTATTAATTAATGTTGGCATTAATATGTTGGTAGATTATTGTGATTATTTGATCTGAGCGATTTTGTCGGTTCCTCGGTAATAGGCTATGGCGAAGAAATATGAATAGACATCGATCGTCTTCAAAACCTCCCGACTTTTCAGTTTGCGAGGTTGGCAGGTATGTTATTTTGCAAGAAATGGCTGCTACAGATTCAAGAAATTAACTCATTACTTTGGCTACAGATGGGAGTGAGCAATGATAGTGATGCTAAGCTTTATCCCTTAGTCATCACCTGTTTTGAGGAAATGCAGCAAAAGATAGCTCGGTGCTGTCTGTCCCAGTCTTGGTGGGTGATTCAACGGGACGTGATATTGGGAATTTGTTAATTTTGCAGTTAGAGTATTACAAAATACCAATTGAAAATTGTGTAGCGTTTTGTTCAGACAATGCTCCAGTATTGATCGGAAAGAAGAATGGGGTTGCTGCTGTTTTAAGGGAAGCACAGCCAAATGGCTTTGTGCTGGGTTGCTCATGTCATTTGATTAACTTGGCTGCTGAGAAAGGTGCAAACAGCTTGCCTGTTAAAGTTGCTGAACTTTTAGTCGACATCTTCTATTATTTAGAAAAGAGTTGCAAGAGGAAGGAACGCCTTAAGAAGTTCCAAGAGCTTCAGGACAAGGAAACAAAAATGATATTAAAACATGTCTGCACAAGATGGCTATCTTTAGGAAAGTGTCTGCAGAGATTGTTAAAGCAGTGGGATCCATTAGTTGGGTTCTCTAAAGATGAGGTGCATGTTAGTGCTCAGTGTGCATCAAAAAGTACGGTAGCTTCACATCATTTACAATCCCAAAAGCTGAACTTGGTGATTCTAAAGACCCCAAAAGATTTGCATCTGACACTCCTGTGTTGAAGAACAAGAATATTATTCAAACCCGTGAAGATAAACTGTTTGTTTCTATCTTCAGGCTTAAACAAGTCTTACTGTGCCTTCCTGTGTGCTGTCATTCCTTTATTTGAGAATTTCAACTCTGCTCTTCAGAGTGCTTCCCCTCAATTCATAAACTGTTAGAACTAATGATGAACCTATTACAGCAGCTTCTTTCCAGGTTTGTTAAACCTAAAGTGATCAAGTTCAGCACCATTCTTTTGAGAGACAATAAGGATCTAGTTATTGGTGTTCAGACAATGAACTTGGTGAAGAAACTTAACGATAAAAACAAATCAACATTCTTTTCATCAGTCAAGGCTTACTTCTGCTTTGCATGTGATTACAGTATATCATAAACAAGTTCTCCCTCAATGATGAAGTACTCGGTAGTGGCTTTTCAGGTGCATCAGGTACAGCCTGGCTGAACTAACATTTCTCAAAACAATTGTCTATCATTTTCTGAATCCCTTTAATTTCTCTTTAAAACCTATTCGTTAAAAAGAAATGAAGAATGCGCTTTATATGTTGTGATAACACAACCGGTGTAGCGCTCATACTTATTAGTAATTAAGCAAGCACTGCAGTCCGTTTCCTTCACGATTGCGCCTTGCGGTCTGAGTGCAGCCCTGCCAATGCTCACAGCAGTATGGGCCGACTTGTGACGTGTAACTCAACGGTTGCCATGACAACGCACCAAACCGCCTGCAGTATGTATAGAGAAGTAATCCGCTTGGTGCAGCCCATCGAGCAACTGGAATATTTGGCTGCCTGGCACGAGCTGTGACGATACTATCCGAACGCACACGAATATAACCCAGGCTCTGCACTCCTATACCATTGCTGCCAATATTAGTATCTCAATCTCACGCTAAAACACAATCTCGCAAATATATATTTACTAGCATATTTTGTCGCGAGAGTTGTGGCTACTGTTCCAGCAGCAGCAACAAGAAGCCTGCTATAAATTTGAGCGTGTGGTGTACAAAGCATTCTAATATAGTAAAAATTGTGCTGTTAAATTGTGATTCGTGGCAGTGTGGTGCATTAATTGTGAGTGAAATGTAAATAGAATACTGTAAGTGCTTTTGAAGAGCATACAGTAGCACAGATAAAAGAGTGAGCACTTGGCGTTTTTTTTTTATAGTTACTGTGTGAAGCGTAACATAATTATTGGCGTATGTTTGGAGAGGAAGTGTGTTTGAAATTCAGTTATGTTATAAATATAAGTATGTAGAGTGAGAGATCGTGCTTTAGGTATATAGTATTTAAATCTTTTCTTATAGTGTGAAATGATAGTGTTCCCTCCAAGGCATGTTTTGACATTGAGCCCTCCGTAGGTTTAGTTGGTATTTTAAGAGAAACTCAGTTTTCTAAATGGAAGGAGGAGGATAAAAAAAGTAATTTTATCAATCAATGAACACCAACCAGTTTTGACTTATCAGAAGAAAACTGGTTCTGCCTCCGGAAAGGTGCACACGCGAAATTTCCAGGTATCTTGGTATCGTAGTAATCCATGGTTAATGCGGTAGTCAGTATTGGCAGAAACCCTTTTGTTGGCCTTGTCTTATTGTTGAAGTGAAACGGGGAGGCTGGAATCACACAAGATTTAAAAATATGTCCTGTGCTACTAGGTCTTTCCAAAAGCACAAAAGTTCCTCAGAGCATGTAAAAAGTGCCGTGGGATTTAAAGAACTTAAAAAGAATCAGAATCAAATTGCTGACGCTTTAAGAGAAAATGCTTGTCTTTACATCACAAAATTTAATGAGGATGTGAGGCTTAACAGACTTTTCATGCAATTACAAATTGATGCAGTTTTATTTCTTTCCAAACAGTAAATGCCATTTAGAGGCCATGATGAGAGCGACTCCTCCTTAAATAGAGGGAATTTCAAAGAACTGTTGAAATTTCTAGTCTGCAGCAGCTCATTAGAAATGCAACCGCATTATGCTTCGATAAAAGACATTCTTAGCGGAGAGTCGAAAACTTACAATGTGAGCTAATAGACTACATCTATAGTGCGTCTCTACCTTAAAAGACAGTACGCATTAAATGGAGCGCGCTGATGCCAGATCTGCTGCATATACCAAGTTCTGCAAGGCCGGGCACATGATGTAACATAATTCTTATACAGGCGTGCTTTTACGCAAAACTCGGGAAATTTCCAAAATATTTGTTTGTTGTATATTATTGTACCTCCTCATGCCTTGAAGCGAAAGACTGTACAATATTTAGATTATGATACACCGAAGCTCAGAGCGCGATTTTAATGCACACATTATAATAATTTATAATTTTCAATTATTCATGAATATGATGGGGCATTTTTCTCGAATATCATAGGTTATAATAAATTATAATATGACATAATAATAATAATAAATATATATTTTGGTCCACGTAATTTACCCAATATTGTGTGGTCAAGTGGGGGTATGCAGCCGAAATTAAATTATTCATTTCTTGTTTCTTGAACGAGACGTTGTTCAATTTTATATAGTTCTTCACTTAACGCCCATACCATTTCGATGGGATTAAGTTCACTGTGGTATGGTGGTGTGGTGTGGTAAGGTGACAAGCAAGAACATATTTCTCTGCTGTGATAGCCTACATTGTCTATTACTAGGCTAGATCCTTCGGGAACATTGAGCAACAATATTGCTCGGCGAACCACTTTTCACATACTTCACCTGTCATTTTGTCGTGTGTGTCTACCGTGTTCTTTTTGGCACAGAAACGTTAACTCTGCACCATTAACGAACCTTTGTTAATTCCCGGGACGAACAAAGGCATACTACGGAAACCACTTCGAGGATGGCTGAGGTAGGAATCGAACCCGCCTCTTCTTAGTTTTGTCTCATGGAGTTGAGTACACCCCGTTCCAGCCCTCAGACCAGAATTACATTTCTCGGCAGAGCTGGGATTCAAACCCGGGCCTCCACAGTGACAGCCAAGAACGCAACGAGGCGGACAATTTATAAAGAACACAAAATCCACTTCATTTCTTAGTTTTACTTCACATCATCACCCTCCTTCAAACGTAGTCGGGGGAGATAGCCTGCGGGCCACGTTAGTAAACAAAGTTCCGGTGCGTCAGCGCTGAGCGGGAGGACTAAGCGAAGTGCTATAACTTATGAATGCTACCTAATATTGAGCTCTGGTTTGTTTTAAATCTATTTCAGACATTAATGAACATTTCTTCTCGCTTAGTCACCAACGTAAAGTCAACAGCAAAAAACTTTCTCGCTAGCTAACTTTTATGTGACACCATCCCAGATTTTTCAAGTAACATTTAAGAAGAAAAAAATCATAACTTTCTTATTATGAAAATAATTACTGCCCTGAGTAGTAGGGTATCTTCTACCAACATCAGGCAATCTAAAAATAAATTCTTGATCTGTTGTGATCATTAGTTCATTATCTATGGCGTGATAAGTTTTATAAATGCAAAAATATAGATTCGCGCTAAAATATCGTAATTGTGAAAATTGGGCCATGTGTTAATTATTTATGGCTTTTATTTTTACACCATCATAAAGAGCGGGAAATTCTCTATAATACCACGCAAACATTTTCTTAGATTTGTCACTTTCAAATATTGGGAAATGGCAACATTGCCGGGGTAGAAGAGGACGAAGCTAATTGCAGGACATAGGAGTGCGAGTGAGAGGCAAATACTACATTTAACTCCATACTGTCTTTTAAGGTTGAGACGCTCCATATACCTTCATTAGGGATGCTTTGAAACGAGAAATTTTATAAACCTCTTTCTTTTTAGTTCAGGTCGACGATACAACTGATATCACAAAGATATCGCAGTGTTCGGTGATACTTCGGTATATTACCTACAAAGGTGCCCTAGGCGATCGCTTTCTTGGCTTTTATGATAGTCCGTACCGTACGCCGATTACTTTGTTCCACTTGCTTCAGACTGTTTTGAGTGAAGTTTCTTACAAAACTAAATTGATTGCCTACGTTATGACGGAGCTAGTGTCATGGCAGGTCATCTAAATGGTCTTCAAACTAAGGTCAAGGAAGATGCCCCTCAAGCATTATTTGTACATTGTATGGCAAACTGATTAAATCTAGTGGTAAAGTAAAGTATTAGCAACATATCAGAATGCCTTCTTTTGCGAGTCTGGGGGGTATTCCCTCATTTTTCATTCATCAGCCAAAAGAACTTTCGTCCCTGATTCAGTAATTGCGAAACGAATACCATCTGGTGTGGATACATGTTGGTCGTCACAGGGAATACTTTTAAACGTGGTTGTCGAGGAGTGGGAGGGATTGAAATACATTTTTGAAAGACTTGTGCACGATCCTCAGTCAGACGAAAAAACCATTCATAAATCAGAAGGGTTGTTTAATAACTTCAATAGCTTCCAATTCACATTTTTATCAATAGTATTCAATGAAGTTTTTGAGCTTGCTAATATATTATTTAACGTGCTCCAAATGAAGTCTCTGGACGTTTACTTCTGACTCTCAAAAATAAACACCACACGGCAACTGATACTAGGTAAAGGGAATGAAGAAACTTTTAAAACCTATTTTTATACGGCTGAGAAGAAAACTAAAATTGAACTTAACAGACATTCTGGTATACAGAAAATGAGGTTTTTCTGAAGTATCGAGTGCTATAGTTTGAGATACTGGATTTAGTCTCCGTAGAAATTGATATAAGATTTCAAGATATGCAGAAGCTCCAGTTTCTTTGCTTAGGAGATAGCTCTAAGTTTGAGGAATACTCTAAAATCCTTAGTCTCTAGAGAACTTAAAAATCTCTTATCCCACGATATTTGACACACACAGGTTTAAAAATGTACTTCAGTACATCTATTCTGATTCTACCTACAAAAATACCCGTTTAGAGGAAATAATTTTGTCACTCAATAAGAAAGAACTTGAGGACCTGTTCAAAGAAGCGTATAAATTATTTTGTTTAACACTTACTATACCGTCTACCAGTTCCTCAGTAGAAAGAATCTTTTCGTGCCTTAAGCGGATAAAAACATACTTAAGGAATTCAACATACCAGGAGAGGCTGACTGCGCTGGCAGCCATATCCCTGGAGAAGTCGCTGCTCAACGACTTGATGAATACAATGCCCTTTTGAGATGACATCATAGACAAGTTCACTGCTTCAAAGGACCAAAGAATAGATTTAACATACAAGCTTAGACGTTAGTTAATTTTTAACTTTTAGTGAATTTTTATACTGATGTGCTTTTTAAAGTAAGTGCATGAAAATAATACAGTGGATGATTTGTATGCCATTGTCTTCCCAAAGCATCACCCCGATACCAGATTTCCTCCTAACTAGATGACCCAACACACCTATTCAAAATGTATACGTTTACTGCACACGAGCGTGTTGGGCTGCACCGAATTTACACCCCACGAGCCGCCTCTGGAAGAACTTAATTATGCAAAGATTGCAGAAGTTTCCAAAATTGAGGATGCCAAGTTTTCTTCTGCAGAATTTCTTGTAGAAAGGTTTCCATCATTGCTGCCATGGAAGGCAAGTGAGTCAGCTGAGGATGCAATGAATGTGCTTCAGAACCAATTTGTGGCCCTGCAGGTTGATGACTTTGCTACTGTTGAGAGTGAGAACTTGGCAGATGACACCAAATGGGCTCGCTTGATGAGCATTCGTGGAGCTATCCAGGCTAATGCTTTCTATTTTGACTCGACCGCACAGCAATGCTCAGTGGGAGCGTGTGTTCAGCTTGGTGAAAAAGAACCGAAATCAGTTTAGGTCCTCCATGTCCAATGAAACTGTGGGATCCATTTCTGTTTTCATAACAAGAAGTAGCGGTCCATGTTACATGAATAGTTTTCCTCCAGAATTTCTGAAGAAAGCTACTCATCTCCATCTCTCCTCTCCAACCTGTGATGGAATATAGCCAGTGTTCTGTGACTTGCAAGATCAAAGTGCAGAAAAGCTCATATTTGTGTAGTGTGTGAACTGTTCCCAATTATGTGTTCTTGATGTAATTGCAATATTTTTGGAAACTGGCACAACAAATTAGATAGTTTCACATCACCAAGAGTTTGTAATCTCTTTCCCTGTAGTCTTTTCTCGCTATGTTTTAAGACCTTGCGACGCATGTACATGTTAATTTTTTGCACTTTGGGATCTTCTGGATTTCTATTTTTGAAAGTTGGCAGGTATTTAACTGTGTAAATGTTATACACAAAGAACATTTAACTGAAGTAAATTAAGATGGGATATAAGAATTTGGCCAGGCCCTTGGAAAAAATACCCGTATAAATGTGAAGCGTATGAAGGAAGTTTTACTGTATTTTTGTAGCATCAACTGTTTCCTCTTCTTATATTTTCCACTCGTGCATATGTTTAATGTTGCTTTTCTCTACCAAATTGATATACGACAACAATTGTAAACTAAAGAAATGTACAATAATCATCATTCGTGGAAAGATGCCTTAACTCAACAAAACCATCTATGTGCAAGGAGAGACATATTGAATACCATAAATAAGACATACGGTACATATTCCATAAGGCATACAATTGGGATGAAAGAAGCAGGAAGCAGTGTCCTGGTAATGGTCATAAGAATCTGAACTTTTGAATTTGTGGCATTGGTTTAAATGGGTGATGATTTCAAATCTTTTTGTTTTACTCTATCAATGTAAATATCACTTCTTCGTGTCCTGAAAATCATGATTTCTTATATTGTATTTAATTAAAAAGAACATTAGTTGAATCTCAATAAAATTGAAGTAAAACCGGTATAGGAAAAGGTAAATTGTTTTATGTCCAAGAAGTGAAGTATTAGAATCCACTTTTTAGTGTTACTTAGTAATCTCTTATAGATTGCTTTTCAGTCGGTCAACACGATTGCGCCAAATTATCTCTCTATCAGTTCTTAACTAAGTACCCTCAAGTTTTTTGGAAGTTAGTCTAGATGTGACTTCAAAGAGTATAACTATACTGCAGTTGTTTGTATGCTAATTAAGTGAGAAATAATTCATGTAATATTTCTTTCAGGTTAGCGTGTTTAAATACGGTATTTGTAGTCCCCGCGTAATATAATTAGGTACAATCGTGCTGACAGACTAAAATGCATTCTATAATAGACTTCAATTATTAATTGGGTAGACTTTTGCATCTTAGCTTTATGGTATATGAATGGTTAGTTGACATGCATTGGAGCTTTACTCAAACACTAGCAGTAATTGGCCACCAAGACATTACTTCAACACTGATAGCTTCTTATCTTTTATTTTATGTCCTGGTGAAATCCCTGTTATCAGTTCCTCACTTAGTATCCTCAAGTTTTTTGGAAGTTAGTTGAGATGAGACTTCGAAAGGTATAACTATAGAGCCGTTCCTTGAATCATAGGTGGTTTTCTTAAGCAGGTCTTAAGTTTTATACACTTTGTGATGTGAATACTTTATGCTTTTATTTTTATTTTGTTGTTACCATTCTTTTGATAGTTCAATCATTTTTGGGCAGTATTTGACTATACAAGCCCTTATTTATTGTATTATAATAATGAACTGGATGAATTCGAAATATTGTAGTAATTTGCTGCTCTGTTTATTTGTATATTCTTTTAATAACCCTTTACTGTGTTTGGTTTTATTTATGGAGTGTAGTTCAGTATCTATAATTGAAACATATTTATGTTAAAATGTTTGTGATAAATGCCTTACTGTGCATGTACTGATTCTAATTACATTTTATCTCTCATAAAAGCAATCTATTTTTGTGTGAATGGTGTGAATTGCGATTGTACAAAAGTATGCCTGAAGTACATCATCTTATTTCAAGCTGTGATTGGCTTTCTTATCTTCCTATCCCCATCCTCACCCTCAAAAGGGAAAGGGGAAAAAAAAAGTTTGGTCTGTTGACATTGAAGGATGTTTAAATATGGCAGCCTTGTTTTGGTAGATGTACTGACAGTGTTATTATTTATTGAAATTCATTTAAAATCCTTAATAACACAACAATTCAAGGATGTCAAACCCACAACATTATCTTAGTACCCAACATGCTAAATTTTGATCATTTTAAAAATCCTGCATAGGAAGATGTTTGTTGTACATTTCTGGCACAGTTGATAAACAGGTTGATTGTGGTAACTTATGCCGAGGTTCTTCTTGACATGTCACATTTTAAATTATTTTATTATATCGTCAGCTTACTGCGAAAGGTTGGTAAGTCCACTTTTGGGCAAAATGGAGTTATTGGCTGAAAGGTGTTAAGAATATCATTATTGTTTACAGTAGATCATTGGTAACTCCTTCCAGAGAGCACAAAAAGGATTGTGCAGGTTTACTGGTTTTGCTAAGTCCATGTTTTCGTAAATATAGTCTGTAAAGATTAAGTCAAGTCACTTACCAATTTCTTGCTGTAGTATTTTCTCCGCCTTGCGATTCAGTTCTGTATGAAAATATCTAGTAATTGAAATTACTTCATTATTTTAATTTTTATGAAGGCCATTGTTGATTAGGCGGGCTTTTACTACTTTGCAGTGATCGATCTTCCAGTGTTTAGAGCATTATTGAACAAAGTAATTTGTGAAATAGTAACAGTGTTTACAATGTCTTCAAGATGCTTGAAGATACTTCAACTGGTCTTGAATAAATCAATGAAGACTAGAACATCCTGACCTGCAACAAAGTGTTCTTCAAATCCCTAATGATGAAATATCTCAAATGTACTTCTCCCGCAAAATCTGTGTCTACAATTTAACTCTGTACATGTCACTTATTCCTCAACACGCCTATTGCTTTGTGTGGACAGAACTGAATGGACAGCATGGAAGTTCTGAAATTGGCCGTGCTCTGCTTCAGTGGTTTTATCAGCTTCCAGAATCACTAACAGACATCTCTGTATACTCTGACACTTGTTCTGGCTAGAACAGAAACAAAAATATTGCTGCATTGTTCATGTTCTTGGTTCAGAATACCCACATTAATGTTGTAAAACACAATTTTTTAGAATACGGATATTCGTATATGGAAGTTGATTCTGTCCATAGCACTATAGAGTATCAAAAGAAAATGTCCCGGTATATTCATGATGGATTGGCTAACGATCTTCCGGATGGCAAGGTCTCAAAGAAATAGAAAAAATGCAAGACCTTAAATTGTAAAGGAACTCGTGTATAAGGACATGGTAAATTTGACAGAATTATCAGCAGCACTAATATGGAATCGCAATGTACTGTAGATGAACATGGAAATACAGTCAACTGGCTGAAAGTAAAGTGTCTGAAGTTTGGAAAAAATCAGCCTGAAATCGTCCAGTATCGCTATCAGTATGATGGTCCCTACATTAAAATTAACACCCGCATTCAATCAGAAGGACGTCCAATGAAAATTCCTAATGAACTTCCCAAGCTATACCATGCATACATCCCAATTTCAAAACAAAAGAAACTTGTTCTGGAAAAACTGTGCAAGACCAGTATAATCCCAGCAGAACTACATCCCTGGTGCAAGAGCTTGCTGACCTCGACCAATGCGAGTACTGCTGCTCCTGAGTCAAGCTTTTCAGAAAGTGAGACTGAATTTAGTGAGTAGAAGACCCAGGTAGCTGTATGTAAACAATAATAGATCCCTGTTAACATAGCTTGAAGAATTAATAAATTGTAAGAATGCAGTATCTTGCCATTATTGTCAGGAAAAAAATCAGTAAGTCCTCACTGTTGCCTTATTTTTATTCTTATTGTTAATTAAACACATTGTTAGACAAACACAAATAATTTTGTTTACTTCTCTATTTACCCCGGCTCATAATGGAAATTAATTTAAGTTGTATAGTTAATATTATTTATTTTTAAATTATGGTCAAACATTTAAATTGTCATTATCTCAATTTGTGCAACCTGATTTTCGCCAAGTGCCAAATCAGAGATCTATTGCCGAGGAATGGAAATGTGCCAGTTGACATTATAATGAGTGATTATGGAGTGTTACTGGAATAAAATAGACAGGGGAAACCCAGAGCACCCAGAGAAGGCGTCCCACCTCCATTTTTTTCAGCAGAACAGTTCACTATTTTCATGCACTGGCCAAGATTTTAACCTAGGTAGCTCCGGTGAAAGGTCGAGGTCTAACCACCAGGTATGTTTTTTTGTAAAATCCTATGCATAAAGTTTCACTTGTGCAATAAGTTGTTTCCTCGGATTCAAATTGTGGACTGGAAATTATTGATCAGTTTAATGTAAGGTTTTTCAAATGCAAAATTGTAATTATAAGATTATTTGATTTTAACTTCGTCTTCCTAAAATAAAAAATGGTGTGAACACAAAATCATTTTAGAATTTCAAAGTTCCCCATATGTTTGTTGTAATGCTAAGACAATCCAATTATACAACAGAATTATCTCGCTTCAGGACAGGAAATTAAATATGTGGAGAGCTTCTATTTGGAGGATGACGTTAGTACGGCCATGGCTGGGATGAAACTCTAAATTTGTTAAGGAGGAGATAGGAAAGTTTACTTTTAACTAACTTGAAAGAACTCAACAAGGAGTTAGGAATAAGTCGTCCAATAATAAAAGTAGGCTTTTTAATGTTTGCATCTTTTGAGACGCATATACTGTTTCTTGGCAGGTGCACCAGGGACACGATGTGTGAAAATGTAATATTGTCTATGCATTTACAGAACCTGAAAGATGAGAGTGAGCATGGGATGCAAAATCTTGCTGGCTTGATATAGAACGTGGTACCGAATGCTATGAGCCTTCACCAAACTAAGAGTGCTCTTGTGATTCAGTCTATTGGGGGCATGCTGCTACAGACAATCGAAGATATATACAGTATGTTGAAAATCTGGCTGCTGTGAGATTTTATGGAACAGCTCTTGGTTTAGAGTTTTCACAGAAGTGAGGCAAGGCTGCAATCTTTCATGATTACTGTTAATTTTATAAATGGAGCATTTACTGGAGGGCATAAATTGGGTGGAAACTAGGTAAGCAGCCTGTCATATGCTGATGACCCAGTTGTAATGACGGACTCCATCAAATGTTTCTAAGATAACATGATGAACTTGAACAGAATGTAGGTATTATGGTATGAAAATCAGCATTTAAAAAGCAAAGATGTTGTTAGTTGGGAAGAAACACAAGTAAATAGTATACCAGGTAAGAGGAACCAAATTGGAGAAGATAGATAATTTTAGTGTTTGGGATGTGGATTCTCTCAGGATTGTAGTACTGTATAGTAAAAGAGGTTGTCAAGATTGTTGAAAAGTAAATGCAGCAAGTTCTTGGGTACAATCTACTGAATTCTGCAAGAAAGAAGTAAATATAGAGACAAAACTCCATCTACATATATCAGCTGGATGTAACTGGTATGAGAGTAGCACAAATGATTGTGGGAGAAAAGATTTGAGGATATGCCTACTCGTAATGAGAGAGAAATGGCCGAGTTAGAAATGAATAGGCTAGACTAGATTGCTCGTATGAGCTGACTCAGATGGTGGGGTCATGTGATGTAAATGGGAGAGGAAAGATTACCTGAGAGGTTAATGAATTCGGCTATAGAGAGTACGAGAAGCATAGGCAGACTTAGGTGGCGATAGTTAGATTCTGTATTTCAACACGCGCAACGAATAAGGGACTCCATGCCACCTCGGTCTGTTTGAGATTATGATGGATATAGGAATCTGGTCACATATAGCATGAAATGACATGTTAAGCTTGCATACAACTGCCTCCTATGGGTAGTTATTTGCAATTGGAATTCCATGTGCGCGGAAGAAGGAACCCGGTATTTCAAGATGGCGGGTATTCATAAAATTTCATAATATTGGTCGCAAACTTAAATGTGACATGACAGATTGGAAGTATATGAAGAGAAAGATGTTGAAATATGCTGGGGAAGCGTATTAAAATCAACGGGGACGTTAAATACCAGCAAAAAAAGACAACCAAATGAGGTGAGTGGAAAAAGGATCTCCTTCACCTATGAGAAAGCCTGTATGCCAGATCTTCCTATTAATAGGCATCAATTTGGTAATTACTTATTTGAATATAACCATATTATAATGTAGAGAGTAAGTTGGTTAATTTAGGAACTTCGGACATTGTATCATCAGCCCCGTGTATTTGCGTAGTCTATGTGTGGAAATACTCTGATACCGTGCTTTATTTTGTTGAGAGCTAGTGTGTTCACGTGAAATTGGGGCTAGGGTTGGGAAGAATGCAACCATGGCTTGTTAGATACCATCCCGACAGTTACTTGAGATCCCATCCGAGCCGTCTGGACGGGAAGCTACCACGATTATCCGTCTATCACTCACAGCTACTGTAGAGAAAAAGTGGCTCGTATTGTCTTAGTAAGATTCTACGATAATCGAAATCCTCTTTGCTATGGTACGGAGCCTCACCGTGTGGCGGCCGGGCCACTGCATTGCAGCAGGTTGAGCAAGGCAGTGACGCTAGCAGCAGTGGAGCGCCCAACTAGTTTATTACATTTACACTTTTTAACGTATTACTTACATTACTTACATGAATTTCAGAGTAGTTGCTGGAAATGCTGTCCTTCAATTTCTAATGACATATTGCACCGACCACAGTGGGCCAGAATCTTGAAAACTTGGCCAAAAAGGGAAAAAAAAGTTTCTAGATGGGAATTTTGGACTATCAGGTTGGCTACAGTAATGTTGGGACTACTGAATACCAGTTGTGCGGAGGAGTAGGTGTTCATTTCGTCCGTTATATTTCAGGACAATCGCGTCAATTCATTGTTAGCGGTGCGTGCAGCCGGCCAGGCTACAAAATAGTCTCGTCGTTAAAGAACAATATTTGTGTTCTGTGTAAGTGAAGCGAATATTTTCAATATGGTGGGTGTTCCAGAAGGTATGTACTATATAATAGTACATTATGCAACGAGCCTATAATGGCTATAATTAAGACACGAGTATTTCTTATAAAACGAGCGTATGCGAGTTTTATAATTTCCATACGAGTGTCTTAATTACCATTATAGGCGAGTTGCATACGACTGTTTATGTTCGACGATAATTATAACTTTATTATATGTTTTAACATAAATATTCATAAATATCTGTTGAGAGTCAGCTACTGGAATTTTGTGATCGCAGAGCGAGCGTTGGGTGTTATACCTTCGTCTTTCAAGAGCTTTGAACGGCCGACGCATGCGTTCTGTGGGCTCTCAATGCCATATGCAGCCATATGTTTACATCAGCCGTCCCTCAGTAATATTGTCACCGCAGTCATTTTAAGGTACTGTGCTATTTCTTGTCTCATATTCGCCAGTTTATTTACGCGAACATATGGACGGTGGGTATTCCATGTCGGTAATTTATTATAGTTCGATGTTGTGTTTATGTCCGACATGTTGGATTTTGAGCGCATGCGCGAAATTATAGTTTCCTAATTGGTCAATGAACGAGCTCTGATTGGCTGGAGAAACTGTATCGTAATGAAAAACGGTGTTATAATGACCATCATTATGATACAGTTTTCAAACACATAATAGTGAGGGTCGAACATAAAAACCATTTATATCATTATTAAGTCATTAAATTATACATGTTTTCTTCTAATTAACTCAATACCGGAAAATGCACGAGAAAATTGTAAAACTTGCTTAAAAATAGAGATAAGTTGCGAATTCCACGACATTCTGCTTTCTTTTGCACTGTGTCCGCAAGTATATATTATTACCTTTGTAAATTAACCTTCAAATCCACCAACTAGTACCAACTCTGGCTTTGAGCCACGTTTTAAGCGATACTTGCAAAATGTCATTATTGAGACATGTTGAAAAATGACAATACAATTAATTAATTATGAGCAACATTTTGTACAATTTAATTCATAATCGATGCCTAAGAGCATTGTAAAGAATATAAAAAGTAGAAAAAAGACTGAAAAACCTCTGGACGTTTCTTTGAAAACGCTCCAACATCAGCGTTGATAACTGGAATTTCCGAAGAACAAATCCACCGTTTTCACATTATTTTGCAGACAATTTCGAGCGGACGCCAAAGCAACTGCCTGACACTACGTCAAAGAATACCCCTGGTACAACATGCCAACAACAGTCCATAGATTGATCCACGGACCAGAAATTATTTCTTCGGTCATTTTACCCATCGGTCAACTCATGAATCAACCAATAAGTTGATAAAGCAATATTGCCTGAGTTTTTCTCGAAGGTCTTCCAAAGTTAAGACTATGGAAGACTTGTTCGGGAGATCGTTGGCAAACACAGACCCCTATAGTTCTTCTCTACGCAAATCGTCACCAACGAAACAGAAGAGTTTGTCGCCAGAAGCCCCCTCTTAGTTCCTGTGGTGGAAGATTATGAAGATTCCGATGCAGATGATGAGGAAACGGTCTTTGAAGATGATGACAACGATTCAGTTGAAGGAGAAAACGACACCTTCTAATTATACGAGGTGTATAATAACGTACTCTCGTAGTTACAAACAATTTACTAAATGAATAATTGTAATTGAATTAAAATTATTTTTTGTAATATTTTACAATATCTTTTATCCTCTATTTGGTTCTTTTTTTTTTGAGATTATACTGTATTTTTTGACCATTAACTACAACAACCCCCAAATATTAACTTGTAAATAAATAAAAATATTTTTATCAATTTTTGTGCGCCTTATTGGATCCACCATTTTGTTTTTTGATGTGTAACATATTTCCGCTCGGTTGCTGGATAGTTTAATGGGAGTGATTTTGAAAATTGGGGACGGAAGTGGATCGGAACGGTCGAGCTGGCAGTGGTGGATCGAAGGGAAGTGTACTAGCTGGCAGTGGTGGAAAACGAAGTATGCACTGCCTGCTCAATCAATCGAACGGAAATGTACTAGCTGGCAGTGGTGGAAAACGAAGTATGCACTGCCTGCTCAATCAATCGAACGGAAATGTACTAGCTGGCAGTGGTGGAGAACGGAAGTAGGCACAGCCCGATCGATCGATCCAGCGGGCAGTGGTACGAGAAAAAAAAAGAGCGCGCGGTGTCGGAAATTGATACCACGACGTACTCTCGGCCATGTGGAATGATGACATATTGAACGGATACGCTCATGCGAACTCTGGTGTCAAGCGATTGAAACAAATGACATGGTACATGTTCGAAGTCTTCGTATCAGTATTTAAATGGTAAAATGCTTTAATATCAAACATTGTAAGTAGACGGCATTGCCGGTATTATGTTTCTGCACAATGGCTATTCAAATATTAACCCACATAACGGTAATGCAGTCATTAATATAATATAATCGTTGTGGTTATACGAGAAGTGAGCAAGCCTTCATGAACTATTACTGAATACATTCTCTTTACTCAAAAGAGGGCCTATTCATAAGTCAATTTAACGCAGGAACATTATCGAAACAAGCAAAATATAAATGAAACTTAGTTCCGTAATGCAGTATTATTGGAACGTGGAAATAAGTCACCATCTTGTGCACAAAATTTGCGTAGTCTAAATAGCCGTGGGGTTAGTGCTTATGACTGTGAATCTAGAGATCTTGGGGACGGGGTAGATATTTTTGCTACCAGATTATCATTTTAAACGATATTTATCATAACAATATGACTCATTTTAATAGAATCCATATGAAATTACGTGTTGGTCTGTGAATCAAGAGGACCTGTTTTTAAGGAATGTAAGATTATGAGCGGTGTCGCGTCTATTAATCTAGTTGATCCCAGGGGCGGATGTAGGGGAGGGCGAGGAGAGCAACCGCCCGGGGGGCCCCGCGCCATGGATTAAAAAAAAAAAAATCACTCTTTTCAAACTAATTTATAATTCATATTATTTTTTTCAGTGCAGCTATGACCTCCCGTGACCGTTTAGCAAGTTTCGAGTTCAGTGAAATGATAGAAGACTTCAGCCGGGGAAAAAGTCGCAAAGTAGCCTAATACAGTATTTTAATATTTCATAGTTTACATAATCTTCTTCAAGGGGACTTGAAGGTTTCTTTCATATTATTAAACAAGATGTTCAGTAAAGAACATATAGCCTACTTTCTCCTAAATGCATGGGTATTGTTAGCCTATAACTCTTTGTCCTTTTCAAGGAGTTTAATTGAATGTTGGTTATAGTAGCCTGTTGAAATACAACGTGTTATACGGATATTAAACATGAATATGAGGTGCCCTTTGCTAGTGCTACCTCTGTACAAAATTTCATTCAATTCGGTTTCACCGTGTTTGAATTGATATGGTGAATCGATTTGCACACACACATGGCTGCTATCTGCAAACTATTGGGCTGAAGACCTTGTATTTCAGTCAAAAGTTGCTTCCCACAAAATGGTATGTTGTTGCAAAATTTGGTAGAGATCAGGTTGGTCGTAATTTGATTTTATCTTTTAACATTTGGGTGGCCGCCATTACGTTTCCGTCAAAATGGCGACGATATAAAACATGACACTGAGTTGCCTTTTGCAAGTGCTACCTCTGTACCAAATTTCGTTCAATTCGGTTTCACCGTGTCTGAATTGATCGGGGGAATCGATTTGCACACATACATGGCCGCTATCTGTATGGGCTGACGACCTTGTTGTTTAGTCATACGATGCTTACCACATAAAGGTATGCTGTTGCAAGATTAAGTAGAGATCGGATGATTAGGGTGGTCGTAATTTGATTTAAGCTTTTAACATTTGGGTGGTCGCCATTACGTTTCGTCAAGATGGCGGCGATATAAAACATGACAATGAGGTGCCCTTTGCTATTGCTACCTCTGTACCAAATTTCGTTCAATTCGGTTTCACCGTGTTTGAACAGATAGGGGGAATCGATTAGCACACAAACATGGCCGCCATCCGCAAGTTATTGGGCTGATGACCTTGTAGATTTGTCAAACAATTTTAATATGAAAAGGTATAATGTTGAAAAAATTGGTAGAGACCAGATGATTCGTTTGGTCGTATTTGATTTAAGCTTTCAACATTTGGATGGTCGCCATTACGTTTTCGTCAAGATGGCGGCGATATAAAACATGACACTGAGGTGGCCTTTGCCAGTGCTACCTCTGTACCAAATTTCGTTCAATTCAGTTTCACCGTGTTTGAATAGATAGGGGGAATCGATTGGCACACAAACATGGCCGCCATCCGCAAATTATTGGGCTGATTACCTTGTAGATTGGTCAAAAAATATTTAATATGAAAAGGTATAACGTTGCAAAAATTGGTAGAGATCAGATGATTCGTTCGGTCGTAATTTGATTTATGCTTTCAACATTGCGGCTGGCATAGGAAGCCTGTAGGAGTGCTCCGCTTTATCCCGCGCAAACCGCAGTTTTTAACCGCAATTTCCGGCCCGAAACTGAGTGACCAAGTAACTTAGTGTGTGAAGTACGTGCCTGAACATTTTCTACATCATTATGTCAATCCAAAAGGTGAACAAACGTGTAAATGTTGTTGAGGCAACGATGGCAGACTTTGAAGCACGCCTTTAGTTGTTGAACAGTGCTGCCAACCTGGGTCAAGACTCCCTAGAGTCGCTTACTCGTGATTTTCGCGAGCTCCGAAGCACTGTCACCTCCGAACTGGCTGTGCTTAAAGAAGAACTGAGCAAGCTGGAGTGGAGACTTGCCCACCACGAGGAGCTGCTGGACGAAGGAGAGCAATACAGCCGGAGAAACTGCCTTCTTCTCCACGGGATCGTTGAGGACCCTGAGGAAGATGTGTACGAGAAAGTGAGGGACACAATCAAGACGAAGTTGAACGTGGACCTCCCTATGGAGAGCCTGGATAGATGTCACAGGATTGGGCGCCCGCAGCGAACAGCAGCTGAAGTGGTAGCCACTGAGAAACGCCCTATTATTGTAAAATTCTTCCGCTACCACGAGCGAGATCACATCTGGAAGTCCAAGCGCCTCCTAAAGGGAACCAAGATTCTTATTACTGAATCCCTCACAAAAAAAAACGGAAAACTATCCTAAATGCAGCGAGAGACCACTTCGGACCCATCCGAGTCTGGACCCAGGACGGCCGCGTTTTAATACACCTCCCTGATGGAACTAAGAAGACCGTCACCACATTTAGGGAGCTGGAAACCGTGCAGCAAATGCCGGGCATTAGAGTGAAGTGAAATGAACATGTGCGTAATGTTTATATTAGACAAGTTTAGTAATAAGTGTGTGTGTGTGCGTTGGTTGCGGTCGGCAGTGTGCAGCGGGAGGTCCAGGTAGGTGTCTTCTATTTTAAGATATATCTCCCGTTACCCAGCTGAGCTATTGTATGAATGAGCTAACTGACCTTGGCCAGCCTAGCCCACACCAACCCTCCCTGATGGAACTAAGAAGACCGTCACCACATTTAGGGAGCTGGAAACCGTGCAGCAAATGCCGGGCATTAGAGTGAAGTGAAATGAACACCACTGGCTTTCTTCTAAAACAGGCACTTCCCTCATCCAAGCATTCATTAGAATGTTGCCATAATAATGCTCTGTTACTGGTTGCGCATCACGACGAAATACAGACAATAATAAACGAAAACAATATCCTTATCCTCTGCATAAGTGAAAGTTGGTTAAAACCTGACATCCCGTCTAGCATGGTAGAACTAAATCGGTACTCTCTGGAACGTCATGACAGAAATGATGGGAGGCGAGCAGGCGGGGTTGCCATGTACTGTAGAAGCGACTTAAAAAGACGGGTAATATGTCTATCAACACTTAGCACACAACCAGGACCGGAATTCATGTTTGTTGAAGTAATTGTTGGCCAACAAAAGACTCTGGTAGCTGTTGTATATAAGCCGCCAAGAATAACAAACATGAGTGAATTTGAAAACCGCTTGCTCGACTTACTTCCATGCTACGAACACGTAATAGGCGTGGGTGACTACAATACCAATTTACTGACACAGACGTACGAGACCAAGCAATTACAAAACCTGTTCTCTTCCTGCGACATGACTATTCTTCCCCTAGAACCTACAAACCACATTTACTCTGATAAATACGAATCACATACACTCATTGACCATCTTGTGACAAGCAATCTCGACAGAGTTGAAACTTTCGGGCAAATACCCGTACCATCTATCTCCACCCATGACCTAATTTACCTATCGTACTCCCTACGTGTGCCTAAGTACACTCCTAAATATATTATCACTAGAAACATGAAAAATATTAATATGGATGACTTAAAACATGACGCATACAACCTTCCCTGGAATGACATATTACTCTTAGATAACATTGACGCAAAAGTAAACAAGTTAAATTCTCTTATTATTAGTCTGTATGACAAACATGCCCCTAAACATTCGATCAAAGTTACTCGCCCAGCATGCCCATGGTTAAATGAAAACATTAAAAGTATGATGGCACAGCGTGATGCACTGTTCCGGCGTTTTAAACGTACCCGTGACGAAACTGATTTTGAAAATTATCGTGTGCTCAGAAATCGTATTAAGCAGCTCGTAAGAAACGCCAAATTCTCCTACATACAAAACGTGACAAAGAAGATGAATACAAGGAATGCCTGGAATAATATGCGTTCTCTAGGTACAGGCAAACAGCAGCAACTGACACATGTACCAGACATACCGCTTGATGAATTAAATGAATATTTCACTGAAGAGAGAGTACCAACTAATTCAACACCCCATGATCCTTTTCACCCACTACCTGACCACCCGCTCTTTACTTTCCATCCGGTTACGGCGGACAAAGTAAAAAAGGTACTATATTCCATAAAATCAAAAGCGAGAGGAGTTGATGATATTCCCATATCCTTCATACATAATATCATCGGTGCCGTTCTACCAATTATTACTCACATATTCAACCATAGTCTTACAACTAACACCTTTCCCTCCCTATGGAATCAAGCCAATGTCATCCCTATTCCTAAGAAAACCGAACCTTTATTTTCATCTGACTATCGGCCAATATCCATTCTACCTGCACTTTCAAAAGCCCTCGAGTGTCTGGTTCATGAGCAAGTACTTGAATATTTGAATAACCGTTCTCTTTTAGACCCTCTGCAATCAGGTTTCAAGAAGGAACATAGCACCGCAACAGCATTACTCAAAGTGACTGACGACATTAGACACGCAATGGACCAAAAACTGGTGACAATCCTCACCCTTCTCGACTTATGCAGTGCTTTTGACACCATAAATACTCAGACACTATTGAAAAAGATGGAATTTTATTACTTCGACCAGCAGACAATTAACTTTTTCGCATCATACCTGAATAATCGCCAGCAACGTGTTGTAACCCAGGATAAAACTTCTCAGTGGCTAAGCAGAAAGTCAGGCGCCCCACAGGGTAGTGTACTAGGACCCTTGCTTTTTGTACTATATATCAATGATATCTCATCTAATTTGAAAAATTGCAAATATCACCTATATGCAGATGATTTGCAAATATGCTCCCACTGCAAGACAAATGACATTCCATTGACAATTGAAACTATCAACGCTGACCTTCAACGATTTGGAAAATATTCTCAGGAAAATTCCCTTCTTCTGAATCCATCCAAAACACAAGTTATCATAATTGGCTCTCAAAAACTATTGACGTCACTCCGAGATCAAATTATTCCCCCAATTGTACTGAACAGCAATGAAATTCCATACTGCCCTACAGTGAAAAATCTAGGTGTGATAATAAATCAGACTCTTAACTGGTCTGAACATGTACAGAATGTATGAAAGAAGATTTTCGCAACGCTCCACTCCCTCAAAAGAAAAATATATATTTTACCATTTAAAGTAAGAATCCTACTCATACAGACACTAATACTCCCTATTCTTGACTACTGTGACGTTATTCTTGTAGACGCAACCAAAACATTAACTTTGAAACTTCAACGAGCTCTGAACTCTTGCATACGATTTATCTACGATCTGAGCTATGATAAACATATCACTCCCTATTATTGCGCTCTTGCCTGGCTGAAACCTGAACTACGACGATCATATCACATTCTTGTCCAGATTTTCCGATTATTGTCTGACGATAGACCACTATACTTATCAAATAAATTCAAGTACTTGTCTTCTTTCCATGGTAATAATACACGCTCTGGTTCTTCCCTCTCCATTCCTATTCATCGCTCCTCTATATACAACAACTCTTTTCATGTGGTGAGGTCTAGGCTGTGGAATACCCTTCCAGCCAGTGTCAGGGGTAGCGCCTCACTATCTAAATTCAAGACCACCTGCTGAACATTGCTGACCGACAACAAGTGTGACTGGATGAGTAAATGAGAGTGTGAAAGTCATGATCAATGTCAAATATTATTGTTTAATTTTGTCGCCATAATATGTTTATTGTATTGTATTAATGTGGTTAAGTGTAAGAGAGGGCCAAGAGCCCTAACTGCGCCACCAATAAAGGCAATAATAATATTAACATTTGGGTGGTCACCATTACGTTTTCGTCAAGATGGCGGCGATATAAAACATGACACTGAGGTGGCCTTTGCAAGTGATACCTCTGTACCAAATTTCGTTCAATTTGGTTTCACCGTGTTTGAATAGATAGGGGGAATCGAGTAGCACACAAACATGGCCGCCATCCGCAAATTATTGGGCTGATGACCTTGTATATTGGTCAAAAGATTCTTCATATGCAAAGGTATAATGTTGAAAAAATTGGTAGAGATCAGATGATTCGTTTGGTCGTAATTTGATTTAAGCTTTTAACATTTGGGTGGCCGCCATTACGTTTCCGTCAAGATGGCGGCGATATAAATCATAACAATGAGGTGCCCTTTGCTAGTGCTACCTCTGTACCAAATTTCGTTCAATTCGGATTCACTATGTTCGAATTGATAGGGGGGGGGGGGGGGGGACAGACATTCAGAGTACACACACTCACACACAGGCAGACACACAATTTTTCGCCCTGTGTTGATCTCATAAGTCTACTTTCATTTTTTGCAAAAATCGAAAGTCGGCTAAAAAATGTACTGTAGGGTATTCAATATATTGTAACTATTCATTATTTTATTATTATTAGAAAACTATTTTCTATTTCCTATTGTTGTTCCCCCCTCCCCCTTATCTTATCGCCCAGGGCCCCGCAATGCCTGGATCCGCCACTGGTTGATCCATATCGTATTCTTTATTTAGGCTAGTGCTGGTGGAAGCTACAAATCATCTAATAAAATGAGTTCCGTATTATAAACTACAATATCTGTAAAACACTCCCTTTTACAATAGATTAATATTTGTGCCAATAATAGTATAAAATACCGGTGTATCAACAATTTCACGTGAGGTTTCTTCTATGTCAGATGTTACACATCATATGCGACTACTGTATGGCTCGTACTTTTTTTTTAAATGTTTGAACTCAATCTTTATCAGCAACCTCGATAATTCCCCCCCCCCAAAAAAACACTTTTATATGAATAAATTGACTTTTATCAACATTTGCCCGCCATTTTGACTTTTTGATATATTCTTAATCAGCAACTTCGAATACCTTTACATACCGTACTAACTTTCGTACAAATTGAACAACTCTTTATATTTTGGTCACGTTTTCAAGATTCTGGCCCACTGTGCGACGTATGAAGTTTTGGTACACTCATCGAAATTCATCCTCGCTGATATTTCGTATCAGTGCAGTCATTTCGTTCTCGAGAGCCTCCAAAGTACGCGGATTGTTTCTGTATACCTTTTGCTTCAGTGTCCCAAAGTAAAAATCGCACGGAACTGAAACTTATGAACACTTTGACTAGAAGACTTTCTCTTGAGAAGATAAGTTTCCACTAGGAAAATTCGATGTTTTTTTCTGTACCTAACCCTGTTCAAGGGGTACCAGGTAGGTTACAGTACTTCACAACAAGTCTTATCAGCGGCGGCTCGTAGGGTTTAAGTTCGGTGCAGCCCAACATGCTCATGTGCAGTTAACATATGCAATTTGAATAGGTGTGTTGGGTCATTTAGCTAGGAGGAAATCTGGTATCGGGGTGATGCTTTGGGAAGACAATGGCATACAAATCATCCGCTGTATTATTTTCATGCACTTACTTAAAAAAAGCACTATATAAGTATAAATTTAACTAAAAGAGCAAATATTACTCACATTCGCTCACGTCTATTGCTTGTATGTTAAATCTATTCTTCGGTCCTTTGAAGCAGCGAACTTGTCATGATGTCATCGCAAAAGAGCATTGTATTCATCAAGTCGTTGAGAAGTAACTTCTCCAGTGATATGGTTGTCAGCCTATCCTGGGATGCAGTGGCGGATTAAGGTAAAATGAGGCCCAAGTCCCTCAGATTATGGGGGCCCTTTAATTTTATCAAATATTCTTTTTATTTTTAGCACCTGTACATTTAATAAAGTATATACAAGAGTTTTTTTTGTCAAGATGAATAATACACTATTTATTAAATCATACATACATATATTTCAATTGAAACGATCACCGTTATTTGAAAGCATTTCAGATGATTTGATGAACAATTTAACAAAATACTATTTTTTACTTTTTGGGGGGGCCCAGATAATTGGGGGTCCTAGGCCTGGGCCTAGTCGGGCCTAATGGGTAAACCAGCACTGCTGGGATGTTGAATTCCTTAAGTGTGTTTTTATCTGCTTAAGGCACGAAAAGCTTCTTTCTACTGAGGAGCTGGTAGACGGTATAGTAAGTATTGAACAAAATAATGTATACGCTTCTTTGAACACGTCCTTAAGTTCGTTCTTATTGAGCGACAAAATTATTTCCTCCAAACTGGTATTTTTGTAGGTAGAAAAAGAATAGACGTACTGAAGTTCGTTTTTAGCCTACTTTCAATTTTTGCAAATAATGAAAGTAGACTTATGAGATCAACACATGGCCAAAAATTGTGTGTCTGTGAGTGTGTGTGTATCCTACTCTGCATAGCAAAGGGCACCTCAGTGTCATGTTTTATATCGCCGCCATCTTGACGGAAGCGTAATGGCGGCCCCCAAGTGTTCAAAGCTTAAATCAAATTACGACTAACCTAATCATCAGATCTCTACCAAATGTTACAACATCATACCTTCATGTGGGAAGTCTTTTTTGACCAAACTTCAAGGTCATCAGCCCAATAGTTTGAAGATAGCGGCCGTGTATATGTGCAAATCGATCCCCCGTATCAATTCAAACACAACTAAACCAAATCTAACCACCTTTGGTACAGAGGTAGCAAGAGACATCTCAGTGTCATATTGTATATCGCCGCTATCATAACACAAAATAAATGGCGCCCATCCAATTGTTCTGAGCTTAAATCAAATTACGACTGACCTAATCATCCGATCTCTGCCAAATTTTGCAACAATAGGCTATACCTTAATGTGGGAAGCGTCTTTTCCCCAAACTACAAGGTCATCAGCCAAATAATTTCAAGATGGTGGATGTATGAATCATGCAAGTATTATAGCCTAACCGTAACTTCAACAAGACCTGGCCTCAACAATTCAGCTTATCGTACATAGGGAGGTGACCGGTAGGATATTAGCATATTATAATAGAATATGTAACCGTAGAAGTGACTAACAGATCAGGCTTACCGTGCCATATCGTTGTCAAAATGGCCGCTACATTTGCTAGTAAATCCATATATTTCCATAACTTCGTAAGTTAGGAATGTACTGAACAAAATAATACCGGTACATATTTAGTATCAAATGGTTTATAGAAACGGCAGAAATCGCCCTGGGCTCATAATCTCGGGGTTCGTGGTTCAAATCCTTGCAGGTTCAATTTTTTACTTCGTTTTTTTTTTGGTATTTATTGATTTATAACAACTCATACGTTATAATGTTAAGCATATATTGTGTGTATTCGCAATCGAAAATATTATACGGAGGTCGAGTCATAAGTCATGGCAACTAGTTTTTTTCTCGCGAACAGGAGACAACACGGAAAATCTACGGTATGCATTTGGAAACGTACGGTATGTACTTGCGTAGGATGCCACTAGATGGTGTATATAAACAACAGTGTGGGTCTGAGTATGCCCCCAAGTTCAGCGTGCGAATGAGAGCGTCACACAATGGAAGTCAACACGCAGGAGCAATGATCGTATATTAAAATCGCAGTTCTCCGCGGCAGAAATGCACGCCAATGCCACGCAGAGCTGCGGGAAGCATTAGGTGTGCATGCCATGCCCTATAGAACAGTAGCGAGGTGGGTGGAGACGTTCAAAAGGGGTAGAGTATTAACTGCCGATTTGCCTCGCCCAGGCTATCCAGTGTCCATGGACAAATATGTACGGATAACGGTGATCGATCAGTGTTTACAGGAGGACAGGCGCTGGACTATAGCGGAATTGCAAGAACATACAGCAATACCAGCGGCAACAATACGGCGCATTTTACACAAGGACCTTCAGATGCGTAAAATGTGTGCAAAGTGGGTGCCACATCACTTAACGGAGGTACAGATGAGGACTCGTTACGAAACATATCGCATCAATCTGGAGAGCTTTCAGCAGGAAGGACAAGCCATGTTGAATCGCATTATTGCAGTCGATGAAACATGGGCACGTTCTTATGAACCTGAACTGAAGAGACAGTCAAGTGAATGGCGTCGTCAGGGGTCACCACGGAGACACAAGTTCAACAAAATCCATCGCCCAATAAGGTTATGGTCATCCTGGCATACGATGTTCAAGGTGTTCTTGTGTGTCATCCAGTGCGTGAGGGGCACACTGTCAATGCAGTGTATTACATTTCCTTTTTGTTGTACCAATTGCGCCGTGCAGGGCGAACCAAACGTCCTGATCGTTTGGACGACGCCATAACCTACACGATAACGCGACAGCTCACACAGCAGCCATCGTTCAGCGTCGCTTACGGTTACCAACCGTCCGGCTTTTGGTTATGTCCGGCCGGCATTTCTAATTTATCGACATTGTCCGGCATTTTTCGTTACAAGATTGCTCACTTAGGTTTTAGGCTGAAGACAGCATGTTATTGTATCGTACATCAACTCCATGTGCTCAGGGCGCTACTTCCGAGGGTGGAAATAAGTAATACTAATATTCGATATATTGAACTCGAAGTCCGGGCATCGATCAACCAATCAACGCGCTTCATTTCCACGTTTATGTTGAGAGAAACCGGAAGTGTCGAGAGCTACAGTTTACATGTGCTTGCCATATGATTTGCAGTTATCGTGTTTGGTTATCTGGTTGTCGCCGTAAATTATAGTGCGAGTATGCAGCGAGTGGAATGAAATATTAATCTCGTGGCATCCTATTACGTACCGGTATGTCATCTTTGCAACCTGAAAGGAGTGAATCCAAAAAAAGACTGTAAATTTTCGGATAAACTAAAACATAAGTATCCTTGCTTTATTCACGGACGCAGTGAAAGTGAAGCGAAATGTGCAGTGTGCAGTCATTTCATACAGTTTTCCATCACCAGTCGTACAAATCAATGGACTGCACAGCTAAATTGAATAAGAGTATGTTCTTAGGTTCTGAAGTAGCACAGAAACTGACCTGTGCAAGAACTAAAACAGAAGCCATAATAAATAATGTTAATGCTCCTCACTCGACAGATATTATAATTGAAACTCGTAACAATAAAGTTCCATTTTTTGGCCTAGGAACAGATGCAAGCAATCATGGTGCACTAAAGTTGTTTCCAATTGTCATCCAATTCTTTGATTACAAAAATAATGGCATTCAGATAAAGGTTCTTGATTTACAAGCATGTCCAAATGAAAGTTCTGAATGTATTTCCTCCTATATTTCAGATACTCTCAAATAGCATAAAATTACTTCTACTATAGGATTTTTTAAAATTATGGATACTCGAGTTTAGGCCTTAATTACAAGCAAACCAACATAACTATTGAAAAACGAGTTATACCAATATTTTCCTTGTTTAATTCTGCGTTAGACTATATAATCCAATTATTGTCAAGTTTATTAATTATTTATTTGTGGTTGTATGAAAAAATGTTCGTTTTTTTACGTCTTTTCTAGGAACCGCTCACATAAAACTATATATATGGAAAACTACTTGGCTGAGGGTAATGCCATTTTTATATGTGATAGGCACAAGTATTGGTAGTGCAAATCTCAAGTTTCAATTTTTTTCAACTACCTAATAAAATGTTCTTATACTTTTTCTGACGTAACATTTTCTTAGCCCAGGATAAACGTACAGCAGGAAACTTGGTCTCATTTTGAAGCTCTCATTCGTGATTATCGAAAACTACGGCCACTGTAAACGTACAGTGTGATGACGAATTTATGAAGAGTAATATTAATGGGAGGTTTTGTGCGTTCTGGCCCGTGCGATTAAAAGCGGGCGAGCTGGTGAATTCGAGAGCAGCGTTGCAGTGGCGAATGCAACTTTACTCACCCCCTTGCAACCAATAGCAATATGCCCAATAATAATACTAATAATAATAATAGAAATGTCAGAATTATTATTATTAATAATAACTTATTACAATTATTATTATTATTATTATTATTATTATTATTAATTCAATTCACCACTACAAACATGGTTTACTCTAAAGCACGGGTTAATCGTAGTGCTTTGCAACAATACATAAAAACTATAGTACAAACTATAATACATACAAATCATGTATATACAAAATAAATAGTTCATTATCACTCATTCACTAGCCAGAAAGGATCACACAATATTGCATGTGGACAATAGGACAGAATGCTGCCTACTCCTGTAGATGGTCGGCGGAAGATCCAATTCCTTCAGACTAATATTATTGTTATTATTATTATTAATATTAGAGTTGGAGAAAAACATATCCGTAATTTGTAAGACATTTTATGTCTGTATACCTAAAGAATTTCTGTTTCACTCTTAAACACTTGCCCTCATTCCCCAGATTATTTTGGTTACATCTTTCAAGCGGCTCCTTTCATCTTCGCACTTCCACCTTCTCTCTCCGCTCCAGACAAGTGTCGTATTTTTTTTTGGAAATATGACACTGGCCACCTGTATTTGCGTTCGCTGAACACCCCGTGCCATAGCCGTGCACGTTAAATCACGCCATGGGGAGCTGCAGCAAGTCCGCATATCAGGGGTTCGAATCTCGACGCCGACAGAGGCTACCATGAGTGTGATTTTTGTCCGAGTTTTCCTACACTATATCCAGGCAAATGCAGCGATAGTACCTCAGTTCATCATAGAAGCTTATTATACAAGTTCAACACAAGCCCCTAAAATGAACTAGAGTATTAACAACACTAATGATGATAATTGTTGTTTTAAGAGGCCTAACTTCTAGGTTATCGGCCCCTATTAACAACAACGTTCTAAACCATTTGCACATCGTTAGAGATATCCAAAGATTACTAAAACATTCATAGCCAAGGAGGGGCCGATAACCTCGATGTTAGGCCCCTTAAAGCAACAATTATCATCATCATCGTTCATAGCCAAGGTATTAATACAATAAAAGTGAAGAGCACTTCTAAGATAAATCTTAAAAAAAAAACACTGGTCGAAATCAATAAAATAATTCGAGCGATAACTTACCTCTATATCGATATTCCAACCGTCTTCTGCCAAAACCAGCATTAATCTATTTGAAGGTAAGTTCCATTCGTCTGGATTTCTTCAAAAACACGTGTGTGTCAGCATCAGTAAAATTACCGTTAGGGTGCTTCCTGAGTGAACAAAGCAGCTGCTTCTCAATTGTCATCATTGATAGGGAAGTAGTCTCTCTTGACCCATAGTGGACCTGCAGTGTGACTTCACTCGTTTGAGTGTTGTGAAGGTACGTTCAACAGAGGCTGTAGTAGATGGTATCGTAAGTATTATACACGCTAAATTGTACAGTTCAGGCATAGCATTAACTAACTGCATTCAGTTCATAATTCTTACGATTTCGGCCACTGATTTCTCGTGAAATTCTTGATCATTAGCCGAATAGAGCACTATCAGTTCGTTTTTCAAACCTACTTGATCGAAACTTGACCCGTAGTTTTCTAGGAGATTTAAAAACAATTTGTTTGGGAACGAAATGCCAAATTCTCTAAATTTTCCTGTATCCAGGAAGGAAACGAAGTTAAAACGCTCCATATCACAGAATCTGTCATTAATCTGGCAAATTACATTATCCAGAATTTCACAGAAGAGTCTCCTAAAACCCTCTTCTGGTGATCCATTGCCTTTAATTCTCTTCTGTGCTGGTTCATCGGCTGCGCTAGAACATGTTATTTCCCAGACATTTTTGAAGCCTTCGCTCCTGAAATTGTTTAATCTGTCTCTGGTCTCTATTATCTTTGAGTGGCAGAAAGCAATATCCATAGCCTTATTTTGCAGAATGTTAATAAGAACATCGGTGTGGCAGGAAATGAATGAGTATACATTAAGAAGAAAAATTGTACCAAATTTTTTCAAGAAATACAAAAATCCTTGAGCCTGTACTATAGCATCGTTTTCCCAGTTTCCACTATTTTCATCGTCCGTTAAGCTTTCGAAAAACATGAGTAGGTTGTCTTTCTGCTCTTGAACTGTGTTAACAAGTCTCGAGTTGAAGTTCCAGCGAGTTGGTGCAGTTTTCAGTATTTTTTTTCTACAAAGTTTCGGAGATATTCAGTTCTTTTGGAAGAATGGGAAAAGAAATTAGACATTGCGGAAAGAGATAAGAAAAATACTCGACATGTTGTTATTCCCATAGCTGCCTGTTGCAATAATAAGTTCAACACATGACAGTAACAATGAACGAACAGCGCTCCTGGAAATGTTTGTTTTACTCTAGCCTGTAGTCCTCCTAAATGACCAGCCATGACACTCGCGCCATCGTACGTCTGTGCTATAAGCTTGTTACCTAATCCGAACTCTTCTAATACTGACGAAACGTGGGCGTACAGAGCCTCATCCGACCTGTTAGTACTAACGTCCGTGAAGCCAATGAATTGTTCTTGAACTTCTCCAGCACTGTCAACATAGCGCAAAATTGTGGATAGCTGTGATTTATTAATCACATCAGAACATTCATCGACAAGAATTGCTACAAATTTTATTCCGTCAAGTTCCTTCGCAATAGCATCCACCATTACAGCTCTAATGGCTTCTATTAAATCGGTCTGAATGGTAGATGACATACCTCGAAATATAGTAGAATTAAGTAAATGGTCATGTAGCAAAAGGTAATACGTGCTCAGCAAATCTAAGGTTTCTATGTAGTTACCTCTGTTCAGTGACTGGTCTGACTCGTCACGTCATCGTAGCGCCTGTTCTTGCTTGCCTAAATGACAAACGACATATATTAACCTAGATAAAACCTGCCTATTCTTTTTTACCATTTCATTGTGCTTTGAGACCTCCATTGCTTTCTGAGCATTGAACTGAACATCTATTCGCGAGGTACCGAATTTACACAATACAAAAGCACACGCGATATGACTCCTCGCTTTTTCATGTTTCTTTAAGCAACTAGTAAGACCAGCACTGTTGTCAAATCCATCTTTTGACGACGCCGTTCCTTCACGACTGAAAAGGAGACAAGGCCAGGAGAATAGTTTGTTAAGTTTTTTGCATCCAGTTAACCACTGATGGCGTGAATAGTTTGAGGAACAAAAATGTCTAGTATACTCTCGCTTACGGTCTACACAAGTTGAAACTAAATTTGGAAGTTCAGGAGTCGGCCTTCCTTTCTCCTTAATTTCCACTTTCTGAGGGAATCCAATTAAATTAAATCCCTTGGTTAGCACGTCCTCAATGACGCACCCACAATCCACTTCCGGAGCTTCACTCTCACTACACATTTCTATATTAATTCACTGTTGACTAAATGACTTCAAGACTGACTTAAAACAAACGTACAATAACACTGTCTCGCACACAGAAAAAATAACTGAAACGGCTGAGCGCTGGCAAGCCTCTGCTGGTCAACAAATTCCCCTTGAAACAGCCAATCAGCATTAGGCATAGTTGAACCGCATGGTCCTTGCGCGATACCTCGGGCTAAAATTTGCTGGGCTTAAGCTACCCTTCCCCTTCCGCTCGTGTCTCTCCGAGCCACTGAGCGCCACCGGGAGACCCTTGCGGTAACTCAGTACAGTCATTCATAACTAAAACTGTACACCACAAATAAAAATAAGTATGGTACGCTGCTATGACCGCCGACTTTCATGACAACAATCTGCAGAAAATATATGACAAGGACGATTTTCATGACTGCAACATGTATAAAAAGTGACAAGAAAATATGTTTATATTTTTTAAATCTCGGGTGATATACCGCCGGTATATGCAGTGTATGGGAGAATTCGCCACTGTAGCGTTGTCGGGTACCCTCGTCCCGGGCAGTCGTGTAATGGAATGCGAGTGACCTGGCTATGTCCACATGCTATTTTCAGTCTTTCTGTTTACTGCTTATAGGCCACATCACTTCCAGATGCCTCAGAGGCCACCATTGTCTCAGGGTGAACTTGCGCTAACATATTACAAAATGGTAGAAGTCTGGAAGCAATGAATGTTTTATGCCGAGAAGCCTTGCGTACCGTTGCTCCTGAACTCTGGAAACAATGTATTAAACACGCTAAAAGAATTGAAGACCACTCCTGGGAGAAAGATGGCCTGTCTGACAATGTCGTTCATTTCGAGCCAGTCATAATTAACAAGAATGACAGCAGTTCTGATTCCTCGGAACAGAGCGATTCATCAGACGAAGAAAAGCGACTGAATTAAATATGGTAAAGATATGTATATAATGTAAATAGCCCATGTAAAAATTGTGTAGTATGACATTTCCAAATTAGGAAGCAAACCATTTTTAAACCTGCCATTGAAGGTCCAAAGCCCTTATGTGAAAAAGGTGATGGAAAATGACATTTTTACGAGGAAATAAAATGAAAGGTTGAAAGGAAACTTAAAGCAGTGTTCGTTCGTTGCGAGCCGCGACGACTTGCAACTTAACGCGGCAACGCAGCACCGGATTACACAAGCCCGCTCGCTTTTAATCGCACGGGCCAGAAGCACAAAACCTCCCATTAATACAGTATTACTCTTCATAAATTCGTCATCACACTGTACGTTTATAGTGGTCGTAGTTTTCGATAATCACGAATGAGAGCTTCAAATGAGACCAAGTTTCCTGCTGTACGTTTATCCTGGACTGACAAAACGTTTCGTCAGGAAAATTATAAGTACTTTTTATTGGGAGATTGAAAAACATTGAAACTTGAGATTTGCACAACCAATACTTGTGCCTATCAATATAAAAATTGCATTACCCTCAGCCAAGTAGTTTTCCATGTATATAGTTTTATGTGAGCGGTTCCTAGACGTCAAAAACACGGCCAATTTTTCATACAACCACAAATAAATAAATAATTAATAATCTTGACAATAATTGGATTATATATTCTAACGCAGAATTAAACAAGGAATGTATTGGTTAAGTCATTTTTCAATAGGTCTGTTGGTATGGTTGTAATTTAGGCCTAAACTCGAGTATCCATAATACAAAATCCGATAGTAGATGCATTGCATTTTCTGGAGACAATGCCAATGTTAATTTTGGTGGCCTTGTACGCAGGGTAGGGAAGAATGTATTCTCTGCTCTCAAAAAAGACTTGAATGAAAACATAGTAGGTGTTGGATGTCCTGCTCACATTCTATATAACTGTTTGCAACATGGAGCTGATTTCTTCCGGTTGATATTGAGTCTGTGGTGATGAAAATTTTCAACTTCTTTCATATATATGCAGTGCACTCTCAGGAACTGAAAGACTCTTGTGAATTTGTTGATGTAAATTATCTGCAGCTTTTAAATCATTCTAAGACTAGGTGGTTAACATTGTCTCCAGCAGTTGAAATAATCCTGCAATTGTTCCCAGCTCTGAAATCCTACTTTCTTTCTCAGGGTAGGAAGTCAGTCATCATCATCATCATCATCATCATCATCTTGCACAGTTTCCAGCCACTGGCCGGGTCTGTTTGGAACACAAGTCTCTCCAACATCTTCTGTCTTCCCACCATCTTTCAGCCTCCACCCTTGTCCAGTCTTCTCCTCTCTTCTTCACGCTTTCTTCCACCACCTGTCTCTCGGTCTTCCTCTCGGTCTCTTTTCTTCCCACTTCGTCTCGTGTATCCTCCTGGGTATCCTCTTCTCCTCCATTCATTTTACATGTCCATACCATCTAAGTCTAGATTTCTCTATACCATCCTGTAATGGTTCCTCCTTCATTAATTCTCTGGTCCTCTCATTTCTTATTCTGTCCATCTTTGTAGCTCCAATACTGCTTCTCAAGAACCTCATCTCACTGGCCTGTATTTTGCTCTTCACCCTTCCTTTCATAACCCAGGTCTCCGAGGCATACGTCAGGATAGGGACATAGTACGTCCGATCTATGATCTTTTTGCTGTTCTGAGGGACATCCTTGCTCCATAACATGCTTCTCACACTCCTCCGGAATGCTTCTGCCTGTCTCCCCCGCTCATTTATTTCGCTATCGTTTCTTCCATTATCTTGTATCAGGCTTCCCAGATACTTGAAACTCTCCACTTTCTTCAGCTGTTCTCCACCAATTGTTATTCCCGTTGTGGTTCTTTCCTTCTTCCTTGTTGTGATCACCATCTCACTCTTATTTATGCTAAATTTCATCCCATATCCTTGTATTATTCCTTCCCACACGTCCAACTGTTCCTGTACCTCCTCCTTCTTGTTTCCCCAAATCATCAAATCATGTGCAAACACCATTGCTTTTATCTTACCTTCCCCAATTACTTGTGCCACTCGGGTCATTATGTCATCCATCACCACAATGAAAAGTAACGGTGACAGTGCAATTCCTTGTTTCAGGCCGTTTCTCTGTTCCAGTTCCAACCAATCCGATCTCTCTCCTCCCACTTTCACACAGCTCACGCTTCCCTTGTGCATCTCCTTTATCCTCCTTATAGTCCATTTTTCTACTCCTCTATCCTCCAGGGACTTCCATACTTTGTTTCTGCATACACTGTCATATGCTTTCTCAATGTCCAGGAAGGCCATCAGTAGATCTGTTCCATACTCATAGTGCTGTTCTTGTAACTGCCTTACAGCAAAAATCAAATCCACTGTGGACCTTCCTACTCTGATGCCATGTTGTTCTTCCCTCATCCCTCCTTCTATCCTTGTCCTGATTCTCCTTTCCAAAACTCCCCCAGGGGCTCACATCTTGTGGGACGTGGGTTGGCGACCACGGGACCACAGCTGGGTCTGGCATTGCTTCCACTTACTTGTGCCGGTCTCCTCTCTGTCTTCTTTCCTGTCGACTTTGTTCTTTTCTGACCCCGACGGTATTAGGGTATCCGAGGCCTAGGGAGTCTTTCACTCTCCCGCCTTAATTGGCCCTTGTCTCATCTATCCTGATCCCTCCTTTTTCGAGGGGTCGGACCTCTTGTTTTCTTTTCATTATATTTCCTTTTCTCTTTAAGATTCCCACACTGTTTTTGTTACTTGGTTCCCCGTGTATCTAAATTCCCTTTAGCGATTTTTTGTAGGTATTTTTAATCTACGTTGCATTTTGTAAGCTTTTTCAATCTAAATTGCCTCTCGCGATTGTTTTCAAACTCAATTGCATTTTGTAAAGATTGACGATCTAAATTGCTTTTTAGTAAGTCTTTCAATGCAGGTTCAGGGCATTTTAGTGAGTATTTTGAATTGCAATTGCATTTTGTAAGTATTTTCAACCAAAACCGCATTTCGCAAGAATTTTAAATATAAATTGCAATTTGTTTGGTGGGCATTTTGCAAATATTTTGATTCTCAATTGCATTTTGTGGGTATTTTGAATCTCAATTACATTTTGTCAAGTATTTTCTATCTAAATTGCATTTTGTAAGTATTGTCAGTCCACATGATTCGTTTGAATCTACCGTACATTTTGTAAGCATTTTCAATTTCAATTGCATTTTGTAAATATTTTGAATTCCAATTGCACTTTGTGAATAATTTGGATTGGAACTGGGATATTTCAATCTGAATTGCATTGTGTATTAATCAATTTCAATTGCATTTTGTAAGTATTTTGAACCTCATTTGCATTTTGTACGTATTTTCGATCTCATTTGCATTTTGTAAGTATTTTGAATTTCAATTGCATTTTGAAAGTATTTTGACTCTACATTGCATTTTGTACGTATTTTGAACCTAGCCTACATTTTGTGGGTATTTTTCAATCTATTCTTTTTGTGAATCTTTTCGTTCTAAATTCCCTTTTGTAAGAACATTTTGTGAGTTGTTTCAATCTGAGTTCCTTTTTGTAAGTATTTTCCGTCTCACTTAATTTTCGTTCTGGTTTCCATTTCATTAACATTTTCGTTATCACCCAGATCATTAGGGGCCGATAACGTAGATGTTAGGCCCCTCAAAACAACAATTATCATCATCATCATCATCACCTTTCCAAAACTTTCTCAAACATCTTTGCACAATGACTCATCAGTGTTATTCCCCGATAGTTTCTGCATTCTGTTCTACTACCTTTCTTGAAGATCGGGACATATATTCCCTTTTTCCAGTCCTCTGGGGTCTTCCTTTCCTTCCTTGCTGTCTTCATCACTCGGTACAACCATTGTATCCCCACCTCTCCTGCTGCTCTCACCATCTCCACACCCGGTACCTTCCCTCCTTTCATCTTCCTCACTGCATCTTCCACTTCTTTCCATGTTAAGTCCTTTTCTGTTTGCAGTCCATCTTCCTCTTCCCCGATTTCTTCCTCCTCGCCGTGGTTTCCATTTGGGTTCAGAAGTTCTTCAAAATATTCTTTCCACATTTTCTTCAGTTCTTCCCTTGTTCTTCTCTTGTCCCCTTTTGTTCACCATTCTAACATAATCCGTAGGATCCTTCTGCCTCTTATTTTTTTACCATCCCATACAGGACCTTTTTTGTACCCTCACTATCCTCCTTCATCATCTTTGTCCACTCTTCTATCCACTTTCTTCTCTCCTCCGCCACTACTCTCTTTGCCTCCTTCTTTCTTTCCTGGTACTCTTCCCTTGTCTCTACCGTCCTATTTTGATACCTCCTCCTAAAGGCTCTATTCTTTTCCCTTACTATATCTTTTGTCTTCTCATTCCACCATGGTGTTTCCTTCCACCTCTTCTTACTACTTGTCCTCCCACAGACTGCTTCCGCTGCACCTACTAGTGTCTTCTTAAATCTAGCCCATTCCTCTTCCACCGCTCTTTCTTCATCTGTTGGAATTTCTTCCTTTACCATTTTGAGATACTCGACCCTTCTATCTCCTTCTTTCAGTTTCCATATCCTTATACGTCTTTCCTGGTTCTCAGTCCCTTTCTTCTCCTTAGTCCCTCTCAGGTTCATTACCAGCAATCGATGGTCGCTATCCAAGTTCTCCGATGGTATAACTTTGATGTCCGTGATGTTCTTATTTAATTCTTTCTCATACAGTATATAGTCGACCACCGAACTTCCTGGTCAAGCCATCACTGTACCATGTGATTGTGTGACTCTCTCTTTTCTTGAACCAGGAGTTCCCAACTAGCAGGCTGTTCCTTTGGCAGAAGTCCAACAGTCTCTTTCCTTCCTCATTTATTCTGCCCCAACCCTCCGGTCCAAGCACACTCTCATACCCTTCTCTTTCTCTTCCTGCATGAGCATTCAGATCCCCCATAAGAATCATATTCCTTCCTACCAGCTGCTTCTGCAATTCCTCTTCAAACTCCTTCTTCTCTTCAGAGGCGCAGCCTACTTGTGGAGCATACATTTGCACTATTTCTACGGTCTCTCCCCTCAGTGCTACTTTCACTTTCATCATCCTATCACTTATTCTCTTCACTTCTTCTTTTAAACCATCTTGTACTATCGTGCCTTCATCAATTAGAAACTGCCTTGAAAATGACTTTTCAGAGCTCTATCTTTTGCTTCTTTCCTCAACCATGCACATTTTTTACTATAAAATGTTGTCACTTGAGAAAGAAAATAATTCAGTTGTAGAAGCGCTTGAACTATTAGAATCTGTCCAATCTTCATTGAAAGGCAGACTTGAAGGTCAATTCATTCCCCTTAAAGTCAGACAGATGTTAAATACATTTTCAGAACATGGTTTTGATAAAGAATGCAAAGTGTTTGTGGAGAATGTATCTTGTTTCTATGAAACCTGCACTGAGTAGTTGGATAAATGGATGCATCCTATAGAGGAATTCAAGTGTTTCAAATGGTTGAAACTTCAAAACATTTAAGACCTCAGCTTTGACGATATTGTACTATGTATTCAGTACTTACAGTCAAAAGGTGTAGAAATAGATGATTCAAAATTATTCGACCAGTTCTGCAACGTAAGGGCTTATTCTAAAACTTCAACTTTGGATAAAGATACAACACTAGACCAACAATGGTCTGTTTTTTTTAATAAATGCCAGAACATTGAGGTATTTTCTGAACTTTTGAACATTTGCCAGTTTTTCTTTGCCATACCAGGCAGCAATGCCTCCACTGAACGTGTGTTTTCATGCATAAATGCTCAATAGACAAAGGAAAGGAACCGTTTGTTGGTAGAATCAGTGAAAGGAATGTTACCGTACTTGTGAAGTTCAATTTCAAAGATGTGTCGTGTGAAGAATTTTATAAGTATGTACTTCAAGAAAATAACTCGCGTCTTCTTTCAAAAGTAGGTTCTGTTGAAAAATGCAGCTTCAGAGAAATGAATTGCAGCAAGGACTGATCATTAAGTAGGTATTTCCTTTTGTAAAAAATTGTGTGTAATATATGTATAATTTTGTTATCGATTGAAATTGTCAGGTATTTCTCTTAAATGACCTGCTTTTTGCTAAGCAATGTCCTGCATTTGGAAATTTTCAGTTGGTAACCCTAGATGGGAGGTTCTTCCACACCTGCCTTATTCGCCTGATCTGAGCCCATGTGACTATGATCTAATCCCCAAAATCAGGAAGCCACTACGTGGACGATGGTTTTCTAACAAAGAAGACATCGTAACAGCATTTCGGAGGGAGGTGTTACACGTTAACGATACACATGCAGCGAATGGTATTCAGTGCTTGCCCCACCGCTGACAACGCACAGTAGACACCTTAGACACTTATAACACCACATATTTCAACACTCGAATACAGCGATTAATATTCGTTGACCTTGATCCGCAGTAGAGTCAATTGTTGTTTCTGTTGTTGATTCTTTAGGGGTTTTGCGGCATCATGGTATTGTAGCCCCGTTTACTTGGATGTGTGTAAATTTTTCTGATAACCTGTGTCACTGTGATGTCTGTAGGCTTACTAGTGTGTGCACTTTGATACGAAGAAGGATTTGGTTAGGAAGCTGTTGTTGTTGTTATTGTTTCAATTGAGATGCATGTACCTCATGGTCATTCAGTCCCGTGTACTTGGGTGAATATTAAATTTTGTCTGATAACCTGTGTTATTGTGATGGCTGTATTAGTGTGTGTATATATAATTCAGGTGAGGATTCAATCAATCAACGTTTAATATCCGTATAGCTCGTTGTATTTCAACAAGCTACTACAACCAGCAGTCAATTATACTCCTTGAAAAGGGCAAAGAGTTATAACTATACCCATGCATTTAGGAGAATGTAGGCTACATGTTCTTTACTGAACTTCTTGTTTTAACCTGTGTGTGTCAAATATCGTGGGATAAGAGATTTTTAAGTTCTCTGGAGCATCAAGAGGAAGGATTTTAGAATATTCTTCAAACTTAGAGAAACTGGAGCTTCTGCATATCTTGAAATCTTGTATCAATTTCTACGGAGGCTAAATCCAATATCTCAAAATACAGCACTCGATAGTTAAGAGAAATATCATTTTTTGTTTTTAAACCCGAATGTCTTTTAAGTTTCCTTCTTAGCCGTATGAAAATAGGTTTTAAACGTTATTTCATTCCTTTTACCTCTTATCAGTTGCCGTGTGGTGTTCATTTTTGAGAGGCAGAAGTAAACGTCCAGAGACTTCTTTTGGAGCATGTTAAATAATATACCGTATTAGCAAGCTCAAAAATGCCATTGAATACCATTGATAAAAATGTGAATTGGAAGCTCTTGAAGTTATTAAACAACCTTTCTGATTGACAAATGTTTTTTTCGTCTGACTGAGGATCGTGCATAAGTCTTTCAAAAATTCCTTTCAATCCCTCCCACTCCTCGACAACCACGTTTATAAGTTTTCCATGTGATGACCAACGTGTATCCTCTCCAGATGGTATTGGTTTCGCAATTACTGAATCAGCGACAAAAGTTATTTTGGCTGAGGAATGAAAATACGAGGGAATACTACCTACTGTAGACACGCAAAAATATACGGCAGTATAATATGTTGCTAATGCTTTGCTTTACCACTAGACTTAGTCGGTGTGCCAAACAATGTACACTAGTGACCAAAAAATAAGCATAATCACTAAACGAGGCCATACCGCCTGATAGGAATGTCAGACGGATTGCTGAACAAACCGAAGCTGAATCACACACCATATGTCACACAGAATGTCCAGAAAGACAGTGTCAGAAAGGTTCTGATAGCTATGGTACACCTTTGACAACAACTAACAAAACTTGGCAATATCTTCAGCAACAAAATATGCTGTTAATAGGGTGTAAGGTTACCCCTAACGGCCACACATGCTTCGCAATGACGTGGCATGCTCTCTATCAGATGGTCCAAGATCTCTTGTGGCAGTCGATCCCATTCCTCCGAAAGGGCAATGCGAAGGTCTTGGGGGGTTCGTGGTGGAGTCTGACGGGATGCAGTTCGTCTCCTCGATGCATCACAGGCATGTTCTATAGGCTTCAAATCCGCAGACCTCGCTGGCCAGTTCTTTCGATTAAAGTCTCCCCCTGTCAGAAATGTATCCACCAGAGCAGCGCGGTGCTCTCGGGCATTATCGTCCATTAAGAGGAAGTCTGGACCAACCGCACCTCTGAAGAGTCGAACACGTGGTCTCAGTACCTCTTCCCTGTATCTCCGAGCGTTCACACTGTTCCTTGGACCACCCATGACAGTAGTGTTTTTTTACGGGTTCTGGCCCCACCACCTCCAAGATGGCGGCCGCGTGAGTCTAACAACTTACATGGCGCGCTTTTTCGAACCCATGGTTGGATTTTGACAAATTAGGTGTCGTAGGACTCGGGGTGACGCCCCCTTTCATATGGACAACTTATTTCCACCCTAAAATAAAAACTACCCCTACTAGGGGGTGAAATAGTCATGTATTAGTAAACGTTGCTTTCCATGTGTGACAGACATGAAGCGTAACACTATTATGAATTAAACGTTGTTCTACATGAAAGACATGAATGAGGCATTTCACTATTATGAATCAATATTTTTGTTTTGATTTTACGTATGCGCACTCATGGCTTTTGTACTCAGGCAAGGAAAGCATTTCTATAGAAAAGGAATCTGTTGACATTGAATATAGATTTAGGTATTAGAAAGTCATTTTTGAAGGCCTTTGTCTGGAGCGTGGCACTTTATGAAAGTGAAACTTGGACTATTGGTGTAGCAGAAAAGTGGAGAATTGAAGTGTTTGAAATGTGTGTAGCAAGCTTAGTTATGGAATAAAGGGTTGAGGACAAGAACTGTAGGGGTAGACCAAGGTTAGAATATGTTAAACAGATAGCCTTGGATGTAGAGTGTGGTAGCTATATAGAGATGAAACGATTAGCTCAGGACAGGGAGGCATGGAGAAATGCATTAAACCAGTCAAAAGACTGAAGACTCAAACAACAACATGTAGAGCTTACCAAAATAATGTTTTGTAACGGTAAATGCTAGTCAACGAACAGTGATGCATTACTAAAACCCATGACATGATACCTGAGAGTTTTTCCAAAATCATTTTAAGATGCCTTTAACCCTATATTAAACATCCAGTTCTCAAGACTCATAACTGCAATGTTATGAAAAACAAAAACCTACATTTAAAAACGAGCAAGAGGTTGAGTCAATGTATACTGGAAAATTTTGTAAACACTCAAGTGCACAGAACAATTTCCATTAGTAACTGTCAGGTTGGCTGAGTAGTTAAGGCGTTTGACTTAAGTTCAAATTTCCAGTACAAGGATGCAAGGGTTCGAACCCCTTACCTGACATAACTATTGCCTGAACATGGCTTGACGACATTATATTATTATGATACTCGGCACACAAACCATAGATAGAGTGTATTGTTTAAGACCACTCTCTTTCTAAACATAGCTAGAAACTGTTGATGGTGAACAATTGCATTAATAGTAGGACGTGGGGATAGCAATTAAGAAAAAACAGACAATACCCATACAATATTTTTATTTATTTAATGTAAGTAGGCTACTTGTACAATAGTTACATAAGTTACAAAACACATATCTCTTTTCTCTATTACTATCTAGTTCTTTTTGATCCTCTTGTAATACTACCTTGACCAATGACCTAGTAGTTTAGCCCCTTAAAACAACAACACCCCTTGCATAGTCTGTGATGTTGATGACTCTTGAGACGTGGAAGATGGATTAAACATAACTTTTACAACAAGGGTTAAACGTTGCTCAATAAACACTGCACTATTTTGAGTGGCAACATTTTTTTTCTTGTACTAGCTGTTTAGCATTGTCATAATTTTTTGTTGACACTAACAGTGTTTTAATTGGAGCACTATATTGATGATCACTCACACTTAAAACCTCACTATTTCTACTTTTTAGATTGGCTAGACATTTTTTGACCTCTGTTTTGAGCATTGCCAGAATATTATTCCTTTTATATTTTGTCGTTTATAGTTATAAGAGTAGCATTTATAGAGCACACGTTGTTTACCTCGATTAGTTATAGTAAGTTCCATAGTAGCAACTAACCTGTTAGTATGATTTGCACACTACAAAGGTTATAACTGTTTTGGTAATAGAATTATTTAACGTCGCCTTTTATATTTAATATGAATAGTTTGAAGTGACAGTTTATACTCAACGCAATCGATAGTAGGCGCGATTGATAGTAGGCGAAATTGATAGTTGGTGCGATTTATAGTAGGCGCAATTGATAGTAGGCGCGATTGATTGTAGGCGCGATTGATAGTAGGCGCAATTGATAGTTGGCGCGACTAGTAGGCGCAATTGATAGTAGGCGCGATTGATAGTAGGCGCAATTGATAATAGGCGCAATTGATAGTAGGCGCGATTGATAGTAGGCGCGAATGATTGACTAAGAGTGTGATAGTGGTAGCTAACCTTACCTAACCTAACCTTGTCACGTGACAAGTTCTACAAGTTTAGACTTGCTTTAAGACTAGCTATGACGTCATAGATGGATGGGAGTGGGAGGCTGGCAAATAAAGAAAATTCTTTGCTTTAATGAAAAGGCATGTCCAGTCTCCCACCCCCATCCATCTATGACGTCATAGCTAGTCTTAAAGCAAGTCTAAACTTGTAGAACGTGTCACATGCCAAGGTTAGGTTAGATAAGGTTAGCTACCACTCTCACACTCTTAGTCAATCATTCGCGCCTACTATCAATTGCGCCTACTATCAATCGCGCCTACTTCAATCGCGCCTACTATCAATTGCGCCTACTAGCAATCGCGCCTACTAATCACGCCTACTAACAATCACACCTACCAATCGCGCTTACTATCAATTGCGCCTACTATCAATCGCTCCTACTATAAATCGCGCTTACTATCAATCGCGCATACTATCAATCACGCCTACTTCAATCGCGCCAACTGTCAATTGCTCCTACTAATCGCACTTACTATCAATCGCGCCTACTATCAATTTCGCCTACTATCAATCGCGCCTACTATCAATTGCGTTGAGTATAAACTGTCACTTCAAACTATACATATTAAATATAAAAGCCAACGTTAAATAATTATATTACCAAAACTGTTATAACCTTTGTATTGTGCAAATCATACTAACAGGTTAGTTGCTACTATGGAATTTACTACAACTAACCGAGGAAAACAACGTGTGCTCTATAAAGGCTACTCTTATAACTATAAACGAAAAAATGTAAAAGGAATAATATTATGGCAATGCTCTAAACAGAGGTCAAAAAATTTCGAGCCAATCTAAAAAGTAGAAATAGTGAGATTTTAAGTGTGAGTGATCATCAATGTAGTGCTCCAATTTAAACACTGTTAGTGTCAACAAAAAATCATGACAATGCTAAACAGCTAGTACAAGAAAAAAATGTTGCTACTCAAAATAGTGCAGTGTTTATTGAGCAACGTTTAACCCTTGTTGTAAAAGTTATGTTTAATCCATCTTCCACGTCTCAAGAGTCATCAACATCACAGACTATGCAAGGGGTGGTGTTGTTGTTTTAAGGGGCTGAACTACTAGGTCATTGGTCAAGGTAGTATTGCAAGAGGATCAGAAAGAACTAGATAGTAATAGAGAAAAGAGATATGTGTTTTGTAACTTATGTAACTATTGTACAAGTAGCCTACTTACATTAAATAAATACAAATATTGTATGGGTATTGTCTGTTTTTTCTTAATTGCTATCCCCACGTCCTACTATTAATGCAATTGTTCACCATCAACAGTTTCTAGCTATGTTTAGAAAGAGAGTGGTCTTAAACAATACACTCTATCTATGGTTTGTGTGCCGAGTATCATGATAATATAATGTCGCCAAGCCAAGTTCAGGCAATAGTTATGTCAGGTAAGGGGTTCGAACCCTTGCATCCTTGTACTGGAAATTTGAACTTAAGTCAAACGCCTTAACTACTCAGCCAACCTGACAGTTACTAATGGAATTTGTTCTGTGCACTTGAGTGTTTACAAAATTTTCCAGTATACATTGACTCAACCTCTTGCTCGTTTATAAACGTAGATTTTTTTGTTTTTCATAACATTGCAGTTATGAGTCTTGAGAACTGGATGTTTAATATAGGGTTAAAGGCATCTTTAAATAATTTCAGAAAAACTCTCAGGTATCGTGTCATGGATTTTAGTAATGCATCACTGTTTGTTGACTAGCATTTACCGTTACAAAACATTAATTTGATAACCTCTACATGTTGTTGTTTGAGTCTTCAGTCTTTTGACTGGTTTGATGCATTTCTCCATGCCTTCCTGTCCTGAGCTAATCGTTTCATATCTATATGGCTACCACACTCTACATCCAAGGCTATCTGTTTAACATATTCTAACCTTGGTCTACCCCTACAGTTCTTGTCCTCAACCCTTTCTTCCAGCACTAAGCTTGCTACACACATTTCAAACACTTCAATTCTCCACTTTTCTGCAACACCAATATTCCAAGTTTGCAGAACGATTCCCGGCGCACATTAATCTGGAGAGAACCGGGTAGCCGATACAAGCACAGGAACATTGTGGAACGGGACCAGTATGGTGGTGGTGGCGTCATGGTGTGGGGCGGCATCATGTTGAATGGCCGTACGGACCTACACATCGTCATGAGTAGTGGTTCTTTACGGGCTCTGGACTCGCCTCCAAGATGGCGGCCGCGTGAGTCCAACCACTTACATGGCACGCTTTTTCGAACCCATGGTTGGATTTTGACAAATTAGGTGTCGTAAGTCTCGGGGTGACGCCCCTTTTCCTATGGACAACGTATTTCCACCCTAAAATAAAAACTACCTCTACTAGGAGGTGAAATAATAATTTTTTTGTAAACGTTGCTTTCCATGTGTGACAGACATGAAGCGTAACACTATTACGAATTAAACGTTTTTCTACACGAAAGACATGAATGAGGCATTTCACTATTATGAATCAAAACAAAAATATTGATTCATAATAGTGAAAAGCCTCATTCATGTATTTCGTGTAGAACAACGTTTAATTCGTAATAGTGTTACGCTTCATGTCTGTCACACATGGAAAGCAACGTTTAATAAAAAATTATTATTTCACCTCCTAGTAGAGGTAGTTTTTATTTTAGGGTGGAAATACGTTGTCCATAGGAAAGGGGGCTTCACCCCGAATCCTACGACACCTAATTTGTCAAAATCCAACCATGGGTTCGAAAAAGCGCGCCATGTAAGTGGTTGGACTCACGCGGCCGCCATCTTGGAGGCGGGGCCAGAGCCCGTAAAGAACCACTACTCATGACGATGTGTAGGTCCGTACGGCCATTCAACATGATGCCGCCCCACACCATGACGCCACCACCACCATACTGGTCCCGTTCCACAATGTTCCTGTGCTTGTATCGGCTACCCGGTTCTCTCCAGATTAATGTGCGCCGGGAATCGTTCTGCAAACTGAAGCGGGATTCATCTGTGAAGAGCACATGCCTCCATTCATGGTCCAGTTTCGACGTTGACGGCTCCACAGTAAACGTGCCCGTCTCTGTGTTGGAGTGAGCGGGACGCACACCGCTGGTCGTCTAGGAAACAGTCCTGCTGTTCTGAGCCTCCAGTACACAGTTTGCCGGGAAACGGCAACCCCTGAGATGGCTGCAAGCTCCGCCGACAATTGTCTTGCAGGTGCACTCCGATTTTGTCGGGCGATTAAGGCCAGATATTGGTCCTGCTGTGAGGTAGTTACTCTTGGTCGACCTGGTACTGACCTACGACTAACATCTTCTGAGTCTCGAAATCGTCTCCAAAGCCTGGAAATGACACTTTGTGGCACATTCAAGGATTCAGCGACTACGGTCTGTGTCTGGCCTCCTTCCAGACGGCCGAGTATTCTACCCTGCAAAACAGGGTCCAAAATGGCGTCGTTGTGCCATTATGTTGTTACGTTCACCAAAGGCTACACTCCGCACACTATAACAGGGCAAACACGACTGAGGGAATATGGGGCGCAGGCACTGGATGTGTTTTCCTTGCGCTTACGCCGCTAGTCAAAGCAGGGAGTACTCCTTTTCTATACAGAGCGACCACGTAAGGTTGGTAGGTGCATATGTCGTGCGATTTGCGGTCTATTTCCTGTTGCCCTGCTTATTCGTAACTTATGCTTAACTATTGGACATTAGAGTACAAATAATGCTTGAGGGGCATCTTCCTTGACCTTAGTTTGAAGACCATTTAGATGACCTTCTATGACACTAGTTCCGTCATAAAACTGGGCAATCAATTTAGTTTTGTAAGAATATTCACTCAAAACAATCGGAAGCAAGTGGAATAAAGTTTAACCTGTTTTACGGAGGGTATTTACGCCACTGACATAAGTCAGATGGGATAGAATTAATGTATGATTGAACGCGGCGGATTATTAAGCCAAGTGAATTTAATTTAGAATTATTATTATTATTATTAAATTCATATTTCATTTTCGAGCTTTAAAATTTTAAACCAATACAGATAGGTTTTCTATCTAATAGAAATCGCTATCAATCGGATACAAGTAAATTATTTGATTACGGAGAGTACGGATTTTATATTCAGTTAGAGCCTAGTTGAGGGATTTGTGTCATCGGGAAGTACGAGTCCAGTAATAGCCGATGAGTACTACAACAAGATTTCGCAACCCGAGGGAACTTCTTCAACCAAGAAAACGTGAAGTGTTTTGTAAAACGGAAAGTGTACAGGTTGGCGTCATAGTTAGTGCAATGAACTCTAAGGCGGGAACGAGCACGTGGGGAGTCTCGGCCAATCAGAAGGAGGACGGCCGATATCCAGCTGTGCTGAGTAGCATGATGACGCACGGTGATTGGTCTTCAGGCTAGACGGGAGACCGGCCATTTGGACGATGGAAGGGGAGCGTGCTCAGTGTATATAGTTAGCGTGCGGCGTGAAGAGAGGACTGACTTATAAGTTTTGTTCCGTGAAGGACTGACCATTAACTTTGATTCCGTGATATCGAGTGAACATTATAATCTACGCACTAGTCTTCGGACTTGGTTTGCATTGTGTTCCATGGTGAACAATATCTAACTGGGATATTCCACTGACCTATTCGTCATGGATATCATACGCTCTGTTGTGTATAGGCAGATCGTATAAGTGGCTCTTGGACTTAGATCCACCACTAACAGTACACAAACTTTCAACATATTAATTCACTACGCCGCCGAGAAAAGAAGAAGATGACGCCGAACGAGAAGCTACAGCAATCTCTCTTGAAGGGAGAAGTACGAGGGAGAAAGAATCTCCAATGGTGAGCCGAAATGGCGCATATCTACGCAATCTCTCTCTTTTTCATTATTTTTACGTTGTAAATTCAGTAAATTCATAGCTTGGTAGTAATCTTAAATTCATCCGACCTCCAATTTCACGTAATTTTCATGTGGTAATGATAAAATCTTTTAAAGCCCCTTTTATTAATATTATATTTACCACGTCATTGTTTTGACTATTAAACTACTTTTATTAGACATGCAATCTTTAATTTCAGTAGTTGGCTTTATATATAAGACAAAACCTTCTCCCAATGCAAATGTTATTACGGCTAATGATGGAATCATACCGCGGCCTGATTTCAAGGAGTATCTCAAGTGTTCTACGCAAGCTAGTGTTTGATATAAATATTAGGATTCAACTTGATATTGGCTCCTTGGCGCCCAATTATCAAATCAGTCTCATACGTAGAAGTTAAAGTTAAGCTCCCATCAGGGCAACACAGTTACACTTGTCGCCGACAACGTACGGCCGAAAACCTTATAAGATTTGAGGAAGGAGAAGGGTATATATTTATGTGCCTGTATTTTTATATTTCTATACATCAGTGTATATCAGCATGGCTGATGAGAAGGATATTAAGTTGCGTAGTGGTCATCAGTAGGCAAGTGAAGAAGCGAGTAGTATGTCTAGTTTTGAAACAGAAAGCAGTACAGGGATGTCGGATGTAAATCTCGATACTGAGGGGGGGGGGGGGATGAAAACAGTCAAACGAGTTTGGAAAGTTTGCTTCTCCAGTTTATGCAACAAAATAAGGAGAGTACAGAAGCTTTAAACGCTAAATTAGAACAAAACAGTAGGGAAAATAAGGAGAGTACAGAAGCTTTAAACGCTAAATTAGAACAAAACAATGCTAAATTAGAACAAAACAGTAGGGAAAGTAAAGAAAATACGGAAAATTTGAGTGAAAAATTAAATAAACAATTTGAACAAAACAGTAGGGAAATGAGCGATAAATTAAATGAAAAATTTGAAGAGAACAATGAGAAATTAAATAAGAAATTTGAGCAAGTTAGAGGCGAGATCAGAGGAGTGATGGAAGAAAAGGCTAAAGAAATCATAGCGGATGTAGATAGAAAATTAGGAAAAGTGCAGAATGAACTAGAGAGTAGAATTAGTACACAGGCTGAGAATTTAAAAGAATTAGTTCAACTTGAAACAAAGCAGGTTAAAAAGCAATTGGGGGGAGAAATTGATAAAATTCAGGTAGCAACTAGAGAGGTTAAAGAACAGCTGGGGGAAGAATTGAGAGAGTTCAGGCAGAAATAGTTACAGAAGTTAATGATTTTAGGCAGCAGAATAAAGAAAGCATTAGTAAAATTCAGAAGAAACAAGCTAAATTAAGTGATAAAGTTGAAGCATCGGAAGGAAGTAATAGATTAACAGTAAATAACATTGAGAGAAGAGCTGGAGAGAAAATTGCAGAATTGGAACATAAGTTGAAATCTAGGATTAGGCAAGAAACTATTCAGAATAGGCCAGTATATGTTAATAGCGCACTCCGTGAAATAGAATTGGTAAAGTTTAGCAATCGACAGGGTTGTCCAATGGAATTATGAATGCTATAGAAAACAGATTTAAGGAGAGATTGGAAGAAGGAAGTATTGAATGGTGTCAGGTAGTTGAGATTTTAGAGCAAGCATTTGTGGGGGAAACGAAAAACTGGTTTGCTGTATATAGGGATAATTTTGAAGACATTTCAGACTTTAACGTTAAATTCTGGTATGAGGTGATGCAGTCGCAGCATCGTGAGGGAGTTGTTTGTGGGAAATATTACCCGAGAGGTAATTACAGTATGACAGATTACTTTTTAGGGCAAGTGCTGACATCTAGATGGTTTTAAAGAGGAGAGAGATGTTGTCAGGCTTTTACAAAGGCACTTTCCATATAGGATCAAGGAGGCAGCATGTATCCAAAATGTCAGATCTATTTCTTAAGTTGAGAATTTACTAAGCACATTCGATGCATAGCCCGAGCTGGATACGAGAAAAATGTCAATAGGAACCATAATAATAATAATAATAATAATAGGCCTAATGAATCAAGAAATCAGGAGGTTCAAGGGAACAGTGACGAGGGGCCAAATGTCCAAAATAGGGGGATTAACATAATAATAATAATAATAATAATAATAATAATCAAAATCAGAATAGAGGAAATGGATATGGTACGCAGTACCAGGGTAGGAACAACGATTTCAGGGGAAATCAAGGTAGGAACAACGATTTTAGGGGAAATCAAGGAAGGAATTACGGAAATAATGGTAATTACAACCAGAACAGGGGTCAGGGAAGAGGACAGCCTAGTGGTAGTAATGAACAGCGTAACAACGACAATACAACCCAGAACAACCAGACCAGTGCCGTAGTGAGTAGCACTACACCAAGCAGTAGCGGTAATTTAAACGCGAACCAGACTGCGATGTAAGGTCAGAATCTCAGTCTTTAACATGCCCTGTCCATACGCTTATACAGGAACCCTATGACCTAAATGTAAGAGGTGGATTATTACGTGAATTAAATGATAAAGGTTTTATTCAGTAGGAGGCTAGTAAGAGCCCCATTATTAAACTTAACGTGTCCGAGGCGTACACGGATGTTTTAATTGATAGTGGTTGCATGAAGAGTTGCATAAGTAGTGCATTTTAAGATAAAATGAAAGGAACTGGAGTAAATTTTGAAGAAATGCCATGATCAATGTCAATTATTATTGCTCTGAACTCTTGCATACGATTTATCTACGATCTGAGCTATGATAAACATATCACTCCCTATTATTGCGCTCTTTCCTGGCTGAAACCTGAACTACGTCGATCATATCACATTCTTGTCCAGATTTTCCGATTATTGTCTGACGACAGACCACTATACTTATCAAATAAATTCAAGTACTTGTCTTCTTTCCATGGTAATAATACACGCTCTGGTTCTTCCCTCTCCATTCCTATTCATCGCTCCTCTATATACAACAACTCTTTTCATGTGGTGGGGTCTAGGCTGAGGAATACCCTTCCAGCCAGTGTCAGGGGTATCACCTCACTATCTAAATTCAAGACCACCTGCTGGGGCAGCCTGCTGAACATTGCTGACCGACAACAAGTGTGACTGGATGAGTAAATGAGAGTGTGAAAGTCATGATCAATGTCAATTATTATTGTTTAATTTTGTCGCCATAATATGTTTATTGTATTGTTTTAATGTGGTTAAGTGTAAGAGAGGGCCAAGAGCCCTAACTGCGCCACCAATAAAGGCAATAATAATAATAATAATAATAATAATAATTAAAAGCACTTTTGTTTTTACAGCTGTTGGGAAGAGGTCTAAAATAATATCTAAGCAAGTTTTAGTGAACATTAAATTAATAATCCTTTAGAAAAGCGAATTTGTCTAGTTATTCCAAATTTAGTATTCAATGTAATTTTCGGTTCAGATTGGCTAAGTAGAGTGTCTGGTAACATATGTTATGAGGTAGGAAGTTTGAAATTTAAATAGGATGATACTGAAGTAGTAGTAGTAGTAGCGTTCAACGACCAAGGTCAGAGAAGTGGTGTTGTACATTCCCCGGCCAAATTAATAGACTCCGTAAGATATTCTTCAAATTCTAGTGTTTGAAGTCTTTTAAAAGTGGGTTGAAAGCTCGGTACATGCATAAAATGGTGCTGTATTGAATTGTTTAGTATTTACAGTTGGTACAATTGCATAGTGTTACTCAGTTGTTTCAACTGTTTTCGATATTCAATTGTTAACAGCTGGCTGATATTTGGCGCCAAATTGGTCCATTGCAAGGAACGTTTGTTTATTGCTTACTTGTCACTGTAATTCGAAGGTATCTCGCAATACTCGTGGTATTTCGTTTCCTAAACAGTATTTGGTGATCTTTTAATGCAATTCACTTTGAATTCTGGTGATATTAGTAATATGAATGGTTTATTTTAATTTTTTAGGTTAGGATGTCTTGTGACGTAACACCTCGGAAAATGGCACAAATAAAAATTCTTATTGAAACAGGAATGTGTTCCCAGCGTGAAATCGATAATAAACTGGGTGTTTCACAAAGTACAGTGAAACTTATTAGTAAGAAAGTGACCTTTGGTGAGGATCTTGGAGTAAAAGGGAAAGGACACTGTGGCAGAAAACCACTTTTTATACAGCGTGTTGAGCGATGCCTCACCAAAGTTTGTAAACAAAACCGCTATTCAACGGTGAAAATGTTAAAGACTGAACTGGAAGCAAGAGGAGTCCATGTTTCTGAACGAACAACACGACGAAAACTGAAAGATTTAGACCTGAAAGCCCATAAACCTTGCAAAAAGACCAAGGCTTACACCTGCTATGATGGCTAAGCGATTAAAATGGGCCAAGGAACACAAGGCTCATGATGTTAACTACTGGAAGTCACTAAGTGCTCACCTACAATATTTATGGTGGGTTTTGGATGGGTTTTAGAGGTTATGTAAGGAGTTAATGTAGTGCTCTGTTAATTTTTAGGTTTGCTTCAGTGACGAGTCAACCTTTGAAGTACTTGCGCAGAAGACCCAGTTTGTTCGTCGCAGGTCAGATGAAAAATATCATCCAGATTGTGTTTCTCAGACGGTGAAGCATCCTGATAAAGTAATGGTCTGGTCAGTAATCAGTGGTGAAGGAACGGGACTTCTTCATATGGTGGATGGCATAATGCGCCAGGACCAGTATTAAAAAATTCTGAGTAGAGAGCTGCTGCCTCAGATACAGAAATGGCTTCCCAATGGGAGAAATATGTATTTTATGCAAGATGGAGCACCCTGCCACACGGCTTAGTCGGTCAAGGATTTTTGCGACGTCACAACATACCGTTCTTGTCATGGCCAGGAAATTCCCCTGACATGAATCCGATCGAAAATGTGTGGGAGTTGGTAAAGCGAGAAATAGCACAAAAAACTCTAACTACAAAAGGGAGACACATAGAAAAGCTTCATGAAGTGTGGTACAATAATCTTCGCATTCAACAAACTGTCCAGAGTTGCATTGAGAGTATGCCCAGAAGGGTAAGGGCATTAATAGATGCAAAAGGGGGGGGGGGGGGTAGCACATAATACTGAAATAGCACAAACAGAAGGAAAATTGTCACAATTTCTAAGAAACTTCCTAACTAGCCAGGTAAATTTGTTGTTAAAAAGTTTAGAAACATGCATCCCCTCATTTAGTGCAATAAATGTAATGATAATCTAATAAATTTTGCAAATAAAGAAAAATTTGTAGAAAAATTGTGCTGAGTCTATTAATTTGGCCGGGGACTGTAGGTGTGATTGGTACTTTAAATGAGATATCTCAGGCCGTAGAGCGAGAATCTTGTAATTTTGTGGGCAGTTTGATCACGAACGGTAGTCTTGAGGACTCGTTACGTGACGCTGCATTTCAGGGAAATATAGAGGAAGAACAGTGTGTTCTGCTCTATGATGTGTTATTGAATAATAGGAGAGTTTTTGAAGATCTCATAGGTATGGCCAATTGCGTAAATAAATTCAAGTACTTGTCTTCTTTCCATGGTAATAATACACGCTCTGGTTCTTCCCTCTCCATTCCTATTCATCGCTCCTCTATATACTCGTTGAACGTTATTGATAGATCAGTATTCACAGGACACAGATATGCTGTGCCTTTCGCTTATCAGAGTGCAGTTGAGGCACAAATTAAGTAGATGCTTGGGGCGTGGTGGCGCAGCGGTTAAGCTGTATGCCTCTCACCAAGGTGGACCGGGTTCAATTCCCGGTCAAAGCATGTGAGATTTTCGAAGTGAAATGCCATGTCCTGTGGTTCGGATTCCACGTAAAAAGGTGGTCCCGTTGCTCATAATCTCGCGATTAACGGTCACGTTAAACTACAAGCTTGCTTTGCTTTAAGTAGATGCTTGAAGATGTCATTATTGAGCACTCTAACAGTCCATATGTTAAATCTTTGATTACGGTACCTTAGGCTGATGGTCAGGTCCATATTTGTTTAGACGCACGCTTAGTTAACACTAGAATCAGTTCAGACCAGCTGAAGTCCATGTCAATAGAGGAATTGATGCAAACATTTGAGGGTAAAAAGTATTTCACATGTGTAGATTTGAGTTCCAGGTTCTGGCAAGTGCTACTTAAATATGAGGACAGTCCGTTTATGGCATTTAGTCATAAGTATAACCTTTATTAATGTTGTAGGCCACCTTATGGTTTAAAGAGTAGTTCAGCAGCTTTAATTAGAGCATTAAACATCGCATTAGGTGATGACACAGGAGAGTTTGTAACCATTTACATTGATGATATGGTAATAAGTTCACGCAGTTTTGAGGAGTATCTACGTCATTTAGATATTGTGTTTCAGAAGTTAGATCAGGCAGGATTCACTTTGAAACTGTCTAAGTCGTCATTCTGACAGTCAGAAGTGACATTTTTAGGTCTTAGAGTTTCTAGTAGAGGTGTAACGCCAGAGGGAAGTAGGTTTAATAAAATACTTAACGCAGAGGTGCCACAGAATGTTAAACAGTTGAAGACGTACCTTGGAATTTGCAACTTCTTTCGCAGATTCTTTCTTAAATACTCAGGGTTAGTAGAACCATTCAGGGATTTGCTTAAGAATGGAAATTGGTGGAGATGGGAGCCCAAGCATGAGGAGGCATTTCGAGCGCTGAAGGAAGGTTTCGAGAAGGCTGTAGTGCTGAAATATCCTTTGAAAGATAAGGTATAGGTGGTTATGACAGTTGCTACACACATGTGTATTGCTGGAGTATTGTGTCAGAAAGATGAAGAGGGTAACCTGCGCATTGTATCTTTAGCCTCGCGAGGACTTACAGCAGGAGAGAAGGGATACACTATTACTGAGTTAGAGCTTCTAGGCATTGTTTTCAGTTTAGAGAAATTTAGAATGTACTTAGTAGGGGGGAAATTTGAAATCCATACAGATCACCATGCATTCCTGTATATGAGAACTTGTAAACTCCGTTCTAACAGAGTTAGTAGGTGGATTCTTTCTCTGCAGGAATACTAATTCACAGTCAAATATATCAAAGGCAAAGATAATATACTGGCAGATATGCTATCTAGGGTCACTAATTTATGTGTAGAGATAAGAGAGATGAAGAACTTATGTTAAGCAGAAATAGGTCTATAGTAACTCAGAGGGATGATGACATATTTACAGCACAGAAATATTTTGTGTTATATGTAATGCAAGCTTCCTGTTGCTTTTTTTTCTTTCAGAAGTAAAGATGAATTAATGTGTAATCTACAGAGAGGTTGAGTATTATGGTCACGAAGCGTAACCACGATAGTGTGATCGTGTGCTTGTGTGAAATGTGTTAAAAATGTACACAAGAAGAAAGTGACAACCACTTAAAATGAGGTAGTTCTGTTGTGGCATAAAACTGAACATCTTTAATCAGGGGCGGCTGGCTCTAACAGGCCAGTGGGCCAGGGCCCTCCTTACCATTAACCTACATTAGTAATTCATTTTTTAATACTTAACGCTCGAAATTCTGGCCGAGTTGTGCGCTCCTAACTATGAAAATGCACCAGCATGTTTGAATAACGCGCTACATATCTTGTCACGTAATTCGCCTTGCTGCGGGCTACTCGGGGCCCAGGCCTTACTGGGCCCAAGACTCCATTCAACTACAAACAAGGACAGGTATATTGCGCGTGCGCGCAGACTCTGTTCAAACGTCGGCTATGGGCCCAGAGATTGCGAGCGAACGGTTACAAGGAGGAATAACAATTGGAGCAGTTGTATGGGCTCTGGAGAGAACGTTGGAATGCTGAACTGCTACGTTCAACTCGAACTTACAACATCTATGGCCTTACCCTGCCCCTTACTACCCCTTCTTCCGATGCTGTTTGAAACGATTCACAAGACAACCACTAGATGGCAAACAGGACACCACCCTGCAGGGCCATTAGTCATTAGTTCCAAGGTTACGCAAAACGAAAACGAATGGAAGAATACTCTAAATGGTGCAGTGACAAAATCATTCATACCTAGTGTAAAGGATAGGTTAAAAATAAACTTCCCAGTAACTAGTAATGTAACTACTTTCTTAACAGGACATGGTAAGATAAATTCGTATTTCTTTCGTTTCAAAATAAAATACAGTCCATTGTGTGCGTGTGGCAATGAAGAACAAACAGTTGATCATTTGTTATTTACATGCGTGAAACTAGAAAAAGAAAGGCAGTTGTTTAAGGACAATATGGTAAATAAACATGGAAAATAGACGTTCAAGAAAATTAAGCATAATGAAGCATGTAGGCTAAAAGATTTAGAACAAAATGTCAAGTAGTTGAACAGATTCTTAATATTGGTGTAGCTGATAAAAACAATAAGTTAATAGATTTAGACAGTTCCTAGAAAAATATATCACCAAACAAATAGCCATAGAACAATAATGAATAATACATAGGTAAATGTACGGTATGTTATTAAAATTGTAAACATTTTGTAAACAAAGCATGTAGTATTACTTTCATTGTAATGGAATTTGCTGTTAAAAATAAATAAATAAATAAATAAAAAAGGTTACGTAAAGAGGTCCTTTTTGGAATTCTGTGAAAAGTGTTACCAATTAAAAATTTTTGTTTTTCACTTGGGCCTAGAGATTTTGTCAAATGTCTTAGTGATAGGTTATTATAAATTTGGAATTAAATAGCGATTTAGAGGGTCCCTAATGAGACAACATTTTATGGATATTGGCAAACACCTAGCGTGCTAGCGAGTAATTTTTACTGTGCATGATAATGTATTTTATGTACCCACCCAAGCTCCAAGACCACCAGCCGCCGCTGTCATTAATGCGTGTGAAGTGACATCGTGAATGTACACAGGACTTACATGTTTATCTTTCCTACACAGAGATTATTGAGAGGCGGAAATATCCGCAGAACATTTACCAAAAGGAAAAACATTGGACGGATTGCATAGGGCAATTCAGTATCAAAACTGACTTTAACGCAAAGCGCGTGAAGAATATTATGAGTGTTTTATATATATATGTAGGGTGATTTAATTTGTGTAACGTGTACTTTTGGTTGGGGATTTTTATGAACTTGTCTGGGATAATCACGTGAAGTATCTTGTTCACGGTAAATCACATGTTAATCCGAGGCGAATGTAACTTGTTTTACGGAGGGTATTTACGCCACTGACATAAGTCAGATGGGATAGAATTAATGTATGATTGACCGCGGCAGATTATTAAGTCAAGTGAATTTAATTTAGAATTATTATTATTATTCATTTCATATTTCATTTTCGAGCTTTTAAATTTTAAACCAGTACATATAGGTTTTCTATCTAATAGAAAACGCTATCAATCGAATTATTCCGATAACCTATATACAAGTAAAATATTTGAATACGGTGAGTATGGATTTTATATTCAGTTAGGGCCTATTTGAGTGATTTGCGTCATCGAGAAGTACGAGTTCAGGAATAACCGATGAGTACAACAACATGATTTCGCAACCAGAGGGAACTTCTTCAACCAAGAAAACGTGAAGTGTTTTGTAAAACGGAAAATGTACAGGTTGGCGTCATAGCTAGTGCAATGACTCTAAGGCGGGAACGAGCACGTGGGGAGTCTCGGCCAATCAGAAGGAGGACGGCCGATATCCAGCTGTGCTGAGTAGCATGAAGACGCACGGTGATTGGTCTTCAGGCTAGGCGGGAGACCGGCTATTTGGACGATTGAAGGGGAGCGTGCTCAGTGTATATAGTTAGCGCGCGGTGTGAAGAGAGGACTGACTTTTTTTTAACTTTTGTTCCGTGATTCCGTGATATCGAGTGAACATTATAATCTACGCACTAGTCTTCGGACTTGGTTTACATTGTGTTCCATGGTGAACAACATCTAAGTGGGATATTCCACTGACCTATTCGTCATGGATATCATACGCTCTGTTGTGTATAGGCAGATCGTATAAGTGGCTCTTGGACTTAGATCCACCACTAACAGTATACAAACTTTCAACATATTAATTCGCTACGCCGTCGAGAAAAGAAGAAGATGACGCCGAACGAGAAGCTACAGCAATCTCTCTTGAAGGGAGAAGTACGGGGGAGAAAGAATCTCCAATGGTGAGCCGAAATGACGCATATCTACGCAATCTCTCTCTTTTTTCATTATTTTATCGTCGTAAATTCAGTAAATTCATAGCTTGGTAATAATCTTAAATTCAACCGACCTCCAATTTCACGTAATTTTCATGTGGTAATGGTAAAATCTTTTAAAGCTCCTTTTATTAAAATTAAATATACCACCTCATTGTTTTCACTATTTAACTACTTTTATTAGACATGCAATCTTTAATTTCAGTAGTTAGCTTTTATAAGACAAAACCTTCTCCCAATGCAAATGTTATTACGGGTAATGATGGAATCATACCGCGGCCTGATTTCAAAGAGTATCTCAAGTGTTCTACGCAAGCTAGTGGTTGATATAAATATAAATATTAGGATTCAACTTGATGTTGGTTCCTTGGCGCCCATTTATCAAATCGATCTCATACGTAGAAGTTAAGCTCCCATCAGGGCAACACATTTACAAAAGTAATCGCCGTACGGTCCGAACTAACGTCTTAAAACCAAGAAGGCGTTCAACTAGCGCATCTGTGTAGGTAATATACCGAACACTGCGATTTATTTGTGATATCAGTTGTGTCGTCGACCTGAACTGAAAAGAAAGAGGTTTCTAAAATTTCTTCTTTCACAGCATCCCTAATGAAGGTATAGACGCAGTCTATTAACTCTCATTGTATAGTTTTCGATTCGCCACTAAAAACTTTCTTTATCGAAGCGTAATTCTGTTGCATTTTTAATAAGCTGCTGCAGACTAGAAGTTTCAACAGTTCTTTGAAATCCCGTCCATTTAAGGAGGAGTCGCTCTTATCATGGACTCTAAATTCCATTTTCTTTTTAGAAAGAAATATAACTGCATCGATTGGTAATCGTATGAAAAGTCTGTTAAGCCTCACATTCTCATTAAATTTTGTGATGTTAAGACGAGCATTTTCTCTTTAAGCGTCAGCAATTTGATTCTGATTCTTCTTAAGTTCTTTAAATCCCACGGTACATTTTATATGCTTCGAGGAACCTTCGTGCTCTTGGAAAGACCTAGTAGCACAGGACATTTTTCATGATTCCCGACTCCCTGTTTCACTCCAACAATAAGACAAGGCCAACAAAAGAGTTTCTGCAAATACTGACTACCGCATAACCACGGATAACTACTATACGAATATACAGGAAGGTCGTGGGTTCAAACCCGGTCGAAGTCGTCGGATTTTTAAGAGCGTTAAAATCCATCAGTATTCCTTCCTTCGGAGGGGAAGTAAAGCCGATGGTCCCATGTCAGAGATTTATGGCATGAAATAGAACCTTCCACTAACTACACTTGTGTGAATCCAAAATGTGTTGGCTAGAATTGATAACGATATATTAGTTACAACGTTCGTCGCCAGGTGCTGGCTGTGATGGCATCTAGTAGCCATGTCCGCAGCTAGGTGTCGTGGACGGTAGCATTTGATAGCAAAAGTAGGAATTACTTGCAAATTGATCGTCTGCAGTCCTTATCTGAATTACAGATAACACACACTAATACAGCCATCACAATTAACACCGGTTATCAGACAGATTCTACACACACCCAAAGTACACGGGGATACATCACCGCTTTGTCCCAGCCCCTAAATTAAGGAACCAACCCACCAAGATATCTGGAAATTTCGCATGTGCACCTTTCCGGAGGCAGAACCAGTTTTTTTTCTGATAAGTCAAAAGTGGTTGGGGTCTGCTTGATTAAATTCCTTTTTTATCCTCCTCCTTCCATTTAGAAAACGGAGTAGCTCTTAAAATACAAACTAAATCTACGGAGGGTTCCATCTTAAAACACGCCTTGGAGGGAACATTATACTCTCACACTATATGAAAATATTTAAATACTATATATAAGAACGACCTCTCACTCTACATTATATGTATAACATTACTGAATTTCAAGCGCACTTTCTCTCCAAGCATACGCCAATAATTATGTTACGCTTTACACAGTAACTATAAAAACGCCAAGAGCTCACTCTTTTAGCTGTGCTACTGAATGCTCTTCAAAAGCGCTTATTTTATTTACACTTCAATCAAAATTGATGCGCCACACGGCCACGAATCACATTATAACAGCAGGCATTTATTTTTACTATAAAAGAATACTTTGTACATCACACGTTGAAATTTATAACTAGCTTCTTGTTGCAGCTGTTGGAACAGGAGCCACAACTCTCGCGACAAAATATACTAGTAGATGTGTATTTGTGTGATTGTGTTTTAGCGTGAGATTGAGATAGTAACATTGGCAGTAATGGAGCAATGGAGTGGAGAGGAGAGCCCGGGTTATATTCGTGTGCGTTCGGATAATATCGTCGCAGCTCGTGCCAGGCAGCCAAATATTCCAGTTGCTCGATGGGCTGCACCAAGCGGATTACTTCTCTATATATACTGCAGGCGGTTTGGTGCGTTGTCATGGCAACCGTTGTGTAACACGTCACTATTCAGCCCATACTGCTGTGAGCATTGGCAGGGCTGCACTCAGACCGCAAGGCGCAATCGTAAAGGAAACGGGCTGCGATGCTTGCTTAGTTACTAATAAGTAGGGCCCGGATGTTGTTGACATGTCACCTTTTTACTGAGCTGTTTAAAACAATGCTGAAGTACATAGAAACTCCGGACGGGCCACCCCGTCTTCATATATGTTATTTTTATTTTGTATCTTTTTGCATTTTTTTTGCTATTTTTCCATTTTAAGAGCATTTTTTAAAGTTTGGTAGAATTTTTGGTCATATTTTAGAGAAATCGGCCTTTTAAGGTCATTTTCTTCCAATTTAGTCATGTCACAGCTTTATATGAGAGATTTACGTCTCTCCGAGTTAAGAAGAAGCTAGTAGCTGATACAAGATAATTTAAAATATTGAAATAAAATATTTCAGTATTGCTATTAGTAGAAAAATATATATCTTTGACGCACAAGAACGGTACCGTTTTCGTCGCAAACCAGTTATTAGCGGAATGGAATGTTATCTGCTCTGTTGACGAAGGCCAGCTATGGCGGGGTAGAAAGGGGAAGGGGTGTATATTCTTGTCTCAGTTCCACATAGTTCACGGCGAGAGATATCGTTCATTGCCGCTTTCTCCATTTTATAGTGCATTTTTTGAATTTTTGAAATATTGGTTAGTTTATTATTATATGATCATTTTCTCCTTTTTATAGTCCATTTTTCAAATTTTTAGGTCATTTATTACAGTCATTTTTGAAAATTATAAGTGCATTTATTGATCTTTTTTTACGGCATCAACATCCGGGCCCTACTAATAAGTATGGGCGCTACGCCGATTGTGTAATTACAACATATAACGCGCACTCTAATTTTTTTATTTTTTTATTTTTATGAATAGGTTTTAAAGAGAAATTATAGGGATTCAGAAAATGATAGACAATATTGATTTGAGAAATGTTAGTGCAGCCGGGCTGTACCTGATGCACCTGAACAGCCGCTACCGGTCTTACTTATCTCAACCAAGGTATTTTGCCAGCTACGTATGTAATAAATGCTATGACAGCATCTAGGGCTTCCCAGACCGGTGTTGTATTCGGTACATGTTATAAATCTTACGGTGACTCATTGCGACCCATCCGCGGCAAGATCTCTGCGGGGCTCCGTTTTACAGGGAGGACCATCACTATATAAGGATGTACCCGGAAAATACTCAAGTTTTTAGGGGAAGACACCACATTACAAGTTTGACCCTTAAAGTCCTCATTTTTATAAATGTAATATCCTTACTTCTGAGTGAGCGGCACTGATTGCATACTTATGTTAGTATTCTTAGCTGCATCGCGAGGTTCCGGGTTCAATCTCCAGCTCTGCCATGGAGGATTTTTAATCCTCGTATGAGGGTTAGAACGCAGGGACAGAGCCAAGGAATGCTAGCGCACCTGCATCCAACACCTCCTCGCCCTTCACAGCACCCTCAATATTGTGAGGGGCAAAATCAAGAAAACATTTTAAAAATACTCTCAATATGTTCTTGTAGTGATTCACGTCTCTGTTTGAAGTCCAGAAAGGTTGTGTGTGCAGACATGTGCGTGAGAAGCTCGACAAGATGTTTATTTCCATATCAATCTGTGTTGTCATGGGTTTCATCACTATCGCAACACATTCTTCATTGCAGGGCAGTTTATAAGGAGGATGTCATTTGAATGTGATAACTCGTTATCAACTGCCTCGCTTGCTATCTGATGCACGAATGACTCACTTTCCGAAATTAACCTTGTCAGTCTACACCTTTCGAAAATCACGTCAGTCATATATTTGTTCTTCTTCCCATCCAAAACTGAAGAATCAGTATAATATTGATACCATGGGTCTGGAAAAGAAAGAGAACCACATTTTAAGTCGTTCCCCCTCAAACAACTTGAGCATCGCCTCTACACCCCTAGTTCATACATCCTGGACACTTTTCTATTGGAACGAGATACACTCGAGCTTGTGATGACAAAAGACAAGAGAGATGGGTTCGAATGGCACTCTCAACCATTGATCGAGAAGCTTTCTGTGGCTTCCCACTGCCGGGATGACATCGATTCAGTGGAATAAGGACGCCAGTCACAATAAATACATGCTGTAAACGAGAGGGCTCTGAGACAACAAGACCTGTTACCGGGTTCCTTCTTCCACTATAATTGGCATAAATGTCACAATATATCTTATCAGTGACCACTGAGGTATCACACGAGTAAACTACAAAGTTCACATGATAGTAGGGACGACTTATACAAACTTTGGACTAAATTCCCGCAATAGCGCGCTTTAAATCAACAAAAACGTGATTTAAACAAAACTTGAAAAAATGGCGCGGAGTCCCTTATTCGTTGCACGGGTTGATTTAATGATTTCAAGGCGATAGATGTAGAAGCAGAGGAGGGCACAGTGTTAACTGCTAACAGGAGATCATGGAGGCAACTCGTTTGCGCACTTGCAAACTAGACTGAATGCTGAAAGGAAAAACGGTCTCGTTTGAAAATGAATGAGTTAAAATATGAATTAAATCCAGGGGAGTTCTGTTATAGTCGATTGTTCTGAAAATTTCAGGTTTGTTGTCCAGGATTTCATACATAGCTGCCGTTGGAATAAACAACGAACAACCCGGAAAGATAAAGTCACTATTTAGCGATTTTGTTTCACGTTAATATTTAATTCATGGCAGTGCAGCGCTTCACCGTTCTCGAAAGAAAATCTTAGTCACTTTTGAAACAGACATACCCTCAAATTCAAACTAGGGCTGGTAGTTATAATCGATTATTAGCAGATATCTATTAATCGAAGGAGAAAAATAGATAAATTGCTACTGGTTATGTGAAGAACAGCCCACGTTCGTTCTCATAAACGGGAGAAAGCATCAGGCAAATGCCTGGACAAAATAACTACTGTGAAAGGAGCTATTAGACTGAATATTTTGGGCTAGGGGAGTGCGGCCTGGTTCTTTATACTCAACTTTAAGTTTAAATTTAACACTGAACATTTAAGCATTAACATAATATAAACTTTATTTGTTTTTTGACACAAGTGATAAATATTATACATTACTGGAAACCCTTCGGGTTTAAAAATTAGTAGGTTGGCACAACTTGGTGCTATTTACAAGAGTTCATTTTAAAGACACACTATTTTGAAAATAACTGCACTTGCAAGCAATATTAAAACCATTAAAACATATAAGATTATTGATAAAAAATAGAGAATAAAAGAACGTAACTTATCTTCCGTTGCTATTCATGCTGACTAGAGAGGTTCATTGCTGCAGGTCGGCCGTGGCCAGAACTTGCTGGTTTGCTGTTGTAGTTTATAGTTTACGAACACTATACTTTGTGATTTCGATGTCCAGCATCTCGAAATAAAGTATCGGCTTGAAGAAAGGTTCTTCTTTAGAACCAAAGTACACTGAAGAGCGAAAGTAACAAGCAAGTTTTCATCTTGCGTAGCGGTGAGAACTGTAATCTGAGTCTTGCAACAGCTCATCTAGTTGTGACATTGATGCGTAGTAATCTCCAGCGTAGCGGTGTGACGTGCTGAGTACACCGTCTTATGTTGTAGCATGCCGTTAGGTATTTGCCCCATGGAACGAAGCTTTGGAAGACTCCATGAAGTGATGCGGTACTGTCGTGCTGGATCTGGCGTGCTGGTTCTGTCGTGCTGGTTCTGAATCTTGAAGAGGAGAACCGCTTCTTAAATAGGGCGTAGAACAATCGAGAAATCAGCACTGGCTGGCGGCGACTGATTGGCTAAAGCGGAGATGTGACGACAGTCCTTCACGTAGCGGCTAGGCGAGAAGCACACCTGGCAGTAGTGACTTGTGGCTCGGAGAGTCAACATCTATGAACAGCTGAGGTATGTGTCTTAGAAATTTTGTTTGTTACGAGTAATCACTCGAGAATTACATCATATATTATAAACATAAATGTGATTAAATACATTAATAGTTCGGTGGTCCCAAAGCATTTGACCGACAAATGCGGCATAAGAAATAAACACACATTAAAAACATCACGAAAGTGATCATGCTCCGAGACCCCCGAAAGAAAACAATCAAAGAATCATCTGGAAAAAACATGAACAACAATGAAAGAGGATGACACTAAGCCTCAACAGGCAAAATAGCAACCATAGAAATTGGTCTAGTATAGACTCCCTTACTAGTGAGAACATCTACAACTCTCACATGATTATCACGACCCAAATGGCAGTGAGTTACCCTACCAATATTCCATACGAGGGGGGAACTTGGATCTCGCAAAAGAACCATATCTCCCACTCGCACATCAGGCCGGGAAAGCCGCCACCTCTCTCTCCTGTTAAGTGAGCCGAGATACTCCAGCTTCCAACGGCGCCAAAAGGAGTTTCGCAAAGATTCTAACTTTCTCCAGAAAATAGGCAACCCGAGATCACAGCGTCGACTCAGCAAAGGAGGCGTAGAAGCTAAAGAACAGCCTATTAAAAAATGAGCAGGTGTTAAGGGAAGAAGATCCTTAGGATCGTTAGACAAAGGCGTGAGCGGCCTAGAATTTACGATACCCTCAACCTGAATAATTAAAGAATTGAATTCCTCATAGGAAAGGATGGCTGAACCAAGGGTTTTCTTCAGCTGTCTCTTCGTGAGCTTTATGCAAGATTCCCAACGACCACCATGATGGGGGGCGTAAGGGGGAGTGAAATGCCATTTGAATCCCTTAGCATGAGAAAAATTAGAAAACTGTTCCTTAGCAGAAGGGGAGGTAAGCGCAGTTTTCCAAAGATCAAAAGTACTAACAAAAATTTTTGCGTTATCTGAGAAAACCTCGGAGGGAACACCCCTTCTAGCGGCAAATCTAGAAAAGGCTGCTATAAAATAAGGAGTAGAAGCACTTGTAACCAACTCAAGGTGAATGGCTCCTGTCACCATGCACACAAATAAAGAAATATAAAGTTTACCTAACAACTTTCGCTTAGATAAAGGGGAATTAACTTGATAGACATAAGGCCCAGCATAATCGATACCCGTAAGGGCGAAAGGCTTACTAGGTTCGGAACGAAAAGATGGCAAGTTTCCCATAATTTGCGTGATTGGCGGGGGCTTGGATTTGAAACAAGGTATACATTTCCGAATAACAGAAGAAACTTCATGAACACCGTTAATGAGCCAATATTGCTCGCGAATTAAACAAAGCAAAGTGCGGGTGCCAGCGTGCAAATTCTGATAATGAAATTTCTTTACGATGAGAGTAGTAATAGGATGTCTAGAAGGGAGAATAATGGGATGTTTTTTCTCATCTGAGTAACTAGAATATTCTAGCCTGCCCCCCACTCTTATTAATCCATCTTGGTCCAAAAAAGGGGTGAGAGGTAACAGCCTACTAGACTTTGGTAAAGCTTTTTTGCTTAAAAGCGTCTGATACTCAAGAAAGAATACTTCTTGTTGCATAAGAAACAAGATTCTACGAGTAGCAAATTCCAATTCCATTTTAGTGAGAAAGGGTTGCGGCTTCACAGGCTCATCAAGAACAAGAAATTTCCATCGAAATAAATATGCTACCACACGAATTAATTTATTAAATGAAGAGTAACGCTGAAAAAGACTAGTAGCAATAGAAGTTAGAAAAAGGGAAGCGGTAACAATGCGAGCATCAGGAACATCTTCTGCGAGCGGATTAGATGAACGAGGCCAACAAGAGAAATCCTGACTGAGCCACGCCGGACCATTCCAGTATAGTTTAAGAGAAATTAATTTCTTGGGCAAACAGCCACGTGAAATTATATCAGCGGGGTTTTCCTTCCCCGGAACATGATTCCATTGGTCAAAATGAGACAACTCTTGTATTTTAGAAACGCGATTAGCCACAAAAGTGGTCCAATGTGAAGAAGGTTTTGAAAGCCAAGCTAACACGATGGAAGAATCACTCCAAAACCATGTGCTCGAAAATTTCAAATTTAAACTGATTTTTAATTTACTGGCTAATTCCACAGCCATTACAGCAGAACATAATTCCAATCTAGGCAAAGATATGGATTTGAGTGGGGCTACCTTTGATTTTGCACAAATTAAATTGGAAAATCCGGGTAAAGTATTGGAAGAGCGGCCTACTAAGTAGGCGCAGCAACCATATGCCTTTTCAGAACTATCTGCAAATATGTGCAAATCGAAATGCTGACATGAAATGTCGGAAATTAAAGTGCGGGGAATAGAAATTTGAGAAAGATCTAACAAACTCTTGCGGTATTTCAACCACTCATCCAAAAGGGGGGAGGGTACCTGTTCATCCCAACCGATTTTCAATAACCAAAGTTTTTGCAAGAAATTTTTTGCAGTAATAACCACCGGAGCAATGTACTGCAATGGATCAAAAACTTTTGCTATTTCTGATAATAATTGCCTTTTCGTTCGAGGGTGAGACTCAGATAAGTGTACCTGATAGGAAAAGGTATCTGAAGAAGGAGACCAAAAAACACCCAAGGTTTTAATAGCTGATTCCTCAGTAGGAAGCGCAACACATTTATCAACAGGAGTTACTTGTGAAAAGTTAGATAAAAATTCGGTTGAGTTCGAGTTCCACTCATGAAGGGTAAACCCACCACCGGAAAGAAGAGAGTTTAAATCTTCACAAACACGAAGTGCTTCAGAAATACTAGAAAAGGAATACAGAAAATCATCTACATAAAATGCAGTTTTCAAAACTTCAGAAGCTAGAGGATGAAAAAGATGACCATCTTGTTCGGCCAACATGTGAAGAGATCGTATTGCGAGAAACGCAGACGGCTTAAGACCGTATGTCACTGTTCTTAAACGAAATATTTTTATAGGTTTTGCATTGTCATCTCGCCACAAAATTCTTTGCAAATCACGTTGTTCTGAATTTACTAGAATTTGCCTATACATTTGCTTGATGTCAGCAAGAACAGCAATGGGGAATAGACGAAAGTTAAGTAAAACTGAAGTAAGATCTGTCTGAATAGCGGGTCCAGAATGCAGAGTGTCATTGAGAGAAACACCATTAGCATCTGGAGATGACCCATTAAAAACTACTCTTATCTGTTCTCGGGTGGAAGAATTTTTCCAAACCGGATGATGATTAAGATATACTATTTCTTTAGGAGGATTACTAATTTCTTCAGATTTTGGAACTACTTCCATGTGATTCGCTGATTCGTATTCTTCCATGAAGGAAGTATACTGAGTTTTTAAGAGAGCATCCTTTTTAAAGCGATTTTCAATTGCGAATAAAGCTTTAAGAGCTCTGGAATGTGATTCTGTAATAACAGGGGGGTTACAAATGCGAGGAAGAGTAACCACGAATCTGCCTTCAGTAGTGCGAACAGTGGTTTCTACGTAGTGTGTTTCACAGATCTCATTATTGCGAGAATGAGGTGAGGTAACTTGAATATCCTCAATGTCCCAGAACTTAATTAATTCTTGATTTAAATCAGCACCAACAAAATAACAATGAGATTTTTGTTGAACTGGGTTGCGGTATATTTGCCCAGTGGCAATCCAACCAAAATCGGTTCTACGAAAGAAAACATCACGGGCAACTTTAACCTTTTCTGGATGTAAACATTGCCAAAAAATGCTGGCACTTAAAAGAATTTCTACAGATGAAGCTCTGTTGAAATTCGGATCTGCAAGTTGCAAATTATGCGGAATATTCCAACCCTGGACTTGAAAAGAAGTAATGGGGGTGTCATTACCTATGGAATTGATAATTAAAAAATCTAAATTTAAATGAATGCCGAGATTATTGGAATCTTTTACATCCACTTTAGCATAACTCAGAGATTGCGATTTGGAACCATTAATTCCTGTAACTTCTATAGAAGTAGGGCATATTTGTAGACCTAACTTGCGAACTAGCGATTCACTGATAAAATTGTTAGTTGCAGCATTATCTAACAATCCCCTTACAGAAACCCATTTTCCGTGAACATTCTTCACTAGAATTTGGACAGTGGACAATAAAACTTGAGTTTTACTGAACGAAATAGAGCTTTGAGTAAAAGACTGAGCGTTATTCGGCGAAGTCTCAGAATTAGATTTAGCGGATGAACTATTGGTTGCTGATGACCGCGATCTTTCATGTCTATGCAGGAGAGTATGATGCTTTGCTTTACAGTGAGAACATAACCGTTCAGAATGACAATTGCTTATCATATGTGTCCCTGATAGGCAATTAAAGCAGTGCTTGTGGGTGGTAATTAATTTGCGTCTTTCATCCACAGATAAAGATTTAAATTGAGCGCACTGGTACAAGTTATGCGGTTGTTGACACAAAACACAAGCTTGTGCTTGATTGGAAGACCGAATATTTGTAGAAAAGGCATGTGACCTTAGCACTCTATGAGTGGGGCTGATGTCCTTACTATTAGAGGGAGGTTTGAAGGTAGAGCTACTCTTTTGGCTGGCTACAGCAGAGAGAATTTGGCATTTCGCCTTTAAGAATTTAATAATAGCTTCATAGGTACACAATGAATGTTGCGACAGATCTGCTTCCCAATCTTTTAAAGTTTTAGTGTCTAATTTAACAGAAATAAGATGAATCAAAAATAGATCCCAATGGTCAACTGGTTGGTCCAAATTGGCAAGCGCACGAATATGAAGTTCTGCAGCATCGATCAAATTACGAAGCGAGGCAAGATTATCAGCTTGAACGAAAGGTAAATTGAATAAACCCTGTATGTGACGTTGAGTTTTTAAACGAGTGTTCCCAAACCGATCTCTGAGAAGTGCCAAAGCTACTTCATAATTTTCATTTGTCAACGTAAGCTCTTGGATGAGTTTGAGTGCGTTGCCTTGCAAGGACAAACGCAAATAATGAAACTTCTGTATTGAAGGAAGAGAATCGTTTTCGTGAATCAATGAATTGAATAATTCAAAAAATGGTTCCCATGTAGCTTCATCTCCGGTAAATGTAGGTAATTCTATTTTCGGTAATATAACACGGGAAGGAAAAGAAGAAGATTCTGAAGGAGTTTTCTCCTGCTTTTCCCGCAATGTTAAACTTCTTAAAAGCTGCTTTGCGTCTGCAAACCCCTTATAATATAAATTTTCAACCTCAGCGCGGTCACTTTGCTGGTCGGGATATTGTGTCTCAATATTACTTTGGATCTCGTCATACTTTTCAAAGGCCTGTTCATAACCTTTCAGTCTTTGAGAAATTATGTCACTATTACGTTCTTTTTCCGTAAGCTCATATAGAAAAGTGCGAAAACGCGTGAGTTTGCCCTTGACCGAAGCCCTCGCATTAATGAGTTTTTCGTCCATTGGCATTGTGAAAGTTTGTTGTGAAAGTACTCACGACTTCCCTGTGAACTCGTACAACAGCCTGCCAGAAGAGAGAGAAAGCAGCCTTTCCAACGGTTAAATGTGGAACTTGTTTTTGTGTTTCCTCTTCCAGTGCCAAACATGAACTCCGAGCTGAAACTTTCCAAAAGAATTAGAAATCACAATTTTTGAACAATTTATACACTTAATGTTCAGTATGAGAGAAAAATTTTGTTAATTAGTTTAAATATTAATTTCTGAGAAAGGTTCAATCTACAGACTTGCTTCAACAAATGTTTACAAAACGCACTCCCGGTTATCGGCTCCATATGGTTATGTGAAGAACAGCCCACGTTCGTTCTCATAAACGGGAGAAAGCATCAGGCAAATGCCTGGACAAAATAACTACTGTGAAAGGAGCTATTAGACTGAATATTTTGGGCTAGGGGAGTGCGGCCTGGTTCTTTATACTCAACTTTAAGTTTAAATTTAACACTGAACATTTAAGCATTAACATAATATAAACTTTATTTGTTTTTTGACACAAGTGATAAATATTATACATTACTGGAAACCCTTCGGGTTTAAAAATTAGTAGGTTGGCACAACTTGGTGCTATTTACAAGAGTTCATTTTAAAGACACACTATTTTGAAAATAACTGCACTTGCAAGCAATATTAAAACCATTAAAACATATAAGATTATTGATAAAAAATAGAGAATAAAAGAACGTAACTTATCTTCCGTTGCTATTCATGCTGACTAGAGAGGTTCATTGCTGCAGGTCGGCCGTGGCCAGAACTTGCTGGTTTGCTGTTGTAGTTTATAGTTTACGAACACTATACTTTGTGATTTCGATGTCCAGCATCTCGAAATAAAGTATCGGCTTGAAGAAAGGTTCTTCATTAGAACCAAAGTACACTGAAGAGCGAAAGTAACAAGCAAGTTTTCATCTTGCGTAGCGGTGAGAACTGTAATCTGAGCCTTGCAACAGCTCATCTAGTTGTGACATTGATGCGTAGTAATCTCCAGCGTAGCGGTGTGACGTGCTGAGTACACCGTCTTATGTTGTAGCATGCCGTTAGGTATTTGCCCCATGGAACGAAGCTTTGGAAGACTCCATGAAGTGATGCGGTACTGTCGTGCTGGATCTGGCGTGCTGGTTCTGTCGTGCTGGTTCTGAATCTTGAAGAGGAGAACCGCTTCTTAAATAGGGCGTAGAACAATCGAGAAATCAGCACTGGCTGGCGGCGACTGATTGGCTAAAGCGGAGATGTGACGACAGTCCTTCACGTAGCGGCTAGGCGAGAAGCACACCTGGCAGTAGTGACTTGTGGCTCGGAGAGTCAACATCTATGAACAGCTGAGGTATGTGTCTTAGAAATTTTGTTTGTTACGAGTAATCACTCGAGAATTACATTATATATTATAAACATAAATGTGATTAAATACATTAATAGTTCGGTGGTCCCAAAGCATTTGACCGACAAATGCGGCATAAGAAATAAACACACATTAAAAACATCACGAAAGTGATCAGCTACCATTAATCAGTCAGCATGAAAAAGAACAAGGTTTCCTCATGCGAAGGTTCCTGGAACTTAACTACACTATTCATTGTGTTATTCCTGTTGAAAGCAGTGGTACCGTAACTTATGGTGGAAATTGTTTTGAAGTGTTCATACCTTACAAATTGCTCTCAGATTAACAATGCCACATACTGCAGGTGTCTACTTCATTTCGTTTTCGTGCTACAAGCAATGAAGAAATGCAGCCTGCTGATGCATGATGTTAGTTTATCTTCTGTAATAATAATGCCTTCCTGTGTGTGAATGGTTGTAACCATATGTCTAGTTTTGCAAAGGTTCTCTTAGAGAAAGAATTCTCCAGAAAGGGATGGAGCTTGGTAAAAAAATAAAATAAAATAAACCATTAATCGCATGATCGTTGATCCTACATAGCTTAGCTTTGTGTCTATAGGCTACACATCAATATGTTGCATCAGACTTGTAAAATAAAAGTCTCTTTTCGGGGTATACGATTTGATTTCTTAACCCCTTATAAGTCAGTGGCTAAATATGTAGCCACCACTTTTTTCTGTGTATGCTCAACTTCATTTATAGCCTATTTTCATTTATGAAAAAAAATGTGCCCTTCAAATTTTATTACGTCTCACCAATCGAACATGGCGGCTGTGCGAAATATTTCATCGGCATTCTATATCTCCGCAACTACTACTGATATCTCCCTGAAAGTTTGTACGGTGATAAAAGGCACTACAAGAAGTTCACCTATGTGACTTTCAGAAACCTGTTAAGTACAAAACGAACATGGTGGCCAAGCGAAGTTGAAATATTTAAATAGACTTTTCTTGCGGCAGCCATCCGAGCGCAGTGAAACTTGGTACAGCAACTTATTATCCACATTGTAATGCACAAACATCTAATTTAGTTGAATTGTTTAGATAACCTCAAAATGGCGGCTGTGCGAAATTTTCAAATTAAGTTTTTTTATTTCTTGTGTCCTAATCATGCGATTGAAGTCAACGTTTGAATAATGAACCTACGCAATAATTGTCATCTAATAGTACTCACCGATACTCAAGAGAGTGATATAGGGCATTCGAACAGCTCAAAAAAGCAGCCATGGGTTACAGAAGAAGTTCTACAACTCATGGACCAAAGACGGAAAGTGGAACATGTTAATAAGAACATGAACTAAACAGGACTGTGAGGAGGAAGTGCAGGGAAGAAAAAAACTATAGCTCGTGGAGAGATGCAGAGAAATAAAACATCTCCAAGAGAAACATGACCTGTTTAATCTCCACAAGAAGATCAAAGAACTTGCAGGGAAATATCACAGGCCGTGCAGAGCTATACTGAGGGATGACAATAACACCATTTTGGTAGGAGTCGAAGGCAAGTTGAAGTGTTGGAAAGAATATGTTGAAAACCTATTTAGCGTTGTAAGGTCAGATAAACCACCTTGTATTGGTGAATGCAGCGAAGCAAGTCCAAGTATAAGCCAAGAGGAAGTACTGTATGCAATCAAACTCCAGAAGAATGGAAAAGTTGTAGGTACTGACAAGAATCATTCAGGAACTCCCAAACTTATTGCTGAAGGCCATGGCAGAGGATTAGAGCTTCTAACTGCATTATTCAACGTAATATATAAACCTGGTAGAATTCCATCTGACTGGCTAAGATCTTCTTTTGTCACCATACCTAAAATGGCTAGTGCATCACATTGTGATGATTATCGTATGATCAGCCTAATGTCCCATGTGCTAAAGGAATTTCTGCGTATCATCCACACTCGAATCTACCTTAAATGTGAACGCTATGTTGGTCATACTCAGTTTGGCTTTAGGAATGGACTGGGTACTCGCGAGACTCTTTTCTCCTTGAATGTTTTGACCCAGAAATGCCTAGATATGAATGTAGATGTGCACGCTTGCTCCATCGACTGCAGAAAAGCTTTCGATTGCGTATCTCATGTAAAACTTGTTGAGATTTTAAAATCTACTGGTGTAGATGTTGGTGATCTTCGTATAATTACCCATCTGTACTGGAATCAAACGGCAGAGGTCAAAATAGAAGGAATTACTACTGAGGACATAGCTATACGAAGAGGTGTCCGCCAGGGATGAGTCCTGTCCCCACTCCTTTTTAACATCTACTCTGAAGCTGTATTCAGAGAGGCTATTGCAGATGTTAATCGTGGCATCAAGATCAATGGCTATGTTATTAATAACATCCGATTTGCTGATGACACGATTGTGCTAGCCAGCAACCCTAGTGATCTTCAAATTATTATAAACAATATCGTGAGGACCAGTGAAACCTACGGTTTACCATTGAATATTAACAAGACCAAGCTGATTGTATTCTCGAAAACACCAAAAGAGGCCTCCCTACACATCTACAACACCATCGTCCAACAAGTATCTTCCATCAAATATCTTGGGACTTTAGTGAACCAGCATTCTGATTCAAAGAGTGAAATCTTATCCAGGATTGGACAAGCAAAAAATATGTTCAATACCACGTGGACCTTATTCACCAGCCTAGAACTCAACCTTCAGCTCAGAGTTCGAATGTTACGTTATTATGTTTTTCCTCTCCTTTTGCATGGTTTCGAAGGGTGGACGCTCAGCCCATTACTGGAGAAGCGGATTGAATCTTTTGAGATCTACTTATACAGAAGAATACTCCGAATATCTTGGGTAGAAAGGAAAACAAATGAAGACGTCCTCAACAACTTGAACAAGAAGAAAGAGCTTCTCACAACCATCAAGGAGCGTATGCTCAGCTACCTCAGGCACATCATAAGAGGTGAACGATATGAACTTCTCCGGCTGATCATTCAAGGGAAGATTGATGGGAGTAGGGGAGTAGTGAGAGTTCTAACGCACTCGGGAACCCTCCTTGCCCCACTACTAAGCCTCAGCCAAGTAATATTTGCAAAAGCTCGTGAACCCAATGTCCGATGTTGAAAAATGAGGTGTCGTTGGACTCGAGCTGACGTCCTCTTTCTTATGGACCACTCGTTATATTTTTGGAAAAAAAATGGAAAATTTTTGTTTCCGAAAGTAGGTGATAGTTTGAAAACCAAACATGATAGAATGTTGTGCCATAGCTTAAACGAACGGTCTCTATGTCCTTTATTTTTTATAATAAAACGTTTTTATTTTTACATTTTTTTGAAAAAGTTCAATTTTGAAATTTTTATATTTTGGAAACTAAAGAGTTTACAAAAAAATTGTTTGACATAAATGAATGGCCCTGACCCCCTTTACCTCCAAAATAAATTTCAAGTCTCTAGGACTAAAACTGTGCAGTAGTGTGAATTGGAGTTCTACTTCCCCCACCCCCCTACTTTCATATAAATTTGGGTGATATCTCCCGAACGCATGGTCGGATTTTAACGAACGAGGTATTGTTGGCGTTGGGATGACGTTCTTTTGGCTAAGCATGTGTGTTGGTATTTAAAAAAAAATGAAAATTCTTGTTTTTTGGATTGGTGCTATTTTGGAAACGGTGAATTTTGGGAAAAAGTTTGTTGGATGTTAATGAAAGGTGGGTATGCCCTCTAGGCGGACAGCAAGTTTCAAGGGTGTAGGAGGAATGTTCTCGCGAACATTGGTGATCATTGGCGAACGGATGGTCGGATTTTAACAAATGAGGTGTCGTTGGACTCGAGCTGACGTCCTCTTTCCTATAGACTACTCGTTACTTTTTTTTGAAAAATTTTGTTTTTGAAAGTAGGCGATAACTTGAAAACCAAACATGACAGAATGTTGTGCCATAGTTCAAACCAATGGTCTCTATGACCTTTATTTTTTTATAATAAAACTTTTTATATTTTGAGGTTTTTTGAAAACCCTTAAATTTTGAATTTTTACTATTTTGGAAACTAACACGTTGACAAAAAAATTTGTTTGACATAAATAAAAGATCCCTACTCCCTCTACCAAGAAAATAAATGTCAAGTCTCTAGGAAAAAAAACTATGCATTTTTATTTTTTATTTTTTTAAATAAAAGCGTGTTTGTAGACAGAGAGCCGGTAGCGCTTGACGTATGTTACAACGAGGCTATGATTGGCCATGGTGGATACGGAAAATGGCTAATTCGATGGGGCGATGTATGGCAAAACGAGGGGTCGCTTTTCGATATTTTTTCCTATGACGAATGAATGAAGGCGAATATTTTGAAATGTGACAAGCATGCTAAGATTTTTACCCCTGAGGGGTATCTTTAACGTTTTAGTTAACGGTGATGAGCGAGATCGCTCTCTGACACAACAGACGGTTGTAGGATATGACCAAGTGATTCTTAGACGTTGGCGATCTCGGTCACCGTGCCCGGAAGAAATGAATAGCTATTTTGGTGGGATGGCGGGGGCAGCTTATGACGGTTGGTTTTGTGACATTTCCTATGACGGATAGAGGCGAATATTTGAAAATGTGTTAAGTGTGCAAGGATTTTTTTACCCCTGAAGGGGATCTTTAACATGCTAGTAAACGATGATAGGCGAGACTGCTGTCTGGCACAGTAAATGGTTTTAGAATATGGAAACCTATAACATTTGCTCGACCAAGTCATGTGCATGTACGCAAAGAGCCAAAACGGTAATGTTATAAACTAAATATTGAACTGGGTAAAGTCATGTGTTTTAGGATGAAAGTATGTGGTTAACATGATCATGTATTGAGGATGGCCGCTTGCTAGTAATTATTATTACAGTAAAATGTTTAATAATAATAATAATAATAATAATAATAATAATAATAATAATAATAATAATAATAATAATAATAATAATAATAATAAGACACACACATGTTTTGAATGCTAACACGCACACAGTCCAGCTCACTGGTGAGTGAATATTGTACCTAGCCAGAGAACTCGTGAGAGCTGTTGCTGGTGCTGACGAGGCAGGAATGTCTACGTCAGCAAGAAGTGTGATATCAGCTTACTTGCCTCGTGGTGGCTAGCAGGTGTGCTGTTTAAGCAGAGACCTCCATTTTGGTTCTGAGACAGTAGGACTACCGATGTATAAGAGGTAGCCATTTTGGTTCCTTATTAAAAACATGAAACTAGTATAAGGTACACGAATCTTATTCAGATTGAGGAATGTGAAGAGGCGTGGGAACACGTGCGAGAGAGAGACAGAGAACCATTCAAGGTCAAAACGCTGAGAAAATACAACTTTTTCTGTTGCTAGGCTAACTGATAACGATTGCGTTAGTCATGCACTTGACATTTTAGCACACGGACGTATACAGTAGAGTTGTGGAAGAAAAATCCTTTTATTTTTTGGTAAGTACCTATGGATGATTATTTTAATAATGTCATGCTAATGGACCTTAAATTTGTAGTTATTGATTAGGTAATTATTGATTTTTAATTTATTTGTTTGCAGATAACCGGTATACCTTACATGACTGAGATACAAGAAACCCGTTTACTTTTGAGCCCACTAGAAGGAAACAGCAACAAGCCACTGCAAGTGAAGGTGGGATTATTTTTTTAAACTAAATTGTCTCATTTTTTGTTTCATATTTTGTTTTATGAAATGCATGTACTAACCTGAATTTAGGTATTTATAACGGTTTAATTTATTTATTTTTAGAAACTTGGAAAAAACAGCCTTACCACCGTAGCAGTCGCTGAAAACCCGAGACGCAGTAAGGTGCAACCATTGTTTCCAGGCAGTGAACTATTTAAAAATCAGGTAAGCCTAACATAAAATGCTATTCCATTTTACCACTTCTGAAAACTCGTAGACAAAAAATTCATTACCTGAACATGACTAGGACGATGATTGCTTTCTTGATTAATGACTATGTATTGGCAACCGGTACAAGACCATATTGGTTGTTTACCGGGAAAGTACAAGGCCATATTGGATTTTGTAAAAAACAAAAAAATTAATTTTAATTTAACTGACATGTCGTTCCCTATAATAATAATAATAATAATAATATAATATTAATATCGTATGGCCTCGGTCGGGTGCCGGGTGCAAGCTTTGTTATTTGACACACAGAGGGTAGCTTGTATGTCGAATTTAGTTGTTCCTTGACTATGTAATTCAAGGAGGTTAGATGTTAGATATCTAATCTCCTTAAACTCTATAGCGCTTTCTAGTAGAAAATGATGAACTTTTTACCCTATGAACTCAACGAATATTCACAGGTTTGAACATGATAATCTGAACAAAATGACATGACATTATTATTTTTTTGTTTATGTATTGGTTAAAGGGGAATGTAAATGACTGCAGCTTTATAAAAAGAAAATAAGTACATGGGTTACTGTTAGTGCCGACATACAGTTTATTATAATTTTTATGGTGTTTTGAAATATTAATGCCAATTAACGTTAAAGTTTTATTTACAAGTATTGATTGATTGATTGTTTGATTGAGTGATTGGTTATTTTGTTTGCTTTTAGGTGTCGTCATGCGCCATTAACGTAATGAACAGTGAACAAGCATACATTGTGCTTTAAAATACTCTGTGCAACGTTAATAACTTACAATAAGAAAAAGTTTTATTATAACACATGGCGTTATTACCAAATACAACAAGTGAGCAAGATGGTTTACCACGTGGGTTAAATTTAAAATTGGAACATGATCGTTGGTTAACATTTGAATCCTGGCCTGTAGGCTTTTTGTCGACACATAAACTTGCAAAGGCCGTTTTTTTTACGTGAACCGAGAAGAGGTGGCGCGCTGTGTGTTTTGTCGTACTGAACTTTCACACTGGGAAGAATGGGATGATCCCTTTAGAGACCATTTGCGATGGTCTCCTTGTTGTCCTTACATGATTGGAAAACAAGTGGGTAACATACCTGTGTATTCATTTTACCGAACCACAAGACCATTGGCCGCTACTTACGTTGCTGAATCACAAATAAATAATAATAATAATGATGTATTACCAGCCAACAACGGTAGTGTCGATATGTGTGGACCATATGCCATAGACAGTGTTGAATTGGCATGTGCTTTTGAAAAATTGGGAGTTTGCAAGACTAAAGCACTAGCATACCCAGAGTACAGCTCTGTTGAAAAACGTTTAGAATCTTATAAAAATGTTTGGCCATTAATATTAAAACACCTTACCAAACAGCTAAGTGAAGCTGGATTTTTTTATACTGGTGAAGGGGATAAAATAATATGTTTTTATTGTGGATTTGCTTTAAAGGATTGGCAAATGACTGATGACCCTTTTGTGCAACACGCTCGTTTGTTACCTAACTGTAAATACACGGTGTTGCTTAAAGGTCAGGAATTTGTGAACACTATTCGTAAAGAAAACGTGATTGCAGCACAAGACATAAAAGTGCCTTTAGAGTTAGAAGACGCGAAGCAAATACAAGAGGCTGAAAAAAAAAGACTCGTCTCACGAACAGATACAAAAGTGTGACCAACAATTATGTAAAATTTGTTATCAAGATGAACTAGGTGTTGTATTTTTGCCTTGTGGACACATGATAGCCTGTGTCAAGTGTGCATTAGAACTCAACACTTGTGCTATATGCAGAAAAGCAGTATCTGCTACAGTTAGGGCATTTCTTGCATAAATAGTAAAATTAATCGGCCATGCATAGTGCAAAATCCCTAATTGCACAATATTATTAAAGCTGTTTTAGGGTGTAATAGATATGCTTTTCTTTTGTTTATAGGCTACTACAATGAATGTTTTGAATGCTGTGTGTCAAGCATGTGGCTTAGAGACAAAGAAGCTCAGCGAATTGCCAACGCATATTCCATTCCGAATTATCAAGATTCGGAAATTGAAAACAGCATATGGTGATCGTGTACATTGTGTTTGTGAAATCTTTGAGACATTTCTGCCTTCACGGTTTAATGATATGTCGGAGAGTGTTTTTGATGAAGTCAATAATGCTATACAACCTGTACACTTAATTTATGAAGGTTTTAAAAACAATAGGTGCATGGTTCGTATAATTAAATTTAAAAAAATGTCAAATAATAACGGAAGATATAAGTCATGACAATGGACTGAAAGAAAAATATGTGTATAGAATAATAATGTTTTAGTGTTTAGTATTGCCTGAAAAAATATTATCATGAAACCAAAAAAATGTATATAAAGTTTGTAAATAAATGAAAATAATGGTACAATGTTGTTTTATTTTCTATAGAAGTCAGAATATTTAACATTGCAGGGTATACATGATTATGACAATAAAAAGCACACTTAATACAAGGCTTTGCCTTTACGATAGTGTGTTATAGTTTTAAAAACAAAGCTTTTTATAGATCTTTTTTCTTCCACTGTGAACAATAGGCATGAAAACGTTATTGTCTTGTTTTGGATCATTATCACTATCATAATCATGAGCAGCATGATCTATATCACTATTGTTATAATCACTATAATTATCCTCAACATTATCCTCAACATTACTAAAACCAGTTAAATATTCCTGTTCCTCTTCCTGTTCCTCTTCCTCTTCCTCTACAGTGTCCTCATGTAGAGTCTGCGTGGCTTTTGATAATGTTAAGGTTTTTTTGAACATTGAATTATTTTCAATAGTAGTATTGTTTTGTAGCATTGCTTTTTAACATTTTCATGATTTTCTGTTGACAGCAACAGTGTTTAATGCAGTACACTACATTGATGATCACTGACACTTAAAACCTCACTCTTTTTACTTTTTAGCTCACTGCGACATTGTTCTGAACGTTGTTTTGAACAACGACAAATAACAGTTCCATTTTTATTGGTTCGTTTCACAATATATGAATATCCTTCATAGAATGCATGAGGCTTACCATACCTAGTCATAGATACTTCCATATCAACTGTCAAGCATAGACTAAGCTCTAGTAAAGACAACTTGGTAATAAGAACAATAGTTTAATGTGCGAGTATATATGGGTGCAAATGTGGGAGCAAAGAAAGTGGGAGCAAAAAGTGGGAGAAAAAATTGGGAGCAAAAAGTGGGAGCAAAAAGTGGGAGCAAAAATTGAGAGCAAAAAGTGGGAGCAAAAAAAATAGGAGCAAGTATGGGAGCAAATGTGAAAGCAAAATTGGGAGCAAGTATGGGAGCATATGTGAAAGCAAAAGTGGGAGCAAAAAGTGAGAGAAAAAAGTGGGAGCAAAAAGTGTAAGCAAAAGTGGGAGCAAATATGAGAGCAAAAATGTAGGAGCAAGTAAGGGAGCAAATGTGAAAGCAAAAGTGGGAGCAAATAGTGAGAGAAAAAAGTGGGAGCAAAACGTGTAAGCAAAAGTGGGAGCAAATATGAGATCATAAAAAAGTGCGAGCAAATACGGGAGCAAAAAGTGGGAGCAAAAAGTGGGAGAGAAAAGTGGGATCAAAAAAGTAGGAGCAAGTATGAGAGCAAATGTGAAAGCAAAAGTGGGAACAAGTATGGGAGCATATGTGAAAGCAAAAGTGGGAGCAAAAAGTGAGAGAGAAAAAAGTTAGAGCAAAAACTGTAAGCAAAAGTGCGAGCAAATATGAGAGCAAAAAAGTAGGAGCAAGTATGGGAGCAAATGTGAAAGCAAAAGTGGGAGCAAAAAGTGATAGAAAAAGAAGTGGGAGCAAAAAGTGTAAGCAAATGTGCGAGCAAATATGAGAGCAAAAAAATGTGAGAGCAAATATGGGAGCTAAAAGTGGGAGCAAAAAGTGTAAGCAAAAGTGGGAGCAAACAAGTGTGAGCAAGTATGGGAGCAGAAAGTGGGAGCAAATGTGAAAGCAAAAGTGGGAGCAAAAAGTGAGAGCAAAAGGAGCGAGCAAAAGTGAGTGCATAAAGTGGGAGCAAAATGTGTGGGTAAAAAGTGGGGGCAAATGTGGTGTTTTACTAAAACAATCTCCCCTAACCTAACCTAACCTAACTTCACCTAACCTAACCTTCCAACTCTCAGATCAAAAATTAAATTCTTGCCATAGTCGAGTTGGAACCTAAAACCTCTGGGATAACACCCAAGTATACTAGCCACTACACCGCGAGATGGGCAAATTATCATGCAACACAACACAAAAATAAAAGTTTCCTGTAGTGTAACTCATTGGCTAACAACCATATTTGAGAATTCAAACCCAAGACCTCAGGACTTTTGTTTTGAACATTATCAGAAATATTATTCCATTCACATTTTGCTGTTGCTTATAGTTATAAGAATTGGCATTAATATGGGAGCAAAAGTGAAAGCAAAATGTGGGTGCAAGCATGGCTGGTTGTTGAGACTTTCATATCAACTAATACACATAAATTAAATTTTAGTAAAGTGACTTGGCTAATAATAATAATAATAATAATAATAATAACAGTTTAAAAAAGTTCAAGGGGATTGATATTTTTCAGGTTGTAATTTCCAAAGTACTGTCAAGAATAATAATTACATGAACAGATTCCAAGAACTCTAGAGTGCTTTTAAGGTGAATGATTGGCTAGGAGTGAGATAGAGCTAGCTAACCTAAGTTAACCTCAGCTCACTAAACCTAACCTTGTCACATGACATGTTCTACAAGTATAGACTTGCTTTGAGACTGGCTATGACGTCACAGATGAATGGCAGAGGGAGGCTGGACATGACTTTTTATTACACAAAAACATTTTCCTTTTTGCCAGCCTCCCACCGCCATTCATCTGTGACGTCATAGCCAGTCTCAAAGCAAGTCTATACTTGTAGAACATGTCATGTGACAAGGTTAGGTTTAGTGAGCTGAGGTTAACTTAGGTTAGCTAGCTCTATCTCACTCCTAGCCAATCATTCACCTTAAAAGCACTCTAGAGTTCTTGGAATCTGTTCATGTAATTATTATTCTTGACAGTACTTTGGAAATTACACCCTGAAAAATATCAATCGCCTTGAACTTTTTAAACTCTTATTATTATTATTATTATTATTATTATTATTATTATTATTATTAGCCAAGTCACTTTACTAACATTTAAATTATGTGTATTAGTTGATATGAAAGTCTCAACAACCAGCCATGCTTGCACCTACTTTTTGCTTTCACTTTTGCTCCCATATGCCAACTCTTATAACTATAAGCAACAGCAAAATGTGAATGGAATGTGTTGTTGTTTGAGTCTTCAGTCTTTTGACTGGTTTGATGCAGCTCTCCATGCCTCCCTGTCCTGAGGTAATCGTTTCATCTCTACATAGCTACCACACCCTACATCCGAGGCAATCTGTTTAACATATTCTAACCTTGGTCTACCCCTACAGTTCTTGTCCTCGACCCTTCCTTCCATAACTAAGCTTGCTATTCCTGGGTGTCTTAGTATGTGTCCTACCAACCTATCTCTTCTCTTCATTAGCAGTCGCCAGAAACATCTCTCCTCTCCCACTCGTCTTAATACCTCTTTGTTTGTAACCCTATCTACCCATCTGATCTTCATCATTCTCCTGTAACACCACATTTCAAATGCTTCAATTCTCCTCTTTTCTGCTGCACCAATAGTCCAAGTTTCACTTCCATAGAGCGCCACGCTCCAGACAAAGGCTTTCAAAAATGACTTCCTAATACCTAAATCTATATTCGATGTCAGCAGATTCCTTTTTTGTAGAAATGCTTTTCTTGCCTGAGCCAACCTACTTTTTATATCCTCTTTGCTTCGTCCATCACTGGTTATTCTGCTTCCTAAGTAACAGAAGTCTCCTACTTCCTTCAGCTTTTCACCTGCCAATTTGATCTCCATAGAGGTTTCTGATTTATTTCGGCTGCATTCCAGTATTTTTGTTTTACATTTATTAATTTTCATCATGAAATCTTTCCGTAAGACAGAGTCCATACCATTCAAAAACTCATTCAAATCCTCAGGCTTGTCAGCCAAGATGACGATGTCATCAGCAAATCTCAGAGTTGAAATTATTTCTCCTTGAATCTTCACTCCCACTTTAAATTTTTCTCTAATTTCCTTCATTGCTTGTTCAATGTAAAGATTGAAAAGTATGGGTGATAAGTTGCAGCCTTGCCTTACACCTTTCTGAATACCAGCTTCTCTCTCATGTCCTTCAACTCGAATGACTGCTGTCTGGTTTCTGTATAGATTGTATATCACCCTCCTATCCCTGTACTTTATTCCAATCGATTTCAAAATGTCAAACAATTTAGTCCAATCAACGTTATCAAAAGCTTTTTCTAAGTCTACAAAAGCCATGAACGTTCTCTTATCTTTCCTTATTCTACCTTCCAAAATCAGCCTAAGACTTAGTACAGCTTCCCTTGTTCCTACATTTCTCCTGAAACCAAACTGGTCTTCACCCAACTCCGTTTCTATCTGGCTCTCAATCCTCTTGTAAATTATTATAGACAGGATCTTTGAAGCATGAGTAATCAAGCTGATTGTACGGTAATCTTCACATCTGTCAGCTCCCACTTTCTTTGGTATAGGGATGATTACATTCTTCTTGAAATCAGGGGGTACCTCACCTGTCTCATAAATCCTACACACCAAGTGAAATAACCTGATCAGACCTTCATCTCCTATGCAGCGTAGCAACTCAATCGGTATATCATCTATGCCTGGTGCTTTGTTCCTGCTTAAGTCTTCCAAAGCTCTATCAAATTCTGATCTCAATATTAAATCTCCTTTCGCATCCTCATCAATTTCCTCCTCCCTTTCCATTACATGATTCTCAATCTCCTTTCCCTTATACAAACATTCTATGTAAGCTTTCCATCTCTCAACCTTTTCTTCCCTATCTGTTAGAGGCTTTCCATTTGTGTCCTTAATATTACAGCACTTAGTCTTCTTTTCCCCAAAAGTATTCTTAATCCTTCGATAAGCTGTGTCTACTTTTCCTAATTTCAGACAATTTTCTATACCTGCACATTTCTCTTTCAACCATTCTTCTTTCGCTTCCTTGCACTTCTTGTTAACCTCATTTCTCAGACGTCTGTATTCTGCTTTCCCCTTTTCATCTCTTACATTCTTGTGCTTCCGCCTTTCATCCATCAATTCTAGTATATCCTGAGTGATCCACGGTTTTCTACCTATTCTCTCTTTCCTACCAATGTTTTCTTCTGCGGATTTTGTTATTTCATTCTTCAAAAGTGCCCATTCGTCTGCAATTGAAGTTTGTTTAGGGTTTTTCATTAGTCCTTCCTTTATACTCTTCTTGAATCTTTCGTTTACATTCTTCTCTTTCAGTCTGTCTATTGCCCACCTTTTTGGCTTTTGACTTTTCTTCAGTTTCTTCAACTTTAATCTGCATTTCATTACAACCAGATTGTGGTCAGAGTTTATGTCAGCACCAGGATATGTTTTACAATCCAAAATCTGGTTTCGAAACCTCTGCTTGACCATAATGAAGTCGATTTGGTAACGCCCTGTATCTCCTGGTCTCATCCATGTGAATATTCTTCTATTGTGGTTATTGAATAAGGTGTTAGCTATGACCAACTCATGCTCAGTGCAGAATTCTACCAGCCTGCTTCCTAGATCATTCCTTTCACCTAATCCGAAATCTCCTACTATCTTCCCTTCTCTCCCTTTTCCTACCACAGCATTCCAATCTCCCATTACTATAACATTTTCATCACCCTTGATATACCTCAGAATTTCGTCTATTTCTTCGTAGACCTTTTCAACATCCTCATCATCAGCTTGACTGGTAGGCATATAGACTTGTACCACTGTGGTGCAGGTAGGTTTAGTATTTATTTTTGCTACAATAATCCGTTCACTATATTGCTCATAATATTCCACCCACTGTCCAAGTTTCCTACTCAATATGAGGCCAACCCCTGCTTGGCCATTGTTTGATTTAGTGCTAATGACCCTATAGTCTCCTGACCAAAAGTCCTGCTCTTCCTGCCAGCGCATTTCACTAATCCCAACCAAATCCAACCTCAACCTATCCATTTCCCTTTCTAAGTTTTCTAACCTTCCATTTCCTAGCAGACTTCTAACATTCCACGCTCCGATCCGTAGAATGTCAGATTTCCTCTTTGTCACTTCTGTGATGTTAACCCCCTCTCGAGCAGTCCCCACCCGGAGATCCGAACGGGGGACTAGTTTACCTCCGGATTGAAATTTTACAAGGGAGGAGGCCATCATCACATGTATTTATGCATAGAGAGGTGCATATCCTCGGGAATAGCATACGGCTGTAGTTTCCCGTTGCTTTCAGCCGTGCAGCAGGACGCAGTGTAGCCATTATTTGGCTTATATTATCAATATCTTAACCGTCTATAAGACTAGTAAAGAATTGATTTATTCTGAAAGGCTGCTACTCCCTTTCAGAATAAGTAAAGAGCAATTCTACTAACAAAAATACTAACCTTCTACCGTACTAACAATTAAATACCAAAATTCTACTAACGAAAAAAATACTTAAGTTCCACCAACAACAAATACTACCACTAAAACAGTCTGTCACCAGGCACACTCACATGCAATCACACATCACAGTCTACTGAAACAATGAACTATAACTAATAAACAATGCAACTGCTACCAGACACACACACACACACACCACAGTCTAATAGAACAATGACATATATCTAATAGACAAACTAACTACCTACTTACAACTACAACTAACTACATACTTACTGTACTGTTATTTGAATTGACAATGAATGGAATAATATTTCTGATAATGTTCAAAACAAAAGTCCTGAGGTCTTGGGTTTGAATTCTCAAATATGGTTGTCAGCCAATGAGTTACACTACAGGAAACTTTTATTTTTGTGTTGTGTTGCATGATAATTTGCCCAACTCGCGGTGTAGTGGCTAGTATACTTGGGTGTTATCCCAGAGGTTTTGGGTTCCAACTCGACTATGGCAAGAATTTATTTTTTGATTTGAGAGTTGGAAGGTTAGGTTAGGTGAAGTTAGGTTAGGTGGAGTTAGGTTAGGTTAGGTTAGGGGAGATTGTTTTACTAAAACACCACATTTGCCCCCACTTTTTACTCACACATTTTGCTCCCACTTTGTGCATTCACTTTTGCTCGCTCTTTTTGCTCTCACTTTTTGCTCCCACTTTTGCTTTCACATTTGCTCCCACTTTCTGCTCCCATATTTGCTCACACTTGTTTGCTCCCACTTTTGCTTACAGTTTTTGCTCCCACTTTTTGCTCCCATATTTGCTCTCACTTTTTTTTTTTTGCTCTCATATTTGCTCGCACTTTTAATTACACTTTTTGTTCCCACTTTTTTTTCTCTCACTTTTTGCTCCCACTTTTGCTTTCACATTTGCTCCCATACTTGCTCCTATATTTTTGCTCCCATATTTGCTCCCACTTTTCCTTACACTTTTTGTTCCCACTTTTTTCTCTCACTTTTTGCTCCCACTTTTGCTTTCACATATGCTCCCATACTTGCTCCCACTTTTGCTTTCACATTTGCTCCCATACTTGCTCCTACTTTTCTTTTTGCGCCCACGTTTTGCTCTCAATTTTTGCTCCCACTTTTGGCTCCCAATTTTTGCTCCCACTTTCTTTGCTCCCACATTTGCACCCATATATGCTCGCACATTAAACTATTGTTCGTATTACCAAGTTGTCTTTACTAGAGCTTAGTCTATGCTTGACAGTTGATATGGAAGTATCTGTGACTACGTATGGTAAGCCTCATGCATTCTATAAAGGATATTCATATATTGTGAAACGAACCAATAAAAATGGAACTGTTATTTGTCGTTGTTCAAAACAACGTTCAGAACAATGTCGCAGTGAGCTAAAAAGTAAAAATAGTGAGGTTTCAAGTGTCAGTGATCATCAATGTTTTGTACTGCATTAAACACTGTTGCTGTCAGCAGAAAATCATGTAAATGTTAAAAAGCAAGTGCTACAAAACAATACTACTATTGAAAATAATTCAATGTTCAAAAAAACCTTAACATTATCAAAAGCCACGCAGACTCTACATGAGGACACTGTAGAGGAAGAGGAAGAGGAACAGGAACAGGAAGAGGAACAGGATTATTTAACTGGTTTTAGTAATGTTGAGGATAATGTTGAGGATAATTATAGTGATTATAATAATAGTGATATAGATCATGCTGCTTATGATTATGATAGTGATAATGATCCAAAACAAGACAATAACGTTTTCATGCCTATGGTTCACCGTGGAAGAAAAAAGATCTACAACAAGCTTTGTTTTAAAACTATAACATACTATCGTAAAGGCAATGACTTGTATTAAGTGTGCTTTTTATTGTCATAATCATGTATACTCTGCAATGTTAAATATTCTGACTTCTATAGAAAATAAAACAACATTGTACCATTATTTTCATTTATTTACAAACTTTATATACATTTTTTTGGTTTCATGATAATATTTTTTCAGACAATACTAAACACTAAAACATTATTATTCTATACACATATTTTTCTTTCAGTCCATTGTCATGACTTATATCTTCCGTTATTATTTGACATTTTTTTTATTTAATTATACGAACCATGCACCTATTGTTTTAAAACCTTCGTAAATTAAGTGTACAGGTTGTATAGCATTATTGACTTCATCAAAAACACTCTCCGACATATCATTAAACCGTGTGGGCAGAAATGTCTCAAAGTTTTCACATACACAAAGTACACGATCACCATATGCTGTTTTCAATTTCCGAATCTTTATAATGCGGAATGGAATATGCGTTGGTAATTCGCTGAGCTTCTTTGTCTCTAAGCCACATGCTTGACACACAGCATTCAAAACATTCATTGTAGTAGCCTATAAACAAAAGAAAAGCATATCTATTACACCCTAAAACAGCTTTAATAATATTGTGCAATTAGGGATTTTGCACTATGCATGGCTGATAAATTTTACTATTTATGCAAGAAATGCCCTAACTGTAGCAGATACTGCTTTTCTGCATATAGCACAAGTGTTGAGTTCTAATGCACACTTGACACAGGCTATCATGTGTCCACAAGGCAAAAATACAACACCTAGTTCATCTTGATAACAAATTTTACATAATTGTTCGTCACACTTTTGTATCTGTTCGTGAGACGAGTCTTTCTTTTTTCAGCCTCTTGTATTTGCTTCGCGTCTTCTAACTCTAAAGGCACTTTTATGTCTTGTGCTGCAATCACGTTTTCTTTACGAATAGTGTTCACAAATTCCTGACCTTTAAGCAACACCGTGTATTTAAAGTTAGGTAACCAACGAGCGTGTTGCACAAAAGGGTCATCAGTCATTTGCCAATCCTTTAAAGCAAATCCACAATAAGAACATATTGTTTTATCCCCTTCACCAGTATAAAAAATCCAGCTTCACTTAGCTGTTTGGTAAGGTTTTTTAATATTAATGGCCAAACATTTTTATAAGATTCTAAACGTTTTTCAACAGAGTTGTACTCTGGGTGTGCTAGTGCTTTAGTCTTGCAAACTCCCAATTTTTCAAAAGCACATGCCAATGCAATACTGTCTATGGCATATTTACCACACATATCGAAACTACCGTTGTTGGCTGGTAATACATCATTATACTTATTTATTTGTGATTCAGCAACGTAAGTAGCGGCTAATGGTCTTGTGGGTCGGTAAAATGAATACACAGGTATGTTACCCACTTGTTTTCCAAGCATGTAAGGACAACAAGGAGACCATCGCAAATGGTCTCTAACGGGATCATCCCCTTCTTCCCAGTGTGAAAGTTCAATACGACAAAACACACAGCGCACCACATCTTCTCGGTTCAAGTAAAAAAAATGGCTTTTGCAAGTTTATGTGTCGACAAAAAGCCTACAGGCCAGGATTCAAATGTTAACCAACGATCATGTTCTGATTTTCAATTTAACCCACGTGGTAAACCTACTTGCTCACTTGTTGTATTTGGTACTGCCCCCGTAAATTGAATTATGTTGAGACCACGGTGGCTATATTGAAAATTATGAAGAAAGTTATGGCTGTCATAGTTATGAAGTGGATGGTCATGACGTAAGCACGGATGACGCAGACGTTATACCAGCAGGCTACTTGAGCTGAGATTCTCAATGACGTCAGCATTTATTCGAGAAAGATCCGAGATTTACGACGCAGTCGCAGGAAACGTGGAATCATGCTGAGGAAGAAATTATGCTATTGGAGGGGAGGCTTGAACCAATGAACGATTGTTTGAAGGAAGACGGAGATTGCTGAAACTATGATATTTTTAATACTTTTTGGAATGAAGAATTGTGGAAATCCATTTGCAGTAGAGGCATTGATTTGGAATTTGGTGAAATTTATTTCCAGTTTTTGAATTTTGAAAATCCGTCACGTATTGACGAAGTTGGAACTTCGGGCGATGACGCAGTAGCACGCTATGGAAGGGATGGATACGCCCCTTATGAAGTTTATAAAAGGCCTTGCGCAGAAGAGAGGAGTCTCAATCGTCAGGTCTCATATCGCATATCTCAAATCGTCAGATCTTCAGTGATTATATAGTCGTTTTGGTGAGACGTCGAGTGATATTAGTAGAGAGAGTCGTCTTTATAACGCGTGGTGAAGCCACCGCATTAAACGAGATTCAAGCAGACAAGCAGTGCAAGTTAACTGTGAGTAAAACTAGGTGAAGTTAAAACGCACATTATAACGCGTCTACAAGAGTGGCTATGAACAGTTAGCGGCTGCTTATAAGCTAATCCTATTGTGCAGTGCTACATTAAGCAGTGTAGTAAATTTGAACAATTTCAAGGAGTTATTTTAGAAGATATTAGCAATTTTAGACGTCTGACAAAAGTGATTTTCTCGCTACCTGAGAAGCACGTTATAGCGTCAGATCCTACGCTACGGCTGACACTGCTAGTATAACAGGGAGACTTCTGATTGCTTTTGTGACACAACGCTACAGTATTATGGAGCAGTATAATATGGCAGTTTGTTCTACTATCACTATAACCGAAGAGAAGATGGAAGGCTAAAGGACTTTAATGCAATTGGGACATACATCGTTGGAGTAAGATAGCAACATGGAACTTCGCTAATTGCCATTCCATACAAGCGGACATGTGGTGAACAACCATCTACACCCATGTTTCGTGGCTCAACGCTGAATACTATCAAACAGCAATGGAAACGATTTCATACTCACTGAATATGAATATTTCAATGGAAATTACTACAAAAACTTCATGGCAATTTTCTACAAGATCTTCAGGGATTTTTCAAGAGAGGTCAGGGTAGTCCCGACTCACAAAGAAGAATTTTGCCGGAAGGATGTCGTTCGTCTTCATGGAGCAGTGCAATTTCCGGAGGAGGAAGCAGTTCGATTCTCCGAGGGTGCTGTTTCCTGTTTCGAGGATGGAGCTCAGCTTTAACTTGGTGAAATGGATCCATCAGCAGTCTTCTTTGGGGAATTTTCCTCTGGAACGTCAATCGGCAGATAAGGTAGTCGTGAACGTTTATTGTATTTGAGTTTTGTAGCAATATCTGAGCAACCATTTTCCCATATTTTTGTCCTCATGTATTTTGCCCTATATTCTTGTTTGAGATTCCTATTCTCAGTACACCTTGATGAGTTATGCCTTTTTCGACGATTTATTAAGACATTGTTATGTCATGGGCATAGTTAAATGATTTTGGATCAGTTGAGACTGATATTTAGATATTTCAATAATTTGCTTATTTTTGGTAGTCACGATTTGACTATAAGTTAATGATTTTCATGGCAGATTTAATTTCAGACAGCGTGTCACTTTATTAAAGTAATTTCTACCCCAGTTTAATTACTTTGACCAATTTTCTGTCATCATCAAGAAGGAAGAACATTTAAATGCTTTTAGAGCGTTAAAATCTCTAACGTTGTCGACGATCTTGTAAATACTAGTCGTTATTTGAAATTGATTGCAACCCAGACATTTATCGTCAGTTATGAACGACCATTGCATCATAGACAATTTTGTGAAAGATGAACTTTAATTATGAATTATTGAATGCATTAAAGTCGTGAACTTTTGTTAGGAGTTTTTTCTCGATTAGAGATTTGAATAATAATGTTTGCATTCCACAGTCTAATTGGATTCTATTCGACTATTTTGCAGTTTAGTCGCACTTTATTTGATGAAAGTATTTTTATACTACAATACTTTGAAGATGTTAATCTTAAATTTTGATAGACCAGAGAGGCGTATATAAGCGTATTCACTATTAAATTTGTTTGTGATTGGCAAATTTTTACTTCATTTCGATTCATGAATGAAATCCACGAAGGTTAAATGACAACAGTTTTGAAACTATTAATGATTATAAGAATTTTTGAAGTGGAACTATGAATGTATAATCGCCAGTGCAGCGGACATGTTGAAAGTCGCTGATGTATAATGCCCTTGAAGTAAATGAAGGAGGTTCCCACAGTAATTAATGATGTTGAAGAATTTGTTAGTGGAGGTTTTTGTAAGATTCTGTGGAAGATTTTGATGCCGTATATATTAATATATGATGAATTTTGGGCCTATTTTTAATGCAGTTTTGTGCATTTTTTTATAAGCGACGTATTTACCGCTGGAGTGTATTGTATTTGTCCTTTGAAAATTAATCAAGTGAATTTACTGTTATAATTAACAAGAGTATTGAAAGAATTTGAGATAAGATTTTGAATGAAGATTACCGTCACAAATAATTATAATAATTATTAAACCTTTATTAAACCAGATTGTGACATTAACATGTATAACTAATTGTGGTGTTTGAAGCCATATTTTCAGTGTTGCCTTAGTAAACAAGAGTTTAGTGCTTTTCAGTCGGTCAACACGAATGTACCCAAAAGAGATGGGTTATGCCCTAATCCTGAAATAAATTACATGAGATTAATAAAACACTAGGATGACCAGTTTCGATCGTCAAGCGATCATCATCAGATCCAATACACTTAGGCTATAAAATCTATGTTTGAAATACAGGTGAAAATATTTACAATATGTACAATTATTTAGTTGCAGTATTGGTACTGCAACTGTCAGTGTATGCTAAATGCAGTATATATGTTAGGTGAAATGCTAAATGGTGATGGCTATCCGGAGATTGTACTTTAGAGAGATTATATGGTTGTAAACTATGGTTAAACTATAAAATTTTAGGCTAACTACTTATCTGATTGTCTTCCGTACTACAGCTATTCGCAGTTTCCGTGCTCACTTGAACTCGCTGTGCGGTCGACTGCGGTGGTTATCTTAACGACTGGTTTTTCCCTGCCTTCCCCCCCTGTCCCTACGTGCTGTGGGGAGTGATCGCGATGTGTTTATGTGAGGTGTTGCCAACCTAGATAAGATGTATGTTATTGAATGAGGTGGATCTACAACTATTAAAGACCGTGGATTAGTCCTCGCCACGCGTGGAGCATAACCCATTCGAACTAAGCGTTGACGGTCTTATGAGGACGTCCCGGCACCTTTAATACTGCCTCTAATATGGGCCTTGGTTTATTGCAGAAGAAAAGTACATCGTACACCTGATCCAGATAACATTTACCTATTAAAAAACCCCTAATTTCCCCCCTTTTTTATCTAGCTTGGCTGTGTCGCTAAATTGTGTTTTGTTTCCGACAGGGTGTGTTTTTTAGTAGCGTGAAGAGGGGTGAGCTCTCCATGAACGTGTGTTCATTTAGATTGTTGGGATTGTTTCGTTTGGCTAGGTGTATCTCGATTGCTTCCTTTATGTCAAGAGCTCTGCCTTTCGATTCATGATGGATTATTTTAAGGTCCGACTCTATGTTGGTAAAGCTATGCCCTGCGTCACACATATGTTCGCACACGGCTGAATGTGTTCCGTATCTTATCGCATTTCTATGTTCATTATAACGTGTGTCTACTCGCCTTCCACTCTGCCCGATGTAATTAGCTTGACAATCGGTGTCTTGGCACGTTATAGAATATACCCCTGACCTTGAATACGGGTCACGTTTATTTAGATTACTATTTAGGAGGTGCCTAGCGGTTGTGTTTTTCGTCGTGAAAGCTATCTTTATGCCTTGCTTTTTGAATAGGTTAGTGATTTTATATGTATTCGCATTCACATAGTTGAAACGCGCAAATTTTTTCTCATTACTGTCCGGTTTGGGAATCGTTTTATCTTTATTTTTATGTTTGGCTATAATTTGATTTATTTTGCTTGGCGAGAAGTTGTTTTCCTTTGCTATTTGCATAATAGTTCTTATTTCCTTATTATAGTTGTCTTTTGACATGGGTATGTTTAAAGCCCTGTGCACCATTGAATTGAAACCCGCTAGTTTGTGCGTACTGGGGTGATTAGACTGATTGTCGATTGCATGCGAGGTTTGTGTTGCTTTCCGGAATATGGAATATGAAAGGTCGTTGTCTTTACGTTCAATAGTTATATCGAGATAATTTATTTTCCGGTCTATTTCGGATTCCTTAGTGAATTTGATAGAATGGTGAAGGCTATTAATGGATTGGAGAATTGTTTCTTCGCTTGTTAGTTCAGTATCGTAGATGCAAATTACATCATCTACGTATCTTTTCCATATTACTATTCCCTTTGTTGAAGTCTTTTCTAAGAACGCATTTTCTAGTGCATTGATGAAGATGTCAGCGATTAACCCACTTAGTGGCGATCCCATTGCTAGGCCTTCTCTCTGTGTGTATATTTTATTGTCGAATTGAAACACGTTTTGGGTGAGAACGACCCTCAGTAATCTCACAATCTCTTCAATTTCTTTTACCGAATTGTTGGATTTTAAGTTGTTTTCGATAGTGTTGATTGCTTCAATAATCGGAATATTGGTGTACATGTTAGTTACGTCGAAGGATACTAGCCTGAAGCTAGGTTTCATTTGTAGGGTGTTCAATGCTGTTACTAGTTCTGTTGTGTTCTTTACAGAGTTGTTTTTGTCGTTGGAAAGACGGCATTTTAAGATTTTTAGTAACTCTTTGCTGATTTTGTAATTAGGGGCATTCCTACAATTGACTATTGGTCTCATTGGGCATTTCTTTTTGTGTATTTTTGGTTGTCCCCTCAATGACGGTATTTTCGGGTTCATGTTTATTAGTTTTGATTTTTCAGCTTTGGTCAGTATGTATTCTGTTTCTTTTAGCGCACTTTTTATTTGTTTTTGGAATCTGTTGGTGGGGTCTTTTGTTAATTCCTTGATTTCGTTGTTGTTTAGGAATTCGACTGTTTTTTCAATGTATTCTGTTTTGTTCAAAATTACTGTAGTGTTTCCCTTATCTGCTTTTGTGATGATTAAGTCATGTTCTTTTATTTTTTGTTTCAACGACTTTATTTCTTTGATTTGTTTGTTGTTTTGAATGTTATTGCTATCGCCCTCTCGTTTGAGGATTTTTTTGGCTTCGTTGGTGGAGAGATTTTTGGTTAATTCCCTGTCTTCTGCTGGGAGCTTGTGACTGGCTATCTCAATATCTGTGATTAACTGTTTTATATTGTGGTTCGTGTGTGCGTCTGTGCAGTTGTATTTCAAACCTTTGTCTAACATATTCATTTCACCTTGAGAAAAGGTTACGTTCGTTCTGTTGTTTACTCTGCTGTGGAAATTGAATTCATTGTTATTCGTGTGATGTTCGTTAGATTGATGGTTCTGTGTTTCTCCTAGTTTTCTTAATTTATTTTCTAGCGTTTCATGCTTCCTCGTTGCTCTGATTTTGATGGTGTCATGTAGGTGTTCGGTGAAGCTGTCCCATTGGGCTGCGTGCCAGAAATTACTTAGTTGCAATTGAATGTCGTATAATTGTTGGTTAATTTTTTGCTTTCTTATGTATGCAAATCTTAATTCGTTTTTTATCCAAAGCGCTTTGGCTTGTTTAGTTGAAATGATCGAGGCTGGTGTGTTCGGTACGGTTTTAATTGGTACGTATTTAGGGGTGAGGTTTAGTTCTATACATTTTTTGTTGAACCAAATTGACTTGTCTAAATTCATGAGTTTAAGCCTGAGTGATTTGAATTTCTTGGCTTCACGATTTGCCTGACTAGCCGTGAACATTGTGGTGTTTGAAGCCATATTTTCAGTGTTGCCTTAGTAAACAAGAGTTTAGTGCTTTTCAGTCGGTCAACACGAATGTACCCAAAAGAGATGGGTTATGCCCTAATCCTGAAATAAATTACATGAGATTAATAAAACACTAGGATGACCAGTTTCGATCGTCAAGCGATCATCATCAGATCCAATACACTTAGGCTATAAAATCTATGTTTGAAATACAGGTGAAAATATTTACAATATGTACAATTATTTAGTTGCAGTATTGGTACTGCAACTGTCAGTGTATGCTAAATGCAGTATATATGTTAGGTGAAATGCTAAATGGTGATGGCTATCCGGAGATTGTACTTTAGAGAGATTATATGGTTGTAAACTATGGTTAAACTATAAAATTTTAGGCTAACTACTTATCTGATTGTCTTCCGTACTACAGCTATTCGCAGTTTCCGTGCTCACTTGAACTCGCTGTGCGGTCGACTGCGGTGGTTATCTTAACGACTGGTTTTTCCCTGCCTTCCCCCCCTGTCCCTACGTGCTGTGGGGAGTGATCGCGATGTGTTTATGTGAGGTGTTGCCAACCTAGAGAAGATGTATGTTATTGAATGAGGTGGATCTACAACTATTAAAGACCGTGGATTAGTCCTCGCCACGCGTGGAGCATAACCCATTCGACCTAAGCGTTGACGGTCTTATGAGGACGTCCCGGCACCTTTAATACTGCCTCTAATATGGGCCTTGGTTTATTGCAGAAGAAAAGTACATCGTACACCTGATCCAGATAACATTTACCTATTAAAAAACCCCTAATTTCCCCCCTTTTTTATCTAGCTTGGCTGTGTCGCTAAATTGTGTTTTGTTTCCGACAGGGTGTGTTTTTTTTAGTAGCGTGAAGAGGGGTGAGCTCTCCATGAACGTGTGTTCATTTAGATTGTTGGGATTGTTTCGTTTGGCTAGGTGTATCTCGATTGCTTCCTTTATGTCAAGAGCTCTGCCTTTCGATTCATGATGGATTATTTTAAGGTCCGACTCTATGTTGGTAAAGCTATGCCCTGCGTCACACATATGTTCGCACACGGCTGAATGTGTTCCGTATCTTATCGCATTTCTATGTTCATTATAACGTGTGTCTACTCGCCTTCCACTCTGCCCGATGTAATTAGCTTGACAATCGGTGTCTTGGCACGTTATAGAATATACCCCTGACCTTGAATACGGGTCACGTTTATTTAGATTACTATTTAGGAGGTGCCTAGCGGTTGTGTTTTTCGTCGTGAAAGCTATCTTTATGCCTTGCTTTTTGAATAGGTTAGTGATTTTATATGTATTCGCATTCACATAGTTGAAACGCGCAAATTTTTTCTCATTACTGTCCGGTTTGGGAATCGTTTTATCTTTATTTTTATGTTTGGCTATAATTTGATTTATTTTGCTTGGCGAGAAGCTGTTTTCCTTTGCTATTTGCATAATAGTTCTTATTTCCTTATTATAGTTGTCTTTTGACATGGGTATGTTTAAAGCCCTGTGCACCATTGAATTGAAACCCGCTAGTTTGTGCGTACTGGGGTGATTAGACTGATTGTCGATTGCATGCGAGGTTTGTGTTGCTTTCCGGAATATGGAATATGAAAGGTCGTTGTCTTTACGTTCAATAGTTATATCGAGATAATTTATTTTCCGGTCTATTTCGGATTCCTTAGTGAATTTGATAGAATGGTGAAGGCTATTAATGGATTGGAGAATTGTTTCTTCGCTTGTTAGTTCAGTATCGTAGATGCAAATTACATCATCTACGTATCTTTTCCATATTACTATTCCCTTTGTTGAAGTCTTTTCTAAGAACGCATTTTCTAGTGCATTGATGAAGATGTCAGCGATTAACCCACTTAGTGGCGATCCCATTGCTAGGCCTTCTCTCTGTGTGTATATTTTATTGTCGAATTGAAACACGATTTGGGTGAGAACGACCCTCAGTAATCTCACAATCTCTTCAATTTCTTTTACCGAATTGTTGGATTTTAAGTTGTTTTCGATAGTGTTGATTGCTTCAATAATCGGAATATTGGTGTACATGTTAGTTACGTCGAAGGATACTAGCCTGAAGCTAGGTTTCATTTGTAGGGTGTTCAATGCTGTTACTAGTTCTGTTGTGTTCTTTACAGAGTTGTTTTTGTCGTTGGAAAGACGGCATTTTAAGATTTTTAGTAACTCTTTGCTGATTTTGTAATTAGGGGCATTCCTACAATTGACTATTGGTCTCATTGGGCATTCCTTTTTGTGTATTTTTGGTTGTCCCCTCAATGACGGTATTTTCGGGTTCATGTTTATTAGTTTTGATTTTTCAGCTTTGGTCAGTATGTATTCTGTTTCTTTTAGCGCACTTTTTATTTGTTTTTGGAATTTGTTGGTGGGGTCTTTTGTTAATTCCTTGATTTCGTTGTTGTTTAGGAATTCGACTGTTTTTTCAATGTATTCTGTTTTGTTCAAAATTACTGTAGTGTTTCCCTTATCTGCTTTTGTGATGATTAAGTCATGTTCTTTTATTTTTTGTTTCAACGACTTTATTTCTTTGATTTGTTTGTTGTTTTGAATGTTATTGCTATCGCCCTCTCGTTTGAGGATTTTTTTGGCTTCGTTGGTGGCGAGATTTTTGGTTAATTCCCTGTCTTCTGCTGGGAGCTTGTGACTGGCTATCTCAATATCTGTGATTAACTGTTTTATATTGTGGTTCGTGTGTGCGTCTGTGCAGTTGTATTTCAAACCTTTGTCTAACATATTCATTTCACCTTGAGAAAAGGTTACGTTCGTTCTGTTGTTTACTCTGCTGTGGAAATTGAATTCATTGTTATTCGTGTGTTGTTCGTTAGATTGATGGTTCTGTGTTTCTCCTAGTTTTCTTAATGTATTTTCTAGCGTTTCATGCTTCCTCGTTGCTCTGATTTTGATGGTGTCATGTAGGTGTTCGGTGAAGCTGTCCCATTGGGCTGCGTGCCAGAAATTACTTAGTTGCAATTGAATGTCGTATAATTGTTGGTTAATTTTTTGCTTTCTTATGTATGCAAATCTTAATTCGTTTTTTATCCAAAGCGCTTTGGCTTGTTTAGTTGAAATGATCGAGGCTGGTGTGTTCGGTACGGTTTTAATTGGTACGTATTTAGGGGTGAGGTTTAGTTCTATACATTTTTTGTTGAACCAAATTGACTTGTCTAAATTCATGAGTTTAAGCCTGAGTGATTTGAATTTCTTGGCTTCACGATTTGCCTGACTAGCCGTGAACATTGTGGTGTTTGAAGCCATATTTTCAGTGTTGCCTTAGTAAACAAGAGTTTAGTGCTTTTCAGTCGGTCAACACGAATGTACCCAAAAGAGATGGGTTATGCCCTAATCCTGAAATAAATTACATGAGATTAATAAAACACTAGGATGACCAGTTTCGATCGTCAAGCGATCATCATCAGATCCAATACACTTAGGCTATAAAATCTATGTTTGAAATACAGGTGAAAATATTTAAAATATGTACAATTATTTAGTTGCAGTATTGGTACTGCAACTGTCAGTGTATGCTAAATGCAGTATATATGTTAGGTGAAATGCTAAATGGTGATGGCTATCCGGAGATTGTACTTTAGAGAGATTATATGGTTGTAAACTATGGTTAAACTATAAAATTTTAGGCTAACTACTTATCTGATTGTCTTCCGTACTACAGCTATTCGCAGTTTCCGTGCTCACTTGAACTCGCTGTGCGGTCGACTGCGGTGGTTATCTTAACGACTGGTTTCTCCCTGCCTTCCCCCCCTGTCCCTACGTGCTGTGGGGAGTGATCGCGATGTGTTTATGTGAGGTGTTGCCAACCTAGAGAAGATGTATGTTATTGAATGAGGTGGATCTACAACTATTAAAGACCGTGGATTAGTCCTCGCCACGCGTGGAGCATAACCCATTCGAACTAAGCGTTGACGGTCTTATGAGGACGTCCCGGCACCTTTAATACTGCCTCTAATATGGGCCTTGGTTTATTGCAGAAGAAAAGTACATCGTACACCTGATCCAGATAACATTTACCTATTAAAAACCCCCTAATTTCCCCCCTTTTTTATCTAGCTTGGCTGTGTCGCTAAATTGTGTTTTGTTTCCGACAGGGTGTGTTTTTTAGTAGCGTGAAGAGGGGTGAGCTCTCCATGAACGTGTGTTCATTTAGATTGTTGGGATTGTTTCGTTTGGCTAGGTGTATCTCGATTGCTTCCTTTATGTCAAGAGCTCTGCCTTTCGATTCATGATGGATTATTTTAAGGTCCGACTCTATGTTGGTAAAGCTATGCCCTGCGTCACACATATGTTCGCACACGGCTGAATGTGTTCCGTATCTTATCGCATTTCTATGTTCATTATAACGTGTGTCTACTCGCCTTCCACTCTGCCCGATGTAATTAGCTTGACAATCGGTGTCTTGGCACGTTATAGAATATACCCCTGACCTTGAATACGGGTCACGTTTATTTAGATTACTATTTAGGAGGTGCCTAGCGGTTGTGTTTTTCGTCGTGAAAGCTATCTTTATGCCTTGCTTTTTGAATAGGTTAGTGATTTTATATGTATTCGCATTCACATAGTTGAAACGCGCAAATTTTTTCTCATTACTGTCCGGTTTGGGAATCGTTTTATCTTTATTTTTATGTTTGGCTATAATTTGATTTATTTTGCTTGGCGAGAAGTTGTTTTCCTTTGCTATTTGCATAATAGTTCTTATTTCCTTATTATAGTTGTCTTTTGACATGGGTATGATTAAAGCC